>OY288274.1:42161912-44561912 GCA_958450335.1 Hibiscus tridactylites | reverse complement strand
GCTTTGCCATTCTGCTCAGACGTACTTGGACACGAAACTCTGTGAAGAATGCCATGAGAATTCAACCACGATGATAAAACCATAAATTCGCCACCACCATCGGTCTGAAAAGCTTTAATGTTAAACCCAAATTGATTAGCCACCATCTTATGAAAATTAACAAAACATTGGAAAACATCCGATTTCCGCTTAAGCAAATAAATCCAAGTAAAACGACTGAAAACGTCAATAAAAGAAACGTAGTAACAACAACCATCCGATGCACAATGAGCCGGGCCCCATACATTCGAAACAACAAGTTCAAAAGGAAATGTATATTGAGTAGTGGACAAAGTGAAAGGAAACTTATGAGCTTTGCCTTGTATACATGAGGAACAAACATTAGGTAGAGTATTATTACTAGGGACAATGCCACACGAACTCAACGATGTGCGAAGAACATCTAGCGATGGATGGCCTAATCGTTGATGCCACACCTCGAGAGGCAACCGAGAAGGCTTAGACGAAACACCCACACAAACCTCAGGCACCTTGGTTATTGCATTGACTAACCCAACACCACTGCTATCACGAAAATCAACACTACTTCGAGCACCAGAATCTTCAAGCACACGATCCGAAGAACGAAGCTCATACAAGCCCTCAGGAGTGAGCTTCCCCTCCAGTAAAATGTCCCTGCTCTGAGCATCCTTAACAAAGCATTTGTGAGGATGAAATTCAAAGAAAACAGCGTTATCTTGTGCAAACTGAGAAACAGACAACAGGTTTCTTTTAATATCAGGCACACACAGCAAGTTTCGAAGACACAAAGACCTATCAGAAGTGGCTAAATGCCCTAAACCAATGCGTGCAATCGAAACTGCATCCCCATTGCCCATAAGTAACGAATCCGTACCTGTGTATACAGCATCTGCCTTGAGATTTGTCCGATCATTGGTGATGTGGTGCGTTGCTCCTGAATCAGGATACCATACCACATCCCGAGTTACAGCAGAACCAGTCGTAGTCCCTGCTGAAAGAAAAGGAATGGCCAAACATTGAGTTGGAGTTGTCGAATGAAACTGAGCTTGCTGAACCACCATTGATGAAGGAACAGGACTAGCAGTCGGAGCATTCATCGGAACAGAACCGGGTGAAACAAATGTATGGACACAAGGAGTACCAACATTAGTAAACATGTGACTATGAGCCTGAGGAGAGGAAGAACCAAAATTAGAACCAGAAGTGTGATTCGAAATGTCAGAAGTATGAGAAAAATTCCTAGAATTATCATCAGCAATGACACCAGCAAAATTTCGATCAAAGCGATACCAACATTTGTGGACAAGATGGCCAAAACGACCACAAAGTTGGCATTGAGGCCTATTTGAACCAAAACGACCCCTTCCTCGTCCCTTGAAGTTTGTTGAACCACGGGAAGATCGCGAAAAAGCACCACCTGCACTTGTATTCGAATTGTGAACCTGTTCATCACCAAAGTCATCTTTACCTTCAAAAGTATCATCTTTCAACACTTCAGATTTAGAGCTAACACGAGCCAAGTTAGCTTGAATTGTGAGACCATCAGTCATAAACTCTTGTTGTCGAGCCTCACAGTCAAACAACATTTCAGAGAGACTCTCAAGTGACAACACTTCGCGAGATGCCACCGTAATTACACTCTCGAATTCAGCAGTCAAGCCTGCCAAAACAACACTGACCTGTTCCTGATCAGAAACATGATTACCAGCAGCTCCCAGCTTATCACATAAAAGTTTGATCTTAGCCAAATAATCACTAACAGATAAGCCTCGCTTCCTCTGAGAATGGAGACTGTGGCACAAGGAGGACAGCTTCGCAGTGGACCTAGCACCAAACCGCCGTGCTAAAGCTTCCAAGATTGCTCGAGAAGTAGTTAGATCGGTCATATGAGGAAGAACCTCATGACCAACTGTGGACAGCAGCCAGGAGGCAAGCAACCTGTCCTGTTTTAAGTACGCTAGAAAGATGGGGTTTATCTTAACTTGACCAGAGTCACATGTGACCTTCTGATCAGGGACTTTATGATCAATAAGAAACGGCATGAGACCATACCCCTCAATAATGAGAGTAACCTGATGCTTCCAGAGGACATACGTATGTTCAGAAAGCTTAACCGTATCGAGCTTAGGAAGTTGTTGAACGGTATACATGCTCGAGTCAGTGAGGAGTGACATAGGAACCGAACCAGAACCAGTAGACACCTCAGTCGGCATTGCAAGGCCAACCAGAAAACACACCTTAAAGGATGAAAGGCTAACACGCAGACACAAACCTTCTCAGAAGCAAAAAATCAAACAGATGGTATGCAGAACAAAGCCAGACACGGCAGGAACCAAACTGAGTCCACAAAACGCAGGAAAAGGCCACAGAATATCACAGACACAAAACCACAAGCAGGTTATGTGCAGCCAAAAATCAATCCTACCAAACAAACAGAATACACTGTACAAACACAACTAATAGCCAAGAAACAGAGTAACCACGATCGGAAAGCTATGACATTTCTAAGATCTAAGAAAATCATAGAAACACAACAACTGACCTCAGGAATCTCTAAACAACCACTCGTCTGTTTTTCAACAATCACAGAAAACAGATATTCTAACAATTTGACAGAGAATCCAAAATAGGAGATCAGCAGAATTGTTGCAGATAAAAGCAAAGTGAGTACATAAATCTTCTTAAACAAGTCAAAAATACCTCAAACTTGGGAGTTGATTATTGAGTCACCAGCTTAAACCACAATCATAGCCACACCGATCGACTAAGCAGAGCCAAGAAGGAAGAAGCAGACATGAAGCGGAAGAAAGGATTTAGAGCCAAGAAAGGATGCCAGGATTAACAATGGCAACTGATACCATGTTAAGGTTTAAAACCTTAAGGAGAGATAGTGAAAGAGAGAACGGCACTCTCTGAATTTTATTGATTAACCCATAATATCTCAAATGAGACTGGGTGAGTATATATACAATGAGATGAGAAAGAGCCAACTGTATAACAGACACTAACAACCTGCTAACTACCTAACTGCTATCAGTTTGCTCAATCCATCTCAACAGAATACAATAGACTTGACTATACTCACCTACACTAGACTCATAACAATACGGAGGAACGATATCCCCACGAAAGCACTTGCGTTTTCCCCTCACTTAGACGAAAGGGTATATATGTCAAAAATGAATGCGTCTGAAATGAACTCGCGTTTATAAACAAGTATCGGTTAAATTTGTCACATTAGTTCGCAACTTTTGATATTAATTAAGCGATAAAGTTTTCTTGGCCTGACTCTCTTTTTTGATTTTGAAAACAAAAATTTGTCCCCAGCGGAGACGCCATCTGTAGCGACGTCTTCTTTTTGAAAAACACTTGTATAATAGGTATAGGTGTAGGTATTGTGGAAAGGATATTTTAGAAATTAGGGATTATGGGTTAAAAGGGGATTTTTTTTTAAATTGAGGGGTAAAAATGGATTTTAGAAAGTTATTGGGAAAAATAATGGGAGTTTTAGAAAAAAAATTTAAAATAGAGGGATTTGAAAAAGATTTTTTAAAAAATAGAAGGAGTCGCCACCGACCACTTTGAAATGGTAGGCCGGACACCGAAAATAGAAACCAGAGATTCGAAAGGGTTCGGGAGTCGGTTACACACGAGGAAAGGTTAGCACCCTCAACATGCCCAAAATTGGTACAAAAACTTTACCGCTTAATAAAAATCGAATTTTACGAATTAAAGTGACAATTTTAACCGAGAGTTGGTTATATACGCGAGTAAATTTCAAAAATCCTAGTATTCGAGAACAAACGTCCAAACCACCACCACTACGACTGGTACTGGCCTCGTTCGTTTCTGAATAAAAGGACACTGCATTTTTAAAAACGATTTTAGATTTTTTTAAAAAGGAAAACTAAATACAATGAATACAAGATTAAATCTAATCTAAAGTCCTACGGCGCCAAAGGAGTCGATATCCGAGCTTTCGGAATATCGTTCCCACGTGGAAACCGGGATCGTGTGTGCTATAATTATAATGACAAGTTAAGAAAATGCATGCTAAAATATATTCGAACAATATGAAAGAAGCTAAGCTATGTGCACATTTAAACTACAAACTTACCCATAATGAAACCACACATTAAGAAAAATTAAACAAGACTAATATTAAAAGAAATACGAACATATACATATAAAAGCATACACACACCACAAATCATACATTTACATTAAGCAAATGTACACAATATGGCAAAGTCATTAATTCCATATGAACATATATTAAAAAAGAGAGAAATGCATGAATAACAATATTAAACAAAAATGAAAATGCTAAAAAGGCAACCTGACAGGGACCAAGATTGTAATAAATCCATTTGAAAAATTAATTAAAACACAAAATAGGACCAAATTGAAAGAATGCGGAAAGATCTAAAGACCAAAACAGTGATTTGACCACCCGAAAATAGATTAGAATGAAAACAAGGATGAAATTGCAAACATTAGAAAAACTGAAGGGACCTGGGATGAGATTTATAAACACGGAATGGCCTGAAATAAATCTTTAAAATGCGGAGGGACTAACATGGGATTAGACCCTTTTGTCGTGACCAAAACGTTATAAAAAGACCCATTTTGCTTCGATTTCACTCTTTTGGCAATTTTCTCCAAACTGAGAACAAAACAAAACCCTCTGATTTTGATGTCCAAAAAACATAGCACCTCCTGGTTCAAAACAGAAAAGAAAACAAATTTTTTTGGAACCCTAGACCGTGAATCCGAGGAGGAAACTCCCCTTTTTTTTATCAAAAAACGCCTCCATCTCGCCAATGTTCCTTTCGGAACAAAAAAAAACTTTGTTCCTCTCACCGACGTCTCACTGTATGGGACCTAGTCGAGGGTCCGATGGTTCATTGACAACGGGAGAGGAAACGACGCACGACACAATCGGGATTCGGACGACGGAGCAACGGACGGTAAAAAAAACAACTCTCCTCTTTTTTTGATTTTGCATGCAAATAAAAAAGAGATCAGATACCTTCTGGAAAATTTTGGTTTTTTTATTGATTTTTTGATAATTGTTGGGGGCTTTGTCTACATTTTTCTCGGTTTTTATAACCGGAGTTACACATAGTGGAAAAACAAAAAACAGAATGTTTGCTTTCTGGTCTCTGTTGTCTCTGATTGCTGTTGTTGTTCTCTTACTATGGTTGCTGAAGATGTCTAGTTGACTTCTTGTTTTAATTTGTTTTGTTTTGCCATTTTAGTAGTTCTGACGACTGTTTTTTTGTGTTTGCATGTCGGATTTGGCCGGAAATGGAAGGAGACCAAGGCGTGGTCGAGGCAGGCGTACGATCGCGGGGCAGAGGCGGGAAGGTTAAAGGTCTGGGCGTGCCGGTGACGCGCCGTGGGAAGCGCCAAACATCGCGTGTGAATTCTGAAGGGTCGTTGCGTGGGCGCGTGCGGGTCTGGAGCGTTTGGGAGCTTCTCGTGCTGATCGGGGACCGTCATATCGTGTTTGATCTGACGGTCGTAATTGCTTGCGGTGCGAGAGAGGGGGGAAACCTTTAGGGTTTCTGGTCTAAAGTGATTTGGATCGTTGGATGATCCCAGATTCAACGGCTCCAGATAGTGCGGCGCGGATCTGAAGGAGAGCTTTGCTAGGGTTTCTTTGGTTTGAGGCAGTCTGAGCCGTGGAGCATGCCTTCAATCCGACGGCTAGGGCTTGGCTGCGCACTAAACAAAACCTGTTAGGGTTTCTGGTGTAATAGGCTTTTTGGGTTCAAAGTATTTGGGTTGTATTGTTTATTTATCTATTTTGAGTTTTTGTAAAATGGGCATTTATTTAAATAACAGATTTGGGCTTTTTTATTTATCTATTTATTTATTTATGGTATAATAATAATATTATTATTATTAATATCATAATAATATAATAATATCAATAATAAATGATTATTGATAATATTAATGACAACTCACACAAAAATGATAATAAGAATAATATTAATATTAATATTAATAGGCGATAGTAGTACCTAATAGATAGTAAATAATAGTAGATAATATATTATACTAATAGTAATAATAATATAATAAATATAATAATAATAGTGTTAATCACACAATAATATAATAGTAATAAGGGTAATAACACTAATAATAATATAAAGACAAAACATATATAAGGATAATATTAATAGTACCACGTGTATATATATATTCTCTTTTTCTTCTTTCCTTCTTTCTTTTTTTATTTTTAATTATTATTATTTTAGCCCAAAACAAGCCCGAAAAATTATAAAAGAAATAAAATTAAAAATTGGGACAAAATTAGTGATTATAGTGTCGACGCAGATTGGGGCAGCAACCTGGACGATCGTCGCTCCACCACATGTTTATGTGTTTATGTTGACAATTGTCTTGTTACTTAGTGTTCAAGGAAGCAAAAGTCCGTTTTCAGGTCAACCACAGAAGTCGAATATAGAAGCATAGCATATGATGTTGTTGATGTTATGTGGGTTGTTGCAATGCTCCGAGACATAAAATTCCAGTCCACCTTGGTTCTAGTTGTGTGGAATGACAACACAAGTGTTGTAGCGTTGTCAGCAAATTCGGTTCTGCACGCCAAGCCCAAGCATGTGGAGCTCGACCTTCACTTCGTTAGAGAAAAGATATCATGTGAAATAATTCAGTTGAACTATGTCCCGGCTGAAGAACAAGTTGCACATGGGTTAACCAAACCTCTGTCCAAGTCTTACTTTTAACTTTTTAGTGTGTTGAGCAACTAGTTGGTTGTTGACAAAGGTGCATATGTTGAGAGAAGCATGAGAAATGTTGAATCTGGTGATTAGTCATATGTTATTTGAGTGACTGTTAAAGACTGGTTGCAGGCTGTTACATATTTGTTAAACTTAGTTGAGCCTGTTATAGAATAACTTATTGGTATGTTATACCAATTTAGTTGTCTCTATGCTGGGCTATAAAAACAATGAGATTATTCTTTTGGGCCATAATTTTTGGGTTAACAGCTAATATCTTTATAAACTTTGTTTTCATCTTTCTTTTGATTTGTTTTCTTAGGGTTTGTTTATTTTCTCTAAAATTCAATAATGTGTTTTAGGGAACTTTTTATAGTGATATGACGAGTTCGTATGATTTTTTATATTTTTTAATAAATTTTTATGGAACTTGTTCAATTCTAATACTAAAAATAATTATTTTTTTACAGAATTTGTCATATCAGCCAGACGAATTTTATAAAATCCTGAAAACTTGTCATACGAGTATGACAAATTTTAATAATGGGTGCTAGATCAAGAATTGAATTTTTAATGTTAAATTCGTATATGATAGTTAAAAAACAAAATATTTAAGATTTTAAGCTCAAACTGCATACTTACTCACAATGAACTTACGATTATAATCTATAAGGCCGAACAATTGGACTTACAACAAGAAGACGAAAGACAATGGTTTACAACCGCTAATATTGGGCCAATACAACAACCCAATTATGTAGTTACAACTCGGTAACTCACAATGTTATTTTGCCGCACCATTTTCTAGGGTTAGGGTCTTCTCGGTTTAAATTTCGCTGCCGCTACTTATTCTTCTTCTTTGTTGTCTTCGCCTCCAAATCTCTCTAACCCTACATTCCAGTCGGAACAACCTCTCTCGACCAACATGGGGTATGTTCTCTTGTTCTTAGTTCTACCTCAATTCTATTGCTTTGTTTTCTCGTTACTCGCTTATGTTCCATTTTTAAAGTGTCTAATTATTCTTGGTTGTTCGACGAAAGAAATTGTTTTTCGTGGGAAACTAACAATTCTAAAATGTGGGTTTTGGATATTTAAGTCTCTTGATTAGTTTCTTTGTTTGGTGTGGGTGTTGGATTAGATGGGACAGGGAAATATTTTTTTCAGCTTCTGCTTTTAATTTTAGATATTCCGAAAGTTTAAATCTTAATTGCTGTTTTAGGGTTTATAGAACTAAGCTTTAAGTGTTGATATTATCTTATCTACAGGAAGAAAATGTTAGTTTCGTTTTGGGTTTAAAGATTTAGGAGAATTCCAGAGGAATACCATTGAACAAAGCTTGTTTGAAATTATACTTTAAATGATAATTAGAAATTAGAATATAAAATTATTAATTTATGGCTTAATTATGTAATCTTATAGGAAAACACGTGGTATGGGAGCTGGGCGCAAGCTGAGGACTCACCGCAGGAGGCAGAGGTGGGCTGATAAGGCATACAAGAAGTCTAACCTTGGAAATGAATGGAAGAAGCCATTTGCCGGTTCTTCCCATGCCAAAGGAATTGTCCTTGAGAAGATGTAATGCAACTCTATATCCCTTTTCATCTAATTCTCATGTTGTTTTTATTTAACTCTAATTCAAGCAACTTCACTGACTGCATTGGAACATGCAGCGGTATTGAGGCCAAGCAGCCGAACTCTGCCATCAGAAAGTGTGCTAGAGTCCAGTTGATCAAGAATGGCAAGAAGATTGCCGCATTCGTTCCGAATGATGGTTGCTTAAACTACATTGAAGAGAATGTGAGCATTAGTATACAACTGAAATCATTCAAGTACTGTTTTTTCTGTTTCTCTTCTGATGATTAACAATATGTTAATGTAGGACGAGGTGTTGATTGCTGGATTTGGACGAAAGGGTCATGCAGTTGGTGATATTCCCGGTGTTCGATTCAAGGTTGTGAAGGTCTCTGGTGTTTCCCTCTTGGCACTTTTCAAAGAGAAAAAGGAGAAGCCTAGATCCTAAGTTTGCAATGGGGTGTGTTTCTTTGATGATCTTTTAGCAGTTCTACTTAAAACTGAGAGCATTATATTGCATGGTAGCTTTTCTAGGGCTTTGTTTTGTTTATCTTCTGGCTATCTTTGTATTGGATTTTTGGTGTCAGCTTTTGATAAAAAGGATTTTTGGTGCTTTATTTCCGTTCCAAACTCTTCTCTCTTCTCCATGCTTTGATTTTGATTAGTTTACGTATATATAGAACTGCTTAGGATTGTACTCAACTTTTTTTTTTGCTTAGGTCCACTCTAGTTAGGTTCGATTGAAGCTTATTTGGCCTAATGGGTACTTGAGTAGACTAGTCCCAAGTTTTTGTCATGTTGTTTATCGTTTGTTGTCTCGTTGATTGGAAACTTGGAGCCTGAGATTGTGTATTTAAGGAAGATTGTCAATATCCAATGATTTTGTACATGGGAAGTGATGCGTTGTCTAGTACCTCCTAACTACAAGTAATTTTGTTAAAAGAACAAGTGCAGCAATTTTCCATTACAAGCTTGGAGAAAATTGCATGCTGTTTGGTTTGGCACAAATATTTATAATCATGTACTTCAAACCAGAGATTCAAATTGCGGAACGCTAACACAATAGCGGCTGCGAAATTGCGGTCGCGCTGCCGTCCGAAACCGCTATAAGAGAAAACAACGGTAGGGAACGGATTCACGACCATAACGGCCAGTCGCGGACGTGATATAACGGTGTTGCGGGCTGTCGCGGCGATAACGGGATGTTATCCCCGTTACTAGGCGTGATTGAAGAAAAAAATGAAAAAAAATGCAGAAAAAGCCTCTGCTTTCAATAGAGTACACTACCGACAAAATAGGGAATCTATTCCCTGCAAAAAACATGACTCATGACTATGAGAACAGGAAAATAAATTGGAAAAAAATAAAAAGTAATAGAAGATGAATTGAAAATCAAAACAATAGACCCAAAGAGATAAAAGAGTGGAGAAAACAAAAAGGACTGAGATTTTTAAGAAAAAATAGAGAGAAGAAGTGCATCTGGCCTCTCACAGTGTTGACCGACTGTTGAGCTTCGTCGCCGGTGGTGTCGTGCTACTGCTAACTGCTAAGGACGTTGAGCCCATGAGGACTTAAGGATGAACGTCCGAGCCGAGGGGTTTGTTTGCATTTTACAAACCTTCAATCCACTTGAGATTTTGAAGTGAGAAGCAGAGAAGGTGATCGTGAAACTTGGAAGGGTGAGAAGCAGAGAAGAAAGTTTCAATTTGAAACTGCATCGTGAAAGATAAAAGAAAAGGTAAAGTAGGGATTTTTATGGATTATTATGTATTTGGTCCTTAATATTAGATTGTTATCCTGATTTTGCATAGAAATCTAACATTTAATTTAGTACAATTTAAACTTAGTCTTAGTTTTCATTTAATTTAGTACTAATTAATATATTAATTTTTATTTAACTTTACGATTATTGTTTATGAATATACAAAATTCAATTCCAAATATAAACATATATTAGATTTTTATTGAAATTGAAGTATGCCACCACGTACGGACAAGTTCCCGACCGAAGGATTGGAAGGTGCACCGAGCAAAGATATAGGTTGGCACTTTGGAGATCCGGTTCCAAATTCAAGAGAAAATGTTGTTTGTAAACTTTGTGGCAAAGTTACGAAAGGAGACATAACACGATTTAAAGAGCACATTGCTCATAAAATCGGTAAAATTGCACCGTGCCCTAATGTCACTGGTATGTTATACACTTATACTTTATAATATTTTGACACATATATTTTACAATTAACTTTAAATGTTATTATTTCAACGATAAAGATTATACATAATTGATATTTAATAGTGTGAATTATATTTATTTGATTACAGGTATTGTTAGAGAAAGTATGATGAAATTGCTCAAAGAAGCCAAGGAAAAGAAAATAGATAAAAAGAGGAGAACATATGAATTCTTGTCACAATTAAGAGGAGAGGATGATGATGAATTCATTGATGATGTTTCTGCTATGAGACAAGTTACTCGAGAAAGTATTCAATCGCAACACGAGTGGCACAAAAGAGAAGAATTCAGACGAAATACAGGTGGTTGGGGTAATATTTATGAAGAAGGACGGTCTTTTTCTCATGTATCAGTTGGAGGATATCGTGGAGAAAGACCCACCCCAAGTGAGTCTGAATTTAATTTAAGGGGGACTATTCCTGAATTGGTTAAAAGCAAAAGCTTGAGGCAACCAAAGGTTAGCGAGTCTATTTTAAAGACTTTACGTAAAAAGATGGGTGAAGTGGTCTCTAAATTTTTAATATATGATCGACTTCCTTTTCAATTAGCAAGTTTGCCATGGTTGTATAACCTAATTCAAGTATCAATGGAAGTTGGAAAAGGTGTGAAGCTTCCAACACCTTATGAGGTTTTTGATGTGTATTTGGCGTCGGAGTATGAACAAATTCGTACATGGGTAGATGGAATGAAGACGCATTGGAAACAATTGGGTGCAACTCTGATGTGTGATGGTTGGACCAATAGTTTAAATCAAATGCACATCACCAACTTCCTTGTTTATTGCAGCAGATGAACTATTTTTTGGAAATCTGTTGATGTTTCTAGCATTCGTAGAAGAGATGATGAATTCTACTATAACCTGTTAGATAAAGTTATTGAAGAGATTGGAGAAAAATTTATTGTTCAAATAGTGACTGACAATGAGGCTGCAATGAAAGCTGCTGGAAAAAAATTAATGTCGAAAAGAAAACACCTTTATTGGACCTCATGTGCAGCTCACTGTTTAGATTTATGCCTTGAGGATATTGGAAAAAATCCAGTGTAGCAAAAGTATTAGAGGAGGCGAAAAAAGTTACTTGCTTCATATACAATCATCTTTGGACCGTTGATTTAATGAAGAAGTATACCAACGGTAAGCAAATTCTTCGACTTGCTCTCACTCGATTTGCTACTCATTTCATTCAGCTAGAGGAGACAACAAGGCAAAAACAAGGTCTTAGAGAAATGTTTAACTCAAAGGTCAGTATTTTATAATTAGTTAATAAAGTTATTTGAATATTACATGTAATGATTTTATTAGTTTCAATTTTCAAATAAGTTAATTATATTATTGTTTTTGGAAAAAAGCTGTTGACATTATAAAAGTTTACGAGCCTCTGATAAAAGTTTTAAGACTTGTGGATAGTGATGAGAAACCAACAATGGGCTTTATTTATGAGGCTATTGATAGAGCCAAAAGAGCAATTAAGGAAAATTGTTGATATTCCACCGAGTATGAAAGGATTATTGACAATAGATGGAATTTCATGCATTCCGACCTGCATTCAGCTGGTAAGATAAAATGTTTCATATAATTAAGAGTTGTTTTTTATTTTATTATTTTAAGTTATAGATCTTATATTATTTTATCATGATTAGGTTATTTTCTCAATCCTCAATTTCAATTTGGGGTGGAGCATTCTTACAATGTATTGATGGAAACATTAGAAGGTACAAGATCAGTGACTGAAAGATTAGAACCTTCTATTGATAACCAAATCAGAATGGTTAATCAGGTTAGATTCTATTCAAGTACTATTATTTGTAACTTAGCTAAATAATTTGAAATTGAATTGTTTTTCTTATTTTTACTCAATCTTTTATTTATGCAGTTGTTAACATTTCAAGGTAAACACGAGACATTTGGTACTCCACAAGCACAAAGAGCTTGGAGTCAAATGAATCCGGGTAAATAGTTAATTAAATTATTTAATTTATATTATTTAATTATATGGTAATTTTTTATGTTAGTTTAAAATTTAAATAATTTTATGCAGCTGAATGGTGGATGATATATGGCACATGCACTCCTGAATTACAATGATTAGCAATTAAAGTGCTAACGATTAGCAATTAAAGTGCTAAGTCAAACAACTTCTGCATCAAATTGCGAACGAAACTGGAGTACATTCAGATATATTCACACCAAAGCAAGAAACAGGTTGAAGTATAAAAAGCTTGAGACACTGGTGTTTACATATTATAATATGAGACTTAAAATGAGGCATCAACAAAGAATGTGCAATGATGCTATAAGCACTAGTTACAATCTTATCAGCCTTGATCACATCTTTGAAGATGTTGATCCACTATCAGAATGGCTTCAGGAGAAAGAGAACCCACTGCTAGATGGTGAAAATGCCGGTATGTTTCCTGTGGATACCTCAGATGATGAAATTAATGTTGTTGATCAACCTCAACAACAAAATTTAACTGATTCAAGTTCTAGTGCTACACCTAGTCAAAGTGGTGGTGATGGACTAGATGGTGGCAATTTAAGTCCAAATTATGATGATGATAGAGGAAGTGGTGATCAAGGTGAAAATAGATCTTTTGGTTGGCAATGGCATGGAGAAGAATATGGGACTAGTTCCGCTGGTGGACATTTTCGTCACAGATCAAAATTTGGTAAAAATATGCATGCTACACCTACTGGTAGTAGAGATAGAAGTGAACCCAGAGCTCGATCAAAAGAAAAAGGGAAAGGCGTCAAAATTCGTACTTCTGAAGGTTCTTCTAGTAGGAGATCGACTTCTAGTAACCCTGGGTATATTGATTCATCTACTAGCACTCATGGTTTTTATCCACCGGGTCCGGGACAATCTTCACATTTTCAACCTCCACATGACTATTATCTACCGTTTCCTAATTACGGTATGCCATATCAACCTCAAATGTACCCTCCACCATCAATGTATCAACCACCTCCACCTCACATGCATCCTCCTCCTCAAATATATCCTCCTCAAGTATTTGAAAATCAAGGTGAAAATGTTACCTTTTTTAGATATGTTTTTAGACAAAGACCGCAAAGATCAAGCCACGGTGAAGGTGAAGATGAAGGTGCAAGTGGAGGTGAAGGATATGATCTTCCTCGTTATTCGACTAATTGGTGAAACCACCACTAAGCCTATTACCCCATTTCTAAGGTATGTTTTGCTTATTAAAAGAATATATTTTTTTATGTCATTTAGTTAACTAACTTTTCTTTATTTTAATTTACTTTATTTGATTGGTTTCAAATTGATTTGTAGGTAAGATTGTTTTTCCTACAGGAAAACACAAAGATATGATTTTAGCATGTTTCAGAAGGTTAGTTACTTTTCCAATCAAGTGATGAAAGCTGAACTAGAAGTAGAACTGGAATGGTTCATGATGCATGCGATTTCTTTTTTACTTTGTATGTGACATAAGTGTTTGCAGGTTTCTTTAAGGGAGATAATTATTGAATTCTTCAATTCATTATGTGATCAAATAGTTGACTTATATGATGTTTTGCACGTTTAATAGTTGTTTCGTCAATTGCTTTATTAGAATATGAACATGATCATGATTTGTCTTGGGCATGCATGAATGCCTTTGTTTCTGTAAAATTTGTCGTGGACAAACCATGAATACATGATTGTTGGCTTTACTAGCAAAAAAATAGTTAACTTGTATGAGGTATGTTTGCTTTAATTATTGTCATATCATACTTTTATGTTATTGCTTACATTGTTGATATATATCTTGACTTATTCTATCACTAGATTTTTAGTTTTTTATTTGTTTAAAATTTTAAACTATATTATATATGTCCATTTCCACTTAGAAAGACCTCTAAAAATCATTAAAAATAAATCTTTATAGTTATATTATAATTATATTTTTAAACAAATTGTGTGAATTTTAAAAAAAATTACGACCGCAACACCCGCAGTGACCGCGACGGTATCCACTATGTCCGCAACCGCAATAACCGCGACGCGACCGAAAACGCGACTGCGAACGCATTTTAAATCCATGCTTCAAACACTGCATAGGGTAATTATTCCATGCACGGGGTTTTGTTTTAGAGTTTAGTGTTTAGTGGTTTAAGTATATTGAGTTTTGAATTTTGCGAGTGTGGTTAGAATTTAAGGTTTAGGGTTAAAATTTAGGATTTATAGGTTGAAACTTAAATCTCTAAGCTCTAAACTCTCATTTTTATCCATAAATAATAAATTCTTAACACATACAATTAAACTCTAAATTAGGTCCCTAAACTTTAACTAAGGTGCATGTGCAAATTTTTTGTTTTCACTGCAAGTGCATGAGAGATTTTTCTTATTACCATAAGATATATATTTATTAAGGTACAGTAAAATATCTATAAATCAATACTCTTTAAATTAATAAATTCTATTAAATAATAAATTTCTTCGGTCCCGACTTGGGCCAATGTAAAAAAGCATCAAATTTGATAAGATAATAATATAATAATTTTTTGGAGATCCCATTTGTAAATATAAGTTCCCATTAAAACTATAAATTAATAATTTATAAATATTACAATTATTACTTTAGTAACTTGTTAAAATATGAATCTATTGTAATATGTTTTTTTAAAATTCAAATTTAATTTAATTTAATCTTTAACTTTTCTAATTGCACTCACAAATTTCGGTGTTGAGGTCTCCAACTACAATAAAAAGTAGGGTGGGAAAAAATAGCCGTCCCGATTAATCCGACCCGAAACCCGACGACTCGAACCTAAAATGTCGGGTAGTTCCCGGAAAAAAATTACCCGACCTGACAAATTTACCAGGACACAGGCCGAAAGTTTCCCCTTACCGGGTACCTGACCCGACCCGAAAAAAAATATTTTATATTTAAAATTATATTTTTATTTTATGTTTCTTAATATTTTTACTCTAAAATTAAGTTTAAATCCTTACATTTTTTCTATGTTTGTAAGTTTTAAATTTAATTTTTTAAAATATTTTTGTGTTTAACATGTGATTTTTTTTTTCTAATTTTAAAATTAAAAAAAGGAATCAGGTACCCGGTACCCGTTTACCCGGGTATCCGAATTTTACGGGTACCCGGATATAATGAGCCGGGACACGAGCCGCTTAATGAGGTATCCGGATGAACCGGGTACTCGACAATGCCCACCCCTAATAAAATGTTATGAAGAGTTGTTGCCGCATTCAATGCTTCCTTTCGCGTAACTAGTTCAAGTGTTGAATCATCTTCAACTTCATCATTAATAGAACCAACAATATTAGCCACAATATCTTTATCAAAGTTATATTTGCTGAATTTAGAATTTTTTAATTAATAAATTATTAATTTATCGATATATTAATATTTCTCTAAATTAATAAAATTTTATAGTTCCAAATGTATTAATTTATAGAGGTTTTACTGTAGTTAGCTCTGCACTAATTGAAAAAAATGGTTAGATTTAGTTTATGTTTAGGGATTTAAGTTATAATGTTCAAAATTTAGGATATATGATTAGTTTAGGGTTTTGGTTTCTTAATTTATAATTTAGATTATAAAAACGGAGTGTGTAATATCATTGACACAACTTGTGTAGCAAAATATAATCATATATTTAAATTTATTTATAAGTCTTATTTTTTACATAACACGTGTAAAAATATTACACGATTCTTCTTTAAAATTTTAAATCTACTTAATCTTAAACTTTAAATTCTAAATATAAACTCTAACTTTAAATCCCACATCTAAACTTTAAAACTCTAAATATTAACCCTAAATTAATTATCTAAACACTAAATTTAATAATTTTATATGAGCTTTAATTTACACGAGTTATGTATTAAAAATTTTCCTCGTTTGTAAACGGTTCAAATTATTTTTTATTAAGAAAGGGTACCATGGTTGGCCTCGTTAAAAACCTCCCTAACCTAAATGGAGGAAAAGAGTACCAACAATGGCATTATAGAAAAGCGGGAACGCCCCGACACATAAACATAAAAAACTAAGGCGTAGGACAAACTAAGTCCTCATGCAACAAAACAAACAATGTATCCGGTGAACTATCGTAATATCTCACACTATACCCATCCCAAGGGCCCAACTTAGCGAGGGCATCGGCTACACAATTCGCAACCCGCGATACATGCCATAGCTCATACGCGGACACCCTTGCCAACAAGCGATGAATCGCATCCACCAAGGAACGGGGACCAACACTTATCGCTTCTCTCCGAACCATCTTGATCGCCTCTATGCAATCCGTTTCTGTAATCACCATCCCCACATTATACTTGAGCGCACACACCAAACCTTCGTGTATCGCCCAAAGCTCCGCCTCAAGGACATTGCACCGCCCTATCATCTTCGTAAATCCGCTAATCCATCTCCCCAAGTGATCACGTAAAACCCCACCACAAGATGCACGTCCAGTACTTCGATTATATGCTCCATCGGTGTTGATTTTACACCACCCATCGGGTGGTAAACACCATCTTTGTCGAGCAGCAACATAAAGCCTCACAGCAGTAGCACTGCTATCGCGCGTCACAGGTAGCTGTCGTGCCCACGCTCGTTTCGCTTCACACACCATGCGTCAGCTTTTAGCCAAAATTTCATCGACACTCGGCCATATCCCACTGAAAATCAACTTGTTCCGTGCCAACCAAATAAGCCATACCAAATTACCAAATAGCAGACCCCAATTCTCCATACCATTGCCGAAAACCATGCCCGGTTTTAAATTGCCAATAATCCATTGCTCGATCGAAGAGGAGAAAAACCACCCTCGGTTAGCCGATGGAACCAGTCGCAACCAAAGATCCTTCACAACAGGGCAGCTACGGAAAAGGTGATCAAGAGTTTCCGCCCCATGTCCACACGCCAAACAACCCGCCGTGTCCGCAAGGTGCCGCCGAACCCTTTCGCTATTGGTTAGCACCCGACCTTTCCACACAAGCCATAAAACAATCGAATCCGCTGCGGCCCCATGAAACATTTCAAATGCTTCCAAATATGACACTCATCACCCATATCATCCAATCGAAGCATAGCATAGGCAGATTTTACCGAAAAACTTTGCGATGGACTCCATCGCCAACCAACCTCGTCCTCCACATCTGCCGCAACAGGAGGCTTAACATCAGCGATGGCGTCGACGATATCCCCCGGCACCATGCGCGCAAGACGCCCAAAATCCCACTGCTCCCCTGCTGTGGTCATATGCACCAACGGAACAAAGCACAACTGCTGATCAGAGGGAATATCAGCTATTTCCGCTAACGAACTAGCATCCCGGAGCCATCGATCACGCCAAAAATCAATGCACTCGTCGTTACCCACCTTTCACATAAGACCATCGCGAACATCCGGCCAAATCGATACCAAACTCCGCCATAAATGCGAAGCGCCACGCCTAGACAAGGTATCCGTAATAAGAGTATTGCACTTATACTTTGCACAGAGGAAGCAGACCCATAGTTGCGTGTGCTTAGCAACTAAATTAAACGCAACTTTCATAAGGAACGCGTTATTTTGAGCACATAACCGCTTAAAGCACAAGCCTCCAAAAGGTAACGGCTTGCACAAATCATTCCAACTTAGCAAGTGCACACGTTTCCTATCCTCACCGTGACCCCACACAAAATCCCGGATTAAACGCTCGATTTCCTCACATATACCCACCGGCAACTTCGTTGTTTGCATATCATAGTAAGGAAGAGTAGACAAGACTGCTTTAGCAAGCGTAACACGGCCTGCAAAGGAAAGGTACCTCGCTTTCCATCCTGTCAAGCGGTCGCGTACTTTTTGTACCAAATATTCATATGTCGACCGAGTAACCCGACTATGGATAATAGGCACTCCAAGATACTGTCCAAGGTCCGACACTTCCGAGAAGCCAACCACAGCACTTAATTCTCTCCGCATATCAACATCCACATTCTTACTAAAGAAGATATTAGATTTCTGAACACTAACCTTCATCCCTGAATACCTACAGAAATCAATAAGCACTTCCCGAATCACATCAAGTTGCTTTGCTGATGCCTCTGCGAATAGTACCATGTCATCAACAAACATCAAAGGAGAAATTACTGGACTGTTCTTGGCTGTACAAAATCCTTTCCACATCCCAGATCTCACTCGCAGATTAATCGCCTGACTAAGACGTTCCATGAACAAAACAAACAGATACAGTGAGATAGGGTCCCCTTGCCGGATACCCCTAGTAGGCGTAAATTCCTTCGTAACTGAACCATTCCACACAATCTGCGTCGAAGCACTAGACACACAACTAAGAATAATACTACGAATACCCGATGGAATCCCGATATCCTGTAACGTATCATCAATGAAACTCCACTCCAACCTGTCATACGCCTTCTCCAGATCAATCTTTAAAGCCATCCAACCCCGTTTCCCTACCTTGCGTTTCATTGAATGCACTATTTCCTGGGCAATGATAATATTGTCCGAGATAGCACGTCCAGGCACAAAGCTAGTTTGGCTCTCCGAAACCCAACTTGAGAGGAAAGGTTTTAACCGGTTAACCACAACCTTCGTTATAATCTTATACATAACCGTGCAGAGGCTAATCGGTCTAAATTGACTCATCGATTCTGGCGTAGCAACTTTGGGTATCAACACCATAAGAGTTGTATTAAGAGATGCAGGGATCGGCTCACCACTAAAAATCTGTCGAACACACTGGCAAACACTGGGTCCCACTATATCCCAATTCTTTTGATAAAAACCCGCCTGTAAACCATCCACACCCGGTGCTTTCCACGGTCCCATATCAAATAAAGCCACCCTAATCTCATCATCCTCCAACGGTGCAACCATAGCACGCCGCACATGATCGGGCATGGGCAGAAAAAGACCCCTAACCGAATACTGCCCTTTGCATCCTATATCAGCTGTAAAGAGCTTACTATAATAATCAATCGCATGTCGACGCAGAACATCCTGATCAGAGCTCCAGCTCCCATCACTGAGCTTGAGGGCCACAATTGCATTAGCACGTCGACGCGCCATAGTCGAAGCATGGAAGAATCGGGTATTTTTGTCCCCCGATAAAATCCACTGACTTCGCGACTTTTGATACCACAAAGATTCCTCCTCCTCCTCCAAGATTACGTCTAACTCCTCACGTAGTTTATATCTCAACTC
Source organism: Hibiscus tridactylites (assembly GCA_958450335.1). NCBI lineage: Eukaryota > Viridiplantae > Streptophyta > Magnoliopsida > Malvales > Malvaceae > Hibiscus > Hibiscus tridactylites. The sequence continues at coordinate 44,542,154 of OY288274.1, read as the reverse complement.
AACCAAATAGTCAGAAGCATGTCTCCTTAGCGCTCTATCGATGCCTCTAATACGGGCTAGAACACGTTTTTTCTTACGCCCGATATGCCCAAAATCCTCCTCGTTCCATTGTTTAACCTCAGCTTGGAACCTATTAATATTATCTCCTATCAGCCCATTAGTTTCCCAAACAGATTCCAACAGAGGCATGAAGTTCGGATGCTCCTGCCAAGCCGCCAGAAAACGGAAAGGGCGCGAACCCCCTTCACGCTGAGAACCGCCCGAAAGCACAAGTAAAGGGAAATGATCACTCCCCACATGGTCCATGTGAACTACCAAAGACACAGGAAACTCCTCAAACCAAGCCATATTAGCCAAACATCGATCAATGCGCTGAAACAAATCACCCCTAGACCAAGTAAATTCTTCCCCCTTGTAATCCATTTCAATCAGATTCGCCGAAGTAATAAAATCCCGAAACAAAGAACTCACGCCTAGCGCAGCACTCGAACCCCCCCATCGCTCCTCCTTACGAACTATAGCATTAAAATCACCTCCCACACGAACAATCATCCCCAGGATTTAAACAAGATAACTTATCCCACAAATGCCGACGAACACTCACATTAGGACTTGCATAAACCGCAGTAAAGAAAAACCAATTGGTACCATTCTCTTTCCTAAACCTCCCATGCACAAACTGATTAGAAACAGAAAGAAATTCCACATCAAATCCATCACGCCATAAAACCCAAATACCCCCACTAAAGCCACGGGCTTCCACACGAAACGAGTTAGGAAAACCAAACCTCTGCACCACTCTATCAGCTTCTGCAAAACTCACTCTCGGTTCAAATAAAGCAACCACCTGTGGATTGTTAGTCCTCACAAAATTCTTAAAGTGCCGGCGAAATTCAACACTCGCCGCACCCTGAGTATTCCAGAACATTAAACTATCCATCAAAACAGCAGAAAAAGAAGGAAAAACTTACTGAGCGGAAGGAAAGTTCTCCTTCCCAACACCCGATGCCCCAATCGAATCCACGCACACAGTGGTCTGCTGAACGTCAACCTTTTGCATAAGCTGAGCACTAGTCCCCGCACTCGGATCCTGGATGTTATCCAACTTGGCCGAAAGTGACTGTATCCATTCTGTTAAAATCGGATGAGGCGGCACCCGCGGTTCCGTTTTTTTCGAAACCATCAAGCTTTTCTTATTCACCGCTTTAATACCCGCTCCTCCCTTTCCCGGACTAGTACCATGTTACAATCGTGCCGTGGATTTAAAGTCATCACGCCCTTCACTAATAGAAACAGCGCGATGGGCTCCTACAGCAATCCCCAGCGAATACACAACCGTATTGGGCTCAACATTTCCAACGGACGGGACGACTTGCATCGCACAGCTCATAGGTTCCTCTAAACCCTTCCGCACCACCATCGTATCCACTGGCCTTGACGGACCCTTCATCGCTGGTGCATCAATAACCCCTTCACTGGCCACTTCCTTCCTTTTGCTGTTCGATCCAACCTTTCTGCGCACTCCCGATGCAACCACATCCAAATTACCCCCACTAGTGATACCAACGGCGATACTAGACAACGCAACTGCCGAGTGTTTACCCTGCTGTGCCTGTCGCACCACTATCGGCCTACCCACTGCCGGTCCCTGCGGTTGCACGACACCCGCCATATCTCCCATACGCGAACCCTCCTCATCCGTTAAACCCTGCAAGGCCTGAAACCGTGAACCACTGTTCTCTTCACACGAATTCTTGGCTTGCGGTCCAGTAAGTTTGGGACTACGCCGGCGATACCTATCAACCACCATCCACGGCCCAAAGAGGGTATCCTCAGTCACCGTCTCCTCAGGCCTTTCCAATGGAACATGTTCATCCTGCGGGTTCCCCTCCGAAGTACCATCGTCCGTGGCATGCAAGCCACACATATCCTGGGCATGTCCATAGCGTCCACATTTAAAGCATATTAAATTGAGACCCTCATACTCCAATTTTTGGACAAAACTGTCGATACCGATACAAGACAACAAGGGTTTACTAAGATCAACCGCCACCGCTAACCGTGCAAATCGTCCACGCTTGCCCATCGATGTGCTGTAATCAATCTTAATAACTCGACCAATAACATCAGCAATCCTCCTAAAAAGAGCCTTCGAGTAATACCGGTACGGCAGACCTGGCAAACGAATCCATACCACAACTTGAGAAGGGTGTTTTTCTATCGTCGAGAAATTCCGCGACCATGGTTGTACAGTTAAATAGCAACCAAACATAGTCCATGGTCCGCCCGTCAGCACTTTCAAATAATCTTCATCCGATTCAAATTTGACTAAGAAATAATTATTAGCCAAGTCGATAACCTGGAAATTTTTTTCCGTTTTCCACAACACATGCACACGATTAACCAGAGTTCTATAACCAATCGAACGACCAAGAGGACGAACAATAATAGCACGTTTCATACTATCATCAATCTTTGAATGAACACGTTCCGAAAAGGTAATTTTAGGGTAAATATCACTTCTATCGATCACAAAATCGGTATCTAAAACCTCCAAGCCTTCATCAATACCCCCTCGGTCGCCTGACCGCCGGCCACGGCTCCCGCCAGAGTTGCCGCATACGACTGCCGGGGGCCATGTTCAGCCTCCTCCTGGACGTCCATCGCCATTGCCTCCGCGCCGTCGTGCGTCCCAGCCCCATCAGCGGGGTCAGACGGTAAGCCCGTAGCACCCACTAGTTCCCCATCAGCCTGCTTTTCCAGCGATATGCCAACACCTTGGCTCTGCACCGGCACGCGCCCAATCTCATACATCGTCTCTTGTGGCTGCCCGCCGGGATCTGCCGGCGGCTGCCCATGCTTCTCCGAGTTTTGTGGTGGATAATTGAAGTTCATACTAGGGTTCCAGTTCGTACAAACGGTTCAAATTATTTGATTTGTCGTAATATCAAGCGGTAGTGTTTAAAAAATCATTTTTTATTTTGTTGTCAGTGTGATATCTATTTTTTTATATAAAATATTCCATACGCGGATTGTGAAAATATATTTTTATGGATGAATTTAATTTAAGGTTTAAAGATTTTGTTTAGAATTTTAAAGTTAGAATTTTGAGATTGATTTAAAATTTTATTTTTTTAATTTATAATAAGCATGTTTGTGTAAAAAAAATGGGTAAACTATTCCAGTGACTACTCAACTATGGGTCGCTACATGTTTTGACCATCTAACTAAAAAAAATTAAAATTTGATCACCCAACTATTTAAATAGACCTATTTTAACTATCGGCAGTTAAAATCTAACGGAAAGATGACGTGTTCATTAAGTAAAATTTGTATAATTACACATTTAGTCCTTGTTAGTTTCTTATTATATTAATTTAGTCCTAATTTTAATTTTAAATAAATAATAAAAATTAATTAATCAATCAAGTGACGACACGCCTCACCATCTGATTGGAGGAAAGTATAAGAATAAGGAGTGCTTGGCGTGTGGTTTAAATCCACAACCTCTAGGGGAAATCCATGCTTTTGCCACTAAACCAACCAACTCTTTATAAAATAAATTGCATCATTTAATATATATCTTATAATGCATTAAATTCTAGGGAATAAAGAAATAAAAAAAATAGTTGCAAGGGGACTCGAATCTGAATCACTTGGGATGTGTAAAACCATACAAACCAATTAACCGGTTCAAATAATTAATTTAAATATAAATATATTTAAAATATGAATATATTTACTGCATTATAAGATATATGTTAAACCACTACCACTTGAGATTCGAGTCCCCTTGTAACCATTTTTTATTTCTTTCCTAACCTTTATTGCATTATAAGATATATATTAAATGATGAAATTTATTTTATAAAGAGTGGGTTGGTGTAGTGGTAAAAGCATGTGTTTCCCTTAAGAGGTTGTGGGTTTAAACCCCACGCCAAACACTCCTTATTCTTATATCTTCCTTTCACCATATGGAGACACATGTCACCATCTAATTGGAGGAAAATAAATATATTAAATTAAATAAAAATTAGATTAAAATAATCCAATCAAGTGATATAATAAAGAACTAACAAGGACCAAATCTATAATTATACAAATTTTATTTAGCGGCCACGTCACTTTTCGTTAAATTTTAACGGCCGGTGGTTAAAATAGGTCTATTTAAATAGTTGAGTGGTTAAATTTTAGATTTTTTTTAGTTGGGTGGTCAAAACATGTCGCGACCTATAGTTAGGTGGTCACCGTAATAGTTTACCAAAAAAAATTAACATATATCAAATATTTTTTATTTCAAATTCATAACTTTAATCGAAAGCGTAGAACATTATAACAAAGTGATCAGAAAAACATCAAAAACATCAATGACTTCAGTGGGTATTATGGGTTAATGATTTATTTTTGTCATCATTATATTTTTAAACGGTGGTTATTGATTTTTTTAACAATGAGAATTGAATTTTATTTGAAAATCAATAGTGGTATTACAAATACAACGAACATAAAAAGAGAAAGTTTTATGAATCGTCTTGTTTTTATCGAGATGTTTTATGAAAAAAAAAAGTGATGAACGAATCAAATTATCAGACAGATTGTTCCGCTACATATTTCTAATTATATTGGCAAATAATCATCAAAAGACATCAAACCTTTTATGACCACCGGTAAATTTAAATTAGAATACAAGTATCGTGAGGATCTATGTATGAGCACTAAAAGACCACTAAAATATATAAAAAAAACATGTCAAACAGTAAAAAATATATAAAAAAAGGTCACAAATACAAAAACAAACGTGTCAAAAACGGTGGTTATTGGTTAACGATACATTTTAATTTTATTGTTATATTTTCCAGAAATACTATAATTAGTCCTTCCTGGATGATCCAGGACAAAACTTGGGTAACTTATCGGCTGATGTTTAAGAATCAATGAATTAGAGTTAAAATGGAACTAGCTGGTTCTCCACAAATCTAAGGATAAAACACTGTTTCGGGGTGAGCCATCGAGGGAAACCAATTTTATTTCTTCCATACTCATCTTTTTAAGGTTTTCTCCATACTCGTTATTCGGGGGTTTACAGTAGTTAGGCAAGACAAGATTATCATGCTTTTTGTTTCTCTATCTATATATCTATATGAAAAAGAAGAATGTACAAAAATCGAAATTTGAATCTCAAACCTACAAATAAAAATGAGCAAAGTGGTGAGTCATATAAATTAACCCCCTTTTCCACTAGGAATTTGATGGCTATGCCAACTGTTAGATCTAATCACAACCTACCACAGTCAATTGTTGTAAAATATAACCTCATAAAACAAAAGCATTTAGAAGTTCAAGCCTTTTGTCCTGTGAATTCTTAACCTCTCTCTGGACTACAATCCAATCCATGAAGTAGCATTTTAATCTCCACTTGTTTCATCCGCTCTGCCCTTCTTACCATCACCATGGGAAGCTTTAGCTGCTGTGGAAGCCAGTCGCTTGAGGTGAGGGCCCGAAAATGTTGTATTTTCCACAACTGCTGAAAGCTGTTTCTGCATCTGTTCGTCTTTTAAAAACTACCTTGGCCTGGATGCTCCTTTTGAACACTTCAGTCCCTTGTGTAACCAAAGGACCATAACGGCTAAATATCTTATTCAGTTCTTCAACTGAAGGAACTGAATCTCTGTCAGAAAATTTTAGGATCAGAGAAGTTGGAGATCCATCCTCTGCTCCCATTCCAAGATTTTCATCTACGGCTGCATGTTTCTGTTCAGAATCCACATTGGCACATGCTTCAGCAACGCACCGACTTCATCTTCTCCATGGTTTGGTTGTTCTCGTCAACTGCTAACTGCTCTTCAGGAAGGCATTGGATTATCCTTTCAGCACAAGAATAGTCTTTCATTGAGGTGAACTCAGACTTTCCGGTAGGCTTGAACTTGGTTGATTTCTCCCCCATTATGGCATCAGTTCCTTGTTCCAAAAGATTGTTCAGACATTTCAAAGTTGTTAAGATCCATAGCAATTGAATTCCTCAACTCAGTAAAGAAAAAAACTATAGAGGCCAAGAAATTGTACCCTTTCAAGGGATCTGCGGCAGCCAAGTGAAGCTGTGAGAGCATCTCATCAGGGGAGGAGATATCTGTTTGAGAATCCTTCTTCCCTCGTGATTTACCGGAAGAAGATTTTCCTTTACTTTTATTATCAACTGCCACCTTCGGAGATTTCCCATCAGAATGCTTTAGTAAAGGCGTCGAAAATATTGAACCATTCAGTTGGTTTGCAACCTTAAGAATGCTAGCTCCAACTCCGAAAGTTTGCTTAGACTGTAGAGGCTTATCAGCAGATGCTGTTGACGCGTTACTTTTATTCTGTTTCACTGCCAAGTTATCACGCACAGGGTCAACAGCCTTTAGCTTTTTAGCAGGGGATGAAGACATTGACTTGTCATCACCTTTTCTATTCAATTTTCTTTTAACATTTTGCAAACTCAAGCGCCTTTCAGCTATAAACTCTGACAAGCTTTTCTCCTTTTTGCCGGAAACTGTAAGGAGTTTCTTTTGTTTAGAAGAACCATCTCGGCTATCTAGCTTCTCTTCTTCAGAGAACACTCTTTTGTCAACTTTGACACTAGGAACTTCATTTTTAATCAGTTTGCTACATTTCTTCACTTCCTCAGACAGAGGGATTTCAGCATCAGTCTCCAACAATCCACAAAGAATTTGAAACTCCGGTAGCTGGGAGTAACCCTTCCAACGATGGAATGCTAACAATTGTGCCTGTGATATTGTGAATTGCAGTCTATCAACGTTGGAATAAGGTGATAGAGCTAATGTTTTCATAGTTTTAACAAGTTCCAAAGGGTCAAAGGTAGAAGCACTTGAAAACCTATCCCCACCATCTCGTCTGCTAGATTCTTCCTGGATCCCAGCATTAATAATTATCTCAGTTTTAATCTGGGAATACGCTTCCTCAGAAATGCAAGAACAGGCCAGACCGAACTCTACCCGTCTAGAAACCTCATCCAAAGCACAATCCAAAGCATGGTGAAACTCTTCCATATTGTTCTGCTTTTCCATACGTGAGAAATGAGACCTAAAGGGTTTGATCTGAGACGCCTCATTCCAAGCAAATGTCTGATCACCATAATATGCAATCAAATAACTTCCCTTTTTGAAATACTTCTTTGCCTTCGCTGTAGCAGCTGAACGATCACATATCTGCCCCGGCCACCATGGATGACTCCTCACTTTACCCCAAACTAAATCAAAGACACAAAATTCTGGCTCTTCAGGTTTTGCATCGACATCAGATGATCCATCCTCATAGGTGCTTGTAGATTGATTCGAGTTTTCTGCAGTCTGTGAATCCCTTTCAGCTTGGATCACAGTAGTTTGATTCTTTTTGGTATCATCGGGTGTTCCAATTTCCATATCACAACTTCCTAATCCATCAGAAGATCCTTCCTTTGAACTCATTTTCTGATCCTCACAAGGTAATGAGCTTTGATCAGCCGGAGAAAGAGGCTTCCCATCACCAGAATGAATAGTATTATCAGCAAGTGAGCTCGACCGGACACTAGTCCCCTCTATCAATGAGTCCTCGTTAGGAGAGGCGCTAACTTTAAGGTCCTCGGTTGCCCAACCAGAAGACCCCACAGCCATTTGTTCCACCCCCACGGGTTTCTTGTCTTCCATGGAACCACTCTTTCCATCTCCATCTCCATCTCCAGTTCCTCCACCAACCTCCATCAAAGAAGCCCCTCCTGAACTCAACCCGGCACTAACTTTATCATCGACCACTTCACCTAAGGACCCAATATCAGCCTCCAAATCAATCCCTTGACTCTTCACACTGTCAACTTTGCTTTCTTTCCCTAACTCATCAACACCATCACCCAACTCAGTTTCGGTTAAACAAGTGGTGGTCGACCCAGAGGCAGGTTGCCCAACATTAACATCATTTCTCTCGTTTTCTTGGTGAACAGGAACCGCATCACAGTTCAAGTCAATTTCTTCAGGAGCTTTGTTCGACATTTATTGAACCCTAAACATAAAAAAAAGCAACTATAAAAAACTCTAATTCACTAAAAAAACAAAACCCTAGTAAACAGTAAAAAGCTAAAAGAAGTAGTGATAAATACCTAATTTTGCAAAGAGATTAAGAAACAAGTAAAATTAACAAAAGAAAAAGCTGCGCACCTTGGTTTGATTGAATCGGGAGCTGTATAGTGTATAGAAATGAGCGGTGCCCTAGTTTCAAGAGTAGAACTAGAAAGAAAGAAAAGGGAAGTGCTGTTTTACTTTCAAAGTACGACCATCTGGCGAAAATTAATGGAATTAATAAATATTTAGTCAATCTAATCGTATAACAGTTTATTACTTCAATTGACTTTAAAAATTTTAAATTCATCCAATTCATTTAAGATTTCAGTTAATCGAACTCATCGTTAAATGATTCGGGTTAAAATAGTTTATTTATATAATATGTGTATTATTAAAAAGTTAAAATTTATAAATAAATAAAATAAATTTTAGTATACCTATCTAAAATTCACAAGCGCCATATTCAAAAAAAAAAAAAAAACTTTAAGCCCGCTTGCTTTCTTTCTTACACAACTTTTCTATTTTTTTTATTTTTAGCTTTTGCCGGCGATGGTATTAGTTTTAGGGCTGGTCATTGATCCTCAATACTTAATTTTTTTCGTTATTTTTCTCTTTTATATTTTTTTTAATTTTAATAAAAATATTTATTCTTGTGGCACGTGTTTTCTCTGTCTTTGTGGAACACTTTTAATTGGATTTGTGGTTCATTTCATATGTCGTTTGGCACGGTTTCAATACAGCTTAATGGTCGTTTGATGCTCGTATAAAGATCTTCACGGCTTTAGTTTTATGTTTTGATTCTATCGGTGGTCATTGAAAGGTTTGATCCCCGTTCGTTTGATGGTCTTTTAATCGATGTAATTAGAACTGTGTAGCAGAACAATATGTCTGATAGTTTGGTTCGCTCACCACTCTTTTTTTTATTCCGTACATCGTCTTGTTTGGCTAGAGACAAGGAGATTCATGAAATTTTTTGGGTTTTGATTGTATGTTAATTTCTATGGAAGTGTTTTGCTTTTCTTTGCACATTTGTATGAAATTTTTAGTGGACTAGTCTTTTTTTCCCTTATATTTTTAATGCATTTTATTTGTATTATTATTGAGTGATTCAATCGATGAATAAATGGCCAAAATGAGTGAATTGTATGAAATTGGTAAATTAAAATTGAAGGCAAAAGAGATTTATAGTGATTCAAGCTTAGAACAAGCTCTACATCCACCACCTTAGCTCCCACTAAAGATTTTCAACCAATTTCACTAGAAATTCTTCCCCTTTTCTCGAATTAGAAGAAAACCTTACAAACCGATTAAGCTTTCTACCAAAAGCTTAACCAAGACTTACTCTTTACAAGAGAAATTTTGGCAACAAAGAAAATACCTCACAATAGGTGAATAATTGCCCAAATACAAGTTCACTCTAATCCCAAACTTGAAATAAATGAATACAAGAAAAATACACAAGTTGGGTTACGAGGGTTTGCCTCTAAATAACTTAAATGGATTGAACTTTTGCTTGAATGTGCTTGACTTGTTCAATAGTTGTTGTAACTTTAATGGTTTGCTTTTATACCTATTCATAGAATTCTAATCGTTTGGGTGGTTGGCATCACCAATAGAGCCCTTGAGCTCTCTTTTTCCCACCATAAATGCAGTTATGCAACCTTCTATATCGGTACTCGCGTCACCGTATCAGTACCTGTCAAAAGAAGAAAGAATCATTGTATACAAATAGCGTATCGATACGCGAAGAGGCGTATCGATACAGAAACCACATTTTACATAGGGGATCGGTACAACATAATGCGTACCGGTGCTGATTTTACTCACTAGAATTTGGAGAATTGGTTAACCAAAAAATATATCGGTACGGTAGTTAGGCGTATCGATACTGTTAACCAATTTTTAAAATGTTTGGTTCCAATAATATGACAAGGTAAAAGTCAAAAATTAAATGCCAAGATTTTTTAAATCTTACCAACTCGCATCGATACGGAAATGAGCGTATTCATACGGTAAGTAGTTTTTAGTTTCTAGAATTACATCGAGTCTTAAAATCATATCGATACAACAAGGAGCGTATCAATACACTTTTCTTGACTCGTTTTCAGTAGCCAAAAACCGTATCGATACGGATGTAACCGTATCGGTACGCCTAGACTAAACTTCAAAATTTTAGATTGAAAAAAACTTAGAAAATTTGTAGGATACTTGATTTTTGATTTAGAAATACTTAAAGTTTGAATCCTTGTCATTTTGTGAGTCTTTTAAGTGTTTAAAAATTTATTCATTTTACAATTAAGTCCTTGAAATATGTTGTTATATCAAAATCAATTTTGGTTTTACAATCTCCTCCTTTTTGATATAACAAAACCCAAATAAATTTCTCCCCTTTACTTTAGGACTAAAAGATGTATCTTTGAAAAATTTTAAGGCTCTTGTTACTTCTCCGCTTTTTGTTAGATCAAAATCAATGTAGGAAATAATATAAGCAATGCAAATTAACATAAAACAACATAAACTTCATTAAGCACTTAAAGCATATAAGTTTGAAGCAAAATAAAATCAAAACTCAAACCCTAAAAACATAATTTAAAAATAAATAATTAAAGCATAGGTTCTAAAAGAAATAACATAGATAAGCACATAAAAGAAAATCCTAAATAAGATGAGATGATATAAAATGCCCAAGGAGCATCATCTCCACCTTCATCGTCATCTTCATCTTTCATGGCATCATTACCGAAGGTATGTCTACGCCAATCTCCACGAAAGGCAGTAAGAGTCATATCCGTTGAGGCTTGACTAGCCTCCATAAAAGTGACTCTAGCATCCAAAGCCGCGAGACGAGTGTCAATAGAAGAGAAACCGCCATTTATGCTCGCACTTATCAAAGAAAATTGTCCATTAAAATAGGTCATAAGGGCATCAAAGAAAGGTGGTGGAGAAACAATCGGAGGAGGCGCTACAGGGACATTCTCTTCATCTTTAGGCTGAACATGTTGAGGTAGATCCACATTCTGAACCCATTGGTTGTTATACCAAGTGAATTTAACCTTGCGAAGGGATTTGTCTTCAATAGGATTGGCGAGAGACACTTCAAGATCATACGAGCAATCAATCCCAATCTTGTGAAAGATGTTACCTAAAAAGTGTTCATCATCTATCCCTATATCCTCAACCCTCAAACAATTAGCTATAACCTTAGAATCAATTTGAAAAGTTTAGCCCATAAGGTATGACTTAACAACTATAACTTCATTTTTTGTTCTTTCCACAATACATCGAGTATTAGAATAAAAGATCAAAACAAGATTTTTGTAAAAGATCTCAAGTATACTTAAAAAAGGCATGAACTTTCATTGGGTAAGTAACTCAAGATAATGAATGTTAAATTCAGGGGAAGTCAAGTAGGGATACAAATCTTACGCTCACGACGAATTTTGTAGTTTTGAAAATTTTGAAACGATCCATCGCTCGAGTGAAACCGGGCTCATTAGTACTATGTTGCAAAATGTAGGACAAATTTAGTTTAGTACTATTTGATTCGGAGTTAGAGGAAGATGCAATATCTTTTCTCAAAAGTTTCTTAGGGGCCATAACCTGAAATCAAAATCAAGTAAAAACAATGCATTCATAAATTACCATATTTGATCCATTTATTAATCCAAAATTTAAGGTGTTTCTAAAAAGAAAGTATATAATATAGTTTAAAAGCATATACAAGTATAAAAAGAATTTTTGACAAGAAAAATTTTGAAGAACAATTTATACGAATATACGATATATTTTTATATTCGCATAAAAAATTTCAGTTTTGAAAGAATTTTTACAAAATCTTTAAAACTCATACTATATGTATATTTTATATAAACAACTAACTAAAAACAATTAATAAAATTGAATGAATTTGAAAAAGATAAGAAAAAGGAAAAAGAATTTATACCTTGAATGTGCAATTTGGGATGAATGAGGAGATAATAATGCACAATCTTGATGATATAACTTAGGCTTGATTTGAAAAATGAAAACCCACAAAAGATTTGAAGAATTGTGTTAGAAATCAAAGGGTTTTTATAGGGAGTTTCGGTCTAGGGTTTTTGAAAAAAGTGGTTGAGTTTTAATTAAAGTAGGAAACCCTTATTTAATGACATTTAAACACTCCATCGTCAACACGTACCGGTACACTAAAAGCCGTATCGGTACCGACTCGACAAACCGTAGTGATACAGTTTTACCTATACTGATTCCTTCGTGAACACCCGTACCGATACAATGTTACGTGTACCGGAACACTCATGAAAACGTACCAATACATGGTTACTCGTATCTGTACTCCATTGCTAGAAATGGCATTTTTTGCAGCAAAGAGCTTAGAAATTCGATTTTAATCGAATCGATATGCATGCATGTGATATATGAACAACACGTATAGACTAAAACATGTGCATACTCCCCTAGCAACAAGCATAGATGCATAAAGGAGCAAAAACACACAAGCACATACATCAATCAAATACAAGCAAATTTTGACCTTAAAAGGCTCTAAAGGATCAAGAAAGGCTAGTTAAACCTAACTCTCTCCTAAGAGACCAAAAATACTCTTTATCTAAAGGTTTTGGTAAAGATGTCTGCTAATTGGTTCAAGGCGTCAACATACTCTAGAACTACATCCTTTTTCAATACATGATCCCTAATAAAATAATGTTTTATCTCTATGTGATTGGTTCTAGAATGTTGGATGAGATTCTCAGTGAGACAAATGGCACTAGTATTGTCACACCTAAGGGGTATGGTACCTACATCAACTCCATAATCTAGAAGTTGTTGCTTCATCCAAAGGACTTGAGCACAACAACTTCTGGTCAATATGTACGCTACTTCGGTGGTAGATAAGGCTACACTATTTTGTTTCTTAGAGAACCAAGATATGAGCATACTATCTAAAAATTGACATGTTCAGGAGGTACTCTTTCTATCTATCTTACGCCCCTCATTATTCGCATCCGAGTAAACATGCAAATCAAAGGAGGAATCTCTAGGATACCAAAGACCTAAACAAGGTGTGTCTCTAAGGTATCTAAAGATTCTCTTAATGACTATAAGGTGAGATTCTCTAGGACTAGCTTGAAACCTAGCACACAAGCAAACAATAAACATGATATCAGGTCTACTTATGGTAAGGTAAAGCAAAGATCCAATCATAAAACGATAAAGCTTTGAATCTACACACTTACCTCCTTCATCTTTTTCAAGCTTTATGGAAGAACTCATTGGAGTGGATTGAGGCTTCACATTCTCCAAGCCAAACTTCTTGAGCATGTCCTTGATGTACTTAGCTTAATTAATGAAAGTGTCATCCTTCCTTTGTTTGATTTGGAGTCCCAATAAGAATGAGAGCTCCCCTATCACGCTCATCTCAAACTCATCTTGCATTAACTTAGCAAACTCTTGGCAAAACAATTCATTGGTAAAACCAAAAATGATATCATCAACATATATTTGAACTACTAACATGTATTTGCCATTCCTTTTTGATAAAATGTGTAGTATTCACCTTCCATTTTTCAAAACCTTTTTCAATCAAAAAGTTTGAAAACCTTTCATACTAAGCTTTTGGAGCTTGTTTTAAGCCATATAAAGCTTTAATGAGTTTAAATACACGATTTGAGAATTTTGGATCTTCAAAACATGGTGGTTGTTCAACATACACTTCATTAATAAAACCATTTAAAAAAACACTTTTGACATCCATTTGAAAAAGCTTGAATTAATGATAACATGCAAATGCAAGAAGCATCCTAATAGCTTTCTTTCTAGCTATGAGTGCATAAGTTTCATCAAAATTAATTCCCTCTTCTTGAGTGTAACCTTAAACAACAAGTCTAGCCTTGTTACTTACTATGATACCACTCTCATCTAGTTTGTTTCTAAAAACCCATTTAGTTCATATAGTAGATTTATTACTAGGCCTATCAACTAATGTCCAAACTTGACTCCTCTCAAATTGATTTAATTCTTCTTGCATGGCCAATATCCAAAAATTATCTTTTAATGCTTCTTTGATATTTTTAGGCTCAATGCATGAAATGAATGCAACATTATTCATAAGTCTAAGAGAGGATCTAGTGGTTACCCCTTTGGATGGATCACCCAAAATCTCACCCCCTTTGACATAGTTGAACTCCCTTGGGTAGCTCACTTTCTTTTTCTCTAGAGTCATGTCCTTCAAAGCTTTTAAAGGTAGATCTTGTGTTTCTTCCTCTTTTCTTGGAACCTCATCCACTTTTGATAAATGTCCACCATCATTAGCTTCAATGATTCCTACATCATATCATCATCACAAGAATCCTTCCTCGAAAGGAGGTTATCATCGAAAATCACATGTATTGACTCTTCTACAACTAAAGTTCTTTTGTTAAATACTCGATAGACTTTAGAATTTAAAGAGTAACCTAAGAAAACAACTTTATCACTTTTCGCATCAAATTTACCTAAATTATCTTTTTCATTATTTAAAACAAAACATTTACATCCAAATGGATGAAAATAGCTAATGTTAGGCTTCTTGGATTTTAAAATTTCACGAGTTTTCTTTAAAAGTGGCCTAATCATTACTCGATTTATAAAATAGCAAGAAGTGTTTGTGGCTTTCGCCCAAAAATACTTAGGTAAATTGTTTTCACAAAACATGTTTCTAGCCATTTCTTCTATAGTTCGATTTTTCCTCTCAACTACCCCATTTTGTTGAGGAGTGCGAGGTGCAGAAAAATTATGGCTTATACCATTTGTGTTACAAAAATCCTCAAATTCTAAGTTTTGAAATTCGGTTCCATGGTCACTTCTAATGTGTAAAATTTCTTGACCAAGGTCATTTTGAGTGATTTTTGAAAATGTGATAAACTTTTCTAAAGTCTCATCCTTAGTAATTAAAAAGAGAACTCAAGTGTATCTAGAGAAATCATCAACTAAAACAAATGCATATGATTTTCTGCCCAAGCTTATAGTTCTAATTGTCCCAAAGAGATCCATATGGATCAATTGTAATACCCTACTAGATGAAACATCATTAATAGGTTTAAATAAGGTTCTTTTATGTTTACCCTTAACACATGCATCAAAAAAATTTATTTGGGTAAACCTCTTACTAGATTTTGGGAAACTAATTTTTCTAAAACACTTAGGCTAGCATGTCCTAGTTTCATATGTCATAATCATGCATCATGTTCATCTTTAGCTACAAAGAATGCATTAGAAACATGTATGTCATCTAAATGCACCATATATATATATATATATATATATATATATTACCTATGCGATGACCTATGAGCATTATCTTATTAGCTTTAATGTTCATGATGTTGCACCCATTAACATAAAAAAGAACATTAAAACCCTTATCGCATAATTGACTAATGATCAACAAATTATGTTTTAGACCGTTGACATACAATACATTTTTAATGAGTATGGAAGAATGATTATCAATAGAGTCTATTCCTTTAATATGGCCTTTGGAGTTGTCACCAAAAGTTACTACTCCACCTCGTTTAGGCTTTAGTTCTAAGAATCTACTCTTATCACCGGTCATATGTCTTGAGCATCCACTATCAAGGTACCATGTGTTTTGACTTGAATCTTTGGCCTTGTAGCAATGTTCCCCCTACAAACAAAGAGTTAAGCCTTGATTTTGGTACCCAAATCATTTTGTATCCATGAGTGTTAGCTCTCAAAAACTTGGTTCCCTTAAGAATCCAAGAAGAAATAGCATTAACATTATTAGAAGTAATTAGTTCCTTAGGAACCCAAACACTCCTAATCATCTTACCTCTAGAGGGCCTTTAGAAGCCTCATTATTTAGGGTGATTAAAGTTTCTCTTCACATATTGGGTTTTTGAAGAACTTCATTTTTCAAAGCTAGATTTCCCAATATTGCATAGAGAAGCTTTAAGATCATTCACCTCCTTTTGGTGACGATCACTAATCTCAGAAAGAAGGTTGTTCAAATCAATGTTTTCTTTTTCAAAATAATTTAAATTTTCTTTTAAAGCACAAACCTTCTTTTCATGTTTGGAGTTGGTTTTAGATAAAGAATCGTTTTGTTTTTTCAAATCGGAAATAGTTTTCTTGTTTTTCAAAATTTTTTCTTTAAACTTTTCTACCAACTCATCGTAAACCTCTTGCAATTCATCATAAGCTTCTTGAAGCTTATCAAAAGTAGGTGAGTTAGGGTTTACCTTAGGATCTTCTTCAAGGGCCATAAGGCAAAGGTTGGCAACTTCTTGCTCCTCTTCATCGGATAATGATTCCTCATCACTCCAAGTAGCAACGTTGGCCTTGAGCTTCTTCTTCTTCTTCTTACCAAATCTCTTCCTTTTGATTTGCGCGCATTCGGTTCTAATGTGCCTCGGTTTCTTGCACTCATAGCATAT
Organism: Hibiscus tridactylites; assembly: GCA_958450335.1. Taxonomy (NCBI): domain Eukaryota; kingdom Viridiplantae; phylum Streptophyta; class Magnoliopsida; order Malvales; family Malvaceae; genus Hibiscus; species Hibiscus tridactylites. Next base: position 44,525,632 of record OY288274.1, on the reverse strand, counting down.
GAGTTGATCCTTTTCTTCTTCTTTGTTCTTGTTCTTGAAGTCTCCTTTTCTAAAGAACTTTCTTCCTCATTTGGACTTCATGAAACAAGTGAATTTTTTTGCTAGCATAGCCATCTCTTCAAGCTCATCCTCGCTTGAATCACTCTCTTCTTGAGAAACTTTGAGAGCTATTTCGATTTTCTTCTTCTCCACTTCCTTATTCTCCATCTTCTTCTCTTTTTTCTTCTGTTTTCTTCTCTTCATCGCTTCATGATCTCATAAGTAAGGAGAGAACCCATGAGCGCATCGAGCTTCAATGTCTTCAAATCTTTTACCTCAATGATGGTGGTTCTCTTCCCATCTTATGACTCGAGAAGATATTATAGTAGTTTCCGGACAAGCTTATCTTCAGGGGTGACTTCTCCGAAACCTTTGAGACCATTGACGTTGACCGAGAAACTATCAAACATCTTCGTGACACTCTCGTCGAGCTCTATTTTGAAATTCTCATAACTTAAGTTGAGGAGTCCAATCTTGGTCTCATTAACATCGTTGGTGCCCTCGTAGGTGGTCTCAAGCGTGTCCCACACTTCTTTTGAACTTTTACAAAAGGACATCTTCGAGTACATGTCCGATTTGAGTGCGCAAAAGAGCATGTGCAAGGCCTTATCATAGACTTGTAGCTTCTTCCTTTCTTCATCGGTCATTTCTTGTTTGGCCTTGGGAACTTGTGTATTACATTCTTGCTTCATTGGAATGGATGACCCATCTTCGATTACATCCCAAATGAGATAATCATTGGAATTGATGAATAGCCTCATCCGATTCTTCCAATATGGGTAGTTTTCCCCATTAAAGAATAAAGGTTTGGTGGTTGATTGACTATCATATAAGGTGGTGAAAATAGACGTCATTTCTTTGTTGTCGATTGATTGGACTGCTTCAAGGATCGCCTCTTGTAGATGTTAATCTCTCAAAGTGTTAGGCTCTGATACTAATTGTTGAGTGAATCAATCGATGAATAAACGACCAAGAGGGGGTGAATTGGCTTTTAAAAATTTGAAGGATGAAATTGGTAAATTAAAAATGAAGGCACAAGAGATTTAGTGGTTCAAGCTTAGAACAAGCTCTACATCCACTACCTTAGCTCCCACTAAGGGTTTTCAACCAATTTCACTAGAAATTCTTCCCCTTTTCTCGGATTAGGAGAAAACCTTACAAACCGATTAAGCTTTCTACCCAAAGCTTAATCAAGACTCACTCTTTACAAGAGAAGTTTTGGCAACAAAGAAAATACCTCACAATAGGTAAATAATTGCCCAAATACAAGTTCACTCTAATCCCAAACTTGCAATAAATGAATACAAGAAAAATACACAAGTTGGGTAATGAGGGTTTGACTCTAAATAGCTCAAATGGATTGAATTTTTTGATTGAATGTGCTTGACTTGTTCAATAGTTGTTGTTGAAGCTTTAATGACTTGCTTTTATACCTCTTCATTGAATTATAACCGTTTTGGTGGTTGACATCATCAATAGAGCCGTTGAGCTCTTTTTTCCCCACCATAAATGCAGTTCTGCAACCTACCGTATCGGTACCTGTCAAAAGAAGAAAGAGTCGTTGTATACAAGTAGTGTATCGATACACGAAGAGATGTATCGGTACGGTAACCACATTTTACATAGGGAATCGGTACAACATAGTGCGTACCGTAACCGATTTTGCTCGCTGGAATATGGAGAATTGGTTAACCAAAAAGTGTATCGGTACGATAATTAGGCGTATCGGTATTGTTCGAAAATCGATCGAATTTACTGAACTTTGTTCGGTCTGATTAATAATTTTCAAACAATTTCCAGTTCGGTTAATAATTAAGAAAACCCGATTAATTCAGTTCGATCACCAACCATATTAACTTTTTTTATTAAACCAGCCATATTAACTGAATAAACACTATGAAATTGTTTTTATAGTGTATCAAATAATAATCTCAAAATACTTATGTTATTTTTATATAACGCCTTAACTATATTTTTGCATTATGTTCTTATAAATATATTCATGATAAATATAAAAATTATGCATGAATTATTTATCCAAAAGAATTATGCATGAATTTTATGTTTAATGCGCAATGATGTACAAGATTTTATTTTATACAATTATATACATAAAATTTAATTTTATTCATTTTTTTATAGATCACTAATAGTTATGGGCGAATATCGCAAGGTGTACTGAAATGTGGCCTTGCCAAAAAAATTCAACAGTAATATAATACTATTTTTTAAGAAAGAATATATAAAATTAATTCTATAATCTTTCAATCCTTTTAAAATCTTATTATAGTTCCCTCAAAAATTTTAATCTCATTCTAATCTTCCCTTTATAAATTTGTAGTTCCGCCTACTATTTTTTAAGAAAGAAAAGACAAAATTAATTTTATAATCTTTTAATCTTTTTAATAGCGCCTCACAAATTTTAATCTCATTCTAATCTTCCCTTTATAAATTTACAGTTCCACCCTGCTAATACAAATATCGAAGTATCATTATCTTATGTATATATTTTGCTCACAACAAATTATTAACCATTGATCTCCTAATGCTATGGTATCCCTTTGCAACTCTTTACTCTTGGAAACTGGAAAGGAGTCAAGTTTGAGCTTTTTATGCGGTTTTGGATTTTTATCTTTCAATTTTATTTGTGTTACAGAGAGATTTAAAAATAATATATTTCGATGTTATTTTTGGATGAAAAAATAATTTAAAGAAGAATATTTATATGTTAGACAGAGGAGACACTTTAAATTTTTGAATAAGGTAATTTTAACTGTTAGAAAATATTTTTTATAAAAGAAATTTTAAAAAAGCCAGGACCTTTTATCAAGTGGTGCAGGTGCCTTCACTTCCTCAACACTCCATCCTCCACAATTTTTTATTTAACCATTAGTTTTCGATTCACTGAGTGACCAATTCAGATTGAGTTTTACCGGTAAACATTTAGAAAAACATTTTACGAAAAAAAAATCTTTATCACTGTCTTTCAGAACCAACATCATCTTATATCCCGAAACTCTAAAATCAATATGCATTCTGTGAATCAGAAGTAAATATCTCTTCTGCATTTATAAACACAGCTAAGAAGGCATTCAATTCATTACATGAAACACACAATTTGACTGAATATTTTGCATTTGCAATATACAGCAGTACAATTACATTACATTAACCTTGTTACAAATTGGTAAAAGTATACATTGTTGTTGATGTTGTTTTACTGACTCTGAACCAGAGAGGCATAAATATGTTCATCTGTCATGAACCGTAATCCCACTCGCTTCCGTAATATGAATTAGGCAAACCCAACCAGAACTTGAATGCCTCTGCCGCTCTCTTCTTTTCGACCCTCCGATCCTGCCTCGCTTGTGAAGCATGCTTGCTTGTAAACATCCTCGAATGCATCTCCACATAGATTTTCTTGTACTTGGTCTTGTTTGGTGGTATGCCATTCTCTTCCATGCAAGCCACAATTTCCAATGCCTTCTTGAAGAAAGCAGCCCTCACACATATATCAGCTAGAGTATCTAACAGACCTTCATCTGGTTTCAATGGCGGCGGAAGAGGAGGAGAATCGGAGTACTGGTTCTCGCCTTCCTTTTTCATCTCGCACCTTTCCTTTATCTCTTTCCAGAGCAAGAGTGCTTCCCCTGGTTTTCTAGCCAATGCAATCCCATTTGCTAGACTACCATAAGTTGAAACATTAGGGTAAAACCCGTTTTCCTTCATTCTTTGGATTACTTTCTTTGCCTCTTCGACCAGTCCCAGTCTGCAATATCCCTCCACCAACATATTCCATGCAACCAAATCGACTTTCACCCGTGGATCTCTAAGCATCTCGTCAAAAACCTTGCTAGCTAACTTCGGTTGACCTGAAAAAGCAAAAGCTTTCATCAATGTAGTGTAACTGATCTTCGTAGGAGTGATTCCTTGCTCCCGCATCTCGTTGAAAAACGCAAGAGCCCCAGCACTGTCGTCAATCAATATGCACCCATCAATCAATATATTATATGAAACCACATCGGGCTTAATCCCTGCATCTTCAGCCATCTCCCTTAGCAATTCCTTTGCCTTGTCTATTTGCAACTGCTGGCAATAACCCTTGAGAAGAATATTGTAAGTAATCCGATTTGCTGGCACACGAATTCTGGTCATCTCGGCTAGCACTTCTCGCGCTCTATCCATCAATCCAGCCTTCACAAAGGCAGAAACAACCGTTGTGTATGTAACATTGTCAGGATGACTAGCTTTATCATCTTGATGCCTCATTGCTTCTAAAGTCTTCACTGTGTCTGTAACTCTACCTGCTTTCATATAACCTTTCATTAATGTCGTGTAAATCCTAGAATTCGGTGCATATACTTTCGGCAATAATGGTGGTTCACTGCATGGCTCAATCGAATTAGGAAGCAACTTCTCAAACACTATATCATCTATCTTGTTTAGACTCGATTCTTTTGTATCTTTCATATCTTCCTCCTCATCGTCATCCTCCCCATCATAGGCGTAGTTTTCATCATCATCGTCTTCCTTAGCTCGTTTTAGATCTTCCAAATATGCATCTCGGAGAATCTTACAAAGATCATTCCTTCCTTCCCTCATAGATTGAACAATTTTCTCAGCCGTTTCAAGATCATCAAATCCAACATAAGCGGCAACGAGGGAATGCAGAGTAGTCATACAAAAACGTATTCTCTTCTCAATAATCCTCTCCAACACGAACACAATCAAATCTTTCCTATCGGCTCTAGCACACAGCTTTATCATAACATTATAAGTCAAAACATCAGCTTCACAACCCCATTCATGCATTTCATCGAACAGTTTCAGAAACTTACTTTTGTCACCCAAATTAGCACAAGCGTTAAGCACAGCATTATAGGCAGCCGTGTCAGGTTTGGAATCAGCAACAATTGAAGGATCCGTGAAACGTCTGATGCGGCGAGTCACGGAATCAAAAAGGCTTATCGACTCAGAGGGCGACTCAGTGGCAAGCCGCGAAACGACAGCACTCCATGCTTTGACGTGGGGGAGGTAACCAGTGCGAAGCATAGACTTGATGAGGGAAGAAGCGTAAAGGGTATGCCCGGATTTCGCAGAAGTCGATGCCAGGAGGCCGAGGGAGTTGGCGTCGAGCCGGTGAAGCTGGCGTTCATTGCGCAGGCGCGTGACGATAGAACGAGCGCGTGAGAGAGATTGCGGAGTGGATTGGTAAGAGAGTTGAGCAACTAAGCGGCTTAAGCAAGTGGGGGTCGGGAGGTGAGGGGATTGGGAATAATGGGTCCAAGCTTGTTCGGTTTTCCTTTGGCGGAGGAGTGAGAGAAGGGTTTGATCACCGTTAGTGTATTTAACAGAGGGAGGGGATAAATCAGTAGTGGGGGGTTGAGTTGGCTGGTGGGCTGTGGCTTGCAAGCAGAATGAACGCGTGGGCTTAGAGGAAGTTGTGGAGGTGGAGGTGGAGGTGGTGGTTGAAGGCGGCAGAGGAAGGGGAGAAAGCCAGTGGAGAGTGGAGGGAAACGATGAGGAAGAAGAAGAAGAAGAAGGAGAGGGAGAACAAGGGGATGGAATATTCATAGACATGGCTGGTCCATTAGGGGAGGAGGGAAACAATTATATGAATGAAAAGGGTTTTGGGGGCTTGGAGTTGGTTGAATGGAGAAGAGAAGTACTACGTCGACTGGATTATGTTCTCTTCTTTTATCCACATTCTCCCAACACTCCCTGCTTTCTCGACTCTCCTTAACAATTTATTTAAGATTAAATTATTATTCTTACATTTTTACATCCTTTATATTAAGGGTGACTATTATATAAGGTTACAACTTTTAGTTTTTATAAGTGTTTTAATTTTGATGTTTAAATATTCTGTTTTTTATTTAAGTTTAAACATTCGGTTTATAATGTAAAATTTAATAGTTTGAAATTTAAAGATAGTTGTCAGAATTTACGGTTTATGAGTTAAAATTTATATTCTCACTTTATTACCTTAAAAATTAAATCTTAACTTTTAAACTCTAAATTAAATTAATTATTTTTTGATAATTTCGATTATTGAATATTAACATTTTCAGATATATTAATATTACGTCAGCCATTATAAGGTTAAATGTTCATATTTGTAAGCACTATAACCAATACAACTTTGCCATATGATATTTATAATATTTTTTAAATTATTAAAAATAATTTTAGGAAAAAATTTAACCGGTCTCAATTGATTTAAAATCGTTAAATTTAACCGTTAATGTTAGTCAAATAGATAATCTGATAAAATTTTAAAGTACAAAAATTTTAATTGAGTGCAAGAATTTTTTTTAAAAAATAGTTTAATCACTGTTATCTAGTTTATTGATCTACTAATTCTGATCAAATTTTGTAGAAATCGGATGTGGAGCAATCCTCCCAATCCAAATTTCTTGATTCACAATGTAGAAATAATTAACATTGTTAGCTAGGGCAGTTAGCTAGTTAGAACTGTTAGCTAGGGCAGTTAGCTAGTTAGAACTGTTAGCTAGTTAGTTATTTATTTTGTATAAATAGTTAACATTTGTACTCCTAATTAATTAGATAATACAAGTTATCATTTTCCAATTTTTTAACATGGTATCATGTGAGCTATTTTTCTCTAAATCCTTGGGCTATGTTTCTCTTTGGGCCTTTGCCCGACTTCGTTTTCCTTTTTAAGTTGTTATCCTAAGGATCGTTGTTTTTGCCTTTTTCCCCCAATTTCGAGCTTCTCATCTTTTCCATTTCTTGGTTTCATAGAGGAAGTCGATTTTCATCATCGGTTATATCTTCATCTGTCGGATACGCCGGGAATGACTCCCGTTTCTCATCGTTTGACCGGCGTCGATAACTACAACGTATGGAGTCGCTCCATGCGTATAGCTCTGCTTGCGAAAAATAAGCTAGGGTTTGTTGATGGCAAGTGTCTTCGTTCTGGCTACCCGGAATCTCTTCACGCTCAATGGGACCGATGTAACGCCTTCGTTCTCTCCTAGATTCTCAATACAGTGAATCTTGATTTGTCCGCCAGTCTCGTTTTCGCCTCTGATTCTGCTGCGGTCTAGAAGGATCTCAAAGATCGGTTTAGTAAGGTTGACGGTTCGTGTATCTTCTTCCTTCATCATTCAATTGCCAATCTAACACAAGGTGATTCCACTGTCTCTTCGTATTTCACACAATTAAAACTACTTTAGGATGAATACAGTGCTCTTGTTCTTTTTTCAACTTGTGAATGCAAGATTGCTCAACAAAACACTAGCCACATTCTTCAACAACGCTTGTTTCAGTTCATTATGGGCTTCAATGAGACTTATGCGGCTGTTCGAAGTTAGATTCTCTTGATGCAACCATTGTCGTTCGTTAATCGCGCTTACTCCATGATTGTCCAAGAAGAATCCCAGAAGAGCTTTCTTTCCGGTATTTCTCCTGTTCCAGATTCGGTTGTGTTGTATTCTACGATATCTGGGAATCAGAAGAAGTTCAACCGTGTTTGCGATTATTGCAAAGTGAAGGGGCATAAGATGGATTCTTGTTATCGATTGATTGGTTTTCCCCCCGGAGTTTAAGTTCAGTAAGAAGAAAGTGCCTCAAGCTGCTTTTACTATTCCCACTCCTACTTTTGATGAGCCTCTCGTTCTGCCTCAAAGTGCCCCTACACATGTGTTCACACTACAACAATATTCTCAGATTTTGGAGTTACTGAATAAAACTTTCGCTCCTGCGCCTTCAACCAATTTTGCAGGTATACATTCTGCCTGTTTTTCAATCAATAGTAGTTTTTCTACGACTGACCATATATGTTGTGATTCTAAGCTTTTGAATTTTTTTGTTGCTTACCCACCTAATTCTCATTTCGTTCATCTTCATAATGGTAAAGCCTCTCCCATTACTCATACTATATTTTTCCATTAAATTCTGATATTTTGTTGAAAGATGTCATATATGTCTCGAGTTTTACCCATAATTTAGTTTTTTTTCTAAATTTACTTGTGACCTCACATGTGTTGTTGTTTTTTTACCCTGATTTCTGCATCTTGCAGGATCTTTGTACTGGCAAGATGAAGGGGATTGGTAAATATCATAAGGAGCTTTATTTCTTTGATTCTGCTTCATCTATGGTCAGCATGTCTACCTCACTTCCAGTTTCTCATATGTCTGATGTTTCTATTCATGATTCTTCTTTGTCTTTGGTTGAAAATAATGAATCTCATTCTTGCATGCACTCTACTGTTAATAAAATACCTATGTGGCATGCACATTTAGGGTATGTTCCCATGAATAAATTGCATCATCTTTCTTTCTTTGACAATTTATCATTCAATTGTGATTTTCATTGCATTGTTTGTCCCTTAGCTAGACAGTCTAGACTCCCATTCTCTCATAATTCTTCTTGGGCTGATTCACCTTTTCATTTGATTCATCTTGACCTTTGGGGACCTTATCGTGTATCAACTCATAGTGGTCATCGTTTTTTCCTCATTGTTGTGGATGATAACACTAGGATGACATGGGTGTACCTACTGAGGCTTAAATATGATGTTGTCTTAGCTTTAAAACAATACTTTCTTATGATTCAAAATAAATTTTCTACTATAGTAAAGATTGTTCGTAGTGATAATGGAACCGAGTTCTTTAACTCTGCTTGTTCTTCCTTGTTCACCTCTCTTGGCATCCTCCAACAAAGCTCTTGCGTTAACACTCCACAACAGAATGGTATTACTGAACACAAGCATAAACATCTATTAGAGGTTGCTTATGCCTTGCGTTTTCAATCTAATGTTTTGGATACCTACAATCTGATTCACCATGCGCGGTTCGGAAGAAAACCAGTAGGCTTGTCACCGGACGACGGGCAGAGACAACGTACAAAAAGGAATGTAAAAGACCCTAGTTTCCCCTTTTTTTGATTTATGCCATACGAAAGAAAAGGAAAAGAGAAGAAGAAAGTACCTCTGTAATTTTTTATTGATCTCGAAAAAAACTGATTACAATTTGAATTTAACACATGATATATATCCGATTTTTTGTCTACAAGAGTAGATACACATTTAATGTTTCTACTGTGTCTGAGATCTGCAATCTAATATCCTCTCGTTTTTTATTATTTTCATGGATTGAGGGGGATTTGGTGGTCGTACAATGGCAGCGATTTCTCCAGCATCGAAGATGGTCGTTGATGATGACACGTGGCGGTCATCAGATAGAGGGGAGGTGTAGAGTCCGTTGACTAGGCACGTTTCAGGCTGTTAGATCAGATTTCATCTAACGATTGAGATGGTTAGAAGATGAACGGTTCAGATGAAGCCTGGACGGTGACATGGCGGCTCTAGATGACGACGCGTGGCGCGTGGAAGTTGAGAGGTCTCAGCGTGTCTTGCACGCGCGCATGTCCCACACGGTAGTTGAAGGGTCACGGTGTTTCGATCTCGACTGTTGGATCAAATCTTGATCCAACGGCTCTGGTGCGGCTGTGTATAGAAAAGGGATTTAATTAGATTAGGGTTTTCATTATGAGTATTGGGCCAAACAAACCTTGTAATTGTTGTAAATGGGTTGGACACTAAATAATTAAATGAGTTTTAATTCATTTTCATTTGATCTGTTTTTTTTCCTTTTAATAATAATAATAATAAAATAAAGTAAAGTCTGGGTCAATAGACCCAGATACAATTAGTGTTTACAGTTGCCCTTCCTTGCTCATTCTAGTGAAACAAGAATAGAGCAAAGATCATAAACACTAATTTTATCCCACTTCCCTGTTTGGAGATTTTGAAGCCATGAGTTCCTCCTATATGAAATTGTTGCACTCTTCGTCCGTCCGAAGCCTTGGAGCCGCGGGTTCTTCCTATATAGAATCTTTGGCTTATCTTTGGCGACATCTCTTTAGGCTGCAAGTTCTTCCTATATAGAACTGTTTCACCTTCAAGTCTTGAAGCTACAAGTTCCTTCTATATAGAACCTTTCACTTTCTTTGATTGGATTCTCTGAGCTACAAGTTCTTCCTATATAGAACTTTTCACCTTGAAATCCTGAAGCTATGAGTTTTTCCTATATAAAACTCTTCACTTTGAAGTCTTGGGCTTCGGGTTCTTCCTATATAAAACTTTCGACTTTGAAATTTTTGAGTTACAGTTCTTTCTATATAAAACTTTGTCACTTCGAAATGTTGAAGCTACGAGTTTTTCCTATATAAAAATCCTCTTTGAAGTCTTGAAGCTTCGGGATCTTTCTATATAGAACATTCGACTTAGAAGTTATGGGTTTTCTGGAACTTTCTGCTCATCTTCGACCAATTATTTCAAGCTTCGAACTCTTTAATGCCCCAATTTGTACTCGTCTTCAACATAAAAAAGAAAGCTTGACACTATGCCCGAAGGTCTTACTGATGGCTCGAAGGTCTTATCATCATGCCCGAAGGACTTACCGGTGGCCCGAAGGACTTATCATCGTGTCCGAAGGACTTACTGATGGCCCGAATGACTTAAGATCTAGACTCACGCTTAAAGGTTACCAAATACTTTAAAATGATGCCCCAGTTTCTATTTGTCTTGACATCAAAGGAAGGTCTTGAAGGAATCACACCTAAAAGCTGCCGAAAATCTTTTAAAAATTAGAGGACAAACGCTCGAAGGCTGCCGAAAATCTTTTAAAAACTGGAGGACTCACGCTCGAAGGCTGCCGGAAATCCATTAAAAATTGGAAGACTCGCGCTCGAAGGTTGCCAGAAATCTTTTAAAAACTAGATGACTCACGCTCGAAGGCTGTAGGACATCAAAATTCGCTTGAGCCGCTCTTTACGGGTTTTCGACTCAAATCCTCCATTTGTTTCAAAATTCCCATTTTGGGTTTTCATCTTAAACCCCCTTCTTTTTCTGTTTTTCTTCAAAATTTTCTTTTTTCTCTTTTTTTTCTTTTTTGTTTCATTGTCTATTCAAGCGTAATAGTTTTTAACCGAGTCAGAGTTTATTGGATTTTTCAACTCCTTTCCGTCCATTTCTGTTAAGATTAGTGCTCATCTGGAAAAAACCTTTTTGACAATATACGGGACTTCCCAATTAGGAGTCCATTTCCCCCGAGGGTCTCTATGATTTGGCAAGATCTTTCTAAGCACTAGATCCCCCTCTCAAAATTCTTGTGGGCGAACCTTCTTTTCATAAGCCCGCATCATCCTTTTTTTCTACATTTGACCATGACAGATGGCTTTTAACCTTTTGTTCTCAATGAGATTCAATTGATACCTGGCTTGTATCCATTCAGCTTCATCCAACTTCTCTTTGTTCAAAATTCGAAGTAACGGGATCTCTACCTCGATAGGTAGTACTGCCCCTGTGTCATAAACCAAAAAGTATAGCATTTCCCCTGTTGATGTACGTACAGACGTTCGGTAGGCAAATAGAGCAAACAGTAGTTTCTCATGCCAATCCTTAAATATGTCTATTGTTTTCAATATGATCTTCTTGATGTTCTTGTTTGCTACTTCGACTACTTCATTCATCTTAGGACAATAGGCGGTGGAGTTATGATGCATTATACTAAATTGTTCACACACCTCAGATATCATTGTGTTGTTTAAGTTGGAAGCATTGTCGGTGATGATCCTTTATGGTAATCCATACTGACAAATGATCTCTTTCTTCAAGAACTTGCAGATTGTTGCCCTTGTGATGCTAGCATAAGAGGTTGCCTCTACCCATTTATTGAAGTAGTCAATGACAACTAGAATGAAACGATGCCCGTTGGAAGCCTTCATGGTGTGCAAAGGTAGCGACGGAGAGTGGATCTTGTCAGCATATATCTGGCATTTATGACATTTCTTGGTGTAGTCGATACAATCTCCTTCCATGGTGGACCAAGAATAGCCATATCTCATAATCTTTCGGGCCATTGAGAAGTCGTTGGCGTGTGTCCCACATAACCCATCGTGCACCTCTATGAGAATAGTTTTGGCCTCTCGAGCATAAACACATCTCAACAGTACTTGGTCTTTACCTTTTTTTTACAAGATCTCGTCATCCAAGACATATCCAGCTGTCATTCTTCTTATAGTCCTCTTATCATTCTCGTTCGCTTCTTTAGGGTAGGTTTGGAATTTGATGTACTACAAAATATCATAGTACCAAGGATTTCCATCTGCTTCCACTTCCAAGTTGCAGTAGTGAGCCGACATTTCAAAGATTTGCAATTATATTGGTTTCATTTTCGCTTTTGTACTCGTCTTAAACATCGCAACTAATGTTGCCAGAGCATCCGCAATTTGATTGTCCTCTCTAGGAAGATAGGTGAAACTGACCTTCTCAAATTCTTTAATTAACTCTTGGATTAAATCATAGTAATTGATTAATTTTGGGTCTCATGTTTCCCATTATCCTCGAAGTTGGTAGATTACCAAGGATGAATCTCCGAAGGCCTGAAGCACTTTGATCTTTCCCTCGATAGCCGCAGACAATCCCATAACACAGGCTTCATACTCGGCTATGTTGTTTGTACAAAAGAATTACAATCTACTCGTGAAGGTGTAGTAGACATTTTTTGGAGAAATTAACACTGCCCCTATGACGTGACCTAGGGCATTGGATGCTCCATTGAAATAAAGCTTCCATGATTTTTCTTCCCGAACCGACTCCTCTTCGGTTGTAATACACATCAAGTCTTCGTCTGGGAATTTGAAGTTCAGGGATTTATAATCGTTTGAAGCACGACTTGCTAAGAAGTTTGCTATGACACTCCCTTTTATCGCTTTCTGGCTCATATGTACGATGTCAAACTCAGACAATAACATTTGCCAACAAGCCATGTTCCCGGTTAATGTTGGTGCTTCCATCAAGAATTTCAATGGGTCTAACTTGGATATCAACCAGGTAGTGTGATACAACATATACTACCTGAGCCTTTTGGTAGCCCAAACTAGAGCGCAACACAATTTCTGAATCGGCGGATACCGTGTTTCGCTGTTAGTGAACTTCTTACTTAAATAGTAGATGGTCTTTTCCTTTCTTCTAGACTCATCATGCTACCCTAGTACACAACCCATCGAATTTTCATAGACCGTTAGATATAAGATCAACGGTCTACTTGGTACCGGTGCCACTAGGATCGGAGGATTCGTCAGGTATTTCTTGATCTTTTCAAGAGCTTCTTGACACTCTTCATCCCATACTTCTGGGTTGTTCTTTCAAAGTAATCTGAAGACAGGATCGCAATTGTCGGTCAACTGAGAGATGAACCAAGATATATAATTAAGTTTTCCCAAGAATCCTCGAACTTCTTTTTACGTTTGAGGTGGTGGGAGATCTTGAATAGCTTTCACCTTGTCAGGGTCAATCTCGATTCCCTTTTTACTAACCACGAATCCTAGAAGCTTTCCGAACGTAACTACGAATGTGCATTTAGCAGGGTTGAGCTTCAGTTGATACTTTCTCAATCTTTGAAACAATGTTCTCAGGTTCTGAATGTGCTCTCCCTCAGTTCTAGACTTAGCAATCATATCATCCATATATACCTCGATCTCTTTGTGCATCATATCATGGAAAAGAGTTACCATGGCCCTTTGGTATGTTGCTCCAGCATTTTTAAGTTCGAACGGCATCACCTTGTAACAAAACGTGCCCCACTCGGTCACAAATGTAGTCTTCTCCCTATCTTCCAAGTGCATTTTTATTTGATTGTATCCCGAAAAGCCATCCATGAAAGAGAACCCTGAATGTCTCGTTGTATTATCAACCAAAGTGTCAATATGGAGTAAATGAAAATTATCCTTTGGGCTTGCCCTGTTGAGATCCCTGTAATCTACGCACATGTGAACCTTCTCGTCTTTCTTCGATACTGGGACTATGTTCGCAACCCATTCTGGATATTTGACAACCTTCAAAAAACCGGCGTCAAATTGTTTTCTCATTTCTTCTCTAATTTTTAATAGCATATCAGTTCTCATCCTTCTGAGCTTACATTCAGGATTTATTGGCAACTTATGTACCACAATGTCTGTATTCAATCTCGGCTTCATGGTAAGTCTAAGCGAATACGTTCTTGAGCTCTTGAAGCAGAGTTATCAAATCGTGCCTAGTCTTTGAGGAGAGGGTGGTGCCAATCTTCACTTCCTTTTTATCTTCATTGATTCCCAAATTAAGAGTCTCTACCTCCTCTTTGTGAGGTAGGATTTTTTTTCCTTATTTGCCATCAACCTTAGTAATTTCTATGGGACTTCGTATTCTATCTCACCTTGTCCCTCCTCGACTTCTGTCACACACAAAGGTCGCTCGAAGTCTATCTCAGAATCAGACTCAGAATCATTCATACAGTTAATGGTAGGGACCCTGTACAAATTTAAAGAAAAAAGTGTTTTGAGAAAGAAGAATATTCATATGAAGTGAATAAATAAAATAAATAAAAATGAATAATGAATCGATAATGAATGTATGTAGTAAATGAAATGTTTGTCATTGGAGAAAATGCGGAAAGCGCCATTTTTATTGCATGTTAAGTAGAATAACATAGTAGCCTTTCACAAAAGATCCCTAATGCTCACGGGCGAAAGTAAAAGGGTTGGTTCGGAGCATTGCTCTGATTCTGTCCTAAAAACTACATGTAGATCGATACTGCTCCAATTATTGAGCGATTCCCCTGGAAGGCAAGGGCAGATCCTGGTTAAAAATTTGCTAACATTCTCATCGTGGGATATCATGTTGACGAACATCCCTTCAAGCAATACACTGAACATCTCCTCATCATTAAACTTGTCACTTCGTTCTTCCCTCTTTCTATACTCTTCTTTTCTCTGTAGCATACTAGGCTTATGGCCCAGCCCATATTTGTCTTTCTTGAAGATAACCTTCTTCGCGCGTAGACTTCCCTGCAGGTTCTTCCCAAGACCTTTTCTAGTTTTGGCCTTATGTCCTAGGGTCTCCCAGACAATCATCTTGGTGCAATTGGATAACTTGAGGCATGGAATCTTACTTCCTTCTGCAATGATGTCTTCATCAGGTGGGATATATGGAGTATCAGAGGTCACCGACGCAATGATGTCTTGCTCTGCCCCAACACTCACCAATTTTCCCACATTTACAAACTTCAGTTTCTGATGTAGCGACAAAGGGACAACACCAGCAAAGTGAATCCAAGGTCTTCTTAGTAAGCAGTTATAGGTCGGGTTAATGTCCATAACCACAAATTCAATGACATATTCTATTGGTCCAATCAACAAGGGTATCTCTATTTTCCCCACCACCTCTCTTTGAGTTCCATCAAAGGCTCTCACAGAATTTTGGCATGGCTTCAAATGGGAACTATCTACGGGTAATCTTTGCAGAGTTGTCATCGGTAGTACATTCAATACAGACCCATTGTCAATGAGCACCCCTGGCAAGACGTACCCTTTGCAATGGGTAGTTATATTTAAAGCTTTGGTAGACCCCATACTCCATCCGGGAGTTCATCATCATTGAACGTGATATAGTTTTCTGCGACAATATGTCCCACTATTCGGTCCAACTTGGCCACCGAGATATCATCTAGAACAAATGTTTGATTCAACACTTTCAACAATGCATTACGATGCTTTTCTGAGCTCAGTAGAAGCTCAAGTACCGTGATCCTTGCCTGTTTTTTACGAAGTTGCTCGACAACATTGTACTCACAGTGCCTCAAGAACCTTAAAAATTCTTGTGCTTGTGCTTCAGTCACATGCTCATTAATTTTTATAGGAGGTTCTTCCCCAAATATATTCTCAGGCTCGGTTAACACGTTCTCACCTTTGTCTTTTACTACTTCTGATGTTTCCAGTAGATAACACCTACCGCTTCTGGTAAAATGTCCCACATCATTCACAGCTTCAGCTTTTGACTCTATCGGACCTCCCTCTTGGGTGAGTTTTGCGTCTTCAGGTGACCTCTCCTCATTATACGATTCTGAACCTTCCGGCACCGAAACATTGGCGGTATAATTCCAAGGTACCGTTCGCGTGTCTTTGAATTAAAAAGGGGTTGGAGCTGAGATGATGAGCTTGGGGACCGTCTTTGAACTTTCCCCTTGAAATGAGTCGTCTTCTTTTGGTTTGGATGAAACGATGAACGATTTGTCCACCTCGTATTTGACATTGGGATGATCTGACGTGCAGACATCCAATTCTTTCTTTCCTTCAACTTTCTCAAAAAATTCAATTTCCTTATTGTCCACCATCCCCTGGACCAACTATTTAAACTTCTCACAATGTTGGATTCCATGCCCTCTTTCCTGATGAAACTCGCAGTAGGACCTGCATCCTTCTTGTACTATTTTCATGCCCCGCTCTATTAGGCGCGCCATACACAGCTGCTAGAATACCCATATGAGAGGGGACCTGACTTCAGAAACTTTCATTTTAGCCCTTCTATTACCTTCATCTTCAATTGCGTTCACGCCAGGACCCCCATGGTTTGGTAAAGGATTAGCGGCCACATTCGGTTCATCAAACTTTAAAACTCTGGTGTTTATTAAATTCTGAACAAATTTCTTAAAGGAAACACAATTTTCTATCGAGTGACTGGGGGCACCTGCGTGATAGTCACAGTGCGTCTTTTCATCATACCATGCAAGGAAAGCGGGTTTGTACGGAGTAACGTAATATGGCTGGACCAAATCAGCCTTATACAACTGAGAGTACAACTCAGTGTAAGATACCGGTAATGGAGTGAACAACATCTTCTCTTTTTCCTTCTTAAGAGCTATATCTTCCTTCTTGCTCGTATTTTGTACACTTCCCGTCGAAGCTTGCGGTTGTGAAATGGTAATGTTTGTCGGGACACAATAGGTGCTTGTAGTGTTCACCTCGTTATCCTTCTTTTTTAATTTCTTCAGGAGTCCTCTCCACTATCGATCTTTCCGCTCTTTATTTCCACTTCAATTGATTCTCTTGTTCTCACTAGGTTGGCAAAAGTTTGGGTGGTATTATTTATCAAACAGTCAAACAATGCACCTTTTAATGTGTTCACGAACATATGTGTAATCTCATGTTCAGGGATGGGTGGTTAAATTTGGGCCGCAACATCACACCATCTTTGGGCATATTAGAGTAGACTTTCGTTTGACCTCTGCTCCATTCCTTCTAGCATAATTCGATTCAGGGTCATGTCTAACACATGTTTGTATTATTCAACGAAGGCTCTTGAAAGGTCCTTCCTGACTTGATATCAGCCCGGCTAAGCTGGGTATACCACCGAATATCTGATCTGATTAAGCTATCTTGGAAGCAATGAATTAGTAGTTTCTCATCCTTTACAAAGGCTGTCATTTTCCTACATTACATAGTTATATGAACAAAAGGAAAAGTAGTTCTGTCATATTTATCAAAATAATGTGTTTTGAATTTTGGCGGGAGAACTAAATTCGCCTCGAGGATTAGGTCACTGGCCTCGTTCTCCTGTTCGCTTTCCCCTTGTATAAACTTAAATCTTTCCTCAAAGAAGTGAAACATTTCTTCATATTTTTTCTCCACCTCGGCTGTAATCCTTTCAACCATAATCAAGTCTGGCACTTCATCCCCATGGCCTATTTCCACATTTATGGGCTGCTCTGTAGACGCCCTGGCTTGGTGACATGTTGATACCTCGACAGTGTTAATGCACATTCTCTTTTCAGGAGCGGGTGTCCCTGATTGAACCCTAGCGTGAGATGCAGTTTCTTCTGGCTCCTCGAGAGTGCTATCGGGAACTTTTTCCTTACCAATCCTGTGAAACAAATATTTTAATTTTGATATAACTAAAAACCTAAGGACTAAATTGAAAATTTCAAAACGAATTTTAAGTCCTCAAAATATCCCCGTATAATTTTAAGATTATGCCCAAGTTAAAAACAAAGTTTTTCAAACATTTTTCTAAGTGTTTAAAGTCAAAACATTGATTTTCAAGTCCCTGTTTCGAAACGGCCCTAAGGCGTTTTGAAATGTTTTCATCACTGCCAACCCCTGTTCTGAAACGTGTATCAAAACGGGTTCAAGTGTTTCGAAACGGTCTCTCACATTTCGAAACTGTTCTTCATATTTGATTTGAAAAGGCATAACGGTTGGAATATTTTTTATTGAATATTTAAAGATAAATAGGGTGTTTCGAAACGGGCTAAGGCTGTTTCGAAACGACCCTTGACAGTAGCAAATCCGTTTCGAAACGAGGCAAAGCGTTTCGAAACAGTTCTTAAAGTTTAAATTAAAAATATAACCGTTGAAGTTGTTTTTAACTGATTTTCTGAAAACCGTTAAGGTGTTTCGAAACGGGCTAAGACCGTTTCGAAATGACCCTTGACAGTGGCAAAAGTGTTTCGAAACGACCCTAAGGCGTTTCGAAACGGGCTCTTAAATGCACCCCAGCGGCTCTTTCTATTTTAGTCTGTTCCGAAACAGGTACCCCGCGTTTCGAAATGGGTTGTTGCAGACTGCATTTATGGTGGTGAGATAACATTCCCAACGGCTCTATTGATGAGTGCAACAACCACAACGGCTAGAAATCAATGAGAAGGTATAAAAGAGACCTCTAAAAGCTCCAGCAACAACTATTGATCCTAAAGCAAACATCCAAACATCAAATTCAAGCAATTGTGCAAAAATCCCATTTTGTCTAAAACCCCAATTGTAATTTTCATTCATATCTTGTTCAATTGGGTTGAGTGCTTGTAATTGTGCTATCATTTGTATTGAGAGATACCTTATTAGCCATCAAATTTCTTTGTTCATTTGTGTGAGAATTGAGTTGATTTTTGGGTAGAAAAATCAACCGAAATTGTAAAGGGTTGCCTCCTTGTCCTAGAAAAGGGGAAGAGCAATTAGTGGAATTGTTGCAAATCCTTAGTGAAGCTAAGGTAGTGGATGTAGAGTTCATTTGGAACTTGAACCACTCTAAATTCCTTGTCTATTATTTTCAATTTGCAATTTCCACCACAAAACCTTTAAATTTCCAATTCACCCCCTCTTGGTCAATATCGATCTTGCGATCCACTCAACAATTGGTATCAGAGCCTACCTCTTTGAGGATTAACAACCACAAGAGGAGTTCCTTGGAAGAGTGTGATCATCAAAATATCAAGAGATGACTTCAACCTCCGGTTCCAGCATGTACGAGTCACAATCGACCACAAAGCCTCCCTTCTTCAACGGTGATAACTATTCTTTTTGGAAGAATAGAATACGTCTATTCATCAAGTCAAATGACTATCTTGTGTGGGATGTCATTGAGGATGGGCCATATATTCCATTGAAGCAAGATGGTGAAGGCTAGATGGTGTTAAAGAAGAAAGTGGAGATGAGTGAAGAGGAGAGAAAAAAGATTAAAGTCAATGATAAAGCTCTCCACATGCTATTTTGTGCTTTCGGTCCGGACATCTACTCAAAGGTCTCATCAATTGAAAGTGCCAAAGAAGTGTGGGACACTCTTGAGACCACTTATGAAGGCACCAATGATGTTAAAGAAACTAAGATTGGAATTCTCAATCTTAGCTATGAAAATTTCAAGATGGAGCCCGATGAGACGGTGTCAAAGATGTTTGATCGATTCTCCACGATTGTCAATGGTCTAAAGGGCTTTAGAGAGATTATACCGGAAGACAAGCTTGTCCGGAAGCTACTCTATTCACTTCCTGAGTCTTGGGATGGGAAGAGAACCGCTATCATCGAAGCAAAGAACTTGAAAACATTGAAGCTTGATGAGCTTGTGGGTTCTCTCCTTACTCATGAGATCATGAAGCAAGGAAGGGAAGATGAGAAGAAGAAAGAAGAGAAAAGGGTAGAGAAGCTTGAGGTTGAGAAGAAGAAGAAGAAGATGGGAATAGCTCTCAAGGCTAAAGCTTCACAACATGATGAGAGCTCATCTTGTGAGGAGGATGAACTTGAAGAATTGGCTATGATAGCCAAACGGTTCTCACGCTTCATGAGGTCCAACCGGGGAAGAAAAATCCAAAGGAAGATGGACTTCAAAGGCAAGAACAAAGAAGAAGGAAAGGATCTCATCATTTGCTTTGAGTGCAAACAACACGGCCACATACGTTCGGAGTGCCCTCAACTCAAGAAGAAGGACTTTGAGAAGAAGAAGAGACTCAAAGCCAAGCTTGCTACTTGGAGTGATGAGGAGTCATCGGAGGATGACGAACAAGAAGTGGCTAATCTTTGCCTCATGGCACTTGAGGAAGATTCCTCCTTGGTAACCTCTAGCTCATCTACTTTAGATTTTTCATATGAAGAATTAAATGATGCATATGATGAGTTACAAGAGGTATATGATGAATTAGTTGAGAAATATAAGGAGTCGGTCATTAGGAATAAAAATATTATTCTAGAACTAAATGAGAAAAATGACTCACTTACTCAAGCTAATTCTAAATTTGAGAAAAAGATATTAGGATTAAAAGATGAACTTAAATTTTTTCAAGATGAAAATGTTGATCTTAATAATCTTTTATCTCAATGTAATTGTGAACACCAAAAGGTGTTGAATGAGCTAAATGAGCTCAAAAAGTCTTTAAAAAATATTGGTAGTGCCAAGCATGAAGTAGGAGAATCCTCTCGAACACACCAACCTAAGAAAAAAGACTAATTACTACAAACAAAGTAGTTACCCTAGACATAGTAGAGCTAAAAGAATTAGAAGTGTATCGGTTCCTAAGGAACTTGTAAAATCTAATAATATTATTGTTATGTCATCTTGGATTCCTAAGGGAACCAAGGTTTTGGGAGCTAACACTCATGGACCCAAAATGATTTGGGTACCAAAAACCAAAGTTTAATATCTTTGTTTGTAGGGGGAGCATTGCTACAAGGCCAAAGCACAAAGTCAAAACTCATGGTACCTTGATAGTGGATGCTCGAGGCACATGACCGGAGACAAGAGTCGATTCATGGATCTAAAGCCAAAAAGTGGAGGAGTAGTAACATTTGGTGACAACTCCAAAGGCCACATTAAAGGTATTGGCTCTATAGGTAATCACTCTACTATTCTCATTGAAAATGTTTTATATGTCGATGGTCTTAAACACAATTTATTGAGCATAAGTCAATTGTGTGATAAAGGATTTAATGTTTTGTTTGATAAAAATGGATGCAAAATTGTAGACATTAAATCTAATAATATTATGCTCATAGGTCATCGCATAGGGAATATATATATGGTGCATCTAGATGACATTCATACATCTCATGCATGCTTAGTTGCTCAAAATGAAAATGATGCATGGTTGTGGCATAGGAAGCTAGGACATGCTAGCATAAGTGTTTTGGAAAAACTAGTCCCTAAATCTAGTTAGAGGTTTACCCAAAATAAAATTTTCAAATGATAAAATTTGTGATGCATGCTCAAAGGGTAAACAACATAAGTCTTCATTTAAATCCATTAATGATGTTTCTACTAGTAGATGTTTACAACTAATTCACATGGATTTATTTGGGCCAATTAGGACTATGAGCTTGGGTGGTAAGTCTTATGCTTTTGTGCTAGTTGATGATTTTTCTAGATTTACTTGGGTTCTCTTTTTAAGTACTAAAGATGAGGCTTTGGAAAAATTCATCACATTTTCAAAATTAACCCAAAATGATCTTGAACTTAGAATTTCACGTATTAGAAGTGATCATGGAACCGAGTTTCAAAATTTAGGGTTTGAAGATTTTTTAAATGAAAATGGTATTAGCCATAATTTTTCGGCTCCTCGAGCTCCTCAACAAAATGGGGTAGTTGAGAGGAAAATAGAACTTTACAAGAAATGGCTAGAACTATGCTTTGTGAAAACAATTTACCTAAATATTTTTGGGCGGAAGCCACAAACACCGCTTGTTATATTGTAAATCGAGTAATGATTAGGCCAATTTTAAAGAAAACACCTTATGAGATTTTAAAATCTAAAAAGCCTAACATTAGCTATTTCCACCCTTTTGGGTGCAAGTGTTTTGTTTTAAATAATGGAAAAGATAACTTAGGTAAATTTGATGCAAAAAGTGATGAATCCATTTTTATAGGTTACTCGTTAACCTCTAAAGCCTATCGAGTATTTAACAAAAGAACTTTAGTAGTAGAAGAATCTATTCATGTTGTATTCGATGATAACCTCCTTCCTAGGAAGGATTAGTGTGATGATGATGATGTAGGGATCATAAATGCCTTTGATGGAGGTCAAACTTCAAAGGAGGATGAGATTCCAACAAAGGAAGAGGACTCACAAGATCCACCTCTTGAAGCCTTGAAGGACTTGGCTATTGAGGAAAAGGAAGTGAGCTACCCAAGGGAGTTAAACTATGTCAAAGATGGTGAAATCTTGGGTGATCCATCCAAGGGGGTAACCACTCGTTCTTCTCTTAGATTAATGAACCATGTTGCATTTATCTCATGCATAGAGCCTAAAAATATAAAAGAAACATTGAAAGATGACTTTTGGATTATGGCTATGTGAGAAGAGTTAAATCAATTTGAGAGAAGTAATGTATGGACATTAGTTGATAGGCCTAGTAATCAATCTACAATAGGAACTAAATGGGTCTTTAGGAACAAGCTAGATGAGAGTGGTAACATTGTGAGAAATAAAGCTAGACTTGTAGCACAAGGTTACACTCAAGAAGAGGGAATAGATTTTGATGAAACCTATGCACCCGTAGCTAGAATGGAAGCCATTAGGATGTTGCTTGCATATGCATGTTATCATAATTTCAAGCTTTTTCAAATGGATGTTAAAAGCGCATTTTTAAATGGTTTTATAAATGAAGAAGTGTATGTGGAACAACCACCGGGTTTTGAAGATTCAAAATTTCCAAATCATGTTTTCAAACTTACCAATGCTCTTTATGGTTTAAAACAAGCTCCTAGAGCTTGGTATGAAAGGCTTTCAAATTTTTTGATTGAAAAAGGATTTGAAAAAGGTAAGGTGGACACTACACTCTTTATAAAAATGTATAAAAATGACATCTTGGTAGTTCAAATTTATGTTGATGATATTATTTTTGGTTCTACTAATGAATGTCATTATCAAGAGTTTGCTAAGTTAATGCAAGGTGAATTTGAGATGAGCATGATGGGGGAGCTCTCATTCTTTTTTGGGACTCCAAATCAAGCAAAAGAAGGATGGCACCTTCATCAACCAAGCAAAATACATAAAGGATATGCTCAAGAAGTTTGGCTTGGAGAATGCAAAGCCTCAAGCCACTCCTATGAGCTCATCTCTAAAGCTTGACAAAGATGAAGGAGGTAAGTGTGTTGACTCTAAGCTTTATTGTTCTATGATTGGATCTTTGCTTTACCTTACCGCAAGTAGACCGGATATCTTGTTTAGTGTTTGCTTGTGTGCTAGGTTTCAAGCTAGTCCTAGAGAGTCTCACCTTATAGCCGTTAAGAGAATCTTTAGATACCTTAGAGACACTCCTTGTTTAGGTCTTTGGTATCCTAGAGACTCTACCTTCAACCTTCATGCTTACTCGGATGCGGATTATGGGGGTTGCAAAATTGATAGGAAAAGTATTTCGGGAACTTGTCAATTCTTAGGTAGTATGCTCATATCTTGGTTCTCTAAGAAACAAAATAGTGTAGCCTTATCTACCACCGAAGCCGAGTACATATCCTTAGGGAGTTGTTGTGCTCAAGTCCTTTGGATGAAGCAACAACTCTTAGATTATGGAATTAAAGTTGAAACCATACCCCTAAAATGTGACAACACTAGTGCGATATGTTTAACAAAAAATCCCATCCAACACTCTAGAACCAAACACATTGAAATAAGGCATCATTTCATTAGAGATCATGTCCTTAAGAAAGATGTTGTTATAGAGTATGTAGCCACGTTGAATCAATTAGCGGACATATTTACAAAACCCTTAGACAAAGAACGTTTTTTGTCCCTTAGGAGAGAGTTAGGTCTAGCTAGCCTATCTTGACCTTTTCGGACCTCTTTTGTGCTTAAATATGCTTGATTTTGTGAAATGCCATGTTTATGTGTTTAATCTCCTAATTTCATCCATGCCTATAGTTAGGGGGAGTATGTTTATGCTTGAATATGTTTTACTTGCTCATTCTTGACATTTATGCATGTTAGGCCTATTAAAACTTCATTTTTCTGCATTTTTAGAGCCTCATCTACACTTCCAGGCCCAGGTGTATCGAAACGGGTGACCCTGTTTCGATACGGATACCTTAAATCCAGTTCTGAGAGAAGGGCGTTTCGAAACGCCTCCAATGTGTTTCGAAACGTTTTGGCTACTGCCAAGGGGTGTATCGAAACGTGTTTCGATACGGGTCAACGGGGCTTCGAAACGGTCAACACCGTATCAAAACGGTCAGCCTATGGTCTCAAAACGGTCAAACCCTAGTCGTCTCGTTTCGAAACGGTCTTGACCGTTCCGAAACGGCATCGCGGACTGATTTATTTAGGGCTTTTAATGTTAAAATTCACTTTTTATCAAACTCTTAAAAACCCTAAACCGCCTCCCTCTCTATAAATACCCTCTCAAAATCATTGATTTTCACAAAATTGTGAGGGGTTTTACTCTAAAACTCAAGTCTAAGCAAGTTTCATCAACATTGTGCAAGGATTTTCATCAAATCATCCAAAATCCCAAACTAAGGTATTTTTTTTCTCTTTTCTCTTACTTTCAATTTATGTTCGAATCTTAGGTTAGAAAATTTTATTTTTGTATAAATTATAGGTTTTCCTTTGTGGGTTTTCCATATCTTGTAAAAAAAATTCAAAATCTCAAATTTTTTTATTCGAATATAAAATTTTTCAGTTGTATTTTTTTCTGTTTTCTTTTTATCTTTTTATTTGTTTTTAATTTTGTTTCAAAAACCTAAGTGAGATTTATTATTGGATTGATTCTAAATATCAATGCATACACTTAATTTTAAAATATACTTGCTTAATGTTTTTAGATGGTGGAACAAGCTAACAAAAAGCGTAAGGCCGTTCAAACCGGTGATTCGAGCGTTCGTCCGAATCTTGCTCTGCTTTTTCAGAAATCCCTTAAAACTCCGGAGATGCGTGCTCGCTTCTCGATTGTCAAGGATTTCGAAGTTCGTAGAGAACGTGCCATTGACCTTGATTTCCTCAATTCCGAGCGATTCCTTTTCCGTTATCTCGACCGTTTGAGTGAGTGGAATCTTATCCTTTTCTTAAGCATTCCGGATATTCGCTACAAACACATGGTACTCCTTTTTTACTCTAATGCTCGTTTTATTTATGATGAGACCAAAACCGAGATTATAAGAATTGAATCCTTCCTTTTGGGCAAAAAGTTTGTTGTTAATGTTGAACTCTTGGAGTCTATTTTTAAACTTAAAGATGAGGGTCTTGAGGATGAACGTCACTTTGGCACTTTCACCGGTCGGGCACTTACTTTGGATGTGCACGATCGCGTTCTTCACTTGATGGTTTCATGGTTCATTCGACCTTCCGGAGGTAAATACTCTCATATCCGTCAAACTGATCATTTTTGGCTTGAGTGTTTCCGTAGAGGTGAGCGCCCTAATGTGCCTAAAATTATTTTTGCCGAGATAGTCAATAATATTAAGCTTATTGACACAAATGAGTTGAAGTCTTTTACCTATGGCACAATCTTGAGCTACATCTTTCATGATCTTGGTATCGATTGTACCTACGACTCTCTGGAACCTCGCAAGACCAAGATTGGTGAGTCCTCCCTTCGCAAGTCCGGGTTTACATATGTGAATGATGTTTCGGAAAGAGTTGATAGAGAAGCTGTTCCTCCTCCCGTTGCTCCTCCACCGCAAGTTCAGGTTGCAAACAATGAAGCCCTCACAACTCTCATTATCGAGCGGTTCAATGCTTTGGATACTAGCATTGCTTCGGGTTTTTCTGCCATGGACAATCGTTTGAAGAATGTCGAGGATCGCCTTCATACTCTTGAGACTTCCCATTGAAACTTGGATTTGTCCTTCTCTACGCTCTATGGGCAATGGACGAAGTTTCACCATTCTCAAGTCAAGAGCGATGATGATACTTCGGATGATGATGACGAGGCCTAGGATCTTCATATCATATCATATCATATCATAATTATCTATGCATTTTAGGATTAAGATTGCATCTTTATGTCTTCTTATGTTTTAGGACCCTATGCTTTTTGATCTTTTGTTTGGGATTTTATTATGAACTTAATGTTGGTTTATGTTTTGGATATTTTGATATTATGAATTAATATTATGGTTGCTTATTAATGCTTATTGGTACTAATCCTTTGTCTTCTCTATGAGCTTTCATTATTCTTTTTGATCTAACAAAAAGAGGGAGAAGAAATTTAAGAGCCACAAACTAAAATTCGTTTTAAATTGTAAAAGGTTTTTTTAAAAGGTTTTTTTTAAGCTTTACAACTTGGATTTCAAGTCAAACATTTTTTTTACTTTAAAAACCTATCTTAAATTAAGGGGGAGTTAGAATTTTTTCGAAATTTTCAAAATTCTTAAAAATTCTAACTTTGGTTTTGTTATATCAAAAAGGGGGAGATTGTGAAACAAATATTTTAATTTTGATATAACTAAAAACCTAAGGACTAAATTGAAAATGTCAAAACGAATTTTAAGTCCTCAAAATATCCCCGTATAATTTTAAGATTATGCCCAAGTTAAAAACAAAGTTTTTCAAACATTTTTCTAAGTGTTTAAAGTCAAAACAATGATTTTCAAGTCCCTGTTTCGAAACGGCCCTAAGGCGTTTCGAAATGTTTTCATCACTGCCAACCCATGTTCCGAAACGTGTATCGAAACGGGTTCAAGTGTTTCGAAACGGTCTCTCACGTTTCGAAATTGTTCTTCATATTTGATTTGAAAAGGCATAACGGTTGCAATATTTTTATTGAATATTTAAAGATAAATAGGGTGTTTCGAAACGGGCTAAGGCTGTTTCGAAATGACCCTTGACAGTAGCAAATCCGTTTCGAAATGAGGCAAAGCGTTTCGAAACAGTTCTTAAAGTTTAAATTAAAAATATAACCGTTGAAGTTGTTTTTAACTGATTTTCTGAAAACCGTTAAGGTGTTTCGAAACGGGCTAAGACCGTTTCGAAACGACCCTTGACAGTGGCAAAAGTGTTTCGAAACGGCCCTAAGGCGTTTCGAAACGGGCTCTTAAATGCACCCCAATGGCTCTTTCTATTTTAGTCCATTCCGAAACAGGTACCCCGCGTTTCGAAACAGGTTGTTGCAGACTGCATTTATGGTGGTGAGATAACATCCCCAACGGCTCTATTGATGAGTGCAACAACCACAACGGCTAGAAATCAATGAGAAGGTATAAAAGAGACCTCTAAAAGCTCCAGCAACAACTATTGATCCTAAAGCAAACATCCAAACATCAAATCCAAGCAATTGTGCAAAAATCCCATTTTGTCTAAAACCCCAATTGTAATTTTTATTCATATCTTGTTCAATTGGGTTGAGTGCTTGTAATTGGGCTATCATTTGTATTGAGAGATACCTTATTAGCCATCAAATTTCTTTGTTCATTTGTGTGAGGATTGGGTTGATTTTTGGGTAGAAAAATCAACCGAAATTGTAAAGGGTTGCCTCCTTGTCCTAGAAAAGGGGAAGAGCAATTAGTGGAATTGTTGCAAATCCTTAGTGAAGCTAAGGTAGTGGATGTAGAGTTCATTTGGAACTTGAACCACTCTAAATTCCTTGTCTATTATTTTTAATTTGAAATTTCCACCACAAAACCTTTAAATTTTCAATTCACCCCCCCTCTTGGTCAATATCGATCTTGCGATCCACTCAACAAATCCCCTTTTCAAGCAACGCCGTTATTTGAGCCATAATTGCAGCTTGTGACTAAGTGATCTGATCAGTGATGTTTTGTTCGGCTCAACCAAAATGAGTCACGAGGTCTTTCTGACCATGTTCTAAATTAGACACCCTATCATTCATTATCTTTACTTGTAGACGAGTACCGTATTGGTGCAGAATGATTGCAGTTTAAAAAATTTTCCATGATATTTTCCGTAATTAATTTTATTGATTTAATAATTGAATGCACTGTATAATGTATGCAAATAATTTAAATCAATTAAATAACACGTCAAAATGAATGCAATGAAGGCGTTGATTCTTAAATAGTCCTTAGAAAGACTTTCATTTGAAGAAGAGGTATGATTAGAAAAGACTAACATAGCAAGTTACAGATAACGGCTAGCTTCTATTCCTAAAGCCTCAACTTCACGAAGTAGGGCGCGAATTCAGGATCCCAGCTCTGTTTTTGGATTGACACGTGCGTACAGTTCAACCGCTTCCCTTGCCAAGCCTTGGATAAATTGAGCCACTCCCTACGCTTGCACCATAACATCCATCATTTCCATGTGTTGATCTCTGATCAACTGGCCATCCTGCTAAAGTTCCCAAACCATTCGATTATTGTCCTCATGTACGACCCCTTCAAAAGAAGCGAGTTGTTCCCTACATTCTCGTAGAGTAGCTTCCAGCTCGGTTACCCTTGCTTTCAGAGATCCGTTCTCATTTTGAACAGCAATGCCTTGGCTGTGATAACCATATAGAAGTCTTTCTAGTTGCATCACCTGAGCTCCAAGTTCCTCATTCTGAATTGTTAGTCATTGGTTTAGAGCTTAACTCGTGATTAGTTCTTGAGCAATTGCATTCATTTATTTTATCTTCTGTTCGATCAAAACCTGACTAGCTTGATGGGCTAACTCCAACTGTGCTAGTTGAGCCACTAAATTCTGAATTTGGTCTTGGATAAGAGCTAGCTTTTGAGTGACAGTTTCTAATTCCTTAGTCTTTTCTTTAACCTGTTTTTGACTAGCTTCGTACTTCCGAGCATAGCTATCAGATTCATTCCTTGCTTTCATGAGCTTAACTGTCAGTTCTTTGGTAGTGGTACCCAAACCATTCTTTCGCAGATTCTGCTTTAATTCTACCCAGTCTTGTCTCAAGTTTTCATGGTCGTCTTGGAGTACTTTCTTCTTTTTAGGAGTTTCTCTTCCCGCTTCTTGTATTTGTCCAAGTCAACCGGTGCTATGTAGTTTGCAGCTTCAAGGCCGGAGATACGTTTTTCCAAGGCACGCACTTCCCTCCCGTGGGCCCTTCTAGCTTTCTCTAGGTCAGAGGGAACATTCCTCATGTGTTCTTCCATAGATCGAAGATTTTGTTGATTTGCCTGAGGAATGATGTCATTAACTCGGTTAAGTCTCCACTACTCATAGCCTGGCGTAAATGGCGTACCATCATTATAAACCTCGACATTGTGCATATTCTTCCAAGAGCGATTCATTTTCAAGACTTGTGCTTTGTAGTCATTACCTTCGTGTTTGAAGTTAGATGTGCCCAGTCCATAAGTGGCGGGAATAAATTGCATCGAACCACACTGACGTGACACAAGTAGCAAACAATAACCAACTCCTCCCCAAATCCCTGGCAAAGGCACCCAATCATATTCCCTGCAACGGTATAGAAAACTTTCTATGATTAGCCATGTTACCTTCCACCTAACAATATCATCACGGAGGTCGGAAAATGCAGCTATCCACTGATCTTCAGTCTTTGCTTCGGCCTGGTATTCTTTGAGAAAGACTTTTAAGGGAGAAAATATGGACAAGCACATCTGATAAGAAAATTTCATATCCCAAAAGTGACTCCGGAGCCAAATCTCCAAAAGAGGGACGCAGCCGAGGAACCTATCTCCATTTCCTTTCCTGCACGCATTTAACGACCGAAAAGTATCTGCTAAGATGGTTGGTACGAGATTGATCCCTTTCTTGAGTTTCTCAAACAGATCTGTCGTAACGTAATCTATGTGTCCCCGAACCTTGGGGAAGATAACTAACTCGTAGATACCAAAGACAAACAATTGTCTCTCATTTTGGTAAACCAGGATGCAGATTAGTCAAGTCTCGAACGTGTCTCCAAACTATGCAATCGGTCTTTCCCTTTCTTAAAATCTTACCTTGAAACCATTCCTCGCTCATTCTAATGACAT
Source organism: Hibiscus tridactylites (assembly GCA_958450335.1). Classification (NCBI taxonomy): domain Eukaryota; kingdom Viridiplantae; phylum Streptophyta; class Magnoliopsida; order Malvales; family Malvaceae; genus Hibiscus; species Hibiscus tridactylites. Next base: position 44,495,666 of record OY288274.1, on the reverse strand, counting down.
CTGTCAAGTTTTCTAAGAAGGACGGTGAGTCTTTAGGATTGGTGTAGACTTTCCCTTCCTTGAACCTCGGGCAATCGAGCAATACAGTATATTCTTCGATTGTGGGGGGTCATGTCTACCTTCCCGAAAGTGAAGCAACTATACCTTGGGTTCCAGAACTGAGTTAGGGCCCTGAACAAATGCACGTCATTCTAGACATTGAGTAGGATAGCTATGTCACCAAACTCTTGCTGGAAAACTTGCTTCATACCTAAATCCCAGCAATGTACTATGTCAAAGTCCTCTGTTAAAGTAGAATACATGAGCATGACAATAGTAACATCAGAATTAGTATGGTTCTCTGACTTGTTTAAAGAACTAGAAGTAATTATCACATAACCAGTAAAACTGTATTGTGATAATAAAGCAGTTTTACAGATAGCTGTCAACTCAGTGTACTATGAAAAAATTAAACATATAAAAATAAATTGTCACTTTGTAAGAGAGAAGATACAAAAATGGCTCATAACTACTGAACATGTGACAACAGTAAATCAATTGACAGGTGTGTTGACAAAGGCATTGGGTTCTCAACAGCACACCTATCTGATTTTCAAGTTGGGGTGAAAAATATCTTTGCACCTCCAACTTGACAGGGAGTGTAAAAATAGTGAACATTGTTAGCTAGGGCAGTTAGTTAGTTAGTTAGAACTGTTAGCTAATTAGTTATCTATCTTGTATAAATAGTTAACATTTGTATTCCTAATTAATTAGATAATATAAATTATCGATTTTTTAACACACAATGTCAGAATTTGAACCTTTGAAGTTTTTTTTTAGAATCTGGATTATATTCAACAGCGAAAGGAATACAAAGGACTCACACCTTTTACAATAGAAATACAGTGTTGAACAAAACAACAAAAATATAAAGGTGTGAAAGACATTGAACATACCAAACCTAACACTGTCAGAAGAAATCTTCTGAAATAAAAATTCAGAAAAACTATACTTTGCCTTGAGTGCTCTTTGAATATAGCAAAAATTCTTATGCTACTTGATCTTGGCATGCCGGCACAACCACCAAAGGGAATCATAACATGTACTGAACGACCTCCTTCGTTGAAAAGCGCTCGTTGATACTCGTCACTCGAACGCGTAACTGTCAAAAGACAGACTACTGTCAAGAAGACAGACAAAAACTGCTAAAAAGCAGACGAAAGAACTGCCACCAAGCAGACAAAAGAACTGTCATAAAGCAGATTTGAATAAAAATTCGACAAAATAGGTGAAAAACAAGAAACAAACTTGAAAAAAAACGAAACATTCATCGAAAAAGATGAATTTTATTTATGTACAGATCCAGCAGAACGGCCAAAGGCCGCCGCCGGTAAAGAAAAACGATGAATAAGAAGAACTTGAAAAAAATTTGTAACCGCCTCAAAAAAAATGGAGAAGTTGAGAAGTGAAAATTTTTCTCTCTTTTGAACCTTTGAAGTTGATTAAGGGATCTAACACCTTATTTCACGAGACTTTCTAATGGTCGGTGAAAATTCAATACTTCAATTAATTTTTTTTTCCAAAAATTAAAATAATTACCTCATGTTTTTATTTTGATTTAGAATATCCACCTTATATTTCTGACGTTGTAAATACATGATATTATTCAAGGCTAATTAATATAAGGGTTACATAAATAATTAATAATCACTAAACTCTTAAGATGCTTGTATTTTGATCACCAATTTTTTTTAAAGTTTGCGATATACTCTTAATCTCAAATTATCTCTTAAACTAATGTTCAACGTAAAATGCTAACAAAAATAAAATAAAAAAATACTTCATTAATGAAACAGTTTATTAGTTTTCTCCCCTTACATATACATATAGTAATTTAGACAATTTTCTTTCAAAACCTCATAAACATTTTTGAATACCTCTTCTTCCAATTATATATTGCTGCTTCTCAGCTAGTCCACACTAATGGTCATAAATTTGCCTCCTTTGACGGTGCCAAACCTTAAGTTCATACATGCCCCATGCAATCCAAACATGAAGAAAACCCATGTCTAATTTTTCATGAAAAATGAGAGAAAATATGCAACAACCTCAAAAAACTTGAACCTGTTCTGTCTTATGGGACCATCTTTGTTGTTTTTCTTTTTCTATCTTCTGTCTATTAAGAGTGGGATGCATACAAAATTTCCTAAAATCTAGAGCATGATTGAAGACTGGCAATATAACGAAGAATATACGAAAAGGAAAATGGAAGGGGTTGTTTCTTTGTACATGAACAAACAGCAGACTATCGAGGGACTGGTCGTACGATAGACTCATCCAAGGACAGGTAATTATCGGTTCCAATCATATCCGCGGAACCAGGGTTAAGGAAAGAAATGGCGGACTGCCTAGACATTTCATCCGAGTTACCTTCTCTAACCATCATCCCTTCCTTTTCGATTAAGATGGCATCTTGGATCTCCTTCAGAACTTCTGATATCGATGGCCTCAAATGTCCGTGAGGCTGCACGCAATTTAAAGCTTTCTCCGCTATCTTCCACATCGATTGAATGTCGTAGTCATTGCAGAGGTAAGGATCGATGATTCCTTGAATATCCCCACTCTCGATATGCAACTTTGCCTACAATAATATTTATTGTACATAAGAGAAATAAACCATGAACAGCAGTAGGAAAGTACATAAGAGAAATCTGGAAAATGATGCACGGAAAGAAAATAAACCAATATTTTTAACAATATCATCGCTGTTAAGATGCAAAATACTCCTGTGTCTGCAAACTAAATGAACTTACCCATTGGACAATATTACGGCAATTAACACCAAAGTTTTCGTTCGATATGGCTTCCTGACCGGACATCAGTTCGAGAAGAATGACACCAAAGCTATAGACATCACTTTTATCCGTTAATTGCTGTGAGATATAATACCTGTGCACCAAAAAGAATTATTATAAACCCGATGATACAGAATTTCGCAATTGCATGCAACTAATTTTCCCTCAATAACAGTCTATTTGGTGTGATAGCATGGCTGCAAACAATATTTCTACAGCAAAAGGTATTTGAAGGGTACAAAAATGATCGACTTGATTTTATCTAAAAAACAAAGTCTACTTCTTCCACATTTCTCAGCCTGTAAACATGTAATTGTATACTCTGAAAACAATTCAATCATTCGAGAACAGCAGCAGCAACAATGGCAAATCAGTGCAATTAGTCATTTAAAACTAAAGAAGGGAGGATTTAGTAGAAGCGAGGCCTTACTCAGGATCTAAATACCCCACAGTTCCTCGAACTATGCTTGACACGTGTGAAACTCCATCAACTGCAATCTTCGAAAGTCCAAAATCTGAAACCTTGGCTCTCATGTGCTTGTCAAGAAGAATATTGCTAGTTTTCAAATCCCGATGGATAATGGCTGGAACACAGCCTGTATGAAGGTACTCGATTCCTGAATAAAGGAATATAAATAATCAAACTTTCCGTCACTCGAACAAAGAAAAAAGCTTCAGCGCAGAGAAATTAAAATTTAGTCCCTCAGTTTAACTACCTTTTGCAGCATCTTCAGCAATCTCAAGGCGTTTTATCCAACTGATACCACATTCCCTTGTTAAAGGGCCTGTAAATATTTACACATGGGTCAGCACTCAACCGATATCGGTTTTAACCTGACGAATGCTAGAACTTACCATAAAGATGTTCTTTAAGAGTTCCGTTGTGCATGAACTCGTAAACAAGCATACTTCTCCCATCTTCTTGACAATATCCAAGAAACTGTACCAGGTTCCTATGATGTATCCTTGAAAGAAGACTCACCTGCACCATAATCAAAATTCCACAGGATTTTAGCTTCAAATGGCTTCATAGAAATATGTCAACCAATGCAACATAAGTAATTTCAAAGCCCCCAAACACTCTCTCTAAAAAGAAAGGGCTTAAAATGAATCATTTCCTTTTAAGAAAAGTCACTGAAAGCAGACTCACATACTACAAACTAACTCATGAACACCATAATTATGAACAAGGATTTGAAACATGGACGGAACTACAGCAGCAGCCAGCAGAGGAAGGGGCCCTGCCTCCCCCCCCCCCCCCCCCCCCCCCAATTTTGAGTGTAAACACTTAATAGGCCCTTGTATTTTTTAAGTTAAGTACTTTGGCCCCTGCCAATGTCTAATCATGGTTACATCCCTGATTTGAAAACAAAAAATCCCAGGTAAGATTACAAAAGCAGGTTACACTTATGACTTACCTCATTCGTAAATTCCCTCTTTCCTTGGAAGGAATTACTAGTGAGAACTTTTACTGCAATTTCCTTCCCGTCTTTCATTTTCCCATAGTATACTACTCCAAAGCCTCCAGAACCAATTTTCTTCTCTAAATTGTTTGTAGCATCTTCAATCTCGGCTAACGAAAAGCAATTAGCAGCTTCAGTGGGGGCATTACTCAATGAAGAAGCAATTTTCTGACCTTGATTAGGCAACCGATGATGAAATTGTTCTGACAAAAATTAAAAGAAATTAAGCATGTCAACCCATATATGCAATAGATTAGCCAAGCTTTGAAGAACCTGGTTGCGTACCTTGTTCATGTTTTTTCTTCCCCTTGCGCAAAATAATGCAAGACAAAATCGTAGATACGAGCAGAAAAGCAGCTCCAACTGATGAACCAACAATAATAGTAGTAAGGTGTTTCAATTTTCCACCACCCTCGTGAAGGTTAATATTTCCAGCATAGCTGTGGAAAAAAGTAGTTGTAACTGTATTGCACAAACTATGTGGCAGTGGCATATATTAGTATGAAAGGAGAAATAGATAAAAACAATAATATAAAGAGAACAAAGTAGCAGATACAACATATTTCCGGTTTGTATAAGATTCCTTGACTGCTACTATCAGGTAATGTTTGTTATACATTAAAAGATTAGGTGTACTCCTATAATCATTGCAAGGGGTGAAAACCAAATATGTGTGTGTGTGTTCAAAGAGCAAATTCAAAAATACTAATTACTTATCGGACTCCATAGTGACTTCTATTGCAGCTCAAGAAGTGTGAACTGGGGATTTAGAATGTTATAATCCGGTTAATGCAAACACTACATCTCACTCTGTTAAAACAACGATCTCAGGTTTCTATAACACTTGCTTGTAATGATAACCATTTCCAAAAAAAGGTATCTTTGGACAGAGTTGCCTACAATGCTTCCAGCATATGTAAATATGTTTGTATGTCTATATTTGTGTTTAAGAGAATATAAGTATTTTGGCCAAAATTAAACAAAGGAGCTTCGTAGCATTGACTTAATAAGTGCAGGTTGTATGAATCTAAGATGTAAATATGATACACCAATTATTAAGCATGTGTTAATGCATTTCAATTGCATTTAGGACTCACTTGAAAGCCAAGTTTTTACTCAGAAGGCCGGATGGTACTCCTCCAGATAACATATTATTCTGCACATACCTGCATCACGAGAGCATCGATTATATCAGATTTTTTTTCTAGAAAGCAACATGGAAAACAACAACACAACTAAAACAATGGAAAATGAATCAATCCAATGTTAACTAAAGCAGAACAACTAATGCACTAGAAACATAGAAGTTTACTATTAAACTACTGAAAATTCTGTCAAGCAAATAAAAACAACAGACAAATTTGTGTGACTTACAATTCCCTCAAGTTTGGTAGGTTCATTAAAGATGAAGGCAGCTCACCCGTCAAGCGATTGTTCTCAAGATGACTAGGTAAGAAAAAAATTGTCAGTAAATATTGCACGAAAGTATAACAATTAGGAAAAGAAGACTTGGTGTTTACATGATCTTTAGGTCCACACATCCAGTAAAATCTGGTATTGGACCAGTCAAGGAATTCCCATCAAGCCATCTGTAAGGAAAATATAAGAATAGTTTGTTTGGGGGGGAGGGGGGTAAAATGGATGCCTCAACCAATTGAATTAAATAGCTAGCAAAGGTAATAATGCAGTTCGAAGCTTACAACTCAACCAAACCGCTTAATTTCGTAAAATCAGAAGGTACGTTCCCTGTCAAATTCTTGCCGGATAAAAGGCTGCCAAGCATCACACAAATAAAACAAGTCAAAATGTACTCATATTTGTTTCAGATATTAGTGAAGAAATAGTTTAACAGAAACGAGAAAGAATCTTAAGTGGTATAAATCTTTACATTGACACTATCTTTGGCTGTCCATCTGAATTACACCGCACCCATGACCATGGAACAGGCAAGCATGGGTCACCACCTTCCTGTGCCCAGTCTGCTGATGGGTAGTGTGTGACCACATTAGAAACAACCGCTTCTGCAACTCACAAAAATCTATTTTCAGAGACATTATGACTATAGTTTTCAAAATTCATTGAAAGTCGATGACCAAGACTATGCGAAGAGTGCATTCCGATAATCAATATATACTGAATGAAACTTAAGCTTACTTACCGTCCACGGAACCATCGTTTTTCTCCAGATACCTGTATATCTCAATAGCGTTCAATAGTGGCCCCTTGGAAGAATCAGACGTCTTCCCGAATCTAAATGATAATACAAAGGGGAGGGATATGTTAGGAAATCCTGGTTCATAGACACGGTATGGTCCTTGGGCATTTTCTTGGATATTAACAACAGCTTTGCTCAAATCAGACTGGCCTGGTAGCACCAGCCTAAATTTTCTGGACTCATCCGGAGCCAAATCTTCAATTTCAGCAAAGTATGTGAAGGCCCAGCCAAAACCAGGAAAACCATCCAAGTTCAAGCGATAAGTTAATGATCCATTTGTACCAACTACAGCAGTCTGCATCACTTTTTCAGGTGGCTTTTCACTGCTACCAATGTAAATTGACTTGTTTGTTGAGACTTTCACAGTGCCAACAGCAACATCGACAGGGTAGTTTGCTCTCTTCACAGAATCCGATTCCCATATTCTATCAAATGGATCATCAGGATACCTGAAAAATAAATGCATTTTTTTACATTTTGTGGCATAAATTTGTATGAAAGGACAACAATTTACAAAATTCTCATAAATGCAACTATTAATTTTTTTTATTTCTGTTACTTTAAATGTTGATTGTTGATGGTTCATCATCTAACGGCAATATTAACTAAGTGCCCAAGCATACCTAACTGGAGCTTCACTTTCTGCACCAAAGTTGATTCTAGCAGAGCTTTGGAGAAAAAAATTCTCTTCGAATGGTGTGTAATAAATTGAACCGTTGAACTGTCGGAGCTCTAAGGTAGATATGAATGGCTGTCCAGTTGTAGCATTGGATAAACAGACACTAACAGTAGGGCTAGTAGCCAGGAATATAAGTTCGGCCTTCTCTATAGTATTTGCATCGGATATAACAATTGTAGACCAATACGTAGCCCCAAGGGAAATGTCGAATTTTGGATAAACATTATTGCTGTCAAAATTACCATACAAGAAAGTTGCCCTTATGAGATACCTAGTCCTGCTTACAACGTTAAGCTTGTAGCAGTACTTATTGGGATCAGCTGGGAAATGCCTCAGTGTCATATACTGCTTTCTTGTCTCATTCGAAACAGATATGCTAGCTGCTTCTCCGTATTTAAGAAAATCATCGGAGGACCACATGAGGCCAAGTTCATCGGTGAAATTTCCTTCACCCCCACAATTCAAACTCACAAAACCTGTTCCATGGTATACATCTGTAAGAAATCACACGCAAACACCGTAGACTTTACCCGCCAAATGCTTGACATCAAGCACTATGGTCCAAAAGAAATGAAGGTGAAAAGGAAAAGGCCCTCAAAAGATGTCAGATTTAAAATTTTATAATTGCACTTTACAGGCAAATTGCATAATTTTCTAATATCTAATATCTAATCTACTAGTTAATTTTAATAACTTCATAAGTAGACCAAACCTTAGTAATATGCTCACACATCTAAAACACAGATATCCACATGGAAGCAAGATGCTTTTTGGTTTACAAATGTTTCACTCCTAATGCACTCAGTTTATAGTTGCAATGTTGCAAGCATGTTCCCAGTCCCTGAAATTATGCTTAGAACAACTCCAAGAGCAAATAAGGCTCCATGAGATCATTAAAACCATGAAGTATAAGGTCATTAAACAAAATACAGATTGCTTAAACGGCCTACAAAAGGCTAAATCTAGCCTTTTTAAGGTTCTTTTACCCCCAATTTTATGTTGGTTTATCCATTATGTACAAGACTCTCTCTCGGCAAGGGCAACAAGACCGAAATCGGGTTAATAGGATAGGTTTCTAATTTCCAATTACACTTGAGCAGTATAGACCTTGGCTTTATTCTCCTCTTCTCTTCATCAGTTTTCTCATAAATTGACTGCCTTATTCTGGTCAATCATAGTTGCCTCTTTTGCTCATTAACCAAAATTAACTGTAGAAGTGGACAATGTTCTCTGGAATACAACATCTTTAAAAATATATATATATTTTTTTTCCGAACAAAAAGTTAATATGCTATTAGCTTCACTAGATGAAGTTCAAATCACTATAAAAGAACCAAGCCCTACTAGATCATTATAGTAACCTTATAAAGATAAAATGATACCAGAAAACAAATATATCGTTCAAACTATATAACCCATAGCTGAAAGCCTGAAACAGAATGATCCCCGTATTGTTACACATACAATAGATTACATGAAATATCCCAGAAAATTGATGGCAACCCCATAACACAAGCAAAGCATAAATTTCAGAAAACGTGAAGAAAGTTGCAAACAAAGAACAAAAACGAAGTCATTTTGTTTATAATTTACACAGGTATAAATAAAGGAAATACCTTTCATCTGGGCTGAGGAGGAATCCAAAAGAAGAAGCAGGGAGAATAAAAGAAGTGAAAAGAGAAGCCTTTTCTCCATATCCATGGTGAAGGCAACAAATGGTAAAATGAGAGACCATGAAAATGAAAAGAAAGAAAACAGTTGGAAGAAAAGGAGAGCTCTTTGTGACTGAATATATTAAAAAAAACCCAGAAAAGAAAGAAAAAGGAAAAATCTGATTTTGAGATTCTCTTTTAGAAATAGTAAATTTCAAAATTCACAAGTACCCATATTATGCAATTATACTTTCAAGTCAGCTAACAGAGAGGAAAGAGCAAGGAAATGTGAATCATTTGGAGAGAGAATTAGTGGAGTTTTAAGAGAGAAAAAAGGATGATTCTTTTCCCCTTTTTTTCTTGGTTTTCTTAAGAGTTGTGTATGTTTTCGTTTGCTGGCTGCTTGCTGTTCTATGCTAATCGAGTTCCAAGCATGAAACTTTATCTTATTAAATTTTCATTCTTTTATTTATTTCTGATGATACTTTTTGGAAAGGAATAGAGAGAGAGATAAACAGACTGGTGAGAAAATTGTGGGTCCCCACGGAATTGGACTCTTTAGGAGACTTTGATCGAATCAAATCAATTCATAGGTCAACGTTAAACAAAGTAAGCAAAACGAAAGGACGAGATTTGTTGATCTTAAATCACCAAAGTTGAAGGGTTTTTATTAAGATCCCACCTTTAGTTTTCTGATAAAAAACAAAAGGGTACAACTTGTCATCATCAACTAACCTTCCTTTGTTTGATGATGGTTGCCAACTCTCGAACCTTAACAAGGTTGAAGTGTTGATCCCTTAACAACCATTGAAGACAAGAAAAGAGCTAGTAATGTTTTTTAACAGTTATGTTTGTACTACCTAGACTCCATTCTACCCATACATCGAAAGATATTGAGCGTTTAAGTATGTACAATCTCGTATTTTTTTATAAATTGTATCAACAGTAATGTTAATTGAATTATACCCAATCTGCAAGAGCTAGTAATACTTTATTATAAAATAAATTATTTATAATTTATAAGAAAATCAAAATAACGAGATGAAATATAATTAACCATTAAAAAGAGAATAAAATTTAAATGAATTTAAAATTGGATGTCAAGTAGATAAAATTATCATTATATTTTTAATAAAAAAATTAAAAAATCACAATCTCAAGCCCTCGTGTAGATCCGTCCTTGTTCATAAGAATTGCTCCAAGCAGTTAAAAAAATCCTACAATGTTAGTAAAATATTTTTCATTATTTTATTTGTCGGAGAACTTACCTCGCAAAAAATAACATAGAAATGGGTAGTTTACAATTTTTTTTTAATTAACAAGTAGTTTACAAACTTGCATAAAGACATATTACGGTTAAGAATTATGCAATATATAGAAGTAGTCAGACCAGTGTTACTATTACTGTTTTTGTTCATATATGAATAAAAAAAAAAGTTTAGTTTAGGTTGGGTTTTATTATACGCAGTTCTACTGTTGCATATGAGAACCAACAAGATTTTTATCATTAATGTTTATTTTAATTTTTAATAAAATTTATTAAAATAAAATTAATTACATTCTTAAAAAGTTATAATTAATTAATTTAGAGTGTTTAATGTAACTAATACTCACTTAAAAAAGTTCAGGGTTTATGTTTTAGGATTTAAGTGATTATATGGGTTAGAGTTTAGAGGTTAATGGTTAGGTTTTTAGTGTTTAGGTTTTAGTGGTTTTAGAGTTTATGGCTTATGTTTAATATTTATGTTTATGGTTTAAGGTTTTATAATTTATGGTTTAATGCTTAGGGTTTATGATTTAAGATTCATGTGGTTGTAGTGTATGGTTTAGGGTTTAAGTTTATGAGGTGGGGTTTAGGGTTTATGAGATGAGTTTTAAGGTTTATAATTTATGGTTTATGATACGGGGTTTGGGTTTAGGGTTTATGAAATATGTTTCAAGGTTTATGATTTATGGTATATTGTTCAAGGTTTAGGGTTTATGATATATAATTTAGGGTTTAGGATTTAGACGGTATTCAAATGTCATAAATTTTATGTTTGTTTTTAGGATAATTAATAGAATAATATTTTTTATGTGTATTAATTATATCTACAATTAATTCTAGGCATAAAATCAAAAGTAGCCCCCAACGTTTGACCTTTTGGTCACTTTAGCTCCTATTCTTTTTTTTTGTCCAGACAGCCTCCCAACGCTTCAGTTTTGTGCAATTTTCACCCTGGTTGGATGAAAACCGTTAGTCAACAGACGTTAATCATCTGTAGCTGACGTGGACTGCAGACATGGCCTGGGGAGATGACGTGGCACTGCCACGCGTCGTGTGACGTAACATCGATGCAACATAAGAAAAAATATAGCCACTAAGAAGATGACACGTGACATCTTCCCAATGGCTAAATTGTGGGCAAATGAATATAATGTAGTTGAAGGGACTCAAGCCCGGGGAATAAAGAATGCAAGGCACTCCTCAAACCATCAAGCAAAAGCCTTCATTTGGTATATGTCTTCCCAAATAATTTACTTAACCTATTTTGAGAATTATTAATTATTAATTAAAAAGAAAAAAGATATAACACGTGGTAAAAAGAAGGATGACCCATTCTATTCCAAAACACAAACATCTAAAGTCGACAAAATCTCAAACCCCAAAATTCCTAAGTTAAAAAATTCCTAAATTTTTTCTTGAAATTGAATCAACAGAAAACAATAGCATTTGAATTCAAAAAGATATTTTTATCTCTTTTCCACAAATGAGCCTCTTGAATCGTTTAGCAAAAATAGTTCGTATCACAAAAAACTAGTTGATCAAAGGTAAATGTTGTTTGCACAAGTTTAAGTTCGTCGGTTAGTATTTTAGAAAGGTTTGGGTTCGTCGGTCAGTTTAGAGTCTTGTTAATGTTGTTTATGTAGAAATTGCACAAACCTCGTTGAGATTTACTGAAAATATTTTGAGAACCCAGCTTTTCTATTGATATATGAGACCTAAAGTGTTTTCTCACCTTCGATTGACCTAGAGTATTTGAGGGGAAAATTTTTGACATTCAGAGAAAATATATTCGCTTATAGAGGGAAAGAAATTTTTGAGAACACAGTAAGTTTGAGAAAAAATAGGGATGTTGTTCTTTTGTAGTTCATGTACTGTGTTCTTTTAATTAATTAATAATTCTTAAAACATATTAAGTAAATTATCTACGAAAACTTATATTAAATGAAGGCTTTGGCTTGATGATTTGGGGAATGCCTTGCATTCCTTATGCCCTGGGTTTGAGTCCCTTTAGTTACATTATTTTCATTTGCCCAAAATCAAGCCATTGGGAAGAATGCCACGTGTCATCTTCTTAGTGGTTGTAATTTTTGAAAAAATAATTTAAAAAAGTTATTATTTTTTCTTATGTGGCATTTATGCCATGTCATACGATACGTGGCAGTGCCACGTCATCTCTGCAAGTCAAGCCTGCAGTCTACGTCAGTCACAGACGGTCAACGTCTGTTGACTGACGGTTTCTATCCAACCAAGGTAAAAATTGTACAAAACTAAAATGTTGGGAGGTTGTCTAGACCAAAAAAAGAATAGGGGCTGAAGTAACCAAAAGGTCAAACGTTGGGGGTTATTTTTAACTTTATGCCTTAATTCTATGTTAGTAGATTCCATTAAAAAAGGAAATAGACATTAATTATAAGAATCTAATAGGTTTTAAACATAGCTCTTAGGGATGTGTATAGCAAAACTCATTATGTTGTAATGCTTCAGCTAGAATTAAGTCTATCATTTTTAATATATACAATATTATTTATATGTCAATCAAGTTTGTAATGTCTTGGGCAAAATAAGTGTGTAATGTATTTATAAGAAATATTAATTTAATTTTAGTTGATATTAAATCCTGAAATTAGTACTAAGTAACTGAACTCTTTCACATCATCACTTGTTACATTATGATTAAAACTTAAGAGATTTTTTATATATTAAAATTGTATATAATTAAAATCTATTTTGATAAGCTCAACCCCTTGTGTCCTAGTGGCAAAGGTTCATCATCTTGGTGACTCGGGTTCGAGCACCAGTGTTGTCATGTTGTGTGTGCCTTCTTATAAAAGACCAATAAAGTTGAACATATGCTACCCTTAGCATATTTGGGTCAAAAACCTGAAACCTCACGTTCTCTGGGAAGCGAGATGCAAACTCCCCAAATCTAGGTTGAAAAACAACGGTGGGTAGGCCTGTTCGAGCCCAATTTCGGGTTTATAAATCGTATATTTTTAACAAACATCGAGTTTGGGTTTGTAGTACTGGAAATTCTCTATTATATGGCATTGTGTATTCGTGTTGACCGTGGACGTCCTTTGTCTCTCCGTAGTGCTGGATTTGGGCGTATGGTCGGTTCAGTGTCAACAGCATAAGGATCAACCTTATTTCCGATTAGAGAAAACTCTTTTTTGTAAACCTTAAACACTATTTCGAGTAAGTATACCGGATCAACCAGTCTCATGTAGTTTATCCGTTAGTTTGCGCAAGCAGCAATGGCGTGTACGCATAGGTATTTGAATGTTTGGAATATTCCACACTCGTAGGTTCTTGCCCTGAGATCTACCACGTACGCGTTTTGTTGAATGCCTTCCAACTGCCTAGAAAATTCTAAAACACGAAACTTATGTCCTTCTCGCGAGAAGAGAGTTGCAGTCATCTCTCTTGATTGGTGCACTTGAGTTTACAGTTTTGTGCGGAAATCCGGATGGACTATGTGTCCACCTGCCATGTACTCAGTTTCTTGCCTTCCCAAGGTTGCAAATAGGGTAGCCAAACGATAGTAGGTCGCTTTGAAAATGGAAGTGATAGGCAACTGTCGCACTCTCTTCAGTGATGAGTTCACCGCCTCAGCCAAGTTCGTTTTCATGTGACCACATCGTTTACCCCCGTCATACGATCAAAGCCATTTTTCCCTCGAGATTTTTTCAAGGTAGTCTGCGCCATGTTTGTTTATCACTCTCAGTTCCTCGAACACCTCTTCCACCTCATGTACGTAGTGCGAGTTGCCTAAGAGATGACAGTTGAATAGTTATGGGTGAACAACACATGCAAAGAGGTCGTAAATGAAAGCGAGCAGCAACTAATATAGTAAATGAAAATGACATAAAGGACGTACCCATTCTGAGCACCAGTTCACGTTCATCACGGTCCTTGAACTGCTGCAGGTAGTTTGCGGCTATGTGCCGCAAGCAGAAACAGTGGTAAATGTATGGAGACTGCCAATACTCACCCAAACGTTCTAGCGCCCATAAGAGCGATGTGCCTCTTTCAGAAATAGCACATATCCCATCGTCTTTTGCCCCTATTACAGGATCAATGACATATCTTTGTAGGTTCCGAAGAAAGAACATCCAAGACTCTAGATCCTCCTTCGAAACGATTGCGAATGCAATAGGAACGTATTTTCGATTGTCGTCTTGTGCAATAGCTAGAAGTAGGGTCTATGTATATGTTCCGTGCAACTATATGCCATCGATTTGGACAATCGGTTTGTAGTGCTTGAATGCATTGATGCACTGTGGGAAAGTCCAAAATAACCGGTGGAATTGAGAAGCACCTCGAACGATACGATCATTTTCGTATGCCAAAACCGTATCAAGTTTGACAACCATTCCGGGGATGTGTTTCTGCAGCAGATTTAGCCAAAGGCGCAACTCATTGTAAGAATCATCCCATCGCCCAAACAGTTGTTATACAACCCACTTTTTTCCATACCATGCTTTCCAATATTCAAGACGGTAGCCGGTGACACCTTCAGCTGCAGCGTGACATGTGGGGACCGACACCTTTGGATTTGCTTTGACCAATGACATAAAGATGTCGGCGAGGACCTTTGCATCGAGGTTCTTGTGATCTTGGCTTAGGCTACCAACGGTGCATGTATGGGGCCCTTCAAGTTTTGTTATTCTCCAATGGCCGTTTGCCTTCTTCAATTGTGATACACGGATTTTCCATTTACAACCATGATCCTTTTGGGTGCAGTGCGCCTTGTAGTATTTCGATTGGGTTTTCTTCATTGTCATCTCAACAGCCCGGCGAATGTTGTACTGCTTAATTGCGGCCACCGCCATTTCTTTATTCAAGAACGTCATACCAATGGCTAGTTCACCATCAGAACGGTTGAGTCTGCCGTCAATTGTTTGGTATTGCAAAAATTCAGGAACGTCCATGGCATCCATATCAACCGTTGTGAAGTGAGATGGTGGCTGGTAAATAGAAATAGGCGCAGCTGATACAGGAAAGTTGGTTTCTGTCGGCTGTTCTTCGAAGGATGATGGTGGAACGGTCAAGTCTTCTGGTGGAACGGACAAGTCTTCTAGTTCTTCGATGATTTAATAAGTTTATGGTTAATCCAAATCATCGTAGTCAGTTGACACGTCTGAGCTTAAGTTAAGTTCTTCGATCAGCTGTTGTTTTCTTTGGCTACGTCTGTACATAAAAAGCTGCAGCTCATCGACAGCCGCATCAACATCCGGTGAAGACAGAGCTTGTTCATTAGTCGGAGCAGGTTGTACGGGTGCAGACGTACTACCTTGGTCGGCGTTGACCTCATCAAACTTAACATTTAAATCGACATATTTAGCTCCAACGAAATTGAGTTGGTCATACATGTTACAAACGTCAGTTCCGTTCGTAAGCTTCAGAATGTAGTGCGTTTCGTTTGCTGACGGCATTGGGATTCGACATTCCAAGGAAGAAATTTGTTTGTCGGTGCGTTTACTAACCTCGCTTGATGTCAACTGTAATAAATCTTTGAGTGACATTTTGCTGGTGATTGTTGACTCGTAATAAGTACCGATAAAAAACGTTGCGTGAAATTTTGCCATGAGAGGAGCAAAGATTTGCGTTGGGTGTTTTGGGTAAAATAGAAATGAGTAAATGATGGTGGATTTGAGGGGTATTTATTGTAAATAAAAACACCACATAAGTAAATTTAATTCGGACAATTGTAAAAAATAATATTATTTTTAATGAATAATTATAATAACAATAATAATATTTAATAATAATATTTAATAATAATAATAATCACAATAATAATAATAATAACATGTATTACAAATTATAATAATATGTATATTTTTATAGTATAATAAATGACTTTCCCGCGCGGGAAGTCATCCCTTTTGAAAATCCCATGACCTCGCGTCTTGTAGAAAGCGAGTTCTTTGGAAACTCGCGTTTTGCACAACGCGAGGTTCATTCTGCCCGTTCAATTCACGCGTATGTTGCGTGACGCGTCTTTTCAATGAACCTCGCGTCCTGTGAAATGCGAGGTCTTAAGAATATCGCATTTCTCAGAACGCGAGGTTCATTAACCTCACTTCCTAAAGGACGCGAGCACCTCTATAAATTGGTGACCCTAGCCCCTTTTCTACGCACTAGAACGCGATTTCTTCTCTATTTTCTACTACATTTACTTTTCTTTCGATATAATGGCGAGCTTACGAAACAACGCGAAACACTACTCTAACTATTTCAGGACAACAGCAGAGGTATTACTTTTTTTTCAGAATAATAATTTTTTTAATTTTTTTATTTTACTCGCATTACCAACTATTTTATTTTTTGTTATTTTATTTTTGAAGGGATGCGAATTTTTTTTTTAATTTTTTTATTTTACTCGCACTACCAACTATTTTATTTTTTGTTATTTTATTTTTGAAGAGATACGAACGCCGGTTACTTTGTTACCTTAACCGTATCAACCACGCACCTCATCCTGACATTATACCATGGGTTGAACGAGCTGGTTTTGGCAACGTAGCAAGGATCTTAGTGGGTGTGAAGTGTAACTCATCGTTCATTAGCGCGCTAATAGAATGATGGAGGCCAGAGACGCACACTTTTCATTTTCCGTGTGGCGAAGCAACAATAACGCTGCAGGATGTTGCCTACCATCTGGGTTGCCTACGGACGACAACCTTATTACGAGTATAGTGTTGGGTAATTGGCCAGATCTATTTGCTCAACTAATGAGAGTGGCGCCCCCGACGGATGCGTGGGAGGGTGGGAAAATATCCTTATCTTATTTGGAGACTAAATTTGAAAACCCTCCCCCCATGCGGATGACGAAACACTCCGGGTAAAATTTTTTTCATTTTTTTCACTAATTTATATATTTTGAATATATTTTATTTTTTAAAATATTTATTTTTTTAATATCCATATTTCTTTTTTTGTTATGTTACTATTAAATTTTATTTTATTTATTATTTTCACAGCGGTTTACGTGTGCCCACATCTTGCGCATTATTGGCGGGATATTGATGCCAGACAAGTCCCGCACCAAGGTGCATGTGACGTGGCTTTATCATCTTACCGATTTCGATGATTCTAGACAAAAATGTTGGGGAGCAGCTGTCTTGGCCTTTCTTTTTAGAGAGTCGTGCAGAAATGTCGACCAAGATAGAGCAGCAATTGGAGGATGTTGTTTACTCCTTCAGTCTTGGGCTTGGTTTCGGATGCCTTTTTTAAGCCCGTAGCCTAAACAGCCCGCCCCTTCTTATTTCCGCTTCTTTAGAGGTACTATTCAATTTATTATATTTATTTTATTTATAAATTATTTTATTTAACGATTTTTTTATTTTCCATTAATGATAGGTGTAGTGAAACACTGAGCCACCAGGGCCTGCCGAAAAAACAACAAGACTATAGGCTTCTTATGGATAGGATGACGCACGATCAGGTAATCCGAAAATTCATTTGAATTTCTTCATACTTTTTTTCCAATAATATTTCATATAACCGTTACAAACATTATAAATTTTTTTAGTTTGTGTGGATGCCTTACGATTTTGAGGTGATTTAGTAGATTACTCCACCCGACATTCTGGCTCACCAGCACGTATGGCTTTCCCGAGTGCCGCTGAACAACTATGAAATTATCGTGTGGCATCCTATAGATCAGGTTCTTTGACAGTTCGGGTACGTCCAAGGGGTTCTGCAAGTGGAACCACCAAATTTGGATGAATTCCACCATCTGACGCGCCAGGGGAAGACGAAGATTGACTGGACCCATTACCATGCTGACTGGATTCAACTTTGGCTTGACCGATATGCCACTCGCCCACGCATCCTCCAACCCATTGGGAATTGGGCCCATTCGGTCACTTTTGATTACTTTCAGTGGTATGAGCTCTTTGGGAAGCAACATATCCTTACTCCCGAGGAGCACGAGCGACAGCTTGACGAGGCTCCCCGAAACCGCCCACGCCCCCAACGTCGAGCGAGCCAGAGTCAGCCGAGGCAGCGCGGTCCAAGACCGTGAACTGACACTGCAGGGGCCTCATCTTCTGCCACAGCATTTCAGAATTTGAGCGGTCCTTCGACGTTCCAGCAGATGAGGTCTCCACGCGACTTCGTCTTCTCCGATGCCTACCCTCCCCATATGTCGACGAGTGGTCCTCTACTGATCGATATTCCACCGTTGGCATCTCAGTTTGACTTTAGCATTGTCCAGCAAACGCCGCTTGGAAGCTTGTTTTACTCCCCGCCCAGGCCCAGCAGAGGTCCGCGTATCGCAGATGATGATGATGATAAGGACAAAGAGGATGCAACACAGCTTCTTCGGAGGAATCCAGATCGGGATCGTCGTCCACCCGACCGCGGAACGGGTGGACATAGATATCATTAGCCTTTTTTTCTAATGGATATGTACTTATGTTTTTAATATATTTATTCGAGACATTTGTTTTTTTTAAATATCATATTTAATTTTCTTTATCTATTATAATTAAACTTTTAAATGTTTATTTAATTTCGATTTTTTATTACTTTTATGTGATTACTAAACCGATTATTAATTGTTCTTCAAAGGCAATTTCATTAAAAAAAAATATGATACCATAGGTTTTGGAAGCCATTTTAAGTTAGTTTAGAATGGACGGAAATTGATCATGTTGATGTCATACGATAGAGGATTTCTAGTACTACGAACCCAAACTCGATGTTCGCTAAAAATATACGATTTATAAGCCCGAAATTGGACTCAAACAGGCCTACCCACCCTTGTTTTTCAACCCAGATTTGCACAGAAATCGCGTTCTGCATAACGCGAGTTTTGTGCGATATATTCAGCCGCCTTTTCAAATTCTTGGGGACCTTGCGTTCTGCAGAACGTGAGTTTTTGAAAAACTGTTATTTCAAACAACGATGCCACGTAGATGGAACTCGCGCTCTGCAGAACGCGAGTTTGCGTCTCGCTTCCTAGAGAACGCGAGGTTCCATTACGTGGCATGTTTGAGGGTCATTTTTCCAAATAATCATTGGGGGAGCCATTTTTATATATAATTATTTTTAAAGGGTTTTTGACCCAAATATATCGCCACCCTTGTATCACACCAGTATATTCAAAAAATAATCTATTCTGCTAAGCCCTACATAATAATGAAATTAATAGTCTTTATTCACAACTCGACTCTTTAATCATACTATTTTTTATTTCGAGTACCCAAATTATTATTTTCGTTTTAATTTAAGTACTAGAGTATGACAAAAAATAATGCACAGGTACCAACATAGCAACTAAGTTTTAGCTTGTTGACACATTTAGGAGACTCTGAGTTTGAATGCACTTGAAAATTACATATATTTTATTTTTTTAATAGTTTAAAAATGATTACAAATAACGCATGTTTATAGATATTTTTAACTCTCTGATAATGTACATACATCTTGTAAACATTGCGATTGAACTCGAGTTTACTAGGATGAACATCATCCGCTTTTTCACTGGTACCACTTGTTGAGTTCAAAAAATTACCTCCATTTTAGGATGTTAAATCTCTTTACAATTGTCATTAATGTTGTAGTTGTTATTGTTATTGCCACTACTAGATTTTGTCACGCTCACACCATGGGTGGTAATAGATGGAGTAATAAATAATTTTTATATAGGTTTGTTAGTTATATGTTTGATCTTTAAACTGTGATTTTTAATTATTTTATTTAAGTATTGTATAAAGGTATGAAAAAGACACAAATAATCTTATAATGACATTAATTATCATTTATTAAAATATTTTTTTGTCATTTATCAACTGAATTAGTATTGTAACTCCAAGTTAATCAAACCTTTTTTTAAAGTTAGTTGAGATTATTAAAGAAATGATATAATGAAATAAATAAATGATAAAAGAAAACAAAAGGAGAAACTGATTTATAAATCCCTAATTCAATAATGATAATTGGATAGAAATAGAATAACTATTTATGAGATGAAGCTTACATGAAAGGGACACGTATGAACTCATTTAATTCATTATAAGTGTAAAAAAAGGACATTGATTGACTTATGATTCTAGCAAGTAGCAACAACTTCAATTCATGGAACCACAAATAAATGCAAGGGTCAATTTGAACAGAAGAACAAGATTAATCAATGAATTTAAAAGATTTTTTAGGGGGGTTGGGAACAATTATTTCCACCACATTATTTTGTAGTAAAATTTAAAATAATTTATTTGAAAAAATAATCTCTAAAAAAGTTCTTGAAAAGACTTCATCAGTAATCATATTTCAACGTACAAATTTCTCTTCATTATGAATAACAACATTGTTCATTAAATTTTATTAATTTAAATATTTTAACGTCGTAAAAAATATCTTCAAATATTGTAAAAAAAAATTAAAAAAAAAGTTTTTAAAAAGTATTATCGTGGGTTGCATGAATTTATTAGTGCTAGTTAAATGTCCACGTTGGTCAAAATCATATATTATTCTTCGAAAAATTATATCATAAGTTTGACTTATCACATCAGTGATGCTCTCAGCTATTGAAAACCACCAACTACGTCATTTTTTTCATGTCATTTTTTGTATTATATAATACTCCCTCCGCCTCATTCAATATGTATAGTGTTGATTTTTTTTGTCAATTTTTTTAATTTTGACTCATTATTATTTTAAATTTATTATTGATAAAAATGTGAAAAAATATATTTTTAAACTTTCATTCAAGTAGTTTAATAATGTATATTTTATAAAATTTAATTAATTAAAATATTTAAAATAATTATGGTTAAAGTTATGGGTGCTTATCGAGAAAGTCGATCACGAGTTGAGTAGTGCTCGACTCATGCTTGTTAAAAATATCGTTTCTCGTTAAACTCGCTAAAAATTTTAACTTGTTTTTTGAAATATAGGTAAAATCTAGTGATACTATTAGAGCTTAATATAAACATAGAAACTCAAAATAAAAAACGTGAGGTCTGAAGAGATAAATAAACGAACATGTCATGACCGAGTTAGAGATGAAGTCGATATTCGAGTGTGAGACTCTTTTTAGTTTCTTAACAATCTTTGATGAACAACAAAGGAGAGAATGCCTTAAGAATTTCGGGGTTTTAAATTTCAACCACATTTTTTTATGAGGAGTGGAAATTGGAGACTTTTCCATTTTTCTACTTATATATATACAGTAATAATAAAAGAAAAAATATTTTAATAAAAAAAGTCATTATTATAATTTAATTTCTTATTAATACAAATTAACTTTTTTTTTAATTCAGGGGAAATACAAA
Source organism: Hibiscus tridactylites (assembly GCA_958450335.1). Classification (NCBI taxonomy): domain Eukaryota; kingdom Viridiplantae; phylum Streptophyta; class Magnoliopsida; order Malvales; family Malvaceae; genus Hibiscus; species Hibiscus tridactylites. The sequence continues at coordinate 44,474,271 of OY288274.1, read as the reverse complement.
ACATTTTAAAAATTTAAAACCAAATTTTTATGGGTAAATTACCTAGCAATTTAGTGTTTTTTTTTTTGAGTTTTCAACTTTTTGAAACATAATTTTTTAAGGTGGCCACCAAAAATCATAAAATAATTTATATAAAAAATTAACGAGCTGCTCATGAACTTATCGAGTCGAGTTGGACCTTGCTCGACTTGGCTCACTAAGATCTCGGGTCCAGCTCGATTTCGAGTCAAATCAACTCAAGTCGAACGTTAACCTAGTTTTGACCAAGTCGAGCTCGAGTTGTTTACGAGCTGCTCATCCCTTTGTGTCCTGATGGCAAAGGTAGATGTTTATCATCCCTTGAGACCCGGGTTTGAGCACCAGTAATGCATGCTGTGTGTGTCGTCTTTGAAAAGACTAAAAAAGTTGAACAGATGCTACCCTTGCATCACACTAGCATATCCAAAAAAAATTGACTTTTAAAAAGTCAATATTGTACATATTGAGTAAGACAAAGAGAGTAACTTCAAAAAAATTGTTTTTTTAAATAACATGTAAGAAACATTAATGAAGAATCACTAGTTAAAAAATGACATAAAAAATAATGTAGTGAATAATTTTTATTAGTTAAAATATGACCGATGTGGTATGCTAAAACCAATGATATTTTTTTCCTATTCTTCTATGTTAAGAAATCCACATTAGAATAGGAATTAAAAAAATCAAATAATTTTATCAATTGGTTTTTAATTTGATTTTATCATTATTATTATATTATTCAAAAAGTAAGTTCCAACACGCTTAAAAGGTACAGTGATAATTAATTTTAGGGAAAACTATATACGTAATACTTTAATTATGCCCGCGTTAATGTTTTTGCACATTAACTATTATTTTTGATAAAATGGTACTTGATGTTATGTTTTTATTCTGTTTTGGTATTTCTACCATTTAAAATTAACAGAAATGGTGATGTGGCTTGGGTTAATAATATTTTTAGTCCAAAACTTATAAAATCTATCAATTTAGTTTAAAATTCTATCAATTTAAACATTAATTTAGTTTTTGGATTAAAATTGTAAATTCCTCAATTTTCTTCTTCTTCCAGTCGAACACTTTTTTGGGTTTTAGAGTTTAAAAAACACGCTAGGGACAATCAAAACTTTAGAATTTACGGATCAATAGGGGGCTAATGCGGGGTCCATTGGAGGACCCAAACACCACGACCGGAATACCGACTAGAATACGAAGGGGAAAGGGATGAGACAAAATTCAATCAAAATTAAGATGATGTTTTACCCCAGAATTAAGATAATGTTTTACATTGATGGATTTTAGACTAAATTGGTAATATATATAAGTATTTTTGACTAAAACTATGATTATACCAAGCCACATCATCATCTTTGTTAGTTTTTAACGGTCGTGTACTAAAATAGAACAAAAACGTAACTTTAGGTATCATTTTAACAAAAATAATAATTTAGGTACTAAAACAATAATGGTAGCATAATTGATATATAGTGTTTCCCTTAATTTTATGCATGATAAACAAACCAACAAAAAAACAAAAACAAATAATTCCATGGTCTGAAACGGATTGATCATACACCGTTGGATTTAATTACCATTGATTACTGGTCTAACCCGTCAACGACACATAAATAATTAGGGGATTATAGTGCTCGCACGTGCATTTCTTGAAAATTTGACCTACCGTTGAAACAATTGGTCATTGATAATTTACATAATTGTTTTAATTATATATATATATATATATGTATCTTGATATTTGAATTTGTTTTCAATTATTAATTTAATATTTTTATTTTCTTTTTCAAATTAGATATTTAAATTTGATTTATTAATTCAAATTGGTACTTAATTTTATTTTTTCTTCAAATTAATACTTATTGTAAATGATTTATTTAAACTATGAGTCAAATTTAAATATTAATTTAAATAAAAAATCAAAGTTGAGGAATTCAAATACTCAATTGGAAATATCTCTCTCTCTATAACTTTAAAGACAAATTTAAGTGTCATATATATTTATTTATCTTTTTAAAATTTTCATGTTCTTTCATTCTTTTTTATTTATCCCTCGGAAAATTTATATCCACTAATACTATTGTTTGGATTAATTTAATTTGATTTTGATATAATATAGTTTAAGTAATTTAATTGATCTTAAAAGAATTTATATTAATTATCACTATTTAATAAAGTTTTTATGTACTCTAATAAAATTTTCGGATCAAAAATTTGAATTATTAAGGTCCAATCTCTAGACCAAGAGTCAATCTCAAGAGCCTTGTTAGTTTACAAGCGAAATTAAAAAAAAAAAAAAAAATTGAGTCTCACGATCTACACCCAACCATCTCGAGACTTAAGTTCTTTCAGTGACTATTTTCTTTAAATTTTTAAGGTAAGTCTTGAGACCTAAGTTTTTTAGGTGCATAAAATTTATGTTCCAAATCACTATTTTCACCTTCTTTCAACTTCCAACAGTTAGGATTTAGTGAGAGAATATAAATATAAGCCGAAAACACCTCAAAGCTATAAGGAAAAATAAATCAAAGCAATCAAGCTTGCATTGTCTTGTACTTCAATTTATTTTTTTATATTCAAACACTTGTGGGCTTATCTATATCTTTCAAGTGTTATATTGTATTTGTGAGAGTCAATATTATAATATTCAACCTACTACTCATATCTTTATTTCTCTGGGAGCAGGTGTTAAGACTTTTGGGATATAAAGTCTTAAGAATTTTGTTGTATCTTTTAATACTAAAAGATAAAGATTGTAAGGTTATATCTTTGAAGGAAAAAGGAAATGGAGTAGGCTAATTTGAGAACCGACTCGCTCTAAACCACTATGTTCATTCTTACAAGTTTTTATTTATTAATTTTCTTTAAATTCTTAACTTACCTTCTTGAGTGAACAACTATTACAACCCACTATTATTTATTAAAATTCAATATTTGGATCAATTCATAATTATATATTTTTTGAACAGTGTCTACAATTTAAGGGAGGGGAGGGGAAATGCTCCAACTGGCAAAGGCGGATGAGAATGGGCTAGTGGGAGCTCTGGACCTCCAAACTTTTGAAATTGTATTATTTAATCTTTAATATTTTAAATTTTTTTAATTTTAGCCCCTTCAAAAATTTAAAATATTCTTATCATGTTTCAATTTTCTTTGAATATTTTTAATTAAGTACCCCTTTAGAATTCTAAAAAAGTTCTCCTAAAGTATTTTTTTGAAATTTTAGTTCGACCCTAATTTTTTTTAAAAATTTTAAATTAAATCCATCAAAATCTTTCAAAATTTTAATTTAAACATCCAAATACTTTAAAAATTTTAAGTAGGCCCTCTCAAACTCCAACACAAAGATCCTCCCCTGCCAACTGGATATTGAACTCAAGACTTAGAGAAGAGAAGGGAAATAGATGTGAGTGGGAGGCTTAACAACTTGCTCCAACATTTGTTGACTATTCATGATTAATTTTTAGAAGTATAGCATTCAACAAATTTATAGGTATAATGCATTTTATTTTTAAATGATTTCATTATTATTAAGTTATAGTAAAAGTTTTCTCTGAGAAAATTATTTTACAAGGGATCGTTTTAAATTTCATATGATTTTATTAATTACTAGTAATAATAGTTAGAAATTTCAAACTATACAAACTAGTTACTAAATTTAGTATCCCCCCTCCCCCAAGGATCTCTCTCTTTCAGTACATCTGTTTTAACTATGATAATTCATACAAATTATAAGGCAGCTGTGGTAAAAGAGAGAGAAAGAAAGCAACTAAAGGAGTTAACAAGTTGATCCAAACTAAAACTGTTAACTTGTCTTTATCTACTATTCTACTTCAAGTGGAAATTATTTTATATTTTCATTGGTTCAATAAAGAGGGGCGGAAATTGGAAATGCATGGTTTTTTAAAATAATATTATAAATAAAATAATGTAATAATTTTGAAAACCACTCGTTAGTATGATATATTGATATTTATCCAAAGTAGACCAATATTCAAAGTATTAATAAATACTCCATGGACGATTCCAAGAAACATGTGTTACTGATATTTTTTTTAGTTGTTCCTCCGGTTCTTTAAAATTTTGTTTTAATTAATTTAAACTGATTCGCATCGTACGTCTAGCATTAATGAATGAATTTTTCAGCAAATTTTTTTTTTTACATACAAAATACTTCAAACTTTATATCTACTTAAATAATATCAAATTGCTTATCACTTAAATAAACCGATTGATTGTATTACGGCTATTTTGACTAACGAGGTAAAAGGTAAACTTAAAACAAATACTTCTAATTTACCAAAGACACCCGTCCAAATAACCATGGGGCTAATAATTTAAGATTTATTAAAACAATTAAAAGCTATTTTAAGGGGCCTAATAATTTTTTTTGGAAAATTTAAAAGCTTAAACTATTTTTTTTAAATTAAGATTTAATGAGAAATTTTTTAAAAAATAATTAAAGATATCCAAGAAATTAATACTCAATAAAATTTTGAAGAAATCAAATAAAATATTTAAGAATTTTAAGGAGCAAAATAGTAATTTAAAAAAATTAGAGAGCAAAGGCTCCTTCTGGCTCCATTGAGATCCGCCTCTAGTCACATGATAGTTTTTGACAATCTCATTTCACCGCGATAAATAGAAAATTAGGTGGATGAAGGCTATAACAATAAAACAAAGTTAGGTACCGAACTTAATGAGTGGGTTCAGTAAAAAAGATGATAATGTTCATTCTATGAGACATGCGTTTAAAACATGCCCATTCTTAAGATTTTGGTGATCTAGAGCGAACCTAAAAATTATGCCCCTAATAACAAGTATTGAAAAAAAAAATTTAAGAGTATACCCCTGATAACAAGTATTACCTAATAACAATTATTAAAAAATTAAATTTTAAGAGTAGGCCCCTAATAACAAGTATTATAAAAATATAAATTTTAAGAGTATAAACCTAATAACAAATATTGGGAAAAATTGGGGCCCTAATAACAAATATTGAAAAATTAAATTTTAAGAGTATGCCCTTAATAACAAGTATTAAAAAAATTGAATCCCTAATAACAAGTATTAAAAAAATTAAATTTTTAATAGTATAGCCTTAGTAACAAGTATTATAAAAAAATTGAGTCCCTAATAATAAGTATTAGGGGAAATTGAACCCCTAATAATATTAAAAAATTAAACTCATAATAACAAGTATTTAAAAAATGGACATCTAATAAGAAATATTGAAAAATTGAACATCTAATCATAAGTATTAGAAAAATTTTAAAATTTAAAAATAGACACCTTATAACAAATATTAAAAAATTGAACCATAATAATAAATACAAGAAAAAGAAATAAACTACTCGTATTATTAAAATTAGACCCCTCTAATTATAATTACTACGCCCTAAGTATGCGGTGGGACCTAAGTTGTCTCCCTTACTGTCCACCTTCAAGGACGAGCGTGGTTCAAATAGTTTCATCTACAATGTGTATTCTTTGTCAAATAGTCAAAAAAATATAAATATATACTACATTGCAATCACCTTAAAACTATTAAAAAATGTTAACTAGTTAGAATATGCAAAAACCTAATTTAAGTACCTAAAAATAAAAAATACTTCAGGGTTTTATTTTTAGGTAAAATGACAAAAGATGCCCCTAATGTTTGCATGTTTTGTCATTTGGCCTCCCATTCTTTTATTTGGAGCAAACAACCCCTAACGTTTCAATTTGGTCCAAATATGCCCCTGTTGGATGGAAACTGTCAGTCAACGGCTGATGTTGACTGGACTTGTCACTTGTTAAGATATGCTAACGTGTTAGCATCATATTCGACACGTGTCAACATCATATTCGCCACGTGTCACCATCCATTTCGGCCACGTGTCAGCATGATAGTCAGCCACGTGTCACCATAAAGAAGGGTATAATAAAATATATATTTTTTAAATCTAACGTGACATATGTCACGTCAATAGATCTTAACGCGTGACAAGTTCAGTCAGAATCAACTGTTGACCATCAGTTGACTGGCAGTTTTCATCCAACAAGGTTATATTTGGACTAAATTGAAACATTGGGGGTTGTTTGCTCCCAAAAAAATAGGGGGCCAAATGAAAAAAACATGCAAACGTTGGGGGCATCTTTTTTTCATTTTGCCTTATGTTTATAATAAAGCATATAAATTATTAGATATATTTTTTTATCGCAAAAGTATGATTTTATTAAGCGCCAAATCATACGAAAAAACACTTACATGCGCCTTGTTAAAAACCTCCATACAACCTAGATGGAAGAAAAGAGTACGACATGTAAATACAAAACAATGAAAAAACAACGCCCAACAAAGAACCGAACCACCCTTCCCCCTTTAAGGTGCAATAAAAATGCCTTCTAACAGCGACATCCCTACACCCAGCTCGCAACCCCCATTCACATCAAGAAAGTCAAACCGACACACCTCAAGATACAACCCGACACCAAGACGTTTGTACCACCCCACCTTTCGCTAAAGCATCTGCTACACTATTAGCCTCGCGCAACACATGGTTAAAGCACACACATGGTAAATGTCGACATGCCTCATCAATCAAACGAAACCAAGACCATAATTTCCATGGTCTCGTATCACATTTTATCACCCATGTCAAAGCCACTTGAGAATCGGACTCAATGATGATGGATGATACTGCTAAATTCAATTCCAACAACATCGCCAACGCAGACGCAATAGCACATAATTCCGCCATATTAGAATCCATCTCACCTAAAGGTCCAGAAAACATCGCTAAAATCTTTCCATTCGCATCCCTCAGGACACCACCACATCCCGCTGCCCCGGCTTACCTCGTGACGCCCCATCCACATTAAATTTTACCGCACCATATATAGGCGGAGACCAAACAATTCCACCAAGAAGTCTCTCTAACCAATTCCACCAAGAAGCCTCTCTAACCAATTGACCCTCATGTGATACTTTTATCCAAAGAAACGAACACATTTTAATTAAGAACATAATTTCTTCTATCGCCAACCTTTTCTGTCGAAAAATCATATCATTTCGAGCTAACCACACGGACCATAACAACGCCGCACATCTCGCAATCCACTATGTTCTCATCAGCCCCCTAAACATGCCCTCATAACATTGGCAAATGAACTCTTGAATCGTCTTAGGTCTCACCATAACCAGCCCCCACTATTGAAAAAACTGGTCTCAAATGCCTTTGATTATCGGAAAAGAAAATAAAATATGATTCAATTCATCTTCTCCCTCCCCACACCACACACAAACAATCGATGTATCAAACAACAGAACTCCCTGATCACGCAAAAAACACAACGTTGGCAAGCGACTAAGAAGAATAAACCAAAGAAAATATTGTACCTTGGGTGGCACATCGATTTTCTATACTATAAATGTCTCCATATCCCCCTCTTCAACACCATAGCATGTCATCAAGTGCAGCAGCTCTTTTGTTGAAAAATTTCCCCTCGCATTTGGGCACCAAATGAGCTTGTCCTCCTGCCCTTCGCACAGCCTCCACCCCCGCAAAGCCTCCCTCAATTCCAGCACCATATGTTGTTATAAGACACGCAACTCACGGTAAAAAAAAGCATGCCAGTCATCATGCTCAAAACAGCCCCCCTTGAGTAAACAATGTAAAACCTATGTTTGATTTTGATATAATTAACCCTTTAAGGATCAATTTGAAAAACTAAAAATTGTTTTTGTAAGTCCTTAAATAAGTTTTAAATCACCAACTCTTTAAAACTGATTTGAAAAACTCAAACTCAAAATATTTTCTAAGTGTTCCAAGGCCAAACTATTGAAAAACGTTCAGGTGTATCGATACACTCCCAAGCGTATCGATACCTTTTTACCAAAGTTGGCTACTGGAGGAACACATATCGATACGGCAAACCCTCGTATCGATACGCCCCTGTGTAAAAGTCTAAAGAGTTTGAATGGCGTACCGATACGTCAAACCCTCGTATCGATACGGCCTTAATAAAATTTTAAATGCAAGTCGGTTTAAATAATTTGACCGTTGGTGTCAGTTGGTTGGTAACCAAATTTTAAATGGTCGTTGACCCGTATCGATACGCCAAACCCTCTTACTGATACGGAAATCGACAGTGAGCTAAGTTGAGAAAAAGGTATCGATACGGCAAACCCCCATTTCGATACCCCGTACCGATACGCTTACGTGCGTATCGATACCCCTTATTTATTGCACACAACGACTCTTTCTTTTCTGAGACAGGTATCGATACACCTCCCCGCGTACCGATACGCATAGCTACAGAAGTGCATTTATGGTGGTAAGAGAGGGTTCCAACGGCTCCATTTATGTTCCCAACCACCCAAACGGCTAGAAATCAATGAGAATGTATAAAAGAGACATCCAAAAGCTCCAGCAACAACTATTGATCCTCAAGAAAACATCCATACATCAAATCCAAGCAATTGTGCAAAAATCCCATATTGTCTAGAAACCCCAATTGTAATTTTCATTCTTATCTTGTTCAATTGGGTTGAGTGCTTGTAATTGGGCTACAATTTGTATTGAGAGATACTCTATTAGCCATCAAATTCTTTGTTACCTTGTTGTGAGGATTGGGTTAAATTTTGGGTAGAAAATTTAACCGAAATTGTAAGGGTTGCCTCCTTAGCCTAGAAAAGGGGAAGAGCAATTAGTGGAATTGTTACAAATCCTTAGTGAAGCTAAGGTAGTGGATGTAGAGTTCATTTGGAACTTGAACCACTCTAAAATCCCTTGTCAATCCTTTTAATTTGCAATTTCCACCACACAATCTTTAAAAATCCAATTCACCCCCTCTTGATTTATATCGATCTTTCGATCCACTCAACAATTGGTATCAGAGCCTACCTCTTTGAGGATTAACAACCACAAGAGAAGTTCCTTGGAAGAGTGTGATCATCATATACCAAGAGATAGCTTCAACCTCCGGTTCGGGCATGTATGAGTCTCAATCCACTACAAAGCCTCCCTTCTTTAATGGTGATAACTATTCTTTTTAGAAGAATAAAATGCGTCTCTTCATCAAGTCAAATGACTACCTAGTGTGGGATGTCATTAAAGATGACCCTTATATTCCATTGAAGCAAGATGGTGAAGGCAAGATGGTCTTGAAGAAAAAGATGGAGATGAGTGAAGAAGAAAGGAAAAAGATTCAAGTAAATGATAAAGCTCTCCACATGCTCTTTTGTTCTTTCGGTCCGGACATCTATTCTAAGGTCTCATCCATCGAGAGTGCCAAAGAAGTATGAGACACTCTTGAAACTACCTACGAGGGCACCAACGATGTTAAAGAAACTAAGATTGGAATTCTCAATCTTAGTTATGAGAATTTCAAGATGGAGCCCGATGAGACGGTATCCAAGATGTTTGATCGTTTCTCCACCATTGTCAATGGGCTCAAGGGTTTTGGAGAAATCATACCGGAAGACAAGCTTGTCCGGAAGCTACTCTATTCACTTCCCGAGTCTTGGGATGGGAAGAGAACCGATATCATTAAAGCTAAGAATTTGAAAACTTTAAAGCTTGATGAGCTTGTGGGTTCTCTCCTTACTCATGAGATCATGAAGCAAGGAAGGGAAGAAGAGAAGAAGAAAGAAGAGAAAAGGGTAGAGAAGCTTGAGGTTGAGAAGAAGAAGAAGATGGGAATAACTCTCAAAGCTTTATTACATGAAGAGAGATCTTCTAGTGAGGAGGATGAACTAGAAGAATTGGCTATGATAGCCAAACGATTCTCACGTTTTATGAGGTCCAACCGGGGAAGAAAAATCCAAAGAAAGATGGACTTCAAAAGCAAGAACAAAGAAGAAGGAAGGGATCCTATCATTTGCTTTGAGTGCAAACAACCCGACCACATACGTTTGGAGTGCCCTCAACTCAAGAAGAAGGGCTTTGAGAAGAAGAAGAAGCTCAAAGCCAAGCTTGCTACTTGGAGTAATGAGGAGTCATCGGAGGATGACGAACAAGAAGTGGCTAACCTTTGCCTCATGGCACTTGAGGAAGATTCCTCCATGGTAACCTCTAACTCATCTACTTTAGATTTTACATATGAAGAATTGAATGATGCATATGATGAGTTACAATAGGTCTATGATGAATTAGTTGAGAAATATAAAGAGTCGGTCATTAGGAAAAAAAAAGATTAATTTGGAACTAAATGAGAAAAATGACTCACTTACTCAAGCTAATTCAAAATTTGAGAAAAAAAATATTAGGGTTAAAAGATGAACTAAAATTCTTTCAAGATGAAAATGTTGATCTTAATAATCTTTTGTCAAATGACTACCTAGTGTGGGATGAGCTAAATGAGCTCAATAAGTCTTTGAAAAATGTTGGTAGTGTCAAGCATGAAATAGGTGAATCCTCAAGAACACACCAACCTAAGAAAAAGACTAACTACTACAAACAAGGTAGCTATCCTTGACATAGTTGAGCTAAAAGAATTAGAAGTGTATGGGTTCCTAAGGAACTTGTAAAATCTAATAATATTATAGCTATGTCATCTTGGATTCCTAAGGGAACCAAGGTTTTGGGAGCTAACACTTATGGACCCAAAATGATTTGGGTACCAAAAACAAAAGCTTAATATCTTTTTTTGTAGGGGGAGCATTGCTACAAGGCCAAAGCACAAAGTCAAAACTCATGGTACCTTGATAGTGGATGCTCAAGGCATATGACCGGAGACAAGAGTAGATTCATGGATCTAAAGCCAAAAAATGGAGGAGTAGTAACATTTGGTGACAACTCCAAAGGCCACATTAAAGGTATTGGCTCCATAGGTAATCACTTTACTATTCTTATTGAAAATGTCTTGTATGTCGATGGTCTTAAACACAATTTATTGAGCATAAGTCAATTGTGTGATAAAGGATTTAATGTTCTATTTGATAAAAATGGATGCAAAATTGTAGACATTAAATCTAATAATATTATGCTCATAGGTCATCGCACAGGGAACATATAAATGGTGCATCTAGATGACATTCATACATCTCATGCATGCTTAGTTGCACAAAATGAAAATGATGCATGGTTGTGACATAGGAAACTAGGACATGCTAGCATAAGTGTTTTAGAAAAACTAGTCTCCCTTAATCTAGTTAGAGGTTTACCCAAGATAAAATTTTCAAATGATAAAATTTGTGATGCATGCTCAAAAGGTAAACAACATAGGTATTCCTTTAAATCCATTAATGATGTTTCTACTAGTAGATGTTTACAACTTATCCATATGGATTTATTTAGGCCAATTAGGACTATGAGCTTGGGTGGTAAGTCTTATGCTTTTGTACTTGTTGATGATTTTTCTAGATTTACTTGGGTTCTATTTTTAAGTACTAAAGATGAGGCTTTGGAAAAATTCATCACATTTTCAAAACTAACCCAAAATGATCTTGAACTTAAAATTTCACATATTAGAAGTGATCATGGAACCGAGTTTCAAAATTTAGGGTTTGAAGATTTTTTAAATGAAAATAGTATTAGCCATAATTTTTCGGCTCCTCGAACTCCTCAACAAAATGAGGTAGTTGAGAGGAAAAATAGAACTTTGCAAGAAATGGCTAGAACTATGCTTTGTGAAAACAATTTACCTAAATATTTTTGGGCGGAAGCGACAAACACCGCTTGCTATATTGTAAATCGAGTAATGATTAGGCCAATTTTAAAGAAAACACCTTATGAGATTTTAAAATCTAAAAAGCCTAACATTAGCTATTTTCACCCTTTTGGTTGCAAGTGTTTCGTTTTAAATAATGGAAAAGACAACTTAGGTAAATTTGATGCAAAAAGTGATGAAGCTATTTTCATAGGTTACTCTTTAACCTTTAAAGCCTATCGAGTATTTAACAAAAGAACTTTAGTAGTAGAAGAATTTATTCATGTTGTATTCGATGATAACCTCCTTCCTAGGAAGGATTCTTGTGATGATGATGATGTAGGAATCATAAATGCCTTTGATGGAGGACAAACTTCAAAGAAGGATGAGATTCCAACAAAAGAAGAGGACACACAAGATCCACCTCTTGAAGCCTTGAAGGACTTGACTCTTGAGGAAAAGGAAGTGAGCTACCCAAGGGAGTTGAACTATGTCAAAGATGGTGAAATCTTGGGTGATCCATCCAAGGGGGTAACCACTCGATCTTCTCTTAGATTAATGAATCATGTTGCATTTATCTCAAGCATAGAGCCTAAGAATATTAAAGAAGCATTGAAAGATGACTTTTGGATTATGGCTATGCAAGAAGAGTTAAATCAATTTGAGAGAAGTAACGTTTGGACATTAGTTGATAGGCCTAGTAATCAATCTACAATAGGAACTAAATGGGTCTTTAGGAACAAGCTAGATGAGAGTGGTAACATTGTAAGAAATAAAGCTAGACTAGTAGCACAAGGTTACACTCGAGAAGAGGGAATAGATTTCGATGAAACCTATGCACCCGTAGCTAGAATGGAAGCCATTAGGATGTTGCTTGCATATGCATGTTATCATAATTTCAAGCTTTTTCAAATGGATGTTAAAAGCGCATTTTTAAATGGTTTTATAAATGAAGAAGTGTATGTGGAACAACCACCGGGTTTTGAAGACTCAAAATTTCCAAATAATGTTTTCAAACTTACCAAAACTCTTTATGGTTTAAAACAAGCTCATAGAGCTTGGTATGAAAGACTTTCAAACTTTTTAATTGAAAAAGGATTTGAAAAAGGTAAGGTGGACACTACACTTTTTATAAAAATGTATAAAAATGACATCTTAGTAGTTCAAATTTATGTTGATGATATTATTTTTGGTTCTACTGATGAATGTCATTGTCAAGAGTTTGCTAAGTTAATGCAAGGTGAATTTGAGATGAGCATGATGGGGGAGCTCTCATTCTTTTTGGGACTCCAAATCAAGCAAAAGAAGGATGACACCTTCATCAACCAAGCAAAATGCATAAAGGATATGCTCAAAAAGTTTGGCTTGGAGAATGCAAAGCCTCAAGCCACACCTATGAGCTCATCTACAAAGCTTGACAAAGATGAAGGAGGTAAGTGTGTTGACTCTAAGCTTTATCATTCTATGATTGGATCTGTTGCTTCCGTGAGCGAAAGCACCCAAATCTAGCTCGAATCATGTTTGGGGAAATTGTCTATCATGTGCAACATCGTCAAACCTCTCTCATCTCCTCCTTTACATATGGTACGGCTTTGAGTTATTTCTTTATGAAAAAGGATATTGATTTCTCTTTTGACTTCCAAACTCCCCTAACCGATCCCATTGATGAGCGATCTCTTGCACGGGGAAAATTCCATTATTTTAATGATGAATGGGTATGTCTTCCAAACTCCCCTCTATGGATGCTCTCATAACTTACCTCAATGAGCAATTTACAGAGTTGCGTATGGACATGAACATTCGTCTTACTTTCCTTGAAACAACTTTTGATACAAGGATGGCGAGTATGGAGAATCGCCTCACATACCTTGAAAGCGGTCACAATTCTTTGAATATTTCCATCTCCGCTTTTCATGATGAGTGGCGAAATAGCATGAGGGACAATGCTCCAATGGGGATTGATGACGAAGATGATGAAGACGATGAAGATGATGCCTAGACGTTTCTTCTTGCATCTCATGCATCTCATTTAGGATTTTCTATTTTATGCATCTTTGGTTTATGTTCTTAGGATTAAGTTTGCTTTATGTTTAAACCTATGCTTTGATTTTCTGTTTTTGTTTGGATTTTAAGTTTGATGCTATGATCAATAATATAAATGTTGCTTATTTATACCTTTGCCTATGTTTATGCACTTAATTGTCTCAATATTTTTGATCTAACAAAAAGGGGGAGAGAAACTAGCTCACAACACTTCAAATATTTTGATTTTAACTCAAAGGTTACCAAGCTTATATTAAGGGGGAGTTAACTTTGTAAAGTTTTTCAAAATGTCAAAAATTTTAAGTTTTAGTTTTGTTATATAAAAAAGGGGAGATTGTAAAACCTATGTTTGATTTTGATATAATTAACCCTTTAAGGATCAATTTGAAAAACTTAAAATTGTTTTTGTAAGTCCTTAAATAAGTTTTAAATCACCAACTCTTTAAAACTGATTTGAAAAACTCAAACTCAAAATATTTTCTAAGTGTTCCAAGACCAAACTATTGAAAAACGTTCAGGTGTATCGATACACTCCCAAGCGTATCGATACCTTTTTACCAAAGTTGGCTACTGGAGGAACACGTATCGATACGGCAAACCCTCGTATCGATACGCCCCTGTGTAAAAGTCTAAAGAGTTTGAATGGCGTACCGATACGTCAAACCCTCGTATCGATACGGCCTTAATAAATTTTTAAATGCAAGTCGGTTTAAATAATTTGACCGTTGGTGTCAGTTGGTTGGTAACCAAATTTTAAATGGTCGTTGACCCGTATCGATACGCCAAACCCTCGTACTGATACGGAAATCGACAGTGAGCTAAGTTGAGAAAAAGGTATCGATACGGCAAACCCCCGTTTCGATACCCCGTACTGATACGCTTACGTGCGTATCGATACCCCTTATTTATTGCACACAACGGCTCTTTCTTTTCTGAGACAGGTATCGACACACCTCCCCGCGTACCGATACACATAGCTGCAGAAGTGCATTTATGGTGGTAAGAGAGGGTTCCAACGGCTCCATTTATGTTCCCAACCACCCAAACGGCTAGAAATCAATGAAAAGGTATAAAAGAGACATCCAAAAGCTCCAACAACAACTATTGATCCTCAAGAAAACATCCATACATCAAATCCAAGCAATTGTGTAAAAATCCCATATTGTCTAGAAACCCCAATTGTAATTTTCATTCTTATCTTGTTTAATTAGGTTGAGTGCTTGTAATTGGGCTACAATTTGTATTGAGAGATACTCTATTAGCCATCAAATTCTTTGTTACCTTGTTGTGAGGATTGGGTTAAACTTTGGGTAGAAAATTTAACCGAAATTGTAAGGGTTGCCTCCTTAGTCTAGAAAAGGGGAAGAGCAATTAGTGGAATTGTTGCAAATCCTTAGTGAAGCTAAGGTAGTGGATGTAGAGTTCATTTGGAACTTGAACCATTCTAAAATCCCTTGTCAATCCTTTTAATTTGCAATTTCCACCACACAATCTTTAAAAATCCAATTCACCCCCCTCTTGGTTTATATCGATCTTTCGATCCACTCAACAAACAACCACACGTGCCACTTTATCCATAGCCAATCGAAACAGCCTCGAAAATATTACTTTCAACGACATATCCAAACACCGTATGTCTACACTGTGGAAACTCATCAAAATTCGCTTAATCTGAATCGCTTCATCCACATTCCCACTGAGAAAAACCAACGTGTCATTCGCAAATTATAAATGTGATATTCGGAACCCTGTAACGACATTGATTCCTTGAATAACCCCCTGCGACATTACCTCTTCCATTAATCGATGAAACACCTCCGTCACCACCACAAACAACAACGACGAAAAAGGATCGCCTTGCCGAACCCCACGCTCCATCAGAAAATATTTCGTCGCACACCTATTAAGAAGAACCGCTAACTGAGTTGTCCCAATGCACGAACGTATCCAACGTCTCTAACGCTGCCCACATCCCATACTATCCAAAATACGGTCTAAATAATCCCAATTTAAACAATCATACACCTTTGCGAAGTCGAGCTTTAGTAAAACGCCCATGTTTCCCATTCTCGCCATTTTTAAAAAATGCACCACTTCATTAACAAGCAAGACGCCATCTATTATTTGTCGACCTTTAATGAATGTCGTTTGAGTGTCGCTTATCAAATGGCTCGCCACACCTTGAAACCTATTAGCGAGTACCTTCGCAAAAATCTTATAAACGGAATTCAACAAAAAAAATCGACTGAAAGTCACTTACTTCCCTCGCCCTTTCCTTCTTCAGAATAAGAACAATGTATGCGTAATTTATTCCTTTCGGCAACCTCCCTGTATTGTAAAACTCATGAAACAACAACATCACATCCTTCTTTACAAACGACCAACATTTGCGATAAAACTCGAACGTAAAACCATCAAGATCCGATGCTTTGCTGCCATCACAATCCCAAACTGCTGTCTTTACTTCCTATTCAGTAAAAACCAGCTCAAGCCCATGGCGTTGTAACTCACTTAATTGGTTAAAATGCAAATCTGTTCCAAACGAGCCATGCTGATGTTTCTGCGAAAAATGTGCTCTAAACTCAGCAATTACATGACACTTCAGCATGCTCGGATTCGACACCCACCGTCCATTCACTCGTAAGCCGAATATATTGTTTCGCATCCCTCGAATCGTAGCTGCTCGTTGAAAAAAATTTAGTATTCTGATCTCCCTCTTGTAGCCAAATTGCCCTTAATTTTTGTCTCCACATTGATTCTCGAAACCTGCTTAGTTTCCACAGCTCCGCTTGTAACTTTCTCTTTTCCTCCAAGTTAAAATCCGACATACCCCCTTGTCCCATTCGGTTATCAAGCTCCTCAATTAACGTAGTTGTCGCTTCAATTTTCTGCTCCACACTTACAAATGAGGTGCGGTTTCTTACTAGAAGAAATTTGCGTAGCCCATCCAACTTATCTAGCAATGAATACGATCGACCACCATAACTTGGACTGGAAAATTTCGCCTATTCACCCTCTATGACTTGAATGCACGCCTTTTCTCTAACCAACAATTAAAGAAACGAAACGGTTTAGGTCCCCAATCAACCTTCTCACACACCAATTTAATCGGTGCATGATCCGACAAACCCCTTGGCAAATTAAACTAAATCAAGTGAGGGAATCTCCCCACCCAATCGTCGCTAACTAAAAATTGATCCAAATGACTACATTTGTTACCCGACCCAAACCAGGTGAATTTTTCCCGACATTTTAACGTCAATTAAACCAACCATGTCAATGAATTTAACGAACTCAAGCATACCTCTATTCAAACCGTGACAACTATACCGTTCATCTATTGATTTCACCACATTAAAATCTCCAGAAATTCACCACGGCAACGACACAATACTCACTGTGACCTGTAATAAATCCAACAATGAACTCTGACTATCCATCGTACAAGGCGCATATACATTCACCATGCCGCAATGCCAGTCATCCATCACCCATCTACCCCAAAACGCCACAAAATTTTGTTTTACTTCCGCATCCTCCAACTGAAAACGAGATGTTTCCCATACCACCACCAAACCCCCTGAGCATCTAATAGCCGCGGAAAATAAAAATTCAAAAGAATCGGAATGTCATACCCATTTTACTACTTGATTAGTTACCACCTCCAATTTGATTTCTTGTATGAAAACCATCTCACAACGATGATGTCGTAACAAAGATTGAATCGCTTTACACTTCAAACCCGAGCCCATACCCCGAATGTTCCAAGACAACACCTTCATCCCGGATTGCTAATGAATACGCTCTTGCTAATGCAACAAATCACAATATCTCTAACAATACCTTCCTCGTTCCCAATCGTGTTAGCCCCTAAAAGCTTACTTAAATCCATTGTAACTTGAGCTTTCTGTAGAAAATCGAGTTGCACATTTACATTATCTGTGATACCCGAGATTTCTTTTCCATTTTTTCGCTTTATCGTATTTAATTTTCTAGACTTTTTACTACACTTGGACACTATATTCTTACTTCCAGCAAATGACTTAGACTCCAACCCAAACTCCACTAAGTCCCCAAACCTTTTATCCTTTAAGTTAGCCTCATCATTTCCACCATCAATAACCTCCATGTCCAATTGTTGAGTCCTCACCATGTTCCCACCCACCAAAAATTCCACTGGGCACTCCACCAAGCACATATCCTTTCCCTCGTTACCATAATCCAAGCCCTGTATAGCACCGTCGTCGCGTAAAATTATCCCTACCTCCTCGTCCGACATCCACCCTTTAGAGCCAATGGGGTACTCACTATGCTCAACCCTCATCTTATTCTTATCGTTGCTAACGACACCGCCAATCTCCTTGGAACCAACATCCAAATCACACTTTTGTTCCCTATTCTCTCCATTGTCTTTTTTGTATTCATGTACAATAACATCTCCACCACTGCTCTTTGGACCAATGTCCTCTTCGACAGCTTCGGAATCTGTCGTCTCAGTACAATTACGACATTCTGAATCCTACATCATCGACTCAAATTCAAGCATTCGGACTATGTATAATTGTCCCCCTAACTTTGAAATCAATAATTCCCTCTATAAAATCCAATTGATCCGTCTCAATCAACACTTTTCCTCTCTCAAATGATATAGGTTCCGTGATCGACTCCTCACACTTTACCATACGCCCCCATATAGCTACCACATTCTCAAAAGAACTCTTCGACCAAGCATGTATAGGGATTCCTCGGATTGAAAGCCACGCTCTCCGATTGTCCATGTCAACCTCCAGTGACCACTCTTTAACATCAATAAACCATTTAAGAAGCACCCCTGAATTCTATGTTTCACTTCTGGCCATTTCATTGGCAAATATAAGGAGTACTCTAGATCCAACAATTCGCATAATTGACATATCATTTATACCTTCCTCGTGCAAGTCCTTTGCCAAAGTAACCAGGCCTTTTGCTTGTCGGCACCAACCCACTTCACAATTCCGTAACATATCAACCTTACTCTCGTCAATCACTCATTGCACACAATCCTTTTGTTTCACAACCCTCCTTCTTAGCGATTCTTTTGTTTGACATCAAACATTACCGATGAGTTATCCATTGTATTACTTCGCTTACGTACCCACCCATCAGTCTGTTTCCGCCAAATATATTGGTCATTCATAATTAGAGCTACACATAAATTAATTGCTAGATGAACTAGGGGTGGACAAAACTCGACCCAACTCGAAAAAATTGAATTATTCGACTCGAGGTAAAAAAAATGGCTCGTTTTGACTCAACTTGTAATTTCATAAACTCGACTCTATTCGAATTTCTTTTAAATAAAGTTTGAGTTATGAAATGAAAATTCGAATAACTCGAAAATTTTAGTAACTAGTTGATCAATTTTCATATTAAGGTCGAGTCTGTCAATTTTGCATGATATAATCTATATCACATGTGAAAGTATGAAGAAACATATATGAATATCATATATACATATAGAAAGCCTTTAAGATTAGAATTAATATTTATTATAACATTATGAATAATTACAATTAAATTTGTACAAAAACTCGAAAACAAGACTCAATTCTAAAAAATTCAAATAAAGTTTGAATCGTAATATATGAATATCATGGCTGCCCTGGATTAGGTTGGAGGGTGAAACCGTAGTTGGGGAAATGGGAAAAGCAATGGGTGTTCCATTAGAAATGGCATTCAAAGATGATGTTGTTTTCTTTCCTTTATCCTTTTATCAAAGGTTGCTTTTCAAAAAGACAACCCTCACCTCATGAATCCTGATCTGCACCTTTGTTTCTTCACTTTACTCCTTGGAGTTCCCACTGCCACCCACTGGAATCAAATGCTGTTAGTGTTACCCTTACACCTTGGCAAATGGCAATTGGCATTACTTAAATGAAAACTCGATTTATAGTCATAAAAAATGACTGAAAAGATGATGGTTAGGTAGGAATGAAAGAAAGCTTTGTATAGTGATTGATTTGTGAGTGAAAGAGACAGTCTGGTTTCAGCCTTTCAGGTTTTTCATTCTTTAATAACACAACATCAACATGCAACGCGCGACTGATATATTCTATGTATTAATTAATGCTATGAGTTTCTGAGGTGTTTTACTTTCAGGCTTATTTTACATGTGCCCATCGCTTAACACTTAAGTTTCCTTTCTATTTATTTATTTCAGAATAATATATTTTTGTTCAAAGAATATGCAGGGTAATCAATTTTCGGTTTGGAGATTAAGATGTCATTAATTTCCATTTCAATATTTGTACATCAAACTTCCACGAAACTGGGACTATGTGTTTATAATCACAAATAGTACCTGTATTTTCAGATTCCGACCTTAGTTTCCCCTTTGAATGTAATTATTAAATCAAATTTCGCCACTTATTTTTGTATGTTTCTAAATATATATAATCACATTAGAATATTTAAAAAATTAAGAGTAAAAAATAAATATTACAATATAATTACATTAAAATATATATAAAAAATAGCAAGCTCGATTGTCCTGCCTTGCATACCAAAGGAATATTGTTTAAAGTGTTTAAGGCTCGATTTTCACCCAATGGGACTATAGGCGGCAATCGAGTCGTTCAGTTCGGGTTCAGTTCGGATCGTTTTGGGTCTATCTAGAATCGGTTTAAATTCAGTTCGGTTCGGGTTCGGGTTTAATTCAGGTCTGTGATGAGTTGAATCTGGTTCGAGTATTGGATCAGGTCAAAATCAAATCGGTTGTTTTCGGGTCGGGTCAATATTGGATCGGTCGCTTTCGGTTCGGGTCAAAATCGGGTCGTTCGGTCGGGTCAAAATCAGGTCATTCTGGTCGATTTCGGTTCAGGTCAATTTGGTTTGAGTTGGGTTTAGGGTTTGAGATTTAGTATTTATGGTTTAGTTTAGAGTTATTGGTGTATGAGATTAATTCTGATTCAACTTGTTAATCTATGCATTTGAATTTGATTTATTATTTAAATTAAAGCTTCATGTATCCCTATCAAAAATTTGTGTATAATTATATTAAATCAAAGTTTATAATAATAATAATAATAATAATAATAATAATAATAATAATAATAATAATAATGTCTAAAATGAATTAATTTATTAAGCTTAGAACTAATTGAGCTAACTAAAATTTAGAAGCATAAATCATGGACATAATTAAAATAATTCTAAAACTAAATGTGAAATTTCAATTAAATTAATCTAAATTGAAACTTAATTAAATTAAGAAAAAATTAAAGAGAAAGAAAATTGGTAAAAAAAAATAAGGAGGGAAAATACAAAATTTTGGAGGGAAATAAGTCACCAATTTTTTAAGATAGATTGAAAAAAGAAAAAAAGACAATTGGTAAAAATAGAGAGAGAAAAGACAATTTTGGAGGGAAATAAACCATCAATTATTTAAGCTAGAGATTAATTACTTTTTAGGCCATATTGCATTTAAAATGCTACATTTTAGTACTAATATTCAACTTAAATTTTAGTTTAATTTAATTTAGTCACAAGTATCCCCAAGGTTTAGACTTCGGATATAGAAATCCCCTCCCCGTATTGATATTTCGTCTCTAAAAATTTACTTTTAGTCAAATTAACTAATCTTTATAATTTAGTCTATTAATTTAATATAATGATATTTTTGTTCATTTTAATTTCTAAGATTTAATTTTTAGCCAAAATTGACCCCTATTTATTTATATGGTATAATTATGAAATTGGTTATTTGACTCTCAAATTTCTCCACTTCCAAATTGTCAAGTTAGTCCACAATTTAAATTTTATGCTATATTTTATGGTGAAATTATAAAATTGGTCACCAAGCTCTCAAATTTCTCTACTTTCAAATTGTCAAGATGATATCTAATTCTAGTTTTAGCTATATTTTATGGTAAGATTGTAAAATTTGTCGCTAATTCTAGTTTAGGGTTTACGGTTTAGAATTTAGTGTTAATAGTTTAGGGTTATTGATTTTAGATTAATTTCTATGGCTTAAAGGCTAGTAGTTTAGGTTTTTAGGGCTTAGTGTTAATGATTTAGGGTTTATGATTTAGTTTAAGGTTATTGGTTCATGAGATTAATTTCTATGGCTTAAGGTTTATTGTTTAGGATTTATGGCTTCAGATTAAATATTGGGAGATAAAATAGTACACTAAAATTCTAAATTTAAAAATTAGTAGAGACAAAAGTTTTATTTAATTAAAATTTAAACATAAAATGTTATTATACCACAACTTTGACAATAACAGCGTTCTCTTCCATGGTATAGTGCAAAAAGATAATAAAACATACTTCATTTTATTATTTATTATATTGTTAAAAATAGATAATATTAAAAATAAATTATTCATTTACTTTACCTTAATTTTCAGGTTAAAATTGGGTCGATATTCGGTTCAACTTTCGGTTCGGGTAGCATTCAGTTCGGGTCAGACCGGTTCAGGTCCATTCGGTTTGGGTCCATTTCGGTTCAACAAAAAATTTTGGTTTGGTTCGATTTATTTCGGGTTTCGGGTCAACTTCGGATCATCATGTTCAGGTCAAAATCGAGTCTCGGTTCAAGTAATTCGGTTCAAGTTTCAGGTCAAGTTTGCCAGGTCTATTTGGGACTAAGTTTATAGTTAGGGTGAGATCGATTTGGTTAGGTCAAATTTTTTGGATCTTGAGTTTTGTCTATACTAATTAGTTTTTTATGCTTTGATAAGATGATTTTTTATATTGATTTCAAGTTTTGTTTTGTTTTTATTTTATTTGAAAAAATGATTCTATTTTATAGTTTTTAACACTCTTTGATAAATTTTCATTCATATTTCTAAAAAACTAATTTTCAATTAAATAAAAATAATTAATATTTTATATAATAATTTTAATTTTTTTACTATTCTAAGTATGAAATATTTATTTTTATGATATAAAAAATAA
Source organism: Hibiscus tridactylites (assembly GCA_958450335.1). Lineage (NCBI taxonomy): Eukaryota > Viridiplantae > Streptophyta > Magnoliopsida > Malvales > Malvaceae > Hibiscus > Hibiscus tridactylites. Next base: position 44,451,627 of record OY288274.1, on the reverse strand, counting down.
TTAAAAATTAAATAAAAATAGAATTCAGTTAAATTCATAACCATTAACTGCTCAATGACAATACTATGATTCGATCCTGTTTCTGTGTTCTCATCCTTACTTATAAGTTATAATACAAACGATGCTAGCCCAAAAGGCTTCACATAAGATATATACATTCAGGGGGCAGATGCTGATTAATAGACCCAAGCCCAATAGCCTTAATATATTCGGGGGCCGACGCCGATTAACTGCCCCAGTTTCAGGTAACTCACAAATTTCTAAGCTAGTATTTAAAAAGTTAATTTTTAATTTTCATTCTAAAACTTACTTTTGTAATTTATAATTTTTTTAAATTCATTTAATTAAAATTATTTTCTGGAGAGAATAAACATATCGTTTATGATATATTTGATCAAATAATAATAATAATAATAATAATAATAATAATAATAATAATAATAATAATAATAATAATAATAATAATAAAAAGAGTTTTAAATTAAATATTATTAAATAGTAATTGCATATTTGATTTTTTTCTGTATTAATTATATATTTCATTGTATTGTATTTTTTAGTTATTAAAATCAAATTTATGATAAAAGTTTAGAGTTGACTGAATATTTTAATTTGAGTTATTATTATCATCATTATTATTATTTATATTCTAAAAAATATTATGAAATAAAAATTAAGAACACGATGAAATACAATAAGATATATGAGATACAACAAGATAAAAAAGAACTATTATGAAATAAAAATTAAGAATACGATGAAATACAATGAGATATATGAATTTTGAAATATTTTTCGTTTAAACATGTTATTTTTCCAGGCAACATAATAACATGATATGAAAATAAGAAAATAATTCTTTCATAAAGGGGAAAATAAAAATATTACAATTTGGATTCGAAACCCGAGCCTTCCCAAGGTTTATAAGTATACTAAACCTAGCACTACAATTAAATAATTAGAAGAGGCAAACCAAAGAATTTTTATTAGGTGATTCACTAATTGGTTGAGTGATTAATGATGTTTATGTTGTTTTATCTTATATAAATTCGAATCTAACATTTATTTTGAAAATGTAATATCTCTTTTACCTAATTAATTTTTTTTAGGTTTAAACACAAATCATTTTAAAATTTAACATCGTTGAATAATCTCTCTACTATAGAGTGAGAAATTTTGACAAAATGAAATATGAACGTTTGTAGCTAACAAATCCAAAAACAAAAGGAGGATGAGAAATAAATAAGGTAAAATACTTAAATCATCACTCAATTTTGTTTTTTGACCTATTTTGATCACTAAATTTTAAAAATGATCAATTTATTCACTGAACTTTAAATATTAATTTTTTCAACCACTCCTTCTTTAACTCTCTAACACCGTTATGATGTGGATTATTCTATTGTTATTATTTTTAGGCTTAAACCAAAAATAGGTACCCAAAGTATATCTTTTTCGAACTTTAGGTGCCTAAAGTATTATTTTGTAAAAATAGGTGTCCGAAGTTTCAAAAGTTACAATTTTAGGTGTCTGGTCGTTAATGGGTGTTAAAAAAAATTGTTAACCAACTAATGTTTGACACATGACATGCTATTTATTTTATTTCAAAATTAAAAAATTAAAGCATTTTTTCAATTTTCATATATTCCCAAAAGTTTACAATTTTTACAAAACAGACCTTAAAATCTCCAAAACCCAAACCCCAAATTGCTACCGCTTTCGCCGCCGATCGCCACCCCTAAGCCTGCCACTTTGGCCGCCAGACCTAGCCGGTCGTTTCCCCCATAACGTCGTTGCCAAAAACGATGAACGACGTGGCAGCCGAACGTCGAATGCAAAATCGACGTTCAGCTGCCATGTCGTTCGTCGTTTCCGGCGACGGTGTTATGGGGAAACGAGCAGATAGACCTGACGACCAAAGTGGTAGGTTTAGGGGCGAAGATCGGCGGCGGAAGCGGCAACAATTGGGGGTTTTGGGAGATTTTTAGGGATTTATGGGTTGTTTTGTAAAAAGTACAAACTTTTGGGAATTTATAAGAAAATGAAAATTTAGGGTGTTTTTCTTTTAAAAAATTAAAACAAATTAAATTAATGCCACATGTCAAGCATTGATTGGTTAAGATTTTTTTAACATCCATTAACGGTCAGACGCCTAAAATTGTAACTTTTAAAACTTCGAGCACCTATTTTTACAAAATAATACTTTAGGAACCTAAAGTTTGAAAAGGGTATACTTTGGGCACCTATTTTTTAGTTTAAGCCTTATTTTTATTATGACAAGATAATTTTATTAATATTTATGTATAAATATAATTTAAAATAATTTCCAACTTTCTCTTATTTCTTGCACTGCACGTTCCCAATCGTCCTCAGCCACGTCTCATGCTCCCTTCCCCATCACTCGACAACATCCACTACCAGGCACCACAATTCACCAAAACAATTTTTTATTTGGACCCGTAAACAAATTGCTGTAAATTTTCTGGGAACCAAATAGAACCCTTGATGCGAATTTTCACAACCGTCTCTCAACCATCACGTATACTGCCATCATTTGCAACACCCAAGCAACGCCAGAGCCACCCCTCACGCACAACCCTCACCAGCCTTCACTCGAACAAGCATCACCCATCAACACCTAAATTTCACTACCATCATAGTTATAAACTTGTCTTACCCGAACACTCATTACTTTGTTAGAATCTTGACTAGCATCGGTAACAATGCTGGAATGAATAGATGAAGAACGGAGAAGATGATGAATCAAAGAAGAAACAAAATAGGGAAAAGAAAGAAAATAGAAAATAAAATTTCAGAGAGAATAAAATGGGTTTATTGATAATTTGTCAATTACAATGATACGAGCTTACTTTTATAGCCTAAGCCTACATTAGATAGCTAGCCCAGACGGTTATAACTAGCCCAGATGGTTACCACATAAATTAGTTAAACCAAAACTAATTTCAGCTGCCATAATAGTTATAGGCTTACATTCTCCTGATTTTCTTCTTCTCGATGAACTTCATGCATAGACTTAACACCCAACTTGTACCGCATCTTTGAAAAGACCGAGGGAGGTGTTGGTTTAGTAAGAATATCTGCATACTGTTCTGTTGAGGGAACAAAATTAACAAGCAGCTTCTCAGCTAGAACTCGTTCCCGAACAAAGTGTATGTCAATCTCCACATGCTTTATCTTAGCATGATGTGTTGGGTTTGTAGCCATAAATACTATTGATGTGTTGTCACGCCAAACAGTTAGTTTACCATTAACAACAATATCAATCTCTACTAATAATTGCTCAATCCAGATTAGCTCAGACACTGAATTAGCTTGACTTCAATATTCAGCCTTAGAGGTGGAGCGAGACACCACACTCTATTTCTTTGAGCACCAGGCAATAAGATTATTGCCTAGAAAGATGCAATAACCAGAAGTTGATCGTCTATCGTCAACTGATGATGCCCAGTCAGCATCAACATAACAAACCAGACTGAAGGAATTAGAGGCAGAAAAGAAAATACCATGATCAACTGTGCCACTGAGATAGCGAATAATTCGTTTAACTGCTTTCCAGTGAGTGTCATGAGGATGATTCATATATTGACTGACTTTGTTGACAACATAGAAAATATCAGAGCGTGTGAGAGTCACATATTAAAGCCCACCCACTGTGCTTCTATACATCTGATTGTCTGGAAATGATTGTCCATCATTAGCTTTAAGCTTGGGTGTAACCACCATGGGAGTTGGTGTTGGTGTAGCACCAAGCATATTAGTCTTTGTCAAAAGATCAACCACATACTTCTTTTGACTAAGGAACAGACCAGTGGGAAATTGGAGGACCTCCATGCCAAGAAAAAAACTGAGTTGTCCCAAGTCCTTCAAAAAAAAAAACTCCTCATTGATATCACCAATCACAGTATCAACCTCTGTGGATTGATCACCCACAACAATAATATCATCAACGTAAATCATAAGAAGCAAAAAAGTGGAGCTTGTATTCCTGATAAATAGAGAGGAGTCAGCTTTTGAGGCCCTAAAACGAAGCTGATTTATCAAAAAGGTTCTAATGGTTGTAAACCAAGCCCTGGGTGCTTGTCTAAGACCATACAAAACATTTTTGAGTTTGCAAACTAATGGCTGACCATGTGGACCCTTTTGCTCAAATCTAAGAAGTTGACTCATATATATCTCTTCATTCAACTCATCATTAAAAAAACATTGTTAATATCGATCTTTCTGATAGTCCATTGCTTCATAACAACAGTGGCTAATACAGTTCGAATGGTATTTAACCTGACCACATGACTAAAGGTTTCATAAAAATCAAAACCTACAGTCTGAGAGTAACCCTTTGCTACAAGCCTTGCTTTCAGTCTTTCTACTAACCCATCAAGATTTTTCTTGACCTTAAATAGCCACTTGCAACCTACTGACTTACATGTAGGAGGCAATGGATAAAGATCCCAAGTATCATTGCTAAGTAAGGCATTGTACTCAGCCTGAACAACAGCAGCCCAGCCAGGATGCTGGAGTGCTTCATAAACAGTAGTAGGTTCTACTTCTTAATTTTGCACCAGCAGAACCTTTAGCTTAAAGACACCAGCCTTTGACCTTGTTATCATGGGATGGGAGTTGACAGCACCTTGAGGAGCACCAGAGGAACAAGGTGGAAATGATGGTGGTGATGAAGGCAGAATCATGGTTGGTGGAGATGGAATGTGAATAGCAGTGGTAGGTGAAGATGAAGATGGTGAGGAAGTATGGATAGAAGTAGTATAAGGTGGAGATGATGGTGAAAAGTTCATAGTTGGTGGTGATGAAGTGTGGATAGAAGTAGATGATGGTGGTGGCAATGATGGGATATCCATTGTTGGTGGTGATGGAGTGTGGATAGAAGTAGATGACGGTGGTGACAATGAGGGAACATTCACTGTTGATGGAGATGAAGTGTGAATAAAAGTAGATGATGATGGTGGCAAAGATGGAACATTCATAGTTGGTGGTGATGGAGTGTGGATAGAAGTAGATGATGGTGGAGGCAATGGTGGAACATTCACTGTTGGTGGTGGTGGAGTGTGGATAGAAGTAGATGATGGTGATGGCAATGATGAATCATTCATAGTTGGTATAGGTTGCGTGAAAATAGAAACAACATGTGGTGATGAAGATGGTGTAACATTTGTAGTTGGTGATGATGGAGTGAAAACAGTAGCAGAAGATGATGAAGATGAAGCATGGGATAAAGAATGAGAGGAGGAGAAAAGAATAGGAAAGGACTAACATGAAGATTTATGAAGCTTAGCAGTAGAATGTTGAGAATTATTGACAGAAGAGCCAACAGAGGAGTAGGGAAATAAACTCTCATCAAAAGAGACATGTCTTGATATATATATATATACACGCCCAGTGGAATCTAGACATCTATACCCCTTATGAAGTGGTGAGTACCCTAGGAAGACACATGCAACAGACCTAAACTGAAGCTTGTTTTTATTAAAGGGTCTAAGATTTGGATAGCACATGCAGCCAAAAGTTCTCAAGAAAGTATAATCAGGTGTAGAATGAAACAACTGTTGATAGGGGGATATACCATTTAAGGCTACAATAGGTAATCTATTTATTAGAAATATGGCACATGCAAAAGCATCGAAAGACCTACCTCTACAACTTGTCTATGCTTCCTCTCCATAATGCCATTCTGTTCTGATGAGTGAGGGCAGGAGAATCTGTGTACAATGCCTTGTTCTTTAAGATAACCTTGGAGGGCAATAAATTCCTCACCTCCATCTGTTTGCAAGGTCTTGAGCTTAAGGCCAAGTAGACGTTCTGCCATCCTATGAAACTGTATAAACATAGATTGAACATCAGATTTGTTTTTCAAAAAATACAATCATGTGTATCTAGAAAAGGCATCAGTAAATACTACATAAAACCTGAATCCATTTGAATAAAGAAGATCAGGACCCCACACATCAGCCACAATTAATTCAATAGGGTGATTATAAGTAGCAGAAGATTTAGAAAAGGGAAGCTTATGAGATTTACCAAACTGACATGCACCACACAAGAATTTATCTTTATTATGAAAAAAAGAAATATTACACTTATTGAGAGCTCTAAGAAGAACATCCTTAGAAGGATGACCTAATCTCTTATGTCATGTACTCAAAGGAACAAACTTAGACACAACAATATTACAATAGCTATAACCTTTACCAAAACAGTCACTATTATCAAACACATCACTCTTATTTGAACTACTAATGACATTAAAAGCGCCAGACTTATTAAAGCAATCAGTCTATAACTGATAAAGACCATTACATTCATAACCAGTCATCAAAACTTTCTTAGTTTCTAAATCTCTGACCTGGCACATCTTTGGATAGAACTCAAGCATTACCTGATTATTCTGAGTAAATTTAGAAACAAAAAGCAGATTCTTAGTAATGTTAGGAACATAAAGTAAGTTTCTTAAATGTAAATTTTTGCATTTACCAATAAGAGTAAACTGACCAACAAAATAGATAGGAATTGAGTGACAATTACCAACTTTCACAGTACCTGAAGAAGGATAAGAACTGCCTTGAGCCATATTACCAACTTCCCTGGTGAGATGGTGGGTAGCACCTGAATCAGGGTACCATGCATTATCATCGACCACTTCTGGTGCTGTAAGGAGTGCTTGAGGAGATTGCACTTGTGAGTTCACACCATGAGAAGTTACAGGATAAAGAAGCTGAGATACATGATGAGAGTACAGTTGTGGTGTTGGAGTCACAACAGAGGCACCTAGAACAGGGGCAGATGTACCAAATTGCAATGAAGAACCAGGCTGAGACTGAACAGTAACCTGAGGATGAAGCTGAGACTAAACAGTAACCTGAGGGTGAGTTTGTGAGAAATTCTGAAAAGAAGAGAAACTCTGAGGAGACACACAATAACTAGAGAGAGCATAAGGAACAAAACTTGTAGTAGGAAGATTTTGAACAGGTTGAGGAGTAATAGGATGAGAAACATTTATCATAGGTGGAGAAGTATAATAGACAACATTATAAGCAGAAGCATCATCATTATTATAAGTGTGACTGTTGGCTTGAGGACCAATATAATTTCTATTTCCAATATTTTGAGTATTTCTAGATGACTCATTCTTGAAGCTAATATCATATCTATGATAGCATCTCTCTACAAGATGTCCCATTTTCCCACACAACTGACACTGAGGTCTAGAAGATGTATATCTACCACAACGACCTCTGCCTCTATTGAAATTGTTGTACCCATCAGTATTAAGCTCAGAACCATCAGTACTCACAATCAAACTTTCATAGGAAGTAAAATCTTTATGTGAAGGCTGAGAGGAACCACTACTAGGAGCTGTAGACCCTGAATGTTACTGCATGACAACATGGGCTGACACAGGAGTGTGACTAAACATGTTTGTTTGTCTAGAATCAGCATCTAACAAAATAGTTATAACATATCTCAAGTTAGAAGAAGTTGTAGGGTTGGCAGTAATAACAGTCACAACAGAGTCATATTCAGGGGGCAAACCATTTAGTATAGCGGTAATATGCTCTTGATATGAGATAATCTCACTAGAACTAGCTAAACTATCACATATAGACTTAACTTTCATTAGATAATCCTTCATACTCAACTCCCCTTTCCTCTGAGAAAGAAGAGATCCCCTATAGGACATAAGCCTAGAGGTAGTTTTGCCACTATATTGCCTAAAAAGAGTATTCCAAATTTCGGATGCAATAATATAACCAATGAGATGAGGAAACACTTCTTCACTAACAATAGAAAGAAGCCAGGATGCTAAGGCACCATCCTGCTCTTCATAGAGCTCATACTTAGGGTTAATACTCACAATTTCATCCTTAGTAATATACTGTGTAGGCTATGTTACATTAGAGTCAATGAATTTCAACAGTCTATGTGTCTTAATGGTAAGAAGAACTTGCTGATGCCATAACATGTAATTATAATCATTCAAAGTAACATTTATTTTCTTGGTAGAGAAAATCTTATTCGAAACAGGTGAACCAGTATCAGCATTACTAGTAACAGAAGTATTGTTCATAGTGGCAGTGGGATCAAATGCATCAGTAACATCAACCTCAATCATGATAAACAAACAGATATGCAACACAACAGGACAATCAGAGAAACAAAAAATCCAGCAACCAGAGATATTCACAGCAGCCAACGAACAACAATGCGAAAGATTAAAGTAGTAAGGATGAAAAAGGAACAATCTCACCAAATAGAAGCCACCAAATCAACAGAGGAACACGAATCGAACCACTGGAGAAGAGCGAAGCCACACGAACTACCAGAAAATGAATCACCAGGATCAACAGAACTCGAATCACCAGTAATCGATCCTCCAAAAACCGACACGAAGATCAAATCATCAAACGGAGATTGAACCACCAGAAATCGAAACGAATCGAATCGAATCGAAGACTCAACCAATTGAAAAATTAAAACTAGGGCAAAGAACAACAGAAAAAGGAAACACCGTGAAACGAGCAAATCAACAAGAAATTGAACCGAAATGGCTCAGATACCATGTGAATCTTGACTAGCATCGGTAACAATACTGGAATGAATAAATGAAGAACGGAGAAGATGATGAATCAGAGAAGAAACGAAAGAGGGAAAAGAAAGAAAATAGAAAATAAAATATCAGAGAGAATAAAATGGGTTTATTGATAATATGTCAATTACAATGATACGAGCTTACTTTTATAACCCTAGCCTACATTAGATAGCTAGCCCAGACGGTTACAGCTAGCCCAGATGGTTACAACAGAAATTAGTTAAACCAAAACTAATTCCAGCTGCCATAATACTTATAGGCTTACATACTTGTCTTTATTAGTCACCGTTCTTCATCCTTATAACCCAAAACCATCATCTTTTATACCAACAACCAAAGATAACATAAACTAGAAAAGATGAAAAACCAATAGCCAATGAACCCAAAAAAGAGAAAGAATCGAAAGAGGAGAGAAAAATATAACTCACTCGTCGGTGAAATTCGTTCACGAGGACTGGTGCCTTCGTCCTTCAACCCCATCGGTGAGAAGCAACAAAATGAAACTAGGAACAACATATTTTGGTTTCGACTCAGTTCAATGACGATAGAGAGAGATCAGAAATAAAGAAATTAAAAAGTTTTAGTCGAGATTCACGGGTTTTGGCATGTCATTTAGTGAAATGATCACTGAATTCAGACTCAGTATGTCGAGACAAATCTTCTAAAAGTATTCAAGCTTTAATGGCCGCCCTTGATGGCAAACGGTGGTGGCCGAAGACCCTAGCATCGAAATCATGATGGTAGAGAACAAAGAAAAGTTTTTTTTTTGATGTTGAAGGCAATTGATTTTTTTATTTCAAATTATATTTCTAATTAAATATTAATAAAATTCTCCTATCATAATAAAAATAATAATAAAACAATCTATGTCATAACAGTGTTAAACATTTAACAGAGGAGTGATGAAAAAATACAATATTAAAGTTTAGTGAGTAAATTAATTGTTTTGAAAGTTCAGTGACCAAAATAGATCGTAGTGCAAAATTAAATGATAATTTATGTATTTTACCCAAAAAAAAACCTATAACTGCAACTTTTTTATGAATCACATGTGTTTTTTACTTACCTATTTAATGATTTAAGAAGAAATTAATCTGGTTGAGGTGAATATAATTATAAAGTTCTCGCATAGAATATTGAACTGCCGTGAAAATTACATATATTTAATGAAACCGGATTGAAGTAAACCCGGTCTGAAATTAAACTAATCTGAAATGAATTCGACTTGAAGTTTACTTGAGCCTAAATTAACCCTCAATTATTTGATTCGGACTTGAACTGTTTTGACCCGATTTGAAATGAGTCTGACCTGAAATTGACTTACACCTGACCCGAGTCGAGTCGAAACATCAAATTAATCTGAAATGACCTGTATTCGATTTGGTCCGTCCTAACATGATCCGACTTGAAATTCATCCGATTACCTACTTTACATCCCTAAATATAATTATAAAGCTCTTTCATCGAATATTAAACAGCCGTAAATTTTACATATATTTTGGTGTGTTTACTTTCATAAAAAAAGACAATTAGCTTGACCCAGTCAATGACCTCTGCCTAAGTTGTTAATGTTTTTTCTACACCGCATATGGGATAATGAGTCGGATAATAATAAACAAAGACTTGAGTGTGTAGGAATTTGCTTTGCCCCACAAAGACTCTGCCACTCAATCATTTATTATCACTCCTCTCATTACTCATTATTCAGTGTTTTCACCACCAACTGCTTTTTAGAACTTATAATTCACAACAGTCTTGGTGGCTAGATTACGCGCATTCCCCTTATGTCAAAATTTTCTTAAAATTCAATTGAATAGTTACTATGATTTTTTTAAGCAATTTAATTATTAAAGTTTTATTTTGAGTAAAAAATAGACAGCATAACATGTGAGTAGAAAAAATTATTTTATATTTTATATATTATATAATTTTATAAAATTATTTTTTTGACTAATTATGTCAGCGTATACTGTTATATAAGTTTGTCACATCAATTACTGTTAGTTGATTAAATGTTTTCATCTATAAGGGCTAATTTAATCTAAAATAAAATATTGAAAGTTAAATTACTTCAAGAAAATATGAACAAAATGACTATTCAGTCAAACGTTAAACTATTTTTAATTAATCAATTTTCACGTTCATCTTCTGTAAACTGTTGCTGAGATGAAATCACGGTTTGTTTTGGAGACTGAGTAACAAAATCTTGAAGTGATTATATGATTATGAAGTATGCTATATTGCATATGAAATCTGAGTTGTGCAAACAGTATAAAGACTGAAGGTTGTAAATGAAGCCTTGAAGACAAGAATTTTGAGCTTCAAAATAATTTCTCAAGTAAGCAAATATATACAGGGGCAAAACTAAGAAGTCCTACTCCTAATGCAGTTTCCAGGGCAGGCAGTTGAACTCCTAATGCAGTTTCCAGGGCAGGCAGTTGAACTCCTAATGCAATTTCCAGGGCAGGCAGTTGAACTCCTAATGCAGTTTCCAGGGCAGGCAGTTGAACTCCTAATGCAGTTTTCAGGGCAGGGAGTTGAGCTTAGAGCAAGGTTGGGTCCAAGTGGTGGAGCATTCACTTCCACTCCCATCGCAACACTCGCACACAACTCCAAGACTCGCAAACATCTTCGAGTATCCTACAAATCACAAAAACAAAACCATAAGCCAACTGAAACCCAAGCAATCAGGCACTCAAAACTCAAAACTAACTTACTTTGTTGTTCAGGCAAGATTGATAGTGGCCTAGCTGCTGAAACCAGGGGTGAAGAAACCCAGATCACAACCAACAAAAGGAGCAGAAAACCCGGCAATCTCTCCATATTTTCTTCTCCAAACTCCAAAGTGGATAAACAAGAAGAAGGGGGCAGAAAAGAGAAGGCAATAATGGGGATTAATTAATTAGGAGGAGTAACATGGTGTGGGTTGTTTGATCTAGAAAGGTAGGCTGTTGTTTTCTGTTTGAACTCAATTGCAGAGGGGGGATTTAATGAAGGAAAGAGACATGGCTTCTAGAGAGACAGAATGTAAGACATTTTTGCCCAACACGTTTCCAACTTGTTTACGTTTCTAAAAGAAAAAGAGACGACACAAGTTTGGTGGAAATTTCTTAGTGTCCAAAATCTGGGGTCCCATACCTTGTACAAATAGACAAGACAAAAAAACTGAATACATTGCATTATAAAAAATAATTATTATATACACAAACGCTTGTGAAAATTTTATATATTAGATTTTTTAAAATTTTTAACTGATTTTAAGTTTTTTATGGTTATGGACATTTTTAAGTGTGCCACATGTTATTATATTATTGGTTGTTTGTGAGTTGACAATCAAAATTGAACTTTTTAAAGATTTTTATTTTTTTTTAAAATATTTTATTTTTTATGATTTTATGATGCAACACTTTCAAGTTATGCCATGTGTTTGATTGGTTGTTTGTGAGCTAACAATCAAATTTTATTTTTAAAATTTTAATTATTTTTTAGAATTTTTAATTGTGTTTTAAAATTTTTATTAAAGATTAAATTATGAGAGCTAGATTATTCGTGATTTGAATTATAAAAGTTAAATTGTGTGAAAAAAATTTACGAAAGCGTGAATCACAACCAATTTCAAGCAAATTTTTAACATTTTGGGACCTAAAAAGGGTCAAGAAAAGCTAGTTAAACCTAACTCTCTCCTAAGGGTCAAAAAACGCTCTTTATCCAAAGGTTTTGTGAATATATCCGCTAATTGGTTCAAGGTATCAACATACTCTAAAACAACATCAGTTTTTAACACATGATCTCTAATAAAATGATGTCTAATTTCTATGTGTTTAGTTCTAGAGTGTTGGATGAGATTCTTAGTGAGACAAATGGCACTAGTGTTGTCACACCTAAGGGGTATGGTTTCTACTTCAACACCATAATCTAAGAGTTGTTGTTTCATCCAAAGGACTTGAGCACAACAACTCCCTAAGGATATGTACTCTGCTTCGGTGGTAGATAAGGTTATGCTATTTTGTTTCTTAGAGAACCAAGATACGAGTATACTACCTAAGAATTGGCATGTTCCAGAAGTACTTTTCCTATCTATCTCACAACCCCCATAATCCGCATCCGAATAAGCATGAAGGCTAAAGAAGGAATCTTTAGGATACCAAAGGCCTAAGTTAGGTGTATCTCTAAGGTATCTAAAAATTCTCTTAATGGCAACTAAGTGTGATTCTCTAGGAGTAGCTTGAAACCTAGCACACAAGCAAACACTAAACATGATATTCGGTCTACTTGTGGTAAGGTAAAGCAAAGAACCTATCATGGATCTATAAAGCTTAGAATCAACACACTTACCTCCTTCATCTTTGTCAAGCTTTATGGAAGAGCTTAGAATCAACACACTTACCTCCTTCATCTTTCTCCAAGCCGAACTTTTTGAGCATATCATTCACGTACTTAGCTTGATTTATGAAGGTGCCATATTTCCTTTGTTTGATTTGGAGTCCCAAAAAGAAAGAGAGCTCCCCCATCATGCTCATCTCGAACTCACCTTGCATTAGCTTAGAAAATTCTTTGCAATAACATTCATTAGTAGAACCAAAAATGATATCATCAACATAAATTTGTACTACTAAGATGTCATTATTATATCTTTTTATGAAGAGTGTAGTGTCCACCTTACCTTTTTCAAAACCATTTTCAATTAAAAAAATTTGAAAGTCTTTCATACCAAGATCTAGGAGCTTGTTTTAAACCATAAAGAGCTTTAGTTAGTTTAAACACATGATTTGGAAATTTTGAATCTTCAAAACCTGGTGGTTGTTCAATATACACTTCTTTATTTATAAAACCATTTAGAAAAGCACTCTTCACATCCATTTGAAAAAGCTTGAAATCATTATAACATGCAAATGCCAAAAGCATCCTAATGGCTTCCATCCTAGCTACAAGTGCATATGTTTCATCAAAATCAATTCTCTCTTCTTGGGTATAGCCTTGTGCAACAAGCCTAGCCTTGTTTCTCACTATATTACCATTTTCATCTAGTTTATTCCTAAAGACCCATTTAGTATTGATTACTAGGCCTTTCAACTAATGTCCAAACTTTACTTCTCTCAAATTGATTTAATTCCTCTTGCATGGCCAAAATCCAAAAATCATCTTTTAATGCTTCTTTGATATTTTTAGACTCAATGCATGAAAGAAATGCAACATAGTTCATTAATTTGAGAGAGGATCTAGTAGTTACCCCCTTGGATGGATCACCCAAGATTTCACCACCTTTGACATAGTTGAACTCCCTTGGGTAAGATGCCTCCTTTTCCTCCAGAGCCAAGTCCTTCAAGGCTTCAAGAGGTGGATCTTGTGCATCTTCATCCTTATTTGGAATCTCATCCACATTTGACGTTTGTTCTCCATCAATGGCATCAAGAATTCCTACATCATCATCATCACAAGATTCCTTCCTCGGAAGGAGGTTATCATCGAAAACAACATGTATAGACTCTTCAACTACTAAAGTTCTTTTATTAAATACACGATAGGCTTTAGAGTTTAAAGAGTACCCTAAGAAAATAGCTTCATCACTTTTAGCATAAAATTTACCTAAGTTTTCTTTACCATTATTCAAGACAAAACACTTGCAACCAAAAGGATAAAAATAGCTAATGTTAGGCTTCTTAGATTTTAAAATCTCATAAGGTGTTTTCTTCAAAATTGGCCTAACCATTACTCGATTTATAATATAACAAGCGGTATTTGTGGCTTCCGCCCAAAAATATTTAGGTAAATTATTTTCACAAAGCATGGTTCTAGCCATTTCTTCTAAAGTTCGATTTTTCCTCTCAACTACCCTATTTTGTTGAGGAGTGCGAGGTGCGGAAAAATTATGGCTAATCCCATTTTCATTTAAAAACTCTTCAAAACCTAGATTTTGAAATTCGGTTCCATGATCACTTCTAATGTGAGAAATTTTAAGTTCAAGATCATTTTGAGTTATTTTAGAAAATGTGATGAATTTTTCTAAAGCCTCATCTTTTGTACTTAAGAATAGAACCCACGTAAACCTAGAATAGTCATCTACAAGCACAAAGGCATATGATTTACCACCCAAGCTCATTGTTCTAACAGGCCCAAAAAGATCCATATGAATCAATTGTAAACATCTACTAGTAGAGACATCATTAATGGGTAAACCTCTAACTAGATTAAGGGAAATCAATTTTTCTAAAACACTCATGCTAGCATGTCCTAATTTTCTATGTCAAAGCCACGAGTCATGTTCATCATGTGCAACTAAGCATGTATGAGATGAATGGATGTCATCTAAATGCACCATGTAAATATTGCCTATTCTATGTCCTATGAGCATTAGTTGATTTGTTTTAATATTCACAATTTTGCAACCACTTTTATCAAATAAAACATTAAAACCCTTATCACATAATTGACTAATGCTCAATAAGTTGTGTTTAAGACCGTTGACATACAAAACATTTTCAATAAAAATAGAAGAGTGATTATCAATGGAGCCTATTCCTTTAATGTGGCCTTTGGAGTTGTCACCGAAAGTTGCCACTCCACCACTCTTTGGCTTTAGTTCCATGAATCTACTCTTGTCACCGGTCATATGTCTTGAGCATCCACTATTAAGGTACCATGAGTTTTGGCTTGAAGATTTGGCTATGTAGCAATGCTCCCCCTACAAACAAAGAAATTAGGCCTTGATTTTTGGTACCCAAATCATTTTGGGTCCATGTGTGTTAGCCCTCAAAATTTTGGTTCCCTTAGGGATCCAAGAAGCAATAACATTCATGTCATTAGAAATAATGAGTTCCTTAGGAACCCAAACACTCCTAATTCTTTGACCTCTAGATTGCTTATGAAAATTTCTTTATTTAGGAATAAAAAATTTCCTTTTTACATATTAGGATTTAGAAGAATTCCCCTTTTCAAAATGGTTTTTCCCAATAGCAATAGATGTTTTAAGATTATCCACTTCCTTTGTGTGATAATCTTGAAAATCGGAAAGAAGTTTTTCAAGTTCAAGATTTTTCTTTTTAAGATCATTTGAAAGATTTACTAAGTACAAAACTTTCTTTTCCAATTCGGAGTTAATTTTTGAAATAGATTCATTTTGAGTTTTCAAATCGAAAATGTTTTTCTTGTTTCTCAAAATAGACTCCTTATATTTTCCAACTAACTCATCATAAACCTCTTGCAATTCATCGTAAGCATCTTAAAGTTCATCAAAGGTAAAATTAAAATTAGATGAGTTAGGGTTTACCTTTGGTTCATCATTGTAATCACCTATTTTGTCTAGGGTGTTAAACCCGTTTTATGTTTTGCAATAATAGGATTTATTTTTCTTATATATATATATATATATATATATATATATATATATATATATATATATATATATATGGAGTAGCTAAAGAACCAAAAAACAAAAAACAACGCATACATATTAATGTTATTATCATCACTATTTCTATTATCACCTTCTATTATTATTACCATTTATTACTTATTATTATTATCTACTATTTCCCACTGTTATTATTTATTATTACCATATGCTAATTATTACCATCTTATTATCTATTATCATTATTATAATTATTACTATATTATCATTATAGTTATTAATATTATTACCGCATATTATTATTATTATTATTATTATTATTAAAAAGATATGAAAATCCAAAAAAGAAAAAAAACAAATTAGTAGATAAAGCCCAATATATTTGATATAAATAAAAGCCCAACAGTTTAATACTAGAGTCTATTACAGATATTAAAAACCCAAAAAAAATTATACATGGCCCGTTGGCCCAAATAAGTAAGCTCTAATCTGCTAAAGAGAAACCCTAATTGCCTCTCTTATGCTTTGCAGCCGCCCAACCCCAGCCGTTAGATCTGGGATAGATCTAACGGCCGAGATGGCTCCTCAGCAGAAAACCCTAGAGGCCTCTCCCGAGCCCTAGCGCCGCGCCATGTCCACCGTTGGATCCGGATCAAGATCAACGACCAGGATCGAAGCTCGGAAGCCTCAAGAACCTCCACACGCGGCTCTCTAACTCTTTCACGAGCGCGTGTGGACCACACCCGACCACTCAGCTTCCCACGTGCACCATTCGATCAATCCGAGCCCTTCTGGATCCAATCAACGGCACGCACAACCGGCCACGTTCCAGCTGTCCTCTGGTCTCCCTCGTACGAGACTCACATGCAGCAAATAATAACCAAAATGTCAGGCAAAAAACGCACAAAGGCAACAGAAAATCAGAGGCAACAGAAAATCAGAGGCAACAAACCAAAAAATTCAGAGATGAATCCGGCCAAAACAATAGCAGAACCAATAAGGTTTTTTCTCCGATTTATGTAATTCACAAAATGTGTAATTTCCTGGGCTATATAAACCCGAAGACATGCAATGTAAAGAGGAGGATTTTGAGAGAAAAATTGTAATCGAGAAATTTTCAGAGAAATCAATACAAGCAAAAAAGAGAGTTTCAGAGGTATTTTCTTTTCATTTCAGTTTCGAATCGTAAAGCAATAAATAAAAAAAGAGTGGTTTTACCTTCGCTTCGAACCTTCTCCTCTTCGTGTTTTGCCCTTCGTTACCGGCGATAAGCCTCGTGACCCTTTTTCGGGCCATGCATGGTGAGCCGTCGAGGCTAGTAGCACGAAGGGGTATGAGTTCTTCTGGGTTTTTTTGGTTTCAGTTTTGAACAAAAAATAGTTTTGAAAAATTCATTTTTAGGGTTTTGATTTCATAAAATGAAGGCTTTTTTTTGGTTTTTGGGGTTTCAAAGAGTCGGAAAAGGGTGTTTTTTAGGGTTCCAGCCCCGACAACGACGACCAGAACCGTGGAGGCAGCTTCGACAGAGGATGAGAGAGCATCGAGGCTTAGGGTTAAGAAAAATGGAAAAGGGACTGAAATATTTTTTAATCCAACTTATATATTGTTTTATTTTTTAAAAAACGGGCTAATCTTTTTTTAAATCCTTCCGTGTCTTTTAAACTACACAGGGAGGGCTTCCGCGTTTTTAAATCCCGTTCTAGTCCCTCCTTTGTTTTGATATTTTTCAATCTCGTCCCAAATTTAGTTTCAATCGATTTTCGAGTGGGAAAATAACTATTTTGGTCATTTCTGTTTTTCGCGTCTTTTTAATTTGGTCCCATTACATGTTTTAAATAGTTTTTTTAAATGGGTAATTTACAGCTCTAGTCCCTGTCATTTTTCACTTTATTTACTTTGCATTTTATTTACCTTGCATGTTATTTTGGTTATATTGTGTTATTATGTATGCATTTTTGTCCCTTTAATTTATGTTTGCATCGAATTTATGTTTTGCCATATTGTTTATGTTAGTATGTGCATATATGTTTTTTAATGTGGCATGCCTATTTGTTTTAATGACATTCGAATATGTTTGTTGTGACATGCATTTTAATTGTCATCCATGTGACTCCTTAATGTTTAAATTTGCATGATAATTAGTATTAATTATAAAATAGAGATACCTATTAATTCGCGTATTCGGGTCGACTATCCTAGCTTATTGGATACTCCTCGAATATTCGGATTAATTCAAATCGTCTAAAGGTAAACTTATAATTAAAACGAACAAGACCATAACACTATATTTTAGTTGCTTGCATCATGCATAAAGGTGGCGTACGAGATTCAAACCCTAAACTAACACGACAGTCAATCTTATATGATGTCAGTTTAGTCTTTGGCCTGGTGTACCATCATCCTTTTTAATTAAACGACAAATTAATTTGAGACCACCAATTTGGATAAGCTCATACGGTTAAACTTCGATTTTCAATTAAGAACCCCTAATTAAATTCATTTTAAATTTCAGATAATTTCCATCATTTAAAAGCAACAATTGTTTTGGTACCGATTTTCGGGCGTGATGGGGGTGCTAACCCTTCCCCACACGTAACCAACTCCCGAACCCTTTCAAATGAATCTTTGGTTTTAGTTTTTACGGTGTCCGGCCTACCTTAGTGGCCGGTGGCGACTTCAACCGAAAAAAAGATTTTTTAAAAGGTTTTTCCTCAAAGCTCGAATTATTTTTAAAATTCCCCCTTTTAAATTAAATGTTCTCAACATGCGGGGATCTTTTTAGTGGTAAGAGAAAAAAACCTTGTTACAGTCTGGCGACTCCACTGGGGGCAATTTTGTTTTTCAAAACAAAAGAGAGTTAAGCCAAAGAAATAATTGTTGCTTTTAATGATGGAAATTTTTGAAATTTAATTTGAATTTAACGAGGTGGTTCTTCCTTGAAAATATGACTCTAATCGTACGAGCTTTGACAATTGGTGGTCTTGAATTAATTTTTCCTTTAATTTCAAAGGAATCATCGACATGTGTTGCATCACACATTAAGCTCCATACCCGAGCTTCGTCCCTTAAGTGGGAGTGAAACACCCATACCCACGTGAGTCTCCCTCCACGGGTTGGTAATTCACTTTCGGAATCCACGCCTTTGACACGTGAGCAACCCTCCACGTCACTAGGTCGTGGTTTCCCTTGAACCGAAACCAATTCACAAGCTTATAATGGGCCAGAATTGGGGTTCCTGTTACCTTAGTTGGTGATAAGATAGGTTCGAGTACCCTTGTTAGAACCGAACCACATGTGTGTGAATCTAAGAAGCCCACCCCGATTAGAGCCATGCGGATAACCATAGAATTAGAATTCATGTTATTAGGTCTTGCATCGTTAATTTGCTTTGATGTGTTTCCTTTCGTTTATTGTATTCAAGTATTCATTATTGTTGATACTAACTCAGTTGCCTTCCTATCATGTTTTGCTTATTTTTGCATATTCATCGCATTTTCATACGAAGTGTTGATTCGAGAATAGTCTTGATCTACGTTATGGAAAGTTGTTTAATGTGGATGTTCGTCGAATCAACATTTCCTTGCATTTAATTTTGTGTTTTTTAATTTGTTTCCTTTAATCATGTTTCCGTTATGCATACGACATTACATGCATTACATCTTTAAGTCATGAGATTAATGGTTATAGGTCATGACAACATTCGTGATTATCGAAGATTCCGCATCCACACTTTACTCGCCATCAAAGGAGGCAAATGGAGGAAAGTTTTGCTAAGTTAGAAGTCGACTTTAGAAGGGTCCGAATGGGGCATATGATGGCCATGAATCTTTCTGGGAGTACCATCAGACTTCGAGGCATGAGATTCAGAGTTGTCCGGAATTCAAGCAGTTGGTTCAGAAACTGATGGATAATAAGGAGATTCAATTCCTCGAGGAAGCTTAAGGGTTAGGATGGATGGCCAGCTTAGCAATAGTTAAGAGTTTTTATGCATCTGAGTTTGCTTGTTTTCATTTCATTGCATTTTAAGCTTTTTCCTGAAGTAATGTGTGGAATCAACTTTGCTACCTTTTACCCGAAAGTAGCAAAGACCTTTTTGTAAGGGCCTAAGATTGTTTTTTTTTTCAATGAAAGAATGCATTGTGTTTCAGTAGCCTTTTCATTTTGTGTGTATATATTTGTCTATTGAGTCTCCGTATATCAATTGCACAAGGGACATTGACCTTGACCCCAAAGGTTGATTTCGAGCAGCCTATGTCTAGTGGAAATCGAAAGCTATGAAGATGATGAAAATGTGGCTTACACTCCAAGCTAATTTGGTCATCTAATTAAGTACACATAGAATTACGGCCTTCGGGAGAATAACCGGAAATCTTCCGTGCTAAAAAGAAAAAAATAAAAAGAGAAAAGAGAAAAAAAAGAAAAAAGAAAAAGAAAAAAGAAAGAAAAAATATACAAAAAGAAAAGGAAAAAGAAAAGAGAGAAACTTCGAGAATAATAAAAGCATAACAAAAGCACTCCAATGTTCGAAGCCTAGTAATAGGCATTTCCGGATACGAGTGTGGAATTTTTGGGGCACTCCGCTGTAGCAAAAGACCAATAAGGTTGCTATGCACCATTCACTTTAGCTACATGAGTGACGGTAATATTTTCAAATCATGACAATGCCGAGTAGCTCGGGGTTTTGTTATTTGCTCCATCATTTATTTCGAGCCAAAGGAATGTGATGAGTTGACTTCCCCAAATCATAAAGAATTGAGACAAAGTAACAATGATAAAGGCAAAGCCTATAGAAGGTAAGTCTAATTGATTAAAAAGCTGAAATAGCTCGGAGAGTATGTCACACTTTCAGACATCAACTTAGTTTTCGAGGTCTCCTAGACACATGATGCTTGAAACAATCCTTGGTAAGCCATAGTAGTGTCGATCGTGCACTTGATATTCAGGGTATTTAATCTGGCTTGATATATCCACAATTTGGAAAGAAAGTCTAGTTTTCGAAAATGCATCTCATTTTGAAATTAGAAGATGCAATCTAAATCTTTTTGTGAACACACAATAATTTTTTCCCATTGCTTCGGGGATAAAGTTTAGAATGCAATGCCATGAATACAAATGACAGTTTGTCAGTGGCTATGGTGAGGATTGTAGTAAGTTCTTACATACTACAGTTCAGAGACTTGAAGTGATTTTTTGTCGAAATACCTTGATCGGTTCAGAAGATGAAAGAGACCTTAATGAATTTGGAGAAAAGTTCAGGGACTTGGGGGCATGTGCTTCCCCCCGATGTCGAGAAAAGAAGAAGTCGCCGTGTTGAGTTAAGACAAAGAGAATGGTTGAGCACCCACTTTGAGAAGGGGCAATGTTTTGAGAGCGAGCACTACGAGAAGTGTTGTATCCAGTCTGACCAGTGAAAGTCAGCAATCATCTTTCAGGAAGAGACCAAAGATTTAGATTTGGCAAAATTGAGAAAGCCCGAAGAGATTGAGAAGAAGAAGAGACAATAAGAAGGTCGAGATCGACCAACCCGAAGAGTGGAAGCGTTCGAGAAATTTTGATGTCATAATTTGTGCATCATTTGTAGTTAGGCATCCCTAACATTAGGGGCAGGCTAACTCAGATCATCATATCATTTTTACCTATTTTTGACAGGTATATTAAAGATTTTCCCGTAAAAGAAAGCTCGCCTATCCGTTCAAGCATCAGGAGAATGGAACTTTTATCTTTCAGAACCCCCTATCTGTTCGAGCTTTTGAAGAATGGAACTCGCCTATCTATTTGGGCTTTTGGAGAATGGAACCCGCCTATCCGTTTGGGCTTTTGGAGAATGGAACCCGCCTATCCGTTCGGGCTTTTGGAGAATGTAACTCGCCTATCCATTTGGGCTTTTGGAGAAGGGAACCCGCCTATCTATTCGGGCTTTTGGAGAACGGAACCCGCCTATCTATTCAGGCTTTTGGAGAATGGAACTCGCCTATCTATTCGAGCTCTTGGAGAATGGAACCCGCTTATCTATTCGGGCTCTTGGAGAATGGAACCCGCCTATCTGTTGGGGCTTTTGGAGAATGGAACCCGCCTATCTATTCGGGCTTTTGGAGAATGGAACCCGTCTATCTATTCGGGCTTTTGGAGAATGGAACCCGCCTGTCCGTTCGGGCTATTGGAGAATGGAACCTGCCTATCCGTTCGGGCTTTTGGAAAATGGAACCCGCCTATTCGTTCGGGCTTTTGGAGAATGGAACCCACATATTTATTCGAGCTTTTGGAGAATGGAACCCGCATATCTATTTGGGCTTTTGGAGAATGGAACCCGCCTATCCGTTTGGGTTTTTTTAGAATGGAACCCGCCTATCTATTCAAGCTTTTGGAGAATGGAATCTGCCTATCTATTCGGGTTTTTGGAGAATGGAACCCGCCTATCTATTCCAACTTTTGGAGAATGGAACCCGCCTATCTATTCGAGCTTTTGGAGAATGGAACATGCCTATCCGTTCGGGCATTTGGAGAATGGAACCCGCCTATCTATTCGGGCTTTTGGAGAATGGAATTTGCCTATCTATTCGGGCTTTTGGAGAATGGAACCCGCCTATCTATTCGGGCTTTTGGAGAATGGAATCCGCCTATCTATTCGGGCTTTTGGAGAATGGAACCCGCCTATCTATTCGTGCTTTTGGAGAATGGAACCCGCCTATCCGTTCGGGCTTTTGGAGAATAGAACCCGCTTATTTGTTCGGGTTTTTGGAGAATGGAACCCGCTTATCTATTCGAGCTTTTGGAAAATGAAACCCGCCTATCTATTCGGGCTTTTGGAGAATGGAACCCGCCTATCTATTCGGGCTTGTGGAGAATGGAACCCGCCTATCTCTTCGGGCTTTTGGAGAATGGAACCTGCCTATCTATTCGAGCTTTTAGAGAATGGAACCCGCCTATCTATTCAGGCTTTTGGAGAATGTATTCCGCCTATATGTTCGAGCTTTTTGAGAATGGAACCCGCCTATCTGTTCGGGCCTTTTGAGAATGGAACCCGCCTATCCGTTCGGGCTTTTGGAGAATGGAACCCGCCTATCTGTTCGGGCTTTTTGAGAATGGAACCCGTCTATCCGTTCGGGCTTTTTGAGAATGGAACCCGCCTATCCGTTCAGGCTTTTGGAGAATAGAACCCGCCTATCTATTCGGGCTTTTTGAGAATGGAACCCGCCTATCTATTTGGGCTTTTGGAGAATGGAACATGCCTATCTATTCGGACTTTTGGAGAATGGCGCCCGCCTATCTATTCGGGCTTTTGGAAAATGAAACCCGCCTATCTATTCGGGCTTTTGGAGAATGGAACCCGCCTATCCGTTTGGGCTTTTGGAGAATGGAACTCGCCTATCTGTTCGGGCTTTTAGGGAATGGAAACCGCCTATCTGTTCGGGCTTTTGGAGAATGGAACCCGCCTATCTGTTCAGGCTTTTGGAGAATGGAACCCGCCTATCTATTCGAGCTTTTGGAGAATGGAACCCGCCTATCTATTCGGGCTTTTGGAGAATGGAACCCGCCTATCTATTCGGGCTTTTGGAGAATGGAACCCGCCTATCTATTCGGGCTTTTGGAGAATGGAACCCGCATATCTATTCAGGCTTTTGGAGAATGGAATCCGCTTATCTATTCGGGCTTTTGGAGAATGGAACCCGCCTATATATTCGAGCTTTTGGAGAATGGAACCCGCCTATCCGTTCGGGCTTTTGGAGAATGGAACCCGCCTATATATTCGGGCTTTTGGAGAATGGAACCCGCCTATCTATTCGGGCTTTTGGAAAATGAAACCCGTTTATCTATTCGGGCTTTTGGAGAATGGAACTCGCCTATCCGTTCGGGCTTTTGGAGAATAGAACCCGTCTATCTGTTCTGGCTTTTGGAGAATGAAACCCGCCTATCTGTTCGGGCTTTTGGAGAATGGTACCCGCCTATCTGTTCGGGCTTTTGGAGAATGGAACCCGCCTATCTGTTCGGGCTTTTGGAGAATGGAACCCGCCTATCTATTCGGGATTTTGAAGAATGGAACCCCTCTATCTATTCGGGCTTTTAGAAAATGGAACCCGCATATCCGTTCGGGGTTTTGGAGAATGGAACCCGCCTATCTATTCGGGCTTTTGGAGAATGGAACCCGCCTATATATTCGGGCTTTTGAAGAATGGAACCCGCCTATCTATTCGGGCTTTTGGAGAATGGAACCCGCCTATCTATTTGGGCTTTTGGAGAATGGAACCAGCCTATCTAGTCGGGCTTTTGGAGAATGGAACCCGCCTATCCGTTCGGGCTTTTGGAGAATGGAATCCGCCTATTCGTTCAGGCACTTTGGGAACGAAGCTTTTATTCAGACCTCGAAGGATTGAAGGATGTGGAAATGAGAAGAACATCTTCAAGCCTCCGCGACCGTTGCATTTTCCCGTAACGACTTCTGAACCACCAGTAGTTCAAGTGCATGGTGACTCGAGAGCCAAACAGGGAAGTCGGACAAAATTGGTGTTTATGGCCTTTGCTTTCTTCTTGTTCCACAAGTATAAGCAAAGGGGGCAGCTGTAATCACCTTTTTTGTCCGGGGTGTTAAACCCGTTTTTTTTTTTTTTGCAATAATGGGCTTTATTTTTCTTATATATATATATAGAGTAGCTAAAGAACCAAAAAACAAAAAACAGTGTATACATATTAATGTTATTATCATCATTATTTCTATTATCACCTTCTATTATTATTACCATTTATTACTTATTATTATTATCTACTATTTCCCACTGTTATTATTTATTATTACCATATGCTAATTATTACCATCTTATTATCCATTATCATTATTATAATTATTACTATATTATCATTATAGTTATTAATATTATTATTATTATTATTAAACAGATCTGGAAATCCAAAAAAGAAAAAACAAATTAGTAGATAAAGCCCAATATATTTGATATAAATAAAAGCCCAACAGTTTAATACTAGAGTCTATTACAGATATTAAAAACCCAATAAACATTATACAAGGCACGTTGGCCCAAATAAGTAAGCCCTAATCTGCTAAAGAGAAACCCTAATGGCTTCTCTTATGCTTTGCAGCCGCCCAACCCCACCCGTTAGATTTGGGATAGATCTAACGGCCCAAATGGCTCCTCAGCAGAAAACCCTAGAGGCCTCTCCCGAGCCCTAGCGCCGCGCCATGTCCACCGTTGGATTTGGATCAAGATCAACGGCCAGAACCGAAGCTCAAAAGCCTCAAGAACCTCCACACGCGGCTCCCCAACTCCTTCACGAGCGCGTGTGGACCACTCCCGACCACTCAGCTTCCCACGTGCACCGCTCGATCAATCCGAGTCCGTCCGGATCCAATCAACGGCACGCAAAACCGACCACGTCCCAGCCGTCCTCTGGTCCCCCTCGTACGAGACTCACATGCAGCAAAGAATAACCAAAACGCCAGGCAAAAAAACGCACAAAGGTAACAGAAAATCAGAGGCAACAAACCAAAAAATTCAGAGATGAATCCGGCCAAAACAATAACTGAACCAATAGGGTTTTTTCTCCGATTTATGTAATTCATAAAATGTGTAATTTCCCGGGCTATATAAACCCGAAGACATGCAATGTAAAGAGGAGGATTTTGAGAGAAAAATTGTAATCGAGAAATTTTCAGAGAAATCAATACAAGCAAAAAAGAGAGTTTCAGAGGTATTTTCTTTTCATTTCAGATTCGAATCGTAAAGCAATAAAAAAAAGAGTGGTTTTACCTTCGCTTCGAACCTTCTCCTCTTCGTGTTTTACCCTTCGTTACCGGCGATAAGCCTCGTGACCCTTTTTGGGGCCATGCATGGTGAGCCATCGAGGCTAGTAGCACAAAGGGGTAGGAGTTCTTCTGGGTTTTTTTGGTTTTGGTTTTGGGTTTTGAACAAAAAATAGTTTCAAAAAATTCATTTTCGGGGTTTTGATTTCATAAAATGAAGGCTTTTTAGGTTTATGGGGTTTCAAAAAGTCGGAAAAAGGTGCTTTTTAGGGTTCCGGCACCGGCACCGGCGACCGAAATCGTGGCGGCGGCTTCAACATAGGACGAGAGAGCCTCGGGGCTTAGGGTTAAAAAAAATGGAAAAAAGGGCCAAAATCTTTTTTAATCCAGCTTATATATTGTTTTATTTTTTTTAAAACGGGCTAATCTTTTTTTAAATCCTTCCGTGTCTTTTAAACTACACGGGGATGGCTTCCGCATTTTTAAATCTCGTTCCAGGTCCCTCCTTTGTTTTGATATTTTTCAATCTTGTCCCAAATTTAGTTTCAATCGATTTTCAAGTGGGAAAATAACTATTTTGGTCCTTTCTGTTTTTCGTGTCTTTTCAATTTGGTCCCATTCCGTGTTTTAAATAGTTTTTTAAATGGGTAATTTACAGCTCTGGTCCCTATCAGTTTGCACTTTATTTACTTTGCATTTTATTTACCTTTCATGTTATTTTGGTTATATTGTGTTATTATGTATGCATTTTTGTCCCTTTAATTTATGTTTGCATCAAATTTATGTTTTGCCATATTGTTTATGTTAGTATGTGCATATATGTTTTTTAATGTGGCGTGCCTATTTGTTTTAATGACATTCGAATATGTTTGTTGTGGCATGCATTTTAATTGTCATCCATGTGACTTCTTAATGTTTAAATTTGCATGATAATTAGTATTAATTATAAAACGGAGATACCTATTAATTCGCGTATTCGGGTCGACTATCCTAGCTTATTGGATACTCCTCGTATATTCGGATTAATTCGAATCGTCTAAAGGTAAACTCATAATTAAAACGAACAAGACTATAGCACCATATTTTAGTTGTTTGCATCATGCATAAAGGTGACGTACGGGATCCGAACTCTAAACTAACACGACAATCAGTCTTATATTATGTTGGTTTAGTCTTTGGTTCGGTGTACTGTCATCCTTTTTAATTAAACGACGAATTAATTTGAGACCACCAATTTGGATAAGCTCGTACGGTTAAAGTTCAATTTTCAATTAAGAACCCCTAATTAAATTGATTTTAAATTTCAGATAATTTCCATCATTTAAAAGCAACAATTGTTTTGGTACCGATTTCCGGGCGTGATGGGGTGCTAACCCTTCCCCACACGTAACCAACTCCCGAACCCTTTCAAATGAATCTCTGGTTTTAGTTTTTACAGTGTCCGGCCTACCTTAGTGGCTGGTGGCGACTCCAACCGAAAAAAAGATTTTTTAAAAGGTTTTTTTCAAAGCTCGAATTATTTTTAAAATTCCCCCTTTTAAATTAAATGTTTTCAATAGGCGGGGACCTTTTTAGTGGTAAGAGAAAAAGACCTTATCACAATCATCATTGGCCATGAGACAAAGATTGGCAACTTCTTCCTCCTCCTCGGATGACTCCTCGTCACTCCAAGTTGCTACTTGAGCTTTGAGCTTGTTATTATTCCCAAAGCTCTTCCTCTTCAATTGAGGACATTCGGAACAAATATGGCCGGATTTTTTGCACTCATAGCAAATGATTTGGTCCTTCTCCTCTTCTTTACTCTTGCTCTTGAAGTCTTCTTTTCTAATGAACTTTCTCCCACGGTTAGACTTCATAAAGCGAGTGAATCGTTTGGCCAACATGGCCATCTCCTCATCTTCATCTTCGCTAGAATCGCTTTCATGGTATGAAGCTTTAAGAGCGATTCCAATCTTCTTCTCAACATCCTTCTTTTCAACCTTCTTCTCCTCCATTTTCTTTTCTTCTTCTCTTCCCTTTCTCATGATCTTATGGGTGAGTAGAGATCCAACAAGAGCATCTAGCTTGAGAGTCTTCAAATCTCGAGCTTCAATAATAGCCGTTCTCTTGCTATCCCATGATTCCGGAAGAGAGTACAACAATTTCCTCACTAGCTTGTCTTTGGGGATGATCTCAATGAAACCCTTCAATCCGTTGACAATGACCGAGAATCGATCAAACATCTTAGAAACACTCTCATCGGGATCCATTTTGAAATTTTCGTAGCTTAGATTGAGTAGCCCGATTTTTGTTTCCTTGACATCGCAAGTTCCCTCATATGTTGTCTCGAGGGTGTCCCAAACTTCCTTGGCATTCTCGATTGAAGACACCTTGGAGTAGATATCCGGACCAAGTGCACAAAAATGACATGAAGGGCTTTATCATTCACTTGCATCCTTCTTCGATCATCTTCCGTCATTTCGGCTTTAACCATTGGGACAAGTCTTCCTTCACCATCTCTCTTCATTGGTATGAATAAACCTTCTTCAACCACACCCCGCACCATGTAGTCGGTAGACTTGATGAAGAACCTCATCCTATTCTTCCAATATGGGTAGTTATCCATATTAAAGAATGGTGGCTTGGTAGTAGATTGAGACTCGTAGAGGTTGGAGTTGGAGGTGGATGCCATTGCTTGACTAGTTGTTGATCAAACTCTCCTAGAATCGATTTAAGAGGGTTGTAATCCTTCCAATGAGTGTAGCTCTGATACCAATTGTTGAGTTGATCACACAATTGCAAATGGCCAAGAGGGGAGGTGAATTGGAGATAAAAAATTTGGTAGGAGATAATAGTGAAAAATAAAATGTGACATAAGAAGTTAGAGTGGTTCAAGTTCTCCAAATGAACTCTACATCCACTACCTTAGTTCCCACTAAGGATTTTCAACCAATTCACTACTTGAATTCTTCCCATTTTCTTGGATGAGGAGGTAATCTTACAATTTGATTAAGCTTTCTACTCAAAGCTTAATCCACTCACTTTTACAAAGAGAAGTTTTTGGTAAACTCTACAAATTCCTCTCAAAGGATAATTGTTTACCCAATTACAATCTTACACTCCCCAAACTCACAATAAAAAGATAACAATTGAGAACACAAGAGTTTGGTACAAGAATTTGACTCTAAGGGTGCAAAGTTTGGATTTGAGTGCTTTGATGATGCTTGTAGGTTCAATAGTTGTTGCTTGTTCAATTGAGACTTGTTTTTATACCCTTGTATTGAATTCTAGTTGTTTGGGTAGTTGGGATCATCAATAGAGCCGTTGAGAGCATTTTCCCCGCAATAAATGTAGCTCTGCTGCCTACTGTATCGGTACGGGTAGGGGGCGTATCGATACCTGCATCAAATAGGAAAGAGCCGTTGTGACTGAAAAAATCGCGTATCAATACGCTTAGAAGGCGTACCGGTACGGTTTTAAAGGGCGTATCGATACGAGATTTGCTCACTGGAATCCCAAGTTTGGTTTTCATAAAAAGCGTATCGATACGCATATTTAGCGTATCGGTACGGTATAACGGTCATTTAAAATTGGGATACCAACCAACTGACAAGTCAACGGTCGAAAAATTAAATGCAAAGATTTTGCAAAGATAAGCTTATCGTATCGATACGGTTGCAAAGCGTATCGGTACGGTATCATTAAAATTATTGCCCAGATGAATATCGTATCGATACGGGGTAATACCGTATCGGTACGCTATGTCCATTAAAATTCCAGTGGCTAAAGACCGTATCGATACGCCTTGACGTTTTTGTGTAGTTTGGCTTGAAAACACATAGGAAAAGACTTATAAAAATTTATCATTTTAAGAACTTGTCTTGAGATTTTATTTTGTTTAAAATACTTGTCAATGGTGAGACTTTAAGGAGTACTTAAAAATTTATTGTTTTGCAAATTGGTTCATAAGTTTAGATGTTATATCAAAATCAATTTTGGTTTCACAAAAATATATTCAAGCATAATGATTAAGAGAAATTTACCTTCAAGTTTTATTTCCTTATTTATCTTGCATATAGTGTTTAGAGAGTGCTTAATTTTTTTATCCTTTGTATTCTTGTGAGCTTAAACATTTGTGTAAACAACCCACCTTGTAAGGTATTTAGTTTACCAAAAAAACCTTGTAAAAGGGAGATGTTCTAGTTTAGCTTAAGTAAAAACTAGAGTGATTCTATCTTAGCCATTAGAGTTGTAAATGTTTCCCCTTTAGCCTGTAAAATGGGAAGAATTCATAGTGAATTCGGAAATCCTTAGTGGTGTGCTAAGGTAGTGGATGTAGACTCGGTTGAGTAGTCGAACCACTCTAAAATTATCGTGCAATACTTTCCAATATTTTTTGGTTTTAGCCAATTCGTCTGGGAAGTAAATTCAACCCTCTTGACAAATTCGGTTGAAGACATCGAGTCTATGAGTCTCACATTCTGAGGGTTTGAACCAACTCTAATACTAATAATGGTCCATTTGTTTCATTGTATTTTTGTTAAATCATTTTAGAGAAAAGGTAATTAAATTACTTAAATCATTTCCCAGAAAATGAATTTCAGTGAAAGGAACAAAACTTTAATAGTATCAGAACTGATTTCAAAGCCTTAAATTGTGAAGCTTAAACAATTAGTAGGAGAATTAATAATATGATTCACGGTTCAATTGTATAAGAACTAATCATTAAATATTTTAGCTTAAATGCATTCAAGTAAATGAATAATCAAAATTTAAAAGATACAAAGGCGATATGAAACTAAATGAAGTACTACGTGTACTTAATCAAACCATATACAAAATCATAACATATCTAGTAATACATAAAAGAATTCTAAAGCAATAGACTCAAATAATTACTAAGAAAAACAACTCGATAGTAAATACAAAGTTAAAAACTGGAAATACCCGATTAACTATAACAACAGTTTCAAGAGTATTGTAGTCGAGGGTGAATTATGAGATATATGACAAAATTGAAATACCAAATATCCATCAATTTTCCATTTCTTGTAATAAAATTTTAACTGATAACTAAAATTACATGGTTAGGATAGTATCCAGTCGAAAGTATAATTCATGAAAAGTCGATTGGTCCTCTACATATTGATTTCTCATTCATCTGATATTATCTTCCTTTCATTTCTATACACTTTTAGTTATTACAATAGTGTTTTTCTTCTAATATACCGTAATTTTTACGAGTAATATATCATTTAGAATAATCTCGAAAAGAGGTTCAGTAATTTAGTGAGTTACTTCAATAGCCCAAACTAAAGTCATTGTCCACCAAATTTCACACTCAATCTCATATCATTTATAAATTATAACTATTCTTATTTTTTATTATTGTTAAACTTTATTAGTTTGTTTGTTAATTTTAGAACAATTGTTGATTTTTTTTTGAGGTTTTCAGCCATCAATTAGTAAATAATATTATTAGGGGTGGATCGATGGGCTAAGGAAACAAAATTTAAAATTTGTATATACTATAGAAATTTTTTATTAATAATTTATTTTTGTCGTATTTTTTTTTTATAAAAGTACTTCCACAAAATTTTTAAGTTTATCTCCCCATATAAAATTCTGTGTTTGTTTATGAACATAACACAAGTTACTTACAAGGTAATTGTAGAGAATATTTCAATTTTTATTTCATAGTTACTTGTGATGATTGTGACTGAAGAGTCATTTTGATCCGTATTTTTCTTAGAGTAATTCAACTTTTAATGTTTTATTTTAGGTCAAAATAATTTCTCTACAGATAAAAATCTTATGTCAATTGACAGTAAATGACGTGACAAACATAACGTGTTGACTCGAAAAAAATATTATATCAGTAAAAAAAATAATTTTATAAAATTATATAAATATAAAATAATTTTTTTCACTAACTTATCATTCTATCAAGTCATTTTAAATTGTTTAAAATTTTATTTTAATAAAATAATTGTTATATGATATTTAATAAAGATTCATAACATATTCATAAATTAATTTTAAAAAATAGTTTCCAGGGTAAAATAAATTCTTATAAAATATCCTAAATTATTTTCACTATTTTAAATATAATTTTTTTATGTTATCAAAATAAATTAATTATACATTAAATAAAAATAAGATTATATTCGGATAACTGCAAATTTCAAAATGGTACAACATTAGAGATTGATTCTCAGTTTCTTTTAAATTTTTACAGCCCTAACCCTTAATAAAAAAACAATTAATGATCCCTTCTTTAGACAGAAAAAATTAATCACTTAAATTCCTCATTTGAAAAATAATCCTTTAAACATAAACAATGCAATAATAATAATAATAATAATAATAATAATAATAATAATAATAAAGAGTAAAGATTTCAACAACTCATTATTCATTACTCCAATGTTGATATTATTATATAGAAAAGAGTGTGATTTGATTCGAAAGGCCCAAACAAAAGCACCAACACTTGTATATATTACCTACCATTCTCCATCAGCGTTTCAACAAATAAACAAAGGGACCCCAACCTATGTCTTTCACACCCATCTAAATAAAATCTGAACCACCTCCAAAATGTTCAAGATCAGGATGAATACCACCTCCGGGTCTCCGCGGTGGATTTCTGTGACGAAAATATGGTCCATAAGGATTTAAGTGTAGTGTAAGTTTAAATCACCCAATGGAATTTATATGTACCTTGTGAATCGAGATGGCTCGAATCCAGGAACACCAGGTGGACCATATGGATCGAAACGTGCACCAGGAGGAATACCCCTGTTTCAAAATTTCCATCCAACAAAATAAGATCTCTTGTACACACACACACACAGATACACAGATGGAAAAAGAGAACTCACGGTTGTGCTCCGGGAAAACCATGCTCTCCTCCAAATCCACCAAACCAGCGAGGATCGTTGGGCCCTGCTTCCAAATTATAATATATAATAAAGTCACCAAAGGATTATGAAATCCAAAATTGCCAGATGAATAAAACAAGGGTTACAAACCTAGAAGCATGCCGCCATCACCACCGAAACCACCCCTGAAAGGCCATTTAACAAATAAAACCACTAGGTCAGAAACAAAAACCAACCAGTTAACAAGTGGTGGTCACTGAAACACTGATTCAGAACAGTAGTACCTGGTAGGATACATTCCGGCACCTGGGCCAGGTAGCAGATCACTACCACCAATAGGATTAACCGGTGGGACAACAACCCTGTAAAGCAAGTTTTATAATTTTGACAATCATATGAGCTATCGTTAGGAAGTTAAGGGATTATACACACACATAATTTTAATTAGATCCATAGATGAACATAGAAAGGTTTCATTAAAGAACTGAATAGAAACACAAAACAATCAATCTCGAACAGATTTTCCCCATTTGTTCTTTCTTGTCCTTGGATACAATTCTAACATGCTCAGAAGTTAATAACACACGGCTACGGTTTCATGTAATATTATATCAGAGCAATCACTGATTTGCTGTTCCAACCTAATACGTAAGTAAGTCTAAGTCGTTCTCTAATCCATCAAAAAACCCTATTACCTTGCCTAAATTAGGAAATCTTACTCGTATCTGAGCATACTAAAAAAAACTAAACCACTAGTTGATTAACAGATACCATGCATTATCTGACCTTAGTCATGGAAGTTTAACATCCCTTATTAAGCTTTTATAAATATATTAGGGCAAAGGAGTTATGATTTGTAGCATCAATCACACTTTACAATAAATTTCATGATTGTAAAGTTATCAATGAAGCATGCAGATGGTATAAACAATCATCGACGAACTAGATTAAACCAAAATCACAAAGGAGAAAACAAGAGATACCCTGAAGGATGGATTTGAGGGCCTCTTGGTTCATTAATTGTAACACCAGCACCAGAGTGCCTCGATCCTTCAACTGTTACGGAAGTAACGGAACTGCAGAGCACAAAAAAGAAAAGAAAAGTAGGTAAAAAAAAAGGAAATTATTCCCATTGATCATCCTTAAAAACTTTCAATCATCCCTGAAACATAGAGAACCATCCATCTGTAGAGAATTTCAGACGCTAAAACTACAGCTAAGAATTACTTGATATCGATGAAGGCCCAAGACTAAATTTGCTTAATTACCTTGGAGGATCAGTTGATGAACTTGAGCAGCATAACTTGGAAATTACTTCTTTCTCCAAACCATTCACTAACTTCTCTAAATTCTTGTACATTGCAGAGTAATTTCCATTTATGTTCTCCCCAACATAATCATCAATACTGCAATAGACAATGAAAACCCAAAATACATTGATATAAACCCACACAAATTAAGCAAAAAAAGAGACCAAAAGAAGATAAATACTCGATTTCAAGATCAAGGGGTTGAGAAGTGCCCTCAGCCAAAGTCTCGACAAGCAATTTCCCATTCATAACCAGACATTTGACCAAAACTTTCTTCGACCCTTTCTCGGGATTGGTATAGACAAACGCGTAGTGGTCTTCGAATTGGTTCCAGTTATCGATTCCTACCTCGTCTAAAAACCAGCAATGTTTTTTTTAAGAAAGTGAAAAAGAAATGGTAATAATCAAGTTAGAAAGAGAAGAAAAGCGAATACCAGTGGAGGTAGAAGAAAAGACGCCGTCGCCCAAAGCAGCAGGCCCAGTGGCGGTGAGGACGAAACCGGCGGAAAGAAACGTCGCGTGAACAGCGAAGGCGACCTTGTCGTGGTCGTTCCTGAACGAAGGTCTGGCCGCTCTAATGACGGCGATCACCGTTCTCTCGTTCGTCATCTTCGATGGATTTGTATTTACTACTGGTTTATATTCTTTGGGAACTTGATGAGCAAGAAAAACAAAGGGATTCGAGGTTTGGTGTTGATTGAGCAAGAACTTTGACTGGAAATTTATACCTTTAAATGCGCTAGAAGAATGAAGAAGGGGTTTTTCAACTTCCATTTGGATGGGCTACTGTTTATGTTTTGTGAAGCCCATAATTCGGTGGATGTTGTTATTTAATGCTGGAACCAGCCCATGACGAAAGTTTGAGCCTTTTGTCCATTTCAATGTGAAAACTCTTTCCTGCTTAGAATTTCACTGCAAATTTGATTCTCCCTAATCCCTGTGGTGTTTCCCCTTTTCTTTTTTTTGTTAAGCGACACCAAATATAGAGCAAAATGGTAAAACAAATGATTCAAGCAACATCATATAAAGTTTCATGAATCTGCTGCTTGAATTCCATTTCCAACAGTACAGACAATCTTAAATTTGCGTTACCACAACAAGTTTTTCTTATAACAAGTTTAATGCAAATCAACAAAACTGCATAATACTAATAAGGTTGATTCATTTATAACAAAAAAAAATATATAAGGTTGATTCAATGATACGGGGTGGGAACTGCACATGCAGGAAATAAAAACAAAAAGATAGCTGCACCAGCCGGGAATCTAACCCGGGTCTGTACCGTGGCAGGGTACTATTCTACCACTAGACCACTGGTGCTTGGTTCGGTTAATTACCAGACAATTAGTATTGGAACCTGAATATCATGATGATCCTATTACCATCAAAGCACTAAGGCAACAACACATTTATAAAACACAAATTTGAAACCGGAAAGTAAAGAAAAACGGGAGATTTTAATACATCAAAGGGTGAGTTTCAAGGGATTTAAGCTTAGTTCATACATTTTTTTAATACTTAAATAGGAGAACCTTTTAGAGGTCATGCGTAGTTCATACACAAATAGTCATCAGGGTAAACTGTTAAGATCATTGAACAATAACTTGCTTTGGAGAATAAGAATGTTATGACCCGCAGGGTTGATGAAAATGGAGTCATTCTGAGAGAAAAAAGGGGGTTATTAATTCTTGCAAATAGCATGGGATTTTGGATACCTATTCACCATCAGGCATTCATGCGTACTCTGTTACTGTTAAATGTCACATGTTGGTGTTTTGTGAAATTTTAGAACCATTTAGCCACGTATGTCTGAATCCTTGTCACCTAAATAGAAATGCATAAACTGGGTTCAAGACCAGATTTAGTTCTCCATATGGGATTTGGCAATCTTCGGTTTTGGTATTAGTAAAGGGTAAACTATCTGTTTGACCACCAAACTATTGTGAAAGTTTTAAAATGACCACCATAGAAAAAAACGCACCATTTCAGTACCCAAACTATTAAAATGGGATCATTTTGGCCACCTGCCGTTAATGGGCTAACGGAAGGTGACGTGGCAGTTAAAAAATTAAAGGTATAATCACACATTTGGTCCTTATTATTTACACATTCTTTCAATTTAGTCCTAATTTTAATCTAATAAAATAAATTAATTAGGTGGTGACACGTGTCAACACCTTATTGGAGGAATTTAATTATTTATATTTAATTTAATAAATTTATTTTCATCCCCCAATCAGGTGGTGACACGTGTCACCTGATTGGAGGATGAAAATAAATGGAATTTTTGCACCTAGTGTGAATCGAACCTGGGTGGCTGGGTAAACCTGGGCAAGATGCACATGGCAAAGCCACTGGGCTAAAGTCATTTTTTGTGATATGAAGTGCAAATAATTTATATAATTCATAAATGATCGATCCTTACCTTCCGTTTGTAAACCCAGATGCCCTTATCAACCAACCCAAGAAGCAGTCAATCTCGATTCTATAATGGCTGCTCCGCCTCCTAGAGAATTAGAAACTCTCCCACGGCGGTGTAAAGTCTCGGCCAAGGCTCCTCCTGCTTCGCCTATGAACCTCTTCTCCGACTGTAAAGACTTCGCTTTCTACGAGAAAAATAAGAGCTCAGCCACAAACAAGAAGAACAGCAAAAGGGTTCACGCCAAACGCAATAATACGTCGTTTGATTCCATGTTCTTCAGCTCATCTTCTCATCAAAGTGTTAATTACGGTGGTCGTGGCTGTGGGTGGTGGTGGTTTAGCAGCGAAGACGAAATCGATATCAGTAAAATCATCCAGAAAACTCCCATCATAATCAAATAAATAGTTATCAGAATCAGCATGTTGGACGGGAGCAGACTTTTCAAGAGCCTGCAAATTTTGAACTAATCAATCAATGATATAACAAAGAGAAAGAGTAAACAACTAATTTGCAAGATAGTTCAACAAATCAGGTCTCAGAAAGACAATTATATTCTGAACCAGTGAATATGTAGACTTACTATTGCATCAAAATCAAGATTACTGTTCACATAAATTTGTTTCTCTAGCATACAAAAGTGTGCTTCAGAAATAATGCTCACTAGAAAAAAGGTTCAGGGCGTACCGCGTACAACATACCGAATAAGTTAGCAAAGTCTCTAATATCGTATATGTATTTTCCTCTCCTGAAAATAGAATCGTGATCACCGGAGAAAGCGCAACGCTCGCCGGAGAAGAGCCAAGAGCGGGAATAAAGTAAAAGACAGATTTGCCGTTGTGAAAAGTTCCGACGATCCCTACACCGATTTCAGGGCATCGATGGTGGAGATGATCGTGGAGAGAGAGATGTTCGAAGCTAAAGAATTGGAGCAATTGCTGCAGTGTTTCTTGTCGTTGAACTCACATCACCATCATAGGATTACTGTCGAGGTTTTTACAGAGATTTGTAACACGTATGAATTAGATTACTTATTTGCACTTCATATCACAAAAAATGGCTTTAGCCCAGTGGCTTTGCCATGTGCATCTTGTTCAGGTTTACCCAGCCACCCAGGTTCGATTCACACTAGGTGCAAAAATTCTATTTATTTTCATCCTCCAATCAGGTGACACGTGTCACCACCTGATTGGGGGATGAAAATAAATTTATTAAATTAAATATAAATAATTAAATTCCTCCAATAAGGTGTTGACACGTGTCACCACCTAATTAATTTATTTTATTAGATTAAAATTAGGACTAAATTGAAAGAATGTGTAAATAATAAGGACCAAATGTGTGATTATACCTTTAATTTTTTAACTGCCACGTCACCTTCCGTTAGCCCATTAACGGCAGGTGGTCAAAATGATCCCATTTTAATAGTTTGGGTACTGAAATGGCGCGTTTTTTTCTATGGTGGTCATTTTAAAACTTTCACAATAGTTTGGTGGTCAAACAGATAGTTTACCCATTAGTAAATTGCAGACTCCAAAGTAGATGCCACTAATGTTATGCAAACTTGCAAATCGTCTTCTATTTGTAATTTTCTTTACAGTTTTTTTAAACAGAAGTTGAGCATTCACACTACCATGTAATGTTCATATACAAACAATTCAATTACTGGTTAAGTTTCATTATCACTTTGATGAGTCTCTGATTTGTGTCTTCCGGTTGCTTTTATATAGCAGAAAACCGCCACCAAGAAAGTTGTGGCCAGGCCTCCAAGGATCACACCACCGCCTGCCACAGATTTGTCCATGGAATGATGAGGCTTTTGCAGGTGAATGGTCTCTTCTTCTGCTTCAACACTCGCGTTTCCTCCGTTTTTTGGTTCAGTAGTGGCTGAAGAAGGGCTTCCAACAGCATGGTGCATGTTCTTTTCGGTGCGGGGCAGTTGGGACGGGCTTGAAGCTGGTGCAATGCCAATGGTCTTCACTAATTGGTTCTTTCCAAATTTCCTGATTGCAGGCGCCACAGCTCTGTATGAACCAGAGGTTTGAGCATTTTCACTAGCCATAGCCACAAAAGCATTCATCAGAACCAAGCAAAGAAGAAGAAACTGAGCCATTTTTTGTCTTTTGATTTTATGGAGGGGTCTGCTTAGACTGTATGTGTGTGTGTATATGTATATATAGATGCTGAAGAAAGTGCTGTAAAAGCTGATGGAAGTTTCCCATTGCTGGATTCCAATTTCTTAATCTGTTTTAATGAATTTGTCTGTGGAGTGGGGGATATTGAGGGGATACGCGTGCATGCATTAGAATATTAGAAAAACAGGTAAGAATGGCATCAAATGAACCGGGAACAAGATCTTTAATGTGTTTATTTGTAAAGTTTGTTAACCTGTATGATTAAATCAATCATACCGACAAATTTGGGGTGTTTGGTCAAGATGAATAAGTGTAAGTTTTAATATCCATGGATCTAAAATTCAGAAAAGCAAAGCTGAACAAAGAACAAAACAATGGCAGCATTTACAGTTGTGTGTTGCATGAAAATAACAACTTTGTCTGGTGATGTTCTTCAAATGCAGGCACAACATAATTAACAATATGTTTTGGCTCAACTGATGTGTTTGATTTGATTACAAAGGAAGCATTGAAAAGTTCCCATTTTCTCTCTTGTCAACCAGATCTCCTTCACAGTCAAAAGTTCAGTAATATCTGTTCTGAATATAATGATTTCAGCCTTGTAACCTAAACATGCGGTGGGATGCTCCCAAAGCTTGAGACATTAGGTGTTAGAAAAAGGAAACAACTGCGGTTGGACTTGGAACCATCTTGCCGACACACAAAACAAAGAACACGGTGTTTACACATGCAAGAGCTTAGAGAGAAAAAGATAAATCACTGCACCAGCCGGGAATCGAACCCGGGTCTGTACCGTGGCAGGGTACTATTCTACCACTAGACCACTGGTGCTGCGTTCTGACGAATTTCAACCAATGTTTTACTTCTTGTAAAACTTTATGATAATCCTATTAACATCAAAACACCAGGACCACAAATTCCAACTCTATGACCTTTGCCGATTTCTTCCCTGGTTCTGTCTTCAAAGCCGTAAAAACCAGTCGGTTTAATCCAAAATCCAAAATCCTAAAACCTGAAAATGCCAGTCTCAGTGCCTTTTCCATCTCAAACCCTTTCCTTCTCAAAATCCCTTATTTCCCCAACTCCCCTTTTCCTTCACACCAAACTCTCCGCCCTCTCCCTCCACAACCCAACCCCACCGCCCAATACCATAATCCGGATGGGGGGTGGCCCCAGGACTTTCCCAGGTGGGGTCTCCAAATGGCAATGGAAACGCATGCAAGCCAAGAAAGCCAAGCAACTCCTCAAGGCTCGACTCGCCCGTGAACG
This sequence comes from Hibiscus tridactylites, assembly GCA_958450335.1. Classification (NCBI taxonomy): domain Eukaryota; kingdom Viridiplantae; phylum Streptophyta; class Magnoliopsida; order Malvales; family Malvaceae; genus Hibiscus; species Hibiscus tridactylites. The sequence goes on along the minus strand of OY288274.1, from coordinate 44,411,906 downwards.
CAACATCTACGAGATGCGCAAGAGGGCCGAGCTCAAAGCCGCCGTGTCCGAACTCGAACGCCCTTGGGAAGTCGTTGAAAAAGCACCCAACTTGTTCTCCGTTTCCGCCGATGAGCAAGTTAAAGTCTTGGCCGACAGGTTCCAGAAGCCTGGCGGTTTCGATATGTGGAGTGACAGAGATGGGCCTCAGCTGTTTGATACTGTTGATGAGTTGCCTTCCGCCAGGTTCTTCCCTAAAGGGGTTGTTCACAGTGTTAAGCCGTATTTGGGGAGTAGAGGGAGTGATGAAAATACTAAGCTTTTGAGTGAAAACAAGGGAGACGAGACTGGGAATAGAGATGGTAGTGTTGCGGAGAGAAATGGGAAAAAGAACGGTGTTAAATGGAGGAGGAAAGGATTTAGGAGAAGGTTTGGTGCTGCTGGGGAGGCTAATTCTGATGGGAAGATAAGTAATTCCAAGTCTGAAGGTCTTGATAAAAGGACCTTCAAGTCTGGGATTTATGATAAAAGAAGTGATTTCAAGTCTGAGGTTTATGATATGAGCTTGCAAAGAGATGGGAGTTATGGGATTAATAGGAAAAACTGATTTACACTGTTGAAATCTCAAGGAGGGAAGGAATAAAAAGGCTATGCTTTATTGGTAATGTTCTTCTTCTTCTCCAAATTGTCTCACTTTGTTTTTCCCTGGATTAAATTTGTTTGAAGGTTTTCCTATATTGAATGTATATGTAGAACTTGTATATGAACTTTGATGGATATAATTAGCTATTCACTTAAAAGTTCTTGCCATCTCTAGTTTTTCTTTTGTATACTTAAACTGATGGACTTGGCAACTTTTTTGCCAGTTTGGTCTTAGTTCAAGCTGCTAAAACTTTTGGTTTGATGCTTAGTTTATTTAAGCATTTCCACTTTATATTATTCCCAACCCAAATGTTGATTTTGTTGGGGGCTTGTTTCAGTATCAATTCTTTGTCAATGTTGTCAAACAGTAGATGAAATAAAGGGATAAGAAACAATGAGCCAGCTCCTGATGTATATAAACTATTCAATTTGTTCTAATCAGAGCTTTGCATTTTCTGCAAATTGTTTTCATCTTTAGGCTGTGAATTTAAAAGTTCATCTAATTGCATGATGCACTTAACTGGAACTGATAGTGTAAAAATCATCTAGAGGTTCAAATAATGTGTTGGATTTCATGTGACATCTTAAATATCCAACCGAAGTCTTAACCTTTACTTTTTCATTAATTGACCGTGGAGATATTTGTAAGCCTCTGTTTCAAATGAAACTTTGAGGTCTCAAATTTAAACAAGACAGATTCTTCAAGACATAAGTGACACAGAGATGTACTAGTCCTTTACACGACTATTTCTATGATGTGTTTTTAGTTATTAGATTATGGAGAGATGAGCTGGAGCTGCATATTTATCGCAAATCACTTGCTCTTCTATCATAGGCTAATTGACACAAAAGCTATCGTTTGCTCTTCATGTCTTAGGCTGATCGACACGAAAGCTGGCAATTGCTGGTTTAAATAGTATAATTGAGAACTTTAGACATTCTGATTCTGGTAAGGTTCTTTTATTGTCCCTGAAGAGTTTGAAAATGGTTGATGACTTGGCTCTTGATCGATTGATGGCCGAGGCTTTGTGTTTCTCCATTTTGTCATTCTGAATATGAGTTGTGGGCTAATTATCCTACAATTCATTAAGGTTTCAGCCACATAAAGAGCTGATGATATTGAAAGATCTGACATATATCTTTCACTTGGGTGTTTGTGATATCTTGCCTGCATAAATTCCATAAGACATGATTCCTAGGTGATTAAGATAACTGTGACAATTTGCTTACTTGGAGAGTTCTGTTTCTTTAGGTACACTGATTGCATCATGTTCTATGAGATAAAAACAATAGGAAGAAAAGAAAAGTAGAAATTCCCATAGGATTTACTTCTGTTACCATGTCACTTTCCCACAGTAAGACTTGTAACATTACACAACTACTCTGATGAAGCTGTGTCGACCCGTCCTCACATATCTCTATCAGGAAGATACTCGCGCGCATGTAGATGCTAAATCCGAAAGGATAGATGTATCCCACCAATGTCTTCTTCATGCATAGCTTCATCTTCCTACTTTGAACCAGTCATTGTCCTTGGGATCCAGTAGGTTTTATTCCATTTCAACAGCTTCCTCGTTTGTACCTTTTAAGTCAAGGCAATCATTTAGAAAGCACTATCCACCCTTGATAACATGTCCATGCTTCATTCGTCAACTCGATCAATCTCAGCTTCCATTTTGGTAGAGCTGACCAAGGTTAGGTTAAATGTATGCCATGCCGACAGATATATTGAGTTGGAAAATTGAGCAGATGAGTGCGGCAGCCATGATTCCGTTCCAAACATAGTGGGATTTATAAGTTTGGTGTAGCCTATAATTTATTTGATCACTATATTGTTGCTCCTAATTGGAATTATGATAGTGATTTGCCACATAAAGCTCCCATGTCTCGTTGGGAGCTTTATGTGGTCAAAACCTTGTGGACTCCCCTGCCACAAATGCCTACATTCAGGTTCAATGAATGATAATGATTTGAAAGCTTCCATGATTACGCCAAACTTCTTACTTCTCCTTTCATTTGCGATCAATACAAAAATTATTATGTCTCGTTAAATCTTTTTTAATAAATAAAATTATATTAGAAAATTGACCATAAATTATATCTCTTTTTTTCTTGATAAGTTTTTTTCTTTCTTTTTGATAAAAAGTTATACTTGTAATTTTCTCTCTCTCTTTTTTTTCAAGTGTAGGACATCAAATAACATGTCAGTGTCACATGTTGTAATCTTATTAGTTAGTATATTTTAGGTAAATAGGGAAAAAATGATAGTTTAAGTATCATTTTGACCAAAAATATACTTTAGTAATTGAAATATAGTTCAGGGTCAATTTTCTAATAAATGAATAATTAAAAAAATAGTATTGTTATCAACAAGTGTTGGGTACATTGGTAAGACACATTGTACTCTCAAGGAGAGGACGTAAGTTTGAACCTTGAAGATGATATTGTTGGAAGGGACAACCTCGCACCCCGAACATGAACCGTAAAACGAACATGCATATAACCAAAAAAATAGTATTGTTAACACTACCTTATATTATAACCTAAATTCTTACCATTGTAAGAATTTATGTAAGATCGCATTTTTTTAGCCGCAACGTAAGAGTGTTTCATCCTAAAACTACCCCACTCAGACACTATAGGAAGAGGTTACTTCCCATGAAGGTGATCATACATCGAGTCAAAACTCGAAATCTAATTAAAAAATTCCAAGCTTGAGTATGCCCAAACTAATTAAAAAATTCCAAGCTTGAGTATGCCCAAACTATTATTTTTAACTCTAAAAATGAAACAATAAATATATTTATAAACCATGAGATTAAAATAATAATCCTATAAATTATAGTATATAAAAAATATTTAATATGATTATTAAATTAAGGTATATTTACACCTTAGTTAAGGCGCACAGGTGGCCTTTAATTAAGGCTTGTGCGAGATGCAAAGAATTTGAATCCTGCCAAATTGAGGCAATGGAGGGAATCACCCCTTCCATTTTAGCTTAGGGTTTATTTACACTTTAAGTTCTTTTGTTTTTAGGTAATATTTTATTTAGGTTTTGATTTTGCATGTTAAATTTATTTTTTATTCAATCGAATCCTAATTCCAGTCTTCGTGTCTTAGATTTAGACCATCATTTTAGAATTAATTTAATTATCATTCTATTTAGGTCCCAATTTTGATACTTAACGTGCAAATTCGATTTTGTTTGAATTGATTTTCCTAATATGCTATATAAACATATGCACTTTGGGTTAAATTTGGAGTTTTAATTAGCTTGCCTAAAGTGAAAGAGGAGATAAGGATTAAGGTATATTTTGGGGTAAATGATTAAATAGTAATAGAAAAATGAAAATACTTTGATGCACAAGCTGTGTAAACTTTAGTTTACACAAGCCCTTTAATTTTAGGGTTTACGGTTTTATGTTAGGGTTTAGGGGTTTAGTATGTAGGGTATATAATTTAAGGTTTATGGTTAGAATTTAGAGTTTAGAGTTTAGGGCTTAGGGTTTAGGGTTTAGGTTGCTAGGGTTTGTGATTTAGATTTTAAATTTTATAAAAGAATTGTGTAAAAAAAATTTACACAGCTTGTGCATCAAAATAAAACCCATAGAAAAATTAGGTTTATGCACTGCAAGCGGTGAGATTTCAGATTTATTTGTGGTTAAATTCAAATACTTTAAATTGGTTAAATTTTAGTTTACTTTATATTGTATGGTAAATTTGTTAAATTGGTCATTGGACTCTCAAATTTATTCACATTTAAATTGTCAGGTTAAATTTCAGATTAATTTTTATGGCTTAAGGTTTATGGTTTAAGGTTTAGGCCCTACCGGTAATGGTTTAGACTATATGATATCAGAAGCATGCTAACGCAAGAGCGGAGTGTAATTCTTCGTTGTATTCCACGAGAGGCGAATAATGTAGCTGACGAATTAGTTAAACTCCTTAGAGGGTGCCCCGGAGGTTGTATTATATGATAGTACTCCGAATTTCCTTGCGGATCTTGTTGCTAGGGATCAATGCGGGCATGTGCCCCTTGATTATTGTTTATCTCTTGTAATGTTCATTCAAGGTGTACTCTTTTTCCCATCTAGATTTAGGGGTTTTATAATGAGACACTTGGTTTGAACTCACCCTTATTAATCAACAAAGAAATTCAAACATGTTTATCAATCCTTTTTGATATAATGAAACAACTTAAAAAATGTTGTTGTGACCCCCTTTGAATTTTAAAAAAAAAAATATTTTCAAATTGTAACATATTCAATTTAGTCACAATTATATATATATTTTTAAATTTTAATTTAATTTAGTTATAATTATATATATATTTTTAAATTGTAACATATTTCGGCATCCTAAAAGATCTTTTGGTTCATATTAATTCCTAAAAAATATTTTTATCCAAAATTTACCCACAATTATCACACCGAAGTCTATTTTTACACGGTAAGACCCAACTTGAACTTCAACCGAAACCGATATTATCCGACCGGAATTTTATCCGTCAACGACGTGGCCTAACCCGAAGTCCATCCGAACCTGAACTAACCCGTTAATTAACTGATTCAGACCCAAACTATTTTGACATGAACTGAAACTTCATCGACTTGAAATTAACCTGACCCAAATTCGAACTGATTTAAAATCAACCTGACAATTACCCGAATCAGAGTCGATCCGGACCCAACCTGATCCGAGTCAAACCATTAAATTAACTTGACATAACTTGTATCTGATTTGACCTGACCTGAAACCTGAACGATTACCTTATTTCGCATCCCTATTGTAAACATGTCTAACATCCAAGTCCTTCAACACAAAATCAAAAGTTTTGAAATCCAAAAGGCTTCTAAGGATTGAAGCATTCTCTCTCAAATCTAAAAAAAATATTAGTAGACAGTGAAGAACTCGAAGAATTTTGGAGAATATCACATATTTCTTGTCATGTTTAATCAACAGAAAAGAGATGAAATTCATTTTCAATATCAAGTGTTCTTAAGTAGAATTATCCATCCAATAGTAAATCTTGAAGACTCTTAGATCAAAAGTCATCAAATTTAGATGACTCTCATATAAAAATGTCATCAGAAAAAAATAATAATTTATTTAGAGACCGTAACTCAAATTTTATGAATAAAATATTTTGTTTTATTCGAACTTTTCAGTTCTTATTTTAACTCAATTTATTTGTAGACATCTATAGTAACAGAAAAAAACATATTAGTAAATGCAGATGGCAGTTACATGAGATATTATCAAGTAAATATCAAAAGAGAAGTGGATTGAGACCAAGTTCGTTTAGATTAATATAATTGAATTTAAATTGTTCCGTGTAATTCTGAAATTGCTTTAAAAAAACTAAACAAGTTGGCATCCTTTGATATTGCAACATGAAGCCAGTAGTGGCTGATGAGACAGTGTTCTTCTGAAAAAAACTTGATGTATAAAAAGCGGTCCCTATATGATCCTACATCAATGGTGGATCCTTTCTTGTGACTAAAGGCAATGCCGACTCATAAATCAATTCACATATCTTCTTTGATATCTTTTTCCTGCAATCATATTTGTTAAAATTATGACTCAAATTCTTTTTTGAATCGATTCGAATATCAATGAAAAGACTAAAGGCTCCACAATTATCAATCAGTATAAAACTTTACTTCACCCTTTGGATATACATTGAAGAGTAGGAAACGTAGAATTACTTTTTATAATGGTTTCTTTTGTAACCAAGTAACCTATCCTATAAATAGATACTAGAGATTAGGATTAAAATCTCTTCTTTACGACTAAGTGAAAATTTCTCCTCCTTTGCCCGTGATTTTTCACGATTTAGATTTACCATGTAAATCTTGATGTTTATTTTTTGCGATCATTTGTTTTTCGTCATTTTCGTCTCGACAATTATAACAATTTAACTGCAGCAAGAAAATTAAAATAATTACGGTAGCAAATCTTAGTTTCTTTGGAGGAAATTTGCCCAACAAATGTTTGGGGAAAATGAAGAGAGAAAATGGTGGTAGTTTGACAATGCAATAAAAACATGTAAAGTAACATTTGGATTTCGACACGAAATTATAATGTTTGCAGATATCAGAAACAAGGCAAAGCAAAGCAATGAATCAGCAGAAGAGACTAGTTAGAAAAGAAAAAGAAAGTGAAAGGCACTCCGGTTTCAAATCACACGGCAATTAGACATAAAGGTGAAGCATCTAATTCAGGAAATAACCCGTTTTAGAGAGTTGATTAATTTGCATTATTCAACTGTGATAATGATAGTAATAAAGATAAATTGGTAGATTAATGGTGGACTCATAAGTCATAGCATTATGATTTACGACTGTAGTTTTAGAAAGTGGAAGCACAGTGTTTAAGTTGAGCCAGTGAATCTTTACTCTTTGATTCACATTGTAAATGTGAATGCCGCCATTGTTGAATCCCAAGAAATGGAAGAAAGTTCAGAATATCAACAGTTTTTGGTCCTATATATAATCCCTGTGAAATCTTCTAATCGAAAGCAACGTCATATATAAAGGCTAAACCATGCATGTGCTTCATATGATAAATTCTTCCATGTATGTGCTTTATTGTGTATTTAAATAGGAGTATAAATCATATTAAAAAAAATAAAAATCGTCTATCCTTTTTAGTGCCTTATTTTTTTATGCACCTTCGTTAAAAAATTGAAATTGAAATTTAGAATTAAAATTTAAAGTTAGAGCTTAGAATTAGGGTTTAGCGTATTGAGCTTAGGGGACAAAAAGGGGCAGAGAATTCTTGTCCTTTAAATAGAGATGATAATACTTCAAAAGGATAAAAAGGCTTATATCACAAGTATTTAAAGTATATCACTTTTTTTCATCTAAGCACTTAAAGTATTTTTTTTGTCAAAATCAATTGTTTCTTCTCGGATGCGTTAACATTTTTTTACATCTAGTTTTTATCACGGGACGAGACGAAAAAGATTAGATCGAGATACAATCAAATATATGTGACTACTCTCTCTCCCCTTTTATTTTTATTTTACCTTTTATAGAATTAGATAAAAATAAATAAGGTAGAACGAAAAAATGGATTCAACCTCACTAAAATTCGTGAATTCAAATCATTCGATTCAATTACTCTTGTATCTCACACTTAAAACTAAAATCAAGAATTATGTAATCATCGGATATACATCAGATATAAATATTTAAAAAAAATCTACAATCAAGTACCTAAACTTATATAACTTTTATAGATTATTAAATGGACTAATATCACTACAAAAATTCTAATATATTTTTTGGAAAGAGAGGAGTTTTTTTATTGATATTTTAGCTATGGTTTGTGCCTCATTAAACCCTCCCTAAATTTAGATGGGTGAAAAGAGTACGACGCAACCATAGCTTTAGATGATATACAAAAGAAACCAAAAAAGGTTCACAACCACTCCAGTTTAAACCACAATGCACACGTCAGGAAATAAAAAATATAAAAATGTTGGATAAGAACTGCAAAACAGAATGTTAGCACTGACTGGAAACAAAAAATAAACAAAAAGCTGATCGTCGTGGTGAAAACCACTACTTTAGAAACGTATTTGCCTCGATGTGTGTAATCATTGCGTTAGGCGAAACGTTCCCCCGAGGTTAACACAGTAGCTCCGGTGATCCGTACACCCGAAGATCGGAGTGAACTGACGGTGATACAGCACTTCAGAGGAATAGAACAGAAAAGAAAGCTGTGTAATTTTCAGTGTATTGAGAAGCTTAGAAAGCCTCACAAACAACCTATAAATACTGAACAATAACAGAAAAATTATTTCACGTTCCTTTGATTCTTAAGAAAAATTCTTACGAATTTTCATCACGCGCACGTACGTATTACCACGAGCCAAGCCGAGCCGGACAGTGGCGACAACGGCGCGCGAGATTCTCCCTTGTTCTCTATCACTCAACAAGGGAGGGGAGAATGAACACTATAATTACCACTTAAAGTGGTATTTTCCACTTCGTGTGGGATATTGTCTAAGCATTACCAACATTCTCCCACTAATGCGAAAGAATTCTTCCGAAACACGAAAAACAACCTCCTCAGAAGAGCAATAGCGGAATTAGTTGTTTAAGCACTAGTGACCGTATCTTGAACTAGTACATACTGATAATGAGTAATCCTTCTCTTAGATAAGTGAAACTAGTTTTGAACTTTCTAATATTAGGGTAAACTCATAACACACAACTAACCCTTTCATCTACTGAAGTTCTCGATGTGTAATATATATATATATATATATATACAAAGTATATATTTGGCCATCTTACCTCAGGATTATAGTAAGTGTATTAGAAAAATAACCCAACATTTTTCATAGAAGGTGGCTAATCCTTCTCACTTACGTAGGTTATTTCATTAGGTTTTTCTCAATTAAACCATCCATATATGACTATGAAATAATTAAGAACTATTACAATAGCTTAACCTCTCAAGGATTATGGTGATTTTCTTCAAGTTCGTTATAAACGAACCACCCAACCTTAGGCTAAGAAATCATTAAGAATAAATATCCAGCCTCATTAACCGGTGAATTCAATATGTCCTTCTCAATAGAACACCCAAAATTTGAATTCATTAAGAGTTTGAGTAAAACTCAACCTTTTCTAGCGGTAAATTCATTTAGTCTTTATATTAGAGTCTACCCACTTAGCTTTGGGTTATGAACTTATTAAGAATAGATATTAAACCGCAAATCGGTAAATTCATCAAGTCTTTCTCACTAAGACCACCCAAACTCTGGGCTATGAATTTATTAAGAGAAATAAAGCTCATCCTGTGCATGTACATTATTCGTCATATGGATAGGAAATGAGAAATGTACACTATGAGTCTTTCCATGGTTTTGTTTGACCATATTGAACTTGGATAACTAAGTTGGGTATCCACCATGAATTCCTCAACCAATGGGCTTTAAACCCATCCCCCTCGACGAATCTAAGACCAATTTCCGACTTAACCCTTTGGTAAGCGGATCTGCTAGGTTCCTTTCCGACTTCACATACTCTAAAGAGAGTATCACATTCCTTATTAAGTGTCTCATTGATTCATGCCTTATGCGAATGTGCCTCTTCTTACCATTATAAGCTTGGTTCTTGGCAACACTTATCGCAGCTTGTGAATCACACAGTAAGGAAATTGGAGGAGTTGGCCTTCCCCACAACGGAATTTCAGCTAATAAATTTCTGAGCTACTCGGCTTCTTGCCCATCTAAGTCAAGAGCTATAAACTCCGATTCCATTGTAGAACGAGCAATACAAGTCTGTTTCAAAGACTTCTACGAGATTGCTGCTCCACCCAAAGTAAAAACATATCCACTCGTATAGCTTACCTCGTCATTATTAGAAACCCAATTTGCGTCATAATATCCTTCTAAAGCAGCATGATAGCCAACGAAATTGAGTCTCCAATCTAATGTTCCCTTAAGACACTTGAGTAAGCGTCTAAGAGCAATTCAATGTTCATTACTTGGGTTGTGAGTATATCTACTAAGTATACTCACAGCGTAGGCAATATCAGGTCAAGTATGGTTCATTAAGAACATTAGGCTCCCAATTATTTTAGCATATTCAATTTGGGAGACACTACTTCCTTTATTTTTAAAAAGATGTATGCTATAGTCGTAAGGAGTTCGAACATGGATGACATCAAAACTGTCGAATTTCTTTAACACTTTCTCAATATAATGTGTCTGGCTTAAAGAAAATCCCTTTTAAGTTTTGGTAACCTTGACTCCTAAGATCACATCAACTTCTCCCAAATCAGTCATCTCAAATTTAATGGATAAAAACCTTTTGTTTTGTTAATGGACTCAATGTTAGTACTAGAAATCAACATGTCATCAACATATAAACTTATGATGACACAATCAACACCAAACATCCTCGAATACATGCATGCATTCGAACCATTCACAACAAAACCAAAACTAAGAATAATTTTATGAAATTTCTCATACCATTGTTTAGGAGCTTGTTTAAGGCCATAAAGAGACTTTTTAAGTCTGCAAACTTTGCCTTCCATACCAGGCGCCTTAAAACCAAGGGGTTGCTCCATATAGATCTCCTCATCTAGATCTCCATTTAGAAATGTCATCTTTACATCCATTTAATGTACTTGCAACTTGTGAATGGAGGGTAGTGCAAATAATGCACGGATCGTTGAGATTTTTGTTACGAGAGAATAAATGTCAAAGAAGTCTATAACAAATTTTTGAGTGAACCCTTTGACTACTAGCCTTGCCTTATACCTCTGAATAGAATCATCTGGTCTCAGTTTCTTCCGAAAAACCCATTTATTACTAATGATTTTAAATCCTCTAGACAAGTCAACTAATTCCCAAGTATGATTAGACTATATTGATTCTAGTTTATCATTGATAGCGCTTTACCAAAAACTAGCATCAATAGATCGTATATCTTCTTCATATGTTTTAGGATCCTCATCTAATAGAAAAGCTTGAGCTATAGGATTAGAAAGAGTGTCATAATCATTTATCTCAAAAATAATGGAAGTTATAAAATCTGGTCCAAAAGAAGAATAACTCTTTGTCTCTTGCTTCTTCTAGGATCAAACTCTATCTCTTGAGATGACCTAGCAGGCACACTAGAAGAAGTGGATGGAAGTTTTTCTGTTTGTGTTTCACTATCTAGTCTAGGCTTTTTCAAAGGAAAAATGTTTTCAAAGAAAACAACATCCCTAGACTCACAAATAGAATAGTCTTGTAGAAACATGAACCGATATGCGGCACTGTTTGAAGCATACCTTATAAACACTAAATCAACGATTTTCGGTCTGATGGTGAATTTCTTAAAGTCTAGCAATCCTAATTTAGCCAGACACCCCCACACTTTCAGGTATTGAAGATTTGGAGCGTAGCCTTTCCATAATTCGTATGGAGTATAATCTAACTTCTTATGATGTACTCGATTCAAAATATGATTAGCCGATAGAATGGCTTCCCTTCACATATTATCAGACAACCCAAAACTTATCAACAATGAATTCATCATCTCTTTTAAAGTTCTATTTTCCCTCTCGGCGATGCCATTTTATTGAGGAAAATAGGGGCAGATGTTTAATGTATTATGTCATTCTTCTCACACATCTCTTTTAAGAAATTAGATCCATATTCACCACCTCTATCGGATCTAACCCGTTTAATTCTCATATTTAACTGATTCTCAACTTCTGCCTTATAAATAAGAAAAAAGTTTTCAGCCTCATCTTTAGTTCTAAGGAGATATACTTTTGTATATCTTGAGAAGTCATCTACAAAAGTAATATAGTAGTGTTTTCCTCCTTTACTTTTAGTATTTCTAAAGTCTTCTAGATCAGAATGAATTACCTCTAACAATTCAGTCTTTCTTTTAGAAACAGTCTTAAAGTGAGGTCTAGCATGCTTGGTTTCTACACAAATTTCACATTTGTTAAAGCTAGTTATATCTAGTTTTGGCAGAATATTCGTTTTCATCATTTTCTTTAGAGAGTAAACATTCACATGACCTAATCTAGCATGCCACAAATCAACAATTTCAACAGTGTAAGCAGAAGTGGAAGCTTTATTTTCATTAAGTTGAGTTTCTATGACAAATAAACCCTCATTTAAAAACCCTTTCCCAATGTAATCACCGTTTCGGGAAAGAACAAGTTTGTCTACCTCAAAAACTAACTTAATGCCTGACTTATTCAGAAGCCCTCCACTTAATAAATTTCTACGCAGGGCAAATACATACAGAACATTATTAAGAGCTAAAGTTTTACCGGAGGTCAACTTGAGTAAAACTTTGCCTTTGCCCAACACTTCAGAGTTGTTGGAGTCCCCATGTACACATGTTCACCTTTGTCTCCATCCTCGAACTCGATGAAAAATTCCCTTGTTGCGCAGAAATGTTTGGATGCACCAGTGTCCACTATCCATTCTGTATTATTCTCCGCCAAGTTGACTTCTGAAATTACAGCTACAATGATGTCATCATCATTGTTTTTTGCAGTATTCAACTGTTGTGTATTCTGGCGATCGGAACGATGTTGCCACTAGAAAGCTTTGTGGCCAACCAAACCGCATACATAGCATTTGACGATTTTCCCTTCAGCCTTGGCCTTGCCTGGTTTCTTAAAGTTGGCGCCCTTTTGTGGTTTCGTCTTATTCTGATTCTCTTTTTAGCAGTCTTTTTGAATTTAGACCCTGAAGAACCACTGGACTCAACCATGTTAACTTTAAAAGATAACTGAGCAATATAGTTAGTAACCTTATCTTTCAAACGGTTTGCTTCCTCTATTTTCATGTGAGCCATTGCAGTAATCAGACCACGATTTGGGTAGCTTCTCGACTAGGACATTGGCTTGAAGCACCTCGCACATTTGCATCCCTTTGGCAAGAATATGGGAGACCAACTTCTCATAATCATGAACTTGGTCCATGATCGGCTTGTCATCGGTCATTTGAAATTTTAGCCACTCGCCGACAACAAATTTCTTAATGCTCGCATCGTCAGCTCCGTATTTCTTCTCTAGGGTATCCCAGATCGTCTTGGCACTCATTTCTTTGAGGAATGTGTCAAACAGTTTGTTAGAAATGTGTCTTAAAAGGTGACCCCGAACAATTTGGTCATCTTTGGCATATTTTTAAGCAACAGCTGCAGCAGCTGCAAGGATAGAAGCAACGTCTGACTGAACATCACCATATGTGGCAGTTGAATCCATTATGATCGGAGCCACGAGCATGAGCCCGAGCCGAGTCGGCCAGACGGCGGCGGCGGCGGCGCGTGAGATTCTCCCTTGTTCTCAATCACTCCATGCGAGATAGTGTCTAAGCATTACCAACAAAAACTTCCATAGAAACCCAGTAAGTAATCTGCTATCCTGATGGTCGTGCACCTGCTAGGCTAGATCAACGATATGACACCAAATCATGTTTTTGAGAAATGTCTTTTTTAGCTAAGTTATCTGGTAGAGTATTGCATTCTCTTGGAGCATGTTGGATTCTCCACTCAAGACTTTCACATACATTTAAACATGCCGCGATCAAGGGTTTAAAAGCAGTAGGACATCGTTGGGATCTCACAATCCACTCCACAGCTAACAAGCTGTCACTCTCAAGAATTACCATATACTTGCTAGCCCGGGAGGAATTCTTGAATAATTTACATGCTTCCACGATGGCCAAAATCTCGGTAGAGGTAGCATCTGATATCCCTATTGATTTGGAGAAAATGATGAAGCATTCTAACCTTTTGTGAAACCTATGCTTTGATTTTCTGTTTTGTTGGATTTTTAAGTTGATGTTATGCTTTTTTTTGAACTTAATGATATTTATGTTGCCTATTTATACCTTTTCATATGTTAGGCACTTTACTTTGTCTCAGTTTTTTTGATCTAACAAAAAGGGGGAGAGGGAAGATCACAACACTTTAAAAAATTTGTTTTTCAACTTAAAAGTTACCTAGCTCATATTAAGGGGGAGTTAATTTTGCAAAGTTTTTCAAAGTGTCAAAAATTTTAAGTTTTAGTTTTGTTATATCAAAAAGGGGGAGATTGTGAAACCTATGTTTGATTTTGATATAATTAAATCTTTAAGGATCAAATTGAAAAACTTAAAATTGTTTTATAAGCCCCTTAATAAGTTTTAAATCACCAACACTTTAAAACTGATTTGAAAAACTCAAACTCAAAATATTTTCTAAGTGTTCCAAGGCCAAACTATTGAAAACCGTCCAGGTGTATCAATACCTTTTTTACAAAGTTGGCTACTAGAGGAATTCGTTTTGATACGCCCTTAACCGTATCGAAACATATTCAATATGTATCGATACGCTCCTTTGTAAAGTCTGAAAGAGTTTGAATGGTGTACCGATACGGCTCCACCCGTATCGATACGGTCTTAACGAATTTTTAATTCATATCGTTTTAAATGCTTTCGACCGTTGGTGTCAGTTGTTAAGTAACCAAATTTCAAATTGGCAATTGACCCATATCGATACGGTAAACCCTCGTATCGAAACGGAAACTTCCAGTGAGCTAAGTCGAGAAAAAGGTATCAATACGGTCTCATCCGTTTCGATACCCCCTATCGATATGCCTACGTGCGTTTCGATACCCCCTATTTATTATGTACAACGACTCTTTCTTTTTTGAGACAGATATCGATACGAATCCCCGAGTACCGATACGGATAGCTGCAGAAGTGCATTTATGGTGGTAAGAGAGGGTTCCAACGGCTCTATTCAATTCCCCAACCACCCAAACGGCTAGAATTAATAGAGGATGTATAAATTGAAGCTCTTTGAAGGCCAACAACAACTATTGAACCCACAAGCATCATCAAAGCAAAAATCCAAACCCTAGTGCTCTTCAAAGTCAAATTCTTGTACCCAACTCTAGTGTTTTCATTGTTATCTTGTATTGTGAGTTTGGGGTGATTGAAATTGTATTTGGGTAAACATTTATCCTTTGTGAGGAATTAGTTGAGTTTACTAAATCCTTCTCTTTGTAAAATTGAGTGGATTAAGCTTTGGGTAGAAAGCTTAATCAAATTTGTAAGGTTACCTCCTCATCCAAGAAAAGGGGAAGAATTCAAGTAGTGAATTGGTTGAAAATCCTTAGTGGGAACTAAGGTAGTGGATGTATAGTTCATTTGGAGAACTTGAACTAGTCTAACTACTTGTGTCATCTTTTATTTTTCATTCATTCCTCCCACCATTTTTTTATTGCCAATTCACCCCCTCTTGGCCATTTGCAATTGTGTGATCAACTCAACACCTTTCATTGAGAAGACAATCTCCAATACCCGCTTTACCAAAACTTACAAGAACCGTTCCATCAGTGTTAAATTTAAGAGCATCTAAGGGTGGGGGATCCATGCAACCGTTCTTGTAACACCTATATCACAGGCTAAGTGCACAAAGTTTTTTGGGATGTTG
Organism: Hibiscus tridactylites; assembly: GCA_958450335.1. NCBI lineage: Eukaryota > Viridiplantae > Streptophyta > Magnoliopsida > Malvales > Malvaceae > Hibiscus > Hibiscus tridactylites. The sequence continues at coordinate 44,396,325 of OY288274.1, read as the reverse complement.
ATTAAGTCATTTAACGAGATAGTGGCCTCAAGCCATTTAACCTTGCATCATACACTCAGCTGGTGAATGCATAGATCAAACATGGATTCAACAGACATCTTTAAGTCTTTAAAAACGTTCTCATTTCTAAATAACTAAACGAACCATATGAAGAAAAAAACTGAGTTGCCATACCTTATATTGAAGACGATTAGGAGGATTAGAAGACCAGATTTGAAGGAGATCAGTAATCGAGGCAGGAAGACCAAATGAATACACCAAATTCAACATCATTTTTGCCATATTTCCCAAACAATTTTGCAGTGGTTGAGAAGATGGTTTATCGTTTCTGGAGCATTCTTGCATAAGGAACAGAAGGAAGAGGATATGGGATAGGGGTAAGCATCCACGTTTGAAGAGTTCAAAATTTTTAGGCAACCATCCATGGAATACTTTTCACACAAAAGCTTCTACTCTTGGGGGAAAAATGTCCGACCAAACTAGTATTCAAATGTCATTATTTACTATGTTACACGACCACCCCACTTCACAGAATGATTTCACAATAAATATACCAATCGAATTGGCCTTCCATCTAATAGAACATGAAATGAACAATTGAGTTTGACATTATTAATAACATTCGAAAAAGCTTCCCACTATTCAATTTCCCAATCGAACAAATTCCTCCTCAAAGGGATGTTCCATTTCCATTCTCCATCCAGAAGACTTCCAAAGTTTGCAATGACCCCAATTTTGATAGTTTAGAGAGCATAGATTCTTGTAAATGCATGCATCAACGCCGATTGGCCTAACCATATATCACTTTAGAATTGGTTTCTCAAACCATTTCCAACAATGAAACATATGTTTTCCCTGAACAATTCCATATTGGAAGATAACATAGACAAAATGTTTCTCTAAATCCATGATTTGTTGGATGGTTTAGGTTATTAGGTAAGATCGATTGAGAGTTTGGTTTATGTCTGGATTCAATCACTCTTCTTCATAACCTTTTAGGCTCCGATCCGTAGTGCCATATCCATTTGAGTAGAAGGGCTCGGTTCTTGTCTTTGAAATCCATAAGCACAGGCCGCCACATGATTTAGGGAGATAATTTTTTCCCAACTTACCCAATGTATAGTTCTTCTACCAATTGAACCCTATAGAAATTTAGAAATGATACGTGCTAGTTTGGAGGCGATATAACCCGGTAAGGGAAATTTGAAATAAAGTTGATTGGCAAATTAGAAAGGACGGATTTTGCCAACGAGATGGGACCACTAAAGGATAAAGATTTTTATTTCCAGCCAGATAGCTTGGATTTCACTCTCTCAACAATTGACAACCAAATAATCGAGTTATTCTTACTGTGTCCCAGAGGTAAGCCTAAGTAGATGCAGGGGAGAGTTTCACTTTTACATGAGAGTAAATATGCCGGAAAATCAATCACCGAGACTTCTACATTTATACCAATCAATTTCATTTTTTGAGATTGAGTTTAAGCCCTAATACAAGTTCAAATCCTCTTAAGAGGTGTACAATATTTTTAATTTCAATTTCACTGGCACCATTGAAGATGATTAGATCATCATCAAACTATAGGTGTGAGATAACCACAGAACCATTACCAATACATAATCGAGTGAGAAGTCATGTATCAAAAACTTTGGATATCAACGAACTTAAAGCTTGAGCGACAATATTGATAGAAGCGGGGATATGGGGCATCCCTGCCTAAGTCCATGACGAATGGAGAAAGACTTAGTATGTGAGTCGTTTACCAAGACCGAGATTGAAACCATAGATAAACAAAATTTGATCCAAGAGCACCAAGTATTTTCGAATCCCATTTTCCCAATATGAAAAGTAGGAAGTTCCAATCCACAGAGTCATAAGCTTTGCAAAAATTTTCTTTGAAAACGATCCCTTGAAGACCTCGCCTTTTTGTATGATCAATGATCTCAATCGATATCAAAAAATAGTCAAGGATTTTTCTTCCTGGACAGAAGGCAAACTAAAATTACACTATAATTTTCTCTACCACACTGCTCAAACACAAGGCTAGTTTTTTTGCCAGTAACTTGTACACGCAACCCACTAGGCTAATTGGATGATAATCATCCATGAAGGTTGGAGAGTTGGTCTTTGAAATTAAGATAATAAAAGAATGATTGAACGAGCAGTCACTAACTTCTCCCTTGTATAGTTGAGAGAAAATGATAATATTTCATCATTGATGCTCACCCAGAAACGTTTAAGAAATCCCATGTTGAATCCAACCGGTCCCGGAGATCTCGATCCTTCCAAAGTGGATAAAGTATATTGGATTTCACCGAACGTGAAAGGTATTTCAAGCTTGCTAGCAGAGGCTGCCTTCAAAGTCTTTAGGTTGCAATCAAACCTACTGACAGAGATAGTATTGGATACATTGTATATATATATCCTTATAGTGAAATTCCACCTCCTTTTGAACTCCGACCGGTTCTCTAAAAGAAGTTCCCTTAAATTTAATTCTATCAATGTGATTTTTCCTACTTTTTAAAGACGCTACTAGATGGAAAATTTGGTAATTTTATCCTCAGCTTCGAACCATTTGAGTCTAGATTTCTGCAGCCACTCCCGCTCCTCACTTTTGATGTGCATCTATAGCTTAGTTCTAAGGGAATTTAACTCATTTAATTTGCCTTATTCAGCTATACCCTAACTAATTTTAGTTTCAATTTCATGGCACTTTCTTTCAATTTCATCGATGGATTCAAATTTCTTGAAAGACATTTCTTTAGCCCATTTCTTAGAAGCATTCTTACACTATCGTAATAGCTTCATGATCTCATCCCCCTTAGAATTTGCACATATAGATTATAATTTAGCCACTAACTCCTTATCGTCCGCCCAAGGGTTAAACCATTTAAATGGTCTAGGACCCCATTGAGCTTTGCTTATAGAGAAAGTGATGAGGTTATAGTCTGATAAACCCATAAGTAAAATTTTTTACATTAAGGAAGGCCACCAATATACAAAATCTAGGGAGATCAAAAAATGATCTAATCTGCTAAATGAGGGCATGTCACACAAATTAGATCAGGTAAAGGATCCACCATGATTAGGGAGATTGACCAGACTCAATTTGTCAATAAAATCTGAAAAACAGTCATGACTCCTCTTTGAATATTAATACCCATTTTTATTCCGCATTTCTTATAATGTTGAAATCACCACCCAACAATACTGGAAGATTTGAATTCTCGACTAAGAATATAATTTCAGCGAAAATCTCTTGTCTCTTACACGCATCATTAGGGCGTAAACATTGATGACCAGACACTTAGTGTCTAAAGAAATAACTTTACCCTTTACATTTACAGAACTAAAGAAGTGGGGATCCCATACAGTAATCAAACCACCAGCAGAACTGTAGAGGGAGAAAACATTGCATTATAATTACCCAAAAATCCCATTGATGTTTTAACGAATGAATCATCCATGGCATTCAGCTTTGTTTCTTGTAAAAATAGAAGTCGAGTATGACATGAAGCAATCAATCTCCTGACAGAAACTTTTTCCCCAAATTGGTCGAGTCCTCTAATATTCCAAGATGCAAATAAACACTGAGATGACATAAGAAACCATGAAACTCACAAAGATCGAGTATAGGACCAGATAGCTTTACACTGTGCCACTAATCTCTTGATTAATTTGGGCTATTCATTGACAAACAATCTCATCACTTGCTGAAAAGGAAATCCCAACCGCATTGCATACCTCAAGTGTTGTTCTTGCCTCCAAGTCTCTCTCTTTGATGTATGATTCTTGAAGCACACGCGAAGAGGAGGTTTTTCGGTGGGATATCAGTGTGTTGGATTAGGAAGATAACTTGGCTCAGAAGTCTTATCCTTGTTTTTGCCGTGTTTAGTGAGGCTTGATGTTAGTTTCATGGAGCCCCACATGTTCATTTTGTCGAGTTTTGGCCTGAAAACAAAGGGAGATAGATTTCTTGGGGGGGGGGGTTAGAAGCCTAGTCCTAACTATGAACAAGTTAGTCTTTTTATCTAGAACCGAGGTTGTGGGCTCACTAGAGTCTGAGGTGTTCTTTAGAGAACCGAATGAGCCCTCAACATTAACTTTAACTAGGTCCAATGAATCACCCAAGACATTAGTGGGTTTATCGATCTGAGCCGACTGCATCGTATTAGGACTATGAGGATTAATTGTGTCCCCCACATGTCCGCCACAATCCATCATGACACTTTTATTCTTTCCACGTACTCATGTTTCCATGCAACCACCGCTTTTCTTCAAAACATTTTTATTCCCCAAGATCTTGGGGTTATGGCCAGATGCCACACTATTAAAGCTTACCTGCATATCTTCAATTCTACAATTGTCAACCTCATCATTTTGGTGTTCCAATGAACCATCAAACTGAGGTGTTGAAATACCTTCATCTATCCAACACCGACCATCTTCATAATCTTCTAAAGAGACTCTAATGATGTAATTAACCCCATTTAAAAATACATTTACATAAGGTGGCACGTCTAATCGAAGCTTGAATCTAATAAGAATTCTGGCACAGTCCAATATATTTTTCTTGGAGGTATCCTCATCGATCTTGATAACCTTGCCCCATCTACCCACAATGGTCCGAAATAAAGAATCATTCCATGCAATTAATGGTACATTTTCCATCACAACCCACACCTTCTGCATAAAGTAAGGAAAAGTGGTCCAACTTGTCAATATCCTCAAACCATGACTCAAGAATGGAAGCTTTAAGGTCCTAGAAGATTTGGACTTATTCTTCTTCCTCGAACTGTATGAGAACATTGAAACCAGACATGAAACTTACTTTAACTTTAAAGCCATTTATCTGATCGGAGGGCCTCTTGGACAACCTCAACCAAACATTTATTAAGCCACTCCAACTCCTTTTGAGGCAAAGTAAAGTTAAAAGGATCAAAGGAGAAATTGTTTGCCAAAGCCACACTTTTCTACCTATGGAGTGAAGCTTTGGTTAAGGTAGGCTCAGCGATCTAAGAAGGTGGATCATCATTTGTCAATAGCACTTCCTTATAGGATCTACCGTCCTTCGTCTTCAAAGACACATTCTTAGGTAAGTTTGGTTGCTTCGCGTTTGATTTGTTTTGTGTAACGACAAAGATCTTGTATATTGTTTGGTTTTTTCCCAAGAATACCTTGATATGGAAGCCATCCATTCTTCTATTGTTTTCGAGTTCCACCGCCCTAATGGCTTCCTCTTGAGTTGAGAACCTTATGAAAGCGAAAGTGTCACTCCTATTGCTTTTTCTAGGGTTGTTGTAGGTTATGTAGACGTCTGTGATTCTGACGTAAACTGAGAAAGCTTCTCTCAGTGCAGTCCAGTGGATTCTTTTACTCACAAATTTCATGAAAATGATGACACCATGCCTCTGATACTTTCCACTCCAGTTGTGCTCCCTTGGTCTTGAGATACGGTGATAGTGGTTAGAGATCTTGAACTTCTACGGAGAAAATCTCCTTTATGATTGGAGACTCTTGAACTTCTACGGAGAAAACCCCCTCTATGGCTCTCCATAGAATAATCTTTTCATGGAAAAGATATTAATCTTTACAAATTAAAAAAAATTATCACAAGTCAAATCAAATAATTTTGTAAATGCTGAAATTGCAGCAACCTACATGTGACATAATTTGTATTAATCAACCAAGCAATCTGCTTTAGCATTTTACATATGGTTCATTGCATACCAAAAGTTTAACATGATAACATTCAACCACCCTATGGTTTCAAGAAAAGGGAAAACCCACCTACTAATGTCCTCATAGCTTTCCAAATTAAGTTGAAAACGTTTGCTCTTGTGTGGGGGACTTTAGTGGATCCCAATGTGTTTGGTATTGCTCTTGGAAGAATTTTATCTCTTGATTAAATATTTTAACTTTAATATTGGAAATTTGACATGTTAAAAAAATATACTATAAATATAATTTTTAGAATATATATTCTTGTAATCTTATAATCCACCAACCAATAAGTGTAATTTTACATTTTTACCAAATAAAATAATGTAATAATCCTAATAATGGCCAGATAATGATTCATTTTAAAAATTTTATTCTTAAAAGTAATGTTAAACTCTGTGAACCAAACCCCCCTAAAAAATAACAACAAAGTAGTAATATTGGGTGTATTGTCTTTTAGTTATATAATCTTTGACATTTGAATCATGATAAGGCTCAATTGGAGAGTGCTCAGACCACCATTATATTAAAAAAAAAAGGGTTTAATGGCATTTGATGATTAAGCTCAGCCACTCACACCCCTGTAAGAGTGCAGCATTTGACTTTAGATTAAATTAAGTTTGTTTAATTGTATATTGGACACTGAGTTTAATTGCAGGGTTGAATAATCTGTCTCATCTTTTCGACCCATTTCTCCATTGAATTATGTTTTGTTTGTATTGTTTTGGATCAAGTGTTTATTATTTTTATTATTTTGGTTTCATTTTCAGCCTAATTAATGATTCCAGATATAGATAACATCATTACATCAACATTTTTGGTGGCATAACATAAGGACCATATGTTTTCTCAATAAAATTACCTGTGGAACCTGCAATTCACGTGTTAAACATGATTAATCGATTAGTTCAATTTAATTTATCTTACTAATTAGTTTTAAGTTAGGAGTACACAGTACAATCATAATTACAAATAATACATATATAAACAAATTATTACTGATATTATTCATTACAAAACACATGAATAAAGTTAGGATGGTCATTTGACTCAGACCCAATGGGTTCTAATCTGACCCAACCTATAGGGTCGAGGTTTTTTAAGAAAAAAATGGGTGAAAAATATTCGACATGAACCGAAATAATAGTTTGATTTTATTCTAAATATTTAAGTATAGTCGCTATAATGCTCACCTCTTTATATATTTTTCAATTATCTTCTTATTTTATTATCAAAAAAATTATCTTCTTATTTTGTCTCATAAAAATAGAATAATTATTATAATGTCTCATCTATATTTGTATGTTTTTAATTAACTCCTTGTTTTATCGAATAAAAAATAAAAAAAAGTATTTATGTCGGGTCGAGATCGAATTTTTACTCTAAAATTCGGGTCAAATTTGGATCGAGAAGAGCACCATAAAATATTGAGTTGGGTCGAGTTCATATGAAGTTATTAAAGTTTTGGGACAGGTGTGAATCGGCCGAAAATTTTACTCAATCCGACCCATGATCATCCCTAAACAGAACCACATTCAATAATGTAGTGTCAATTTACACCTTAAAACTTTTTTTTGGAGAAAAATTGTTTACGAATTTTGTATAAAAATATTAAAAAATAAATTTGACACTACTTAAAAGAATATTGACATCACTTTTATAAAATAATGGACACTCTATAAAGAAAATTAATATTAGGCTTAAGGGTTCAATAAGCCCCTAAATTTTTGTAAAAAGATCAATTAAGATTTTAAAATTTTTTACATTCAATTAAGCCCTCAAACTCGGAAAAAAACTGTTAAAGTTAACGGTCAACGTTGGTTAAAGGGTCAAATTAATTTGTTCCCGTTAAATTTGAGGGCTTAATTGGGTAAAAATAGATGAGGAGCTTAATTAAATATTTTTACAAAAATTTAAGGGTATATTCAATTATTTTGATCCTTCATAAACTTAAAATCTCTTTAAATTTTTTTCTAAATTTTGACACCACAATTCAATTTTTTAATTCCATCCCTGGACATAATCAAACGAAAAATTCTACAGTGCTTGACGAGCTTTGACGAACACCACTATTGACGAGCACCGATGAACACCGATAAATTAATTTATAAATTTTTTAAATCTAAAGTACTTAATGCGTAATTATAATTTTTTTAAAAATTAAAAGTGTAATTTAATTAAAATATATATTTTTATTTTTATTTTTATTTTAAACATTATTAATTAAAATAATTTATCCTCAAATCAAAGAACCCTAGGTATTTTTCTTTGAAATTAACCTAATTGTCGCCGTCGACAACCACGACCGCCGTTCCCCTTCCTAGGTCGCCGGTGGTCGGCCGCGGCGACGACGATTGGGTTAAATTCAAAGAAAAATACCCAGGGTTCTTTGATTTGAGGATAAATTATTTTAATTAATAATGTTTAAAATAAAATTAAAATTAAAAAATGTATTTTAATTAAATTATACTTTTAATTTTTAAAAAATTATAATTACGCATTAAGTACTTTGGACTTAAAAAATTTATAAATTAATTTATCAGTGCTCGTCAATAGTGGTACTCGTTAAAGCTCGTCGAGCGTAGAAGAATTATCCTAATCAAACTAAGAACTAGAATATATCCGGAGTTAGACTAAAATAAATCTGAAAATGACTTGCACATAATTTTTGCGAACTTTGACTTAATCCTCTATAGGAAAATATATATTAGGGTTAAAGACATTTAGCCCCCGAGTTTTGTTTTAAAATACACTGTGGTTTAAAAGATATCTATTTATTCACCCTCAGGTTTAATAAAATATTATATACCAGTTGAGATATATCTATAAATAAATTTAAATAAATATTTTCTATTTATATAATGTATTCGTATTTTCTATTATTAATTATAAAATAAAATTTTAAATACTTTAAAAGAATATTGAAGTACTATAAAATTAAATTTTGATTAAATTATAATTCAATTTAATTAAAATTTAGATATTTTTAAATTAGATTAATTTAATTATATATAAAAATTGAGATGAATTCATTTAATTTTTTTATTTCAATTTAATTATCATTATTTAGAAGGCTGTAATGAAAAATACTAATTAAAAGATAAAAGCGATGGAATAAAAAATTGTTTTCATCTCAAATATAATATATAATTAACTTAAAATTCATTTTAAAATATATAAAATTAATTTACATAAAAAATTACTAAATGAAATAAAAAGAAAAGAGGGAATACAAAGAAAATATAATAATCATTTATAATTGACAATTAAAGAACATAAAAATAAACAAAAATAAACAGAATAATAAACAATTAATAGTGGATGAATTAATTTTTTTATTTAAAAAAGGTTTTGTTATACACAACCATTAGGGTTGTGTATAAGAACTAATAGATTCCTATCATTAATGATTATTTTACTTTTCAATGAAATCTATTAGAATGTAATTAATTACATTCCTAAAAAATTAAATATCATTAATTTATAGTGTTTAATAGAATTAAACCCTAAACCTTGATCCTAATCCTAAGCCCTAAACTTTAATTCTAAACCTTAACCTTAACACTAAACTCTAAACTTTAACCCTAAAATCATACATTAAACCTTAATTTTAACCCTAAATTTTAAACACTAAATCCTAAACCAAAAATTATAAACCCTAAAACCTTGAAAATACAACAACACTAAACCCTAAAATTATAAATCATAAACCCTAAACACCTAAACTCTTTTACGTTATTATTAATTACATTAAACACTCTGAATCAATGATGTTTAATATTTTAAGAATATAAATAATTACATTCCAATATATTCTATTAAAAAGTAAAATAACAATTAATTATAAGAATCTAATAGTTCTTATATACAACCTATTAGAAGTTTAGTAAAGTTTTCAATAAATTTTAGGAAAACCAGAGGAATAAATAAGTTTTCTATGAAATATCAGAAAGTTTGAATATTTTTCCATAGGGTTTTATTTTGATGCACAAGCTGTGTAAATTTTTTTTACACAATCCTTTTATAAAATTTAAAATCTAAATCATAAACCCTAGCAACCTAAACCCTAAACCCTAAGCCCTAAACTCTAAACTCTAAATTCTAACCATAAACCTTAAATTATATACCCTACATACTAAACCCCTAAACCCTAACATAAAACCCTAAACCCTAAACCCTAAAATTAAAGGGCTTGTGTAAACTAAAGTTTACACAGCTTGTGCATCAAAGTATTTTCCTTTTCCATATATGTTATAATGTTTAAATTTCAATCTTAAAACACAAAATATCAAAACTCTTTTCCGTCCAAATTTTAGTTTTAGTTCTTTTTTTATTAAAAAATCTAAGCCATTCAAGAAAGAAAATGGACTTTACCATCAAAATTACAACATGAAATGCTTTTAATTAACTGGTTTGAACTTTAACAAATAGATTTTTGTTGAAGATGAAAGTTGGATGATGGTGGTCGTCGGCGGTCGTACGGTTTACCCTTCTAATTTGGACAGAAAATTAGTGATCATGAAAAAAAATATTAAATTCTTAAGTAACGGTACTACTTTGATAAGAATTTTTTTCCAAAAAAACAAAAAACAAAAACAAATTAAGTGTGCAGTTTTAGCAATGATACCAAACATCGAGTATCAACACTTCACAATATCAATGCTACTTCCTTATTTCACAATATCAACGATCCAAAAAACGTGTAAAATTTAAAGAGTTTTATATTGTGTAAGTTGATCTTAACTCATAATTAAATAGGTTTATATAATTGAACCCAACAAGTGGCCCGTTAAAAAAGCAATTGATATTCATCTTAGGAGATCCAGGTTCAATCGCTTTGTTTACAAGGTTTGTGCCTTGTTTTTTTTTATCATAATCGTATGATTTTACTAGCAAAATAAATCATACAAAATGAATATCCACGCATGCCTCATTAAAAAAACCCTTAACCTAAAATGGGGGAAAATAATACAATACGCAGATATATGAAAACACATAAGCCCATAAAATCACGCCAACACACGCAACCAAGAAGAGCGATTGACACCTCCCTTTGCCAGAACATCTATCACGTTATTCGCCTCCCGAAGCACATTGTGAAAGCATATGCAAGATAAACAACGACACACTTCATCAATCAGACGAAACATACTCCACAATCTCCATGGTCGACGTGATTGATGCAACACCCATGACACGACAATGATAGAATCTGATTCAATAATAACCATCGTTCCCAAGCACCATTGAGAATCCACCAACATCTCCAACGCACAAACTATCGCCCAAAGCTTTGCTACATTCAACTCCAACTCTCCCAAAGGGCCCAAAAAGATCGCCAAAACTTTTCCACACGAGTCTCATAACACTCGCCAGTCCTGGCTTGCCACGCGCCGAGCCATCCAAATTAAATTTTAAAGTACCAATCGGTGGCGGAAACCACTCAACATTCAACCGCAACGTACTCGCTACCACATGAGGTACACAAAATCGTGGACATTCCCACCACTGTGCCTCGGCAATCACAATCGGCTCGTTATAAGCCTTAATCCAATAAAGCGTGCGAAGCTTCATAATGAATAAAATCTCACCAACACCTATTCTCCTCTGATTAAACATAATATCGTTCTGGGCAAGCTATATCGACAACACTAACGCGGCACAACTCATAAGCCACCATTGCCATTCCACACCTAAATGACCCATGGAAAGCTTGCTCAAGAAATTCGGCCAAGGTGTTCGGCCAAACAAACAACACCCCCACCATCGAAAGAAAGAATCCCAAAGCTCAACTATAACTCAGCACGAAAACAACAAATGCTTATGTTTATCCTCACCATCGTCGCACCAAACACAACCCTCTGGTACACCTTGCAAAGGGACCCCTCGCTCGCGCAACACACTCAAAGTAGGCAAACGTTGCAACCACACAAATCACAAAATCTACTGCACTTTGGGCGGTACAGGCAAACGCCATATCACAAAAGCCTCGAAAGCCTCACTTTCCAAGCCAACCGAAGTCATCAAAACAAAGAGCTCCTTAACCGAGAACTTCCCCTGCACATTTGGGCACCAAATTAAGTGGTTCGCATGCCCCAAAACCAACACATAAGCTGCTACAATGTCCAGCAATTCCTGCAGCATAACCATCTCAAAGTGTCATAATCGTCGACTGAAAAATATGTGCCACTCATCATGTATCAAAGACACTCCATGAGCATACGAGGCCACCAATGCCCACTTATCTTTAGCAATCCGATACAAGCGTGAAAACAAGACACATAATGGTTTCGATGAGCACCACAAATCATGCCAAAAGAGTATTCTGGATCCCTCGCCTACTTGCCAACAAAAGAACTTTGTCCCCACAAACCGCCCAACACACTCATCGTCTTGCACTTCCACGATTCTCTTCCAAACAACGAACATCTTACGCTTCCTAACCAAATTGAAGCGCCGCCAAAGACTATGTTCACCATACTTGGCGACTATAAGTGATCTCCAAAGCGAATCCGTATCCATCGCATATCGCCAAGCCCATTTCGCCAACAACGCCAAATTTCAGAGCCTCAAATCCACAACCCAAATCCTCCCAATACCTACATTCGACACACTTTCGCCAATTGACACAATTCATCTTTCACTTCAAATCTGAGTCACCCTAAAGAAACGCTCTCTGAATCCGATCGATTTTTGCAATAATCCCCTTCGGAACAACATACACAACCATGTACTAAAGAGGGAGCGAGGACAACACTAAATTGATTAGAGTCAACCTTGCTGCGAATGACATAGATCCTCGCTTCCAACACACTAGATGAGGCCGAACACGCTGCACTACCGGCTCCCAAACCTCCAAACATCTCGGGTTCATTCCGACCTTCATACCAAGATACATAAATGGCATTTCTCCCATATCATATCCCATAACCGAAGCCATTTCAGACGCAATTCACTGGTCCACTTCAACAACATAAATACACGACTTAGCATAATTAATCTGTAGGCCCGAACAATACTCAAAACAAGTTAAAATTATCTTTAGATTTCTCGCCCCAACCACATCACCACTAAGAAAAATTATGGTAGCGTCCGCAAATTGTAAGTGCGAGAGTGATAATTCCACAACCACTCTCACCCCTTTAATTAGACCCTGACCCTCGGCCACAACAAGATACTGATGAAGCACATCGGCCACCACCACAAATAATAATGGCGATAAGGGATCTCCTTGCCAAAGACCATGTTGCATCGCAAATTCCCTCGTTGCCGAGCCATTTAACAAAATAGCTAAACAGGCGGATCAAACACACTCTCACATCCAATTCCTCTATCGAACTCCACAACCAATCCTCTCCAAACCCCAATCCAAAAATGCCCAGTTTATACAATCATAGGCCTTCACGAAGTCTAATTTCAATATGATCTCTCCTTCGCCCCCACATTTATGCTTCAACGAGTGTGTAATCTCATTAGTGAGTAAAATCCCATCCACAATTTGGCGATTTTGAACAAACGTCGATTGGGTGTCACTAATGAGCATCCCTAAAATAGTTTGGAATCGAGCTGCCAACACCTTCGCTACAATATTATAAGCAGAATTTAATAAGCAAATTGGCATGAATTCCACAATATCCATCGGTTGAATCTTCTTCGAAATAAGAACCACAAAATCTATATTCAACCCCTTAGGCAAGCAAGTTTTTTGATAGAACACATCAAACAAATCTAGCACCTCATTTTCAAAAATTCTCACCCTTTTTTATAGAACTCGAATGTGAAACCATCCGTCCTTAGAGCTTTCGCACCATCACATCCCCAAATCGCTTCCCTAATCTCATCTTCAAAAAACTCAATTTCCATCGATTGTTGTTGCTCCATAGTCAAACATCTCAATGACACATCCAACTCAAAAGAACTTGCCACTATTTTCTGAGCAAAATGGTTACGAAATGCACCATACACTTTTCTTTTAAGAAGGTTCAGCTCTGAGATCCACTTCCCTTTGAAACGTAGCCCCTTAATATTGTTCTGTATACCTCATATCTTCTTTGCCCGCTGAAAGAATTGGGTGTTTTGATCCCCTTTCTTTAACCATAGTGAAAGCGATTTTTGTCGCCACGCAGACTCTCTAAAATGATAGAGCCTCCACAAGTCGGCTTGCAATTGTCGTCGCTCGGATTCTCTTTCGCCTAAACCCTCATCATTGTACGCCTGAGCATCCAATGTCTCTATCAAATTCACTGTTGTCGTGATTGTTGAGCTCGATGATCACTTTCAACCGATGTTTTCCAAGTGGTGGAGAAGTTGAATTTTTGGGTGTTTGAGTTGGTGGCAAAAATTAAGAATTAAACACAAGGATTTAGAGTGGTTCGAATTTCTAACCCAAAACCTACATCCACTATCTTGGAACGCCACCAAGGATTTCCCAAATTCACTAAGAATTTTGTCTTCTTTTCTCGGATGAGGAGGAACCGTTACAACGACTAAGCTATCTACCCTTAGCTTAATCAAACACTCTCTTACAAGTGAAATTCAAAGCAAACAAGAAATCTCTCTAATAGGTATGTTTTTGCAACTCTAAGAACCCACCAAAAACCTATACACTTGAGCATACATAAACATTTTAGCTCACAAGTGTTTTGTCAATACAAGCGAATGACAATTAAGCTTTAAAGACAATTTGACATCATAATGTTGTTACAATTGAAGCATTAACCTTTCCTTGATGCTTGGAGGTCCATTTTATACTTCCATTGAGTTTGTAGCCATTGAGGACCGTTGGAGTTGATTTGGAGACGTTATTTCCCACCATCAATATAGTTCTGCATCTTAGCGTATCGATACCCTTAAATCTGTATTGATACGGTCCCGATAAGGAAATAGTCGTTGAGTACTTTCAGCTGGTGCGTATCGATACGCGTGGCAAGCGTATCGGTATGGTACTACAATTTCAAAGACCGTTGGGGGGTAGTTGGGCGTATCGGTACGCGATACAACTGTATAGGTACACAAACTAGCCATTGAATATTTAAAACACACCGTATCGATACGGACAAAGCGTATTGGTATGAGTTTTGGCTACTAGAATTTTACTGTAGCTGAAACCCTAAGGCATATCGATACAATATCATACTGTATCGATACAGTTACTTGAAGAACACTAGTTTGGCTACTTTAAAAGCATTTTAAGTTATTCCAAAGCCTTTTAAAAACCTTTAAACATATTTTTTAAGTTGTTTTGACTAAAAGAAAGTTTTAAATTCTTTTCAATTTAGTCCAAAACACTTTTGAATTATTATATCAAAACATTTAGTTCTACAGTGATCCTATCATCCACACTATCAAATTCGACATGTTTCCACTCCTCCGCCATTCTATCAATATATTCTTGCCTTTCTAACCAAGCAATTAGAAATTGAAAAGGCCTCGGCCCCCAATCACCTACTTCGCTCACAAGCTTCAAAGGTGTATTGTCCGACAACCCCCCGGAAGCACAAACTGAGTTAAGCGATTAAACTTATCCAACCACTCACAAGAGACCAAGAATCTATCTAAACGGTTGCACTTGTTTCCCGCCCCAAACCACGTGAGTTTTTTACCTAAGACCGACACCTCAATCAAACCACTGCGAGAGATGAAACTCGAGAATTCAGTCATGCCCTGAATACTAACCACTGAGAAATTTATCTCCTCTAAAGACCTTACAACATTAAATTCACCACCAAGACACCAAGGTATCTCATACTTTTCGATCACAAAATTTAGCTTATCCTATAAATCAATTTGTTCTACCAACAAACAAGGCGCGTAAACGCTAATAATACCACAAAACCAACGTTCATCTGCCCATGATCCTCTCACCATCACAAAGATGCCCTCAATCATAACCTCCAACTTAAAATGTGAAGCTTCTCAAACAATTAAAATCCCTCCTGATCTCCCCAAAGAAGGTGAAAACACAAATTCAAAGTCATCCAAATGCCAAATTCTTTGTACCTGCTGCAGCGAAATAAGTTCCATCTTTGTCTCTTGCACAAACACCAACTCACACTTATGTTGTCTCACTAACTATTGTATCGCCTTCTTTTTCGATGACGAGCCCAACCCCTTGATATTCTACGTCAACACACGCATCACTGCCTCTATAGGATCCGCTCTCTATTCGCAATGATGTTAGCAATATCCTTTACAATTTCTCCCTCATTCTCTCTCTTCGTCGCCCCAATTAACTTTCCCAATTCCACCATTTCCTGCGCCTCGTGCAAAAAAGCCTTCCGACTGTTCACTTTTGATTGCCGATTTGTGCTCTCAGCACGAGCATTTTTAATTTTTTTCTTTTGACCCTGCCCCCTTTTGCCCCTTTTACTGCTATTATCTCCAACTAATTCACACTCTTCCTTATCTTGAGGATTCGAAACCCATTCAGATACAAAGAATTTAGTTGAAACATTCTTATCCCCACCAGCAACTTGAGGTACTCTTGAACAAATATACGATGTCTTTGTCCCCGCAACAGAAAGAGTCACATTAATCGCAAAATCTACCGGGAAATCCACCAACGTTTGATCACTTTCACTTCTACTCACGTCCAAACCTTGATGTATCACTTCCAATCGTTGGATAAATCCAACCCCTTCCTCCATCGAACCCTCTGGTACTTCCCACAACAATGTGTAGCGCAACTCGTCACGACATGTTTTTGCCCATATCGTCGATTCGTATCCCTCCATGTGTTGCAAACTCTCGTCTACCTCTCTCTCCGCACCATCCTTCCCCAGTGTGCGTTCTAACCCAGTGCCCCCTTGCAAAGCCCTTTCATCAACCTCCCCTATCTCATTCCTGCTCAACAATGTGTGCCTTGTTAAAAGGGTTAAGAATATGTATGAATAAAAAAGGACAAATTATATAAAAATAATTAAATATAAAATTATTTGAGTTTATAGTAAACACTCTTAATGAAATGCCATCATTGTCAACCCAACGAGTGGTCCTAGTTGAAAAGAGGATAATATTCATCCTAAAAGACCCGAGATCAATCAACTTTGTCTACAAGGTGTGTTTGTCTTACCAAAAAATTAAAAAAATATCAATAAATACTACCTTATAATCACTTACTACTATTTAAAAACAATCCATCATTTTATTTGGGGATAGCTTATAAACTTTAGGCTTAATACTTGCTTTGGTCCTTGTACCATAACTAAATTATCAGTTTAGCCCTTTACTTTCATTCCAGTATCATACTAGGCCAAGCATTTCTTTATTTAAAAAACCTGATGACATGTCAAGCATAATAAAATAAAAATATTTAAAAAAATAAGAAATCCAAATACAATCCTAAAAATACAAATTTTCGTGTTTCATTTTTTATGAATTTTCAACATTTTTAAATGATTTTGCTAATTGTTAATACTTTTGAAAACAAATAAAGCTTAATTAAAATTTCAATATATGATGAGTCTATTATGCTCGACGAACACCGCTGAACACTGATAATGTTGAACATCGATGAATACCATTAAATTAATTAATAAAGATTAAAAATTTTAAGGACTCGACATATAATTATAAATTATTTAAAATAAAATTTCAATTAAATTATTTTCTATATATATTATATTTTTTAATTTTTAAATAATTGAATCAAATTTCAACCTTAAAAAATTTTAAAATTAAAAACCCTAAACCCTAAACACTAAACCACAAAGTATTCAAAACACCTAGAAAAGTTTAACGGATTGGGAATTTGGATTACAAACCAATTAAAGTTTTTTCTCTCAATTCCTTCCTTTCATTTGAGAAGCTTACGTTTATTTTAGTTGTTCTTGCAAAATGAAAATATCTGCAGTAACAAAATTGGTGCTGTATCATGTATTACTAACCCAGAAACATCAAATCGGTTTTAGAAATTGAAAAAAAATGAACAAATGATAACATTATTTGATCTAATTATTTTTTTAAAAGAATATGATTTAAGATTTAGGGTTTACAATGTTGGGTTTTAGGTTTATGATTTAAGGTTTAGGGGTTAGGGTTTTTATTTTTTTAATTGACTAAAGTATGTATTTGATCTAATTATTTTTTCAAAAAATATTAAAAAATATTTAATTAAAATTTTATTTAAAATAAAATTTATAATTATATGTTGTGTCCTTCAAATTTTTAATATTTATTAATAAATTTTTAATATTTATAAGTTGAGTCCTTTACTTTCATTCCAGTATCATACTAGGCCACGCATTTGTTTATTTAAAAAACCTGATGACATGTCAAGCATAATAAAATAAAAATATTTAAAAAAGTAAGAAATCCAAATACAATCCTAAAAATACAAATTTTCGTTTTTCCATTTTTTTATGAATTTTCAACATTTTTAAATGATTTGCTAATTGTTAATACTTTTGAAAACAAATAAAGCGTAATTAAAATTTCAATATAGAGAGATAGGATCCGTTTACACAGTGTAAAACTCTTTAAGTTTTATACGTTTTTTAGACCGTTGGATGAGTAAAACGAATGAATGAGATTAACAGTAAATATGTGAAGATCATCACTTGAAAAAAAATGTAAGAAGTTAATCTGAGCCCTCCATTTCTCTCATCTAACGATCCAGAAAACGTGTAAAACTTAAAGAGTTTTACATTGTGTAAGTTGATCGTAACTCATATATATATATATATATATATTCAAAACATAAATTTTGAATTTTTTTAGAGTTTTATTTTTTGACAAACGCTATCTAATTCTAATTTTACCTAGAGGGAAGGGGAAGGAGTAGGGTTGTAACTGAGACGAGATAGATCGCGAGCTACTCGAGTTCAACTCGGTCAAAGCTCGACTCGAGAGCTACTCGGTACCCGACTCGAAAAGCGCATGAGTTACTCGAAAATATAATATATTGTATTATATTAATTAATTAAGATTTAATTTTAGGTTTTGAGGTTAATTTAGGGTTTAGAGCCTGGGTTAAGATTTATGGTTAGGTTAGGTTAACAATGGCTTATAGGTTTTTGGGCATAAGGGTAAGCAAATTAGGGTTTTGTTCAAGCTCGAGCTTCAATCGAGCTTGAGTTTGAGCTTAATAATTTTAAGTTCGCGAGCTTTCGAGCCGAGCCGAGCTTAGCATTGAGCATTTCGAGTTAGAGTCGAGCTTAACGATACTCGAGCTCGGCTCGTTTACACCCGCAAGAAGGGGAATTCTAGGGGAAGAAATGACTGATCCTAGTGGATTTAGAACCTATGATCTAAGGGAAACGAGGGAACAAAAATAAGTAGCTTGACCAACCGGTCAAACGTGCTTGCTCAATTTTTTTAGAGCTTTTGACTTATTTTACGTTTTTATGATTTATTTGTATATTATTAGATTTTTTATATATAATATAATAGCTTTTGATTGGGTCATAGAGTATTTTTAACAAAAATACAGTGAAACTAACACAATAATAAATTTAAAGATCAAACTATTAAAATATTCTCCAAATGCTAAAAAATAATTCACTAATATCGGATGCGTTCAATTCTATTTCCAGTTGATATGGAACAAAAAAGATAGGGTTTTCCTTTTTCTCTTTATTTTTTTCTTTTTTCTTTATTTTTTTCATTCTTATTTAGCCAATGACAACATTACTTTTAATGTTAGTTGTTGGTCGCCAATATTTATTTTTTATAGATTTTTTATATTTAATTCCTTTTTTTTATATTTTATATTTTTAATTTTTATTTGACTTTATAACACGATTTTTTTCTACTTTGTGACACACTTTTCTTATGTTTTGTGACACACTTCTGTCTGATGAAACATTATCGTCTACCTTTGTAATAAATTTATGTTCATGGATGATTTTTTCACGATGTTCGGCTCTAATTTACGGTTGTCGATGATCTTTAAGTAGTTTAATCTCTTTTTATGGTTCGTTTGCCGATGCAGTCAATTCTATTTTGCAGAACAATCTACAAGATTGTTGGTTTTGCAAAAACCTACTTTTATATTTAAGCGTGTAGGTAGATAAAGACAAAAAGTTTTGTTTCATGCTTCCTTTCTTTGGTGTTCATCCTATTCTTGTTGTTGCACCTCATTAGATGTATTTTGATAGTATGATATTTCGTTTTCTAATTTTTTAATTTTTCTTTGTTATTTTTCTATTACATTTTTATTTTATTTAGAATATTTCTCTATTTTATTTTTACTAAATTCAGCTGCATATTGTTCGAAAAAAGTTAACATATCGCATTAATTATTAGTGCTATCAATGATGGCTTAACTTTCTAGCGAATAGAATTATTAAATATTACTATTATTATAATATGGATAAGACAAGACTAATGAATATTAAGAGAGAAGGGTATAATTAAAATACTTCCTCCACCACACACAAAAATATTATTTTCTTTAAGGAACAAAAAACAAAAGGAAAGAATGTGTTCACTTTTCTAGCTAGGTGTAGCTACTAGCAACTTTTGATTGAAAAAGTACTTGTAAGGAAAATATTGGAGTTATCACACTAACTTGAATTATTAATTTTTTACAAAAATGGGCAATTAAAATAAATTCATTAAAAAAGTAATTTTTTATATTAATCTAGCTGGTCAAATAAAAAACTGCAAAGCAGAAGAAACTGATGATATTGTTAAATTAATTTATATGAATAAGAGCAAGTATATTTAATTAGTTGACCAAATTGTTTATCTTTGTTCTCTTATAATCTTTTAAGTCATGGATTCTAGACCCACTAAGAACATTCATTCCTCCTTCGGGGTCTTTTCTCCCCTTCTCTCTAAGTAAGATTAAAATTAGGATTAAAAATAGAATTAAGATTAAAATTGAATTTGTCAAAAAAAAATTATGAATAAAAATTGGTTAGAAAGTATATCCCGGTAAGAGTGCACATTTGGTACGCTCGGCCGGATCGGTTTTATATATAAAAATTGAATAAACTGTAGTTTTTTTTGTCAAAATTGAATTAACTTAACCAAATTTCTTCTTAATTGAATAGAATAAATCGAACTGATAATTAGATAATTCGGTTGAGTGATTTTATATTGGGTATTTAATTGAATAACAATAATTTTGTAACAAAAAATTTATGTGTAATTAATTAAATAAATAGATTGAATTATTTTACATTTGGATCGATATTATTTACCGTTTTTTGTGGCAGCCGGAGGCCCACCGTTGATGAACGGTGAGGAGGGAAAATCTTTTTTCTGTTTGGCTGCTCTTTGTTTTTTTGTGAACTGAGGAAGAAATGAAAATGGTTCCCCCCTATTGTTGCCTATTTATATTCGTTGAAATGACACCGTTTTAGGGCTCTTCGACTCACGTTTGTGACCCAATTTTTGAAAGATATGGACGGCTTTGCTTGGTATGAATGATGAAAATGTGGAATGATAGAAAATTTGTTAATCAAATTTTTAAGATTCAAAATAAAAAGGTGGTTATGAACTCCATCATTTGATTAACAAATTTTCAATTATTCTTATTTCCATCCTTCATACTAAGCATGGGTTTTGAGTTATTTTCTTTATAAGCCCCTTAATTTAATTTTTTATAGTTTAATCCCTAATTTCGTTTTGTTTATGTACTTTTCCATTTTAAATTTAGAGCACCTATATTTTATTTTCTTGTGTGTTAGTCACTACGACCCGCCTGTTGCCAAATATTGAGATGCAAACATGTTTATATTAAAATATAAATGTTTAATTAATTTTAATAACTTAATTAAATGTAATTATTAAAAATAAAATAATTAAGATAAAAAATTTAAAATTTAGTTTAAAGTATTAAATTTTTTTATCAACTGGTATGGACAAGTGCACTAATATAAGCTGGTATTTATACGAGGTAGAAAGAAACATATTAAAACCTTAAGGCTTAACTCAAAAATAGGTGCTCAAACTATAATTTTTTTAAGATAGGTGTCTAATGTTTTTTTTGGCTGAAATAGGCATAAATATAATGTCAAAAAATGCCCTAATGTTTGACTTAATTGTCATTTTGGCCATATTCTTTTTTTGAAGCAATTTAGCCATTAACGTTTCATTTTGGGTCAAAGTGACCATCTACGGATGGAATCTGTTAGTAAACCAACGTTAAATGGCTTGAAATTGTGTGACAAACCTACATGGTAGTGCACACCGCGATAGCAATGTCATATAGGCAAATATGGTGACTTTACAGAATGACACATCAGTCAAAAAATAACTTTAAGAAAGTGTATAAAATATAAAATATTTTTTCTTCTGATGTGTCATTCGTCAAAGTCATTTCAAGTTGTTTATCGTTAGTTGGCTAACAATTTTCATTCACGAATGGGCTATTTTGACCCAAAATGAAGCGTCGAGAGCTAAATTGCTTCAAAAAACCTTAAGAGCATTTTTTTGGCATTATGCCACTAAAATAAGTGCCTAAAGTTTCATCATGTTAATGTTTTAAGGTAACACCGTTAAAAAAATTCTTTGCCCAATCAGGATTCAACACGCGTCTTTATTTTATTTTTTCATAAAAAAATGGAAAAAAAGAAATATATGTTTTTTTAAATATACTTTTTTAAAATCTCCAAAAATGTCTCAAATCCCTAAAACCTCAAAATCCCAAAATTGACTCCATAAATAGGGGTGGCAATCGGGTGTGGAATAACTGAAAAACGTGGGGGATTTGAACCGACGGGTTTGAGGGAAAACTGAAATCTTCACCCACGGGGAAGAGGGAAGTTTTATTAGCAAAGCTCAAATGGGGATGGGGACGTGGATTGATATATCCGAACCGTGGGGATAATCAAATTGTACCCATACAAATTACTGTGGGGATCCCCGAAAAATATCTGTAAGGATCCCAATATTTTACAAATTTGGATCACCGTAAAAGTAATTTACCAATTTTCAACAAAAAACTAATCTTCCATAACCTAAGTGTGGTCGGCTGGAGTAAGTTTGGAAATTCTTCGTAAATTCTATAAAAAAATTAAAAATTGGTCTATACATCGTTGTAAACGTGATTTGGTCTAGTTTTATTTAAAATACACAATGATTGATTTCAATATTTATTTTAAAAAATATAAATATTTGAATGTTGAAAGGTCATAAAATGCTTGCAGCTGATTTCTTAGAAAACAATATTAGGAGTTATTAATGTTTGAGTGAACAAAGGTCAAAAGAAAAGACTGCAGTCTGTTTCCAAAAACAACAATAACAATGACTCTAGAAATTCGCCATAAATCGTACAAGTAAAATCAGAAGAGTTGACTTATATGATTGGAAAGGTTATCGAATCTAGTTCTTTTTAGAACAAACAGATCATGATTTGGCACAGTAGATTATTAGTTACATATTTTCTTTTAAAGCCAGTGCAGGTTGTCATGTTTCAATAGTTAATATTTTAGTCATGTTTTATAGTTTTGAATTGGTTTTTTTGTTGTTGGTAAAATTAAATTTATCATTTATGTTTGTTATTTTGGAGATTTAATGTTGAGTATTTGTTTTAATGTATTAAGTTTTGTTTATTTTTTGGTACGAGGATTAACCGAAAATTGTAGGGATTCATAAGGGATGAGTATGAGGACGAAAAAAATCATCGAAACGTTTAATTTGTATTCCCCAACACTGTACTCGCAAGTCCCAAGTGTTGGGGACTGAGTAGGGGATGAAAAGCAATCCCCGCCCGCCTCATTGCCACCCTAGCCATACCGCCGTGGATAGCCTCGCCAAACCCTACCATCGCTGTAACACCAGGGTTTGGGGGTCGGGTGGAAATAACAATAAAATAATATTTTGGAGTTTCGGTTTTATAATTAAAATAATAATATATTATTTTAAGACTTCATATTTCCAAAACAAACCTTTTGTATTGGACTCAAATTGATTTGGAAATCAAATTACATGGATTTTAATTGTTAATGAGATTGCCATCTCATTAATGACATATTGGTAATAAAGAGACTTTCAATTTAAAAAGCCCCTTTTTTAATTAAAACAACCTTTGTCATCATCTTCACTCCCCCTTTCCACCATTTCATCGACAAGAAGAGAGCTTTCTTTTCATTTCACTATTCCATCCCCTTTCTTCTTCATCTTTGGGACTTTTTGAAAGGCAAATATATCTTTGACTTGGCATTGGTTTCCTTTACATTTTGGTACCATTGAATTTCATAAAAACTATGTATTTTGTAATTTGAGTTTTTCAAAGTTTTGGTTAAAGGTTGGAGCTTTATGAGTCTTTATCAAAGCTTTTGGTTTAATGTTGATAGATAAGTTGTTTATAAATCATGGGGGTCCAACATATGTGATTTTTAAAGTGTTTTATTGAGATTTTCTAATTTGAGTTTTAATTAGTTTTTAGAAGGGTTTTAAGGTTGTTTTTGGGTTTGCTTTATGTTGAAAATTGAGGGCTAAGGTTAGTATGATAGTTGGAGGTTGTTTTGGAATCATTTAAGAGTGTTAAAGAGGTTGAAATCATGAGTTTTGGATTGGGTTTAAGGGCTGCTCGAGTTTGATGTTTTTGGGGTTGTTCATAGCTTGAAATCATGTGTTTGATGCTTGAATAGTGTTTCAGGTTTGCTACATTGATGTATGGACTGATTCGAAGTTGTTTTATTTGTGTTGAGTTGATTAGACGCAAGAGCTTGTGTTGGTGAAGCATCGAGAGTGAATCCGGAAGCTTGAAGGTCTTGGTTGCTTGGTTGTTGAGCTTGGAAGTGAAGGTGAGAGGTTAAATGTGTTTTAAATGATTTTGAGTATTTAGTTCAAGCATGTGGACTAGGTTGGGATTGGAAGACCCACCTAGAGTTGGGATTAGAGTGGTAGCCTAATCCCAAGCTTTAGTTAGAGATATTGGTTGAACTCTAATTGTTGTTTATGCCTCATGATGGTTTGTATTTATGATGGTTATGTATAAATGTGTTATACATGTATGTTGAGGCATGGTTGTGATGCATTGTTATATGCATGTGGATTGTGCATGATGTTAATCATGGTGAGTATGTGCTAAGCACGAAAGTGTTATGAAATAAGGTTGTGGATTGTGTTTAGTATTGGCACTAGTATGCTTGGGTACAAATGATCAATCATTAGGATGTTTAGTGTGCACACGTAAGTCAAATGCGTGTGTGGTCTTGGTGATGGTAGTCATCAAGATGGAGTACGAGTTCGCCCGGAAAAACTTCTTATATATATGTTAGTCGATGATGAGTGTAATCCCATCGACGAAGCGTGAGGATGAGTGGAATCCCCTCCGCGAGAACGGTGATGAGTGTAATCCCACCGTAAGGTAATTATTGTGTTGGATGTGAGTTCCAACGTGTCATCGGTGTATTCGAGTCATAGTTAGGTGCCAATATGAGATGATATGTGTATCATTATGATGTGAAATGTGATTCCTTTATGGATTGATATATGTGATTGCATATGATGTGGTTATGGACTCAATGAGCATGTCATAATATTGATTATATGTTCATGCATCATGTGTATATTTGGCTCTCGAGGATCGAAGGTAAGATCATGCATTCTACCTTGGTTGCGCTCTTGCTTGGACCCTGCATTGTCGAGGTTTCTTTTAATGAGCTTACCCTCACTAAGCTTTATGCTTACGCTCTCTTTTGTTCGACAATGCAAATCTGTAGTTCGTGGGTTGCTAGTGCAAGAAGGGGCCTCTAAGTGTGCTTTGTGGTGCTATCTTAGTTATCAAGTATGGATATTTTAGTTAAAGGATGTAATAGTCAAGCAATGGGACATGTATTAGTTGCTTTGAGCTTTTGAAGCATGATGATGCTGGTTGTGTTTAAGAGCATTTTAGACTCTTCTTTATCATGCTGATTTGGCTTTGGTTGCCTTAGATTGTTTGTAAACCATGTTTAAATTACCTATCTTAAATGTTTAAGTGTATGTGCTTGTGAAGCTTGAATCTTGAATGCTATGTATGATATTTTAAATGGATGCCCCTATCTTATATCCTTAGGTAATTTGAGTATGTTTGCAATAGGATGCATGCCTTTAGAGTGTGTTTCTATGTCGTGTATTCCTCTTGGGGTCGTTAAGGGTGATTGGGATCAGTTAGAGATGTTTAAAACTGATTTTGGGAATTCACAGATTGCAGGTGTTTCGAAACGGGTTGTGCTGTTTCGGAACGGGTGTGGTTCCAGGGCCCCCCGTATCGGAACACGTTTCGGTACGTTTTGGCTACTGTGAGCCCCTGTTTCGAAACAAGTTTCAAAACACTTTGGCTACTGGAATTGCCTGTTCCGAAACGGGTATCGGAACGCCTAGGCAAAATGGGACCCTTTTCCGAAACGGGGTGGATGTGTTTCGGTACGGGTGTCTGGCTTTTTAAATTGGAGCCCGTGTTTCGAAATGAGCGATGTCTGTTTCAAAACACAGGCCTGTAAATGGGCTTTTTGACATCTCTAAAGTGTCTCAAGGTTTGGGCTTAGGCCATGTTTGTTGTTAGGCTTGTCGTGGGCCTTGTTTCCGTTGTCGCTTCACACATAGGTTAAATTAACGCATCTAGACAAGATAGTAAATGAAAAGTTTTCCCTTGGGTCGGTAACCGAAGTGGAGCCTTAACGAGTTTCACCTCGGTTATCCCCGTGTAGCCCACTCGGATCGGTCAAGCGTCCGGATCGGGTCGAGGGGGTTACACTTGTTGGTATTAGAGCCTAAGGTTTCCGAGACCTTGGGCAAGTAAGTGAGGTAAGTTGTGTTTTTATGTTGAAATGCACGGTGTTTGCTTACCATGTAAGCATGTTTGCTTGTTTATCAAGTATGCTTGTTGTTTTGTTTGAAGCATGCTGTTTAGAGTCTCATTGCTACTATTACATCGGAAAAAGGATTTTTAAAGTGAGGGAACATACTTGAGCCACTTGGAACCCTTGCCTTGCTAAACCTATCTTTTGTGCTTTCTTGTTGTTGTTGTAGTTCTTGTTTGTGAGCACGTATGTCGAGGCCGAGGGGTAGACCGAGAGTGGTTCGTCAGGAACCACGTGTTACGGCTCCTGTTAATGAGTCGGTGGTTGGAGTTGAGGCTCATGTGGGAGAGCCTGCTGCTGGAGTTGGGGCTCCTCTACCACCTCCACCACCACCACCTCCTCAGCATGGAGTGAGAGGTGAGGATGAAGCTGAGGGAGAGGGACCTCAGGGTGGCCAGGGTGGCTAAGGTTCTGCCGGAATAGATATGGCTCCGCTTGTGCAAGCTATAGTAGGAGCATTTCAGGCCGTAGTTGCCAGAGCTCAGGCTAGAGGCGATAATGCTAGTTTATCGTTAGAGAGGCTCCGTAGCCTAGGGGGAGAGGAGTTCAGAGGATCTACACCGGAGAGGTATGAGTTGTGGTTAGAGAAGATTGTCCACATCTTAGCTCAGATGGGTTGCGTTGGTGCTCGTAAGTTGGGCTGTGTGATTTCTTTGCTTCAGAGTGATGCCTACACCTGGTGGGTCACCATTACTACTGTAGTTCCTGAGGCTGAGATTGAATAGGATTTCTTTTAGTCTGCTTTCCGGAAGAGGTACTTGGGGCCGAGATATCTTGATGAGAAGAAGCGAGAGTTTATGACTCTTGTTCAGGTGGAGGCTTCAGTGACTGACTACGAGATCCGTTTTGTCTGTTTGAGTCAGTACGCTCCAAAGTTAATTCCTACTGAGAGGGACCGTTGTAACCGTTTCAGATATAAGCTTCACGAAGAAGTTAAGAGGTACACCTTAGCTTCAGATTATTTAGATTTTAATGTCTTGGTCGCTAGGGCCAAGGACATAGAGCACAGTTTGGGCTTGACCAAACGATCTGGTGGTTCTAGTTCTGGAAAGAGACAAAATAAATTTGATCGTGGGGATGCGAAGAGGCATAGAGGCGGTGGACAGCAGTTTGACCATAGGCGTGGCGGTGGCCACCATGGTAGAGGCCACCAGGGCTATAGAGCTGGAGGGTGTTTGCCCGAGTGTACACGTTGTGGGAGACAACATTTTGGTGAGTGTTGGGGTAACTTCCATGCTTGTTGGAACTGTGGTTCGAGGGACCACTTTAGGAGGGAGTGTCCGCATCAGGCGGCACGGGCACCGAACATAGCACAGGCTCCTACGAGAGCGATAGATTATCAAAGAGGTCGTGGGTGCAGTCGTGGCTACTTCCAGCCTAGGGCTGATGCACCTAGGGTAGATGCTCAGAGGAACCTTGCTCATGTGGTGGCAGCGCAGCCACAGGCAGGTGGACAAGTGAGGGTCTATGCTCAGAGAGAGGCCGGGAACGACACTGATGTGATAGCAAGTAATTTTGAGTTACAATCTATGTCTTTGCTTTCTTTGGTTGATTTAGGTTCTATGCATTCCTACATTTTGAGTGAGCATGCAAAGAAGTTAGATATACCTGTTGAGATCTTAGATGTAGGTATGCATGTGACTAGTTCTTTTGGTGAGACAGTTGTGGTTAGACGAATGTATAGGAGGTGTCCACTGAAGATTCAAGGTCATGTGTTTTCTGTTGATATGATGGAGCTTCCGTTTTATGGTTTTGATATTATTTTGGGTATGGACTGGTTAGTTGACCACCGAGCTAGTGTGGATTTTGAGACGAAGAGGATTTATTTGAAACTTTCTGATGACTATGAGGTAGTAGTAGTAGGCGAGAACATTAAGTTCTTGTCTAATGTTGTGTCAGCTTTAGAGGCACATAGGTTGATGGATTTCGGATGTGGGGCTTACTTAGCTTATGTGATGAATCCGAATATGAGTGAGGCTAGACCGAAGGACATTAGAACAGTTTGTGATTTTCCGGATGTGTTTCCTGAAGAATTACCAGGTTTGCCTCCTGACAGAGATGTTGAGTTTGTGATTGAGACTGTTTCAGGGTATACTCCAGTTTCTATAGCTACGTATCGTATGGCTCCGAAAGGGTTGAAAGAATTGAAGAGTGAGCTGTAAGAGTTATTAGACCGTGGTTTCATTAGGCCTAATAGTTCTCCTTGGGGTGCTCATGTGTTGTTTGTAAAGAAGAAAGATGGCAGCATGTGTATGTGTATTGACTACAGGCAGTTGAATCAGTTGACCGTGAAGAACAAGTATTCGTTGCCTCGTATAGATGATTTGTTTGATCAGTTGAGAGGTGCTTCAGTGTTCTCGAAGATAGATTTGAGATCAGGGTACTATCAGCTGAAAGTAAAAGAGTGTGATGTTTCGAAGACAGCGTTTAGGACTAGATATGGTCACTATAAGTTTCTTGTGATGCCGTTTGGGCTCACGAATGCACCTCCAACATTCATGGATATGATGAAAATAATTTTTAGAGACTATCTAGACCATTTTGTAGTTGTCTTCATAGATGATATTCTTGTATACTCGAGATCAGAAGAAGAGCATGATGAGCACTTGAGACTTGTTCTACAGAGATTGTTGAGTAATCAGTTGTATGCGAAGCTTAGTAAATGTGAGTTCTAGATTCGAGAAGTTGTGTTTCTTGGCCATGTTGTTTCAGCTGAAGGTATCCGTGTTGATCCGTCGAAGATTGAGGCTATTGTTGAGTGGAAGCAACCTAAGTCTGTGACTGAGATTAGGAGTTTCCTAGGATTAGCCGGTTACTATAGGAGATTTTTTGATGGGTTCTCTAGAGTAGC
Source organism: Hibiscus tridactylites (assembly GCA_958450335.1). Lineage (NCBI taxonomy): Eukaryota > Viridiplantae > Streptophyta > Magnoliopsida > Malvales > Malvaceae > Hibiscus > Hibiscus tridactylites. The sequence continues at coordinate 44,367,012 of OY288274.1, read as the reverse complement.
TGCTCTTTTGACTAAATTGTTGCAAAAAGGAGTCAAGTTTAAGTGGTCAGATGCAAGACAAAAGGCCTTTGAGAAATTGAAAGAAGCTTTGACAAATGCTCCAGTGTTAGTGCAACCAGTTTCAGGTAAAGAATTTGTGATCTATAGTGATGCTTCTTATATAGGTTTAGGTTGTGTTTTGATGCAAGAAAGAAGAGTTGTTGCCTATGCTTCGAGACAGTTGAAGGTGCATGAGAAGAACTATCCTACTCACGATATTGAGTTAGCAGCGGTTGTGTTTGCATTGAAGATTTTGCGTCACTACTTGTATGGTGAGAAGTGTATAGTTTACACCGATCATAAGAGCTTGAAGTATTTGATGACACAGAGAGAGTTGAACTTGAGACAGAGAAAATGGCTTGAGTTGTTGAAAGATTATGATTTGACCATTGAGTACCATCCGGGTAAGGCGAATGTAGTAGGCGATGCCTTGAGTAGAAAAGTTGCAGTTGAGTTGCGAGCTATGTTTGCTAAATTGAGTGTATCCGATGATGGTGGTTTGATCACAGAGTTGCAAGTGAAGCTTTCTTTGATTTAGTTTATTACAGAGAAGCAGTTACAAGATGTGTCTTTAGTTCCTCATGTTCAAGACATAGCCGAAGGTAGACCGACCGAGTATAGTTTCAGTAGTGAGAATGTGTTGTGTTTCAGAGATAGAGTTGTAGTACCAAAAGATGTTGAGTTGAGACGTCTGATTCTGAGTGAAGCACATTAGAGTCCTTTTTCTATGCATCCGAGTAGTACCAAGATGTACCGTGACTTGAAGAATGATTATTTTAGGTTGGTTTGAAGAAGGATGTAGCCGAGTATGTGAGCCGTTTCATGGTTTGTTAGAGGGTGAAGGCAGAACATCAGAATCCTTCAGGTTTGTTACAGCCTTTGAAGATTCTAGAATGGAAATGGGAGAGGATCACCATGGACTTTGTGTTGGGGTTACCGTTGTCTCATTCGAAGAAGAATTTTGTTTGGGTGATAGTGGATAGATTCACTAAGTGTGCTCATTTCTTAGCAGTGAACACTACAGATTCTTTAGACAAGTTGGCAAACTTGTACATCCGTGAAATTGTGAGACTTCATGGAGTTCCGAAGTCCATTGTTTCAAACAGAGATCCGAGATTTATTTCGAGGTTCTGGGGTTGTTTGCATAGTGACTTAGGTAGCCGTTTGCAATTCAGTACTTCTTATCATTCGCAGTCCGATGGACAGTCAGAGCGAGTGATACAGATTTTAGAGGATATGCTCCGTTGTTTTGTGATTGACTTCCAGGGTTCTTGGGAGAAGCACTTATCTTTAGTTTGCTTACAACAACAATTACTAGGCTAGTATTCAGATGGATCCTTATGAGGCTTTGTATGGTAGACGATGTAGGACTCCGATCTGTTGGGCTGAGACACGTCAGAAATTGTTACCTATGCCGGATTTGCTTAAGGGGTCTACAGAAAAAGTGAAGTTGATTTGTGACTGCTTGAAAGTAGCTTCCGATCATCAGAAGTCTTATGCAGATTTGATGAGAAAAGAGATTGAGTTCTCTGTGGGTGAGAAAGTGTTTCTAAAGGTATCTCCGTGGAAGAAGATGATGCGATGTGGCCAGAAAGGCAAGTTGAGTCCGAGGTTTATTGGTCCGTATGAGATAGTTGAGCGGATTGGGCCAGTAGCGTACCTTTTGAGGTTGCCTTCTGAGTTAGAGAAGATCCATGATGTGTTTCATGTGTCGATGCTTAGAAGATATAGATCAGATCCTTCTCATGTTATGCTTGTTGAGGAGATAGAGTTGAATCCGGATTTGTCTTACAATGAAGAACCAGTTGAGATACTTGCTTCTGATAGCAAGGTGTTGCGTGGCAAGACCATAGAGTTGGTCAAGGTGTTGTGGAGACATAGAGATGTGGAAGAGGCCACGTGGGAGAGGAAAGCTGATATGCTTGAACAGTTTTCGTACTTGTTTCCGTCAGGTAATTTCGGGGATGAAATTTTCTTAAGTGGGGGAGAATTGTAACACTAGGGTTTGGGGGTCGGGTGGAAATAATAATAAAACAATGTTTTGGAGTTTTGGTTTTATAATTAAAATAATAATAATATATCATTTTAAGACTTCATATTTCCAAAAAAAAACCTTTTGTGTTGGACTCAAGTTGATTTGGGAATCAAATTCCATAGATTTTAATTGTTAATGAGATTGCCATCTCATTAATGGCATTTTGGTAATAAAGGGACTTTCAATTTAAAAAGCCCCATTTTCAATTAAAACAACCTTTGTCATCATCTACACTCCCCCTTTCCACCATTTTAACGACAAGAAGAGAGCTTTCTCTTCATTTCACTATTCCATCCCCTTTCTTCTTCATCTTTGGGACTTTTTGAAAGGTAAATATATCTTTGACTTGGCCTTGGTTTCCTTTACATTTTGGTACCATTGGATTTCATAAAAACTATGTATTTTGTAATTTGAGTTTTTCAAAGTTTTGGTTAAAGGTTGGAGCTTTCTAAGTCTTTATCAAAGCTTTTGGTTTAATGTTGATAGATAAGTTGTTTATGAACCATGGGGTCCAACATATGTGATTTTTAAAGTGTTTTATTGAGATTCCCAGATTTGGGTTTTAATGGGTTTTTAGAAGGGTTTTAAGGTTGTTTTTGGGTTGTTTTATGTTGGAATTGAGGGCTAAGGTTAGTATGATAGTTGGAGGTTGTTTTGGAATCATTTAAGAGTGTTAAAGAGGTTGAAATCATGAGTTTTGGATTGGGTTTAAGGGCTGCTCGAGTTTGATGTTTTTGGGGTTGTTCATAGCTTGAAATCATGTGTTTGATGCTTGAATAGTGTTTTGGGTTTGCTACATTGATGTATGGACTGATTCGAGGTTGTTTTATTTGTGTTGAGTTGATTAGAAGCAAGAGTTTGTGTTGGTGAAGCATCGGGAGCGAATCCAGAAGCTTGAAGGTCTTGGTTGCTTGGTTGTTGAGCTTAGAAGTGAAGGTGAGAGGTTAAATGTGTTTTAAATGGTTTTGAGTATTTGGTTCAAGCATGTGGACTAGGTTGGGATTGGTAGACCCACCTAGAGTTGGGATTAGAGTGGTAGCCTAATCCCAAGCTTTAGTTAGAGATATTGGTTGAACTCTAATTGTTGTTTATGCCTCATGATGATTTGTGTTTATGATGGTTACGCATAAATGTGTTATACATGTATGTTGAGGCATGGTTGTGATGCATTGTTATATGCATGTGGATTGTGCATGATGTTAATCATGGTACAAATGATTGGGTACAAATGATCAATCATTAGGAAGTGTTATGAAATGAGGTTGTGGATTGTGTTTAGTATTAGCACTAGTATGCTTGGGTACAAATGATCAATCATTAGGATGTTTAGTGTGCACACGCGAGTCAAATGCGCACGTGGTCTTGGTGATGGTAGTCATCAAGATGGAGTACGAGTTCGCCCAAAAAACCTTCTTATATATATGTTAGTCGATGATGAGTGTAATTCTATCGACGGGGCGTGAAGATGAGTGGAATCCCATCCGCGAGAACGATGATGAGTGTAATCCCACCGTAAGGTAATGGTTGTGTTGGTTGTGAATTCCAACGTGTTATTCGTGTATTCGAGTCATAGCTAGGTGCCAATATGAGATTATATGTGTATCATTATGATGTGAAATGTGATTCCTTTATGGATTGATATATGTGCTTGCATATGATGTGGTTATGGACTCGATGAGCATGTCATAATATTGATTATATGTTCATGCATCATGTGTATATTTGGCTCTTGAGGATCGAAGGTAAGATCATGCATTCTACCTTGGTTGTGCTCATGCTTGAACCCTGCATTGTCGAGGTTTGTTTTAATGAGCTTACCCTCACTAAGCTTTATGCTTACGCTCTCTTTTGTTCGACAATGCAGATCTGTAGTTCGTGGGTTGCTAGTGCAAGAATGGGCCTCCAAGTGTGCTTTGTGGTGCTATCTTAGCTATCAAGTATGGATATTTTAGTTAAAGGATGTAATAGTCAAGCAATGGGACATGTATTAGTTGCTTTGAGCTTTTGAAACATGATGATGTTGGTTGTGTTTAAGAGCATGTTAGACTCTTCTTTATCACGTTGATGGTTGGCTTTGGTTGCCTTGGATTGTTTGTAAACCATGTTTAAATTACCTATCTTAAATGTCTAAGTGTATGTGCTTGTGAAGCTTGAATCTTGAATGCCATGTATGATCTTTTAAATGGATGCCCCTATCTTATATCCGTAGGTAATTTGAGTATGTTTGCAATAGGGTGCATGCCTCTAGAGTGTGTTTGTATGTCGTGTATGCCTCTTGTGGTCGTTAAGGGCGATTGAGACCATTTAGAAATGTTTAAAACTGATTTTGGGAATTCAAAGATTGCAGCTGTTTCGAAACAGGTTGTGCTGTTTCGGAACGGGTGTTGTTCCAAGGCCCCTGTATCGGAACGCATTTCGGTACGGTTTGGCTACTGTGAGCCCCTGTTTCAAAACAAGTTTCAAAATACTTTGGCTACTAGAATTGCATGTTCCGAAACGGGTATTGGAACGCCTAGGCAAAATGGGACCCTGTTCCGAAACGTGGTGGATGCGTTTTGGTACGGGTGTCTGGATTTTTAAATTGGAGCCCGTGTTTCAAAACGGGCGATGTCTGTTTCGAAACACAGGCCTGTAAATGGGCTTTTTGACATCTCTAAAGGGTCTCAAGGTATGACATGGCATATTTTATTATTATTATATATAAAAAACAATTTAAAATAAAAATAAATAATATTTTTTGTTAATAAATAAAAAAATTAAAATAAAAACCCTAATCCCAAACACCCCAAATATACCAAATATCCCAAATCCCAAACACCCAAATTCTCAAACCCCCTTACCGGTGTCACTCTCACCGGCAGCCACCACTCCCTCTACCGCCGACGGCAACATCACCTACCGCCGACGGTTTGCATTGTCAATATTGTTGACCATTTGCAAGTTTGCATGAGAGGAGTGTGCTTCACTTGCTCTGGATGCAGGCCTGGCCGCCAAGCTACTTTTAGTTATATAGAGTGGTTGCAATCCTGTTTTGAAGCAACGGTCAGTCGAGTTGTTGAAATTTTGTAGCCTAAATTACACAGCTACCATTTATATTTCCAAGTGTAACCTCACAAGAACAATTCAATGAAGGAAAATTGCAGCTTGTTTGTTGTTCTTGTATCAATACGACAAATGGGGCTGACTAGCTTCCTGTTTTCGACAACATCAAATACTAGTAGACTGTATTTTTGGGAGTGGTGTTCAATAAAGTGGCACCGTCAGCGGCAGGTGATGTTGTCGTCGGCGGTAGAGGGAGTGGTGGCCGCCGGTGAGAGTGACACCGGTAAGGGGGTTTGAGAATTTGGGTGTTTGGGATTTGGGATATTTGGGGTGTTTGGGATTAGGGTTTTTATTTTAAATTAATTTTTTATTTATTAATAAAAAATATTATTTATTTTTATTTTAAATTATTTTTTATATATAATAATAATAAAATATGCCATGTCATACCTAAATATTAATAAAATAATCCAAAGTGACCAAAATAGGTTAAAAAGTAAAGTTTAATGAGTAAATTGAGCGTTATAAAGTTGAGTGACTAAAATAGGTCAAATGACCAAAGTTGAGTGATGATTTCAGTATTTTACCCCACTTTTAATTCCATGACAATTTAATACCTATAACACGTGTAACATAATTGGTCATTTAATTTCGTGTCATACTTTATACAAGCGACAAATATTATACATATATGCCCGAAATTGCAGATTTTAATTCAACAATCTCCCACTTGGGCAACATATGTTTTCTGAAAAATGTATAACCTTATAAGCTAAAAATTTCGCTATCATACAATAGGTATTCTTCAACAATCTCGTCCACCAACTATATCTATATAGGATCAAAGCGGTCTTCGTCATATCAATCATGACTGGACCCATCAATGGTCACATATAAAAACACAATCAAATGACATAGATCAATCATGGATGCGTAGCATGAAAATTACATGTAATGTGAACCAAACATGCCTATTTCCAACTAGTCCTCTTTAAACTAAGTGAGGTCCTAATCAAAAATAAGAAAAGTGTGAATACATTGAATACTTTATTTCTGATCAGAAAATAATCCAATACATAAATGTACGAAAACAAGCAAATAACAAACTCCCACTCAAACAATAATATCCTCAAATGATATAACACCCACATGACCAATGTACTCATGAAAGACCTTGGGTGGTAAACCTTTTGTGAGTGGATCCGTTATTATGGAGTTTGTCCCAATGTGTTCTATGGTTATTTGTCCACTTGCACTCTTTCTTTTACAACTAGGAACTTTATATATATGTGTTTTGACTTAGACGAGCTTCTATTGTTGTTGGAATACAATACTGTTGACTTATTGTCACACAATAATTTAAGTGTTTTTTCTATATTCTCCAAAGTACGCAGCCCAGTGACAAAATTTCGCATCCATATTCCATGATTTGATACCTCATAGCATGCTACAAACTTTGTTGCCATAGTGGAAGAAGCTAAAAGTATTTGTTTGGTACTTTTCCAAGATATAGCTCCTCTAGCTAATAGATAAATATAACCTGATGTAGATTTACTATTATCTTGGCACCTAGTGAAATCAGAATCCGAATACCCTACGACCTCCAAATGATCTAATTTCTTGTAAGTGAGCATGTAATGTTTTGTTCTCTGAAGATACCTCATAACCCTCTTGGCTACTATCCAATGGTCCATACCAGGGTTGCTTAAATATCTACTTAACATCTATTGCGTGTAAAAGGTGCTCCGCAATTAGTGCAAGTGTACACGTCTCAAGTAATATAATGAGGACTATTAGAGTATCGTCTCCACAGGGATTGGGATGGCTTCCCTCGTTTACCTTCTCGCACTAAAAATGAAAATGAAAAGTAAAAACACAAGTAGAGGAGTTTTGGGTTTTAATTAAACTAAAAATCATAAACTAAAGTAAGCAAGTAAAAGTTGAGAAATCAAGATGAGAGAATGGGTCAGATTATGTTGCGTTGTAGCATGGAATCCAATCGAGTTTGTCTTTTCTTTTGAATGAAATGACACCAATTTGCCTTGTTAACAGCCTTCGTTGCTGTCGCAACAGAGAGGAAATCCAGTAGCTGCCTCGACAATCTCTTGCCCCGGCAACCAGTGGCACTTTCAAGGTTCAACAGAACGTCCTTCTGTGGCTTCTTCTTATCTCTAAGTTGAAACACTATTGATGTGCAACTCTTGATAATACCTCCCATCATGAACCAAGAGTGAACACCAACCAATCTCACACTCTTTTTAGCCGTTGAAACTCCAACTTATCCCTATGCCGAGTTATCTTCCACCGTTGGGATGAAAACCATGCTTATTCGTTTCTTGAGTTTAATTCTTCCAATATTAAACAAATGGATAACCTCACAATACTCACTCCCGATGAGATTGCAAGAATAGAATCAATGCCAAGAATATGCAAACCTTGAACTAAATTGCATTAACAAAAACTTAAACAAAGTACAATTATTTTCTCACAACTACTCAGCAACACAACCTTAACCTTAAAGATAATTTAGAACATTATGATAAGTAAAAGCTCTCTCTTGAATTCCTAAGGAAGCTCATGTCTTCTCAAACGATGGCTTGACCTTCTTTATATAGGAGTAGGCTTAGGGAAAAGTCCATGGATAGGAAGTTAAGTTGGAATTAGACTTGTCTTCGTTAAAGAGATGAATCTCTTTAATTTATTACATTATCCTCTTAGCCGAATTTCATCTTTAACCTTTATTTCATGCTTCCGTCATCTTCTCGAGCTCCGATTGCCTCACAAAGTATGTAGAAAAATCTAGCATTTCATGCTCTCCAAATCGGCTACCACTTTGCATATTTTCTCTACCGGTAACTTCGTCTCTGCACTATCTCGACAGAGGTCTGTCAACTAATTATGCTCCATAAGGGTTTATCTTCATGCTTCAACTTCCTTCAGTAGAAACTGTTATCTTTGTCTTGGCTTGATATGGGTCTTTCTAGAGCTCATTCTGCACTATCTTCCATTTCTTCATTGCCCGCTCGGCATTACCTGCCCCGACAGTGAGTAAATCTGCGCAAGCACCAAACATGCATTAAAACAACACCTTTTTCATTAGATAAACCAAATATAATGATCAAAGGTAAAAACAATGTAATTAATGCATGGAATGCCATAATGCAGCTCAACTGGGTGTAGGTTAAGCAATAATTGCCGCATAAAAGGGTGAAAACATAGTACTTTTGGGCACTTATCAACATCCCAACAATGTGTGTAATATCCATACACATACAAACCTGAGCATACATTAGACTCCTAATAGCTAATGTATAGAAAATATTTTGTATTTATTGAATTTCAAGGTTAACTTTGGGACATTGGTGCAACACCCTCAACCCGATTTAGGAGAAAATCGGAATTGAAGATGTTACCAAAAACACATTCCAGAAATTATGTGACCAAATTATGAAATTTGGTCCAACTTCAGAACAGACTTGCCCAAAAATCAGGGTAAATTAAAATTTTTCTTTATTAAGAGAGCCATTTACAAGACTTAGAATTCAAATTTATAAGTTTATCACATAGCCTAAGAAGATTAAATCAGTGTCTAAAGACTAAATTTCTAGCAAAACAGTTCTTTTTTTCATGTACAATTACAAGATTAAATCAGTCCCTAAAGACTTAATTTTCAGCAAAATAGTTCCTTTTTCGTGTATGCGCAATTACAAGGTTAAATCGGTCCCCAAAGACTTAATTTCCAGCAAAACAGTTCTTTTTAAGAACTTATAATTACTCAATATAATCTTTAGGCTTATTAATATATACTTAACATACAAAACATGTGAGATTTCTCCATGAGTGGTCATGTTAAACCCAACTAAAACAAGGTACTAGTTACTTGAAGCAACCCATTCAACTAGGACAACCAAGAATATATATTTTAATCCACACCAGTAAGCATCCAACCGATCACATTAACACATGAAAGCTTCTAACACAACATATAATTTCACCAAGGAGGCACATTAAGTTATTTTAGAATTAGATTACTTGTTAAGCAAACTTCCTCAATCCTTCATAAACCTAGTTATAAATCTTATTGTTTAACAACAATTATTTTGAACACAATATGTGTATTTTGAACACAATATGTGAACAAACAAATATTCTATCAAAGCTTTCACCCTAAAACAAGAAGATATATAAGAATTACACATATATAATCCATATCAATTCTCATTGTTTCGTATCATAACACATTAGAATTTAAGCATGATTTTCTTACCAAATACCATTAAACATATTATCTCATAAGCATATTTTTATATAAAAGTTATCGAAGCGTACTCATCACATACATCACTTACTTTCTTTACAAGTTATCTGAAACCATTCATTTAGCATGTATAGTCGATAGATCAAGTCATACTAACATCTTTATTTTCATTCAAGGCATAAATCTCAAGTAAGATAGTGTTCCATTTTCATAAAAAACATATATTGCTTTTTAAAGCAAGTTATCACCTCTTTTCATCATTTTTAATTTATAATCATAAGATTTCTTTTAATATAGCATTGAGAATTGAATGTACAGTCTAGGTACACGAATCCCCAACCAACTGCCGCCCATGTAAACAAATGGTACTCACAATAACGGTCAATCCCTCATATTGTCGCCAAATAGGGACCATTTTCTCGGACCGTAGTCCACCCCAACACTGAGCTCTATGGACTCTATGACATGCCAACTATACCTAATACTGACTCGAGACCAAGGCTTTTACATTTATTATCTTAATCAAAAACAGAGTGAGCATAGCTCCATATCATGTATTCATATCCAATCTCACGCCCCTTTCATTTCGGGTAGCATTCACCTCATGTGAATCATCTTATTTTCTTCATCATGATTGAATGGCCTTATAGAAAACATTTCTTTTGACAATTCATACATAACTTTCTACGTATTCGATATATCATACTACAATTCGTATGCTCATGTATCAAGCATAAGTTCGGTTCTTACATTCTCCAATTATTTAGTCCTTTATTTGATTATTAGAGTGACAATAGTCATAATCAAGCATGCACATGTATGCATCAATTACAATATAACCTTATACAAGATAATTAAACATGGTTTAGTGTACATTAGATTAAGTACATATTCTTGTCATTCATACATCTCAATTCAAACTTAAGTTTTAACCAAAGATTGGTTAAATATAGGTTTCTTATCAAGCAACAAAAGCATATAAACAAATTTATTCCGAGCTTAACACTAATCAAGCATTCCATCCCAAGGCATATCCCATATTAAATACATACCTCAAATCTGAGATTACATTTTTCATATCTTAGAAGCACCGTAGCACTTAAATTTATCAAATAGACCATATACATAATAACAAACAAAGATGCTCGGGGTAGTTCTAATCTACCCCAAGACTTTAAATCAATCTCACATTATATCCTGAAGTTGCAGGATACCTGAACCACATTCAAACTTTGTCACAACCAAGACCTTCCCTAGTTTCCTCTTTGTATCATCTTCCTTTTTTTTCATAATAGGTACCTCTATTAAAATAACATTTCATCAGTACCAACTCGACTCATTTACCCAAAGTCCTATTACACACAAGGATACATGTAAACAAACACAAAAACACTCCACTATTGACTCCCCTAAATGTATAATAATTCCCAATTCATATATGCATACATTCACATGCATAAAACAGTCCTTCCACTATTAATTTAGATCATAGAATCCCTTATACATTTTGTACAAGCAAAGCAGTTTCAGATTCTTATGTATACATGTAATAAATCAAAAGAATCCACTTCAAATATAAGCACTAAAAATTGGGTAGCATACATACATACTTTATAAAATAGTCTAGTTTATGTATTGTAGACTCTCGGCGTGAATGATTATTTGCTGGCAATAGGGCGTAAAAGATATTGGAAAAGTGTTAACATAATGCCAAGAAAATCTATTGCGTGTAAGTATGCACGGTCTGCAAGTAATACAACAGTTAAGCTGAGTATCGGTCCCACAAAGATTGCGTTGGAATTCGATTGCCTTGTTTGATTACTTGTCTTGAGAAAAATATTTGTTTTGATTGGAAATGGTTTTAAAAATTGAAAAGAAATAAAAAGGAAAGTTTAAAACGTTGGCAATGAGAGTTTCTTAGCAAATGATGAGCGTTGGCAAGGAGTGCCTAGTTTTCACGCTATTCATGCCATGCCAGCCTTTAATAAATCATGTCTTGACATTGTTTGCTGAGCAGATTTAAAGGTAGCAATGCTTTAGTTGATAGCATTGTCGTAAATTAATTTTGGAAAAACCTCTATATGTCTATAGTGAATGTTTTTTCATAAATAAATTCGATTAAGTATCAATCTTTACTCTTGAGGGGTAGATTTCACTCTTGAAGTAAGTTCATCTACTTGAACATCTTCTCTCGAAGCATCTCATCTCAGTATCTAACATATGGTCGTTGCCACCCAAGTAAGTTATGATATTGATTTGCAATAGGCTAATTATGCCAGCCGTCGCTTGGTAGTACTCTTAAAAACATTAATCACGCCATATAGAAAAAACATTGCTGAGACAATTTCGATTTATTAAAAACTAAACATAAAATATAGCGATCAACGCAAACACCCCTCACCAACTATGAAATCAGTTCACGGTGGGGGTTAACAACCAACAAACAATAATCATTTTTGACATCCATCATCATTAAAACTAAATAAAACAACTAAACCAAAGAGAATGGTGAGAAGAAGGTCTATCGATGCAACCCTTCACGGTCCACGCTCTCGGTCAAGCTGGTCGAACCACCTCTCCTTGGTGCAGCCAGCTGTGATCAATCCTCTTGCAAAATCTCTACCCCCTTTTGCTCTTCACAATCGGTCTTTAAATAGGCGTGTAAAGGAGGCTAGGATAAGCCTTTGCATTTGAAATTTGAACACTCAAGGGATAAGGCTTGTGATTACCTTTATCCAGATTTGAAATGATAGGCTAATAAGGTGATATGCTGATCAGACTATGGCTGATGTCATTGTGTCGAAACTACTCTAGCATCCCAGCTTGGCATGATTCTACCAACTGCTCTCGACACTGCTTATCCACTATTTTTTTAGAGATTGATCCAATCTCTATTTTCTCGCAACTTGATCTGGTCTTATTTTTTGGGGTTTAACCTCTTCTTAGCCTGGCAACAAATGCCTCTTTTCTGCCAACCGATGATTGACATTGTTTGGTTCATCTATGCCAAGAGCAACTCGGCATCCTCCTTAGCAATATTTCCTTTTTTCGCTAGTCTGCTTCGCTCTGTCAACTTTCGTGCTAAATGTTATGTCAAATCTACAAAATATCAACAAAAACATCCCTTCACACTGGCATAACATCAATTCCTAACTTTTTATGCAAATGCATATTTTTATGATCTAAATGCAGTTAAATGTACTTAAAATACAAGAAAAAGCATGTGAAATAGGCATGAAAAACAGTACTTTTGGAGTGTCAACATGTATGTATACACTTAATTACATCAAAACATAGCAATTTCATGAACCTATACATGTAAAAGAAGCACAATTATACACACACACACACACACACAGTTATACCAAAACAATCCCAAGACATTTATAAGTATTCAAAAATAGTTCCTATTGTATATATTCATGTCATATTGATTCATTAGATTGGTTTACATATTTTATAACTTAAACAGCCTCTTATACATTTATATACATGCAAAAACAGTTTCTACAAGTTTATTTGTAAGTAAAACAGTTCTTGTTACCCATTACCTTACATGTGAACTTCCGAGCAATCTAGTCTCTTCCAAATTGATTCCAAAACTAACTTTATTACAAGTAAATTTATATACATGCTTACAAGATAGCCCACAGTTTATCTAATCAGCCTTCTAACGACTCATATACATTCAAAATTGCCCTTAATCTTTCTATAAAATCCTTAAGCATCTCAAGTCATAATCCCCTATTTTTATAGCACAATTAATTCAATTACGATGTCACAAAATTTTTCTTATTCCATTTAGGCTCAACGTCGAACATGCCTCTAGCATGGATTCCTTCGTTCACCTAGTTCATTCTAGCAATTTCATACATGCATGCATAGTATACAAAATTGAGAACTTAAATCATTCCAAATTTTTATACGATTCTTGAAGATAAAGAATTTACATATACAACATCATATAAATCAAGGGTATCAAGCTCTATACTAATCAATTCAATAAAAAAAATAGAAGGAAAGTATTTCACCTTCCTCACTAGTGATACGACTTGATCTCCAAAAAAATGCAATCTAAAAGCTAGCTAGATCACCCCCTTTCATTCATGGATTTCAACTGTCCCTTACTCTCTCCCACAAGATGTTTTCGGTCAAAAGTTCAAAGAAGAAAATGGTTCTTCTTTGGTTACTAAAACTGAGGCCCCACATCCTTTTACCAAATTTCCCCTTCAGAAGACATGTGTGAAATTCCATGGTAAGGTTTTTATTTAACATGCAAGCCTACAAGATTTGTTAGTCATCAATTTAATCCTCCCTACTAATGGTCATCTAATTTTTCTTTTATTCCATTTTAGTCCCAAAACATATTCTTAAACCTTTAAGAGACAAGATGCAAACGAATTGGTGACTGAAATCTTTATATTCTTCTAAACTAATATTTTATGGTATTACAATTGGGCAAGACAAAATTTGTCTCCTTTAGAAACATGAGTGTCAATTGGTTTACTGTTTTGCGTGCCAAACCTTTTAAGTACTTTATCAATATAGTTCTTTTGTGACAATCCAAGAATACCCCGAGATCGATCTCGATATATTTGAATTCCTAAGACAAAATAAGAGTCCCCAAGATCTTTCATTTCAAAATGCTTAGATAGAAATTTCATGGTTTCATGAAATAAGCGTATATCATTTGTGGCAAGCAAAATGTCATCGATATATAAAACCAAAAGTATCTGCTTACTCCCACTGAACTTGTAATACACACAATCATCAACAATATTCATCTCAAAACTAAACGAGACAATCACTTGATGAAATTTGTGGTACCATTGACGAGAAGCTTGCTTGAGTGCATAGATGATTTCGTTAATTTGCAAACTATATTATTTAGGTCTCCGAACTCAAAGTTTTTTGGTTGCACCATATAAATTTTTTTTAAATGTCTCCATTGAGAAATGCAGTCTTAACATCTATGTGATGTAACTCAAGATTAAAATGAGCTACAAGTGTCATGATTGTCCTAAAAAGTCTTTCGATGAAACCAGAGAGAAAGTCTTTGAAAAGTCAATGCCTTCTTTTTGAGTATATCCTTTAGCTACAAGACGTGCCTTATACCTCTCCACATTACCATCTGCATAACTCTTGTTTTTAAATATCTATTTACAACCAATAGAATTTCTCCTTTCTCTCGTGGATCTCTTTAATGACACTTGTTCTTGGGGTTGTTGAGCTTGTTCTTCTGGAATAATTACCTCATCATGAATAGGAGGAAGTTGTTCAACTTTGTCTTATTGAGGTTTTGGGTTCACTTCTTGATTAATGACATGTATGGGGATCTGAACATCATCAAAAGTGATAGTAGGAACAAAGTTAGAACTTGGTTCCTCTTCAAAAGTAATGTCTCTAACCTTATTTCTCCCTCCAAACTCAACATCCTAAAAAATATTGCAGTTCCTGTCTCAGAAATATTTTTAATCGTGGGATCATAAAATTAATAACCCCTAAATTGCTCAAAATATCTAATAAAGTAATTGCTCAATGTTTGGAGCCCGATTTCTTTTCGTGTGACCTATAAGGCCTTACCTCATCTAGACATCCCCAAATGTGAAAATGCTTTAGAGTAGGCTTTTGACCTGTCCAAATCTCATAAGATGTCTTTTCAGCTACTTTAGTTGGTACTCTATTCAGAATGTACGTTGATGTCTTTAACACTTCTCCCCAGGTGGACTCGCGTAAGGTAGAATGAGAAATCATACTCCTTACCATATCCTTAAGAGTCATATTACTTCTTTCAAATACACCATTCATACTAGGTGATCCTGGCATGGTGTACTGTGGGTCAATACCACATTACTCTAAGAATTTTGCAAATGGTCCTGGACGTTATTCACCTGAGTCATCATATCTACCGCACTACTCACCACCGCGATCAGATCTAACTTTCTTAATTCTTTTGTTGAATTGATTTTCAACTTCAGCTTTATAAGATTTGAACACATCCAGAGACTGAAATTCCTCATGAATGGGATATAAGTACCAATAAAGTGAGTAGTCGCCTATGAATGTTATGAAATATTTTTGACAATTCCAAGATTTCGTAGAAAATGGCCCACAAATATCAGTATGAATTAATTATAAGATGTTTGTAGATCTGTTGGCACTTAATCTCTTGGTTTTGTTCTGTTTTCCGTTGATGCAATCAACACAACCATTGGACATAAGATGCTTAATCCCACCTTTTGAGATATAACCTAAGCGTTTATGCCATAATGATGCTGATTTTTTTATTTAATTTGTGTTTAGTACCACGTGATTCCACATACAAGGTTTCATTATATGATGCAATTGTATCTAGAAAATAAAGATTTCAAATGCATTTAAATAATAAGTTCCAACAATACTTGAATTTAAAGACAAAGTAAACTGATTGTATCCAAATGAACAACAATATCCAAATTTCTTCAACAAAGAACTAGAAACTAAATTCTACCTAAAAGACGAAACAAAAAAAAGTGTCTTTCAAATCCAAATAAAATCAGTTCGTAATAACAACCTAAAATGCCCAATTGCTTCAACTTCTATCGATTTTCCATCTCCCACAAAGATGTTTCTTTCAGCATCACTTGGCTTTCGGTAGCTCAAGCAACCATGCATAGAAACACTTATGTGAGTAGTAGCACCAGAATCTAACCACCAAGTGTTTCTAGGCACTAAATCTAAATTAACCTCAGAACAGACCAAAGTAAGATTCATACCTTTCTTTGCACGCTATGCGTGATATTTGGCACAATCATTCTTCATGTGTCCAGTCTTGTCAGAAAAAAAAGTTGTTTGGAACTTGCTCTTACTTCTTTTGAGCTAGACCCTTAGCAGGTTCATTATGATATTTTATTTTCTTGCCCTTGTCCTTAGAGGCACTGGCCAGATGAGCATTTTCAGTCTTTTCACGCTTCAACCTATCTTCCTTTTGAACACGATAAGAAATGAGCTCATTTAAAGTCCATTTCTCCTTTTGGCAGTTATAACTAATTTTAAACTGGTTAAACTATGCAAGAAGCAATACCAAAACCATAACAACAAGCAAGTATTCATAAAGCTCAATCTTAAGTTCTTTAAGTTTTGAAGCGATATGGAACATCTCCAAAATGTACTTTGTTGCACTTCCTTGACCCTTATACTTCATAGAACTCAAAGAAGTCAAAGGTGATGTCATTTCAACCTCATCGTTTTTAGCAAAACGTTGCCCAAGATCGTCAAGAAAAGACTTGGCCTGAGTAACCTTTTTAGGTTCTATGCCCTTAAAGGCTTCTAGAATGTTGTGCTTCATGATCATCAGACTCATGCGATTAGAATGATCCCACCTATCAAAATCCCTTTTTTGCATTAGGGGTGCTATCCGCAGTGAGAGCTGGTATGTCCATACAAACAAGCACTATGAGTAAGTGCCTTTTCCATTCCTTGAAATCTGTCCCATTAAGCATGGGTATAGAATTGACATGAGCAGATATTGTGGCAGCAGAAGAACTAGCTAAATATAGAACAAAATAGAAATAAAACAAGCTCACATCAATATTCATAAGTAAATAAATAAATTCAAAGTAAAGACTAATTCCCCTCAAGATACCAAACACAACATTAATATCAAGTCTTTGGACAGTAATATTAACAGAAAGTGTACTCTTGTTGTAGTAACCAAACATTGACAATAAACTATGTCGAATAACATATTAATCTTTGGACTAACATATTGCACATATAATGTAACGACTCACATTTTTTAGTCAACAATTTGGGTGTTGACCCGAGTTATGGACCTTCATGTTGGTTGGAGTAATCAGACCCATTGGATTGAGATTGGGCCTTTCGGATGCGTTTTAAGCATTGGGCTTTGTAAAAGACTATTTTGAAAAGGATGAGTGAAGGGAGGGGACAATATAGCTTTTGGTGAGGTCACCATTTTCCACCCTTTTCCTCATCTTTCTTTTTCACATTTTCTCTCGAACACCAATGGTTATTTGGATTTAAAAGAGCCAACTTTCCTAATCATTTTTCTCACTCAAGATTTAAGGTTAAAGTATGTTAATGTTTTCCTCAAGAGCTTTAAGAAAAGTGTCTTCTCTTTTTAAATAGGCGAGTTTACCATTTATGGGTTTTTATGAGGTTTTGAGCTTTGGGGTTTTTTTATGGAGCTTTCTCTTGGCATTTAAGGTTGTAAATTCATGGTAGATTCTTCCATATCTTTGTTCCACATTTTAATTCATTTCCTTGCTTGTGTGGCAAAAAGGATGTGTTTTAGGGTCCTTCCAAGCTTGAGTTGAGAAAGAAGTTGAAGGGTCTTTGATGGAGAGCTTAAATCCGAGATTTGTTGCTAAGGTTAATACATCTCTGAATATTTCGATTCTTGAAGATCATAAAGTGTTCGCCTTGCTTGATTTTGTAGTTGAGATTTCTAGTTTTAGTATTAAGGCAGCTTATAGCTCCATTAAAGGTAAATCCCGGATTAAATGTTAATAAGATGTAAAAGGGGTAGCAAACCACCGCAATGAACTCCCATAAGATGTATGATTAAGTTAAAGGGTTATGGGTTACGTTTTGGGGGGCTTGGGAAGTGATTTCCCGAGCCTTGGAAGCCAACTCTAGGCTTTAGGATCAGTAAGCGGGGAACCCATACCAATACCCCTTGTTCTAAATGATGTATCACAAACAATTCTTAAAGGGCTTATCGTTACACCTAATGGGAGTATCGATACTCCCTGTTCTACAAGAATTCCAGTAGCAAATATGTGTATCGGTATACTTGGGGGAGTATCAGTACTGATAGGGTATCAATACATGTTCTCGTGTATAAGTACGAGGCTGCTGGTTGAAACTCTTCTAGTGTGAAGCTGGTTATCGATACACATAGGGTGTGTATTAGTACCCACAAAGGCGTATCGGTACACTTGGGTGGGTATCAGTATCTGCTGGTTATTCTGCCCGGAAATTACGTTTTGAGTTTGAATGGCTTAAATTTAAGAACTAAGCCCAAATAGGCTTCTAATATGGTAAAATGAATAGTAAAATTGAGGAACCGAGTTTTAACCTTCATGGATGAGAATAAAGTGTAATAACTTGGTAAGTAATGAATCGAGATAACCATGATGGTTAGTGTTATGTCTTGGGGGCATTTATGATGGCTTGGCTTGGTGCCTCTTACCTCTTGGTGAGGTATTTGAATGCTCAAGGAGCATGTATTTCTTTATGTTAAATTAAAAGGAAACTTGACGTCCTAGAGTTAGTACTATGATACTTATATAAGGCTATACATACTTCTGGATGTGTGAACAAGTACATCCGAGGTACCCACATGCTAAGTAATCTGGGCGTGGTTAGAAACCTACATGTGGCTAAGATGATCTGGATAATGTATTACACTCGATAAGTTGAGTGAGCTCGAGTAACCTGATTGGATGAGTGAAATCAGGTAAAGACTATGTGTGGCTGATGTGATCCAAGTAGGTCTAGGGCGTATCTATGGCTATAGTGAACCAAATACAGTCCATCTAACCCAGCGGCTGTGTGAACACGGGTAATGTAGGGTTTCGTTGGCCATTATGCAGAGAATATATGGATGTATGTTGTGTGTATGCTATAGACGATAACTTATATACTCGACGACTGAGTGAATCAACATACGATATGTATTAACTCGATGGGTTGTGTGAGCTCGAGTATCTCGTTAGGCTATGTGACCTCGAGTATGGTAAAACTTTGTGGAAACATGTAAGACTTGTTGTATACTTAATGATACCTTGAGATAGGTGATCTAAGAACTCTAGCTTGTGTAGGCTAGATGATAGCTTATAGATAATAAAGCCTTATCCATGTATTCTAGACTATATTATCTTGCATGCTTATTTTATGATAATCACGAATTGTGGTAGAGTAGAAATGTACCATTAAGCTTTGTTAGCTCAGCGTGCAGATGTGTTGTTTTTCCGTACGTAGGTTGATATGTCACCCTTTGGAAGAGCACATTGACGAGGATTTCCCAGCACCGCGTTCGCTTCAAAGTACAGTACTTGCTATTTGAGTTTGGGATAATGTAGTCATAGAACCTTACTACCATTGAGTTTGTAACTCTATTTGAAATACTATTTTGATATACGGTGTTTTGAACTTGGAGCTCTTGTCTAGTAAACTTAATTATGATGTTTACTAAATTACATAGATTTACTAATGATTTGATAATTTGGAAATGGCTAATCTATATGTTTATAATGTAATTTTTGATGGGTCAGTTCAGAGTGACCCGAATGTAGTACTTTGGATCAGGATCGAGGTGTTACATTTCAGGGTGAGAAAAACTCGACTCGACTCGAATAAACCGAATAACTCAAATCAAGGTGAAAATACTCGACTCATCTTGACTCGACTCAAAAATTTCATAGACTCGACTCGACTCGTAAAAAATTCAAATAAAGTTTGAGTTAAAACGGAAATTCAAATAACTCGAATAACTCGAAATTTTTAGTAATTAGTGGATTTATTTTTAAGTTCAAGACGAGTCCCTCAATTTTTAATGATATATATACATGCCGATATATAAAAATAGAGTAATCTTCACCATTGGTCCCTTTCGTTTAGGGTGTGTTCTATTTTGGTCACCAGAATTCAAAAAAGATTATTCTGGTCACTTACATTTAGAATCGTTTCTATTTTGGTCCCTTGGTCGTTAGTCTTCGTTACTTAAAAATAGTTTCTAATTTAACCCCTAAACTTTCAAAATTTTATTTTTCACCAACTTCCCCAAAAATTATAAAACTAAAACCCAAGAAAATTAAATCAATGGCTATAACCCAACAGTACAACCCATTCCCCCAAGATTAAAAGCGTCAGCTTCCATTGCAAATGGCTATAACCCAACACTACAACCTATTCCCCCAAACTTTTGAATATATCCCCGATCGGATGCAAAACAACCAAGTGATGCCAACTAACAACATCAACTCAGGCACCAAAGCTAAACGCTTTTTTAACTTTTATTTTCCCTTCCTTCATTAAATATGTGTATAAAGAGCGTTGTAGTTTAACTCTACCAAGGATTACATACAAATGAATGAAATTCACTTGTATGGTACCATGTTGGATTTCTTTATTTCTGGTCTAAATAAATTGCACATGCACGGTCCCGTAATTGACATGCTCATACACAACATGTAGCCTTTACATAAAAACATCCAAACCCAGCAAACCAAGAAACTGAACAAGCACCATAGTCGCTCCAATGTGACGTATCGCCCTAATGGTTGACGGTGCCTGTTAACATCTCATTTACCAGGTATGGAAATGCATGCATGATAAGGGGAAAATCCATGAATGTGAGAATCTATTGTTGCAAAAAAATAATATTGCTTTTGATAAATTTGAAAGTTTGGGGGAACAGGTTGTAGTGTTGGGTTATAGTCATTTGCAATGGAAGCTTACGCTTTTAATCTTGGGGGAATGGGTTGTACTGTTGGGTTATAGCCATTGATTTAGTTTTCTGGGGTTTTAGTTATATAATTTTTGGGGAAGATGGTGAATAATAATATTTTGAAAGTTTTGGGGTTAAATTAGAAACTATTTTTTTAAGTAACAGAAACTAACGACCAAGGGACCAAAATAGAAACAATTCAAAACGTAAGCGACCAGAATAATCTTTTTTGAATTCTAGTGACCAAAATAGAACACACCCTAAACGAAAGGGACCACTGGTGAAGATTACCCATAAAAATATGAAGAAATATTGCCCCCTATAAAAAAATATGAAGATATATATATTATATGATTAGAGAAAGGTGTTTAAATTGGAATCAAAACGTACTATAACATGGTAAATAATTACAATTAAATTTTTATAGGAACTCGAAAACTCGACTCGACTCGAATTTCTTAAACTCGACTTGGATCAAAAAAAATTCAAATAAAGTTTACGTTGTAAAATATGACTCATCAACTCGAATAAATTAAAAGTTTTTTACTCGACTCGAATGAACGCTCACCCTTAGTTACATTTAGTGGTATCAGAGTTTAGGTTTAGCTAGTTCTAAGAAACTCTAGGGTGGTATAAAGGTCGTAGTAAGTTGTCTAGTGAATACAAGCCCCTAAAGTTAAGTTGTAATCTTCCAAGACTGGAATCATGTTGGTCATGCCTTGCTTCCTTGTGTTTCAGAGAGGTTTGATGGCGAGTGAAGCCAAACACGACCAAGAAAGTCGTGAGGATGGCCATGTCTCTCAAGTGGAAGACTTCGGTAAGGAGTATGTCCTGGATGTTGGGGACACAAGCCTTCCGAGAGGTACCAGAAGTGGAGGGGTGAGCCACCTTCATGATCTTACCTCGGCTCTCTTGCAAGTGGTGCAAGCTATCTCGAGGCAATCTGAGACACCTCGCAAAACCCCTGTTGAGAGGCTTCACCGTTTAGGCCAAACGATTCTGAAGGTTTGGGTGAGGATGACCAGTGGTTGAATGACACTTAAAATATTCTGAGACAGATGAGAGGGAGTCCAGATGATGACCTTAATTGCATTGTCTCCCTTCTTAAAGGCAATGTACATGACTGGTGGGAGACTGCTGATTTGGGGCTACAGCCTGCACTTCCAACATGGGATGTAATATTGGATGAGTTTAGGAAAAAGTACATCAGTGAGGTTCATATGGATGAGATGAGAGATCAATTCCTACACCTTGTTTAGGGGGATATGACAGTGTTTGAGTATGAGCAAGATTTTCTACGATTGAGCGGTTATGCCCTAGAGTTAGTTGCCATTGAGGAGTTGAGGTGTAAGAGGTTCAGACATGGATTGAATGTTAACCTTCATATGCATGTGATAGCGTGTCCACTTGGGACATTCTATGAGCTAGCTAATAGTGCGAAGGCACTTGAGTGACTTCAGAGTTTAACACCGAGTCAGATTGAGAAGTCTATATGTCAAGTTATGGGGACCCAGGACATCATAAGTTCTTCTCAGGCTCCATCTATGAGGTTCCCTACTTCGAAGGGTACGAAGAGAGTTGTTTTAGATCAATTGCCAAGGGATGGTCAGAGATCCATACCGGAGTGTCTCTTCCACCGACTTGTAAGCATTGTGGTCAACATCATCTTGGAGTGTGCTTTTTTCTTCGAGGAGTTTGCTATAGGTGTCGGGCACCAGGTCATATGGTGAAGGAATGTCCAGTTATGGATGATGGTACACCTTTTCAGTCTTAGAGATTTACTTCTCTTGGAATGTTCAGAGTTTTGCTAGAGGCGGTGCTAGAGCATCGTTCGGACATCGGAGTGGAGGTACTATTAGATCCACTGTTAGAGTCGATGATCGAGCTATTGCTAGACAGTCTGTCGTTCAGGCCAGAGAGGACAACTTTTCTACCAGTGATATGTTAGGTACCTATGTTTTGTTTTGATTTTCAGTTGTTACATTGATGAAAATTTGATCTCTCGTTCATATAATGGTTTTTGGTTCTCGTGGGATAAGTGTTGTGGTAAGATCTAGAGGTTGATGTTGGATTGATTATTTTGTCATATTCGTAAGTTCTAGTAGGTAAGTTTTTACCATGGATGGTGATTGAGGATTGAGAGTAACGGTACCCATGGACTTGTTAGATTTACTCTATCTCTAGTTAGTGAATGTTATTTTTAGTATAGGTCGGTTGTGTGAGCACGACGTATGCCTTGGTTTTCAAGCAATATCCCTGAAGTTTCAGAGTTCAAAATGTATCAGATTGTTGGTAATTGATGTGGGGAACCATTACCTCTGTAGCGTGAGTGTCGTGCTCATGTGATGTTAGTTTAAGGAGAGCCTTGTAGGTTGCAAGACGTTCATGGCCCACGTAGTAAATACGAGGGTTAAGAGTCTGAGGCTTTAGAGTTGCAGATGTTTAAGGGGATGTTGAGGTGCTCTTCGAGGAATGAGTGGGATTGCCTCTTAATCATGGATTAGAACCCACGATAGAGGTAACATTGAGTTTGGTGTTAGTGTCTATCACCTTGTCGTATGAAACTGATAGAAATTTTAGAGGGAGGACTCATTTGTAAACGTGAGTGAATACATATTTCATCACCTGGGGGCATTGGATGTTGTGAGTCGACGTGTAACTCAGAGGACTATTACCCGTTTCTTGAGGTTGATGATCTTGTAAATGGTTTAAGAGTTTCGAGTTTGAAAGTTAAAGGGAAGTTATGATAATTATTGTGTTTGATGTGATGTTTGAACTCTAAGGATACGTCATTAAGTGGTTTGGACTCACGAGTGTGTCGTTGTTATCTTGAGTTTGATGATTTGAGTGTTTGTTCTACCAAGTTTTAGGATGGGATGTCTACATGTATTTTGTAACAGTGTGAAGATTATCATAGTAGCACAATAGAATGTGGGTTATCGGCTATGGTTATGTGAAGATTATCTCAGAGGGCTTGTTAGGGTTCTGTACGATTTTTCGTTGGATTTAAATGGTTGTGTTAGATAAGAATCTTCAGACCTTCGAGGGTAGTTGGGTGGGTTTTGATCGTTAGTAAGAGTTCGTAAATGACAATAGTTTTATTTTGGAACCAAAGTAGCTCCGTTAGTAAATTGCATAATCGTGTATTTGCTTTTGTTTGTGTTGTGGCGATTTCAAGTGAGTGAAGTGCTAAGTCTCATCTTGGTTAGCCAAGTCAATAAGAGGTATCGTTAATTTAAGATAGATTGGTGGTAGAATTCGATTGATGGAGTTTTGCATATTCTTGAATATGTTGGGTCAGGGTGTAAATGATAGACAAAGAAGTGTTCCTAGTAGTATACCTTTGAGGAGGTGTCGCATTCTAGACACATATGAGGTTTCAGCTCAAGAGTTTTGAACCACAGTTGATGGTCGAAAGGATTGTTAACCAGGGTGAAGCTCATCTGAAGAAAATTACTTGGGTTGATACTTGTACAGTAGCGTTCGAGTTCATCTTATGTTGTTTGGTTTTAAGACTCGTTGTTAGTGTGGTTTGATCGATGGAAACGGGTTATTGGGGATTCATGAGAGAGGTGTTGAGGAGTTCAGTGTTAAGAGCTTGGCTAAGGAAGTTTTTTTAGAGGAATTTTAGAACTAAAGCAAAAGTTTGTGAGTTGGGTAATGGTTGGATCAGAGATAGTTTCATCTTCTCTTTCGTTTAATTATGAGGAAGAAATTTCTTTTTATGAGGGTAGAGTTGTAATGACCTGAATTTTCGAGTCAACGATTTGGGCGTTAACCCGGGTTCTAGACCTTCAAGTTGGTTAGAGTAATCGGACCCACCTTTTGGATGAGTTTTGAGCATTGGGCTTGGCAAGAGACTATTTTGAAAAAGATGAGTTAAGGGAGGGGGAAAGGTAGCTTTTGGTAAGGTCACCATTTTCCTCATCTTTCTTCTTCACATTTTCTCTCCCACACCCATGGCTATTCTGATTTAAAAGAGCCAAATTTCCTAATCATTTTCTCACCCAAGATTCAAGGTTGGAGTATGTTAATCTCCTCCCCCAAGAGCTTCAAGAAAAGTGTCTTCACTTCTTAAATAGGCGAGTTTTCCATTTACGAGCTTTTATGATGTTTTGAGCTTTAGGGTTTCTATGGATCTTTCTCTTGGCTTTTTAAGGTTGTAAATTCGTGGTAGATTCTTCCAGAATCTTTGATCCATGTTTTAATTTATTTTCTTGGTTGTGTGGCAAAAAAAGGTGTATTGGGGTCCTTCCAACCTTGAGTTGAGAAAGCAGTTTAAGGGGTTTTATTGGAGAGCTTAAATCTAAGATTTGTTGCTAAGTTCAGTACATCTCTGACTCCTTCAATTCTTGAAGATCATAAAGTGATCACCTTGCTTGATTTTGTGGTCAAGATTGCTAGTTTTAGTATTAAGGTAGCTTAAAGCTCCAATAATGGTAAATCTCGAATTAAATGTTAATAAGGTGTAAAAGGGTAGCAAACCATCCTAATTAACTCCCACAAGATTTAGGATTAAGTTAAAAGGTTAAGGGTTAGGTTTTGGGCACTTGGGAAGTGATTTCCCAAGACTTTTAAGCTAATTCTAGGCTTCAGCATCGGTACGCGGGGAGCCCGTACCGATATCATGTGTTCTAAATGATGTATCACATGCAATTCTTAAAGGGAGTATCGTTAAGCCTAAGGGGAGTATTGTTACTCCTTTTTCTACGATAATTGTAGTAGTGAATATGTGTACCGATACGCTTGGGGTGTATCAGTACTGATAGGGTATCGGTACACTTTCCTGTGTACCGAAAGGGTTTGCAAGTTAAAACTCTTCTAGTGTAAAGTCGTGTATCGATACGCATAGGGTGGGTATCGGTACCCATAGGGGCATATCGGTACACTTGGATAGGTATTGGTATTCGTTGGGCATTCTACCCGGAAATTAAGTTTTGAGTTCGAATAACTTATAATTCGATGACTAAGTCCCAATGGGCTTCTAATGTGGTAAAATGAATAGTAAAATTGAGAAACCAAGTTTTAACCCTCATGAATGAGAATAACGTGTAATAACTTGGTAAGTGATGAATCAAGATAACCATGATGGTTAGTGTTATGCCTTGGGGGCATTTGTGATGGCTTGGCTTGGTGCCTCTTACCTCTTGATTAGGTGTTTGAATGCTCGAGGAGCATGTATTGTTTTATGTTCGATGAAAAGAAATTTGAATATCCTAGATTCAGTTATACGTTAATTATATAAGGGGATACGTACTTCGAGCTGTGTGAACAAGTACATCTGACATACCCACGGGCTGAGTGATCTGGTGCGGTTAGAAACCTATTTGTGGCTATGGTGATCCGGATAAGGTATTAAAATCGATAGGCTGAGTGAGCTCGAGTAACCTAATTGGATGAGCGACCTCGTGTAAAGACTACTTATGGCTAACGTGATCCAAGTAGGTCTAGGACGTATTCGTGGCTATAATGATCTAGATATTGTCCATTTAACCCAACGATTGTGTGAACACGGGTAACCTGACAGCTGTGTGGACACAGGTAATGTAAGGCTTCGTTGGCCATTATTTAGATGATATGTGGATGTATTTATGTATGTCGTGTGGATGCTATAGGTGATAGCTTATATACCTGATGATTGAGTGAATCAGGGTACGGTATGTATTAACTCGATGGGTTGTGTGAGCTCGAGTATCTCGATTGGCTATGTGGCCTCAAGTATGGCAAAGCTTTGAGGGCAAATGTAAGACTTGTTGTATAGTTAATGATACCTTGAGATAGGTGATCTAAGAACTCTAGCTTGTGTAGGCTAGATGATAGCTCATAGATAGTAAAGCCTCATCTATGCACTCTAGACTATATTATCTTGCATGCTTATTTTACGATAATCACGAATTGTGGTAGAGTAGAAATGTAATGAGCTTTGTTAGCTCGGCGTGTGGATGTGTTGTTTTTTCGTGTGTAGGTTAACTGGTCACCCTTTGGAGGAGCACATAAACGAGGATTTTCCAGCACCGTATTTGCTTCAGAGTACAACACTTGTTATTTTAGTTTGGGCTAATGTATTCATAAAACCTTAGTACTGTTGAATTTGTAACTCTAATTGAAATACTATTTTGATATACAATGTTTTTATCTTTGAGCTCCTGTTTTGTAAACTTGATTATGATGTTTATAAAATTACATAGAATTACTGATGATTTGATAATTTGGAAATGGTTAATCTTATGGTTTAAAATGTAATTTTTATGGGTCGGTTTTGGGTGACCCGAATGTAGTTCTTCAAATCCGGATCGAGATCAAGGTGTTACACATAAAATACCTTATAATTGTCACACATTTATTACCACATGTGTCATTAAAATTCGGCAAATATTAATTTTCCTTTGAGCCAATGAATAAACGCATGGAGTACAAAAACACAAACATCTTGATATTTTAAATAAATTAATATATGCAGAAGTGGTCACTTTGGTGACATTGTGTTTAAGTTAACCCACCAATATATCAGGCATAGCTAAAACATGAATTTATTTGTTTCTAAAGATTTATCTTATTACTTATTTTTATGTTTGTCGGAGAGAAGATGTCGACCAGAGAAGAGAGAGAGAGGGCAAGGAAAAAAATTGGTTTTGTCATTAGAAAAGAGGGAGTGACCCTATTCATTTTCAATCTTCCTGAAAAGCTTCATTGGAAGGGGTTGTGGACCTTGTTTAGTTACCATGGAGAAGTAGCGTATTCATTCATCCCAAGTAGGAGAAGTAAAGGTGGTCAAAGATTTGGTTTCGTACGTTTTACAAACTTAGAAGATGCATTAAGAGAAAAAGAAATGTAACGCCCCGGTTTTGGGCTTAGAAGTTTTGGGCTTGGACCGGTTCGGTCAAAGGGTTGTTCGAATATAAAAGAGTGAATTTAGGAAAGCCTAGTTCGGGTTGCATTAAAAATATGGAAAAATGTTCTAAAATCCTCTTTTATTATATATAAGTGAAAAGTGAAATCAATTTTGCAAAATGTGGTTTGGAAGAGTGACATTTTGGGTTAGTGACCAAAATGTAATTTTTGAAAACTATGTGACTATTTTAAAAAGGATTGAAACTTTGAATCTTTAAGGAGCTATTTACCCAATGGAGTTTCTCCAGATTTTTCTAAAATATTTAAGGTTTAATAAATGTATTTTAAATAATGTAAAAAGGAGGGAAGAAGATATTTGTCATTTTAACTAACTTTCTCAAATTTTCTATTTTCTTTTCTCTCAACTTTTCTCTCAACCCAAACACATTTCTCCAGCAAAATTCTCTCTGATTTTGACTTCCAAAGACTAGATTTCAATCCTCATTTGATTTCTAATCAATCCTTCAACAAAACCTTAGCATTAGCTTATTGGATTTTCAAGATTTTGGTTCCAAAAAGGGAGAAACTCAAGTTTGGAGGTAAGAACGTCCTTCTCCTCTAAACTCTCAGTTCTTTACTGAAATTCCCTAGTCCTCAATCCTTGATTTGTGATTTATTAAAGGTTTTACAATTGGAATCTTGATTGTGGCTTTAAAATGCAAGATTTGCTTGTTTTTGGTGAAAATTCGTGTGATCTGTTTGGGCAGTGTTTTGAGGTGTCAAATTGATGTTAAATGAATGCTAAAATGATAAGGAATTGAGGTTTTATCAATGCAATCCCGAATAGGTTGAATTTCCTAAGTTTTGCTTGAGTTTTTGGTTGTTTTTGGAGTGTTTTTGATGATCTGTTATAGCTGGAGGTATAAGGACGTGTTTGTGATCATTTTGGATGTTAATTGATGTTTAAAAATGGTTAGAAGTGATGGATCTTGGCTGGGTTAAGTTGAAAAGTGGATTTGGATTATCACTTGAAAGCCAATATGATGTTCTTGTTTATAATGAAGCATGAGATGCTTGGAATGATGCATGTGCGCATGATATCTCTTTAGTGCATTGAAGTCTTGCAAAGACTTGTTTTTAAAGGCATATGATGCAAATGTTGATGATGTGGTTCATATGTTGCATTTGCTTAATGCATATGTTGGATTGATTGAGTAAATGGTTTTAAATGGTTTCTTGCTTGAAATGATAATCAAGTATGAGTAAGGTATGATGTGAAGTGGAAGTGCTTTCCAAGGTTTTGAATTTAACTTTGCATTTGGTGTTTATGCATAGAATGGTTAAATTGATGTTTTGCAAGTTGTGCTTTGAAAAGGTTTACTTAGCTTGCTAAGCTAAGGGTTTGTTTTCATGTTTGAGCAATGCATGATTTTGAGCTTGTTGTTGAAAAGGGTTTTCAAACATTGCTTTGAGTTTATCAAATCGGGTTTGTTTTTAAAAGTGGTTTTATGACCCGCTGCATTGGTGGTGTTTTGGTTTTGAGCATTCCTCACTAAGCATTATGTGCTTATGCTCTTTTTCGTCCATCAATGCAGATAATTGAAGTTGGAACAGCGAGGAGTAAGGGATTCAAGGAGGACTCCACTTGAGATGTATGTCTCGGTTAATAGCTATAGTTAATAAAGGCAATGGGGGAAGAATCTCTTATGTTGTTGTGTAACGAGATTGTGTATGTTGGATGAGTTTGGTATATGATGTTGAATCATGTGGATTAATGTTGCAACGTTTGGATCTCTTTATGCTTAAGTTGTATTGCCATGCTATTTGTTTCTAAAGCATGAGTGTGTATCGGATGTGTTTAATGTGTTGGTGCACCTAGGGGTGGTTATGTATCTAGTTCTTGAATGCATTTAAGTCCTTCGTATGTTGATTGACTTGCTGGTGTGTTTGGTTGCTTTTGGAGCATGTATGGTTGATCAATTGTGTGTTTTAGCAGCCCTTTTTCTACATTCTGTGCAGGCCATTTCGGAACAGTGACTACCGTTTCGGAACAGGTGCCTTGTAGTAGCCCAGGCGTTCGAAACGGGAGACACCGTTTCGAAACGGGAAGCCCTTAGCCAGCCCTCGTTTCGGAACGCATTGCGGAACGGCCCCGCGTTTCGAAACAGGCTCTCCCTGTTTCGGAACATCTGACCTTTGGGGGCTGACATTGGCAGTTATATGTTTTGAAATATTTGCGTTTTTGTCCTGAAACTTGTTTTGGTATTTGGTTGAGTTTGAGAAGTCCGTTTGACCTGAAATTTGGCAGTGAAGCATGAAATGTGACTAATTTCAAGATGGTAACTTTTAATCGGGTTAAGTCCTTGTAATTAGCAGAATTTACAATTTGGTCCCTAAAGTTGTAAATTGTTCAATTGGGTCCCTGTTTGATCTCTGATGTCTATGATCTTTGAGTATGATGTTAGTATGATCATAGCTAAGGTTAATGTGCATCTAGACAAGTTTAAAAAGAAAAAAAAGGGTCGTTAATCAAGGTTGACTTTCGGGTTGACTTTGGTTTTCCCCGTGTGACTTTCTTAATTCGGGTCAACCGTCTAGACCAGGTTAAGGGGGTTACATTTGGTGGTATCAGAGCCGAGTTGCGAATGCTTGGGGAAAACAGTAAGTTGTTGTAGTATGTGTTTGATGTCTATCATGATGTATGGTTGAAAGCTGGTTGAAACACGTGTTTCTGAGCAAGTTGTTGATGTTTTCAAGCATGCTTTGTGGTTGTGAATCTTCATTGAGCTCGTGTGGATTTGTGCTGATGATGTGCTAGTGTTATGAGCTGATTTTATGAATGATGGGTGTGTAATGGGCATGATTTTGATGATATTATGCTATTGCAAGTGGATGCTGTTTGATGTAAGCATGATCGAAGTATGTTGTTTGATATGCTTGATGTTGTGATATCCATGTTTGTGTTGACTGTTATGTCATGTAAAAGGGGAGGATTCGGGATACCCATTGCCTTATTATTATAGCTATTGTGTTATTTGGAGTTGGAGTTTGAATCCTTGCTTAAAGCTGGTCTAACTGATGTGTTTGTTTTGTTGTGATTGTTTGTTGTTAGTAGTATGGAAAATTCGACGAAAGAATGGCAGTTGGGTGAGATGGTTGCTGCCTTAGGGCAGGTTGTTAAGGCGTGGAATTCACCTTTTAATGGAGGTGTTTCGCCTCAGTCTTCTGTGCCTGGGGTTGAGGTAGTAAGGCAGGAGAAAGAAGCTGGTTCTAAGATGAAGAGTTCATTACCTGTTGTTCAAGAGGTGTTGGAAACATCTCAGGCTGTGGTAAAAGTAAAGTCGGTAGATGTGCTGGTGGGTTTGTCGAAGCAGCGTTTGCTTGATTTGGGTGCTGTGGAATATCATGGTTTGACACCTGAGATGTTTGAGGCCTGGTTGGCCAGTGTGATTCTGATTTTGGATCAGGAAGGTTGTGATTATGCCTGTAAGCTGGGGAGCGTTGTCTCTTTGATGTTGGAGGACGCATGTGCCTGGTGGACATCTGTGGCGGTGGCATCGCACATCCATGATATTGATTGGGACTTCTTTGTGTCAGCCTTTTATGAAAGGTATCTTGGAGAGAAATTCCCAAGGGTTAAGCAGTGTGAAGGTAGTACAGATCTGGGGTAAGTGCTGGTTGAACAAGGAGTGGAGGCTCAGCTACCGGTGTGTACTCGTTGTGGAAGGCGCCATGTTGGCGGTTGTTGGGGCGCAGGTGCTTGTTGGAACTGTGGTTCTAAAGAGCATGTGAAGCGTGATTGTCCTCTTGGGGTGAGGTCAGCTTCAGTGGTAGCCAAAGGGTTTCTGAAGGGTTGTGGGCACGGCCGAGGCAAGGTTCGAAAGTGGCAGGAAGAGCAGAAAGTTGTGAAGAGTTTGGGAAAAGAAATCTGTTGGAAATGTGGGTCTGTTGGGCATATGAGACGTGATTGTTTGAAGTTGGCTCGGGGTAGTCAGGGTTCTTTACCAGAGGGAGAAGGTGATGGCCTTAATGTGATAGCTGGTGCTGCAGCGGTGCGGCTGGGGAATGATGGTTCTGTGAGGAAGAGAGCTCGTCAGATGAAGCTCCAGGGTGGTGATGTGTTTTCAGGTAACCTTGTTAAGTTACCTTAGTTTGGTATCTGTTGGTTTTGGTTTGGTCTTCTTGCGTAGTGGGTATGGTTTTGTTGTTAGCATGTTGGGGGTAGTAGTTGATGTTGTTTGAAGACAAATTTAGCGTGAAGAGGGCTTTAGTGAGTATCTTGTGGT
Source organism: Hibiscus tridactylites (assembly GCA_958450335.1). Classification (NCBI taxonomy): domain Eukaryota; kingdom Viridiplantae; phylum Streptophyta; class Magnoliopsida; order Malvales; family Malvaceae; genus Hibiscus; species Hibiscus tridactylites. Next base: position 44,335,066 of record OY288274.1, on the reverse strand, counting down.
TAGTGGTTGCTAGAATGATGGAGTTAGACAAGTTAGAAGTGAGGTAGGAGGTTGTTCTTAGATGGATTCTGAGGATGTTATTGGAGGGTGTGAACTGGCATTCATGCACAGTTAAAATCATTTGTTATATGCTATATTATATATGTGTTGGTCCATGCATACATGTGGCATGACATTAGAGGTTTTGCATACATGTACATCAGGCATTGATAGGGCATATTGGTGACCATGCATACGAACGTTCACACTTGCTAATAACTAATCGAATCTGTTAGTGTTGTGGTTGGGTTAGGTTGGATGATGGGTTTTTAGAGGTTGTGTTGGTGCTGAGTGGAAGTTAGAAGTAATGGAGAGTATTAAGCTAGTTGCTAGTAATAGTGAGAGCGGTATAGCACGTTGGTAGAAGGAAAGTGTTTGATGCTTGAAGAGTTTAGTGGGTTGGTGGTGAAAAGTACCGGTTGAGGTTAGAAACGGTCAAGTGGTTTGAATAGCTAGTAGAGGTGGTGGTTCCTTGATGTTAAGTGATGTTGCAGGTTAGTGGATGTGTTTCTAAAGTGTTGAGATAGCTTAGCATTAATGTTGTAGTAGAAGGGTTGTTTATGTAAGTGTTGGTTCTTAGCAACCTTTGAGGAGTTGAGAAGACGGTATGTATGTTTAAGTTGGGCGATGTTCTAGTAAGGCAAGTGTTGTGGTCGAAGCTTGAGGTGGAAAGGTAATGTAAGATCAAAGGCCATTGTTGGTGGAACGGATTCTTGTGAGAAGTGGTTGGTTGGTTGTGAATAAGTAATTCTTTTTTAGTGCAGCTAGTGGTGTGTGGAATGGTGGGCGAAGTCAAGGTTGGGGTTAGTGACGTGATTATCTGTCGATGAGTGAGCAGTTCTGGTGAGTCGATGGTAAAGATTGTGGTGGATGTGAAGTAAGGACAGTAATACGTTGAGAAGTTTGGGTAAGCAGTTGTTGCTTAAGAATTTTTGCTTGTTGTGTAAATCTCTGAAGGAGGTTGAGTAGTTTTTGGCAAAGAGTTTTGTAAGCAGACGAGGTTGTGGATTACATAGTGGCTGAACTGGTTTGGTTGGTACCACTGTGTGAACAAGTTTTGGGAGTTGTGTGTTAAAGTGTTGTATGCTGTAAAAGGTTGAGGTTTTTTTTCAGGTGGTTGATGAGGCTATATGTGTTCCGGAGTTGTGAAGGGTTAAGTTGTGCTTATCTTAGGTTGTTCTGGAATTTGGGAACAGTAAGTGGTGGTGTTGAGTTTGGGTGGAGTTGTAGAGAGAGTGTTCAGTGGTGGATAAGTCTCCTGTGTTGCCTTGTGTGTTGCTTTGGGAAGTTTGGTTGTGCTCTTTTCGCCAGTTGAAATTTCGAGGACGAAATTTCCTAAGAGGGGGAGAGTTGTAACGCCCCGGTTTTGGGCTTAGAAGTTTTGGGCTTGGACCGGTTCGGTCAAAGTGCTGTTCGAATATAAAAGAGTGAATTTAGGAAAGCCTAGTTCGGGTTGCATTAAAAATATGGAAATATGTTTTAAAATCGTCTTTTATTATATATAAGTGAAAAGTGAAATCAATTTTGCAAAATGTGGTTTGGAAGAGTGACATTTTGGGTTAGTGACCAAAATGTAATTTTTGAAAACTGTGTGACTGTTTTAAAAAGGATTGAAACTTTGAATCTTTAAGGAGCTATTTACCCAATGGAGTTTCTCCAGATTTTTCTAAAATATTTAAGGTTTAATAAATGTATTTTAAATAATGTAAAAAGGAGGGAAGAAGATATTTGTCATTTTAACTAACTTTCTCAAATTTTCTATTTTCTTTTCTCTCAACTTTTCTCTCAACCCAAACACATTTCTCCAGAAAAATTCTCTCTGATTTTGACTTCCAAAGACTAGATTTCAATCCTCATTTGATTTCTAATCAATCCTTCAACAAAACCTTAGCATTAGCTTATTGGATTTTCAAGATTTTGGTTCCAAAAAGGGAGAAACTCAAGTTTGGAGGTAAGAACGTCCTTCTCCTCTAAACTCTCAGTTCTTTACTGAAATTCTCAAGTCCTCAATCCTTGATTTGTGATTTATTAAAGGTTTTACAATTGGAATCTTGATTGTGGCTTTAAAATGCAAGATTTGCTTGTTTTTGGTGAAAATTCGTGTGATCTGTTTGGGCAGTGTTTTGAGGTGTCAAATTGATGTTAAATGAATGCTAAATTGATAAGGAATTGAGGTTTTATCAATGCAATCCCGAATAGGTTGAATTTCCTAAGTTTTGCTTGGGTTTTTGGTTGTTTTGGAGTGTTTTTGATGATCTGTTATAGCTGGAGGTATAAGGACGAGTTTGTGATCATTTTGGATGTTAATTGATGTTTAAAAATGGTTAGAAGTGATGGATCTTGGCTGGGTTAAGTTTTGGAAGTGTTTGGAGGTGATTTCGGTTGTGTTTGGTAGCCGAAATGTTGGATTTGCTAAGAGCAGCGAGTTTGGTTGTGTTGCTGGTGTTTTTAATGCATAATGATGCATTAATCCTCTGTTGTTGTGTGCTTGAAATAGGGGAGTTTGATCCGTGAGCATTTGAGGTGGTGCGGAAGGTTTCGGATGCTTGGAAGGCTTGTTGGCTAGCCTTGTTTTGTGTATCGGTGAGTGAAGTTGGGTTTTCAGCTTTTAAACCAAGGTTTGAAGGTTTTGGGAGCTTAGTTTAAGTCTAAACAACTTTGCTAAGCTCAAGAGTAAGTAAATGGATTTTCGCTCTTGGTTTGTGTTGTGAATTTGGCTTTAAAAGCAATTGTGATTGATGGTTGCAATGCATGTGATTTGCATGTTTTGAATTCTGTTTTGAAAGCATATTTTAGCATGGTTTAATGCTGGTTTTGAAAGCCATATGTGAAGGATGCTCAAGGTAAGAGATCTTTAGTTTTGTACATGGAAATTGTGGTTTTGATGCATGGTGTTGCATGTTGTTTAATGGCTTGTGTAATGCTTTAAAAACAGTGAATTGATGATGGTAAATGATGGTTTTTGCATTATGGTTATGCATATGAATCAAAGGATTAATATGGTAAGGTGGTTATATTGGCAAGTGATGTAAGTGGTTCTTGGTTTCTTTGATCGGATATAGTTAGCCGGCTATAGGATTGGGTGCACCGTGAATAAAGTCGCCTTGGATGTGGAGTGGTTAAGAGTGAACCAGTAAACTCCATCCAAGTATCCTAACGAGATGGTTAAGGTCATAATGGAGGTTGAGATTCCATTCGAGGACCTTGGGAAAGCAAAGGTAATAATGGTGGTTAAAATTCCATTGGTGGACCTTGTGCTTGTTAAGATCACAATGGTGGTGTAAAGTCCATGTGTGGATCTTGTATAGGGTGTCCCGGATCTCGTTAGTGATGTTATACAACTACCAATCGGTGATGCTAAGATTGTATGGTGTTTAAAAGTCCATACATGGGAACCTTGTGCATGTTAAGGTTGTATGGTGATTAAAAGTCCATACATGGGAACCTTGTGTAAGCTAAGGTTGTATGGTGTTTAAAAGTCCATACATGGGAACCTTGTGTAAGCTAAGGTTGTATGGTGTTTAAAAGTCCATACATGGGAACCTTGTGAAAGTTAAGGTTATATGGTGATTAAAAGTCCATATATGGGAACCTTGTGAATGGTAAGGTCAAATGGTGATTAAAAGTCCATTTGGGGACCTTGGATTGGTAGTGTGTATGAAGCGTAGGGACAACGCTTGTGATCCGCGTATCCGATTGAATGTTGAGTTGAAAAGTGGATTTGGATTATCACTTGAAAGCCAATATGATGTTCTTGTTTATAATGAAGCATGAGATGCTTGGAATGATGCATGTGCGCATGAAATCTCTTTAGTGTATTGAAGTCTTGCAAAGACTTGTTTTTAAAGGCATATGATGCAAATGTTGATTATGTGGTTCATATGTTGCACTTGCTTAATGCATATGTTGGATTGATTGAGTAAATGGTTTTAAATGGTTTCTTGCTTGAAATGATAATCAAGTATGAGTAAGGTATGATGTGAAGTGGAAGTGTTTTCCAAGGTTTTGAATTTAACTTTGCATTTGGTGTTTATGCATAGAATGGTTAAATTGATGTTTTGCAAGTTGTGCTTTGAAAAGGTTTACTTAGCTTGCTAAGCTAAGGGTTTGTTTTCATGTTTGAGCAATGCATGATTATGAGCTTGTTGTTGAAAAGGGTTTTCAAACATTGCTTTGAGTTTATCAAATCGGGTTTGTTTTTAAAAGTGGTTTTATGACCCGCTGCATTGGTGGTGTTTTGGTTTTGAGCATTCCTCACTAAGCATTATGTGCTTACGCTCCTTTTCGTCCATCAATGCAGATAATTGAAGTTGGAACAGCGAGGAGCAAGGGATTCAAGGAGGACTCCACTTGAGATGTATGTCTCGGTTAATAGCTATAGTTAATAAAGGCAATGGGGGAAGAATCTCTTATGTTGTTGTGTAACGAGATTGTGTATGTTGGATGAGTTTGGTATATGATGTTGAATCATGTGGATTAATGTTACAACGTTTGGATCTCTTTATGCTTAAGTTGTATTGCCATGCTATTTGTTTCTAAAGCATGAGTGTGTATCGGATGTGTTTAATGTGTTGGTGCACCTAGGGGTGGTTATGTATCTAGTTCCTGAATGCATTTAAGTCCTTCGTATGTTGATTGACTTGCTGGTGTGTTTGGTTGCTTTTGGAGCATGTATGGTTGATCAATTGTGTGTTTTAGCAGCCCTTTTTCTGCATTCTGTGTAGGCCGTTTCGGAACAGTGACTACCGTTTCGGAACAGGTGCCTTGTAGTAGCCCAGGCGTTCGAAACGGGAGACACCGTTTCGAAACGGGAAGCCCTCTGCCAGCCCTCGTTTCGGAACGCGTTGCGAAACGGCCCCGCGTTTCGAAACAGGCTCTCCCTGTTTCGGAACATCTGACCGTTGGGGGCTGACATTGGCAGTTATATGTTTTGAAATATTTGCGTTTTGGTCCTGAAACTTGTTTTAGTATTTGGTTGAGTTTGAGAAGTCTGTTTGAGCTGAAATTTGGCAGTGAAGCATGAAATGTGACTAATTTCAAGATGGTAACTTTTAATCGGGTTAAGTCCTTGTAATTAGCAGAATTTACAATTTGGTCCCTAAAGTTGTAAATTGTTCAATTGGGTCCCTGTTTGATCTCTGATGTCTATGATCTTTGAGTATGATGTTAGTATGATCACAACTAAGGTTAATGTGCATCTAGACAAGTTTAAAAAGAAAAAAAAGGGTCGTTAATCAAGGTTGACTTTCGGGTTGACTTTGGTTTTCCCCGTGTGACTTTCTTAATTCGGGTCAACCGTCTAGACCGGGTTAAGGGGGTTACAAGAAAGATTAGACGGTGTCTCAATATATCGTTGTTGGATTAGAGTTCATCTGGCAAGATGTGAACCTGGCCGTACACTCGACAGAAGATCGAAGTCTTGGAAGTATCAATATAGCAACTTGGAGAAGTTGAGGGCAGCGAAAATGACGAGTTTGAAGCATAGTGTGGAAGGGATAATTGATCATGAAAAAAGAGACATCTTGAAAATTGCCTCGTTGGTTGGTGCAACAAATTTGTTCGAGTTCAAAGATTGGCTAAGAAGCTTCATGATGAGGGAGTCAAAGGCATAAATATCATGAGCCTTTCAGGTTCGGTATACTTACTGATATTCAAGGATCGTGAGAGTTTAGTAAGATTCAAGAAAGAATTTGAATTAGGCATAAGTAGAGGTTTCATGGATATTCAAGAATGATCAAAAGAAGTGTCTTTTTATAATCGTCGAGCGTGAATAGCTTGTGAAGGGATACCAATTCATGCATGGAGTAAAGAAATGTTTGAAAGCATTGCTTCAATAAGGGGTGAGCTTATTTCAATCGACGAAAAACATTAAAACCAAGCTCTTTTTCCAGAGCCTATATTTAGGTGCTAACTAAGAACCTTGGCCACATCGATGAAATTGTGGAATTGAAAGTAGCTTCAAAGGTTTTCAAAATTAGTGTTTGTGAATTTGAATCGTCCTTTACGCCAAACTCATTTTGATTTGAGGAAGAAGAAGCTTCAGATTACCTTGCAACAACAAATAAAAATAAGATCCATTCACCAAACATTGGGATTGATGGGATTGAAATAGCTTCGGTTCAGTCTTTGGCATAGAACGTGGAAGTGGAAAAGGCGATAGAAGATGAACAAGCACTAAAGCTGGCGTGAAGATTCATGTTGCAACAGGTGCTGCATCAGAGGAGGTGGAATCTCGTGAAAAGGGGGTTTCCAATGTAAATTTTAATGAGATAATTTTTAGGGAGGAAATCGACACTTATAGAAATGGGTAGTGTCAGAGCCTTGCATATGGTTGTATTATGGATATAGTACAATCTCAGGCTTTATCAAAAAATGTAAATGAGGTAGACGACCAATAAGGGGAGTCGAACCTGCAAAACATGAGTGTCGAAACAGTAGAAGGTATACAGTCAGATTCAAGGAGTGAATTGGAACATCCAGTTAAGTTGGTGCAGCTGGCATAAAAAAGATCGAGTGCGATCATTGGAAATAGGGAAGAGGGTGAATTTATTCCCCTTATTAATGTGATAGCTTGCAACCAGATTGTTGAGGAGTTTAAATGCCCTCTCTCGGTTAATTCATATATTTTTGAAGGACTTCATAATGCACGAGTCGTTGAGGATATTAATTTTATAGGACTTGGCTCTTTGGAGGCTCTCAAGGGCTAAAATTTTAATCTTAATTCGAAAATTGTTGAGAGCGAGGATGCCTTAACTGAACAAACATCGGTGGATATGGTTAAAAAAGTGAAGAGCTTATACGATTTTGAGGTTGAAACATTGTCAAATAGTAGGAAAAACATCAAGAAATGGAGCCGAAAAAAGAAAAGAAAAGTGAGAACATGAAAGAAAAAATCAAAAGCACAAAAGAAAAATATCAAATTTGTACAACAACATTTAATGGTCGGTTCAGCCGATTCAGCCGGTTCAAAGGAAATACAATCTGGACGTTGATTAAATGGCTAAAAAGGGGATTGGTCGACCTAAAAATATGGTTTGGATGGCCTCATAATAACTTCGGGAGAGTTTATATATTGGGTATTCATTGTGTGATTAATTCTGCAACTCTTTGGGTTTGGCTCCTAATAGTGTGATGTTGATTGCTTGGTGATTATTTCTTATTTTGATCTGATTATTTCCTATTTTTAGTTTGGCTCACATGATTTGGATGGCACTAGGTGTTTCGATCTTTTCTTGACATTTTTGAGATTGTATTTGAGGGTAGCGAGGGTGTTGTTTGGCATGGGTGTATAAAGCTGTCATCTATGTAATCGATGTTGATATGGACGTGTTTCACTATTTTTCCTCCACATAGGTTAGGAAGGTTTTTTAACGAAGCTCATGTTCATGTCTTACATTGTACGATTAGTAGCAATGAAATCATACAATCTTTCTTTTCAAAATAAAGATTTATCTTATTATCCAATGATCAAAACTAAAATTTAAATCCAACCAAATTAAATATATATTTTAAATAAAAGGTATACTTCATACCTTGAGTTATTTTATGGGTTTGCTAAATGAGCAAAAACAATGCAACATTTAAAGGTAAATTCATATTCTGAGAATCTTAATAATAATAACAATCTGCCAACATTGAAATTCAAATGTGAATAACCTAAGTTATAGAAATAGCACATAAACATAATTCCTTTGAATTTCTAAACTGTCAAGATTCATTATATAACTCTAATACAATCATGCCTTCAAATGTAATTACATTAAAATTGCAAATAAACATCAAAAGCAAAAGGATAAAATTGCATACGCACAATAACGAAAAGACTAAAATTGCATATTAGGGTAATCGAAGAAATTTATAACATGCAAAACATCAAACCCTAATTTAATCGCCGCGTAAAAAAATAATCAATATAAAAAAACCCTCAATTCTGAAGAGAAAGTAATAGAAATTGATGCGACGCTAAACAATAAAATGATTTTACGATTATGATTTTTTTTTATAAAAAATTAATCAGTTCTCAATGATTCGTCATGGCTCTGATACCACTTATTAGAACCTAAACATATTCGATACAAATATAAACTTAAGATCATACATGTCAAATCATTAAGAACAAAGAGTAGATTTGCGGAAGCTTACTTGAATCCATTGATGGAGTTTTTTTTAGAGAGGGTTTGACCTTCCAAGATGATATGTTACCTCTTGTCACACAACTCTCTGACAGTGAAGGAGAGATATACAAGTTAACGTATTTTGGGGACCACTACCCATTATATAAACTGAATTGAAAATAGTTTATTAATATTTACAACTATGCCCCTCATTGAGTTATAAATATAACTTATGGTATTTATATTTTTAATTCTAAGACAATTTAATACATATTACACATGTAACATACATTATACATATATGCCCACAATTGCGGATTTTAATCTAACACCAACCACTCATCGCCTGTAACTGACGAGAGATTTGTCAATCGAGCATCGAACAACTAGAGCCTTTCGCGTTTGTCATTCGACGTCCGATTAAAACTATTCTCGCTGGTTCCCCGTGATGGGTGGTTGGGAAAAATGGGCAGTTGTTTAAGCGACAGCAGCGGTGAGATATGGTAAGGCTATCTGCAGCGACAATGACGTTAATTTTAGGTTTAATATTTTGGGGTTTTAGAGATTTTGAGACTATTTTGTAATTTTTGAAAATTTTGGATATTGCTTACTTTATTTTATTTTCAGTTTATTTTTGAAAAATAAATAAAAAACAAAAGTCACATGTTAGTATATTATTGAGTGAAAATTTTTTACAGTGTTACCTTCAAACACTAACAGAATGAAACTTTATGCACATATTTCAGCAAAAACAATGCTATGCATCTATCTTAGAAAAATTGTATAGTTTGAGCAAATATTTTTAAATTAAGCCAACTTTTAATATTTGAATTACTCGATATCAGTTTAGTTGTCAGAGATTTAGGCTAATTTACGATATTAACTTGTATGCCAGTACGATATTGACTTGTATGGCAGAGATTTAGGCTAATTTACGTAGATATTCTAATTTTAATATCATTTATGGATCTAACACTCAAAAAATATTAATTCTCGATTTAGCACTTATTTTTAGAACTCGTACTCATCTTGTTGGTAAGACAAGTTCCCTCAATTTTTATTTTTAATGAATTTTCTAACACCTAAAAAATATTGAAAATAATATTTTATAATAGTTCCATAAAACTTAGGAAACTTGTCATATTAGTATGACATGTTTTAGAAATGGATGCTGAATCAGTAATAAAATTCTTTTGGATGTTACGTCTATAAATAATATTAAGGGAAAACTACACCGATGATCCCCAAACTATTATCGTTCTCCTATTTTGGTCACCAAATTATGTTTTTTAGCAAAACTGTCCCTTATGTTAGATAGTTCTCCTATTTTGGTCCCCGACGTTAAATAGCTAACGGTTTTGCTGATGCGGCATTTTTTTAAATATTTTTAATCATTTCTCTCTCCTCTTAAAAAATGTCACGTCAGCAAAACCGTTAGCTATTTAACGCCGGGGACCAAAACAGAAGATCTATGTAACAGAAGGGACGATTTTGCCGAAAAACATAGTTTAGGGACCAAAATAAGAAAATAGTAATAATTTGAGGACCACCGGTGTAGTTTTCCCTAATATTAAAAATATAACATTTGAGTAAAAAGTCAGAGATTTAAGTGAAAAAAGTACACTTGCGAAAGTAACAAAAACAAAACAATATTTTTTGAAAAATAAAAGTCAATAGTAGGCATTTAATTTCGCAACCACAATGCCATCTATCCTTGTACACAGTCGAAAAATAAAATAAAATGTGTGAAATTGGATATTGGCGAAGTTGCCCATACAAAAGATGTATGCTCGACTGTATAAACTTACGCCGACATAAAGGAATTAGAAATCTTTTTTTTTTAGTGTTTTGATGTATGCTCTCGATATTAAAAAAATTTAAAGTTTAGTGTTAGAGTTAAGGTTTATGATTTAGACTTTTTTCATATAAAGAATAAAAATAAAAAGTGAAAATTTTGTTAATCAAATAGTAAAAAATTATAATTATTTATTTTTACTTTAAATCTTAACCATTTAATTAACAAGATTTTCATCATCAAAGTCTTAGAGTTTAGGGTTTATAGTGTAAAATTTAGTTTTAGAATTTAACTTTTAAGGTTAAGATTTAGAGTGTGGGTTCAACTAAAAATAGCATGTAGTTTCGTTTGTATTTTTGTATAATAATAATAACAATAATAATAATATTATTATTATTATTATATTATTATTATTATTATTATTATTATTATTATTATTATGAAATTTCTTAAATCCACTAATCGGTCTATTGGCTAAGGATGTTCATATTACCCTATCTTGTATGGGTTTGAATCCCGATATAAGAATGAAATACATCTCTAAATAATAAAAATAATATGAAATTTCTATATAAACACAAAAATATATAGATTTAGAAGAAATAAATAAATAAATTGTTTTTTCCATTTTGTTTTGGGTCGGATGGTTTTGATACTCCATATATATATATATATCCTCATGTTTTTCCATGTGAAAGCAAAGCAAAAAAGTTTGGCTATAAAAGGAGGTGGAGGGGATAGCTTTTCCCCCACAAAACATCTCATCTCCTTTAGTAGAAACAAGCACATACACTGTACACATCATTGCTTTGCTTTGGTTTCCCTTGAAAATGGATGAGAGAAAAGGAAAAGAAATGAGAGTTGGAGAGGATGAAGGGAAATGGGTTTATGATTCGTCTGTTGATCATAAAGGAAGACTCCCACTCCGAGATTCCACCGGGGCTTGGAAAGCCTCCCTCTTTATCATCGGTAACATCTTTCATTCTTTCCTTTACCTCTCCATTTTAGAATCACTCTTCTTTTCCTTCTCATTCTTCTTAAATACTCCATATCATCTTATCCATCTCCACCAGTTTCTAAACATATGGTTTATACCATCAATTTTACTTGTGTTCAATATTATTTACGTAATTAATATTTTCTTCTATCAAGATAAGTTACGACATTCGTGTTTTTAAAAAAAATGCTTCTCAAAAGACACATCTTTTACTTGCGCATCAAAGAGCCGATGAAAATTTTCAACATGTTGTTTCAAATATAATCGTATTGCAAAATTTTGAAAGACTATAATTTTGTACTCATGTGTCTAACTTAGACGGTTTTTAATTAATGTAACTTTTCGAGATCTACACAATGGCAATAATTTGAAGGCGTCTTTTTGTTGTTTTCATCTATAAAAATATTGTTTTGGGCTTTAACTTTAAAACTTTAGAGTTTTATCATTAATTTTAAGTTTTTAACTTCGTTCTCGTTGAACATGTAATACACGAATTTCGATCTTGTTCCGTTGTTTTGTATGAAACATGTCAGACTTTAGACATTCTGAACTTAAATTTGAAACATCGTTTTCGTACTCATGCTGACATACACCATGACATTTCTTCCTTTTGGACAAAATTCATACATTTTTCACATTTATCAATTTTCTCTTTTTTCTGGATTTTCTTTTACGAACCGGAAATTCTACTGTCATGTAGACAAAGCATGTACTGTAGGACGTAATAACGCAATAGGTTTCTATCTTGCATGTTAGAACTGTATTTAGCCATTGTTTGCATTTAAAATATGACTACTTTGTAAGGAAGTCGGTTTTCACATGATTCTCGTGCAACCGGTCCTTATTACAAAGATATGGAATCTTATTAGAAGTTTTCATATTCGAACAAAGTTAGCCACTCATGGAAAATAGTATCCAAATGTTATACAATATTACAATGTATAAAGAGGTAGATGGCCATGGGAAAAAAAAACGAAAATTAAGGGCTGAAGGTGGAAGGTGGGGCCACGGCAGCCCTTAATCATATTCAGAGCTTGTCTGAACCACGAAACCCTAATTCAGAGAATCAGAGATTAGTGGGAGTAGCACTATCGATTGACTCTATTTATGCAAAATGGGTTGTCCTGTTATTTTCTCAGCTTTCATTTGACGATTCCTATGCTTTGGGTATTTTTTTAAGGAACTATTTTGATACAAAATTTTTTAAGCTTAATTATAGAGTTAGAATTGAGGTTCTAGGTTTTATAATTTAAGATTTAGGGTGTTAAAGGTTAGAAATTTAAGTTTTACATTTTATAGTTTAAATATGAAGAGGTATGTAAAAATAAATTTACACTTGTGTATCAAAATATAACTTATTTTTTTAATCTTGAGGTGATTCTAGGGTGATAACCGTTCATATTTTTTTTAACTCTTTAATAAAGTATACATACTTTGCAGATAAAATTGCTTAAACTCGAGTTTATTAAGATGAACACATTTTTTTTAACATGATCTAAAAAAAAATTCATTTGTTTAATTTGGGTTTTTTGACTCCATCACTATTCTCGTATTTGTGTACGTCGACACCAGGGAATATTGATGATATTATTAAGTGGACCGATTTATTCTTGTCTGCACCAAGCAGTCATAATCGTTTCAAGTACTATAATAAAATAAAAGCCCTACTACTTTTTTTTAGCCAAACTATAGCGTTTAATTTGCAACAACAAGAATCGAATATAGCATTATATTATAAAAATGTGGGGTTTTTATTGACCGATTGATTCTTGTGTGGGGCAGCAATTGAGTTCGGTGAAAGGCTGAGTTACTTTGGGATAGCAACGAGTTTGATCATTTACCTCACCAAAGTGATTCATCAGGACCTCAAAACAGCCGCCAGGAGTGTCAACTACTGGGCCGGGGTCACAACTTTGATGCCACTCTTCGGCGGCTTCATTGCCGATGCTTACTTGGGCCGGTTTTATACGGTTCTTGTTTCGTCCATCGTCTACCTTTTGGTAAATCTTATTCCCTTGTTGAACTCGAGTTTAACTCGATTGATTCGAAATTTTCTGACTCTACATTCTTTGTTGGTACTAAACAGGGTTTGATTCTCTTGACAATGTCCTGGTTTGTACCGGGCTTAAAGGCATGCGATGGCGATGTGTGTACCGAGCCGAGGAAGGCTCACGAAGTGGCCTTCTTCCTCGCCATATACTTGATTTCGATCGGGACAGGTGGCCATAAACCTTCGTTGGAGAGCTTCGGAGCTGACCAATTCGACGATGATCACCCGGAGGAGAGAAAGAAGAAGATGTCCTTCTTCAACTGGTGGAATTCTGGTCTTTGCGCTGGACTCTTATTGGGCGTCACTCTAATTGTTTACGTCCAAGACCATGTCAATTGGGGCATTGCGGATATTATTCTGACCACGGTGATGGCATTGTCACTGTTTATCTTCGTCATCGGAAGGCCGTATTATCGTTATAGGAAGGCATCCGGAAGCCCCTTAACGCCGATGTTACAGGTTCTCGTAGCCGCCATTTCTAAAAGAGAATTGCCTTACCCTTCCAATGCTGCACAACTGTATGAGGTTCCCGATTCACAAATGGCTCAGGGGAGGCTTCTGTGCCACACCAATAAACTTAAGTAAGCAAAACTTTGGACTGTATGTCGGTTTTTTTATTTTATAAATTGGCAAACTAATCCGGATCGGTGTGCCTTTTAGGTTCCTTGACAGAGCTGCCATTATTGAGGACAAGGGGAATTCATTTGAGAAACAGGGTCCATGGAGACTTGCAACAGTGAACAAGGTTGAGGAGATGAAGCTTGTTATCAACATGATTCCCATATGGTTGACAACTTTACCGTTTGGAATCTGTGTAGCCCAAACTCCCACATTCTTCATCAAACAAGGGGTCGTTATGGACCGAAAGATGGGCAATTTCGTGATCCCACCGGCCTCCATCTACTCTGTAGCTGCCATTGGAATGATAATATCGGTAGTGATGTACGAAAAGGTCCTTGTACCGGTAATGAGGAAAGCAACCGGTAACGAACGAGGCATCAAGATTCTCCAGAGGATTGGCATTGGTATGCTTTTCTCAGTCCCTACAATGATAGTTGCAGCCCTGGTGGAGCAAAAGAGATTAGCTGCTGTTAAAAATGGCATGTCCATGAGTGTAATCTGGTTAGCACCACAGCTCCTAATCATCGGTGTGGGAGACGGATTCGCCCTGGTCGGCTTGCAAGAGTATTTCTACGACCAAGTACCGGATTCCATGAGAAGCTTAGGCATTGCGTTCTACCTCAGCGTGATAGGAGCTGCGAATTTCCTTAGCAGCGTGCTGATAACACTCGTGGATCACGTCACGGAGAAAGGAGGGAAGAGCTGGTTCGGCAAAGACTTGAATAGCAGCCGCTTAGACAATTTTTACTGGCTACTGGCGATCATGACAATGTCCAACTTGTTGGTGTTTGTGGTTGTGGCGAAGCGTTACACTTACAAAAATGTCCAGAGCTTGGCTATAGCAAATTGCAATGAAGATGGTGCTGGATCCATGGCTTGACGTTTATAGCTCAATGCTCTTCAGTCTTCACATCAATAAAGATAATTGGTGCTTTTGTTTAGTGTTTCCGAGATTGTATTAGTAATTTAGTATTTAGTAAAGCTCATTTTGTTGCTTGTATCAGCTTCTATTACTAAATCACCTTGCCTTCATGCCACGCTACTTGAATTTATATAAAACTAGTTTGGAGATTTTCATTATTCACCCTAAAATTTAAGAAACATAGAAGAGTTGTTGAATAACATTAATTACAACACGGAAAATAATGCATTTGTATATAAACAGTTCAAATTTTGCTAAACAATTTAAGGAACCAAATGAACCCAGCGTGCAACACTTGGAACACCCTGGTTAACAGCAAACACCATATAATAGCTCGGTGGAGCAACCGCTCCATTTGGTGGTGCCGTACATTTAATCCTGTACCGACCGCCTTCTGGGACTGACGGCGCAACGGCAAGTTTCACTAATCTTTGACCCTGTGAAAATGAATGTGTGGAAAAAGGTGCACTCCCAAGATTGACATCAATTATTCCGACAACAGACAACGGAACCGACACCAAAACATCGAACGCCTCGCCATAACGTACCGTCTCAGGAATGTCCTCAATTACGGGTCGAAGATTGGCCCGATCCGGGGACAAATACTCGGGTGAAAATGCTTCCAGCCTCAATTCCGTCGGAAATTCAGCGGCGAATTTGTATAAGTAATGTGGGTTACTACCTGCGATTAAAACTCGCCCGTCGGGTAACAAGTTGGCGGTTGAATGGTACATTCTGGGAACAGTACCCGGGTTCAAAGTCATGAACCGTAGCCCAACGGGTTGATCCGGTCGGTAAAGGACCGGGTATAAACACGGGTTGGAAGCCATCTCGAAGCCTTGGGTGCCCGCTTGAGCTCCGTTGATGATCAAAGTATCACCTGTGGGAAGCATCACCATATCTCCCATGATCCGTCCGTAAGGCATGTCCTCCATCTCCCAACCCGGTTTTGGATCGGTGGCTACAATGCGCCCACAGCTACCGTGCGCCGGGGTGTCGGTACTCCTCTCGATGAAAGCTCCGTATTGGGCTCCACCGCAGACTACAATCACGGCCGTCGAAAAGTCTCCTTCAAGTGCTAACATCACCGACGATCCAGCTGATGGATAATTCCGTGGGCCCCCCGATAATGCTGGGTAATCTCGAATTACGGTATTGCCCTCGTAGTCGTACATGACCGCTTTGTTGTTGGCAAAGATGAAAAGGTGACCGTTGGGAAGGAGGTGAACGTAAGGGTATAAGTTGTCCATTTGATTGTCTTCAACGTCGGCAAGGAATTTCAGTTCAACGGCGTCGTTTTTGTTCTTCCTCGGTGGATAGTACTCCACGGTGTTCGTTGCTCTCCCTCCGACGATAATCACCGTTCCGTCCGGTAATATCTGGTTCGTGGCGTACCATCTGCCATTAGCTAACTCCACGTCTTTCAGCTCCACCCAATCGCAATTCCCCCCGGATTCACATGGCTCGAATTTCCGGATCTTTTTAAACCCGTCCAAGTCTCCTCCGGTTTGTAAAAGTGTTCCGTCGGGGAGGAACTGGCCCGATGAGCACCAAGTGTCGGTGAGAATCATCAAGGGTCGGATTTGGTTGGTTTGCAGATCGAAAACGACGGAATGAGCGAAACAATCCTTTTTAAGCACGACGTCGTTCCTGTCGTAACGGCAGTGGCCTTTGGGAAGCATTTTACGGGAAGGTCCGATGTTGGTTCGGTCCAAGAGAACCACCGTGTTAAAACGAGTAATCGCCGTGTGCATGGAGGCAATGCCGGCGTTTGGGACTAGGAGCTCCCACGTGCCGGGGAGCTGTGCCCTCGCCGTCAATATAATCGTGAAAATGAAGATTTGAAGAAGCCATCGAGAAGAAGAAGAAGCATATTTTGCCATTGTAGAGAAATTAAAGAGAGCGATAGTGGACTCGAAAGTGGCAAAAAAGACACTATAAAGTAAAAGACGAAGCGTTAAGGACGTAAACCTGAACCGTTGGATCACGTAGAATCTAATGATCGCACGACCATCTATTTTGCATGCGAAAAAAGAAAAGGGAAGCGTTGGACAAGTGGGTTATATCATATGGTTCACTGAATTCAACGGTAACGTTGTAAAGATGGGCCCCTGAAAGTCCATTATGTATTGACACGTAAGCAGCTGCCGGCTTATATTCGATTAGAAGGTGGGTGACGTAAGCATAGAAATGTATAGGTTGGGAAAGTGTAGGGATAAGAACACGTAGTGGTTCAACATCTAAAACTGTGTCGTTTTGTGCTGGCAAATGGAGTAATATTGAATTTGAATAAAAAAATGGAGTAATATTGAAGAGAAAGCCAGAAAGGTGACCACTGGCCACTGCTTCAAAGTGGATAAGTATAAAAATGGCGACCATACGAATCTTCTAACTCTTAATAATTGACTCAACGCTTTAATCTTTTTATAATTATATTAATTAATAAATATGGCATCAAGTTAAATTATACAAATAATAGTAGGTAAACAATTTCTAATCTATCATATCTCGAAACTAAATAAATGTCCTCGTAGAAAAGCGGATAACATTCATCTTGGCCCTTGAGAGATATAAGTTTAAATCGTTTTGTTTACAATGTGCATGTCCATTATTCAAAAAATCTATCATTATCTTATCATTCTATTTAATATCTTATCATTCTATTTAATAGTATTTTGATATCTAGCATTATTGTTTATGTTTATTAAAATGTACATTGTTTATTAGTCATTTTATGTAAGATACCTTTATTTCCATTTTCAAAAGTTAAAAACTGTTATTTGATGGCCCCTTTATGTTCTCAAAATTCGATAGACGGTTTGATGGGTCACTTAACCAAATGTATCAAGTTGATGGGACAATTTAGAGAGAAATTTAACCAAAGTTTCTAGGTTCACAAGCTGATTTGTTTAAGTCTTTATTTTAATAATTTTGATATAAATTATCAATTATACACTTTCCCGGTTAATTTGTGGAGTTTCATTGAGTTTTAAGTCGTTTTCGATTTATTATTTGCTCAAACATTGGATCATAACCAAATTCTGAAATTTGTTTGCTTCGATTCAGAGTTGCACATCCCTTGTGTTTTAGTACATCTTTGATTTAAAACATTGAAGCTGATTCGCTGCAATTAAATTTGCACAATTCATCGTCGTGAGTAGATTTGAACAGGTACATGGTTAAAGAATTTAGATTATACTATCAAGACTTAAAAATTTTAAAAAGAATTTTTTGTAAGTGAACGAGACAAAAGGTATATGTTAATTTTCTTTAAAAATATGTTAATACTCTTGTAAAGTGATGTGAGTATTATTTTAAAGTTATGTCCATTTTAATTTTTCAGATATTTGTCTATTCAAAAATTCAGATATTTATAAAAAAATAATTTTTTTAAAAAATTGATGGTTAACCAACTCCGTCAGTGAATTTAATAGTTTTATTATATAGAATATGGACTCCCGCTAATTCATGAATTTACCAGATTTTTTTATTTTAAAAAATATATTAATTATAAATTTACCTCATAGTTTTATATATTTATGTTTTGTCCATAATCTTTGATCATGATTTTGTCCTTATGACACCAATGGAATGAAAGATATTGTTTTTATAATTAAACACTTAAACAGAGCCTTAATCCATAAATTAGCAGAGCAGCCGATAGGGTTTCCTTTGTTGAGGAAATCCAATCAGTTCAACGTCTTTTTCCAACAACTTGATCAATGTGTGAATCCCCATGATCAATTTTTTTATATACGGTGTTAAAGGAATGGTACTGTTAATTATTTTAGGTTTAAACGTTAGATAGGTGCTCAAACTATACCCTTTTTTTTAGTTAGGTGCCTAACGTTTGTTTCGGGCTACTTAGGTGTCTAACGTTTCATTCCGTAACCCATTTAAGGTTTTAGCCGTGACGGACGTTAAAATTTTCCGTTAAGGGACACGTGACACATTTTTAGAGCTTCTGATATTAAAAATAATAAAATAAATTAATTAAATTAATTAAAAATAAAATTAACCCTTAACCCATCATTAAAAATAAAATTAACCCTTAACCCATCTTCTTCCCATCACCATCACCATCCCCTCTTCCCCCTTCAGTTTAATACCGATCAATTTCAAATGTTCATCTCCTGCTGCAAAGCCAGATAGAACAATCTGCCCAAGTACATTCAAAATTAATACTTGAACTTGAGACATAAACTCACTGATTCGATCTAAAATTTTTAAAGCGAAACCTAGGTTTCCATCACTCCCTTGTAATTCTTCAATCCCGAAAAAAAACACCAGCATTTGGCTTATACAAGCAGCTAAGAAATACAATAACACAAGAAGTTCCATTAGAACTTCAACATCGACTGATTCGATATCAACAACCAACGAATACTCATGTATTTTAAATGTAAGGCTAGGGCCTTGAGGAGTCTTTGCAACCCTAAGGAAAGGGGAAGATTCAGTTTTGGATAGGATGAGGAAATGGGTTACACCCATTGGACCTGCAACATTCAAAAAGTCTTTCAGATTGTTCCTTTTCTTCTCCTGCAACAATTAAATAGCAACAAAAATAATTAAAAAAAGCTTTAAAAACAACATAATTTCAGTTTCTAGAAAAAAAACAGATAACAAAAAGAGAAAGAAAGAAATAATTACCTTGAGATTGAGAGCAGTATAAGGAAGCATCAATTTTCTCAAGTCCATTTGAAGTTGCCTAAGCGGACCAGGAAGCTTCCCTCTCGAAAACACAAAACTCTTTGAGATGAATATTTGGGCAGATTGTTCTATCTGGCTTTTCAGTTTAATACCGAAGGGGGAAGAGGGGGATGGTGATGGGAAGAAGATGGGTTAAGGGTTAATTTTATTTTTAATTAATTTAATTAATAAATTTTATTATTTTCAGGGTAAACTACACAGTTGACCACCGAACTATGGGGTTGGTGTCGATCTTACCACTATTTTTTTTCGTCTCAAATACACCACACAACTATTTAAATGGTGCCACGTTTGCCACACGCCGTTAAAAAAACGAAAAAATTGACGGAACTGTTAAAAAAATTGGTATAATTACACATTTGGTCATTTATATTTATACAATATATCAAAAAAAAATTAGTATAATTACACATCTGGTCCTCTATATTTATACAATATATCAATTTAGTCCTAAATTTAATCTAATAAAATAAATTAATTATTCAATAAGATGGTGACACGTGTCACCACCTTATTGGAAGTCTTTAATTATTTTTATTTAATTAATTTTCCACTTCCAATCAGGTGGTGACACGTGTCACCCAATTGGAGATGGAAAATTAAAAGGAACAAAATTTGCCCCTACAAGGATTCGAACTCAAGACCTCTAGGTAGAGAGGCTGTGTGCTTGCCACTGAACCAAGCACACTTTCATGCTATAAGATCATTAATATATGTATTTAATGATTGTTAATGCCCAGAAAATTAAAGAGAAGAAAATGCAATTGCAAGGATTCAAACCAAGGACCTCTTTGTTGAAAGCACATGTGCTTGCCACTGTACCAAGTGTATTTTTTGTGATATAAAGTACAACATTTAATATATGTCTTATATAGATTTTAATGCTTGAGAAAAGGAATGAAATGTGATTTTAAGAAATTCGAATGTAATATTTTTATGATCAATAAAAAAATCTAACCCAATTAAATAAATCTAATAACTAAATTACTATTAAAATTATTATTTTCACGATGTGCTTGCCCTCGAATTCGGTTAATATTATTTTCATGATTAAATTTTTAATAAATATTAAAATTATTAATTAAGTAAAAAAAACTCAATTCAACGATTATATACGTGGAATTATAAAAATAAATCTAAAATTGAAAAATATATTAAATTTAGTTTAAAATATAAAAATTTTAAAATAATATTAATTTAGTTATTAGATTTATTTAATTGGGTTAGATTTTTTATGGATCATAAAAATATTACATTCGAATTTCTTAAAACTACATTTCATTTCATTCGAATTTCTCAATTCAAGCATTAAAATCTATATAAGACATATATTAAATGTTGTACTTTGTATCACAAGAAATACACTTGGTGTAGTGGCAAGCACATGTTCTTTCAACCATGAGGTCCTTGGTTCGAATCTTTTCAATTGCATTTTCTTCTCTTTAATTTTCTAGGCATTAACAATCATTAAATACATATATTAATGACCTTATAGCATGAAAGTGTATTTGGTTTAGTGGCAAGCACATAGCCTCTCTACCCAGAGGTCTTGAGTTCAAATCTTCGTAGGGGTGAATTTTGTTCCTTTTAATTTTCCATCTCCAATTGGGTGACACGTGTCACCACCTGATTGGAGGTGGAAAATTAATTAAATTAATTAAATAAAAATAATTAAAGAATTCCAATAAGGTGGTGACACGTGTCACCATCTTATTGAATAATTAATTTATTTTATTAGATTAAATTTAGGACTAAATTGATATATTGTATAAATATAGAGGACCAAATGTGTAATGATACTAATTTTTTTGATATATTGTATAAATATAAAGGACCAAATGTGTAATTATACCAATTTTTTTAACAGTTCCGTCAATTTTTTCGTTTTTTTTTAACGGCGTGTGGCAAACGTGGCACCATTTAAATAGTTGTGTGGTGTATTTGAGACGAAAAAAAAATAGTGGTAAGATCGACACCAACCCAATAGTTCGGTGGTCAACTGTGTAGTTTACCCTTATTTTTAATATCAGAAGTTCTAAAAATGTGCCACGTGTCCCTTAACGGAAAATTTTAACGTCCGTCATGGCTAAAACCTTAAATGGGTTATGGAATGAAACGTTAGGCACCTAAGTGGCCCGAAACAAACGTTAGGCACCTAACTGAAAAAAAAAGTATAGTTTGAGCACCTATCTGACGTTTAAGCCATTATTTTAACAGGCTTAAAAAGTTTATTTTTTAGAATTAGCTTTTTAGCGGTTAAGACATCTTTTTCATGAACAAGGATAAAGTTAAAAAATCTTTAATGAGTGAAGAATAATGAGAGCTATTACCCTATAGCTATAGAAGATGCTTTTGTTTGTAGCGAATAAAGATTGGAAATAAATACCACCGTTAATACTATGGCTTATCTTTGGCCCAACAGATTAAAAAAACAAAATATCAAGAATACCCTGGTAAGGGATGGACCTAAAACTACAGTTTCCTTTAAAAATTTAAAATTTATATATGATTTTAAAAAATAATTTCTTTTAATATTTTTTATTAAATTTTTTTTTTGCTTCTCTAAATTTTTTTATAAGTTCGTCCCCTTTAAAATTTTATAAGTTTACCCTCTTAACATAAAATTATGCGTCAGTCCCTGCCTTTTAGTATATTGTATTTGACTTGATCATGCCCCTTCGAAAAGTTGTAGAGAGCTTGTATTATTTCTTAAAATGAGGCCCCTAAAATATTTTAAAATAAGGCGAAATCGTAAAATATCAAAATTTATCATATTACGAATATTTCTTACAAAATAAAAAATTTCTAAACTAAAACAATAAAAATGTAATAAATTTATGATACTAAAAAATTGAAAAGAATAACTTATATCCCCCAAAAAAAGAAGAAGACGAAGAAGCATTATACATTCAACAAAACCATCGAATTGGAGAAGAAGCAACTTTTAAATCTCAAAATCTTCAAATTCCTCAATTAGAAATTCGACCTTCAAAACACTAATTAAAAGTTGCAGTATAATTTTTTCGGTTTTTAAACGAATAATATCACTAATTAGTAGTTTAATCTAAAGTAATTGAAGAAGATTAAAACTAGGATGGACATAAATATAAAAAAATTATCCGTTAAACACCATAAATTAGGTAATTTTTTTAAAAAGAACTGTTTACAATTGAATTCTTGAGATAATAAGAGAGAAAATTAGAAGATTTTTTTGGTTGAATTTTGTCATGGGAATTAATAAAGGAGGGATAGCAAGAATTTTCTTGGTTAATGTAGGAAACAAAAAATTGATGAGGAGAGAGAATTGATTTAAAAATTAAAATGACTGAATTCTTCACTGAGTTTTCTTCACACATGCATATTATACGAGAATTTTTTTTTTCAGTTAGCAATTTTTTTAAAGTGTGGGACCTTAACTTTTGAGGCCCTATGACGTGTCACATGCCACACTTGTAAATAGACAGACATGGACTTGATGCATGAGTAGGATTAAATTAATGGTACGAGTGTAATAAAAAAATAATAATATTTTAATTTAATAAATAGAATGAATTGTAATGATGTTTTAATGTAGAGATTGTGGTTTGTAATGGTGGTAAACTATTATCGCTTTTAATTTGGATGAAGAGTCGGATAACTTTACTGGTTCAAGACTCGTACATGAAATATTTTAAAAAGCATCTATAAGAATTTTGATATAGGGAAGGGCCATCACTACACTGATTCCCAACTATCTTTCAAATTTGTTGAGAGGAAAATTTTTGTATAATAATATTTTAAGTCAGTTTTAGTTTAAATCTTTGTTAAATATGATTTTTGTTCTTTCCACTTTTTAAGTTTAAATGTTTAATGAATTTTTATTTTTTTGGCGTTTGATCCTAACTCCATCATTGAATAATTCACCCAACACTTTATATAATTTAATTGTTAAAATAATTATATTAAAAAATAAATGACAACCAACAACCAGTTGATCTAGTGAGATGAGATACTAGTTCTTTTAAGCAAGGTCAAAAATTCGAATTATGACATTGTGAATGAAGCAATTGAGTTAAAAGGGTTACTTTCCTTTACAATACCCGCTTCAGATTAATCAATTAATAAGTTTAAAGTTGATGGGCAAATAAAAAAATGAATGACAAGTAAAGATGAAAAATTTCTAGCGGCCCAAATAAAAGTTGAAGGACTTGCTAAATAATATATTGAAAATCCAAACCAAAAAAAGTAATGGACTTCTCTCTACTTCCTCTGAGCCTTATTAGCGGGTGCCATCAAACAATGAAATTCATATCCAATTGGCTATACTTTAAATAATGTGTTTTGCTCTACACGACCCTAAAGGCTACATATAAGAATTACTAGATTTTTATCATTAACTTTTTTAATGGAGTATATTATAATTTAATTAATTACATTCCTAAAAAAATAAATACCATTAATTTGGGGTGTTTAATGTAATTAATAATCATGTAAAATGTTGGTTTATGTGTTTAGGGTTTTAAGATTTATGATTTATGATTTTATGATGTATGACTTTAGGGTTTATAGTTTTAGGATTTGGGGGTTGTCAGTACCTATAAACACCCACCACCACGTGTTAAGACCACACAGCTTGCAAACATGACCAGACAATCTACCGCAAACAGTATCGCACAAAGGATATCCAACGATCACGTGGCAACGTACATGATCGATGCGGACGACAACGTAAGCTTCCTAACAAGTACATAACAACGCATGCGATCTATCTTGTACCCTTCGCAACCTGTGGCGAACAGGCAAGACCAAGAAAGACGTCGCATCCAGCGATCACGTGACAACGCACGTGAACGCTATGGATGACAATGCAAACCTAGAACGTCAAGTCATAGCCAGTCCAATCGGCACGCCACGTCAACTTGGTCATGACACATGTCCGAGTAATATAAAAGGGACATGAAACAAGGGAACGAAGAGAGATCTTCCATTCTAAGCATTGTCAACCTCACCAAGAAGGTGATACTCGAGCTCCAACTCAGAACAACCATGTGAGCCACCATCGGACCATCGTTTCTAACTCTTGTTCACTTCGACGGTTAACAATTGGTGCAGTGAACGTGAAATGAGCACGTGACCTTCATATCCTTCAACAAACCTAAAAATTCTTAATGGGTAGAGATAACCAAGACAACCCAAACGAAAAAGCAGTAGAAGATGGTAACTTGACGGATCAGCTAACGGCGGTGGCCATACAATAAATATGTCAGTTTCAACATAATTTGTGACAACAATTTTGGGAGCACCCTCCATGGTTTATAGCGGGCTAGGGTGCGCAATAAACAAGAGGGCATCACTGTCGGAGGCCAGCAACCAGCAATTTATGGAAATGCAAGAAAGGATAAAGAGTGTGGAGGAATCCTTGTTGCTTTCAAAGCAGCAATATGAACGACAAAAAAAAAAGTTCATGCAGGACCAGGCTAAACAACACAGAACCGCAAAGGAGAAGAGCAAAAAACTAATCAGGCGGTTGTCCAGAAAAAGTTCAAGTAAAGCGGTTCAAGGGGAGTAGATTCTTCCCCAACAAGAAACTAGGGGCAACAACCTCAAGTGCTAGAGGAGTATTATAAAAATTCAAAGGATATAAAATACATTCCTACATGGGACGATGAAAAACAAGCATTAAGGGCAAATATGGAGCAATTAGAGAAGAATTTTCAGAGCATCCAAAATCTTCGTTAGAATGATTTCTCTCAGAACCCCCGAAGGTAAAAAAACAAACCCTTATTTGTAGACATTCTAGAACACCACATATCTACATCTTTTAAGGTCCCAAAACTGATGTACAACGTAAAAGACGACCCTCAAGATCACCTGTCACACTTCTTGAACCATATGGATTTATTTGGTGCCTTTGATCAAGTTAAATGCCAGACATTCTCAATGACCCTCAAAGACTCCGCTCAAGCTTGGTATCTCCAGCTCCGGGTTAGTTCAATTTCTAGTTTTGATCAACTGGCAAATCTGTTTATGAGTCGCTTTTTAGCGAACAAGGTATTGAAAAGGTCACTAGCGTATCTCATTTCTGTCATTCAGAAGCCAAGCGAACCTCTGCAAGAGTTCGTCCAACGATTTCACACTACAACCATGCAGACCAAAAAAGCTTCCATTGAGTTTATTATCTCTGCTTTCATCAATGGTATTTCGTATCAGCATCTTAAGTATAATTTACTAGACTGACTGCCGATGACGTTATCAGAATTATATGAGAAGGTTCAGCCGTACACAAAAAATGAGGAAGCGGATATCATGAGGGCTATGGTACATGGTTCACATCATGTGAGCCTAAGGTAAGATGATCACGGTCTCAGGGAGTCTCAACAGCCGAGACCTCAAGATGACAAAAGAAATAGTCAAAATAATAGGGGTGCTATACATATCATAGTTGGAACACATGAAAGGTGGAACCAATCAAGTTCCAAACGCAAGGCGCGTATGCAAGGAATAGTGTCAGTTTCGTTGGGAATAATGAAAAAGCTAAAATATAAGGACTCATGACGAGTCTCATTTTCAAAAAAAGGAGGAGGACATTATTCTAGATGAAGAAGGCAATAATTCGATAGTCATTACAGCTATGATAGTAGGATTTAGTGTGAAAAGAATTTTAGTTGATACGAGTAGTGATGTAGAAGTGTTAGGCTGGAATGTATTCAAGCAAATGGGAATTTAAAGTTTAGAAATGGAGCTGGCAGGGCCAGTATACAGGTTTAGCAACCAACCCATCGAGGTGAAAGGTTTCATTCATCTTCCCGTAACATTGGGAGATGATGACAATAAGGTCACGCAGATGGATGTTTTTCTCGTCATCGATGACTTATCTGCGTTCAATACTATCTTTGGAAGACCTTTGATGAAAAAAGGCTAAAATGATGGCCGCCCCTTTCTGTTTACAGGTCAAGTTCCCCACACATTCGGGGGAAGATGTTGACGCTCCAAAAGTACTAATTTTTATGCTTATTTCACGTGCTCTTCCTTGTCTTTTAAGTACATTTAGTTGCATTTAGGTCACAAAATCATGTGCATAAAGAGTAAGGATTCAATGTTATGCCAATGTGAAGGATTGTTTTTGGCATATGTTTGCAGGTTGGCATAGCTGATGGCACAACAGCTGGTAGACCATGAGCAGATTAGGCCAAGAAAGAGACGACGCCAAGGAGGATGCCGAGTAGTCGTTGTCACAGAAAAACCTTTAATGCCAAGCACCGGTTGACAGAGAAGAGCATTTGATGCCAAGCCAAGAAGATGTTGACCCCAAAAAATAGGACCAAATCAAGCTGTGACAAAATAAGGATTGAATCAATCTCCGAAAAAATAGCGGATAAGCAGTGCCAAGCGCGGTTAGTAGTATCATGCTGAGCTGCGATGCCAGAAGAGCAATGGTACGATGACGTCAACCCTAATCTGATCAGCCTTAGGATTCAAACTCTAGATAAGATGATCACCTTTCTTATCCCTACACGTTCAAATTCAAATTGAAGTTAATCCTAGGCTATCCATGGAGTCATATTTAAACCCGATCAAAGAAAATTTGAAAAAAAGACAGAAAAAGTAAAAGAGTGATCAGAGATACAAGTCAACATTCGACCAAGATCCTGGCTGTGAACAACTGCATCGAGGGACCCTCTTCTAGCCGATCCTCTTTGTTGTTATTTTATTTTTACTTAGTTTTAATGATGATGGATGTTAAAAATGATAATGGTTTGTTGGTTGATACCCTCACCTTGAACTAATTTCATAGGTTGTGAGGGATGATTGCGTTTGAACGTTATGTTTTTGTTTAGTTTTTAATAAATCGACACTGTATTTCCTATCTTGTATGCTTACTATTTTTAAGTGTGCTGCCAAGCAACAACTGTCACTCTCTTTTTAAAATACTATGCCAAGCGACAATTGGCAAAGTTAGCCTATTGCAACTCAATATCATAACTTACTTGGGTGACGACGATCAAATGCTAGATACTCGGGTGAGATGCTTCGAGAGAAGATGTTGAAGTAGAAAAACTTACTTTGGCAGTGAAATCTACCCCTCAGGAGTAAAGATTGACACTTAATCGAATTGATTTATGAAAAAAAAGCATTCACTATAGACATATATAGGTTTTTCTATGATTAATTTAGGGCAATGCCATCGATAGGAGCATTGCCACCTTTGAATCTGCTCCGCAAACAATGCCAATACAAGATTTATTAAAGGCTGACATAGCATGAATAACGTGAAAACCAGGCACTCCTTGCCAATGCTCGTCATTTTCTAAGACACCTTCTTTTCCAACGTTTTTTACTTTAGTTTATTTCTTCTCTTTTTAATCACTCCCAAAACCATTTTCAAATCAAAACATCTTTTTTACAAGACAAGTAATTAGCAAAGCGATCGAATTCCAAATGCAATCTTTGTGGGATCGACACTCAGCTTAACCGATATATTACTTGCAGACTGTGTATACTTGCACGCAAAAGACTATTGGCATAACTTGCCCAATTCATATCATTTATATCTTTTTCCAGCATTAATTTTACACCCCCAAAAGAGTCACCAAGTTTTTGGTGCCGTTACCGGGGATTGCAACGGATTTTATTGTTTTTAAACTTTTACTTGTTTACTTTTTGTTTTTATTTCATTTTTGTCTTCATCGGTGTATGACCAAGAACCATGCTGAGAAGGACCCTTGGCTATTAGACCTTGAGATTGAACGCACTCTGCGTAGATTGAAACAGAGAATTAGAGAGATGAATAATGGAAATCAAGGATACATAAGAGCAAATGATGTAAACAACAATCAGAACCCACCAGAGAATAATAACCATGCCGCTCCTCACACCGAAGAAGAGAGACCCAATCGAGAGCAATCAGCACATGACATCGCAAGCTTAATGCCAAGAGTTATTGGTAATGAGGTAAATGCATCAAATTTTAAACTCAAAACCGTAATGATCTAAACTCTTTTGAATGTATGACAGTTTGATGGAGCACTGACTAGAGATCCAAGGCAACATCTAAAGTAATTCATGGAGATATGCCAATTATTTCATCGACCAGGAGTATCTGAAACTATTTACGTTTTTCTTTGAGAGACAGAGCGAAGACATGGCTCAATTCTTTGCCACCTGGCTTAGTCACTTTATGGGTAGATCTATGCCATAAGTTTCTAACGCGATTTCAGCCGACAACGCTCACTGCCAAGCTGCGTGGTGTGATCATTACGAGACCTTGTTTGATGTATAGGAAACATTTAAAGACTTGTTGAAAAGGTTTCCCATGCATGGGTTCCCAAATTGGACTCAGATACAAACCTTCTACAACGGATTGAATGCACAGACAAGAACTGTTGTTGATGCTTCAACAGTCGGATCATTACTTGAAAAAAAATTATACAGAAGCCATTGGCATCCTTGAAACGATAGCCATCAATGATTTTGAATATCATGTTGCTATACTTGGGACTAAAACCAAAGCCAATGGGAAACTGCATTTGGATGAGCTAACGTTCATCCATGTTGAGATTTCAAACCTCACCAGCATGGTGAAATCTTTATAAAAAAGCAACGAGTCCCTAGCGGTTAAAGCATTGCATCCATTTTGCATTATCCGTGGAGAGAACCACCAAGTGGATGAATGCCCTGCAAATCGTGAGTCAGTAAATTTCATTGGCAATTCTAGACGTTATTATAATCCTAACTTCAATGCTTATAATGCAGGTTGGAGGCAACACCCTAACTTAGCTTAGGGAAATTAAAGAGGAAACCAATACAATACACAACACCAGAATTCCCAGAGGTAAAACCAGAATGCCATGCCAACATTCTGTCAAAATATCATGCCATAGAGGGTTTAAAATAATTTTCATCAAGGGCAAAGACTCAATCAAGAAGACAATCTTACAGAGTAAACAGAGCAAATTAATGTCACATTTCATAGTCTGGCAGCCTCAATACGAAATTTGGAGATCCATATGGAACAAATTGCAAATGCACTCAACAATCATCCACATGGAGCTTTGCCAAGTGACATTGAAGATGTTCG
The DNA here is from genome assembly GCA_958450335.1 of Hibiscus tridactylites. Lineage (NCBI taxonomy): Eukaryota > Viridiplantae > Streptophyta > Magnoliopsida > Malvales > Malvaceae > Hibiscus > Hibiscus tridactylites. Next base: position 44,305,761 of record OY288274.1, on the reverse strand, counting down.
ACACAAAGGTAATGAGTAGTGCAATGCCATAACCCTTCGAAGTGGTAAACATTGTGAGGCAGAAACGACTACCAAGCAGTCGGTCGACTGCCAAGTTGGAAAACTAGTGCCAACATATGAGCCTAGGGAATCAGAGAAGGAGAAAGCCAAATCACATGATGTTAGTGGTGATGCCCACAATGATGCCAACATTCATGTTAGTTCCAGTGCCAACGATGATGTTAACAATGATGACAAGCATACTGAGGCCAAAAAGCATATTGATGCTAAAGTGGATGCCAACACTGCCTCGAAAAAGACGACAGTGCCAACATATGTGTATCCACCGCCATCATTTCTGGCCAGACTTCAAAAGCACAAGTAGGACCAACAATTTAAGCGCTTCTTGGAAGAGCTTAAGTAATTGCAAATTAACAGTCCATTGGTAGAGGCTCTTGAGCAAATGCCCAACTATGTAAAATTCATGAAGGACATCTTGTCCAAATAGAGAAAGTTTGGAGAGTTCGAGACTGTTGCCCTCACGCAAGAATGTAGTGCCATGATCTTGAATCGATTGCCACCAAAGCTTAATGATCCCTGTAGTTTTACTATCCCTTGCACAATTGGAAATAAATTTGTTTGGGGTAAAGTATTGTGTGATTTAGGAGCCATCATCAATTTGATGCCATTATCTGTTTCAAGAAGCTTGGCATAGAAACAAGACCTACCTTAGTGACACTCCAGTTGGCAGACCGATCCTATGCACATCCCAAGGGTAAAATTTAGGATGTGTTGGTAAAGGTAGAAAAATTTATATTTCTAGTTGATTTTATCATTTTGGATTATGAAGCTGACACTAATGTGCCAATTATTTTGGGTAGGTCGTTCCTTGCCACGGGTAGGGCGCTTATTGATGTTCACAAAAGGGAACTAACCATGCGAATGAATGATCAACATGTTACTTTTAATGTGTTTCAAGCCTTGAAATGTGTAGATGAATCAGATGAATGTCAAGCCGAGGAGATGATGGAGGCAATTTATACTTTGGACAAAGCATAGTTGTGCCAGGATGCAAAATTTGATACCGACATGCTTGACGACATAACTGAACTATTTGAGGAACCCGAGGAACCAGCCTTGGAGGCTAAAGATGTGAGTTACTTTAAGCCACTCCAATTGGCTGGCAGAGAGATAATGAAACCGAAATCATCAATCGAGGAACCACTAGAGTTGGAGCTTAAGCCACTACCAGAACACTTGAAGTAAGCCTATCTAGGAGAGCACTCAACTCTGCCAGTGGTTATTGCCATTGATCTCACTAATGATCAGGAGGCAAGATTGTTGGCAATATTAAAGACCTATAAGCAATCGTTGGGCTGGACCTTGGCAGATATTCGAGGCATAAGCCCAACCATTTACATGCACAAGATTATTTTGGAGGAATATCATGGCAAGACTATTGAAGGTCAAAGGAGGCTAAACCCGAGCATGAAAGAAGTTGTAAAAAAAGAGATTATCAAATGCCTTGATGTCGGAATAATCTATCCCATATCTGATAGCTCTTGGGTTAGCCCGGTGCAATGCATGCCAAAGAAGGGTGGCATGAATGTTGTACAGAATAGCCAGAATGAGTTGATCCCCTCTAGAACAATCACAGGATGGAGAGTGTGCATGGATTATAGGAAGCTGAATAAAGTCACGAGGAAGGACCACTTCCCTTTGCCTTTCATCGATCAAATGTTAGACAATTTGGAAGGTAAAGCTTTCTATTGTTTCTTAGATGGTTATTCAAGTTATAAACAAATTGCAATAGCCCCTGACGACCAAGAAAAGACCGCATTCACCTGTCCATATGGGACATTTGCCTTCAGAAGGATGCCATTCGGTTTGTGCAATGCGCCTGCTGTAAAGTGTCCACAAGTTCTATATTTCATGCACATTCCATCTCATATTATTGTTGGTTTTTAGTACATTCTAGGCATAATTAGGATCATGCATTGCATTTTACAATATTTCTTTACTTTACCATGTTTTTCTAGATTATCCTTTGTTTGGTAAAGAAAATGTATTGTTTTAGTGTACTTTTGGTTTTAAGTACTAGAGGCTGACAGAAGGAAAAAGGAGCTGAGGATGTGATGTTGAGGCAGCGAACCAAGGAGCTGTACTGACACAGTTCCAGATAGAGACAATAGCCGCCGAGTAGTTGCCGCCACCCACCTTGCCTCCTAAGACAACAGATTATGGAGTTGGAGAACTGGAGTGCGATTTGTAGAGAAAAAAATCCTGATTCTATCGATGATGTCCACTCAATTTTCCGACGTTTGTAACAGTAGACAGAGTCGCCGAAGGTGAATCTTGAGATTGCTTGCGAAGCAAGGCAACGTGATAAAGTCCACATTCAACTCAAAGAAGTTAGAGTTTAAAGTCACATTTAATGCAAAAGCCCTTTGAAGACTTCTACTCCAAGGAGGACTTAACCTAGGCTATGGTCTATATATACTTCACATATTTTTGTATTTCAATATACACAACTTAGGTTTTCCTTAGGCATAGTTTAGGTTTTCTTGCCACCGACATGTTCTAAATCTCTCATTGGATTTGGGTTATGTTGTAATTAGTTGTGAGAACGGTTGCTTAGGATTTCAAGTTTGTTTTTGCAAATAAAATTACAAGGTTTACTTATTCCATGTTCTTCATAGTTTTCAATTAAGGCAAAAGATTAGTTGAATTCTATCAATTTGTTCGGTATAGAGAGAGTCGAACTCACGAAAGTATTAAGTACGATTTCATCTATAGACGGCGCGATCCATCCAGCCTAGACATAGGTTAAGGGTTTGAGGCGGCTAAAAGAGGACGCATCAACATTGCTGTCTTTGCACGATTCACGCCGCGATTGGTATTATCTACAGTGGGCATCAACAGAACTCTAACTTAGACATAAGTGGAGTCACTTTCGAAGCGTTCTGTCGAGCCTTGTTGTTCAGCCGAGTTTGCCGCTGAGACACAATTTCATTCCCCCGCCGAGGCAGCGATAGGATCTCAGCAGTCTACCTGCCATCCACCGCCGAGGCAACAGAGTCTGGCAGCGCAAAACAACTTGACCTATTCATCGCAGTTTCACACTAAGTAGCAACATAACCCTGCCCTCTCTATCAATCTGATCACTTCCTTTTTAATTACTTGTGTTTTTATTTTACTTTTCTTCTCAACATCCACCTTACTTGTGCATTTACTTTTCTTGTGCAAGATCAATAATTCAAATCAAGCTGTCCAATCCCTGTGGAAGTCGATATCTTTTATACTATAGCTTGACAGGAGTGTGCACTTGCGCTCATAAATAGAGAACACCAAAACGCTCTACAAGTTTTTGGCGATGTTGCCAGGGATTGGTAATATCAAAATTCGTTTTAATTTTTCTACACTCTTAATTCTATTTGCATTTAATTTCAGTTGAAAAAAACTATGTGGGAAAGTTCTTATTCAGGTGCCCCACGAATTAAGTGCAGCAATATTTGGTGATGTTATTGCAAATTTTGTGAACGCAATCATGCATTCGAAAGTTACCCCCATCTTTTTCCAGCATACATGTCGAGAAAAACCACTTGGGAATGGATGTCTGAATATGAATACCATATGGTGCCGCATTAGCAACATGGACAGCTGATGCCGCTGCCGCAGTTGTCATCACAACATCAAGATTTTTCATGGTATGATAAAAAATCTCAAAATTTTCATAACAATTTTTCTACAGAAAGCGACATGCCTTGGGAATATAACTATCCGCAAGAACAACCAAAATCCTTAGAGGACACACTTCGAACCTTCCTTGCGCTCACGAATAAAGTGACAACTGCTATGGAGACCAACATCGCTAAGATGGATGCACGACTGAATAGTTCAGTCCTCATCAATGCCATAGATGAACCGGAACAATTAAGTCTGAGGGATACTGATGTCCCATGACAAGAGGACGAAGATCAATGTGAGGAAAGATCTCCGATGTGTGAGGAACAATTAGAAACTCCAAGCCAAGAGGATACAGAACACTGCCTGGGCAGCAAGATTGACAGATGTTTCGGTAGCTACGTAGAACCCTGCCCTGAGGACAAACTAACAACACCTGAGCAAAGCTATGCCTCAACAGAGAGGCCCGCCACGACAAAAGCCTCCATAATGACGCCCTCCTTGGCAGATGCCTCTGCAGCTATAGATTATATATATCTAGAGGAGCTGATGCAGGCAGATTTACAACCATCAAAATCTCTACTGATGGAGATTTTCGAAGAGCCTAAAGGGTTTTCCCTTGACCGACACAACACTATGACAGAAGACTACCACAACAGTTGGTTGCTGCAGCAGCTACCTCGACAGCAAAAGAAACTTTCCCCTATGACGAACTTCGACAAAAAGAAGGTAAGTACATGGTCAGGGAGTAATATAATTTTTCCTAATCACATGTTCATACCTTCAGGAATAGGAACAATGAGGAAGATTCACATGGACTACAAGGAAACGAGGAAGAAGGACTCATCCACCATGAGAATAGTCACTCGATGAAGGGTGCATGTAGACCATAAGAAGTATCGGAAACAACCCTTTTAAGCTCCAACTGATAAAGGAGTAGTTACTTTAGGAGATGCATACCAATGCACTCCTAGAGTAACCAAATTTTTAACTTTTTATTTTTCCACATATTTATTGCTTTATTTAGGAGTAGATTTTAATTACTAAGGCCTAGATTTTATTTTCAGTTGCATTATTCCCGTCTCACAACTTTTTATGCAGATTCAGACCCTTAAGAATCGAGCCGCCGCACATAGCAGAAGGCAGCATTACCAAGCCTGCTACCACAACCCGAAATGGACGGCATAGCAGATAAATCCTCCAAATCCTCTACACCATCTGACAACAACTAAGCCTAAGTCTCCTTCCATTCTCGTATATTTTTTTTCAGTTGTTCTGTTTTTTTATTTTTCTGTCTTTATTTGGTGCATTGAGGGCAATGTCCGTCTCGAGTTTGGGGGGGGGGTTAGCACTCATTTTTGTTAGGCATAACTAGTGCATATTAGGTTGCATTATGTACTTGCCTTCACAAATTAATCAGAAAATAATTTTTTTGTTAGAACTTGTGCCTATGATAGGATAACTGACTTTAAATTTTTTTTCGCACCAAGTTAAAATGAACTTAATTTTGGGGGGAAAAGCATGAAGTAAACTTAGGATTTTTATATAAATGCCAAAAATTAAAACACTATTGTTACTTGCTGAATTTGTTTGAATTTCTGATAAACACTATCTGCTTTGTTTTTAGAATTCTTTGCAAAGTTCTAACAATGGTTACATGTAGCCGTCGAGACAAGCAACAAAGATAGAAAAATAAAGCACTGTCACGATAGCCAAAGTAAAAACAAAGAACATCGTTGTTTTACCCTAGAGGTGCCCGCAACAGGCTCTAGGAAGAATCATGTGTGAGGACACTCCGCTGCTATCAAAGTCCATGAAGCTGAAAGTTTTGAAGTGACAGACAAATTAGCATGAGTAAATGAAAGTCTTCACGGGATGACTCTACTCCATGGGTTCGGGTTTTTTTCGTTTGCTTTTATCTTCATTTCAAACCTAGAAGAGTAGTTGTGATAAGCTAAAGCCCTCATTGCCATGATTAAATATTGTGTTTAACTGTGCTGTCTCAGCAGCAACCTTATAAATCATAACAACATCTTTGTTTATCTAGTTATTCTGCACAATTGAGCCTGTATACAATCCTTCACACACTGCACTAACATTAGAAATTAATTATGAGTTATTTTCTTGCTAAGTTCCCTTCACTAATCTAATATAGGTGTCATGGCCTTGAGGTATGAAATCAAGTTGAAAAGAAGTTTTTCTTTCTGGTTAATATAAGGGCAAGTATGTTTAGGTTGCATTGCTTGAGGACAAACAATAGTTCAAGTTTGGGGGTGTGTAAAGTGTCCACAAGTTCTATATTTTATGCACATTCCATCTCATATTATTGTTGTTTTTTAGTACATTCTAGGCATAATTAGGATCATGCATTGCATTTTACAGTATTTCTTTACTTTGCCATGTTTTTCTAGATTATCCTTTGTTTGGTAAAGAAAATGTACTATTTTAGTATACTTTTGGTTTTAAGTACTAGAGGCTGACAGAGTGAAAGAGGAGCTGAGGATGTGATGCTGAGGCGGCGAACCAAGGAGCTATACTGACACAGTTCCAGATAGAGACATCAGCTGCCGAGTAGTTGCCGCCGCCCACCGTGCCGCCCAAGACAGAAGACTATGGAGTTGGAGAACTGGAGTGCGATTTGTAGAGCAGAAAATCTTGATTCTATAGATGTTGTCCACTCAATTTTCTAACGTTTGTAGCAGCGGACAGAGTCGCCAAAGATGAATCTCGAGATTGCTTGCAGAACAAGGCAATGTGATAAAGTCCACATTCAGCTCAAAGAAGTTAGAGTTTAAAGTCACATTTAATGCAAAAGCTCTTTGAAGACTTCTACTCCAAGGGGGACTTAACCTAGACTATGGCCTATATATACTTCACATATTTTTGTATTTCAATATGCACAATTTAGGTTTTCCTTAGGCATAATTTAGGTTTTCTTGCCGCTGACATGTTCTAAATCTCTCCTTGGGTTTGGGTTATGTTGTAATTAGTTGTGAGAAGGGTTGTTTAGGATTTCAAGTTTGCTTTTGCAAATAAAATTACAACGTTTACTTATTCCATGTTCTTCATAGTTTTCAATTAAGGCGAAAGATTAGTTGAATTCTATCCATTAGTTCGGTATCGAGAGAGTCGAACTCACAAAAGAAGTAAGTACGATTTCATCTATAGACGGTGTGATCAATCCGGCCTAGACATAGGTTAAGGGTTTAAGGCGGCTAAAAGAGGACGAATCAACATTGTTGTCTTTGCATGATTCACGCCGCGACTGGTATTATCTGCACTGGGCATCAACAAAACTCTTACCTAGACATAAGCGGAGTCACTTTCGAAGCGTTTTGTCGAGCTTTGTAGTTCTGCCGAGTTTGCCACCGAGACAAAATTCCATTCCCCTGCCGAGGCAGCGAGAGGGTCTCAGCATTCTACCTGTCATCCACCGCCGAGGCAGCAGAGTTTGGCAGCACAAAACAACTTGACCTATTCAACGCAGTTTCACACTAAGCAGCAATATAACCCTGCTCTCTCTATCAACCTGATCAATTCTTTTTTAATTACTTGTGTTTTTATTTTACTTTTCTTCTCAATATCCACCTTACTTGTGCATTTACTTTTCTTGTGCAGGATCAATAATTCGAATCAAGTTGTCCAATCCTTGTGGGAGACGATATCTTTTATACTATAACTTGACAGGAGTGTGCACTTGCGCTCATAAATCGAGAACACCCAAATGCTCTACATCTGCAACGTTTCAAAGTTGTATGATGTCTATTTTTTTTATCTTATTGAGCATAACATGAAAGTGTTTATGGATGATTTCTTTGTGTTTGATTACACATTTGAGGAATGCATTATGAGCTTGGAGCAAGTTTTGAGGAGATGCATTGAGACAAATGTAGTTTTGAATTGGGAAAATGCCCCTTCATGGTGAAAGAGGGCATTGTTCTCGGGCACATGGTGACTAAGAATGGATTAGAGGTTGATCCAACAAAAGTCGAAGTAATCAACCAGTTACCACCTCCCACAAGTGTTAAAGGTTTAAGAAGTTATTTAGGTCATACAGGTTTTTATCGATGATTCGTTAAGAACTTTTCTGATATTTCTAAACCTTTATGCTTTTTATTAGAAAAAGATGCCGCTTTTACATTTGATGATTCTTGTTTGAGAGCGTTTCAAGTTCCTTAAAGTGAAGTCGATTAATGCCCTATAGTCATGGCACCAGACTAGAACGAGCCCGTTCAAGCTCATGTGTGATACCAACAACTATGCCATCGGAGTAGTGCTTGGACATCGTTGTGGCAGATTTTTTTCATGCCATATACTATGCCAGATGAACACTTAATGAAACACAACTTAATTACACCACAACTGATAAAGAATTTCTTGCAGTTGTAATTGTATTTGATAAATTTAGATCTTATTTGATAGGTAACAAAGTTGTTGTTTTTACAGATCACTCAGCACTAGAATATCTTTTGGAGAAAAGGATGCCAAGTTGAGATTGATCCCTTGGACGCTCCTACTACAAGAATTTGATCTCGAGACCTGGGATAAGAAGGGTAGTGAAAACTTAGTAGCTGACCACCTATCATGACTAGAGCACCATCATGAGGATGACAAGGTTAAATCTATCAGAGATGAGTTCCCAGACGAGTATTTACTTGCAGTAGATGTCGTGCCATGGTATACCGACATCATTAATTATTTGGTGAGCAACGTCATGCCACCAGATGTGGACTACAATGCCAGGAAGCATTTTTTGCGTTATGTTTGACAATACTATTGGGATAAGCCTTTCCTGTTTAAGCAATGTGTCAATCAAGTGATCCGCTGTTGTGTGCTAGAGGAGAGCAGCATGCTATTTTGCAATCATGCGATGCCGCGCCATATGGTGGACACTTTACTAGACTAAAGACTTCTACTAAGGTGCTACAATCGGGTTTTTATTGGCCTACACTGTATAAAGATGCTCATGACTACACCAAGGCATGTGATTCATGCAAACGGACTGGAAATATCTCTAGCAGACATCAACTTCTGCTTTAGAACATCATGGCGATAGACTTATTCGATGTTTGGGGGATAGACTTTATGAGTCTATTTCCCCCATATTTTGGCAACATATATATCTTTGTGGCAGTCGATTATGTTTCCAAGTAGGTAGAGTCTATTGCCCTACCAACAAATGATGCCAAGGCCGTTGCCAAGTTTTTGTACAAGCATATCTTTACCCATTTTAGTGCCCCTCGAGTGATCATTAATGATGAGGGCACCCATTTTAAATGCAGTCTAATTTCTAAAGCTTTATACAGGTATGAGATACAAAAAAGGATAGCCACAGCCTATCATCCATAGACAAATGGGCAAGCCGAGATTTTCAACAAGAAGATCAAGAATATCCTAGAAAAGATTGTGAATCTTTTGAGAAAGGATTAGTGTTTGAGACTAGATGAGGCTTTGTGGGTCTATAGAACTGCCTTCAAAACTCTGTTGGGCACTTCACCTTTCAAGCATGTATATGGTAAACCATGCCATCTGCTAGTAGAGCTTGAACATACAACCTATTGGGCAATCAGAACACTGGACATGGCATAGGCCGCAACAGGAGAAAAAAGGATGCTAGACCTCAATGAATTGGAAGAATTCCGTGCACTCGCCTATGAGAATGTCACGCTATATAACGAAAGAACCAAACATTGGCATGACAAGAAAATTCTGACAAGACATTTCCAGGTAGGTCAACTTGTTCTCTTTTTAACTCACAGATTAAATTGTTTCTAGACAAGCTTAAGTCGAAATGGTTGGGCCCTTTTGAAGTAGTACAACCCTATGCCCATGGTGCGTGGATATCAAGAATTTGAAAACTAGAGAAAATTTTAAGGTAAATGGTCAGCGTTTAAAGCACTATTTTGAGGAAACATCAGAGAAATGCTAAGGAGTCTATTCTTTTGGAAGAAATACCATGACACCATCGACAAGTTTGAACCCTTGTAAATATTAGGTTAGTTTTTTTTAGGATTCGAGCTTTTTAATTAGTTTTTCATTTTCTTTTAGTCTTTATTTTTAGATTTACTTTTGCTGGGTTGAAAGGTTTCATTTGAGTGGATGCATATTTGGTGCCAGACATATATATTAATTTTCAACGAGTGGCAAGATTGAATGATGTTGCACCCAGAAGTGGTGCCAGCAGCTGAGCTTGGCAAGCGACGGGAGTAACATGGGGAAAATTACCTTAGCTTGATTTAATATACACCATGTGAGAGAATATATATATATATATATATATATATATATATATATATATATATATATATATATATCTAACCCTAGCCACCCAAAATTTAAGGTGATTTAAATTCAATTTAATTACCTTCTCACTCTATATCTTATCACTTTAAAACCTATCCTTATCACTTATCCTTTTCATACTTATCACATCATCCCCTTTTCCCTTCCCCAAAACACGCCACCTTTTCATCATTACCTTATTTAAATCAGTCATAATTACCCTTTTTACAACACTCAACGCCCAAGGCCAAGACACCGAAAGCCAAGCCAACAACCTCAATGCCAACAGATTCGATGCCATCAGACTCAAAGGCATTGCTTACCATGATACATCAACGCCAGAAGATTATTCTCCACAAGTTAGAGAAGGCTGAGGAGCAACAGAGAAAGCTCTCGAGATATGACCATGCCAGAGACCTTGCTATTAAGGAAACCTTGGTGAGCATTTCTCCTGGCATCTTGCCAGCATTTCTTGCCTTCTCGGAGGAGATCATTGCTGAAGATGATGCCATATCCCAAAGAAAGACCCGAGCCAAGTTAGCAGCTGAAGCACATGCCGCTCGAGGAGGAGTCTCTTCTGAAGGAGAGTCTTCTCCATCCTAACTCTTTGCATTCATTTGCATTGACATGTTCATTTTAAAGTGTCCAAAAGTCATATATTTCATACACATTCTAACTCTTATTATTGTTGTTTTAAGCACATATTAGGCATAAGTAGGTCCACGCATAGCATTTTACAATATTTCATTGTTCTACCTTACTCTTATAACTCATCATTTATTTGGTGAACAAGAGATACTGTTTTAGTGTATTGTTGTATGCAGGTACTAACAACTAAATGAGGGAATCGAGGAGCGGAGGACACAATGCTGAGGAGCAAACCCAGGAGATGCACTGAAGCAGTTCTAGCTAAGACAAGTTGTTGCCGAGCACCTAACGAGTAGAGTTGTCGCCGACCTTGCTGCCCTCGGCAGCTGACTATGGAAGTTTGGAGAACTGGAGCGCGATTTGTAAAGAAAAAACTCCTGAATCTATCACCGACATTCATATGATTTTTTGACGTCTGTAGATGCAGCTAGGGTTGCCGAAGCAAAATTCTCAATCTTACTTGCGGACTGAGGCAAACGAGGAAGAGTCCATATTCCAAGCAAAGAAGTTGGCATTTAAAGCCATATTAAAGATGGAAAACTACTTTTGAGGACTTCTACTTTAAGGAGGACTTAACCTAGTCTTGAGTCTATAAATACCCATTGTACTTCTAGTTTAAATCATCCTAGGTTTTCTATAGACTTTCTTGTGTTCTTCACTTCCGTTATGTTCTAAATTCTATTTGGGTTAGAGTTATGTTGTAACTAGTGAGAAATAGTTTTTTTAGGGTTTTGAGTTATTTCTTTAATAAAATATTCCAAGTTTACTTAATTCATTGTTCTTTATTCTTTCAATCTTTTTACACCAGTCGTTTGAGAGAATCCATTTGTCGGGCATGAAAGTACAAGGCTCAAAAAAGGGTTAAGTACAGTCACAACGTGCTGAGGCGTGACTAACTTGATTCCACATTAGTCCACAAGTTTTAGCAGCTAAAAGGGATCACCAACCGAGTTGACTAATTTGGTTCCACACTAGTCCTCAAGTTAGCATCTCGAGCATCCTAACCTAGAAATATGAGGGATCACTGTCGACTATCCTTTCGAACTTGGAGTATCTGCCAGACTTGCCGCCATGACTTCTTTTCGTTCCACCTACCGAGACAGTACACCCTTGTAGTGGTAGTGACCTGCTGCGGCCGCGTGACAAGGTCGTAGTTTACAACCCGCCATACCCGCCGAGGTAACATATCGTGGCAGCAAAGGATAACTCATACCTATTACAATGCAGTTTTCATACTAAGTGGCAGCATAACCCTGCCTGCTCTATCAACCTGATTCACCTCTTCTATTACTTGTGTTTTTATTTACGTTTCACCCAAACCAAACAATTCACTTGTGTTTTATTTTACCCTTGTGCAGAAACTACGAGACGAAACAAGTTGTCCAATCCTCATGGGATTTGACATCTTTTGTACTATAACTTGGTAGGAGTGTGCACTTGCACTCTCTCAAAAAGGGAACACATACACGCCCTAAAAGTTTTTGGCACCGTTTCCGGGGATTGGTAACAACGAATTTTGTTTTTCAATTTTTGCACTCTTTATTTGCCTTTTATTTTATTTTTATTTAAAAAAATTATTTTACCGTGTCCTTTGCAAGTGCATGACCAGGGCCAACCCTAAGGGAAACCTTATTATTTACGACAATCTTGAGCGTGAAACGAGAAGGATTAAAAGGGAGCTCAAGGAAATTCTAAAGAACAAAGGAAACAAGGGCTAAGCAAAGGAAGAGACCATGGTAAACAAGGACCCCCCAATTGACGCCATCAATGGCATGGGCGGACAACATGACTTGCCACCTAGAAGACCACAAGAACAATAGAGGCAAGATCCCCCTTATCCACCCCAAGCGCGGACAACTAGAGACTACCTGGAACATGACTTCCAAAGGTTTGAGCTAATAGTGACTGAACCAGAGATAGGGGCATACCATTTTGAACTGAAGCCCGTCATGTTCAACATGATAAACACATTAGGGCACTTCAAAGAGACTGCCACAAAAGATGCTCGGCAACATTTACGAGGATTCCTAGACATTTTTCGAGCATTTAAGATACATAGGGTTCACCAGGACGTACTACGACTGAGGCTGTTTCCCTATTCATTGAGGGACAGGGCAAAACAGTGGTTGAATATCCAGCCAGCCGGATCTTTCAATTCATGGGCGGAGCTCTGCAAGGACTTTCTAGACCGATTCATCCTGTCCAATGTCAATGATAGGCTACAGAATGAGATCACAACCTTTAGACAAGGGTATGACGAGCCGATGTACGAGGCATGGGAGCGGTACCAACAAATGCTGAATAACTGCCCGCTACATGGTCTATCGGCTTGGACTCAGGTATCCATATTCTACAATAGGGTTAACTACCCAATTCGGATGATGATAGATGCCTCGGTCAATGGGATCATCCTAGACATACCTCTAGAGGAAGCACCGCGGCTGTTGAACATAGCCGCTAAAAACGATTACAAGTACCCGATAGCTCGTCGAGGCGGCACAAGGCGGCCAACAACAACCAATGAGGTAGAAGCCTCAGATTCTGTAAGTGCCCGCCTCGACACTCTGACGGAGCTGGTGATCAAGCTGGTGCAATCCCCTAGGAAGATCCATGAAGTAAAAGCGGTTGAGACATTATGTGAAGAATGTGGTGGCAACCATGATTCCGCCGACTGTGCCGAATCTGCTAATTATATGGGAGGATATGAAAGGAATAGCAGACCTGTGCAGCATAACTACAATCCAAGATGGAAGAACAATCCTAAGTACTCGTGGAGCAACCCCAGAGCTGCTGCGAACCCATCACAACAACGAGGGGACCATCAACAGAACCTGCCACAACAGCTGCCCCGACAACAGGATACAAACACTTCCTCCTTAGAACCTACTCTACATAGTTTCATGTCCTATACCAAATACTTTATTTTTAACACAACTAAATTCATGTATAAAACTGAATCTTTCATGTACATGACTGAAAATAGGATGAACAACCAAGAGGCAGTTTTAAAGAATTTGGAAACGCAGTTGGGGAAATATGCCCAGATCATCAGCACTAGGCCAATGGGCGGCTTACCTAGTGACACTGAGTTAGCAAAAGGAAAAGCTCTTGAACAGTGTAAGGCTGTAACAACCCGAAGCGAGATAACACTACAAGACCCATTCATGCCTGCTGCAAAAGAAACAACAGTTGCCGAACCAATCCTACCCGCCGAACATTCTGTCGCGGCTGCACCAGAGCAAGAATTAGCAAATGACACCAGGAATGAACAGACAAAACTTGAAACAACTACTCAGAATAGGATACCCAACAAAGACAAAACTACCAACCCTGTACCACCACCTCCATTTCCCTAGATATTAAAGAAACAAAAGCAAGAGATGCAATATAAAATGTTCCTGGATGTGCTAAAACAAGTAAAGATCAACCTTGCACTAATAGAGTTGATTGAACAAATGCCCAGCTATGCCAAGTTTCTGAAAGATATGGTATCTAAGAGAACGAGGATCGGGGAATTTGAAACGGTGGCAGTAACGGAAGGATGTATGGCTATGCTGCACAATAAAGCACCGTCCAAACAGAAAGATCCAGGCAGCTTTATAATCCATTGCAAAATAGGCAGCAACCGCTATGTATGAGCATTGTGCACCTAGGGGTGAGCATAAATTTAATACCCAAATCTGTCTTCCAGAAACTAGGAATAGGAGATGCCCGCCAACAACAGTGATGCTTCAGTTGGCTGACATGACTTATGTCTAACCTGAAGGAAAAATTGAGGATATCTTAGATGTAATAATGTTTTTTTTGAAAAACCTTGAGGTGTCCCTCTTTTTGAAAGAGATTTGTTAAAAGGGGATTTTCTTTAAAAAAATTCATATTTTAGAAAACGGTAGAAAATTTGGAGTCGCCACCAGCCACTAAGGTAGGCTGGACACCAAAAAACCAGAGATTCAATTTAGAAAGGGTTCGAGAGTTGATTACGTGTGGGGAAGGGTTAGCACCCCCATCACGCCCGAAAATCGGTACCAAATTACTTGTTGTCTTTAATCGATAGAAATTATTTAAGATTTAAAGAGAATTTAATTAAATGTTCTTAAGTGAAAATTTGACTTAAATAATACAAGTTTTATCGAATTGTGGCTTTAGAATTAATTGAGCATTTAATTAAAAAGGATGACGGTACACTGGACCATATACTAAACCCACATCATATAAGTCTGACTGTCGTGTTAGTCTATGGTTCGACTTTCGTACGTCACCTTTATGCATGATACAAACAATTAGATATGATGTTGTGAATTTTAAATTAAGGTTTACCTTCGGACGATGAGAATTAATTCGAATATTTGGCTAACATCCATTAAAGCAAGACTGTTACGATGCATATATAAAAAATAATAGATACCTTCTTTTTAAGATTTTAATTAATTACCAAGTCAAAATACTAAAGGTCATATGAATGACAATTAAATGCATATCACATCAAATACTAATAAGAAACAAATATGAACGAACATACATAAATGCATAAATAAGAGCAAAGAATATACAAACATAATGTATATATAACATATAAAGCTAAAATAAAAATGGATGTAACATATAACTATAAACATGGTATAAAATGTAAAAATCATATATATATATATATATATATATATATATATATATATATATATCACGCGACATACTATATAATAATATACATAATACATACAAATACTATAACACATAAAACATAAATAATATAACATGCACACGTACTAATATATATAAAAAGAACACTATATGTAATATATATGCATACGATATATAATAACATACTCCATAGTATATTAGTATATATATATATGTATACATAGAAATCCGAGATAAAAAAGGGCACATAAAACCAAGTGGTAGATCATCTTTCTCGGCTTAAGAATAGACAAGAGAACAATTCCCACAACGAAATTCTGGATGAATTCCCCGACGAACAGTTGATACTAGTCTCTGCCCTAGTAGCCGCCCTAGAAGCTGAAGGACTACTACCTGCCGCCCGCGCAAAAGCAGCGGCAGCAACCTCAATAGACACACCCGGGTATGCGAATATTGTAAATTACTTGGTATCTGGTGTTTTGCCTTATGGACTGAACTATAAATGAAAGAAACGATTCCAACATAATGCTAAGCATTATTTTTTGGATGAGCCTTTCTTGTTTAAAAACTGTGCAAACCAGGTCATCAGACGATGTGTACCAGAGGATGAACAGCATGCCAGACTCTCACAATGCCACTCAGCACCATACGGAGGCCATTTTGGTGGGCAGCACACAGTAGCAAAGGTGCTGCAATCAGAGTTCTTTTGACCAACACTGCATAAAGACGCTCAGACATTCTACAAACAGTGTGACAGCTGCCAACAAACAAGAAACATATCAAGAAGGAATGAGATGCCCCTGCAAACAATTCTAGAGGTCGAACTATTCGACGTTTGGGGGATAGATTTTATGGGACCATTCCCATCTTCGTGCGGAAACATGTACATCCTCTTAGCAGTTGATTATGTTTCTAAGTGTGTAGAAGCCATTGCAACCCCTCACAATGATGCAAAGACCGTTCATCCGTTCTTACCAAAGAACATCTTCACAAGGTTCAGTGTACCAAGAGCAATCATTAGCGGTGAAGGCACTCATTTTGACAACATATTAATTGCGAAGGTCCTCCAGAAAGTGGGAGTCAAGCACAAGATTGCTGTAGCCTACCATCCACAAACAAATGGGCATACAAAAATTTTGAACATGGAAGTCAAGACCATATTGGAGAAAGTTTTCAACCCTAATAGAAAAGATTGGTCATTAAAACTAGACGATGGTCTTTGGGCATATCGAACATCATACAAAACACCGCTAGGAATGTCCCCATATCGTCTAGTATACGGAAAGGCTTGCCATCTCCTTATCAAAATAGAATATAAGGCATATTGGGCAGTCAAGGCAATTAGCATGAACTGGCAACACACTGGGGAAAAGAGGCTACTTAATCTAACATAAATAGAAGAATTTCAGCGGGAAGCATACGAGAATGCCAAGCTGTACAAGGAAAAAATCAAAAAATGGCACGACAATAAGATTTAGCAGCGGCAGTTCCTACTGAGGCAGCAAGTTCTGCTATTCAATTCCTGCCTCAGATTGTTTTGTGGAAAACTAAAATCCAGATGGTAAGGACCTTACGAAGTAGTCGAAGCCTTTCCACATGGTGCCGTAACGATAAAATCCACAAAAGGAGGGACAAATTTCAAGGTCAATGGGAAACGATTAAAGCATTATACATGAGACTCTATTATCAAATGACATGAAGTATTCACATTGGGGATGGCCACCCCACTACGAAATAACCTTATCTAGAACCATATTTACTGTTTTTAGTAAGAGTAGTTTTAGGATTAGGTTTCATTTGTTTTAATTTTTTCTTTATTCCCGTCTCACAATCACTTTCGCAAATCCAAAACCAAGAGCAGAGGAACACAAGGCATCAATACCAAGCCCTCTGCTGGCACCCGCCATTAGCAGCAACCTCAGGCGTTTTCCCCTCTCCTCACTCTAATCCAATTTTCTTATTGTTTTGTGCATTGAGGGTAATGCCCATCTTGAGTTTTTAGGCATCTCTAGTTGCATGTAGGTTGCATTGTACTTGCCTTAGTAATAACCGAAAAAGAAAAATTTGCTATGACTTGTGCCTATGATAAGGTAGCCGACTAGTTATTTTCGCACCTAACTAAAATTGAACTTAATCTTGGGGAAAGCATGAAATATGACTTAGATTTTTTTTCTTTTTGCCTGAAAATGTTAAACATTTCTGTTACTTGCTAAATGTGTTAGAATATTTGATGAACACTGCCTGTTTGTTTTTTTTGAATTCTAACAATGATTGCAGGTAGCCGCCGAGGCAGGCAAAAGAAACAAAAATGTAGAACTGCCACGACAACAAGATCAAAAACAAAGAATAAAGTTGTAATACCCTAGAGGTGCCCGAAACAGGCTCTAGGAAGAATCATGTGCGATGACACTCCGCTGCTATCAAAGTCCATGAATATGAAAGCCTTAAAGTGACAGAAAAATTATCATGAATGAATGAAAGCCTTCACATGATGACTCCACTCCAAGGGTTCGATGTTTTGTAGTTTGCTCCTATCTCAACGTCAGACCTGGAAGAGTAGTTGTGATAAGCTGAAGCCCTCACTACCATGATTAAAAATAATGTGCTTAATTGTGCTGCCTCGACAACAACCTTAAAAATCACAACATCATCTTTGTTTAGTTACTTATTATGCGTATTCAGCTTGTTTACAGACATGCACACACCACGTAGGCATGAGAAATTTAATTCTGAGTTATTTTCTTGCTTATTTCCCTTCACTAAATTTTATATATAGGTGCCACGGCCTTGAGGTAGTAAATTAGGTTAAAAACATGTTTTTTCTTTCTGACTATTATTAGAGCAAGTACTTTAGGTTGCATTGCTTGAGGACAAGCAATAGTTTGAGTTTGGGTGTGTGTAAAGTGTCCAAAAGTCTTATATTTCATACACATTCTAACTCTTATTATTATTGTTTTAAGCACATATTAGGCATAAGTTGGTCCATGCATAGTATTTTACATTATTTCATTGTTCTACCTTACTCTTATAACTTATCATTTATTTGGTGAACAAGAGATATCGTTTTAGTGTATTCTTGTATGTAGGTACTAACAGCTAAATGAGGGAACCGAGGAGCGGAGGACACAATGCTGAGGGGCAAACCCATGAGCTGTACTGAAGCAGTTCCAGCTGAGACAAGTTGCTGCCGAGCACATGCTGAGTAGAGTTGCCACCGACCTTGTTGCCCTCAGCAGCTGACTATGGAAGCTGGGAGAACTGGAGCGTGATTTGTAGAGCAAAAACTCTTGAATCTATCGACAACGTTCATATGATTTTCCGACGTCTGTAGCAGCAGCTAGGGCTACCGAAGCAAAATTCTCAAGCTTACTTGTGGGCTAGGGCAAATGAGGAAGAGTTCATATTCCAAGCAAAGAAGTCGGCATTTAAAGCCATATTAAAGATGGAAAGCTACTTTTGAGGACTTCTACTTTAAGGAGGACTTAACTTAGTCTTGAGTCTATAAATACCCATTGTACTTCTAGTTTAAATCATCCTAGGTTTTCTATAGACTTTCTTGTGTTCTTCACTGCCGCCATGTTCTAAATTCTATTTGGGTTAGGGTTATGTCGTAACTAGTGAGAAACGATTGTTTTAGGGTTTTGAGTTATTTCTTCAATAAAATATTCAAAGTTTACTTAATCCATTGTTCTTCATTCTTTCAATCTTTCTACACCAGTCGTTTGAGAGAATCCATTTTTCGGGCATGAAAGTGCAAGGCTCATGAAAGGGTTAAGTACGGTCACAACGTGAAGAGGCGTGACTAACTTGGTTCCACACTAGTCTACAAGTTTCAGCGGCAAAAAGGGGTCACCAACCGAGTTGACTAATTTGGTTCCACACTAGTCCTCAAGTTAGCATCTCGACCATCCTAACCTAAAAATAGGAGGGATCACTATCGACTATCCTGCCGAACTTGGAGTATCTGCCAGACTTGCCGCCATGATTTCTTTCCGTTCCACCTACCGAGACAATACACCTTGCAGTGGTAGTGATCTGCTACGGCCACGTGACAGGGTCGTGGTTTTCCGCCCGCCATACCCGCCGAGGCAATATATCGCGGCAACAAAGGATAACTCATACATATTACAATGTAGTTTTCACACTAAGTGGCAGCATAACCCTGCCTGCTCTATCAACCTGATTCACCTATTCTATTACTTGTGTTTTTATTTACGTTTCACCCAAACCAAACAATTCACTTGTGTTTTATTTTACCCTTGTGTAGGAACTACGAGACGGAACAAGATGTCCAATCCTCGTGGGATTCGACATCTTTTGTACTATAACTTGGCAGGAGTGTGCACTTGCACTCTCACAAAAAGGGAACACCTACACGCCCTACATTCATGCATTTATTTTTTTGTTTTTGTTGTACATATGTGTTGTTTCATGCATTGAGGACAATGCACATCTTGGGTTTGGGGTGCGCATTTTCTCACATTTATGCAATGCCATTCATGTTTAATTTTTGTACCGTATCATATTTTCATGCCATGCCATGTCATATTTGGATTAATGCCATGCATACCGAACCATAAAAAATGTGAAAAAGAAAATTTTGTCTCGGCCAATTTTTGAAGCATGTTAATATTTGTTAGGCAAGTTTAATTTGACCTAGGTGTCTATTCGATGAAGAAAATTTAAAATCTTTAGATGCCTATGCCAGCAGGATAGTATGCCAAGATTGCTTGGCAATTGATCTCTAGTTTAGGGAATTGAATTTACACTAAACATGCGATATGTACATAGTTCTCTAGCAAACTTAAACTGTTTGAAATTATGCTCAGAACACCAAGGTAAAAAGGGATAGTGCACCAATGTGTGCCAAATGCTGAAAAACTGTAGAACACTCCTACGCCTAGGAAAAATTATTAACTTGACGCTTCATGGTTTGCTCCCTCTTAGTTTTCAAGCCAACATGACTTAAGGTATGAGTGTAATAGGTTAGTAAGTGATGTAATTTGGACTAACGTGGGTATTTATGGTATGCTCCCTCTTATATCTCACGCCAAATAGTGCATGACGCTACCCTAATCTAATGCCATCAATAATAAAAAATGATAAAAATAATAAAAATAATAATAATCCGAGTTTAGTAAGTAAAATTGGCTAAGGGGGTGAAAGGATACTTGATGCATATTGCCCGCACATCGTGCACTCTTAATAACCTTATACTAGATTTATATTGCTGCTTTTGAATTTCTATCTGTTTGACATTATTGCACTGAGATAACTGAGGACAAACCTATGCCAACTCTTACTTGCCAACATCGGTTGACATGCCAACCAAAACTTTATCTTGGTATCATTTTCATCGTTTTGATTTATTTTTCCTTTTTTTCATTACTTGAGGACACGTAGTGAGCTAGGTTTGGGGGAGTGTTGACTTCAAAAGTACTAATTTTTATGCTTAATTCACATGCTCTTCCTTGTCTTTTAAGTACATTTAGTTGTATTTAGGTCCCAAAATCATGCAATGCATAAAGATGGCAATGTCATCGACACAAGCATTGCCATTTTCAAATCAAAACATCTTTTTCACAAGACAAGTAATTAGCAAAGTGATCGAATTCCAAAAGCAATCTCTGTGGGATCGACACTCAGCTTAACCGTTATATTACTTGCAGACCGTGTATACTTGCATGCAAAAGACTCTCGACATAACTTTCCCAATTCACATCATTTATATCTTTTGCCAGCATTCATTTTACACACCCCCAAAAGAGTCAACATAAGGCTTCATGAATGCCGATAAAAAGACAACAAGGCAGTGCCATATCCTTTTATTCTAGTTAGCCCAAAAATAGAAGAGTCGTGACCACGCCAGTGGAAAAGTCTCGTCGCAACATAGAGTATCCGAACTCAATATCTTGAATAAAGCCACGATCACCCTCGAGAGCCTAGACCTTAGGGAAAGTAAAATTTTTGAAAAGCCAGAGCCGACAGAGGTGATGGAGATGGTAGATATTTACCTGGATGATCTCGAAAAGCTTACCAGAATCATAGCAGGGTTGGACAAGCAGAGTATAAGAAGGTTAGTAAGGTTTCTACGAGACAATGCTGATGTTTTTGCATGGTTAGCTACGGACATGCCTGTGATAGACTTGACTGTTATTAAGCACTCTTTACGTGTTGACCCAATAGTGAAACCCGTTGGACAAAAGCGGAGAAGGTTCTCAGAGGAAAATGTACATGCCATTAGATAAGAAATGGAAAATTTGATCATGGTGGATTTCATTGAGGAGGTCAGGTACCCACAATGGCTAGCAAATGTAGTTATGGTGGAGAAATCCAATGGAAAATGACGAATGTGTGTAGACTTCACAAATCTCAATAAAGCATGTCCCAAGGATAGTTTCTCGTGGCCGTCCATCGACATGTTAGTGGATGCCTCTGTGGGGCATAGGTTCATGAGCTTCATGTACGTCTTTTTTAGATACAACCAAATTGCAATAGCGGAGGAGGACAACGAAAAAACGACCTTCATTATAGAGGGTGGCCTCTACTATTACAAAGTGATGTTGTTCGGTTTAAAGAATGCAAGGGCAACATACTAGAGGTTGGTTAATAAGATTTTTTGTCATCAAATAGAAAGAAATATGGAAGTTTATGCAAATGACATGTTAACCAAGAGTACTTATTTTGAGCAACATTTAGTCAATTTACAAGAGGTCTTTGATATTCTACACTTGTACAATATGCGCCTGAATCCCAAAAAATGCACCTTCGCGGTAGGGGTAGGAAATTTTCTAGGATTTTTAATCTTAGAAAGGGGAATCAAGATGAACCCAGAAAAAATCAACGGAAAGGTTGTCGCCCTAAATAGATTTGTATCTAGGTTGGAAAATAAGTGCCTTCCATTGTTTAAAGCTTTAAAAGGTCATTTTTAGTTGACAAAAGATTGCCAGGAAGCGTTCGATCACTTAAAGAAATACTTGGTCAGTTCCCCCATGCTGCCAGTGCCTAAAGAAGGGGAGACCTTACTCATGTACTTGGCAGCTATTGATGAAACTGTGGAAGCAATGCTAGTCTAACAGGAGGAGGACATTCAAAGGCCAGTTTATTACATCAGCAGGGTCCTACAGCCAGCAGAGAAGAGATATACGAGGATAGAAAAAGTTGGTTTTCGCTTTAGTAATAGCACCCAGAAAGCTCTAACATTACTTTCAAGAACATCCGATAATTGTTTCAATATACCAACCTTTCGAAGAAGTTTTAGGAAGGTGGATGTTCATGGACGATGCTAAAATGGGAGTAGAGCTTATTGAATTTGGGGTCGAATATTGACCACTGAAAGCGATCAATGCTCAGGTTTTGGCCGATTATGTTGCGGAGTGCACATTCCCAAGTCAAACGACAGCTCTACTGTAGAGCGTTTGGGTGTTCTCTATTTATGAGCGCACGTGCACACTTTTGTCAAGTTATAGTATAAAAGATATCATCTCCCATATGGATTGGGCAGCTCAACTCGAATCGTAATTCCTGCACAAAGGAAAATTAAATGTAGAATTAAATTCAGTTTCCTTAAGAAGGAAATAAATAAACACAAGTAAATAAAGAGAAGAGATCAAATTGATAGAATGGGTCAGGTTATGTTGCTGAGTAATGTGAAACTGCATTGAATAGGATAAGTTGTTCTGCGCTGCCAGACTTTGCTGCCTCGGAGGAGGATGGCAGATTAGCTACTTTGACGCTTGTGCTGCCTCAGTCGTGGCACAAATGTATGGCTCGGCGACAAACTCGGCAGTCCTTCAAGGCTCGGTAGAACGCTTTGATATTGATCTCGCTTATGTCTAAGTCAGAATGTTGTTGTTGCGCACATCAGATAATACCTGTCGCATCGTGAATCTTGTAAAGGCAGCAATGTTGGTTTGTTCTTCTTTAGCCGCCTCAAACCCTAACATATATCTAGGTTGGATTGATCAACACTTGATTAGAGTGAGGATCGTACTTACTCCTTTCGTGAGTTTGACTCTCTCGATACTGAACAAATGGATAGTTAACAACTAATATTTCGAACTTAATTGAAAACTATGAAGAACATGGAATAAGCAAAACTTGAAGTTTTATTACAAAAAAAAAACTTAATTCCTAAACAACCGTTCTCGCACTAGTTTACAACATAACCCAAACCCCAAAGAGAATTAAAACATAATTGGCGGCAAGAAAACCTAAACTATGCCTAAGGGAAAACCTAAGTTGTTTTAAAGTACAAGACACATCGAATATATATAGACATTAGCTAGGTCTAGTCCTCCTTGGAGTAGAAGTCTTCAAAGTAGCCGTTTGCATTGAATACAACATTTACCTCTTACTTCTTTGAGTTGAATGTGGACTCTTTCTCGTTGCCTTGCTCCGCAAGTTATCTCGATCTCTTCCTTCGGTGGCTCTGACCGTTGCTCCAGGCATCGGAAAATTGAGTGGATGGCATCGTTAAAATCAGGATTTTCTGCTCTACATTTCACACTATAGTTTTCTGATTCCTCAGCTTGCTGTCCTGGGCGGAAGCTACTCGGCAACGACTGTCTCTATCAGGAACTGCATCAGCACAGCTCCTTGGTCTGCTGCCTCGACATCAGTTCCTCAACTCCTCTCTCCTTCTGCCAGCTTCTAGTACCTGAAACTAAAACTAAACTAAAACAATATCTTTCCGTACCAAATAAAAGATAATCAATAAAAACATGGCAAAGTATATAATACTGTAAAATTCAATAAATGAACCTAATTATGCCTAAAATGTACCTAAGAACAACAATAATATGAGATGGAATGTGCAAAAAATATAGAACTCATGAACACTTTACACACCCCAAACTCGAACTATTGCTTGTCCTCAAGCAATGCAAACCTAAACATACTTGCCCTTTAAACTAATCAGAAAGAAAAACCTATTTTAAATTTGATTTACACCTCAAGGTCATGGCACCGGTCATTAGATTAGTGAGAGGGGAATAACATAAATTACCTTAGAATTAAACTATAATGCTAGTGAAGTGTGTGCAGAAACTGTGTACAGGCTGAATCTGCAGGATTTTCTAAGTAAACAAAAATGTTGTCATGATATATAAGGTTGATGCCAAGACAACATAATTAAGCACAATTAATAATCATGGCAATAAGGGCTTCAGCTCATCACAACTACTCTTCTAGGTCTGGAATTAAGATAGGAGCAAACTATAAAACCCCAAACCCATTGAGTAAAGGCATCCCGTGGAGACTTTCATTCACTCATGCTAATTTGTCCGTCACTTCCAAGATTTTTAGATTCATGGACTTTGATAGCAGCGAAGTGTCCTTGCACATGATTCTTCCTAGAGCTGGTTTCGGGCACCTCTAGGGAAAACAACATAAAAATTTCTTTCCTGCTGTGACTGTGCTTTTCTTTTTCCTGTTTGTTGTCTGCCGCGGCAACTTCCTACAATCATGTTGGAATTTTATAAATAATTGAAGCAAGCAATGTTTATCAAAATTTCAAACAATTTCAGTAAGTAACAATAGTGTTTTTTTTTTAAATTTTTTGGCAAGTATAGAAAAATATTATGTTTACTTCATGCTTTCCCCCAAAATTAAGTTCATTTTAATTGGTGCAAAAAATTTAAAGTCTGCTTTCCTATCATAGGCACAAGTTCTAATTTTTTTCTTTTCGATTAATTTTTTAAGGCAAATACATTATGCAACCTAATATGCACTAGTTATGCCTAACAAAAATGAGTGCTAACCCCCCTAAACTCGAGACGAGCATTGCCCTCAATGCGTAAAATACAAAAGAAAAACAGAAACAGAAAGATAAATACAATTATGAGAATTAAAAACACATAAAAACAAACAATTAAATAAAGAAAAGAAAGAAAAAAACTCTAGAAGTTGGCTGAGGGCTGAGAGGAGGCTTGGGTCTTTGCGGAAGAGGAGGAAGATGAAGATTAAATGACAAGGGGGCGGCCGACAGATGTCCGGGCGGCAGACTTTGCAGATGATACTTTTGTTATCCGCGGCAGCTGGACTCTCTTTGGAGTGGGGCGAGGTGCTTCACTCTTTTTCGGCTCGGATTTCGACTTCTTGTCCTCTAACTTGGTAGAGATGATGTGCCGCTTCCTCTTCCTTGTTGCCTCCTCCATTGGTTTTGCTGGAGGGTCTGTTGCCATTGGGGCTGTTGCTGCTGCTGCTCGACCTCATTGGATATGGAGGTGTTTGCCACCATTGCCGCTGTGCAGGCGGGGGAAAGATGTAGCTGATGCCTCACAAGAGTGTCTGTCACCGTGTTGGAAGAGAAGGTGGCAGAGTATGATGGGTAGTGCATCGAAGACGACATCTGGTTGCAGAAGGTGGTGTGGCGGGCATCTGCTTCTGATGGTGTTCCTTCGCGGGGTGCAGCTGCGGCAGCTAGGTCGGTGGGGGAAGGTTGGCAGGGTGGGGCTGTCGTTGGGAAATATTTGAAGAAGATAGGCCAAGAAAGCCTATGGACCTCCCCCACGTACTTCATGAATGTCAATTGTTGCTGCTCTATCCTTTTGTTGTTGTCGATCAGGGTACGGAGCATGTCAATGACTTCAGTGTTCTGGGCAGCTTCAGTGTTGCCTAGGGTGGCTGGTGTGGTTGGCTGGGCGGCGGAGGGCTGGATGGAGTGATTGGTTCTGTCTCTTGGGCCTGCATCATCTGCATGCGGACCTTTCTGTTCCAGCCCTCCTTGGTAGTAGTCATCTCATCATTTGGATCTGAGGGCACATTGAAGTTGGCACATAGGCCTGTGATGAGAGATGGGAAGTACAATCGACCCTTTGAATTGCGGAAGCAATTGTGGATCTCCTTGAAAATGATTTTCCCAACATTGATTGGCCAGTTTACCATGATGGAGTGGATGAGGTCGAGATGAGGCCTGTCAACGGTGGAGTTGTGGGAGGTGGGCAGAAGACGTCGTTTGATGAATGTGTTCCACAACATCGGCTTGGGAAGCAGTCGGCGACGTTGCACTGAGCCTCCATGTTTTCCTGCTAACCAAGGCGTATTGGGTTTACACAGTCTGGCTTTGATCCTATCATAGTCGGTAGTCATGAGTGACTGCCTTCATTCCTTGTGAGGGTTGTCGTCCATCTCTAGGCCAAGATCACCTGTCTACTGGGAGTAATGGAACCCTTTTTCCTCCCATATAGCTTGTTTGGCGAACTTGGTTTTGTATCTCTTTTCATCATCACGGGAGAAGAAGCGTTGGCAGGTGAGTTTGGATTGGGATGCTTTGTTGTGCATCCTTTCAAACAGGGCGGGCTCTAGGCCAAGATTCCATGTCTGCTGGGAGTAATGGAACCCTTGTTCCTCTCATAGAACTTGTTTGGCGAACTGGGTTATGTATCTCTTTTCATCTTCATGGGAGAAGAAGCGTTGGAAGGTGGATTTTGATTGGGATACTGATGCCATGTGTGAGACGGGTTGTGTTATTATCTGAAACTTCAAAAGAAGGTAATTAGAAAGAGAGTAGTGGATTCAAGAAGAGTTTAACAAGGAGATGAAAGTAAAGTAAATGAATGAGAGAAGTGAGGTTTAAATAGATGTTGCCGAGAGATGTCGTGGCGGCATTAAATATCCAACGAGCAAGTTATCTCGCGCACGTTACGTGTTTTCTGCCCGTTACTCCTGTAGTCGTTGGCAGTTAGGAGTTAGTGTTCAAGTAGCCATTACACGTTTTTTTTTGCATTGGGCCGCCCTTGGCGGGATGGTGGGCGGGCTCCTTGTTGGGTCTTCTTCTTGATCCGACTCTTTTATTCCTAAAGTCTGAAATAAAAATAATTAAATACTAAAAAAACAAATTCCGAAAAATAAAAATATAGAGAATAAATTTAACTAATTTAAAATCTAATCCTAAAAAAGAAAAATAAAAAATAAATTGCAATAAATTAATTTATATTCCTAAAACATAAAAATAAAGAAAATAAAAATTAAATTAATTAAGTTATGTTGGGAGTGCATTTGGGTGCATCTCCCAGACATAACCACTTCTTGAGGTGATGTTTCTTGTCTTTCCCTCCTGGGGAGTCCTTCTGTTCTGTAAGGTGGTGTGATGTTGGGTCCTTCAACCTGCCCTTAAGTCTTCCGTGACAGCTGCTGTCCAGGCCTGTCTTAGAGCTGATTTTGGAGGCTTGAGCGTCTAGACATCCTTTCTTTTCCTTTATTGAGGGCCGTAACACATTTAACTTGATGCTTTGATTGTTTACCCTCATGATCAGCTCCGCATGCTCCACATCTATTAACGTTCTGCTTGAGGCCAAGAATGGTCGCCCAAGGATGATATGGGCGTTTTCATCGGCCTCACAGTCTAAGATAAGGAAGTCAGCTGGAAAAATAAGGCTACCCACTTGAACTAAGATGTCTTTGATCTTGCTCTCCGGTTGTACAAATGAATGATCAACAAGTTTTAGCATAATAAAGGTAGGTTTTGCTTACCCGAATACCTAGCTTGTCGAAAACTGCCTTAGGCATCAGGTTGATGCTAGCTTCTAAGTCGCACAGGGCTTTTGTTGCATTATTGCTGCCGGTTCTGCATGGTATGACAAAGCTGCCTAGATCTGTTTGCTTTGGCGGTAGCTTGTTGTGCATCATAGCCATGCACTTCTCTGTCACAGCTACTGTTTCGAACTCCCCAATTCTTTTCCTCTTGGAAACCATGTCCCCTAGGTATTTTGCATAGTTGGGCATGTTCTGGATGGCTTCGATGAGAGGGATATTTATGTGCACATGTTTCAGAATATCTAGGAATTTCCAAAATTAGTGCTACTGCTTCTGTTTCTTTAATCGTTGGGGAAAAGGTGGCGACAGATGGATGTCCTCTATACGCTCCTTCCATGAGAACTTGATATGTGAAGGATCATCTACCTTAGGGTTGCTGTCAGTCTCATCTGCCGGGGTGGCTGGTGTTGATGCTGCCGCGCCAGGCAGTTCTTTTTGTGATGGTTGTTCCTCTACTGGCTTTTCCAGTCTGGGCTCATCCAACTGTTTCCCACTTCTAGTTGATATGGCTTTGCACTGCTCATACATGGGTTTAGCTGCTACCTCCGTGAAATTCCCAAACTGAGTTTCCAGGTTCTTTTATTGCGGCTTTCTGGTTGTTCATCCTCATCTCAGTCATGTCCATGAACAAATCAAATTTATCAATAAATATATTAGTACAAACAATAAAATCACTAGTTCTAGACATAAAAGTATGTAAAGTTGCTTCTAGTGAATTATTGTTCTGTGGTTGCTGAGCTTGTTGTCTGGACTGGTTCAGCTGGTAGCCTCTATGTTGTTGTTGTGGATTGGCAGCAGTTGTAGGATTTCTCCAGAAGAAGTTTGGGTGATTCCTCCATCCAGGGTTGTACGTGTTTGTGGCGGGCCTGCTGTTCCTCTCGTATCCCCCATGAAATTTGCAAATGCGGTATATTCGGAGGAGTCATGGTTACCCCCACACTCGTTACATAATGCCTCTATAGCCTTGGCCTCATAGACTTTTCCAGTGGGTTTTTCCATGTTAATAACCAGCCCTATCAGTTTGTCGAGTCGGGCATTGACAGATTCTGAGGCTTCCACTTCGTTCACAGCAGCTGGCTGCCTAATTCCGCATCGGCGGGCTGTTGTGAACTTATAGTCATTTTGGCGGCTTGGTTCAGGATCCGTAGTGCCTCCTCTGGTGTTCGATCGAGGATGATTCCGTTGCTGAGGCATCGAGCATCATTCGAGTTAGGTAGTTCACCCCGTTGTAAAATAGCGACACCTGCGTCCAAGTCGAAAACCATGAAGCAGCCAGTTATTAAGCATTTGTTGGTACTGCCCCAATGCTTCATATATTGGCTTGTCATCCTCTTGTCGGATGGTTGTGATCTCGTTTCTCAGTCTGTTTGTGACATTAGATGGGCTGAAACGATCCAAGAAGTCCTTGCACAGCTCTGTCTATGTACTAAATGAACCTGTCGGCTGGTTGTTTAACCACTACTTTGCCTTATCCCTCAGTGAATAGGGGAATAACCTCAGTCTTAGCACATCTTGGTGGACTCCTTTGTATTTTGAAAGCTCTGCATATATCCAGGAATCCTCTCAAGTGTTGTCGAGCATCTTCTATGGCAGTCCCTCCAAATTTCCCCAAGGTAATGATCATATTGAACATTATAGGCTTTAATTCAAAGTGATCCACTTCAATCTCAGGCTCTGTCACAGTCGGATCGAACCCTCTGAAGTCATGCTCCATGTAGCCACTAGTGGTTCGAACATATTGTGGCTGCCTGGGAAAATTGGGTGTTGCTGCCTAGGAGGAACTTGCTGCTGCTCTCTGGGCGGTAGATCTTGCTGCCCAACCCTGTTGTTTCGAGCATCGTTGGCAGTGTTTTTGTCCATGCCGTTCATGATTGCCTATACTTTTCCCTCTTCCTTGACTTTCCCAAGGGCTTTTCTGACTTCTTACTTAAGTTTTTTTGCTCTTCTTTCGATCTCGTCTATGTAAACGATTTCACCCTTTGGATTTGCTCTGGTCATACACTAGCAAAGAAAACTGTAAAATTCTCTTTTTTTCAAATAAAAAAAATAATAAAAATTAAAAATTAAATGCAAATAAAAATAAAAGTGCATAAATATAAAAACGAAATTTATTGTTGACAATCCCTGACAACGGCGCCAACAGCATGTGGAGCGTTTGGGTGTTCTCTATTTATGAGCGCAAGTGCACACTTCTGTCAAGTTATAGTATAAAAGCTATCGTCTCCCACATGGATTGGACAACTCAACTCGAATCATAATTCCTGCACAAAGGAAAATTAAATGCACAATTAAATTCAGTTTGCTTAGGAAGGAAATAAATAAACACAAGTAAATAAAGAGAAAAGATCAGATTGATAGAATGGGTCAGGTTATGTTGCTGAGTAGTGTGAAACTGCGTTGAATAAGATAAGTTGTTCTGCGCTGCCAGACTTTGCTGCCTCGGCGGAGGATGGCAGATTAGCTGCTTTGACGCTTTCGTTGCCTCGGTAGTGAAACAGATGTGTGGCTCGACAGCAAACTCGGCAGTCCTTCAAGGCTCGGCAGAACGCTTCGATATTGATCTCGCTTATGTCTAAGTTAGAATGTTGTTGTTGCCCACTGCAAATAATACCCACCGCGACGTGAATCTTGCAAAGACATCAATGTTGGTTCGTTCTTCTTTATCCGCCTTAAACCGTAACGTATGTCTAGGCTCATTGATCAACACATGATTAGAGTGAGGATCGTACTTACTCCTTTCGTGAGTTCGACTCTCTCGATACCGAATAAATGGATAGTTAATAACTAATCTTTCGAGCTTAATTTAAAACTATGAAGAACATGGAATAAGCAAACCTTGAAATTTTATAGCAAAAAAAAACTTAATTCCTAAACAACTGTTCTCACACTAGTTTACAACATAACCCAAACCCAAAAGAGAATTAGAACATAATTGGCGGCAAGAAAACCTAAACTATGCCTAAGGGAAAACCTAAGTTGTTTTGAAGTATAAGATACATCGAATATATATATAGGAATTAGCTAGGTCTTGTCCTCCTTGGAGTAGAAGTCTTCAAAGTAGCTTTTTGCATTGAATGCAACCTTTAATTTTGACTTCTTTGAGTTGATGTGGACTCTTTCTCGTTTCCTTGCTCTGCAAGTTATCTCGATCTCTTCCTTCGGCGGCTCTAACCGCTGCTCCAGGCATCGGAAAATTGAGTGGATGGCATCGTTAGAATCGAGATTTTCTGCTTTACAGATTGCACTCCAGTTTTCCAATTCCTCAGCTTGCTGTTCTGGGCGGCAGGTATGGCGGCGGCAGCGGCTGTCTCTGTCTGGAACTACATCAGTACAGCTCCTTGGTCTGCTAACTCAACATCAGTTCCTCAGCTCCTCTCTCTTTCTGCCAGCTTCTAGTAACTGAAACTAAAACAATATCTTTTCCTTACCAAATAAAGATAATCAATAAAAACATGGCAAATTAAAGAATATTGTAAAATACAATGCATGAACCTAATTATGCCTAAAATTTACCTAAGAAAAGTAATAATATGAGATGGAATGCGCACAAAATATAGAACTCATGAACACTTTACATCTGCTTATTGAAAATGTTTATGTCGGTAAAGAGGCTCAAGAAACACATCAACATTCCTCTCGAACTGAGGAGAAACAAACTACATGTATCAAACCTTGGACTTTGCGTGTTGATGGGTCAATGGCTATCAACGGAGCAGGAGAAGATGTGCTTTTAAGCGCACCTAACACAGAGGAAGAATGACAGTATGTGTTCAGCTTCGCATTCGCTCTATCCAATAACACAACAGAATGTGAAGCTCTGGTAGTAGGACTAGAGCTAGCAACCAGACTTAAAGTGAGTGCACTAAAAATTTTTACCGACTCCCAGTTGGTAGCTAAACAACTGACAGGCAAATATGAGGTCCATGAAGAAACACTCCTCAAATACTATCAGAGGGTGAAAGGTTACATTAAATACATTTATTATTACACATAACACTATTTATGAACATTTTATTTCACACACAATAAAATTTTTACGGGACTAATTTTTCATAGTGCAGGACTGTTAGCACAGTTTAGTCAATACCACATAACACAAATACATGAGGAGATAACGCTAGAGCAGACGCTTTAGCAAGGTTAGCAACATCGCTCGAAATTCAAAGGAGAGGCAGATTCTTGAAGGAATACCGAGAGTATCATTCTTTTGCAAAGGAAAACCAAGTGTGTCAACTCAATACATGTGATAATTGGATGACCCCAATCGCAACGTACATAAAAATAGAGGTATTGCCTACAGATAGGGCCCAACGACTCAAAATAATGTGACGAGCTGCCAAATACACCATTGTTAATGATGTTCTGTATAAGAGAGAATTCACACAACCACTACTGTAATGTTTAGGACCTGAGGTGGCTAAGTACGTATTATAGGAAATCCATGAAAGGGCCAGCGAAAATCATCCATGTTCGCATTTCTTATCACAAAAGGTGATCAAGCAAGGTTTCTACTGGCCCACGATGCAAAGAGACGCTAAGGAACTTGTAAGTTGGTGTGTGCCATGTCAAGAATTTGCCTCAATCCCGAGATAACCAACCACAATACTCAAGTCCATCACAAGCCCCTGACCATTCGCAATTTGGGGAATCGACATCTTGGGCTCATTCCCACCAGTAATAGGCCATCGAAAGTATTTGGTAGTCGCAGTGGATTATTTCACCAAGTGGATAGAGGCGAAGCCACTAGCAACAATCACAGAAAAGAAAATGGAGAACTTCTTATGGAAGTCCATAATTTGCATATTCGACATTCCTCACACAGTAATCACAGACAATGAGACCCAATTCTAGAGGAGGTTTAAACAATTCTACAAAGGTTTCCATATTGCGCTGACCCAGAGTTCAGTTAAATCTCCACAGACAAATTACCAAGTTGAGGCGGTTAATAAGAAAATAATTTAGATACTTAAAAAGAAGGTGGTGACGTGAAGGGAGCATGGGTAGAGGAGCTACCATAAATATTATGGGCATTGCGAACAACCTCCCACATCGGTACAGGTAACAAATACTTTTAGCAAAAGTTCCTGGTATTACTACTATATTATCTATTTCTTTCTCATAGGCACACATATACCTATATTAAACCCATAATCATCCCAAAGCAGGAGAAACACCATTCAATGTCACATATGGCACAAAAGTATTCGTACTAGCAAAGATAAATGTCACAATGTATAAAACCGCGTAGTATGATGCCGATACAAATGATGCAGCTCTATAAATGCATCTTGACTTGCTCGAAGAAAGTAGAAATGAATCAGAGATAATGATGGAAGAAAGAAATCAAGTTGTTGCCAGATACTATAATTCTCGTGTAAGCAACAAGCAATTCTGGTTGGGTGATTTAGTGTTAAGGAACATAGAGGCCATCAAATCCCCAATTGAGAGGGGAAAGATGGCTCTTAGATGGGAAGGGCCATACCAAGTTCGTAAAGTAATCAGAATTGGGGCATACAAACTCGTAAAATCGGATGGAAAAGAAATTTTAAGAACATGGAATGCCAGAAACCTCAAGAAATTCTATGTTTAAAACACTGCGAATTATTCAATACAAGCAATGTGCGTAAAATATTTACTGCATCTTGTTTCCCAAAATTAAATAAAGGGTCGTATAAGAGTCATCCATTTTTAAGAAGTGTGCATAAAGGAATCAGCTCAATGATCGACGCTTCCGAAGAAAGCGAGTAAAATTGAATAAAGGGTCGTATGAGCGTCTGCCACTTTCAAGAAGTGTGCATAAAGAAATTAGCTCAACGATTGTCACTTCCAAAGAAAGCGAGCAAAAGTGAATAAAGGGTCGTATGAGCGTATGATAAGTGCACAAATGTTCGATGTTTTCACCCTTGTTACATGGCAATTATTGCTTAACCTGAAATTTAGACCTGAAATTTTGATAGAAAATACTTGGGTATGTCTAATTTAACCTAAAACAAGTGGCACTAAAAATTTATCTCTATAGAAAAATATGGAACCGAAGGTGTGGAGGTGTTACAAAATGCCTAGAACTGCAAAATAACCTTTGTTTAAATAATAAACTGTATTGATTGAGAAATGAGAAAATTATGTACCAAACATGGTTGTAAAGCTGTTTAAATAATCTTTCTATAATGGTAAAGTAATCAAATTTTAGATATGTGTGTAAAAAGATATGCCCAGATTAGTAACTAGTACTCAATCTGCCAACAAGAAAAATGGTTTTGAATGTTAATGTTTGCATTTATGTAAATGAGCTTATATGTTTGAATTGACTTCTAATATGTTTCATATATGTTTGTATATGAATGTTAAGACCAAGAATTTGAGGAAACCTTGGAGGAGTCAAGAGTTGGTCCAACTTGTAAGAGGAATAAGGGAATAATCATCAAGGATCGAGACCATCTAAGCTTGGAGTATTGTGAGTGTAGTTAATCCTTAGGGTTAGGGATAGTGTCCTAACTAATGTTTTCATTTTAATATATGATGTCTTGAAAGCATGAAATGAACCTAATTAATATTTGGTAAATGTTCTAAGGGAAGAAGGTTAAATGGAAAGACATTGCTTATGTTTGCTACTAGTTTGGTACTATTGTGTGATACATGGTATATGCACTTGATTGATGGATTGTATGAGTTTTATGTAAATGTTATGTTATTGCCTATGAATTTTACATGTTGTATGATGGATATATGTTACTTATACATGTTAGATACAATGAGACTTTGACCAAAGATAGAATTTATATGCTAGCAACATGCTATGAGTTACATGATTGATATGTTGGCTTGTTAATGACATGCCTTGTGATTTTTTGAATTAAAAGACACTATAAGCCCCTGGTTGACTAGTTGGCCTTAGGTAGAACGACATGCCTTTAGAGTCTAGAGCTCCTATGAAATTAGTACTTTGTGTACTCTCTGTTGGTGTTGTTAATACCTTGTATATTTGATGCTTTGAGCATCCTCTGTTGATTATATGGTTACCTTATGATGGTGTGGAATACACCTTGGTGCATTGTGCACCCTATGATTCGGTACTTTGTACCCATTGTGACTCGATTACCTAGTCCCACTAATCTACCAAGGCAAAACATTATAAGTATTTGAAAAAAACATGTGACAAGCGATATATATAACTTGATATGTTATATGATTGTGGTTATATGAAACAAGAGTTCAAGACATTAAAGGTGTAAACGTCAATCTGATTTTGCTTGAAACATACATGATCTACATGTCTATGATGCCTATTCATATGGTGATTATATGATATGTTTATATATTACTTGATCGGTTACATGTTTGTTCTATGTACGTGATATGTTATGAGATCATTGGTTTTCTTGTTAAAAGATGGTATGTTTATATTGTTCTTTGGTGCAATAATGCCTACATGCCTACTTGCTGTTTCCATGCTCCTAAAACTAGCTAAGTGACTTTCGATCATGTTTAAACTAGCTAGGTGATGCTTATGTATGATGAATCCTAGCTAGGGAACCTTGGCTAATTGAAATAAGACACCTAAAAGACTAAACTAATAGAATTAAGTATTACCTTACTAAGTACATCTTTTATACTTATCACTCTTTGTTTCCTCCTTCCCAAACCAACAGGCCGTGTTGATTGAAAGCTGCCCAATCTGTTTATGGTGCATCAAGTTACAAGAAAGAATCATGTATGACGATATCTTTTTGTTTAGACTTCTAGAGGGTGGCATAGTCTTGTGTACTAGAGTGATGTCATATACATTTTGGTTGTTATATATGTTAAATGTGAACACATGACTTGTTATGTATATAAAGTTTAAGCTAATGGCTTGTAATAACTAAGT
Source organism: Hibiscus tridactylites (assembly GCA_958450335.1). Lineage (NCBI taxonomy): Eukaryota > Viridiplantae > Streptophyta > Magnoliopsida > Malvales > Malvaceae > Hibiscus > Hibiscus tridactylites. The sequence goes on along the minus strand of OY288274.1, from coordinate 44,270,126 downwards.
AATGTTAAATAAACAAAAATTGGATATAAACAAGTGAATTGTGTCGTGGTATGTAGGCCACTACCTTAGAAACAAGTGAATTGTGTCGTTTTCCCCAACCCATGTGGGATATAAGCTTTTGCCTTTGGTTCTCACCTTAAGCATTACCAACATTCCCCCACTAATGCGAAAGAATTCATCTGAATCTCAAACACAGATCTCCTCAGAAGAGAAATAGCGAAATTAGTTGCTTGAGCACTAGTGAACGTATCTTGAACTAGTACATAGTGACGATGAGCGATCCTTCTCTTAGATAAGTGAAACTAGTCTTGAACTTTCTACGATAGGGGTAAATTCATAACACACAACTAACTCCTTCATCCACCGAAGTTCTCGGTGTGTAAGATATATATACACAAGTGTATATTTGACCATCTTACCTCAGAATTCTAGTAAGTGTATTAGAAAAACGGCCCAACATTTTTTCACAGAAGGTGGCTAATCCTTCTCACTTACATAAGTTATTTCATCAAGTTTATCTCGACATAAACAACCCTAAAATTGGGCTATGAAATAATTAAGAACCATTTGTAATGGCTCAACCTCTTAGAGATATGGTGATTTCTTCAAGTTCGTTTGAAATGAACCACCCATTCTTGGGATAAGAAATCATTAAGAATAAATATTCAACCTCATTATCAGTGAATTCAATATGTCCTTTTCAATAGGACCATTCAAACTTTGAATTCATTAAGAGTTTCTTGAAACTCAACCTTTTCTGGCGGTAAGTTCATCTTGTCCTTCTCAATAGGACAACACATTCAGACTTGTGTTATGAACTTATTAAGAATAAGTATTCAACCACAATTCGGTAAATTCATCAAGTCTTTCTCACAAAGACCACCCAAAACTCGGGCTATGAATTTATTAAGAGTAATAGTACTCAACCTAGGCATGTACATTATTCGTCATAAGGATAGGTAGTGAGAAATTTACACTATGAGTCTTTCCATGGTTTCGTTTGACCACATTGAACTTAGATAACTAAGTTGGGTATCCACCATGAATTCCTCAACCAATGAGCTTTAAACCCATCCCCCTTGACGAATTTAGGACCAACTTCCGGCTTAACCCTTTGGTAAGCGGATCTGCTAGGTTTCTTTCCGACTGCACATACTCTAAAGAGAGTACTCCATTCCTTATTAAGGGTCTAACATATTCACGTATTATGCGAATATGCCTCTTTTTACCATTGTAAACTTGACTCTTGGCAACACAAATTGCAGCTTGTGAATCACAAACCAAGGAAATATGAGGAGTTGGACTTCCCCACAACGGAATATCGGCTAACAAACTCCTTAGCCACTCAGCTTCTTGCCCAGCTAAGTCAAGAGCTATAAAGTCTGACTCCATAGTAGAGCGAGCAATACAAGTTTGTTTTGAAGACTTCCATGAAATTACTGCTCCTCCCAAAGTAAAAACATACACACTCGTAGAGCTTACTTCATCACTATCAGAGACCCAGTTGGCGTCACAATATCCTTCTAAAGTAGCAGGAAAGCCAACAAACTCAAGTCTCTAGTCCATCGTACCCTTAAGGTACTTAAGTAAGCGTCTAAGAGCAACCCAATGCTCACCACTAGGGTTGTGAGTATATCTACTAAGTCTGCATACAACATAGGAAATATCTGGCCGATTATAGTTCATTTATTCTTAAAGAGATGTATGCTAGGGTCATAAGGAGTTCGAATAGGGATGACATCAAAATTGTCAAATTTCTTTAACACTTTCTCAATATAGTGTGTCTGACTTAAAGAAAATCCCTTTTCAGTTTTGGTTACTTTGACTCCTGAGATTACATCGACTTCTCCCAAGTCAGTCATCTCAAACTTAGTGGACAAGAAACTCTTTGTTTTGTTAATGGACTCAATGTTAGTACTGAAAATCAACATGTCGTCAAAATAAATGATTATGATGACACAATCAATACCAAACATCCTCGAATACACACATGCATTCGAACCATTCACAACAAAACCAAAACTAAGGATAGTTTTATGAAATTTCTCATACCACTGTTTAGGAGCTTGCTTCAGGCCATAAAGTGACTTTTTAAGTCTACAAACTTTGCCTTCCATACCAGGCGCCTCGAAGCCAAGAGGTTGCTCCATATAGATCTCCTCATCTAGATCCCCATTCAAAAATGCAGTCTTTACATCCATTTGATGTACTTGCAACTTGTGAATGAAGGCTAGTGCAAACAACACATGTATCGTTGAGATTTTAGTGACAAGAGAATAAGTATCAAAGAAATCTTGACCAAATCTTTGAGTGAACACTTTGACTACTAGCCTTGCCTTATACCTCTTGATATAACCATCTGGTCTAAGTTTCTTTCGAAAGACCCAATTACTGCTGATGGTTTTAAATCTTCTAGGCAAGTCAACTAATTCCCAAGTATGATTAGACATTATTGATTCCAGTTCATCTTTTATAATGCTTTTCCAGAAAATAGCATCAATAGATCGTATAGCTTCTTCGTAAGTTTTAGGATCCTCATCTAACAAATAAGCTTGAGCTATAGGATCATATAGTGTGTCTAAATCATTTATCTCAGAAATAAAGGAAGTTATGAAGTCTAGTCCAAAAGAGGTTTCAACTATTTGTCTCTTACTTCTTCTAGGCTCAAATTCAATCTCTTGAGAAGACCTAGCAGACACACTAGAAGAAGTGGGTGGCAAGTTTTCTATTTGTGTTTCATCACTTAATCTAGGTTTCTTGAGAGGAAAGATATCTTCAAAGAAAACATCATCCCTAGATTCACAAATAGAAGAATCTTGTAAAGTCACGAATCTATATGCGGAACTGTTAGAAGCATAGCTTATAAACACTGCATTAACGGTCTTAGGTCCAATGGTGGACTTCTTAAAGTCTAGCAACCCCACTTTGGCCAGACACCCCCACACTTTCAGGTATTGTAAATTTGGGGCATACCCTTTCTATAATTCATATGGGGTAGAATCAATTTTCTTATGAGGTACTCGGTTTAATATGTGATTAGCCGATAGATTGGCTTCCCCCCACATATTGTCAGACAACCTGGAACTTATCAACAATGAGTTCATCATCTCTTTAAAAGTTTTGTTTTTCCTCTCGGCTATACCGTTTTGTTGAGGAAAATAGGGGGCTGAAGTTTCATGTATTATGCCATTCGTCTCACAAACCTCTTTTAGAAAATTAGATCCATATTAACCACCTCTATCAGACCTAACACACTTTATTCTCCTATCTAACTAATTTTCATCTTCTGCTTTATAAATAAGGAAGAAGTTTTCAGCTTCATCTTTAGTTCTTAGGAGATAAACTTTTGTATATCTAGAGTAATCATCTAAAAAAGTTATGTAGTAGTGTTTTCCTCCTGTACTTTCAGTGTTTCTAAAGTCTGCTAGATCAATATTTATAAGTTCTAACAGTTCGTCTTTCTCTTAGAAACATTTTTAAAGGTAGGTTTAGCATGCTTAGCTTCTACACAAACTTCACATTTATTATAGTTTGTTATGTCTAGTTCAGACAGAAAATTCATACTCATCATTTTCTTTAAAGATTGAATATTTATGTGTCGTAATCTAGCATGCCACATATCAACAGACTCAACAATATAAGCAGAAGTGGTAGCTTTATTTTTATTAAGTTGAGTTTCTATGACAAATAAACCTTCACTTAAAAAACCTTTCCCGACATAATCACCATTATGGGAAAGTACAAGTTTATCTGCCTCAAAAACTAAGTTAATGTCTGCCTTGTTTAAGAGGCCACCACTTATGAGATTTCTACGCAAGGCAGGCACATATAGGACATTGTTAAGGGTCAAAGTTTTACAGAAAGTCAGCTTGAGTAAAACCTTGCCTTTGCCCATCACCTGAGAGCTGCTGGAGTTTCCCATGTACACACGTTCACCATTGTTCACGTCCTCGAACTCAATGAAGAACTCTTTCCTTGCAATAACATCATTATCCATGTCCTCCGCTACATGCACGCGTGGTCTAGTCTCGTTCTGGTGGTCCACACGGTGCTGACATTGGTACGCCTTGTGACCAGCTTGCTCGCACACATAACACTTCATGGTTTTTACGTCCGGCTTGGCCTTGATCGGTTTCTTGAAGTTGGTGGTCTTCTGTTGTTTGGGCTTTTTGTTCTGGGGGCCTTTCTTAAAGAGCTTTTTGGACCCTGATGCACCACTAGACTCTACTAAATTAGATTTAAAAGATAAGTGACTAAAGTTATTAGTAACATTATCTTTCAATCGGTTGGCCTCTTCAATTTTCATGTGCCCGATAAGCTCCTGAAATGGTATGTCCCTTTTCTTGTGCTTGAAGGAGTTGCGATAATCGGACCAGGACTTGGGCAACTTCTCAATCAAGACATTTGCTTGCAGAACCTCACACATTTGCATGCCTTCTGCGATGATATCCGAGACAAGATTCTCGTAATCATGGACATGGTTCATGATCGTCTTGTTGTCAGTCATCTGGAATTTCAACCACTCGCCGACGATGTATTTTTTTATCCCCGTGTCATCGGTAATGTACTTTGTATCCAATGAATCCCATATACCTTTGCACTCGTCTCTTTAAGGTACATGTCGAAAAGTTTGTTGGACATGTGACTTAGAAGATGACCACGAACCATCTTATTATCCTACTCATACTTGGAAAGGGTGGCGGCAGCAATAGCTTTGGTGGCAGCATCATTCTGCCCTTGGTGGTTCGGTAAGCAGCACGTAATCAAGGTCCAACTGCTCGAAGAAAATCAGGATGCGTTGGGACCACCTTCGATAGTTGCTGCCATCCAACACATCAAGCTTTGTAAGGTCTGAGATGAGCTTGCTAAGTAGTGTAGACGAGGATTCCATTTTGCATAATCAGAGAAGAGAATTGTTTCTAATTGTTGGTTTGAACTACTGCAAAATGACTTGGTTAGCATTGACTGGAAAAAACAAAAACTAGAAATAAACAAGTGAACCGTGTCTTGGTATGTAGGCCACTACCTTAGAAACAATTCTGCCCTGATCAGTGTAGTCTCTTCACAGACAGATTGTCCCCCGAAATGAACACGGACGCTCTGGGAGTCTTACACTCGACACCGGAGTGAACAACGGTGGTACTACTGCTTTTGGTGATGGAGAAATGCAGAGAACTTTAGAATGTTTTGTGTGTGTCTGTTGCATGCGTAGACAACATGAAACCATCTATTTATAGGCTGAAAACCATGAACATAACTGTCATTTTACTGTCCAAATTAATTCATATATCAATTTGTATAACTGCAGAATTAATCTACTATAATAGATGCAGTAACAGCTCTCCATAACAACAAAATAATGCTGCAATTAACATCCAGTAACAGCAGCTGTAAACAAATGAACTTGGCTGGAAAACAATCTATAAATAAGTAGAAAAAGTCTTTCACATTATCTTTTATTCTTAAGAAAATTCCTTACGAATTTTCTCCAAAAAGATAATATCCGTATGAGCCGAGCCGACCAGACGGCGGCGGCGCGCGAGGATGTCCCTTGTTCTTTCCCACTCAACAAGGGAGGGGGAAACTTGGGTATAAATACCCTTCACAAGCCTTTTTCCCAACCCATGTGGGATATAGGCTTTTGCCTTTGGTTCTCACCTTAAGCATTACCAACATTAAGTATGCTTTGTTATATGTTATAAGTTATGTGTTCATAAGTCCGCTATGCGTTGTAATGCTCCTCACTCTTAACCCGGGCGAGGAGTGTTACATAAAGTGGTAATCAGAGCTTTAGTTTATAGGTCCTAAAGTTCATACGAGTCTACATGCATCATATATGTTTGAACTATGCCACCTAGAAGTCTCACAGTGAATTGCTTGTAATTGTAAACCCTCATATCCTAACTTTTGTTCGTTTTGAACGTTATAGAATGTCAAAGATGAGGATAGCTCAGAATAATGAAAGTCACTGAGAATCCTCTAAAGAGAATGGCGGTGTGAGGATGAAAACTAATCCCCCGAGACAAGTTGATCCCCCAAGAAGAACGGAACCTCGAGATCCGACTCCACCTCCTGAACATAATGACCAAACTCTAAATAACCTGACTTTTCAAAGTGCCCAAAGAGAATGTCCCCTTAGTATGAAGGAGATGTTCGATCAACTTCTGATGAACATGAGACGTGAACAATTGGGTCTTGTTGTTGCCACCCCCAGTTGAGCCCTGATTGACAAGCTCGCGCAACTCCAAGCTTATACGTTCACCGGCGAAAATGAGAAGAAGCCGGAGGAATCCGAACATTAGCTTGAAAGAAAAAGTCATATCCTGACTAAGCAACTCCATTGCTCATATGAGCATAAACTCGAATGTGTAGTCGCACTTCTAGCCGACGAAGCACTCAGCTGGTGGGAAACTACAATTCTAACTGCCCCGGCCGAATCTGTTATCTGGGAATTCTTTGTCACAGAATTCAAGAAGAAGTATATAAGTGAACAATACTTGGCTGATCGTAGAAAGAAGTTCTTGTACTTGAAGTAGGCTAATCGGCCGATTGAACAATACGTAGCCGATTTTTGCAAATATTGCAAGTACGGCTCGGAGTACATCAAAATCGAGAAAGGCAAGTGTCGAATGTTCATCGATGGGTTGAATGATAAATTAAGTCTGATATTCACGGCTCTAAACATCACATACTTTCAAACTTTATTGAGTCGGGTCGTTGCCATTGAATCCAAAATGAAAGCCGTAGAAAAGAGAAAGAGCGGTTATCGGGGTGATAATAAGCGGAAAAGCGACAACAAGTCTGAGTGGCAGTTGAAGAAAGCTAAGAATGTGATAGAAGGGTCTTCAACCTATGCTCCTACTCCTCGAAGAAATTATTTTCCGAGACCTCAATCAGTGAACAAGCTTGCTGACCCTGTTGTTTTTATTAACAACACGGGAAACACCGAGAAAGTTCCAACTTGCAGGCATTGCTAGAAACAACATTTTGGCCAATGCTGACTCTAGTCTAATCTATGTTTTGTGTGTGGTGGTGAAAACCAGTACATTAAGGATTGTCCGAGGAAGTCCGACAAGGCACCTACTCAGAATTCGACAAATTTGAACCCTGCACCATCCAACCGAAACAAGAACCCAAAGCAAGCTCAGCCGGGGAACCAAAAGAGAGGAGGAAGATCCTATTTGAAAGCCTTGACTCGTCAAGAATCTCGAGTCCCAGCTCGTGTCTATCATATCTGAGGCAAGGAGGAAGAAGGATCTCCCGATGTAATTGCGGGTACGGTTGAGATAAACTTTCATCATGTTTATGCTTTGATAGATTCGGGATCAACCCATTATTTTATATGTTCATCCATGTAAGAAAAAGTTAGTTTGAAACCCGAAATAGTGAAAACGAGCCTTATAGTATCCAACCCGATAGGGGGAAACTTGCCTATTAATCTAATATGTCGGGATTTCCATGTAACTATTCAGAACATACCTTTCCCATGTGATCTCTTTGTACTACCCGAATGTGAATTTGACTTAGTGTTAGGCTTAGATTGGTAAGGTAGACATCAAGCCTGGATAGATTGCCAAAACCGACGATTATATCTTCGGGGTTTAGGAAAGGAATCCATTCTGTTAATTGATCAGAAACCGATTTCAATCTTTACTTCTATAGTGTTCTAAGATGAGTATGATTTCAGCTTACCCTCTATTCCTGTTGTTTCCGAATTTATTGACGTCTTTCCCGAGGAATTCCTTGGTATTCCTTCGACTTGTGAAGTAGAGTTCGGGATCGACATTCAACCTGGAACCAACCCCGTATCTATCACACCTTATCGAATAGCTCTAATTGAACTAAAGGATTTAAAGAAGAAATTACAAGAATTGCAAGACAAGGGCTTCATTCGACCGAACACATCTCCCTAGGGTGCTCTGGTGTTATTTTTGAAGAATAAGGATGGCTCGATGCGGCTCTACATCGACTATCATCAATTGAATCGGGTGACCATAAAAAACAAGTATCTCTTGCCGAGAATCGATGATCTTTTCGATAAACTCCGAGAAGCATCGATTTTCTCTAAGATCGATCTCTGATCAGGCTATTATCAACTGAATGTGAAGGATGAAGATGTCTTTAAAACTGCTTTCCATACTCGATATAGTCACTATGAATTTCTTGTTATGGCTTTCGGGCTAACGAACGCTCCTGCCGCGTTTATGGACCTGATGAACCAAGTGTTCAAACCCTATCTCGACATGTTCATTGTTATCTTTATTGATGCCATTCTTGTCTATTCTCAGAATAAGAAATAACATGTTGAACACCTCTGAATCGTGCTACAAACTCTCCAATAATGTCAATTGTTCGCCAAATTTTCTAAATGTGAGTTTTGGTTATCAGAAGTTGCTTTCCTTGCTCACGTAATATCCGCCGAAGGAATCAAAGTCGATCCTAAGAAGATACAAGCAATTCTTGAATAGCGACCTCCGAAGAATGTTGGTGAGGTTCGCAGTTTTCTTGGTTTAGCCGGTTACTACAGGAGATTCGTTAAAGGCTTCTCTACGATCGCCTTACTGCTAACCACACTCCTCCGGAAAGATCAACCATTTGATTGGTCCGAAAATCAGCAAACGAGCTTTGACCAATTGAAGCAAGTGTTGACTCATGCCCCAGTTTTAATCCAACCCGAGCTGGGCAAAGAATGGTCTATAGCGACGCCTCTTATTCAGGATTAGGTTGTGTCTTGATACAATGCGACAATATCGTGGCATACGCATCTCGATAATTGAAGCCACATGAACTCAATTACCAGACACACGATCTTGAACTAGCTGCCATCTTCTTCGCTCTTAAAATCTCGAGACACTATCTCTACGGTGAAAAGTACCACTTATTTACCGACCACAAGAGTCTCAAATATCTCCTTACTCAGAAGGATCTTAATCTAAGACAACGAAGATGGATGGAATTGTTGAAAGATTACAATCTGATTATCGACTATCATCCCATGAAAGCCAATGTGGTTGCGGATGCTCTCAGTCGAAAACTGACCCTCGGTAAGACATCCTAGCCTTAAACCGTTCGAATTATTCATCTTGTTTCCAAATTGAAGCCATTCGAATTCTACCTTACTCAATAAGCCATGATTTGAATTCTTTCTTGCTAAAGAAGTAACTAATCGTATTTGCCTTGTTATCTAAGTAACCCATTTGAATTGTTGATTCCTAGCTTTCTTGACAATCAACGCTCATTTTTCACTCTCTAAAGCTAAAAAATATCTATATGAATTGCAAGTTCAATACAATATCATCTCTAAGATTAAAGAACTCCAAAAAGTTGACATGGAACTCCAGAAGATAGCTTCTAAGCTTGAGTCTAATTCTGACTTTTCAATTAATTCGAATGATCTCCTCTATTTTAAAGATAGAGTTTGTGTTCCTGACAACAAGGAATTACAAGAAGAAATTCTATGAGAAGTACATAAAAGTTCTTTCTCGATCCACCCTGGATCGGTTAAGATGTACAATGATCTCAAACCCTTGTATTGGTGGCCTGGAATTAAGGCATCTATTAATGATTTTGTATCGAGGTGTCTGAATTGTCAATGGTTAAAAGCCGAACACCGAGTCCCTACCGGATTTCTTCAACGTCTTAAATTTCCACAATGGAAATGGGAACAAATCACAATGGATTTCGTATCTGGTCCTCCTTGCACGCTAAGAAAGTGTGAAGCTATCTGGGAGATTGTTGATCGATTCACCAAATCCGCACATTTCATCCTGATGCGTATGAATTACAGTTTGGACGCCTTGGCTGAATTATACATCCGAGAAATCATCCGTTTGCACGGATTTCCTATCTCAATTATCTTTGTTCGAGATCCCCGATTCACAGCTCGTTTCTGGAGGACTCTTCAACGAGCTCTTGGCACCAAGTTGAATCTGAGTACAACTTTCCATCTGCAAAGTGATGGACAATCCGAGCGAGTGATTCAAGTTCTTGAAGACATGCTTTGAGCTTGTATCATCGACTTCGGAAAGAACTGAGAAAATCGTTGCCATTAGTCGAATTCGCCTACAACAACAACTTTCAATCTTCTATTCAAATGGCTCCTTTTGAAGCGTTGTATGGCAGAAGATGCCGAACTCCTCTTTGTTGGTCTGAACTTGGAAATAACAAGGTGTTCGGACCATAATTACTTTGGGAAATCGAAGAACAAGTTCAAGTTATTCATTCCCGGTTGAAACAAGCCTTTGATCGTCAAAAGTCTTACGCTGATCTGAAACGACATCCAATATGAAGTCGGAGATAAGGTCTTCCTTAAAGTCTCCCTGTGGAAGAAAGTATTTCGGTTTACAAAAGAGCAAAGCTAAGTCCTCAGTTTATCGGATCATTTGAAGTTATCAAAAGAATTGGTCATATGGCTTATCGACTCGCACTTCCTTCTGAGTTGGATAAATTCAATGTCTTCCATGTCTCAATGCTACGACACTATTAATCTTATCCCCCTCACATTCTTTTGCCAGAAGAAGTTGAACTTAATCTCAACCTTTCATATGAAGAAGAGCCTACTCGAATTCTTGATCGGGAAGTCAAAAGACTTCGAAACAAGAACGTTCCCCTCGTTAAAGTTATATGGAGAAATCATAAAGTCGAAGAGCCTACCCGAGGATACAATGCGAAAGCAATATCCTCATCTTTTAAATTCAGGTAAATTCGAGGGCGAATTTATTTTAAGGGGGAGGAGTTGTCACACCCTAAAAACACCCTAGAAGAAATCATAAGAAATTTAAAAAAAATGAAAAGTGGAAATGTAACTTATAATATGAGGTATAACATAAGAAAGTGGGTTATCAGTAGGATAACTTATAATATGCCATATAGCATAAGAAAGTGGGTTATTAGTAGGATAACTTATAATATGACATATAGCATAAGAAAGTGGGTTATTAGTAGGATAACCTATAATATGACATATAGCATAAGAAAGTGGGTTATTAGTAGGATAACCTATAATATGACATATAGCATAAGAAAATGGGTTATTAGTAGGATAAATACTTGGTTTACAGTGAAGCCATGTGTCAATGAAGATGACACATGCTTAGCAAGTGGGTAAAATCAACACATGTTCTCATCTTTCTTTTATTTTTCTTATACAACAGAGAATAACAAAGAGAGAGAGAGAGAGAGAGAGGATTTGAGAGCTTAAAATTTGGAAAAATAAAAGGAAAATTTGAAGTTTGAAGGCTGAAAATTATACTTAGATTGCATGCATGTTCGTACAATTAAAGTAAGTGTCTAATATGTTACCCGATTTTGTCTATGAATTTATATTGTTATCTTGATGAACTCTTGGTTTAATCTTTCTGGAAAATCGTTGTTAGATGTTTGATTATGTATAAAAGATGTTGGGTTTGTGATATTAGTGAAAATGAACTGGAAAAATTAGTGTAATATGCCCAGCATTGCCCTGTTCTGGACAATGACTTTAAAAAATTCACCAAAAATAAAATACGAAGAATTTAGACCTAAAATTTTGATAGAAAATACTTGAGGATGTCTAGTTTAACTTGAAACAAGCGGCACTAAAAATTGATCTCTATAGAAAAATCTGGAACCGAAATTATGGAGGTGTTACAAACTGCCCAGAACTGCAAAATGGCCTATATTTAAATAATAAATTGTATTGATTCAGAAATGAGAAAATTATGTACAATACATGGTTGTAAAGTTGTGTAAATAAGCTTTCTAGAATAGTAATGTAATAGAATTTTGGATATGTGTGTCAAAAGATATTTCCAAATTAGTAACTAATACTCAATCTGCCAATAAGAAAAACAATTTTGAATGTTAATGTTTGCATTTGTGTAAATGAGCTTATATATTTGAATTGGATTCTAATATGTTTCATGTATGTTTTTATATGAATATTAAGACCAAGAATCCGAGGAAACCTTGGAGGAGTCAAGAGCTGGTCCAACTTGTAAGAGGAATAAGGGAATAATCATCAAAGATCGAGACTAGCTAAGCTTGGAGTATTGTTAGTGTAGTTAATCCTTAGGGTTAGGGCTAGTGTCATAACCAATATTTTAATTTTAATATATGATGTCTTGAAATCATGAAATGAACTTAATTAATATTTGGCAAATGTTCTAAGGGAAGAAGGTTAAATGGAAAGACATAACTTATGTTTGCTACTAGTTTGGTACTGTTGTGTGATACATGGTATATGCACTTGATTGATGGATTTTATGAGTTCTATGTAAATGTTATGCTACTGCCCATGAATGTTATGTGTTGTATGAATGGATATATGTTACTTATACATGTTAGAAACAATGAGACTTTGAGCAAAGATAGACTTTATATGCTAGCAACATGCTATGAGTTACATGATTGATATGTTGGCTTGTTAGTGACTTGCCTTGTGATTGTTTGAATTAAAAGACACTATAAGCCCTTGGTTGACTAGTTGGCTTTAGGTAGAATGACGTGCCTTAGAGTCTAGAGCTCCTCTGAAATTAGTACTTTGTGTACTCTCTGTTGGTGTTGTTAACACCTTGTATATTTGATACTTTGAGCATCCTCTGTTGATCATATGGTTACCTTGTAATGGTGTGGAAGACTGTAGAGTGTCCATGAGTTCTATATTTTGTACACATTCTTGCCCTTATTATTGATTTTCTTAATCTCATTTAGGCATATTTAGGTGCATTTCATGCATTATAACAATATATTCTCTTATACCATGCTTTGATTGAATATTTTATGTTTGGTTGAGAAACGTTACTATTTTAGTTTAGTTTATATTTTCAGGTGCTATAACTAGGAGAGGAGAGGAAATGACATGGCCAAACAAGAAAGCTGAATTAAAGGAGCTGTACTGAAGCAGATCAAGATGCCGCCAAGGACGCTGCCGAAGCAGCATTGCCATCCAGAGCCGCCCGGGCAGGAGTCACACCGACTTACCCAAGATGGGTCACGATTTCGAGAGGGCAGTTTCCTAAGCCCAATGAGCCCAGTCTTGCAATTTCTTGAAGCCCGTAGCGGCTAGTAGAGTTGATTCAAGATCGATAAGTAGGAGCACTTATCCTTACTTGCAGAAGAAGGCAACGTCTAAAGAGTATGCATTTAAAGTATAAAGGAGTCTGTATTTAATGCAACTTACTTTTAGAACTCCTATTTCAAGGAGGACTCAAATTTAGGTCATGAGCCCTATATATACTCAATACATGTAAGGGTATAGGGGAATGTCGTGAGGGATCAACGACATCTGTTGACGAGAGTGTAGATGGGGAGATAGCTAGATAGGTTGGAGTGTTGGGGGTCGCGGCCCAACTCTACTAGGGTTTAGGTGCATGTATGTAAAGTAGTTTGAGGGAAACGATTGTATAGCTTTGAGTTGTTTTCAATAAAAATTATAAGTTTGCTTAATCCATGCTCCTTGTTCGTTCAATTAGTCTACACCAGTCAGTTGAAGAGAAAATCCATTTGTCGGGCACAAAAGTGCAAGGCTCACGAAAGAGTTAAGCACGGTCACAACTCACCAAGGCATGACTAACTTGGTTCCACACTAGTCTACAAGTTTCAGCGGGTAAAAGGGAGTACCAATCGGGTTGACTAATTTGGTTCCACATTAGTCCTCATGTTAGCATCTCGAGCATCCTAACCTAGAAATAGGAGGGATCACTTTCGACTATCATGATGAACTTAGAATTTATGCCAGACGAGCCGTCAGGACTTCTTTCTGTTCCACCTGTCGAGACAGTACACACCCCTGCACTGGCAGTGACTTGATGCGGCCGGGTGACAGGGTCGTAGTTTGCCAGCCACCATACCCACTGAGGCAGCATCTCTTGGCACCGCAAAACATACTCAGACTTTACAATGCATTCCACACGCTACTGAACCGCACTAGTCTTACCCAGCTTATCGCCCCAAATCTCTCCCTATCATCTCTCTCTCATCACTATCTTTATTTTTATTTGTGTTTTTATATTTCCACATCATGAGATTTAATGGCGCATTTACTAAATTTTTGTGCAGGATACCATTCATAGGAGCTATTACAATCTTTGTGGGAGACGATATATTTTATACTATAACTTGACAAGAGTGTAAACTTGCACTCATAAATGGAGAACACCCAGACGCTCTACAAGTTTTTGGCGCCGTTGTCGGGGATTGGCAACAACAACTACGTTTGAATTTCTGCACTCCTATTTAGTTTTTGCACATTAAATCTCCTTTTATTTATTTGCTAAAAAAGCCTCTTTGTTTTCTTGGTGTATGTCCCGCCAGGGCAGCAAGGTTGGCAGCAACATCCACCTGAGGAGGGGTAGGACATGCCAGACATCTAGCCAAACACAAAGACCCTCAAGAAGTGGTTATGCTTGGGAAAAGCGCAACCCAACATAACCTAATTATTATTTTTAATTTTTATTTTTAATTTATTTTTCGGTATTAGGATTAGATTTAATTTTTATTTAATTTTTGTATTAAATTTATTTCAGGTTTCTAATGAAGGAAAGATCAAGAAAGATAAAAGATCAAAAGAGAGGCCCAACTAGCGGCCAGGGCAGGCCAAGCTAGATAAGCGTAACGGCTAGTGGCTTCGTAACGGCTAGTCGCAACGATTATATTTCACCCCGGCTAGCGGAATGGTTAACTGGGTAACGACTAGAACCCCGTTATTCGCGCCGCAATAATTGCCGCCCATTGACTGCGTGCCCGCCAAGGCAGTAGAGAGAAACAGCTATATAAAGCCAACTATTGTACCACCCCATTCTTCACTTTGCTCTCTACTTTTCTCTAAATTCGTTTTACAATCTTTGCTTACAAGATTTCTTTGTTTTACTTTCTTTCACTTTATTTTTGCTTTCTTTAGGATAAACAACCATTTAACAAACTATGTTCTCATCACAGAAACCCACCGCCACCTCCAAAGCTTCATACAAAAGGTTCTTGAAACATGCTGTTGAGGAGACCTACAACCAGTTTTACGGAGAAAGGCAACTATGGGAGGAGATGGGCTTCCAATACACCCAGCCTGATGGTGATTTTGGGTTGGAACCTTTCAAGTTTGGGAGGATACATAATATGGGCTGGGGCCAATTCGCACGGCAGCCAGAAGAGATCAACATCAACCATGTGCGAGAGTTTTACGCCCACCGGCCAAACCCAGAGAGCCCTTTTGTCTACGTCCGGGGAGAAGTTGTTAAGTTGACTTCTGACATGATTAACAGCTTTTACAGCATAGAGATCAGCGGCAACCCGCACGGAGAGTGGGAATTATATCTGACGGGGGTTAACTACAACAAGATCAAGAAGGAACTCTGCAAGCCAAACACCAAATGGCTGACAAGCAAGAACAATGGGTCAGTCAACCGCCGAGACTTGCTGCTAGAGTTAGCCCTTTAAAGTTACTTTGTCTAGCGCCGTCTGATGCCAACCTCGCATGGATCGATAGTAAACAGGTTGTGGCTCGCCCTTATCTTCTGTATTATGAAGGGGCGACAGATCAATGTTGGCGAAGTAATAATAAAAGAGATCTACGCCCACGCAGAAAAACCAATCGTCAAAGGTCCACTCTTGTTCTCTACACTCATCACTGGCCTGTGTGCCAATTTTGGTGTGTCGTTGCACCTAAAAGATAAAATTCTTCCTCCCAAGGAAATATGGACAAGAAGGGTACGCCAACAAATGATGCATAGTGCGAAGCCTGACACACCTTCTACTGCCCAGTCGCCGTCCCAAGCTGCCGCCACCCCAGCCGCAGTAGGCAGTACTGATGCTGCCCTCACATCTCGCAATCCCCCTACTACGCAGTCTAGTGGAAAGCTGCTAGAGGATTGAGCACAAGCAGGTGATCTTCACCAAATACATAGCAGACGTGCAGGAGGCCTTTGTGGCCTACCTGCAAGACAAATACCAGGACGTCAGACCACAGTTGCCCGCCTTTCCAACGAAGCTAGCAGCGTCCAAGCCAATCCAGATAACTCCAATACCAGCTACCACTCCTACCGCCAACGACAGCGAGGGGCCACACCAACGCCCCAAGAGAAGAACCTCTCCAACCCATATCCAACCATACGACCTTTTCTCCTCATCTGAATTAGAGAAGGAGGAAGAAACAACTGTTGCCTCCCCAGTAGCCAAAACGACCGCAACCAAGGACACTGGGTACTAAAACATGGAGATTTCCGACTCCCTTGACAACAAGCTGACAGAGGCAGCCAAAAAGAGAAAGTGGTCTGCAGCAGATCCCCAGGATGGAGAAGCTGAACAACAAACCAAGAAAGCCACCCTCAGCCACATCCAGCGGTCGCGTAGCTCGAAGAAGAGCCCAGCAGAAAGACCATTCACTAGGCGTCGCCTTGTCTTGCCTGCCTCCTCAGAATCTTCCTCTAACGCGGCAGCAACATAGGGGAACTCCCTCAGTTTATAGCACCATTTTTCTTTTCTTTTCTTTTTAATTTTTCTATTTTGTTTTATTTTCTCTTTATGTTTTATTTTCCTCTTTTTAATTTTTCTGTTTTATATTTTATGTTTTGTCTTGTAGAGGCATTGAGGACAATGACAACCTTGAGTTTAGGGGTAATTAGTCCTCTTTGTTTTAGGTTCATAGCATTTAGATGCATTTGTAAATTATGCCCCCTAAGCACTTAATGAAATAGAAATCTTTAGTTAAAAATTTGTGCCTATGATAGCTTAGCCGATTACATATATTCGCACCATTCTAAAAAAATTTATGCCTAACTATGGGAAGAAGCATGAAAATACCTTAGAAAATTTTCCTTTTTGCCAACTGTCTTTACACTTGTCTGTTAAAAGCTGAAATTTTGCTTGAGTTTTGAGTTTAACACTGCCTGCCTTACATAATAAAAGTTTCTTGATTGAATACATGTTTGCCTCCACGGCAGCACAACAAAGAATATGAAAATCCTAGAGGTGCCCGAAATAGGCTCTAGGCAGAAAGAGTAAATCCCCTAGAGGTGCCCGAAATAGGCTCTAGGAAGGATCATGAGCAAGGACACTCTGTTGCTATCAAAAGTTCATGAATCTACGCCAAGTGACAGACAAATTAGCAAGAGTGAATGAAAGTCTTCACGAGATGACTTTATTCAAAGGGTTCAGAGTTTTGTAGAGTGTACCTATCTTAGCTTCAAACCCAGAGAATAGTTGTGATGAGCTTAAGCCCTTAATCCATGATCAGAAAAAGAAAACAAAAGTGCCAAACTATGCTGCCAAGGCAGCAACTCGTATCCTTTCAAGTAACTTAATTATTTTAGGCATACTTTGTTAACTTGGTAACTTCTGCATGTTTAGCACGAACACAGACCTGCACACACTGCACTGGCATTAAGAAAAATTAATCTAAGTTATTTCATGCCATTCCCTATCACTAACATTAAATAGGTGTCACGGCCTTGAGGTAAGAAATCAAGTTGCAGGCTATTGTTTCTATTAACTTTGTGCTAAGGGCAAATTTACTTGTTAGGTTGCATTGCTTGAGGACAAGCAGTAGTTCAAGTTTGAGGGTGTGTAGAGTGTCCATGAGTTTTATATTTTGTACACATTCATGCCCTTATTATTGTTGCTCTTAAGTTCATTTAGGCATATTTAGGTGCATTGCATGCATTATAACAGTATCTTCTCTTATACCATGCTTTTATTGAATATTTTATGTTTGGTTGAGAAAAGTTATTGTTTTAGTTTAGTTTATATTTTCAGGTGCTATAACTAGTGTGATAAGGTTTTTTTTTTGAAAACCGCTAAGTGGGGCCTTATCACTATCTCTTCTTGAAAAGGGTTTTATATAAAAATAGGGGGATTCGAATTTATAAAAAGGATGAAAATTTTGGAGTCGCCACCGGCCACTAAGGTAGGTTGGACACCACAAAACCAGAGATTCATAAAAAACGGGTTCGAGAGTTGGTTACGTGTGGGGAAGGATTAGCACCCCCATCACGCCCGGAAATCGGTACCAAATTGCTTGTTGCCTTTTGATCGATAGAAATTATTTAAAAACTGAAGTGGGTTTAATAAGAATGTTCTTAAATGAAAATGTGGCTTAATTTGTACGGGCTTTAGTGAATTTGTGACTTTAGAATTAATCAAAAGTTTAATTAATAAGGATGACGGTACACCGAACCATAGACTAAACCGACATCATATAAGACTGACTGCCTTGTTAGTTTAGGGTTTGGATCCTGTACGTTACCTTTATGCATGATGCAGACAAATAGGGGATGATGCATGTTACTTTCCTTTTTTAATGCTTTCGCTTACCTAGAGACGGTGAAAATTAATCCGAGTATTCGATCGACATCCAGTAAGCTAAGACTGTCGTTTATCGGATACCAGGGTTAATTAATACCTTTCTTGGGGTTGATTTTTAAGTCTGACTATCATGCTTAATTATCGGGCCTTATGAATGACAAGAATATATATGCATGTCATAAAAGTGCTCAAAATAAACACATAAAAAGAGCCCACCCAAGGCCCTAACCTAAAGGTCCAAATTAAAGGTCTAAATTAGTGATTTAATTTCTATTCACATAATTCTAATATTAAGCCCTGCATCATTTATACCCTAAATAAAGGTTCGGTCCAATTATGGATTATCTTTTTTAATTTTGTCTAAGTGTAACATTAATTCTAATTTAAAAAAATGGGCGTGATTAAACCTAATAAAGGCCTTAAACTCGAGTCGGCCTAATTACTCGAATCATGCCCCTATAAGGCGGGCGCACAAACCGACATAATTAAACCGATCGAGATGACTTATCTAGACTAACTAACCCAAGCCCACATAAAAACAAGCCTATAAGATGCTAAACCAACCTATCTATCCTAAGGCCCAAAAAAGGCCCACTTTAAGGATACCTACATCTAAAACACCATAAGGCCCAATTTTACCATCCTTTAGTATTTATTGGTTAATTTAGTTGAAAAAACATTTACATTAATTATATTCGATACAACAATGATTAGGCAATAAACGAGTCATGCGGGACCCACAAAATTGCAAGAAAAGTCCCGAGCCAACATACATATTTGATATTTCGAAATAAAATAACATTCACCAAGTCATCAACCCATTTATCATGCCATAAAAAATAAAAACAGACTAGGACCAAATTGCAAGAAACACAAAAACAGTGGCAAAATTAAAAAACACAAAAGCTTAACACTAGAAAAGGGACCAAATTGAAAACAGAACAAAATACGGGGGACGGGGGACGGGGGAGACGGTTTGACCAAAAATCGACTCGATCTAAGACGACATTGAATACGGGCCTAAAATTTTAGGGACCTAGGGAGTAGTTTAGAAAGGCGGAGACCCCAAACCTGTGATAGACTCGACACGGAGGGACCAAATACAAGATTACCCCACAAACTAAACCTAAAACGCCTATAAATACCCTATCTAAACAAACCAGACACCCCTTTTGCCTATCCTAAACCCTAGTCGTCACCTTTAACTACCCCCCTCTCTCTCGACCTTGAGTGCTGGCCGGTGCTACTCACCGTCTGGTAGACCTAAAACTCCATCCGACTAGAAAAGCACCCCCCCAGTAACCCAGAAAACAAATGACGACCAACCTACAACACTACCTAACACCAGACACTCAACATCCCCCGTTCCCCTTCGAAATAAAAACCCAGAAAACCTAAAAAACGCAAAAAGCTTACCAGACTCTCAATGGATGACGAAGACACAAAGGAGAAGGGAAGGCCTTCTCATCTTCCCTCCTGACCGAGTCACCTTTCGTGCCAACGAGTGGCTTGGCTTGTTCTCGGCCGAGGAAAAAGGAATCGGAGAAGATGAAGAAGGTAAAAATAGTGAACTTTCTTTATTATTATTATTATTATTATTATTATTATTATTATTATTATTATTATTATTACTACTACTACTACTACTCTATCATTGCATGCAAATATTGAATACTGATATACCTGGGAATAATTCTGGAATTGGTATTGCTTTCGTGCTTTCTTTGTGGGAGTTCACGAATCCCTTACAAATGATTGTCGATTTGGCTTTATAGCCGGAATTTCGACTGCTTTTTACATTTTGTTTATATGATGGAAAATATTCATTGGTTTGTATCACTGATTTGGCCGGATTCATGCGTGATTCTGTCATTCCCTACCATTTCGTTGCCTCTTTTGTTTTGCTTTTCATTTTCCTTTTTGTTTTACTATATTTGGCATTGCTGATCTTTTTTTCTCTTGCATGGCTTGTACGGCGGACGACGTGGCCACTGGATCGACCGTTGGATCGAACGGGGATGACGTGGTGAGCTCTCGAGAGCATTTGAAGGGTCAGACGTGTGCAGCACGCGCGCGTGTGGTGAACTGAAGCATCACGCGTGAACGCGCGTAGAGTCTTTAAGGCATTCAGACTGTCAGATCGCATTTTGATCCAACGGTCCAGCTTCTAGGCCGCGTGAGATCGATCTGGAGGCTCTAGGGTTTCTGTGGAGGGATGATCTGGAGCGTCGGATCGTTCTCTGATCCAAGGGATCTGATCGCGTGGCACGGATCCAGGCGAACCCTCTTCTAGGGTTTCCTGCAGCTCTCATCTTGGTCGTCAGATCTGATCTAGATCTGACGGCTGGTAATTGCCTGCACAACAACAATGGGTTATGGTTTGTAAGAGTTGGGCTATCACTTGGGCCATCGGGCCTTGTATTTATTTTTAGGGTTTTTTGTACTGTAATGGATTGTTTGTATTATTTAAGGGTTAGGCCTTTTTCTTATATTTAATTTGAGCTTTAATTATTTAATGTACTCTTTTCTTTATTTAATCTGGGCATGTTTATTCATCTATTTAATGTGTCTCTTCTCTTTTTTGTATTTTCCAATGACAGTTATAATAATAATAATAATAATAATAATAATAATAATAATAATAATAATAATAGTAATAGTAATAATAATAATAATAATGTGAATAATAATAATGATGATGATGATAATATGATAATATACGATTGTTAATAATAAAATATAACAAGATAATAATTACAACATAATAGATAATAATAATAAGATAATACATAATAATAAGGGTAATAATACTTATGATAACAATATGACTTATAGTAATTATGGTGATAACACTACAAATGATAATAATATTAATATATGGTATATGATAATAGGATGGTGATATAATAATAGGAGTAATGGAAGATTAATAATGGTGATCAATAACTCTAATAATATATAAATGTATTAATTCAAGTTAAACAAAGCCCAATGTGAATAAACGCCCCCTTTTTATTTAAACATGTAAAAGAGCCAATCGGCCCGAACAAAATTAGTGATTACAACTAGGAGAGGAGAGGAAAGGACAGAACCGGACAAGAAAGCTGGAATTAAAGGAGTTGTACTGAAGAAGCTTAAGATGCCGCCAAGGATGCTGCCGAAATAGCATTGCCGCCCGGGCAGGAGTTACACCGGCTTAGCCAAGATGGGCCGCGATTTCGAAAGGGTAATTTCCTAAGCCCAATGAGCCCAGTATTGCAATTTCCTGAAGACCGTAGTGGCTGGTAGAGCTAATTCAAGATCAAAAGTAGGAGCGCTTATCCTTACTTGCGGAAGAAGGCAACGTCCAAAGAGTCTGTATTTAAAGTATAAAGGAGTTTGTGTTTATTGTAACTTACTTTTAGAACTCCTACTTCAAGGAGGACTCAAATTTAGGTCATGAGCCCTATATATACTCAATCCATGTAAAGGTATAGGGGCATGTCGTGAGGGATCAACGGAATCTGTTGACGAGAGTGTAGAAGGGGAGATAGCTATATAGGTTGGAGTGTTGGGGGTCGCGGCCCAACTCTCTTAGGGTTTAGGCACGTGTATGTAAAGTAGTTTGAGGGAAACTATTGTATAGCTTTGAGTTGTTTTCAATAAAAATTCTAAGTTTGCTTAATCCATGTTTCTTGTTCGTTCAATTAGTCTACACCAGTCAGATGAAGAGAAAATCCATTTGTTGGGCACGAAAGTGCAAGACTCACGAAAGGGTTAAGCACGGTCACAACTCACCAAGGCGTGAATAACTTTGTTCCATACCAGTCCATAAGTTTTAGGGGCTAAAAGGGAGTACCAACCAGGTTGACTAATTTGGTTCCACACTAGTCCTCAAGTTAGCATCTTGAGTATCCTAATCTAGAAATATGAGGGATTACTGTCGACTATCATGCCAAACTTACAATGTCTACCAGACGAGCCGCCATGACTTCTTTTCGTTCCACATGCTGAGACAGTACACACCCCTGCAGTGGCAGTGACCTGCTGCGGCCGCGTGATAGGGTCGTAGTTTGCCGCCCACCATACCCGCCGAGGCAACATCTCTTGGCAGCGCAAAACATACTCAGACTTTACAATGCAGTCCACACGCTAATGAACTACACTAGTCTTACCCAGCTTATCGCCCCAAATCTCTCTCTATCATCTCTTTCTCATCACTATCATTATTTTTATTTGTGTTTTTATATTTCCACATCATAAGATTTAATGGCGCATTTACTAAATCTTTGTACAGCAAACCATTCATAGGAGCTATTCCAATCCCTGTGGAAGACGGTATCTTTTATACTATAACTTGACAAGAGTGTGCACTTACACTAAAAAATGGAGAAAACACAGACGCTCTACAAAGGCACATTTGTGCATTGTGTACCCTCTGGTTTTGATGCTTTGTGCATCCTCTGATTAGGTACTTTTTACCCATTGTGACTCGATTACCTAGTCCCACTAATCTACCAAGGCAAAACATTATAAGTATCTGAATAAAACATGTGACAAGAGATATATGTGACTTGATATGTTATATGATTGTGGTTATATGAAACAAGATTTCAAGACATTAAAGGTGTAAACGTCATTCTGATTTTTCTTGAAACATACATGATCTACAAGTCTAAGATGCCTATTCGTATGGTGACTATATGATATGTTTATGTATTACTTGATCGATTACATGTTTGTTCTATGTACATGATATGTTATGAGATCTTTGGTTGTATTGTTAAAAGATGGCATGTTTACATTGTTCTTTGTTGCAATTATGCCTACATGACTACTTGTTGTTTCCATGCTCCTAAAACTAGCTAAGTGACTTTCGATCATGTTTAAACTAGCTAGGTGATGCTTATGTATGATGAATCCTAGCTAGGTAACCTTGGCTAATTGAAATAACACACCTAAAAGACTAAACTAATAGAATTAAGTACTACCTCACTAAGTACATCTTTTGTACTTATCACTCTTTTTTCCTCCTTCCTAAACCAAAAGGTCGTGTTGATTGAAAGTTGCCCAATCCGTTTCTGGTGCATCAAGTTACAAGCAAGAATCATGCATGACGAGATCTTTTTATTTATACTTCTAGAGGGTGGTATAGTCTTGTGTACTAGAGTGATGTCACATGCATTTTGGTTGTTATATATGTTAAATGTGAACACATGACTTGTAATGTATATAAAGTTTAAGCTAATGGCTTGTAATGACTAAGTAATGTTGTATTAAGTCTCGTATGATACTTTTGCTAAGTTAGTATCTATAAATATGATGTTTTGATAAACTATGACTTATGATATGATTATATGTGCTTATGAAGTTCGATATATTCCTATATATATGTGTATGTTAGTTCGAATGTTGCATGATAGGCTAATCTAGATTGTTTGGTTTCATAGTTCTTGAATGTATCGATATGTTTGTTTGACTTTCAAATGATTACATGTTTAGACACAATAAGGTTGTATCACGTTCATGACTTGTTAAAAGTTTTAATTAGCCCTAAATGACTAGTTACATGTATGATTAACCTATGTTAAGTATAGGTAAGTGTGTATTGGCTACGTCACTTAAAATGGATTGCTTGAATATTACATGTTAAGTATGCTCGGTTATATGTTATAAGTTATATGTTCATAAGTCTGATGCGCATTGTAATGCTCCTCGCTCCTAACCCAGGTGAGGGGTGTTACAAATTTTACCTTTGAGCCTGATATTTGATTTATTTGATTAAAAAGGTATTGTTTTAATGCATGTTTGGTGCTTTTGCAGATTTACTCACTATCAGGGCATGTGATGCCGAGCGGGAAATGTATAAAAGGAAGATGGTACAGAACGAGCTCATGACAAACCCAGATCAAGCTAAGCCAAAGATGACAGCTTCTACTAAAGGAAGCTGAATTATGAAGAGGAAGCCTTACGGAGTAGATCCAGTTACAAGCTGTTACCGAGGCAGCATATATCCTCTACCGAGGTAGGCAGTGCATAGATCAACCTGCTAAAGGGAAAAGCATGCAAAGTGATAGCCGATTTGAAGAGCATAAAATGCTAGATTTTTCTACACACTTTGCGTGGTAATTAGAGCACGAGAAGTTGGTGGAAACATAGACGAAAGATTAAAGATGGAATTTGGCCAAAGTGGATAAAAACATTAAAATTAAAGAGATCACCCCTTTGATAAAGACAAGTCCAAGTGCAACTTAACTTCCTATTCAATAATGACTTTGCCCTACTCTTTTTCCTCTTTAAGCAAGGCTTGTCGTACACATCAGAGAGTCTAGTATTGAGAGCTTGAGATTAGGGTTTGGTTGAGTGTTCTCTATGTTCAACATGTTCTAAGTTTTCTTAGGGTTAAGATTATTTTGCTTCGTAGTTGTAAGAGAACAATTGTACTTTGTTTAAGTTTTTAATGCAATTTAGTTCAAGGTTTGCTTATTCTTAGCATTGATCTTATTCTCGCAATCTTATCGAGAGAGAGTATTGTGAAGTTATCTATTTGTTTAATATCATAAGAATTAAACTCTAGAAACGAATAAGCATGGTTTCTATCCCATCGGTGGAAGCTAACTCGGCTTAGGGATAAGTTAGAGTTTCAACGGGTATGAGAAGTGTGAGATTAGTTGGTGTTCATCCTTGGTTTATGTCGGGAGGAATTATCAAGGCCCATTCGTCAATAGTGCTACGACTTAGGGATAAAGAGGAGCCACCAAAGGACGCTTTGCCAAACCTTGACATCGTCTGCCGACCAGTAAGGGAATGTCGAACCTTTACATTCTCCAAAGTTTAGAATTTTCTTTTGCTCTCTCACAACTCACTCATAATTGTTTTAGATGGAACTCAAAGTAAATAGAGGAGAAAGCTCACGCTCGGCCGAGGCACCAACCTACAAACGCTACGCACCGCCGGAGGTAGAGAGGCGCTTCAACAAGCATTTCATAGCCCGCCAAGTATGGGAGGAACAAGGATTCCAATGCTCCGATAAGCCAAATCTCGGCCTCAACCACTACCTCTTTAACAAGGTGGATCACCAAAAGTGGCAAATATTTTGCCTCCAACCCGAACGAGCCAACACAATAGTGGTACAAAAGTTCTACGCCCACAATCCATGCCCAGCCACACTCTTTGTTCATGTTCGGGAAAAAGAAATCAAGGTGGATGCTGATGCCATAAATATCTTTTATGACATCCACGTAGAAAAGGACGAGCATGCAGAATTTGTCGAGTCATTGGCGAAGGAAGACTACAAAAACATAGAAGAAGAACTCTCATATGCCTACACTGCATGGAATGCCGGGGCACAAAAGGGCTCGGTCAATCGGCGACAGTTGCGGCCCGAAGCCAGGCTATGGAACGCATTTTTCAAACGCCGCCTCATGCCCACCTCGCATAACATCACTATCGATCAGCCCAGGCTTACACTCATAGATTCTATTTTAAATAATCGTATCATTAATGTTTGTAAGATTATATATCACGAGATTCACCAGTGCAACCAAAAGGAACGCGTCCTCTACTTCCCATCACTCATCACCGGCTTATGCACCGAATAGGAGATGCCAACCAATGAAGCCGATGAGTATACTCCTCCAAGGAAAGAATGAGATAGAGAAACATACTACAGGCTAATGCAGATCAAAGAGGCCAAACCATGGCAATCTATGTCGATGCAGGGTCGTGTCGTAGCAGCATCTTCAGCAGATATTCTAGAGACTCCACAAACCACTACACCTAGAGCCACCCTCCAACAAATTGCCTAGAAGTTGGACGACATGGATAGACGGCAACTCCTATTTATGGCCTTCACAAGGGACTTCACCTCCTCCATTTTCCAACTAATTCAAGAGAAGTTCCCTAACCATATCATCCAGTTTCTTCAGTTTTCTGTTTCCATCTCTATCATAGTCGCCCTGGAGCCCCATGTCGCAGCAGCCCCAACGCCCTATGCCAAAGAAAAACCTACCACCGCTACTGCCCAGGTCTCACCAAGGCACTCTGCCGCCGCAACCACCACTTCCTCTTCCGCGGCCAGGAAGGCCAAGGGCAAGACACTCCAATGGGTTCATCGTTCAGGACATAAGGTTTCTCCAATTGGACAGAAACTGCCCAATCCATCCTCTAAACATTTGAAGCTGTAAAACGCAAGGCATCTGCCTTAGAGGACATGGAGGAGCTCCACCTTAACATGGATGGGGTGGAAGAAATAACCGCTCCAGCCAAGCCAACCCCAGCCAACCCAGCCCCTATGCGCATCCAAACGCCAAGAGAAACCAAGAGAGTCAAGCATACGACCCACAAAGGGAGAAAATTGATCCTACAAAGCGATGACTCATCTGAGTCCATCTAATTTTTTCTCTTTTTCCTTTATTTTTATGCCCTTAATTTTTGTGTTTAATTTTTTCGATTGTTGCATATGTTTTTTATGTATTGAGAGCAATGCTTGTCTTGAGTTTGGGGGTGTAGGTTCTGCTGCCGAAAGGCATTGTTTGCCACGACATATTAATACCATTTCTATGTAGTTCTATTTTATACTTGTGAATTTTTTTTACTGCAAATATTGCCTTAGCCGAATGAAGCTTATGCCTCGGCAATAATCTTCATCAATTCCCTTAGTTTAATTTAAATGAATTTTCTACCTTGGCCATAGATATCTCTCTTCTTACCATAGCTTTGAACTGATTATAGCCTTTAATTTTAGGATGCATAAGGAAGATAGCCTAGGATCATAATATGAGATTAGAACCTCAATACATATTTGTGACTTGTATGATTTAAGGAGTTCTAATACACTTAGGACATAGACTTGCTTAGAAAGAAAATTTTGGGTAAAATGTTAGAGGTGCCTAACACTGGCTCTAGCTTAAGGAAGCTCTAGAGGTGCCCGAAACTGGCTCTAGGCTAATCACTAGAGGTGCCCGAAATTGGCTCTAGTAGGTTAGATTGCTTGAAAAAAAAAATTACCCAAGTTGAGTAGGTTAATGCTTAAGTGTTTACTTAGAACCCAGATAATCATCTTGTTCACAATTCATGCACACAGTTACAAATCTTATAGTTTGATTCTAGGGAATAAGGCATCTGAAGACTTAAGAGCCGAGCATTCATTGCCATGGTTTGGAGAGAAAAAAAGAAAAGTAAAACCAAGGAGAAGTTTCATGAAGATTAAGGTTTTGGCAATTGATGGTTTGCACTGCTTGAGGACAAGCAAGTTCGAGTTTGGGGT
Organism: Hibiscus tridactylites; assembly: GCA_958450335.1. Classification (NCBI taxonomy): domain Eukaryota; kingdom Viridiplantae; phylum Streptophyta; class Magnoliopsida; order Malvales; family Malvaceae; genus Hibiscus; species Hibiscus tridactylites. The sequence goes on along the minus strand of OY288274.1, from coordinate 44,242,606 downwards.
GTGATAAGTGCACAAAAGTCTTATGTTTTCACCCTTGTTACATGGCAATTATTGCTTAACTGTTGGGTTATTCAGTGTTCGATGCCTTCAACCGTTCTTGCTCGCCAAGTGTGGAGAAGTGGGATATTTGGGTGTTTTTGTGGGAATTAAAAGATAAACAATTTACACAAGGATTTATAGTGGTTCAACCTTCTAACCAAGGTCTACATCCACTACCTTAGCTTCCTACTAAGGATTTCCAAACAAATTCACTAAGAATTTCATCCCCTTTTCTCGGTTTAGTTGGAAACCGTTACAATGATCAAGCTTTCTACCCAAAACTTGATCAAACACTCTCTTACACAAGAAAGACTTAGCAAACTAGAAATCCTTCTAGAAGGTATATGTTTTCACAATTAAAGTTCTCACCCAAAACCTAAACACTTGAGCAAATTTAACAATATTTAGCTCACTAGGGTTGTCTAAGCAAGGAATATACAATTAAAGCTCTAGACACAATTTTTCATCATAATGTTGTAACAATTGAAGCATTAACCATTACTAGATGCTTGGAGATCCCTTTTATACTCCTCTTTGAGTTTGTAGGCGTTACTAGCCGTTGGGGTTGAATTGGAGCCGTTTGAGCCTTTATTTCCCACCATAAATGCAGTTCTGCAGCTTGGCTTATTGATACCCCTTCAAACCGTATCGATACGATCCCGATAAAGAAGTAGCCATTGTGCACTTCAGCTGGTGCGTATCGATACGGTCCCAATAATGAAGTAGTCGTTGTGCACTTCAGCTGATACGTATCGATACACTTACCTAGCGTATCGGTATGGCCCTGCAGTGTAAAAGACCGTTGGAAAATATGATCATTGGGGTAGTTAGGCGTATCGGTACGCGACTAGCCGTTGGGCTGTTTTAAAACACACTGTATCGATACGGCTAAGCGTATCGGTACGGGTTTTGGCTACTGGAAAATTCCTGTAGTTGAAACCCTAATGTGTATCGGTACGGGCACTTGAAAATCTTGGTTTTGACTACTTTAAATTGTTCCAAAGCCTTGTAAAACCCTTAAACATATTTTCAAGTTGTTTTTAACTAAAAACATATTTTAAATTCTTTTCAATTTAGTCCAAAATATTTTTCAAATATTATATCAAAACACTTAGTTCTACAATCTCCCCCTTTTTGATATAATAAAACCAACTTGAAAAATTGTTTAGGACTTTCTCCCCCTTTGTATTTTAAAATTTGAATAAAAGACTTAGAATTTGAATTAGATTAAAGTTCCCCCTTATTCTCTTGAAAAACTTGAAAAATCAATTTTTCAAACAATTTCTCCCCCTTTTTGTTATATCAAAAAGAATTTAAAATGACATTGGGCTCAAAGTAACTTAGGAGGTAAAAGAAAATTGACACCATTGAAAAAATTTGTTTTAAAATTGGCTCCCTCTTACTCAAAGCATCAAAAATATTAGTCTAACATATATGATCATCTATTTGAAATTAATAAAAAATAAAACAAATAAAAGCAAGAACAACTAGATTTTTACCACACTTGAATCCAAGGGAGGATGTGAAGCCTTCCTTCTTCAAGTGTCTTTCTTTGTGTGCATGGAGCTCCCCCTCAATGTTTGACTTATCGATCAATCTCCATCACACCTATCATAAGACAATCAAGTAATATTTGGTATCCAAATTGCTTTGGATCCATAGACGTTAGTAGCACACAACTTAGTCCCCTTAGGAATCCATCTTTCAATTTCATCCTTTTTAATTGAAGTACTTAGTCCTTTTGGGACCCAAATACTTCTAAAAACTTTACCATTTACAAATCTAGGGGCATTAGATTGTCTTACATAAAAGTTTGATTTTCCTAAATTATTTTTCTTTTGAAGTTCATTGAAAATCAAATCTTTTCCCTTCTTAAGATCATCAACATCTTTTTTATGATCTTTTTCCATCGTTTGAAGCAAGTTTTGTAAGTCTAAAACTTTAAGCTTAAAATCTTTAATTTTTTCTTCAAACTCTAAATTGGTTTTAGAAAGCAAATCATTTTCATTTTTTAACTTTGAAATCAATTTCTTGTTTTTCGAAAATGAAGTCTTGAACTCAAAAACCAATTCATCATAGGCTTCTTGTAACTCATCAAAAGAATATGAATTTGAACTAGATGAGTTAGAAGTTACCTCCCCCTCATTGAGGGCCATCAACCATAGGTGGGCTACCTCATTATCGGTGGAGTCTTCATCACTCCATGTGGTCATATATGCTTGCTTTGAAGATGATCCCTTCTTGTTGGACTTGTGGGATTCCTTCATCTTCTTCCTCGATTCATGCTTGGATTTTTCCATTTTGCTCTTCATGAACCGGGCAAATTTGTTGAAGATATAGGCTATCTCTTCATCTTCGCTTTCCTCCTCACTTAGTTCTACATGATGGCATGTGAAGGATTTGAGAGCAACGACACTTGCGTTGATGCCTAGCTCCATGATCTTCTTCTTCCCCATCTTTCTTATCTCTTCCTTCTTCTCCTCTTCTTTTTCTTTCTTCATAATTTGGTAAGTGAGAAGTGATCCCATGAGTTCATTAAGCTTCAAGGTCTTCAAATTCTTAGCTTCGATGATGGCGGTCCTCTTTGAGTCCCATGACTCGGGAAGAGAATAGATAAGCTTTCAGACAAGCTTCTCTTCCAGGATGGCTTCTCCATAACCTTTGAGTCCATTGGTGATAGTGGAGAACTTATCAAACATCTTCTCGATGTTTTCTTCCAGATCCATCTTGAAGTTTTCATACGCTAAGGTGAGGAGCCCGATCTTGGTCTCCTTTACTTTGTTGGTTCCCTCGTATGTGACTTCAAGCTTGTCCCATACCTCCTTGGCACTCTCACAAGAAGACATCTTCTCATAGATGTTTGGGCCAAATGCACAAAAGAGGATGTGCAAGGCTTTGCAATTAAGCTCTATCTTCTTTCGGTCGTCGGCACTCCATTCTGCCTTGCTTCCTTGTGGCATGAACGGGCCATATTCTACTATATCCCAAACCTTGTAGTCCTTGGACTTTATGAAGAACTTCATCATTGTCTTCTAATGAGGATAGTGTGTTCCGTCGAAGAAGGGCGGTTTGTCGATTGATTGTGCCATTGAGCCGGTTGAGTAAAATAATGATCGAGCTTGCCGAATCTTCTCGATAGGATGTTAATCCTCTTCAATTGAGCCAAGATCTGATACCAATTGTTGGGTTATTTGGTGCTCGATTCCTTCAACCGTTCTTGCTCGCCAAGTGTGGAGAAGTGGGATATTTGGGTGTTTTTGTGGGAATGAAAAGATAGACAATTTACATAAGGATTTATAGTGCTTCATCCTTTTAACCAAGTTCTACATCCACTACCTTAGCTTCCCACTAAGGATTTCCAAACAAATTCACTAAGAATTTCGTCCCCTTTTCTCGGCTTAAGAGGAAACCGTTACAACGATCAAGCTTTCCACCCAAAGCTTGATCAAACACTATCTTACACAAGAAAGACTTAGCAAACTAGAAATCCCTCTAGAAGGTATATGTTTGCACAATTAAAGTTCTCACCCAAAACCTAAACACTTGAGCAAATTTAACAATATTTAGCTCACTAGTGTTGTCTAAGCAAGGAATGTATAATTAAAGCTCTAGACACAATTTTTCATCATAATGTTGTAACAATTGAAGCATTAACCATTACTAGATGCTTGGAGGTCCATTTTATACTCATCTTTGAGTTTGTATTCGTTACTAGCCGTTGGGGTTGAATTGGGGCCGTTGGAGCCTTTATTTCCCACCATAAATGGAGTTCTGCAGCTTGGCGTATCGATACCCCATCAAACTGTATCGATATGGTCCCGATAAGGAAGTAGTCGTTGTGCACTTCAGCTGATGTGTATCGATATGCTTACCTAGCGTATCGGTATGGTCCTGAAGTTTAAAAGATTGTTGGGAAATATGGTTGTTGGGGTAGTTAGGCGTATCGGTACGTGATACAACCGTATCGATACGAGACTAGTCGTTGGGATATTTCAAAACACACCATATCGATACGACTAAGCGTATTGGTACGGGTTTTGGCTACTGGAAAATTCCTGTAGTTGAAACCCTAATGCGTACCGGTACGGTACCAGACCGTATCGGTACGGGCACTTGAAAAGCTTAGTTTTGAATACTTTAAATGAACTTTAAATCATTCCAAAGCCTTGTAAAACCCTTAAACATATTTTCAAGTTGTTTTTGACTAAAAACATATTTTAAATTCTTTCCATTTAGTCCTAAATATTTTTCAAATATTATATCAAAACACTTAGTTCTACATTAACATACATACATTCGAGTGGCAGTATGGCCTTATATGCATTAATTACACTACTTTTACTTTTAAGCATGATATTTGATTTTTTTTATGAAAAAGGTATTGTTTTAATGCATGTTTGATGCTTGCACATATTTACTCAATGTCGGGGCAGGTGATGTCGAGCAGGCAATGTATAAAAGGAAGATGGTGTAGAACGAGCTCGTGACAAAACCAGATCAAGCTAAGCCGAAGATGAAAGCTTCTACTGAAGGAAGCTAAATTATGAAGAGAAAGCCTTACGAAGTAGATCCAATGACATACCCCTGTCGAGGCAGCATATATCCTCTATCGAGGTAGTGCATAGATCAACCCCCAGAAGGAAAAGCATGCAAAGTGATAGCCAACTTGGAGAGCATAAAATGATGGATTTTTCTACACACTTTGTGTGGCAATCAGAGCACGAGAAGATGGTGGAAACATAGAAGGAAGGTTAAAGATGGGATTTGGCCAAAGTGTATAAAAACATTAAAATTAAAGAGATTCACCTCTTTAATGAAAGACAAGTGCAAGTACAAATTAACTTCCTATCCAAGAATGACTTTGCCCTACTCATTTTCCTATTTAAGCAAGGCTTGCCGCACACATCAAGGTATCGAGTATTGAGAGCTTGAGATTAGGGTTTGGTTGTGTGTTCTCCATGTTCATCATGTTCTAAGTTTTCTTAGGGTTAGGATCATTTTGCTTAGTAGTTGTGAGAGAACAATTGTACTTTGTTTAAGTTTTTAATTCAATTTAGTTCAAGGTTTGCTTATTCTTGGCATTGCTCTTATTCTTGAAATCTTATCGAGAGAAGAGTATTGTGAGGTTATCTATTTGTTTAATATCGGAAGAATTAAACTCAAGAAACGAATAAGCATGGTTTCCATCCTATCGGTGGAAGCTAACTCGGCTTAGGGATAAGTTAGAGTTTCAAAAGGTATGAGAAGCGTGAGATTAGTTGGTGTTCATCCTTAGTTTACGTCGGGAGGCATTATTATGGCTCATTCATCAATAGTGCTACGACTTAGAAATAAGGAAGAGCCATCAAAGGACGCTTTGTTGAACCTTTACATCGTTTGCCGACCAGCAAGGGATTGCAGAGGCAGCTTATCTTAATGCCGCGGTAGGGACTTAGGTCACTGTCGAGGCAGTTTTTTGTTCATTGCATTCAAAGACTGAGATAAGTCAATTGCTTTCCACACTACGACGCAATTTATTCCGACCCATTCTCTCATCTTGATTTCTCAACCTTTGCTTGCTTACTTTAGTTTATTGTTTTTAGTTTAATTAAAATCCAAAACTCCTCTACTTGTGTTTTTACTTTTACTTTTCTTTTTCAGTGCGAGAAGATAAACGAAGGAAGCCATCACAATCCCTGTGGAGAAGATACTCTAATACTTATCATTATATTACTTGAGAAGTGTACACTTGCACTAATTGCGGAGAACCTTTTACACGCAACAAGTTTTTGGCGCCATTACCGGGGATTGGCAATAGCGACTTTCAAGTTTATTTTTTTGCAGTTTTATTTGCTTAAGTTTTTCGAGAACTAATCAACTTTGGTTTTGCATTGGTGTATGACCAGGGTGAACCTGAAGTATCCATTATACGACCTTGATCAAGAAATCGATCGAAGTTGCCAAAGACTCAAGCAACATATAATACAAAATATGGCACATCAAGTTGACAACAACAACGCCAACAACAATTGGAATGCCAATGTGCAGCGGGTTGCCAACAGGAAGCCAGTTGTTGACGGGCAGCAAGATGCCTTGATAGTAGATGGAGAACATCCGAGAATTCATTTTGAGCCAGTACAGAACCTAATTGTCCGACACTACCTAGAAGAGGATCTGAACAAACTAAATCTGGGAGTTGTTACACCGGAGATAGAAGCCGCCCACTTTGAACTGAAGCCCGTGATGTTCAACATGATCAATATTATGGGGCAATTTGGCAGCTCTCAACTGAAGATGCCAGACGGCACCTCAAATTTTTCCTATACATTTGCAATTCATTTAAAATGCAAGGAGTACATAGGGATATTTTGAGACTGAAATTGTTTCCTTATTCACTGAGGGATAAGGAAAAAACTTGGCTAAATAGCATTCTAGTAGGATCAATTGGATCTTGGAGTGATTTATGTCGTGATTTCTTAGCACATTTTAATCCTACAAATTTAACCGATAAATTGCATAACGAAATCACTTCTTTTCGATTGGCTGACGACGAATCCATACACGAGGCCTGGGAACGATACAGATATTTGTTACACAAATGCCCCTTGCATGGATTCCCATTATGGACGCAAGTAATAATGTTCTATAATGTTGTCAACACGACAACTAAGATGATGCTTGATGCCTTGGCAAACGACATATTCCTAGATAAAGAACCAGAGGAAGCGATGGATATTCTGAACAAGACGACCAAGAAAGACTATCAGCTCCCAACGACCAGAATAGGAGGATTCTGATGCCAACCCACAGTAAACGAAATAAGGTCCTCAGACTCAATTTCATCCAAAATTGCCACCTTGAAAAAGTTTTTCATGAACATGCAACCGCGGAACAATCACCAAGAGGTCAAGGTAATGGATTTATTTTGTGAAAACTGTGGGGTAACCATGTTTCTTCTGAATGTATGCAGAATACGGAGTTGGGTTGTTACATTGGAAATTACAACTGAAACAATAATATGATGTCCAACAACTACAATTTGGCCTGGAAGAAACACCCGAATTTATCTTGGAGTAACCCCAGTAATGCACTCAACCCGAACAATCAGAATGCACCAGCAGCGAGATTCCAAAAAGACATGCCTCAGCATAACATGCTACAACAGCAGTCCATGTCGCCGCATCAGTCTACGCCAACTAGTTCTTTAGAAAACTCTCTTAATGATTTTATGTCTTAAACTAATGCGTGTATGGCTAATATTGATAAGTTCATAAAGAAAACTGACGCTTTTATGGACAGGACAAAGATACAGATGCAGAATCATGAGGCGACATTGAAATCCCTAGAAACTCAAGTCGGACAGATTTCACAGATCCTAAACACAAGGCCGACGGTAGGCTTGCCTAGAGATATTGAAGTCGCCAAGGGAAAATCATATGAGCAATGCAATTCCATAACCACTCGCAATGGTATTTAACTCAAGGAATCCCAAGTTTAGGAGACGGAGCATTTCTAGCTACCGGGAGAACCCTGATTGACGTCAAAAAGGGAGAGTTGACAATGAGAGTAAACAACCAGTACGTGAAATTCAATGTACTAAACACAATAAAACATGCTGATGACCCAGAAGAATGTCAAGCAATCTAGGCCCTAACTGAGTCAGATATCAACATAGAACCACACTACCTCGGTACAGAAACTAAACACTACCTCAGTAGCAACAATGGCCACTGCTGCGGCAGCATGACGGCAAGACCTGGAGATACAGAGGCAAAAGCACAGGAAGACCATGAATTCAAAAAATATTGGGCAGAGATTAAAGCATTACTCTAGAACACATGTCAATAGGGACAGTGAAGTGCTCACTTTATGAGATGCATCCCCATGCACTTCTTTAGTGTCTTAATTTTTCTTTTTCTGTTTATTTTTTTTTTGTTTTTGTTTTTGTTTTTAGGATTTAGAATTTTAATTTTATCTACTTTTATTTTCCACATTTTTAATTTTTCTTTTAGGAATATAATTTTATTTTTATTTTTTATTTGTTTTTAGGTTGGAGATCAAGAAAGAAAGAAGAGATGAACAAACATCTAAGTATGGAGAAACCTCTGCCGCGACGAGAAAACCTGCCAACATGCAGAAAAATGCAACAGCATAATCTGCCAACATGCCGAAAAAACCGCAATGTCTATATATGTAACAGGTAGAAGACCGTAACGAGCAGAAACGGCTAGTGATGTTGCTCATGTATTTAATGTCGCAACGTCATTTCTTGCCAAACTTTATATAAAGGCCACTCTTATCTAAATTATTCATCACTCCAACATTCTCTTCTACTCTCTTGCATTCCCCAACGTTTAGTATTTTCTTTTGCTCTCTCACAACTCACTCATAATTGTTTTAGATGGCACTCAAAGTAAACAGAGGAGAAATCTCACGCTCGACCGAGGCACCAACCTACAAACACTTCGCACCACCGGAGGTAGAAAGGCGGTTCAACAAGCATTTCATAGCCCGCCAAGTATGGGAGGAGCAAGGATTCCAATGCTCCGATGAGCCAAATTTCAGCCTCGACCACTACCTCTTTAACAAGGTGGATCACCAAAAGTGGCAAATATTTTGCCTCCAACCCGAACGAGCCAACATAACAGTGGTACGAGAGTTCTACGCTCACAATCCATGCCCGGCCACACTATTTGTTCACGTTCGGGGAAAAGCAATCAAGGTGGATGCCGATGCCATAAATCTCTTTTATGGCATCCACGTAGAAAGGGACGGGCATGTAGATTTTTTCGAGTCATTGGCTGAGGAACACTACGAACACATAGAGGAAGAACTCTGCTATGCCGACACAGCATGAAATGTCGGGGCACACAAGGGCTCAGTCAATCGACGACAATTGCGGCTCGAAGCTAAGCTATGGAATACATTTGTCAAACGCTGCCTCATGCCCACTTCGCATAACAGCACTGTCGATCGGCCCAGGCTTGCACTTTTACACTCTATTTTAAATAATCTTATCATTAATGTTGGTAACATTATATATCACGAGATTCATTAGTGGTAGTCAAAAGGAACGAATCCTCTACTTCCCATCAATCTTCACCGGCTTATGCACCGGACAGGAGATACCAACCGATGAAGCTGATGAGTATACGCCTCCAAGGAAAGGATGGGACAGAGAAACATACTACAGGCTAATGCAGATCACGAAGGCCGAACCATGGCAATCTACGCTGATGCAAGGTCATGCCGCGGCAGCATCTTCGGCAGATGTTCCAAAGACTCCACAAACCACTGCACCAGCAGCCACCCTCCAACAAATTGCCCAGAAGTTGGAGTACATGGACAGACGACAACGCCTATTTATGGCCTTCACAAGCGAATTCACCTTCTCTATTATCCAACTAATTCAAGAGAAGTTCCCTGACCATACCGTCCAGTTTCTTCAGTTCCCTGCCGCCATATCTATCGCAGCCGCCCAAAACCCCATGCTAGAGCCACACCTGCTACTGCCTAGGCCTCACCAAGGCACTCTGCCACCGCAACCACCACTTTCTCTACCACGGCCAACAAGGCCAAGGGCAAGGCAAATGCAGACACTCATATGGGATCGTCGGTCGGGACAGAAGGCTTATTCAATTGGACCGAAATTGCTCAATCCGTCCTCCGAACATTTGAAGCTGCAAAGCGCAAGGCATCTGCCTTCGAGGCCATTGAGGAGCTCCAGCTTGACACGGATAGGGAGGAAGAAGTAACCGCTCCGGCCAAGCCAACCCCCACATGCGCACCCAAACGCCAAGAGAGTCAAGCATACGGCCCGCAAAGGGAGAAAATTGATCCTACAAAGCAATGACTCATCCGAGTCCATCTAAAATTTTCTCTTTTGCCTTTATTTTTATGCCCTTAATTTTTTTGTTTAATTTTTTTCGATTATTGCATATGTTGTTAATGCATTGAGGGTAATGCTTGTCTTGAGTTTGGGGGGTGTAGGTTCTGCTTACGAGAGGCATTTTCTGCCGCAACATATTATTACCATTGTTATGCGGTTCTATTTTATACTTGTCAAATTTTTTACTGCACATATTGCCTTAGCCGAATGAAGATTATGCCTCGGCAATAATCTTCATCAATTCCCTTAGTTTAATTTAAATGAATTTTCTACCTTGGCCATAGATATCTCTCTTCTTACCATAGCTTTGAACTGATTAAAGCCTTTAATTTTTTGATGCATAAGGAAGATAACCTAGGATCATACTATGAGAATAGAACCTCAATACACATTTGTGACTTGTATGATTTAAGGAGTTCTAGTACACTTAGAACATAGACTAGATTAGAAAGAAAATTTTGGGTAAAAATTTAGAGGTGCCTAACATCGGCTCTAACTTAAGGAAGCCCTAGAGGTGCCCAAAACCGGCTCTAGGCTAATCACTAGAGGTGCCCGAAATTGGCTCTAGTAGGTTAGATTGCTTGAAAAAAAATACCCAAGTTGAGTAGGTTAATGCTTAAGTGTTTACTTAGAACTCGGATAATCATCTTGTTCACAATTCATGCACACACGTACAAATCTTATAGTTTGATTCCAGGGAATTCCTAAGGCGTCTAAAGACTTAAGGGTCGAGAATTTGTTGTCATGGAAATTATTGCTTAACCTACACCTATTTGAGTGGCATTACGGCCTTATATGCATTAATTACACTACTTTTACCTTTGAGCATGATATTTGATTTTTTTTTGATGAAAAAGGTTCAGTTTTAATGCATGTTTGATGCTTGTGTAGATTTACTCATTGTTGGGGCAGGTGATGCCGAGCGGGCAATGTATAAAAGGAAGATGGTGCAGAACGAGCTCGTGACAAACTCATGTCAAGCTAAGCCAAAAATGAGAGCTTCTACTGAAGGAAGCTGAATTATGAAGAGGAATCCTTACGAAATAGATCCAGTGAATGACCCCTACCGAGGCAGAAAATATCCTCTACCGAGGCAGTGCATAGATCAACCCGCCAGAAGGCAAAGCATGCAAAGTGATAGCCGATTTGAAGAGCATAAAATACTGGATTTTTCTACACACTTTGCGTGGCAATCAGAGCACGAGAAGATGGTGGAAACATAGAAGGAAGGTTAAAGATGGAATTTTTCCAAAGTGTATAAAGGCATTAAAATTAAAGATATTCACCTCTTTAATGAATACAAGTCCAAGTCCAACTTAACTTCCTATCCAAGAAGGACTCTGCCCTACTCATTTTCCTATTTAAGCAAGGTTTGCCGCACACATCAGGGAGTCGAGTATTGAGAGCTTGAGATTGGGGTTTGGTTGAGTGTTCTCTATGTTCATCATGTTCTAAGTTTTCTTAGGGTTAAGATCATTTTGCTTAGTAGTTGTGAGAGAACAATTGTACTTTGTTTAAGTTTTTAATTCAATTTAGTTCAAGGTTTGCTTATTCTTAGTATTGGTCTTATTCTTATTTTCACATCATCTTCCTTGCTTCACCGCGGATCTGTAGAAAATAAGCTTAAGCCGTCATGGAATGAGGATAAAAGCTTTGAAGGTTGAAGATGATGTGAAAATAAGAATATCATGACTATCTCTTTCCTCCAAAATCATCCTTATATAGGCCACCCGAGGAAGGACACATTTTCTGCTTATTATTTGTGTGCTCAGCGTCGTGCAATTTGTTGTAACAGAATGGACAAGTGGTATATTTGTTCTTATTCTCAAGTAGACTGGACAATTGGCAGATGCAGTGTCGAACTGGCTGCAATGGTGAAACCAACCTCAGCAAGGACATTGGTATTGTAGCGACAACAAGGAAAAATTAGGCAAAATATACAAAATATGAGCCATTGGAACTAAGTTAGAAAACATGCAGGAATATACATGAAAATGAAGAAATGGATGCAATGGATGTTGATCTGAGGACAATAAGACCTATAAATCGATGGAAAAAACATGCTCTTTAAAGAACTGTCGGCAAGCGAGAAAAATTGAATAAAGGTTAGTGTGAGCGTCCACCGCTTTCAAGAAGTGTGCATAAAGGAATCAGCTCAACAAGCGTCACTTCCAAAGCAAGCGAGCAAAATTAAATAAAGGATTATATGAACCGCCCCCAAACACATTACTCATAAGAAAGAGGCTATATTGTTCACACGCAACAATAATGAATATGTCATCGGATCTTCGAATATCCCAAAATTCAACATTTAAAAATCCACCATTGATGCAAGATTATCATTATCGATTTGAAAATAATAATTAATAAATACAATATCACTGGAAGTCCAGTAGTAACACACAGATCTTCTAGATGGCACAAATCAAAACACTTCACCACAACTGTAAGAAATACAAGGAAAAGCCGGCATGGTAGGCAGAGCAAGAAAAACAAAAAGTTTTTGATGGCTGAAAGTAGTATACTAATAGCAAAATGATGTACCACCATTATCAAGGGCCGAAATAACTGTGAAAATTTGAAACGTTGAGAATTGATGTGCGATTCATAGGAATAACCATTTGTACATAATTATTCCAAGAAAATAATCATGTTTGCAAATACAAATATACGAATAGAAACATCGTAAATTATCACATGCGGTAGGCAAACAATCCATCCATTCAAAATTAATACATCGGCGGAAAAATTAATACAAACCAAGTAACTATAATATTTCAGATACTGATAGAAACAAGCTTTCTTATACAAATGGAATAAATAGATACTACAATTATACAACCATATAAAGGGGATAGGGAACTACTTGAAAAATTTTCTAAGCGAATTCGATTCGGGAAAGCCCATAAATCAGCAGTAAGTCCCACTATTGAGATAAAAATGGGCTTCTTAACGTGACAAGAAGAGTACATGAAGATGATAGACATCCCTCCCATTTCTTCTTTAGCTTCGCCTCAAGAGGCATATGGTGCGAACTGTCTATTGTCACAATTGCCGACGCCACAAGTACCACAATCGCCTTGATCTTGTATATGCGAGGAAAATGGTAAATGCCCATCACATTTGCAGGTTCAACAACGCGACATGCATTCACCGCGTCCCGATGTAGTTCCAAACACCAACAAACATTAGTATTCAGAGAACCTTGCTCTCAAAATTTTCCGAACATATTGTGTTTGGCATTCCTCACTACAAATGGCTATTCATAGCCTTTTAAATACTATTGTTTGTCGAAACAAATAATTCAGATACCAAATAGAACTCCCTTGGGATCTATAAAACAGAGTTTCTGCACATTCCTCGTCACCATAAATATATTTTCTTTCCCTCTTCTCAAGACAACACAAACAAAGGTATACAAGAGAAACCTGTAAAAGAAAGAGTAAGAAGCCACTCGTAAGTAAGTTTATGAAAATACAAACCTAATGGAGTCCTATTTATAGTAAAAAGTGAGAATCTCAAGCCTTGACGTTTCAAATTCAACTATGGAAAACCACTAAGATGAGCATTTAATTCCCAGATCCTAAAATCTCGAGCAAACAACTCAAATCACACAACCTTCATATTTCTAATCAATAAATGCACGGATAGACGCATGCACTTGTCGTGAAAAATAAAAAACTTTCTCTTTCATCATGGTCTGTCTCGAGTTGGCTAAATCACCATAAAGAATCAATAGGCACCAAGCACAATGCATGAACGCTAAAGAAAAGAATTTCAACGGCAATCAAGAATATCACACCACGGGGGCAAAAACCCCCTAATCTATGATTATACTAAACGACGAAGCTACTTTCCACAAATCCTTTTTCAAAAGGAATCATAATTCTTCTACCCAAAAATACATATCCATTTATATTGGAAAGAAAAACACATCCCAAGGTTATTGGTATCACCATTGCATAAAAGGAAAAGTGCAATTATCAACCCCATACAAGGAATCACACATTGAAAGAAAGCCCAGAATAGGCAAAGTTATTTCCAGGGTACGCTCCTTGTTAGACGTTTGTAATCACAAACACGCTAAAGTATAATGGAAACCCCCAACAAGGGGAGTAAGGAATAAAATATGAGATTACATTAAATTTCACAAGAGATGCGCCTTATTTATAGTCATCACACACAACCTACTTGAGCGGGAATACCGAAATTTTAAGCGGAAATTATACCCGAATATTCCAAAATTTAAAAGTCCACTATTCACAAAAAAAATAACCTCGTAAGAAACAAGGAAAGAAATATTACCTCATATTTTACCTTTCAAAGTAATGAGCATCCTTATTATCCTAACCAACTTTTTGAAATCATGTTTACATAAAATTTTGTCGTTAAAGACTTACATGCTAGAGTCGATTAAGTCTTTTCTCTTATACAAATATATGAATAAATACATGATAACTAAGGAAACATAAAATAAAGCATTACGAGCTGTGAAGAAGTTGAAAACACAAATAGTTTCAGGTTATTCAAAAGTTTCCAATCCATATGTGATTTAAATATCAACAAGAAATTTGATTCGACAAGAAAAAATTGAGCAAGGCATTTACAGAAAAAGAGGAAGAAATTCATTTTTGAAGCAAAAGAATATCAAAGGTCAAATCACGTAAAGAGATGAAAGAGCTTCGTAAAGAAATTAAAATGAATCTTGACCAAAATAATAAACTAACTATTTAACCCTCAAAAGAAAGTTTTCTTCATACAAAAATTAACAATCAACCAACACATCGCTGCCATATATTATATTCGCAGCATCGCTGCAGACATTCAGGAAGATGACATATTCGGATCGGAAGTAGGAGGAGCTACAATGTCTTTATACTTCGAAGCAAAGCTTTCCCACGAAGTCCCAAAAGGATTCCTCACATTGAAATCTGTGGTCACATCCCAAAGAGCGTTGAAATCCACATTGGTAACATTGAAATAGAAATCATATTCGCATCCACTCTAACTTTCTCAGCTACATCCACTAGGGATGTAAAAAGCTGACCCGACCTGGAAACCCGACTGAAACCTGCTCGAGTCAGAACCTGATTTGACCCGAAGATTTAATGACCCGAACCCGATCTGTAACCGACTGTTGTTGACCCGAACCCGAATTTCACCTGTTACTGTAGTAACCGAACCCGATCTGCGTCCGACTGAAAACGACCCGAACCCGAATTGGACCTGTTACTGTGGACCTGAAACCCGACCTGCGTCCGAATGAAACGAACCCGAACCCGAAGCCGACCTGGCAGATAACCGAATTTACCCGACTGAATTGACCCGATATCCGATTTTACCCGACCTGAAATGAACCCGACCTGAAATGGACCCGACCTGAAACGGACCCGACCTGAAATGGACCCGACCTGAAATGGACCCGACCTGTTTTGAACCCGACCTGTTTTAAACCCGACCTGTTAAGTGACCCGACCTGTTGTTGACCTGAACTGATAAAATACAAGAAGTTTGTTTGTAATAATATTAGTTCTCGGGTCTTATAGCAAAGACATAGTTTATCTCACATAAAATACTTTATTTCAATACAAAGAAGAAATCAAGATTGAACATTTTGTGGAATTAAAATATTGAATTTTAAAATTACAAGAACTTAATAAGTATCCAAACTCAAAATTTAGGGACAATACATAGTTTATCTAATAATTATACTTATATAGACCTAAATTGTTATTAGACCAAAAAATTGAGGACATATGTGAGTTGTGACATGCTCATTCTTCTTTTAGTTCAACCATGCTTAATTAAATCTAAAAAAACTATACCAAAAGTTAGCCCTAAAAAAACAAACTAAAACTTAAATAATCTAAACCCTAAGCATCTAATTAAGGAAGGGCCTAAAGAGTAATTAACCCTTAAATAACAAAATCAATTAAAAAACCCTCTCAATTTGGCGCCTCTCCCCTGCCCCGCGTCAAATTCCCCCCATTTTTTATCGAAAATTCCACCCCAAATTTAGTTGCACAAAATTCCCCTAAACTAAAAATTAAAGTATTTTTAACTTTTAACTTTCCCCCTAAATTAAAAACTAAAGTATTTTTAATTTTTAACTTCTCTCTGAATTAAAATTTTTAATAAAATAAAATTTTAATTTAATGATCATAACTAATAAAATAGTTTAAATTTTAAATAATTTATTTTTAATTTATCCATCACAAGTTATTAATTTAATAAAATTTTTAAGTTATTAACGCCACAAATAATTTATATTAAATGAATTAGTACTAATCATATTAAATTATTTAATAAAATTTAAAACTTAGAAGCGTGAAATGAATATTTAAATACAATTTTTTTATATATATATATATTAAATTGATTATATATGTATATTTAACAGAAATATTATTTAACACTTTAAATTCATCAAATCATAGACCCTAAACCCTAAACCCTAAACTATAATGTATATAAGTATGTATGTGAACTCTAAACCCTTAATGAGTTTTACCTTAAACTCTAAACACTAAACCTTAAATCATAAACCCTAATATATGTAAGTATGTATGTATATATCTATCAATGTCTAAAGCCTAAACCCTTAATGAAATTTTCCATAAACCCTAAACCCTTAAATCTACAACCTAACCCCATAAACCCTAGACTCTAAACCCTAAACCATAATGTATGTAAGTATGTTTGTATCTATCAATGTATGAACCCTAAACCCTTAATGAGTTTTCACTACACCCTAAACTCTAAACAATTAATCGTAAACCATAAACCTTAAACCATAAATCCTAATATATATAAGTATGTATATATGTAGCTATCAATGTATGAGCCTTAAACCCTTGATGAATTTCTCCCTAAACCTTAAACACTAAACCTAAACCTTAAACCTTAAGCACTTAATGAAGTTTTCATAAAACTCTAAACCCTAAACCCTAAACCCTTGAATCCACAACATAAATCGTTAAAACATACTCTAAACCTTAAACTCTAATATATGTAAGTATGTTTGTATCTATCAATGTATGAACCATAAACTATTAATGAGTTTTCGCTAAACCCTAAACCCTAGTGTATGTATGTAGATGTACCTATAAATGTATGAACCCTAAACTCATATTCATTATTTTTTAATCTGTCCAATATTTTATAATTTTAATTTGACATTTTCATCATTCTAGACCCTAAAACTTTATTTTTATTCCAAATTGACCCACATTTATTTTTTTTAATTTGTCCAATGTTTTATTATTTTAATTTAATATTTTCTTTATTCTAGTCCCTTAACTTTATTTTAATTCCATATTGATCCTTGTATATATTTTAATTCATCATGTTTTATAATTTTAATTTGAAATTTTGTTCATTCTAGACCCTAAAACTTTATTTTTATTCTAAATTGACCTCTACTTATTGTTTTTTTAATTACTCTAATTTTTATACTTTTAATTTGATATTTTTGTTCATTATAGTCCCCAAAACTTTATTTTTATTCCAAATTGACCCTTTTTCCGTGTTTTATTTTAAATCTGTCTAATGTTTTATAATTTTAATTTGATATTTTTGTTCATTATAATATGTGAAAGTTTATTTTTAATCCAAATTGACCCATTTTCATTATTTTTTTAATTACTCCAATGTTTTATAATTTTAATTTGATATAACTTTAAATAATTAACTCAAAACCAATGATGATTGACGGAGGCCAACCTAAAGTCTATCAACTACTTATACGGTTGTACCAAACTCAAACTCAATACGAATTCCAATTCTGAAAATACCCTGACCTGAATTACCCGACCTGAAACTACCCGACCTGAAATTACCTAACCTGAAATGCACCCGACCTGAAACGCACCCGACCTGAAATGAACCCGACCTGAAATGAACCCGACCTGAAATGAACCCGACCTGAAATGGACCCGACCTGAAACGGACCCGACCTGAAACGAACCCGACCTGAAATGGACCCGACCTGAAGTGTATCCGAACCCGAATTAACCTGTCAATTATCTGCTTCGAACCCGACCTGAAATGGACCCGACCTGAAATAGACCCGACCTGAAATGGACCTGACTTGAAATGGACCCGACCTGAAATAGACCCGACCTGAAATGGACCCGTACCCGACCCGAGTCGAGTCAAAACAGAAAAATGACCTGAAATGACCTGTATCCGATTTTACCCGACCTGACAATACCCGACCTGAAACCCGTCCGATTACCTGTTTTTACATCCCTAACATCCACGTCATGAGTTCAACATTGGTTGCAACCATACAAGACGAGCTGTGTAATTCAAGAGAAACAAGGGGAACATCAGAGTTCTACCCATGTACATTCTCAATAGCTTCAGATCTAACACTGGCCTTTTATCCCATATTTTATCCTCGATGGGCAAAACACGCTTCCTCGAACTATAAGTCTTCCTTTGCCTTGCTACACTCTCTCGCGCAACCTCTGCAACGTCTAATGAGCCTCTCGCGGCGACATTTTGGATGCCAGGGGAACTCTCCACACAAGGAGTGGGAGGAATCGTGTCTATGGAAGACATCGCTGTAGTGGTCAAAACTAACACATCGTGCGAACTTATTTCTCTGCTATCAAAAGCTTCTGAATATGCCACTTCAACGAGGCCCCACGGACACAATTGATCATTAATATATACAAAAAGTGATACAACCAACATCGCGGGCAAATCCCTCAATTCATCAACCGTAGTCTGTTGAGGAGAAATCAGTATCTCTACAAATAAAAGAGAATCGTATGTTAACAAGAGTGTATTGCAGAGCATATCATAAAAACAAAAACAAAAGCATACATATAAACAGAACAAGTGGGTTCTCTTCAAATCGAGTATAAGAAACCAATACTTGTATCTATCCCCCTTTTTTTCCTACGTTCCAAACGTAGGACACCACCTTTATCATCTGAATCAGATACAACAAGAGAACGCGGAACTACCCATTTCTTCCCTTTCTTACCACGGCCAAAGCCAAACGAACTAACATTAAAACAAGCCCTCAGGGAAACAAGAGCAGCTTCACCACTAACCCCACCAAGAGGGGCATTTGTAAAACCTAATTTGATTTTGATATAACAAATTGTCTAAGTACCTATTTGTAAAAGTAAATAAATTTTTAAGTATTCTAAAAGTCTAACAAATTGACAATCAAATTTGAACCAAAACTGTTTCTAAGTTAAATAATTTTTTTAAACAAAATTTTTCTAAGTGTTCAAAGCTAAACCTTACATATATGCTAAAGCGTATCAATACGCTCTAGTCGTATCGATACGATTTTATGGTTCTGGAATTTTAATTAACAAAAGCATACCGATATAGTTATACTCGTATCAATATGATATTCTTTCTAGGCTTAATTTTAACGCACAACGTATTGATACGGTTGTCCTCGTATCGATACGGTTTGGTTTGATTCGATAAATATTTGTATTTAATAATATTGTTGTTGCTTGTCAGTTACAAAATCAGCAAATTTCAAATGATCGTTGGACCGTATCGATACGCCCTTATAGCTTATCGATACACTTTTTGCTTAAGTTTTCTCAAGATTCTAGTGAGCAAAATTCGTATCGATAGGGTCTTTCAGTATCGATACGCCCCGTATTTTACACTATACCCGTACCGATACGCCTATACACGTATCGATACACCTCTCTTAAATGTGCACAATAGCCTTTTCTATTTTGAGATAGGTATCAATATGATTTTTCGAGTACTGATACGGTAGGTTGTAAAAGTGCATTTATTGAGGGGAAAATTGATCCCAACAGCTCTATTGATGATGTCAACCACCAAAACGGCTAGAAATCAATGCAAGGGTATATAAGTAAGCCTCCAAAGCTATAGCAACATTCTATTGAACCTATTTGCAACAAACCAAGCATATATCCAAACCCTTGAGCTTAAATAGTCAAAATTTTGTAACCCAACTTGTGTAATTTTCATTGTATCATTTTCTTTCAAGTTTGGGGAGTGATTACTTGTAATTGGGAAATATATCAACCTAGTGAGAGGTATTTTTCAGATTGTCAAACCTTCTTTGTATTAAGAGAGTCTTGGTTAATCTTTGGGTAGAAAGATTAACCGGTTTGTAAGGTTTCCTCCTAACCCGAGAAAAATGGAAGAATTTCTAGTGAAATTGGTTAAAAATACTTAGTGGGAGCTAAGGTAGTGGATGTAGAGCTTGTCCGAATCTTGAACCACTATAAATTGTCTTGTCTTTAATTCTTACAATTTCAATTTGCTCCCTTCAACTTTAAAAAGCCAATTCACCCTCTCATGGCCAATTTCAATTCGATTGATCCACTTAACAATTGTTATCAAAGCCTAACTCTTTGAGGGATTCACATCAATAAGAGATGCTAGAAGAAGATCAATCGACCCTCAAATCAATCCATGGTATCTACCTCCGGCCAAAACCTCTTTTAGTCATAATTGATCACCAAGCCGCCTTATTTCATTGGGGATACCTATTCTTATTGGAAGAATAGAATGATGTTCTTCATCAAGTCAAATGACAACGTCCTTTGGGATGTGGTGTAAGATGGACCAACTGTTCCTATGAAGAGATATGAAGATGGAAGGCTCGTTCCAAAAACAAGAGCAGAAATGACCGATGAAGATCGAAGGAGGCTTCAATTGAATGGAAAGGCTCTTCACATCATCATTGGTGCACTTGGACCCGACATGTACACCAAGATGTCATCGTGCACAAGTGCGAAGGAAGTGGGGGACAAGCTAGAGACCACCTATAAGGGCACAAACGATGTAAAGGAAACCAAGATTGGGATCCTTAATTTGAGTTAGAGAACTTCAAGATGGAGCCGGATGAGAGCGTCTCCAAAATTTTTGATCAGCTCTTCGTCACAGTAAATGGTCACAAGGACTACGGTGAGATCATTCCCGAAGACAAGCTAGTCTAGAAGCTTCTTTACTCTCTTCTCGAATCATGGGATGAGAAGAGAATCGCAATCATCGAGGCCAAGAATTTGAAGACATTGAAGCTCGATGAGGTGGTAGGATCTCTCCTTACTCAT
Source organism: Hibiscus tridactylites (assembly GCA_958450335.1). Lineage (NCBI taxonomy): Eukaryota > Viridiplantae > Streptophyta > Magnoliopsida > Malvales > Malvaceae > Hibiscus > Hibiscus tridactylites. Next base: position 44,221,627 of record OY288274.1, on the reverse strand, counting down.
GAGATCATGAAGAAAGAGAGGGAAGAAGAAACAAAGAGAGAAAAGAAAAGAGTGGAGAAGCAAGAGGTAGAAAAGAAGAAGCAAGAAATTGCTCTCAAGGCTTCTTAAGAAGAAAGCAATTCTAGTGAGGATGAGTTTAAGGAATTGGCTATGATAGCCAAGAGATTATCTCGGTTCATGAAGTCCAATCGGGGAAGAAAGTTTCAAAGAAGAAAAGACTTCAAGAACAAGAACAAATAAGATGAGAAAGATCAACTCATTTGTTATGAGTGCAAGAAGTAGGGGCACATAAGATCAGATTGCCTTCAACTCAAGAAGAATGGCTTCGAGAAGAAGAAGAAACGCAAAGCCCATGTTTCTACTTGGAGCGATGAAGAATCACCATCTCATGAAGAGGAGCACGAAGTGGCTAATCTTTGCCTCATGGCCATTGATGATGATCCTAAGGTAAACCCTAAATCATCTACTTTCGATTTCACGTTTGATGAACTTCAAGATGCATATGATGAGTTGCAAGAGATTTACGATGAGTTGGTGGAAAATTACAAGGAATCAGTTTTGAAAAATAAGAAAATGATTTTCTATTTGAAAAACCAAAAAGATTTCCTTTCCAAAACCAACTCGAAACTTGAAAAGAAGGTTGTGGTTTTACAAGATGATTTGAAATATTTTTAAAATGAAAATGTTGATTTGAACAATCTTCTTTCCAAAGTTCATGATGATCACCACAAAGTGGTGAATGAGCTTAAGGCTTTTCTTAATGTAGTTGGGAAACAAGATTTTAAAAAGGCAAGTTCTTCAAAACACAACTATGTGAAGAGGAACTTTAATGGCTACAAATAAAGAAGCTCTCAAAGACATCCTAATGGTAAAATAGTTAGAAATGTATGGATTCCTAAGGAATTAGTAGTTTCTAATAATATTCATGTTATTGCTTCTTGGATTCCTAAGGGAACCAAGTATTTGGGAGCTAACTCACATGGACCCAAAATGGTTTGGGTACCAAAAATCAAGAACTAACCTTTGTTTGTAGGGGGCATTGCTACAAGGTCAAAGCTTCAAGTCAAAACACTTGGTACCTTGATAGTGGATGCTCAAGACACATAACCGGCGACAAGATTAGATTTATGAAGATAAAGTCAAAAAGTGGTGGAGTAGTGACATTTGGTGACAACTCCAAAGGCCACATTGAGGGTATTGGTTCCATTGATAATCTCTATTCTATTCTCATTGAAGATGTTTTATATGTCAATGGTCTAAAGCATAACTTGTTGAGCAGTAGTCAATTGTGTGATAAGGGTTTTAATATTCTTTTTGATATTAATGGTTGCAAAATTATGGACATTAAAACAAATAAGATAATACTCATTGGTCATCGCATAGGTAACATATAAATGGTGCATCTAGATGACATTCATACATCTCATGCATGTTTGGTTGCTCAAAATGAAAATGATGCATGGTTATGGTATAGGAAACTAGGACATGATATCATAAGTGTTTTAGAGAAATTGGTTTCCCAAAATCTAGTTAGAGGTTTACCTAAGCTAAAATTCTCATTAGATAAAATTTGTGATGCTTGTGCTAAGGGTAAACAAAAACGAACCTCATTTAAATCCATTAATGATGTTTCAACTAGTAGGGTATTACAATTGATTCATATGGATCTCTTCGAGCCTATTAGGACAACTAGCTTGGGTGGAAAATCATATGCATGTGTTATAGTTGATGATTTCTATAGATACACTTGGGTTCTCTTTTTAAGTATAAAAGATGAGGCTTTAGAAAAATGTATCACATTTTCAAAAATTACTCAAAATGACCTTGGTCAAAACATTTCTCATATTAGAAGTGACCATGGAATGAAATTTCAAAATCTAGGTTTTGAGGATTTTTATAACACTAATGGTATTAGCCACAATTTTTGTGCACCTCACACTTCTTAACAAAATGGGGTAGTTCGGAGGAAAAATCGTACTTTAGAAGAAATGGCTAGAACTATGCTTTGTGAAAATAATTTAACTAAGTATTTTTTGGCGGAAGACACAAACATCGCTTGTTATATTATAAATAGAGTAATGATTAGGACAATTTTAAAGAAAACTCCTTATGATATTTTAAAATCAAAGAAGCCTAACATTAGCTATTGTCGTCCTTTTGGATGCAAGTGTTTTGTTTTAAACAATGGAAAAGATCATTTAGGTAAATTTGATGCAAAAAGTGATGAAGCCATTTTCTTAGGTTATTCCTTAAACTCTAAAGTCTGTCGAGTTTTTAACAAAAGAACCTTAGTTGTAGAAGAGTCTATACATGTGGTTTTCGATGATAACCTCCTTCCGAGGAAGGATTCTTGTCATGATGATGATGTAGGGATCATTGAAGCCAATGATGGTGGAAAATCATCAAAGGTAGGTGAGGATCCAACCAAAGAAGAAGAAGCACAAGATCTTACCATAGAATCTTTGAAGGACATGAATCTTGGTGAAAAGGAAGTGAGCTACCCAAAGGAACTCAACTATGTCAAAGATGGTAAAATCTTGGGTGATCCATCCAAGGGGTAACCACTAGATCCACTTTTCGATTTCTTAATAATGTTGCATTCATTTCATGCATTGAGCCTAAAAATATCAAAAAAACATTAAAATACGATTTTTGGATATTGGCCATGCAAGAAGAACTTAATCAATTTGAGAGGAGTAAAGTTTGGACATTAGTTGATATGCCTAGTAATATGTCTACTATAGGAACTAAATGAGTCTTTAGAAACAATCTAGACGGGAGTAGTAACATAGTGAGGAACAAGGCTAGACTTGTTGCTCAAGGTTATACTCAAGAAGAGGGAATCGATTTTGATGAAACATATGCACTCGTAGCTAGAATGGAAGCAATTAGGGTGTTTCTTGCATTTTCATGTTATCATGAATTCAAGCTTTTTCAAATGGATGTTTGTAGAGCGTATTAGGTGTTCTCTAAATATGAGCACAAGTGCACACTCCTGTCAAGTTATAGTACAAAAGATATCGTCCCCCACAAGGATTTGACAGCTTAACTCGAATCGTAACTCCTGCACAAGGGAAAAGTAAATGCACAAATAAGTTTAGTTTGTTTATAAAGAAAAGTAAATAAAACACAAGTAAATAAAAGGGAAGAGATCAGATTGATAGAATGGGTTGGGTTATGTTGCTGAGTAGTGTAAAACTACGTTGAATATGATAAGTTACTTTGAACTGCCAGACTTCGTTGCCTCGGTGGAAGATGGCAGATTAGCTATTGAGACGCTCTCACTGCCCTGGCAGTGGAATGGACGTGAGTCTCAGCGGCGAACTCAGTAGTACTTCAAGGCTCGGAAGAACGCTTCGATGTTGATCCTGCTTATGTCTAAGTTAGAATGTTGTTGATGCCCACTGCAGATAATACCAGTCGCGACATGAATCGTGCAAAGACAACAATGTTTGGTTCGTTCTCTTTTAGCCGCCTTAAACCATAACCTATGTCTAGTATGGATTGATCAACACTTGATTAAGGTGAGGACCGTACTTACTCCTTTCGTGAGTTCGACTCTCTCGATACCGAATAAATGGATAGCAATCAACTAATCTTTCGCCTTAATTGAAAACTATGAAGAACATGGAATAAGCAAACCTTGAAGTTTTATTTGTAAAAACAAACTTAAAATCCTAAAAAATTGTTCTCACACTAGTTTACAACATAACCCAAACCAAAAGAGAATTTAGAACATAATGGCTGCAAGAAAACATAAACTATGCCTAAGGGAAAACCTAAGTTGTTTTGAAGTAAAAATACATTGGGTGTATATAGGCATTAGCTAGGTCAAGTCCTTTTTGGAGTAGAAGTCTTCAAAGTAGCTTTTGCATTAAATTCAACCTTAAATTCTGACTTCTTTGAGTTGAATGTGGACTTCTTCACGTTACCTTGCTCCGCAAGTAATCTCGAACTCCTTCTTCGACGGCTCTGTCCGCTTCTCCAAGCAACAGAAAATTGAGTGGATGGCATCGTTGGAATCAGGATTTTCTGCTCTATAGATCGCACTCCATTCCTCAGCTTGCTGCCATGGGCAGCGGGTACAGCGGCGGTAGTTACTCGGTAGCTGATGTCTCTGTCTGGAACTGCATCAATACAGCTCCTTGGTCTGCTTCCTTAGCATCATGTCCTCAGCTCCTCTCTTCTTCTACCAGCTTCTAGCACCTGAAACTAAAACTAAACTAAAACAGTACATTTTCCTTACCGAATATAAGATAATCAATACAAAGCATGACAAAGTAAAGAATATTGTAAAATGCGATGCATGCACCTAATTATGCCCAAAATGTACTCAAAACAACAATAATATGAGATGGAATGTGCACAAAATATAAAACTTATGACACTTTACAACCTTCAAACTTGAACTATTGCTTATCCTCAAGCATTTGCAACCTAAACATACTTGCCCTTTAAACTAATCAGAAAGAAAAATTCTAGTTTAAACTTGATTTAACACCTCAAGGTTGTGGCACCTGTCATTAGATTAATGAGAGGGGAATTACCTCAGGATTAAAATATAATGACATTGAAGTGTGTGCAGAACTATGTACAAGCTGAATCTGATGAATATTCTAAATAAACAAAGATGTTGTTATTAAATATAAGGTTGATGTCGAGACATCATAGTTAAGCACAATTAAATAATTATGGCAATAAGGGCTTCAGCTCATCACAACTACTCTTCTAGGTCTAAATTTAAGAAATGAGCAAACTACAAAATCTCGAACCCATTGAGTAGAGTCATCATGTGAAGACTTTCACTCACTCGTGCCAATTTGTTTGTCACTTCAAGATTTTTAGATTCATGGACTTTGATAGCAGCGAAGTGTCCTTGCACATGATTCTTCCTAGAGCATGTTTTAGGCACCTATAGGGATAGACAACATAAAATTTTCTTTTCTTGCCTTGGCAATGCTTTTGTTTTACATGTTTGTTGCCTGTCGCGACAGCTTCACGTAACCATGTTAGAACTTTACGAAGATTTCAAGCAGGCAATGTTTATCAGAAACTCAAACAAATTCAGCAAGTAATAGAAGTGTTTTTAATTTTTTGGCAATTATAAAAAAATCCCAAGTTTACTTCATGCTTTTCCCCCAAAATTAAGTTCATTTTAACTTGGTGCGAAAATTGTAAAGTTGGCTATCCTATCATAGGCACAAGTTTTAACAAAAAAAATCTTTTTGGTTAATTTTCTAAGGCAAGTACATTAGTGCAACCTAATATGCACTAGTTATGCCTAAACATGATGAATGCTAACCCCTCCCCCCCCCCCAAACTCAAGATAGGCATTGCCCTCAATGCACAAGATAAAATACAAAAGAAAAACACAAAAATAAATACAATTAAAAAACAAAAAAATAAAATAAATAGAAGAAAAGAAAATAAAAAACTCTAAAAGTTGGATGAAGGCTGAGAGGAGGCTTGGGTCTTGGCGGCAGAGAAGGAATAAGAGGATTGGATGACTAGGCGGCGGCCGGTAGATGTTCGGGCGGCAGACTTGGCAGGTGATACCTTTGATGTCTGCGGTGGCTGGACTCTCTTGGGAGTGGGTGAGGTTCTTCACGAGGCTCTTCAGGATGGGCTTCCTTTTCTACTGTCTCGGATTCAGATTCCTCGTCCTTTGACTCGGCAGAGATGATGTGTCGCTTCTTCTTCCTTGATGCTTCCTCCGTTGGTGCTGCTAGAGGGTCGATTGTCATTGGAGTTGTTGCTTCTATTGTTGTTGATGCTACTGTTGTTAGCAGCTTCTGCTCGACCTTATCGGATGAAGAGGTGTTTGCCACTATTGCTACTGTGCAGGCAGGGAAGATATGTTGTTGATGCCTCTTGGGGGAGTCTGCCACCGTGTTTGAAGTGGAGGTGGCGGAGTACAATGGGTAGTACGTCGGAGACGGTATCTGGCGGTGGAATGTGGTGTGGCATGTAGCTGCTGCTGATGGTGTTCCTTGTTCTGGTACTACGGCGGCGGCGTGGTCGGCGGAGAAGGTTGGCAAGGTGGGGGCGTCGTTTGGGAATTTCTGAAGGAGATAGGCCACAAAAGCCTCTTGGACCTCCCCCACATACTTCATGAAAGTCTATTGTTGTTGCTCAATTCGTTTATTGATGTCGATGAGAGTGCACAATAGAGTGATGACTTCACTATTCGGGGCAGCTTCAATACTGTCAGGAGCGGCTGGTGTGGTTGGCTGGGCGACAGAGGGCTGGCTAGAGGGGAATGGGCTCTGTTTCCTAGGCCTGCATCATCTGCAGGCGGACTTTCCTGGTCCAATCCTCCTTGGCAGTTGTCATCTCGTCTTCTGAGTTGGAGGGGGCGTTGAAGTTGGCACATAGGCCGGTGATGTGAGACGGGAAGTACAGCTTGCCCTTTTTCTTTCAAAAACAGTTGTGGATCTTCTTACAGATGATCTCCTTAACGTTGATCGGCTTGTTAACTATGATGTTATGGATGAGTACGAGGCGGGCCGGTCTACGGTGGAGTTGTGGGAGATGGGCAGTAAACGTCGTTTGATGAAGGTATTCCACAGAATTGGCTCGGGTAGCAGTAGGCGGCGTTGGACGGAGTCGCCATGCTTTACTGCCAACCACGGCATGTTGGGCTCGCACAACTTGGCCTTTAGTTTGTCGTAGTCGGCAGCCTTCAGTGACTGTCTCCAGTTTTCGTGAGGGTTGTCTTCTATATCTAGGTCGTAGAAGTTGTTGATCACGGCGACGTTGAGCTTGATAGGCTCCCCTAAGACATAGACAAATGGCAGCTCTGGGCAGAGGTGATGGGTATAGAACTCTCTAACCAATGTGATGTTGGTCATCTCCAATTTCCGTGTGAATATTTCCCATCCCTTGTTGTTGATGGTTTCGAATAAGGCAAGCTCTAAGCCAAGGTCCCATATCTGTTTTGTGTAATGGAACCCTTGCTCCTCCTATATTGCTTGTTTGGCGAACTGCGTTCGATATCTCTTTTCATCTGCCTTGGAGCAGAAATGTTGGAAGGTGGGTTTGGGTGCTAATGTAGATGCCATGTGTGAGACGGTTTAGATGTAACTGAAACTTTAAAAGAGGATAATTAGAAAGAGAGCAGTGGATTCAAGAATAAGATAGCAAGGAGGTGAAAGTAAAGTAAATGAATGAGGTGAGTGAGGTTTAAATAGAGGTTATCGAGAGGTGTCATGTCGGCATTAAATGTCCAACGGGTAAGTTGTCTCGCGCACATTACAGGATTTTTGCCCGTTACTTCTGTAGCCGTTGGCAGCTAGCTGTTAGCGAGCAACTAGTCGTTACACGGTTTCCGCGTTGGGCCGCCCTTGGCTGTCTTGGCGGGATGGTGGGCGAGCTTCTTGTTGAGCCTTCTTCTTGATCCAGCTCTTTTATTCCTAAAAACTTGAAATAAAAATAAAGATACTTAAATAAATTCTGGAAAAAATAAAAATGTGAAAAATAAATTTAACCAATTTAAAATCTAATCCTAACAGAAAATAAATTGCAATAAATTAAACTCTATTCCTAAAACATAAAAATAAAGATAATAATAATAATAATAATAATAATAATTAAGTTATGTTGGGAGTGCATTTGGGTGCATCTCCTAGGCATAACCACTTCCTGAGGTGGTGCTTCTTGTCTTTCTCTCTTGAAGGGTCCTCTTGTTCTTTAAGGTGGTGTATTGTTGGGTCCTTCAGCCTGCCCTTGGGTCTACCGTGATAGTTGTTGTCTGGGCCTGTCTGAGTGTTGATTTTGGCGGCTTGAGCGTCTGGGCATCATTCTTTTTCCATTTCTGAGGGTTGTAACACATTTAACTTGATGCTCTGATTATCTACCCTCATGATCAGCCCCCCATGCTCCACATCTATTAAAATTCTGCCCGTGGCCAAGAATTGTCGCCCAAGGATGATAGAGGCGTTTTCATCGGCCTCACAGTCTAAGATGAGGAAGTCTGCTGGAAAAATAAATATGCCCTCTTGAACTAGGATGTCTTCGATCTTGCCCTCTGGATGGAAAAATGAATGTTCAGTAAGTTTTAGCATAATTGAGGTAGGTTTGGCTTGCCCAATTCCTAGCTTGTCGAAGACTGCCTTAGGCATTAAGTTGATGTTGGCTCCTAAGTCGCACAAGGCTTTTGATGCATTGCTATTATCGATCTTGCATGGTATGACAAAACTACCTGGGTCCGTTTTCTTGGGCGGCAGCTAGTTGTGTAGCATGTCCATGCACTCATCTATCACAACAATTGTTTCAAACTCCCCAATTCTCTTGCTCTTAGAAACCATGTCCCTTAGGTATTTTGCATAGTTGGGCATGTTCTGAATGGCTTCTATGAGAGGGATATTTATGTGCACCTATTTTAGAATGTCTAAGAATTTCCTAAACTGGTGCTTCTGCTTCTGTTGCTTAAGCCTCTGGGGGAAAGGTATTGGCAGGTGGATGTCCTCTATACATTCCTTGCATGGGAACTTTATATGTGAAGGATCATCTGCTTTAGTGTTGCTGTCAAGCTCACCTGTCGGGGTGGCTTGTGTTGATGTTGCCGCGGCAAGTAATTCTTTCTATGATGGCAGTTTCTCTGCTGGCTTTTCCACTCTGGACTCATTCAAATGTTTCCCACTTCTAGTTGATTTGGCTTTGGACTGCTCATATGTGGGTTTAGTTGTTGCCTCTATAATGTTGGATGCTACACCCATTGTCCTGCTGCTAAAGATCTCAGTGAATTGCCCAAACTTGGTCTCCAGGTTCTTTATCGCAGCCTCATGGTTGTTCATCCTCATCTCTGTCCTATCCATAAACGACTCATTTTTATCAATAAACTTATTAGTACGAACAATAAAATCACTAGTTCTAGACATAAAAGTATGTAAAGTTGCTTCTAGTGAATTATTGTTATGTGGTTGTTGGGCTTGTTGTTTGGACTGGTTCTGCTGGTAGCCTTCATGTTGCTGTTATAGATTGGCAGCAATTTTAGGATTGCTCCAGAAGAAGTTTGGATGATCCTTCCAGCCAGGGTTGTACGTATTCGTGGCGGGCCTGATGTTCCTCTCGTATCCTCTCATGAAATTGGCAGATGCAGTACATTCGGAGGAATAGTGGTTGCCCCCACACTCATTACAAAATGGCTCTACATCCTTGGCCTCATAAACTTTCCTAGTGGGTTTCACCATGTTCATAACCAGCTCTGTTAGTTTGTCGAGGCAGGCATTAATAGATTCTGAGGCTTCCACTTCGTTCACAGTATATGGCCGCCTAATGTCGCCTCGGCGGACTGTTGGGTACTTATAGTCATTCTTGGCAGCTTGGTTTAGGATCTGTAGTGCCTCCTCTAGTGGTCTGTCGAGGATGATTCTGTTGGCTGAGGCGTTAATCATCATTCGAGTTGGGTAGTTTACCCCGTTGTAAAACATTGACACCTGTGTCCAAGCCGGAAAACCATGAAGCGGGCAATTATTAAGCATTTGTTGGTATCTCTCCCATGCTTCATACATTGGCTCATCATCCCCTCGTCGGAAGGCTATAATCTCAATTCTCAATCTGTCTGTGACATTATATGGGCTGAAACGATCCAAAAAATCCTTGCAAAGCTCTGTACAAGTGTTGAATGACCATGTTGGTTGGTTGTTCAACCACTGTTTTGCCCTATCCCTCAGTGAATAGGGGAATAACCTCAGCCTTAGCACATCTTGGTGGACTCCGTGTATTTTGAAAGCTCTGCATATGTCCAGGAATCCTCTTAAGTGATGTTGAGCATCTTATTTGGTAGTCTCTCTAAATTGCCCCAAAGTGTTGATCATGTTGAACATCACAAGCTTCAGCTCGAAGTGATCTGCCTCAATCTCAAGTTCTATCACTGTGAAATCGAACCCTTTGAAGTCATGCTCCAAGTAATCCCTGGTGGTTCGAACATATTGTGGCTGCCTGGGCGGAATAGAGGGCGGCTGCCTAGGTGGAACTTGTTGTTGTTCTCTGGGCGGCAGGTCTTGCTACCCATCTTTGTCGTTACAAGCATTGTTGGCAGGGTTGTCGTCTATTTTGTTCAAGTTTGCCTCTGTTTTTTCCCTCTTCTTTAGCTTTACCTAGGGCTGTTCTGATTTCCTTTTTGAGTTCTCTTGCTCTTCGTTCAATATCGTCACAGTAAACGATTTTGCCTTTTGGATTTGCCCTGGTCATGCACTAGCAAGGGAAGCCGTAAAATTCTTCTTTTTCGATTAAAAATAATAAAACTAAAAATTAAATGTAAATAAAAATAAAAGTGCAAAATTTAAATACGAATTTCGCTGTTACCAATCCCCGGCAATGGCGCCAAAAACTTGTAGAGTATTTTAGGTGTTCTCTAAATATGAGCGCAAGTGCACACTCATGTCAAGTTATAGTATAAAAGATATCGTCTTCCACGGGGATTGGACAACTTAACTCGAATCGTAACTCCTGCACAAGAGAAAAGTAAATGCACAAATGAGTTTAGTTTGTTTATAAAGAAAAGTAAATAAAACACAAGTAAATAAAAGGGAAGAGATCAAATTGATAGAATGGGTTGGGTTATGTTGTTGAGTAGTGTGAAATTGCATTCAATAGGATAAGTTGCTTTGTGCTGCCATATTTCCCTGCCTCGGTGGGAGATGGCAGATTAGTTGTTAAGATGCTCTCGCTGCCCTGGCAGTGGAATGGACGTGTGTCTCGACGGCGAACTCGACAGTACTTCAAGGCTCGGCAAAACTCTTTGATGTTGATCCTGCTTATGTCTAAGTCAGAATGATGTTGATGCCCACTGCCGATAATACTAGTCGTGGCGTGAATCGTGCAAAGATAGCAATGTTTGGTTCGTTCTCTTTTAGCCATCTTAAACCCTAACCTATGCCTAGGATGGATTGATCAACACTTGATTAAGGTGGGGACCGTACTTACTCCTTTCGTGAGTTCGACTCTCTCGATACCGAACAAATGGATAGCAATCAACTAATCTTGCGCCTTAATTGAAAACTATGTAGAACATGGAATAAACAAACCTTGAAGTTTTATTTGCAAAAACAAACTTAAAATTCTAAACAACCATTCTCACACTAGTTTATAACATAACCCAAACTCAAAGAGAATTTAGAACATAATGGCAGCAAGAAAACCTAAACTATGCCTAAAGGAAAACCTAAGTTGTTTTGAAGTAAAAATACATTGGGTATATATAGGCATTAGCTAGGTCAAGTCCTTCTTGGAGTAGAAGTCTTCAAAGTAGCTTTTGCATTAAATGCAACCTTAAATTCTGACTTCTTTGAGTTGAATGTGGACTTCTTCACGTTGCCTTGCTTCGCAAGTAACCTCGAACTCTTCCTTCAGCGGCTCTGTCCGCTGCTCCAGGCTTCAAAAAATTGAGTGGATGGCATCGTTAGAATCAGGAATTTTTGCTCTATAGATCACACTCCAATTCCCCAATTCCTCATCTTGCTGCCCTGGGTGGCGGGTACGGCGGCGGTAGTTACTCAGCAACTACTTTCTTTGTCTAAAACTGCATCTGTACAGCTCCTTGGTATGCTGCCTCAGCATCATGTCCTCAGCTCCTCTCTCCTTCTACCAGCTTCTAGCACCTAAAACTAAAACTAAACTAAAGCATTACCTTTTTTACCAAATAAAAGATAATCAATACAAAGCATGGCAAAGTAATGAATATTGTAAAATGTGATGCATGCACCTAATTATGCCTAAAATTTACTCAAAAACAGCAATAATATGAGATGTAATGTGCACAAAATATAGAACTTATGGACACTTTACAATGTTAAAAGTGCATTTTTAAATGGTTTTATTAATGAAGAAGTGTATGTTGAACAACCACCCGGTTTTGAATATTCAATTTATCCAAACCATGTTTTTAAACTAACTAAAGCTTTATATGGTTTGAAACAAGCTCTTAGAGCTTGGTATGAAAGACTTTCAAACTTTTTGGTTGAAAAAGGTTTTGATAAAGGCAAGGTGAACACTATACTTTTCATTAAAAGAAACGGCAATGACATCTTAGTAGTAAAAATTTATGTTGATGATATAATCTTTGGTTCTACTAATAAGTTTTATTTCCAAGAATTTTCTAAGTTAATGCAAGGTGAGTTTGGGATGAGTATGATGGGGGAGCTCACATTCTTCTTAGGGCTCCAAATCAAGCAAAGGAAGGATGGCATCTTCATCAATCAAGCTAAATACATCAAGGATATGATCAAGAAGTTTTGCTTGGAGAATGTGAAGCCTCAAGCCACTCCAATGAGCTCATCAATTAAGCTTGACAAAGATGAAGGAGGTAAGTGTGTTGATTCTAAGCTTTATCATTCAATGATTGCTCTTTGCTTTACCTTACCGCATGTAAACCCGATATCATGCTTAGTGTTTGCTTGTGTGCTAGGTTCCAAGCTAGCCCTAGAAAATCACACCTTGTAGCCATTAAGAGAATCTTTAGATACCTTAGAGACACACCTTATTTAGGCTTTTGGTATACTAGATACTCTTCCTTTAACCTACATGCTTATTTTGATACGGATTGTGGGGGTTGTAAGATAGATAGAAAAAGTACCTTCGACACTTGTCAATTCCTAGGTAGTATGCTTATTTCTTGGTTCTCTAAGAAAAAAAGAGTGTAGCTTTATCTACTATCGAAGCGAAATATATATCGGCCATAAGTTGTTATGTTCAAGTTCTTTGGATGAAGCAACAACTTCTAGCCTATGGAAATGATGTAGGTACCATACCCCTTAAGTGTGACAACACTAGTGTCATATGTCTCACTAAGAATCCCATCCAACATTTTAGAACTAAGCACATAGAGATAAAACACCATTTCATTAAGGATCATGTCTTAAAGAATGATGTTGTTCTAAAATATATTGATACCTCAAACCAACTAGCGGATATATTTACAAAACCATTAGACAAAGAGCGTTTTTGGACTCTTAGGAGAGAGTTAGGTCTAACTAGCTTATCTTGACCTTTTAGAGCCCTTAAGTGACAAAAATTTACTTGAATTTGAATGATGATCATGTTTATGTAATTTTGCTTCTTGATGCATCTATGCTTGTTGCTATGGGGAGTATGTATCTATTTTAGTCCATAAAGTTTGTTTATTCATCATACACATGCATTTAAGATCGTTTAAAATCTAATTTTTTGAACTTAATTCTGTTCAAAAATGCATTTCTAGAAAAAGGGTGTTGATACGGGTAACAGCGTATCGATACGGGTTGCTAAATGGGCGTCAATATAGTTTTAACTGTATCGATTCGATCACGCATATCGATACGGTATGAAAACTTGACTGATATGGTGGATTGATATGCCACATCAGTGTATCGATACGGTATGCTGCTGGAGCTTTAAATGGGCATTAAAGGGGTGTTTCTCTTTAATTAAAACTCAAATCCTTTTTTCTCTCAAACCCTAGGTCGAATTTTCACTATAAAAATCCCTCTAATCTCTTTGATTTCTCACACCAAACTCAAAATCTCTTGAAGGTTTTTACTCTACACATCAATGCTAAGCTTTGCTATCAATTTGGTGCATTCTTCATCCTTCATTCATCCAATTTCATAACTCAAGGTATTAAAAACTTCTTTTCTTTCTTTTTAATTTTTGTTTAATTTTATTTAATATTTTCAATAAATTTTTGTATACAAAATATATTTATAGTATGAGTATTGAAGTTTTTGCAAAAAACTCTTTAAAATCAGAAATTTTTATTCGAATATATAAATATATTGTATATTTTAGTATACTGTTTTTCAAAATTCTTTTTACCAAAATTAATTTTTATACTTGTAAATATTTTTAACCTATACAATATAATGTTTTCACGATACCTTGACTTATTGTAATATTTATTGGATCGAATGTGATGATAATTGCATACATTGTTTTCGAACTGTTTTGATGTTTTCAGGTTATTATGGGGCTTAAAAAGAGACCAAGAAAAGAACTACCTTCTAGTTCATCCAATCTCAATCCGGAAAATAAGGGTATTACTAAACCGAACCTTGGTTTCATTATCCAACATAGTTTTCAATCCCCTTCGGCTATGGCATATTACAAACAATATCAAGCCTTTTCTATTTGGGATGGTAGAGTTGTATCAATCCTTTTTCTACACTCTGAACGTTTTAAGTTCAAATATTTTGGGTTGTTACAACAATGGAAGTTCATGAGTTTTCTAAGTATACCCCCGATTTTATATCGAAATATCATTTTTATTTTCTTTGCAAATGCCCGGCGCGTCTATGATCAAGCAAGGGAAAGTGTCATTGCTATTGAATCCTATCTTATGGGCAAGAAATTTCGAATTGACCAAACCATTTTATGCAATGTTTTTGGTTTTGGAAATTTGGGGATTGATGATGAACACTCCTTGGGGCATTCTAAAATTGGCTCCGTAACCGTTCTTGATGCCCATGATTGTATCCTCCATAATATCATCTCTTGGTGGATTCCTCCTTTTGGTGGGAAAGTTTCTACTATCCTCCAAGTTGATGTTTTTTGCCTTCATTGTTTCCGTGAGGGTAAGCGCCCAAACTTTTGTCAAATCATGTTTGTCGACTTGGTCTATCTTGTTCAACACCGTTACACCAATCAAGTCAAGTTTTTCTTCTATGGCACAGCTTTGAATTTCTTGTTCCATTCCTTGGAGATCGATCGTTCCCATGATGTCGCTGAGCCTCTTGGCAAACCGATCGATAGACACTCCCTTACTCGTGCACACTTTGAGTACATTGATCATGAATAGGTTTGTGTTAATCGACCTCCCCCTCAAGATAATCAACCTCCTCTGGTCACTCCACAGGGTCCACAAGTGATGTGAGCACATATTCACCAGCGCTTGATGCTGATCCGGAGGTCTTACCGTTAGGACCAATTACGCGATCTAGGGCGCAACGTTTCAGGGAAGCTCTGTTCCTTACTTGTGCTAATATTTCTGAATCATTTGCTAATACTTGTGCCTTAAATAATAGGACGTATAATGTGTTGCATGCTGATATGTGGCATATTTAGATTATACTACTTATTAGTGTGTTTATGTGTCAAGTGTGTTTCGACTTAGTATAATATAATTTATAATGTATTTTATTTAATGTGTTTATTTTATGTGTGTGTGCAGCAGATTTGTGCATGGCCCATGCGTAATGTTTGTGAATTTTTGCTTATATGGCCGATTGATGCAGCCCATCTCCTCCTTTCAATTGGTGCAGCAAATTGAAGATAAGATCAAGGAGTTACTACTTTGAATTTCAAAGTTCCAAGCACATTAAACATGTGCTCTTTCAAAGTTGGCGCACATTACATTTCAAAATGCATGGCTGAAATGCATTTCGGTTATGAAGAAGTTTTTTTTTCTTTCTTTAATTTTCAGCAATACACTTAATTTCTGCAACCCTCTCTTTTATCTATAAATATGTATTCCAAACATTGTAATAAGGTTACCAACTTTTGAAATAAAAATCACATTTGAGAGAATTTTCTCTTTTCGGTTCTTTTTAGAACTATTCGACACTCAAACTTGTTTGTTTGTCTTTGATACTTCGGGTTCCTAAATTGCTATTTAGCGGGTCCAAGTCCTTTCGACGTTAAACAGATTCGATTCGGGTTTGCTCAGTAGATTGTGCAGGTTCTTTCGAGTTTAGCGTTTCCAACATCGGTCGTTTTTGAAGCCTTCTTCACCATCGTTGAAGTTCTTTCCAAAACGCCAAAATTATCATATTACTCTATATTATTTTTATTTTTATTTTGTTCATCTTTAAGTCCCTATTTAAAAATAAATATGTCGTATAATTTGTGTTGTTTCCTTGTTGTTTTTATTGCAGGAACGTGCCTACAACACTCCTAGATCCGTAACAAACGAGGATAGTCCGTTTCGGCAGACTACCCCTTATTATGTGGTAATCAGAGCCTAGGTTGTTGGATTCGTTGTAAGTTTCTGCAAATTCGAGTAAAAAAAAAGCACTCGAATTAAACAAAAAAAAATTTCAGCATTCGAATATTAAAAAAAACAGAATTTCGAAAAAAAAAAACAAAAACAGATTCGAATAAAAAAACAGATTCGAACAAAAAAAACAGATTCGAATAAAAAAACAGATTCGAACAAAAAAAAACAGATTAAAAAAAACAGATTCGAACAAAAAAAACAGATTCGAATATTAAAAAAACATTTTAGATTCGAAAGTTTTTATATATGTATGTATTATTATTGTTGTGTTCCTATTGTAAATGATGAAATTTGTACGAGTTTGTTATGTAACTTTGATGTGCTTGGAAATCAACCGAAGTGAACTATGCTTGTTTGTTCGGTAATAGGAAGGTTGTAAGCACGTCTTCGCAGTAAGGTTCTCTAAACTCTTCATTTTTCATCTTTTGGTTCCTTTTTTTTCGTGTCATTAGCCTTTTCATCTTTTCTTTAATTTTTAGTCTTATTTCCTTTCTTTTTGTGTCACCTTTTTTTTCTCTTTTTTTTTCCCTTAACCGTTGTTTCCTTGTAGCCAACACCGTTGTAACAAGTTTCGAGACGTTGGATTAGTTCTTTAAAGAGCTGATTACGAGAAAGTGTAAGGGAAAAAGGCATTGAGCGTTGTGAGAACAGAAGGGGAGACAAAAAGAGCCATTCAAGTATTCTCCCGAGTGAAACACGAGCGCTGAGTGTTAATTTTTGAGTGCACTGTTCTTTGGAGTGACATCTGCGAGACTTTGATTGTGTGTGCTGTGAGGTCCTTTTTGTTTATTTTTTTTACTAACCTATAATATTGTTTTTCTTTTGTTTGTTTTACTTGTTGATTATGGCAGGTTCCGATGATCACACGGTTGAACAGGATCCACTGATTCCTCAAATGCAAGCCTTAGAGAGAATGATGCAACGAGTAGTGGCTACCGCCTTAGAGCCATTACAGTCGAGGATGGATAGGTTTGATGGAGGATCCAACTCTGTTAATGATGTGTTGAACGAAAATGAAGACGAACGGTCACCGAGGCAGCATATTCCTAGACAAGGACGTGTGCAACAGGTAGACGATAATTTGACTAACATTAAGATTGCTATTCCTTCTTTTCAGGGACGCTCAGATCCTGATGCATACTTGGCTTGGGAAAGCAAAATGGAGCACATTTTCAAGTGTTATAATTACTCGGAACAGAAGAAGGTTCGATTAGCAGCAACAGAGTTTGTTGATTATGCCTTGATATGGTGGGACCAGTTATTGCTTAGTCGTAGACGTACCGGTGATGATCCAGTTGCAACATGGATCGAGATGAAGCGACTAATGCGTAAAAGGTTTGTTCCTATTCATTATCATCGTGATTTGTTTCAAAAATTGCAAAACTTGAAATATGGAAGTAGGAGTGTTGAAGATTATTTCAAGGATATGGAAATGGCTATGATGCGTGCGAATATCGAGGAAGATCGAGAAGCTACCATGGCACGATTTCTAGTAGGGTTGAACACCGAGATTGCCAATGCTGTTGAGTTACAGCATTATGTCGAGGTTGATGACATGGTGCAGATGGCAATAAAGATTGAACGACAACAGCGCAGGAAGTCTTCAAATCGAGGTAACCCTTCTTTTAAATCTTTTTCAAATCCATTATATACTCCTAACAATTCCAGGAAGCAAGCACCACAACAACCACTTCGGATTCGTGAGCAAGGCGAAACCAGCAAACCAAAGGCCCCCGTTGCTGATAATGGGCATGGTAAGCATCAAGTGGTGGCGCAAAAGCGAGCACGAGATATCCAGTGTTTCAAGTGCCTTGGGAGAGGACATGTTGCTAGTCAATGTCCTAACCGGAGGGTTATGTTGATGCGAGATGATGGTGAGATTGAGTCAGATTCCGAGGAGGAAGTGCATGATGTCCCTACTGAAGAGGAAGACGAGACCGACCTAGAGGTTCCTGAATCTGGTAAGGTAATGGAACTTTTGGTTATTAAAAGAAGTCTGAATGTGCAACAGGTACCAGATGATCTAAAGCGTGAGAATATCTTTCACACACGATGCAAGGTGCAAGACAAGGTATGTGTTGTGATTATTGATAGCGGTAGTTGTACTAATGTTGCCAGTTCAGTGATGGTTGACAGGTTAGGTCTAAAAACGACAAAGCATCCTCATCCATATAAGTTACAATGGTTGAATGATGGTGGCGAGCTTAAAGTGACCAAACAAGCTATTGTACCATTTTCGATCGGAAACTACAAGGACAAGGTCCTTTGTGATGTTGTTTCCATGGATGCTACTCACCTACTATTGGGACGCCCTTGGCAGTATGATAAAAGGGCAATGCATGATGGTTATACAAATCGTTACTCTTTTATGCATGCAGGTAAGAAGATCACTTTGGCTCCTTTGACACCGAGTCAAGTGTTTGAAGATCAGGCAAGCTTGAAAAAGAGTAAAGAGACTGCAAAAGAGAAGAAGAAGATGTCCGTGTATGCGAGCAGTAGCGAAATCAGGAAATGTCTTTCCTCTCAACAATCTGTTCTTATTTTGATGTTTAAAGATTATTGTTTATTGACAGATTTTCCTACTGATCTACCTTCACCGATTTTGACACTTTTGCAGAAGTTTGAGGACGTGTTTCCAGCTGAAACACCGAAGGGATTGCCACCTCTTCGTGGCATTGAGCACCAGATTGATTTCATTCCAGGTGCTACTATTCCGAACCGGCCAGCTTATCGAACCAACCCTGAAGAGACGAAAGAGCTTCAAAGACAAATTACCGAGTTGATGGACAAGGGTTACATTCGAGAGAGCTTGAGTCCGTGTGCTGTTCCGGTGCTGTTAGTGCCGAAGAAAGATGGTTCTTGGAGGATGTGCGTAGATTGTCGAGCTGTGAACCAGATCACAATTAAGTATCGTCATCCCATTCCAAGACTTGATGACATGTTGGACGAGCTTTGCGGAGCCGTCATCTTCTCCAAAGTTGACTTAAGGAGCGGCTATCATCAGATTCGTATGCGAGAAGGCGATGAGTGGAAAACAGCCTTCAAGACAAAGCTAGGTTTGTACGAATGGTTATTAATGCCTTTTGGTTTAACTAATGCACCTAGTACTTTTATGCGTTTGATGAATCATGTTCTGCGATCTTTCATTGGTAAATTTTGTGTTGTATACTTTGATGATATCTTGATCTATAGCAAGTCTTTACAGGATCACGTAGGA
Source organism: Hibiscus tridactylites (assembly GCA_958450335.1). NCBI lineage: Eukaryota > Viridiplantae > Streptophyta > Magnoliopsida > Malvales > Malvaceae > Hibiscus > Hibiscus tridactylites. The sequence continues at coordinate 44,202,440 of OY288274.1, read as the reverse complement.
CATTTGTGAGCTGTTCTACAGGTTTTGCGAGAAGAAAGATTGTTTGGTAACATGGAGAAGTGTGTATTTTGTACTAACAAACTCACATTTCTTGGTTACATTGTTAGTTCTCAGGGAGTTGAAGTTGATCCTGAGAAGATAAAGGCAATTCAGGAATGGCCACGACCGACATTGATTACTCAGGTTAGATCGTTTCATGGTTTAGCGAGTTTTTATCGACGGTTTGTTCCTAACTTCAGTTCTATTACCGCCCCCTTAACCAGGATTATAAAGAAGAATTCAGTCTTCTCATGGGGTAAAGAACAAGAAGATGCCTTTCTGAAAATTAAAGATTGTTTGACTAGAGCACCTGTGTTAGCATTACCTGATTTTGATAAAACGTTTGAAATTGAATGTGATGCTTCTGGAATTGGTATAGGTGCTGTTTTGATGCAGGAAAAGAGGCCCATTGCTTACTTTAGCGAGAAATTGAGTGGTGCTACATTGAACTATCCGGTTTATAATAAAGCGATGTATGCACTGATTCGGGCATTAGAGACATGGCAGCATTATTTGTTGCCTAAGGAGTTTGTGATCCACACCGACCACGAGGCTTTACGTTACATCACAGGTCAGCATAAATTGAATAAACAACATGCTAAGTGGGTTGAATTCTTAGAATCTTTTCCTTATGTCTTTCGCTACAAAAAAGGGAAAGAAAATGTCGTTGCTGATGCATTGTCACGTAGGTATGCACTTTTGAGTTATCTTGATTCACATCTGATTGGTTTTGCATATATTCGTGATTTATACCCTGATGATCCTGATTTTAGAGATAAGTTTAATGCTTGTTCGAAAGGTGCAGATGGAAAGTTTTACAGGCATGATGGCTATCTTTTCAAGGAAAACAGGATTTGCATTCCCCAGGGTTCGATGCGTGATATTCTGACCCGTGAGGCGCACGAAGGTGGATTGATGGGTCATTTTGGAGTCACCAAGACGTTACATACCTTGAAAGAACATTTGTTTTGGCCGAAGATGCGTAGAGATGTTGAAAAGTATTGTGAACGTTGTGTGACTTGTAGAAAAGCAAAATCGAAGGCTTCACCACATGGTATGTACTTACCTTTACCTATTCCTGATTCCCCTTGGACTGATATATCGATGGATTTTGTTTTGGGATTGCCTCGAACTAGGACAGGTAGAGATAGTATATTTGTTGTGGTTGATAAGTTCTCAAAAATGGCACATTTTATTGCTTGTCATAAGACTGATGATGTTGTTAATGTGGCTAACCTATTCTTTAGGGATGTTGTACGTTTACATGGTATTCCTAGGTCGATTGTTTCTGACAGGGATGTGAAGTTTTTGAGTCACTTCTGGAGGACTCTTTGGAGCAAATTAGGTACGAAACTCATGTTTTCTACTACTTGTCATCCCCAGACTGATGGACAAACTGAGGTTGTTAACAGGGTTTTATCTACTTTACTTCGTTCCATCATTAAAAAGAATATTAAGACTTGGGAAGATTGTTTGCCACATGTTGAGTTTGCTTATAACCATGTTGTACATTCTGCTACTAAAATGTCACCATTTGAGGTTGTTTATGGTTTTAATCCTATTACGCCTCTAGATATGTTGCCTTTGCCACAGGAACAGGTGACGAACAGGGACGGTCAAGCGAAAGCAGAATACGTAAAGAAGTTGCATCAACAGGTGAAGGAGAACCTAGAACGAAGGACTCAGCAGTATGAAAAGCAAGCAAACAAAGGAAGGAAGCGAGTCACCTTCGATGTTGGTGATTGGGTTTGGGTTCATTTCCGAAAGGAAAGATTTCCGGCCCAAAGGCGGTCCAAGCTGTTACCGCGAGGAGATGGTCCTTTTCAGGTGTTGGAGAAAGTGAATGACAACGCCTACAAGTTAGATCTACCCGGAGAATACAATGTAAGTGCCACATTTAATGTTTCTGACTTAACCCCTTATGGTGATTCTACAGATTTGAGGACAAATCCTTTTCAAGAAGGGGGGATGATATGAGCACATATTCACCAGCGCTTGATGCTGATCCGGAGGTCTTACCGTTAGGACCAATTACGCGATCTAGGGCGCAACGTTTCAGGGAAGCTCTGTTCCTTACTTGTGCTAATATTTCTGAATCATTTGCTAATACTTGTGCCTTAAATAATAGGACGTATAATGTGTTGCATGCTTATATGTGACATATTTAGATTATACTACTTATTAGTGTGTTTATGTGTCAAGTGTGTTTCGACTTAGTATAATATAATTTATAATGTATTTTATTTAATGTGTTTATTTTATGTGTGTGTGCAGCAGATTTGTGCATGGCCCATGCGTAATGTTTGTGAATTTTTGCTTATATGGCCGATTGATGCAGCCCATCTCCTCCTTTCAATTGGTGCAGTAAATTGAAGATAAGATCAAGGAGTTACTACTTTGAATTTCAAAGTTCCAAGCACATTAAACATGTGCTCTTTCAAAGTTGGCGCACATTACATTTCAAAATGCATGGCTGAAATGCATTTCGGTTATGAAGAAGTTTTTTTTTCTTTCTTTAATTTTCAGCAATACACTTAATTTCTGCAACCCTCTCTTTTATCTATAAATATGTATTCCAAACATTGTAATAAGGTTACCAACTTTTGAAATAAAAATCACATTTGAGAGAATTTTCTCTTTTCGGTTCTTTTTAGAACTATTCGACACTCAAACTTGTTTGTTTGTCTTTGATACTTTGGGTTCCTAAATTGCTATTTAGCGGGTCCAAGTCCTTTCGACGTTAAACAGATTCGATTCGGGTTTGCTCAGTAGATTGTGCAGGTTCTTTCGAGTTTAGCGTTTCCAACATCGGTCGTTTTTGAAGCCTTCTTCACCATCGTTGAAGTTCTTTCCAAAACGCCAAAATTATCATATTACTCTATATTATTTTTATTTTTATTTTGTTCATCTTTAAGTCCCTATTTAAAAATAAATATGTCGTATAATTTGTGTTGTTTCCTTGTTGTTTTTATTGCAGGAACGTGCCTACAACACTCCTAGATCCGTAACAAACGAGGATAGTCTGTTTCGGCAGACTGCCCCTTATTAACAAGTCAATCAAGCTCAACCTTCCATGGATGGACTCATGGCGTTAAATGAGCAATTCACATCCTTATGGACTATTATTGCTTCTTAAGATACAACCATGAATGCGGGATTTGCGGCCATTGATACACGATTTACATTGTTGGAGGATCGAGTCAAGGCCATTGAGCAACAACAAACTTCCAAAGATGTATCTCTCACCGCTTTCCATGGTGTTTGGCTTAATGTTCGAAACTCTCAAGCCAATCGCAATGATGATGATGAAGAGGACGAAGACGATGGGGACGAGTATCATTTGAGCATCTCATTAAATATCATATCATCTAGGATTTCTATTTTATTATGCATCTATGTTTTATATTTAAGAACCCTAATCTTTGATTTATGCTTGTTTTTAGGATTAATGTTTGGATTTTTAGTTGATGGTATTTGAATTTATGTTGCTTTGGATTTTCTTTTGAAGTTTAATGATATTACGTTACTTTGATTATGCTTTAATTTGTGCTTTATTGTTCTATATTCTTGTTATATGCATTGATTTTGATCTAAGAAAAATAGGGAGAAGAAGTGTAAAACATATTTTTTTTATAAACTTTTGAAAACCAATCTTAAATTAAGGGGAGTAAACTTTTCAAAGTTTTCAAAATACTTAAAAATTTACTTCGGTTTTGTTATATCAAAAGGGGGGAGATTGTAAAACATAATTTTATTTTGATATAACAAATTGTCTAAGGACCTATTTGTAAAAGTAAATAAATTTTTAAGTATTCTAAAAGTCTCACAAATTGACAAGCAAATTTGAACCAAAATTGTTTCTAAGTTAAATAATTTTTTAAACAAAATTTTTCCAAGTGTTCAAAGCCAAACCTTACATATATGCTAAAGTGTATCGATACTGTTATACTCATATCGATACGGTATTCTTTCTAGGCTTAATTTTAAGGCATGACTTTGATTCGATAAATCTTTTCATTTAATAATATAATTGTTGCTTGTCAGTTATGAAATTAGCAAATTTCAAACGATCGTTGGACCGTATTGATACGCCCTTATAGCGTATCGATACACTTTTTGCTTAAGTTTTTCTCAGGATTCTACTGAGAAAAATTCGCACGTTGCGGTCTTTGAGTATCGATACGCCCCTAATTTTACACTATACTCGTATTGATACACCTACACACGTATTGATGCACCCCTCTTAAATGTTCACAACGACTCTTTCTATTTTGAGACAGGTATCGATACAGTTGTTCGAGTACCGATACGGTAGGTTGCAAAAGTGCATTTATTGCGGGGAAAATTGAGCCCAATGGCTCTATTGATGATCTCAACCACCAGAACAACTAGAAATCAATGCAAGGGTGTATAAGCAAGCCTCCAAAGCTACAACAACATTCTATTGAACCTATTTACAACAATCCAAGCATATATCCAAACCCTTGAGCTTAAAGAGTCAAATTTTTGTAACCCAACTTGTGTAATTTTTATTGTATCATTTTCTTTCAAGTTTGAGGAGTGACTACTTGTAATTGGGCAATATATCAACCAAGTGAGAGGTATTTTTCAGATTGCCAAACCTTTTTTGTATTGATAGAGTCTTGGTCAATCTTTGGGTATAAAGATTAACCGGTTTATAAGGTTTCCTCCTAATCTGAGAAAAGGGGAAGAATTTCTAATGAAATTGGTTGAAAATCCTTAATGGGAGCTAAGATAGTGGATGTACAGCTTGTTCGAAGCTTGAACCACTGTAAATTGACGTGTCTTTACTTCTTACAATTTCAATTTGCTCCCTTCAACTTTAAAAAGCCAATTCACCCCCTTCTTGGCCAATTTCGATTCGATTAATCCGCTCAATAGCATCTCCGTCTCGATATTTCTAATGCTACGTACGGACGCCAACATACTCAAAAAAATCCTCTGGTTCATCTTCAGTACCCAGAAGAATCCTCGCCACTCGTTCATCGCCTCCCTCAGCAAATGGTCAAGCCTTCGTGCGAATAGGTACACCCACCAAAGAAATCTCGGGAAAAACATTCAAATCTACTTCATCCCAACCATTAGGACTTTCCAACCTTCTAAGAGGTTTTAACTCAACGTGAGACATTTCCTTCACGTTAGGTGGGGAAACCCTATCCTTCAACGGTCGATGCCATACAATTGGAAATGGAAAACTTCCAAAATTATACTCTACTTTGATATACTTTGTCCTATCCAGGTGAAGATTTACATCATAATTACTCATCACCGATGCTCTTCCTTTATGATGACCAATGGTCACAAAACTCCCTGCATTCTTCTCATGACCAACCATTACGTTATAGTAGTAACAAAACACATTGGTAGAAGGTTCATCCCCATAAATTTTACAATTTAGAAAATACGTCACCAAAGTCCACCAATAAGCCCTACTTAATTGACCTAGCGCCATGTCAAACCAGCTCAACCAATTTATGAAAAAAGAGTGTAGTGAAAAATGGAATCCAACTTTAAAAGCAAAAAGAGGAACAAAAAAACACGGTCACCCCTCATCGGAACATGCGCTCAGACGATTGACCCATGCAGCAAACTGAATCGATAACGAAAGTTCTTAAGGGCAAGAAGGCCTTGACACTTCAGCGTCTTCATCATCTCATCCGCCTCAGTAGTACAAGGAAATTCATCACTAACCACAATCAATGAATTATTCATCAGAGTAAAAGTAATATGTTATCTTCCTTAACAATAAGAAGAAAGCAGTCAATGAGATAAATAAAGTAAAACCTAAAAAACAACAATATTTTATTTATAATCAAAAACCACGTCTTTCTCAACACGCTTCACTAATAAAAAGGTCTATCACGTGACGTTTCACATACAACGGTCTGTCCTTAAGAAAAATCGACTGGTTTATTACAGATATCCATTAGGTGAGGCTTCACATAACCTTTATAATCACCTGCCTTCAAAATTTCAAAATGTTCACCTTAAAATACTCCCGCTCGAAAAAGCCATCTTTAGATTCCTCAAGTTCGCCACGGTCACTTTATAACCTTCCTTTACCTAGGGGACAATTGTTAGTACCTATAGACATCTACCGCCACGTGTCAAGACCACACAACCTGCAGCGAACAATATAGCACAAAGGATATCCAGCGATCACGTGGCAACGCACGTGATCACCGCGGACGATAATGTAAGCTTCCCAACAAGTACATAACAACAAATGTGATCTATCTTGTGTCATTCTCAACTTGTGGCCAACAGGCAAGACCACGAAAGACATCGCATCCGACAATCACGTGACAATGCACGTGATCGCTACGGATGACAATACAAACCTAAGACGTCAAGTCATAGCAGTCCAATCGGCACGCCACGACAACCTGGTCATGGCACATGTTCAAGTAATATAAAAAAGGACATGCAACAAGGGGAAAACAGGAGATCTTCCATTCTAAGTATCATCAACCTTACCAATGAGGTGATACTCGAGCTCCAACTCAAAACAACCACCTAAGCCACCATCGGACCACTGTTTCTGACTTTTGTTCACTTTGATGGTTAACATGGTTTATGATTTATGATTTATAGTTTAGAGTTTATTTCTTAGGATTTAGAGTTTTGTTATTTTTTAGGGTTTAATGTTTATAATTTAGGGTTCATAGTTTATGATTATATTGTTTAGGGTTTATGGTTTAGAGTTTAGTTATGATTTATGATTTTAGGGTTTCATGGTTTTTAAGGTTTAAGTTTATTGTTTATGGTTCTAAGGTTTACAATTTTAAGGTTTAATTACATTAAACACCTTAAATTAATGATATTTAATATTATAGGAATGTAATTAATTAGATTCTAATAGATTTCATTGAAAAGTAAAATAAAGATTAATTATAGGACTTTAGTAGTTTTTATATGCAGTCCTTAGGGTTAGGTATAGCAAAACCCTTAAATAATTCATTCATTGTAACAATTGAGTTGGAATAATGAGTATCCGTAAAATTTCATTAGAGTTAATCGATTAATATATTAAATATTAATAATTAACAATTGAGTTGTTAATCAATTTGTCTTAAATTTTTATATTAAAAAAAAAGCTTAAATATACATTTGGTACCTGAACTATACACCTTCTCCCAAGTTGGTACCTAAAGAAATTTTGCTCCCAAGTTGGTACCTGAATTAAGCATATTCTCCCAAATTGGTACTTAAAGAATTTTTACTCCCAAGTTGGTACATGAACTATGCACTTTCTCCCAAGTTGATACCAAACTTATACATTCTATCAATTTGGTCCTAATTCAAAATAATTCAATAAATTTAACCCTTTATATTTAGAAATCTTATCAATTTACTCTTTGTTATGTTCTTAAATTGTTTATTTTTCTCCTGTAAATGTTTATATCACTTTCCTAGTATAAAAAATTTTAACAGTAACTTGATGTTATTTTATGGTAGAATGCAGTTATCTCATTGTTGTTTTGATCCGTTAGGCTTGTTTAATTTGAAACTATCGTAAAAATGACTAAATTGATAGTATTTTTAAATACACATGGTTAAATTTATTGTATTATTTCGAATTAGGACCAAATTGATAGAATATATAAGTTTTGGGACTAAGTATGTTAATAAAAGTATTAGAATAGTTAATGGAATTAAATTTTAAGTATCAAAATGGGAGGAAAAATTCTTTAGGTGTCAATTTGAGAGAAAATGTTTAATTCAAGTACTAGTTTGAGAGTAAAAATTCTTTAGATAACAACTTGGGAGAAAAGATATAATTTAAGTAACAAATGTATATTTAAGCCTAAAAAAACATTTCCAATAAGAGGGAAAAGTTTGACTTCCGAATCAAACAGAGTTTCTTCAAGAGATTTTCATTGTTGATTTCAAAGCTCTTATAAAAATTCAATTAAACAATTCCCGTGAAATTGAATTGAAGAAATATATTTTCATAGCAATTATAATAAAACATTATTTTAGGTGTTGTAATCATGATAAAATATTGTTTTCTTACACAATTAATGTACTCTTATTTTTTGATTTATAGAGACTAACTTTACGAACTTTTAAGTTGTTCCTTCAATAACCTTACTTTTAAGGTAGATGCTTGATTTCTTTTTATTAGCGCAATGTGTTTTATTATTACACTTTTTTAAGTTATTTTTTATCTATACAATTAAATTTATTCGTATTTATATTTTGTTCAAATTTTTAGTTGGATTTTTAAGTTTTTCATATATAGTCTTTATATAATTTCTAGTGGCTAGTTTACTATGTGATTGATTATAGAAAAAAGTCCAAACTATTTGTTTAGTTTATAATTATAATTGTAAACACTCATTGTAATTATGTATATATTTTTTTGGATGAGTCTATCACGTGCGACGAACACGCTGAACACCACTAACGCTGAACATCGTCGAACACCATTAAATTGATTAATAAAGATTAAAAGTTTCAAGTATTTAACATACAATTAATAATTATTTTTTAAAATATTAATTAAACTATTTTCTCTCTCTCTTTATATATAAATATATTATTTTTTTAATTTTATTTTAATAAGGGTAAACTATATATTTAGTAATTTACCTATTTTATATTTCTATTTTGGTACCCAAACTAATTTTTTTTAGCAAAATAGTATCTAATGTTACTTGTTATTTCTATTTTAGTATCCTAACTGTTAATAAACGAAAACAATGACGTTGCTTAGTCAAATAATAGTTTTAGTCTCTAAAACTTATACAATCTATCAATTTAGTTCAAAATATTATCGATTTAAACTTTTTTTTATTTTTTGGATTAACAATGTAAATTTATTTTTCTTTCTTCTTCCATTCGAAGTATGAAAAACTGTGTATCATGTGACTGCGACTTTTGTAAATTTTCATCGATTACTTTGACCGTAATTAATAAGTATAATTTGCTCGTTCGAGACATATGGTCAAAAAGTCAATACTGAAATGCACAACCGCAAAGGCGAAGGTAAAAACGCAGATGCAACGGCAAACCAGAAATTGAAATGTATCCGAAACAAAAGCTGCCAACGTTGAAAACTGAAAGGCTTTACTTTTTCTTTCTATGTACTCAGCTCCTCCTTGTTTCGAAAAATCAAAACTTTTTTTTTTTAAATTTTATCTTAGTTTATATATATGTATCTGTAGCTGCCGCTTTTGAGTTCATCTTCTTCTTCTTTTATTCAATTTTTAAACTTGATATTGCTCGAGCTATTTTTTTTTAACTCAATGGCCCGAAGCTTAATTCAATTTTCTACACGAAAATGTATTCCAAGAAGCCAATTACAACAATCAAATGAACAGCAGTGCTCAGGAATGAACTAAACAACTAAAAATACATGATATACCGGTTACTAATAGATATTCTAAAAATTACAGCTCTATTATATTATGTCATTAAAAAGGGAAACGTCAGTGGGCGTCTTCCTCCCCAAAATTGAAGAAATATTACCCGAGATTGTTCTTATTTGGGTCTTCTTTGTTGATTGCTTGCCGGTGGGTGGGTTTTTTTTTTTATAAAATTAGAAGCTATTGATCAAGACCAGAGTTTGATTGGATTGAGGGAATCTAGAGAGGGAGGGGAAGAAGAAAAAAAAGTAATCGATAAAAATTTACAGGAAGTTGTAGTGAGAATAAAGAATATGTTGATACCTCGTTTTTCATGCTTCAAATGCAAGAAGAAAAAGAATAAATTTACATTTTTAATCCAAAAAAAAAATATTTAAGTTGATAATATTTGGACTAAATTAATAGATGATATAAGTTTTAGGGACTAAATTGTTATTTGACCAAGCAATGTCAATGTTTTAGTTTACTTTTAATAGTGAGGGTATTAAAATTGAAACAATACGTAATGTAAGTTCCATTGTGCTAAAAAATATTAGTTTGGGTGCCAAAATATAAATACAAAAATAGATGAGGTACTAAATATGTAGTTTACCCTCATTGAAATAAAATTCAAAAAGTTAATATATATATATATGGAAAATAATTTAATTGATATTTTTAAATAATTATTAATTATATGTTGAATCTTTGAAATTTTTAATTTTTATTAATTAATTTAATATTGTTCAACGGTGTTTATAATTAATAGTGTTTAGCGATGTTCGTAGCACGTTATAAAATTTTTATTTTTTAAATAAAATTAACGATTTTTTATAAAAAAAAATAATATCTTATTTGAACTTTACTTTCATGACAAATGTATGGTGAACTTATTACGTCAAACTTCCATAATTTTCAAGTTTTTGTGTACATCAATCCTCCACGGAGACATGTCCCTTATCATTAAAAAAAATTAAACAAAAAATAAAATAAAAAATGTTGTATATTAATTGATTTATTTTAATTAATTTATTTTGGTAACAAAACAATCCAATTGCGATCCGCAATTGAAAGAAACTCCAAAAGTATATTCCAAAGCACACATAAATAAAGGTTAATTCGTTCCTATAGCCCTCGTACTTAGAAAAATCAATTCAACACTTAGATTTTTTTACACTAAACTAGATTTATAAACCCAAAAATTAATCAATGTATTCATTTGATCGACACAAATTATCATAAATTATTACAATGCTGATGTGACAATTCACGTGTAAATGATATCACGAAATGACTGACAAAATAGCTTCATTGAAATTTTAGAAAGTATTTTCTAGTTTTGAATTTTGTTTGGTTAGGAGAAAAATAAGGTGAGAAAAATTGAAGATATGATTTGATAGATTTGTTAATAATATCACGAAATGAAAGAAATGTATTGTTTAATTTTTAGGACGAAATTAAAAAATATAAATATTGATGATATTTTTTTATAATTATGAAATAAATTGATAAAAATACATAAATTTTGACATATTATTTCAAAGACTTAGTTACCAGAGAGGATGTACACAAAGTGGGTGGGGAAATTTATTTTTTATCTAATAACATTTTAGGTCCTATCTATCAGTTTAAACTTAAGTTAATTTAGACTTTTATTGGTATCCCCTCCAAATTTTCAGATTAAATACTTGATGGGTCCTTACTATTTTGAATTTATGTAATTTATCCCTCCTAATATTTGATACTTTTTTTTTATCCTAATATTTGATACTTTATCCCTAGTACTATTAGTAACTGAAATGATACAAAACCATTAGTTTAATGAGAAAGTTATACTTTTCTTAAAGTCAAGTGAGAAAAACATATTCTCACTAATAATTCAGAGACCGCAGGTGTAGTTTACCCAGAAAGGAAACGTACTCTTTATTTTCCAATTAGGGTTCTACTTCTTCTACTAGTAGGGTTTCTCCGTTTTATTTTTCCTTCAAACTTAAACAAAGTGGGCAAATAATTCCCCTGTTTTCCTTCGCTTGATTTTTTTTTTCAAAGTTTCTTCTTTAAAACTCATGTGACATCAATATCCCACACACCCAAAACCTCAAAAAAAAAAAGATTTTTATTTCTTATAGGAGAGAGAGAGAGCTTTTTGAGAGATTATGAACGTGGAGGCAAGAGTTGGGGTGGTGGTTGAAGGAGGGCAAAGGGCTTTGAATTCAGCCCACGGAACTGTCGTAGATGCTGGGGCTAGAAAGTTTTTACAGCAGCAGCAACAACAACAGCAGCAGCAGCAGCAGCAACATGGGCATTCTTCGAAGCAGGACTTGAATCCGCAGCTTGGGACCATTCAACAGCTTCTCGCTGGTGGTATTGCCGGTGCTTTTAGCAAGACTTGTACGGCCCCTCTTGCTCGTCTAACCATCTTATTTCAGGTCTGTTTTTCTAATTGCTCTTTTTGTTTATTTGGAAACGCTGCTTCTTTTATTGATTTTATAGGTAATTTGATCTGGGTATCTCGTTTAAGTAGCGCTGGGGGATTGGGGATAAGGGTTTGTGATGCTATTTGAAGGAAAACTGCAACTTTACAAATTCGGTTCTCGATTGTATTTGAATTTCGATTTTAAAATATGAGGTAAAAGATTAGTTTTTTCTTGTTGGAAATAGGTTCATTAAAGGGTAAATATGCAATAATTTTCTTGAAAGAAACATAGTTTTAATGGATTTGGATAAAGGATTAAAACAATACTGACCAATTGAGTAATTGTATAGGCTCCAGGGTTAAATTTTCACTTTTAGCATGGAGTGACAGAATAATGGTGGCAGCTTAATGAATTTGAATGATATATCTCAAAACATGTCATGAATGGAGATAATGTTGCTTGCTGTTATGTTAAGCCGGGAATACAATCTCTCTAACCTTGTTGCCGATGATCTCTTACTTTCTCAGGTCCAAGGAATGCACTCGGATGTGTCAGCATTGCACAAGGCTTGTATATGGCGTGAGGCTTCACGCATTATTAATGAAGAAGGGTTCAAAGCATTCTGGAAAGGCAATCTGGTTACCATTGCTCATCGTCTTCCCTACACTGGAGTCAACTTCTATGCCTATGAACGCTACAAGAGTGTATGTTCTGATCCTTTGTTTTCAAAGTGATGGCTGTACTGTTTTTTTATCAACCATGTTTCACAATTCATTCATTCATTTGTTTTTGCAGTTCTTGCAATCTGTTCTCCGCCTGGAAAGTCAAAGGGGACTTGCCTATACTGATATTGGTGTGCACTTTGTAGGCGGTGGGTTGGCTGGAATGACTGCTGCCTCTGCTACATATCCATTGGATCTTGTAAGGACACGTCTCGCAGCACAGGTAATGTGACTAAACACCTCTGAGTGAATAAGGCACTTGCATTTGCCGTTGCCTATGCTTGGACCAAGTTTATATGTTGTATTTCTCTCTCTCTCTCTCTCTATATATATATATATATATATATATAGTTTCTTCTTTTTTTCTTACCCTCCTTTTCAACTATTCTTCTGAACTTTACAGAGAAACACAATATACTACAGGGGCATTTGGCATGCCTTTCAGACCATTTGCAGGGACGAGGGATTCTTCGGCTTGTATAAAGGACTTGGAGCAACATTATTGGTATATATTTACTGTTTTTCATTAATTCATGAATTTCTTATCTAATTATCTCTAATTGCTGCTGCAATGCTATGTGTGATGCAGGGTGTTGGACCAAGTATAGCAATAAGCTTTTCAGTATATGAATCTTTGAGATCTTATTGGCAATTACAAAGGTATTCTTATTGCTTTAGATTGGTTGGTAGCATTTGATTTGTTATTTTGGCTCGATCTTCTTATTTTGGAATCCCTTTGATTTTGCTTTAGGCCTGATGATTCAACTATTATGGTTAGTCTTGCTTGTGGCAGTCTCTCAGGCATTGCATCATCAACAGGTTAGTAATCTGCAAGTGCATCCCTGCTTTTTGGTTTGACTCAGCCGCTGTATTTCAGTATAGTTGGGACTGACTTGATTTATGGTTCTTGTGTTCATATGATTTTGGTACATAACGGACTTGTTCTCTCAAGTTGTTACTAATATAAACTAATTTCTTTGTTGTCACTAATATAAACTAATTTCTTTGTTGTCACTAATATAAACTAATTTCGTTGCTATTTAGAATTAATTTAATCAGTGAAACATGACAAAAAAAGTCGTTTTACCAACTGAATTGACTGATGTTAAGTTGGTTCGATTAGGTTGGTTAGTCGAATAAATCTGGAGGTGGTTGGTTAAGTCATTTAAGAAATGAAAACCAATTGAGCTGATCAAGAAAAGTGATTCCTCTCCCCTAATCCCGATTGGTAGAACATGGTATTTTCAACTAGATCTCAAGCATGGACTTTATAAGATGTTTGTTCTAGTAATTATTTAGAAGCTGTTTCTGATCACTGCATGACTTTTCTTTTTCATCGCTGATGATTTGCAGCGACATTTCCTATTGATCTTGTGCGGAGACGTATGCAATTGGAAGGGGCTGCAGGGCGAGCTCGTGTTTACAATACCGGTTTGATTGGAACTTTCAGGCATATAATCCATTCTGAAGGTCTTCGTGGGTTGTACAGAGGGATTCTGCCCGAGTACTACAAAGTGGTTCCTGGTGTCGGCATCGTTTTCATGACCTACGAGACATTGAAGATGCTTCTATCAAGCTTCCCGACCAATCAGTAGCTTCAGTTCTGTTAAACCATCCGTTAGTCAACTCAGTTCTCATGATGACAAGGAACCCCGAAAAAGGCACGGTAAAAAAGTGAAAGCAGTCAGTTAAGCATTAAAGATAGGTAAACAGATCGTTCTTTCATTTTCTTAGATGAAAAACCAGCCCTCTTTTGCTATTCAAGAAAAAAAGATGAAAAACCAGGGTGGTAAATTTTGTGTTACCATTTTTGCTTAATGTTTGTGTAATTAGCACCGCAAAGAGTGATGACAAGTGTATAAACTTATCTAGTGTGAGTATACTTGGGGATTAAGATTTAGTTAACTAACAATTATTGATGATCCTGCCATCATCACAGTTTTGTATGCGACTTGTTTGTTAACTGCCTCCCAGCAGTCCTTTGTATTTGGATGATAGTATTAAATTACAAATGATAGAAGTTAAAGAAAAGCTGTGTGGTTTGAAAGCATTACAAGCTTTTGCAAATATCTCTAGATTTTTTTTGACATTACACCAAACAGGAGGAAACAAACATCTCCAGCAAAACAGAAAACAATCCTGAAAACCAGGAACAGGAACAAACGAAGGCGGTATAAATGTCTTTGGAACAAACAATCCTGACATCTTGTCTTCTGAATCATCATGGCTTCAGGGGAAGGTGAGGAATGATAAACAGGATACACAAAAAACGAACAGCCCCCTACGGATGTTGAAATCAGTATGACTAAATTTGGCTGATTCAGCCTTTGTTGTTGGGCAAACATCTCTAGATCGGAGTAATTGTTTTACACTGTTTTGATGGTCAATGATTAAAGGGTGTGGCATGTACAAAGAGAACCACTGGATTTGTCATACAAAAGAAAGTGTTAGCAGAAGATGCATGCCGGTGGAAAGTAGGCATGGATTTTATTCCCAACTCAGAAGTTGCTTTGCTTCTTTTAGCTGAAGGTGAAATCAGACATATGCTCCATTTACTAGTCCACCTGGCTGACATTGATCTACCGCTACATGATTGATGGCGGCGTTTGACATCAGAAATGGACATATTATTCTGCAAGGGAAGGAAAATCCTGTTAAAGGTGCCAACAGATTGGTTGCATCCGTTTGCTGCTACGTTTAATAACCTAAATGGCCGTTTGTCCACTATTTTCTTTTCGTTTAAACGGTTGTTTGTTAATAGCTGGATTTTACAGCTTTTGTCAACGGGCGTTCAACCCATACGGCCGTTTGCCCACAACAATAACAAACAAAGGTAAGACTTGAATTTGCGGCGTTAGCATTGCCAGTGTAACTTGTAAGGTTACCATAATTGTTGAAACATGTTTTTCTAATACTCTTAAGGCGTTTATAAGGTAGTATATGTTCATATTTTTTAATTCTTTAATAAAATACACAACTTACGGTTATACATGTTTAAACTCGAATCTCTTAAGATGAATGTTATCTCTTTTTTTTCTTCATTAGGACCACTTGTTAGGTTCAATTGTTGCAATATGTTATACATGAAAAATATAATCCGATAGATAGTATTTAAAAAATGGTCATTGAACTATTTCAAAATGTTCATTTGGTTACATATTTTTAAATGTTACAAAATAGACATTAAACTTATGTTTTTGTTACAAAAAGATTATCGTATCGTTAACTGCTATTGAGGAGGTGAAATGACAGTTAAGAAAATTTGTATAACGACGTATTTAGTTCTTTATATTTACTATTCAATTAATTTAGTCTTAATTAAAAAATCAATAAATTTAATACTTAGTATTTACAAATCTTATTAATTTAGTCATATTTTAAATTAGAAATAATTTAATAATTTTTTTTCTAATGGTGACACGTATAAGTTATAACTATATAGTTGAAAGAAAAAAGAATAAAAAGAAATAAATATATTGATGTTCCCAACCATTGAACCAAAATCAATCCTTAAGACAACCCGTTTCATTGTTTGGGACAACGGTGATCTTGTCACTAAGGGACGTTTGATTCGCGGAAAAGATCATTACTAGTGAGAATAATTTTTTTCAGAATCACATACCCACGTTTGGTTCAAAAGCATTCCTTCCAGGGGTAATGAAATATTCTCAACAGTAGCTATTTTTGGCTCTTTTCCCGGGAATGTCATTCCCTCCCTTTACTTAGGTATTAGACAATTCCCTCCCCTTTGGACAAGAATATCCCTAAAAATATAGTTATTTTAAAACGATCTTTTCTTTTTGTATATAATTACACAAGTATAAATTTATTTTATTTTTTAGTAGTTTAGGGTTTTAATACTTATTATAAAATAATACGATGCATATAAAATAAAAATATATCGGATTTTTATTTTATTTCGATTTTTTTATATATGTGTTTGATTCAAATTTTATTATTGGTATGTATTTTATTACATTTATTATTTAGATCAATTTTCATAAAAAAAAAGTTTTCATATTATATATTTTTATATTTTTTATGAACTTTTATGTAAATATTTTGACTTTAATCTTAAAACTTCTGTTGGTTAAAAAAGAAAATATATTTCAAGGACAATTTGGTAAAACATGCATTTTTCTTATCTTATATTCCTTCAACCAAACAATGTAATCTTACATTCCCGCCAAACAAATCAAACAAGGTAATACAACATTCCGGGTAATATGTTAGGTAATGTAACATTTCGGTAATCTCATTCCCAAAGGTAATCTTACATTCCGTGAACCAGCATTTATGGTAGTTTCGTACTGATTAGTCTAAAAGGTTAGTTAATTGTTAAGCAGTTATTGAATTGTAACTTAATTATTAAAAATGTCACTCGTTTTAACTATTGGCGGTTAATCGTTATTGACAATTCGTTTACATGTTAACCTCTAACCTATTACAATTTTTTCACATGTTCAATGATTCTTTTAACAATAATGAAATTATCTCTCCAATAAATATTATATTATAAGAGGACGTCAATCTTGAAAACAAAATATATGTATAAATAATTTAAGACTTAAGGGTGCTTGAAGACCTTAAAAAATTTTCGCACCTAATTAAGTCCTCGAACCAATAAATTGAACCAATTAAGTTATTTAACCAATTTTGACAATCAATTTTTGAGGGAATTTTTTAGATATTATTGCCACGTGACACACTACAATACTGTAATGTGACATTTACATATAAAATATATAAAAAATAAAGTGACAACATTATAACATGAAACGTTGCACCAATTGATAGAAAAAAACTATTAGATTTAGTGTAACACCCTAATATATTAAGTTAAAAAAATAATGAACGATAAAAAAATAGGAGAATGCTACCATGGGGTGTTAAACACGTAGCTTATGCTTAGCAAACCCAAGCTTTAACCATCCAAGCTAAGGATCTTTTGGTGTTGTTTTGCACCCTTTTAATTTTAAACCATATTTCATGGTCTGCACCAATATTAAATAAATATGAACCAACCTCACCAACCGGTAATTAATATTTTTTTAAACTGAAAATATCAAATTGATCTAGAATACTAAAAGCCTCTTACCAACTCCCTATTTTCGGCCACCCTCCGATCTCTTGCACCGCCTGGCCATAGCTAACACTGCCATCGTCGATGTGACCGTCGCCTCACGCCGATCACGCCCTTAGTTCGCGGTGACCAGCCGTTGTCTGCCGTAAAAGTCCATTTGTTTACTTCTTCGAAAAAGCCAAGAGTCTCCTTTGTTTTCCGCGTTTTCCAGTCATGTTCGTCGTCCGATCGTCGCACCGTCACCATCAGTGAACTCCTCGCACCGTGGCAAGCAAAACCCAAACGATTAATCATCGATCCGTCGCAGTTAGGGGCAACGTCTGAGTTATCGATTTTAACCGTTTTCCCTCCGTTTAGGTAAGTTTGGTAAGGTGTTCGACTCGATTTCAGTTATTTGTTATAATGGTTGAAATATGGAGTTAAATGTCGTTCTTTTTCTGGAAAAAAATGGGTCGTTTGGGGTCGTCGAGGACATTTTTGGCGAGAAGCCGATGAAGATGTATTTAGGTAAGTGGGTCGGGTTGTATTTGGCCCAAACCCGACCCAAGTTTGACCGAACCGTTTTTGCCCAACCCGAACCGAGTCAATATGTCCTAGTCAACTCGTTCTAGTTGGACCGTTTACTCTAACTGTTGACTTTGACCAAAAAGTCAACTTTTTTTGAAAACACCTATTTTGGATTTTTAACATTCTAAGCCCGTTTCACGAAATTCTAACACGAAAGCCTCCAAATCTGACCTTGAACCCGAACATGCTTATGTATTAAGCTATTTCTTTTAAGAGTGGGAGTTTATATTTAGTAAAGGACTGATGTGAATTATTATCTGTTTAAAGGTACTCGAGATTCACCTGACCGCTAATCTGCTCAGCTTAGCTCCTCCCGATTTGCTCACCAGTGCGCACCCATGGTTACTAGTATGATCTTAGAAACTCAGTGAAATTATTAAATTAAAATTTATTCTCTTGTAGTAACCTTGTTCCGTTATGATATAGGATCTAGCACCGCTGTAGAGCGTAGTGAGCCAGGTGCTTAGTAGACTATTTTAACCATCTTTTTGAGGTGTGTTCTTTGTGTGTTATATTACTGTTTCTATGTATTGTTTGAAATGATTTCTCTAAACCAAACATGAAATACTTCATCAGATTTATAGCATGACTAATTTACATGTCCGAAGTATACCCTTATGTTTGACTGAAAACATGTTCTCTGGTTACTGTTTTTGTAACACCCGGGTTTGGGGTCGGGTAGAAATAAAATATTAAATAATGTTTCGGGTTTTCCCTTTTCTTTTTAAAACTTATTTAATATGTTGGACCCGATTTTGATTTAAAGCCCGAATTTCCATAGATTTTAGAGTCTTGGATGATGGCCATTTTTCATTAATGGCAGTTTTGTAATTACATGGTCTTTGTAAAATAAAACCCCTTTTATTTCAAATACCCAAATTTCTATCATCTTCTACCTCCAAAAACATTTCCAACGTGAAACTCCCCCCTCTATTGGAAGTCACTATTCCATCACCAACCTCCTTCATCCATAGTGATTTTCAAAAGGTAAGCACACTCCCATGTTGTCCTCTTCTTCCCCTTGCTACCCATGTTTTTAGTTTTCATTGAAACCCATTATTTTGTACTTTGAGATTTTTGGGTTTTAAGTTAAAAATCTAAACTTTATTAACCTTTAAGTAAGTTTTTGATTCTTTGAAGTTAGAAAGAGCTGTTGTACATAATAAATAGGGGTATCGAAACGCACGTAGGCATATCGATATGGGGTATCGAAACGGCTAAGACCGTATCGATACCTTTTTCTCGACTTAGCTCACTGGAAGTTTCCGTTTCGATACGAGGGTTTACCGTATCGATACGGGTTAACTACCAATTTAAAATTTGGTTACCTAACAACTGACACCAACAGTCGAAACATTTAAAACGACCTGAATTAAAATTTCGTTAAAACCGTATCGATACGGGTGAAGCCGTATCGGTACACCATTCAAACTCTTTTAGACTTTACAAAGGAGCATATCGATACAGATTGAATCTGTTTCGATACGGTGTTTTGATACGGTTAAGAGCGTATCGAAACGAGTTCCTCTAGTGGCTAACTTTGTAAAAAAGGTATCGATATGGCTGGAAGCGTATCGATACACCTGGACGGTTTTCAATAGTTTGGCCTTGGAACACTTAGAAAATATTTTGAGTTTGAGTTTTTCAAATCAGTTTTAAAGTGTTGGTGATTTAAAACTTGTTAAGGGACTTATAAAACAATTTTAAGTTTTTCAAATTGATCCTTAAAGAGTTAATTATATCAAAATCATACATAGGTTTCACAAAAAAGTCAGTTCAAAGCTCTAGAAGAGATATATATTACTACCAAAAGATAATTTTCATTAAAATCTCCAAAAGAGCTAAATATTCCTATTTAAAAGAACAATTTTGATGGTCGTACTAGACGTGTACAAGTGATATTGAATCACATGTTCTGGTTTATCAAATTCAAAAATGTATGTACACATTTGTATATAGTTGGCATTATCGGTTAGACCATCCTGATCAATAATGATGCGAAAGCTATTGAGATTTATATGCACATTTATGAAAAGAACCTGAAGTTCTTGTGGTGCTTGTTCTCAAAGGAATTAACTAAATTTCACTTATTGAAAGAACGCGAAGTTCTTGTGTTACTTGTTCTCAAAGAAAATGATTAAGATCCCACTTACCAAAAGAACTTGAAGTTCTTGTACTAAAGTTGAGATTGCATATCTTGCATGTCTGAATGACATATGAGCCCATTTATCTATAAATGTGGAAAGTTTTATATGATTTTAGTATATGCTTCTACATTGTTTTATCAACTTACAACCAAAAGTTTGTGAGATTGATTCTAAAAGAATTCAGATTATGCAATTAGACTATTCGTCTTGCAAAAGCTAGTAGGTTTATATTTTAGGCTATATCAGTTGTTAAAAAGTCTATTGATTATGAAAAATACAGTTTAGCAAAATTTCAATTGGATGCCTCCTCTTTAATAGTTAAATTACGAGAACAAAAGAGTTATTATTAATATGGTGTTTCCATATATCAACACTTATACACATCAAGCCAATGAGTTATAATAAACTCCCCGTTATGATTGGTTTCTGGTCAAAAGCCATATATTTCTCATTTTATAATTTTTGAATGCGCGATATGAATTGCTCCACCACAACGCACAAAATGGGTAAATAAAAAGGGTTGAGAATATATATTGAGTACGGGTCTCCTTTTATGTTTAAACTCTTAAACATTAATTGGAGAATCATTTATGAGATAATTTTTCTCAACATCAGGGGAGAGAATAATCAGTTGGATAAAAAAGGAAAATGAATTATCATTATCTAGATCCTCGAATATGAACTAAAAGTTCATAAGATAATTCAAGTTATTGTATGTCAACTTCCAGGCATATTTACTGACCTAATGAGAGTAATCAAGTCTCATATATCAGTTAAAAATGCTCTAACTTTAAATTACATGTTAGAGCGAATGGATGTAAATCATGTCTGAAGCATGATAGTTGAAATTGGTTCCAATGATCAAAATTCTCGTAAATAGAAAGTAGTATGAAATAGTCATATATTGGAGGCGGGTGCTCCTGAAGAGACCCAAGACATAACTAATTATAAAACTCTTGAAGAGTTTCAGGTACCTGAAATAAAGATTTAAATCTTGAAGAGATCTCGATTAGTTATGTCACTACGAGAATGAAACTAGAAAATTAAAAAGTTGTCGACAACGATTTTGCAAACAATTTTACATAGAATACTTCTATAAAAGTAAAGAAAGAAAACGAGGATCTTGTATAGGAAACTATAGATGTTTAAATGATTGGCCAATATAGAAAGACGCTTTGAACTTCCAAAAGAGAAGTATTTGGACTAGTAGTCCAAACACCTAAAGGTGTAATGCAAATGAGGCACAAATAAGTAGTCGTAAATACAATTTGACTTATGATTTATGAAGAGTTTTAATTACTTCATTGTGGATGCAATTAATTTGGTAGTTGTGAAATATATTGCATGCGTCTAATTATTTATGGATCCCTATTTATCCTTAAAGGATTTAAAATGATAGAAGCATTTGGAAATTTTTGAGGAAATTTATTTAGACATGTCTCATTGAATATTTTGGCGCATTTGGTATAATCGCCTTAGTGAGTACTAATTGAGGAAATATTGCAAGAATGATCAAATTTCTTTATGTATTTTATAAAGGAGTTTTGGATCAAGATTCATTATGATAATTTGAATTTCATTAAAACTCCTGAAGAGCTTCAAATTAGAAACCCATGAAGTACTTTCAATGCATTTAATGAAAGTATTTGAGAAAAAGAATCTTGAGATGTGGTTTTGTCTCGACCTAAATATTGAGCACTTAAATATGCGTTTTTGTCTATGAATGGACATAAGTTGAAAGAATATTAAAAAAGATTCAATATGGATAAAGCATATCTATTGTAAGATTGTTGGATGTGAATAAAGATAATTATATCTTTTCTTGGTCTTGAGGCATCATATATTAGTTGGTCAAGAAATATCCATGGATATACAAAGTTAATTACCTTTAGATCTTCAAACATTCGTCGATGACTCCTCAAATCTTGTAGAAATAATTGTTATGCACGAGGAAAGACAAAAATGTGTTTGGCTAAGACCATTGACCCAACTTAACTAGAAGATATGTGATTTACTTTCACAAGATATGATACACATGATATATTGTGTAGAGATAATGAAAGGTGGATACATCATGGAAAATATTACTCTAAAGTTTCATTGACACGCGTCGTATAGTGTCAAAAATAAATCCTTAAGCTCAAATAAATAAGAATAAAAATAGTATAGCGAGAATAAGAGTCGATCCACAGGGAATAGGAGTTCTAACACTCTTTCGTTTTGACTTAGACCGAGAAACCTGTAAAAATAAAAATGGGGGTTTAGAGAATTGATTTGAGTAATGAAAAAAAATAATAAGAACGGAAATAAATATTGAAAATGAATTATGGAACGAATTAGCCTCAAGCCACGCTTTGCCACGACATCTTCGATCACTGAAGTTGATTTTTCTTCACCTTTCCTGCAGGTTACAGTCTACAAGGCCCAACCCTTGTAACTTACTTCTCGTTGGTAGATTCGACTCCCAGGGCAATCCTTGAAGTCAAACTTTAGTGAGTTAGCCACGACAATCGATGCTAACCCAGATCTGAGTTAGTGCTGGAGAAGCCCGTGCTCGGATATTCGTCTCGATGAGAATTGTTTCCGATTTCGATTCCCCTTAGTGGATCGCCACTAAGTTTGTTCTTAGGGAGTTGAATTGGCTACAAGCTTTTCCTCGTCCCCAACGATGGATCTAAACCACTTCAAGCCGATGCGCGCTCTCGGAATGAAACAATTGCGATGCCTAAAGATTAGGCCGATTGCCTAATCAATTTTGCAGAGAATCTAAAAAGGAGTTGTCGAAGGATTGAAGTATTTCCTAATCTCACGAGGTTTGTCGGGTTTGGCGTTGCTTTTGGCTAAAGGGAATTTAGTTAAGCATGGTTTGTGAAAAACCCATACTTAATAAAATAAATAAAAATGGAGAAAAGAAAATGGAGAAAAATGGAGAGCTTTATTACTCAAGGAAGAAGAGAACAATGGAAAAATGTTTGATGAATAATTCACCCTCAAAGTGGGGTATTTATAGTAGTTGGAAAACCCTAAAAACCTAGGATGATAAATCCTAAAAAATTTAAATAAAATTACAAAAGATAAATATCAAAGTTTTGAATTTAAAAGATAAAATTCAGATGATAGGCTATCTTGATAAGTGGACTGATAGGTTATCAAGCTTGCTGACATCATCTTCTAGAAGGTGCTGATGTGGCGCCCAGTCAGCATTCATGCCCTAGTTCATGCCCATGAATCTGCCCACGAATTCAGTATTTTCTGCAGCACTTCAACTCGTTTCTGGCATTACGTAACCTGCACAAGAACAACACAAAAACATCCCAATTAAGTCCTTCAAACATATATATTCGATTAAAACAAGGACTAAAAACATAACCAAAATAAATACTTATCAAATTCCCCCTCACTTATCTGATGCTTGTCCTCAAGTATCTCAAAATTAAATAATCTTAAGTTCAAGTTTTCATCCTTACTTTCACGAAGTCTCAAAAGTTCTCAATATGATTAAACATCTAAATATGAGAGAAAACTAAGGAGCAAAAATAGATAAATGGCAAGACTAATAATTTAAAGTTAAGACGACATTCTAAAACTCTACTAACATCAATGATGCAAACCAAGTACCCTCACAAGGAATCGCTCATGTCACTCAAAGTGTTTAAGGGTAGAGAAAAATCACTCGAGCCAAAGCTAATTAGAGCATAACCATAAGCTTGTGTTTAAATCTAATCTCCACTACTAACATGAATATGATGCAAAAATCAAGAGGTATTAAATAAGGGTTGTAATGGGGCTAAGGTAAAGGTAGGATAAAGGCTGAAAATAAGGGCTAAAACTCAAGACAAAAAAATCATCTCAAAAAATATATTCGAAACTATTTTTTTTTCATTCGAACCAAAACTACTCGACAGTGTACCCTTTTTTCTTTTCGAACGGCACTGTTTTTTTTTCTGGTTTTCTTTTTCTGCAGACTCGAACAATTTCCTGCACTGTATATTCGAATCAATTCTGCACAGTTTTTTTTAAGACGATTTTTGTCTTGAAAAAGGGAACAAAAGTGATGGATTTGAGAAGAAAATTGGATTAGGCTTAAAATGTGGTAATTTTCAAGGAAAAGGCTAAGGCTCAAAGATTGTTTCACTAGGGGAAATTAATTAAAGGGTAGGTGATTTATTTGGGAAGAGAAGTGGTTAAAACCTAGTGCCTCTATCATATTAAAGCATCATAATCAATCAATGTAATCTCAAAAAGAATTTAAAAACAAGTTCTAGAATGCAACTAATTTAGCTAGGCACACTCAAAGAAATAAAGAGCAAATATCATGCATGCTCATTAGGCTCAAAAACTCACAAATATGTCTTGTGTACTTAGGTAAGCATCATGTGGATTAATAGAGAAATAAAATGTCATATAAAAGATTAAAAATTAATCATGCCAAAAATCTACCATGCAACCTAGAGTTTTCTAACATGATAGATTCAGAACCATGTGAAAACAGTGAGACAAGGCGAAATTAAGGATTTAAACAAAGAACTTAAATTAATAAATCCAAGATTTCAAGCGAACAATCAAGACGGATAAGCAAGATAAAAATTGATAAGCATATCTCCCTCCCCCTCACTTAGATGCATTTTGTCCCAAAATGAAAAATTAAAATAAAAGAGAGAAAAGGAGAGACTCCCCTAATCAATTGCCACCGATGACGAGTGGTGCCTGCTGTGGAAGCCGCCGGGCCTGGTTCCTGGTGCGAGGCATGGTGGTGGTTGATGGGTGTTTCGGGTGGCTGGTTAAAAGAAATAAAGAGAGGAGGTAGGGTGTAATTGCAGCAGGTGAGGATTTATGGAATAGGTTAAATGTTGGTCAAAGGCTGTTGAAAAGGTAAATAAATAAGAGGGTGGGGGTGTAGCCGTGTATTGCTTTGGGTTTGGGGTGGGGTCCACGAGGTTTAATTTTTAGGTAAAAGTTGGATAAAGCTGCGGCTAGGGGGAAAGATAAAAGGGAAAAAAAAGAAAAAAATTAAATTGGGTGATTGGGTGTTTGACCGGGTAGGAAATTGTGTAGGTGAGGTCCATGGGTATTTAAATTTGGTTGGGAGTGTGATGGTTGACCGGGTAGATAAGAAAAGTGTTTGAAATAAGGGTTTGATTGGGTGAAAAAGGGATAAAATTCGAATATTAAAAATTAAGCCCACACAATCCTGATAGCTTCTCATCTCTTTATTCGATCCAATTTATCTGCAAAAATAAAGAAGAGATTAGATAAAATAAAATTCAAAATAAATAATAATAAAAAAAGATAAAATGATGAGATGAAAATAAATATGAAAAATAATGAAGATAAATTTGAAAAAAAGATAAAATCAAAATTTAAAATCTTCAATATGATGATTTCGATTTTCTTTTTTTTCTTTTTTTAACTAAAAAGAGAATTTAAATAACATTAAATTATGGCAGTTTAAATGGAATAAAATAAAATAAAGAAAAATAAAAATAATTAAAATAAAAAAGAAATGGGTTGCCTCCCATCTAGCGCTTGTTTATTGTCATTAGCTCGACGACCTGGTTCAGACTACAGGCATTGCGACAAATACTTCTTCCAATTCTTGCGCTTTATCCAACTGAGTATTTACCTACGAGAAATTTTGCGATTATGGAGTTTTTTTACTGGAAAAATTTCTCTTTCACTCTTCAATTTATTTGGAGGTAATTTTAACTCCAAATTCAATTCCTGCAAAATGAAAGAAAACATTTTAGATTTTAATGGAGTTAGGCGTAAATCAGAATGAACAGAATAAACATTTTTCAACTCCTTAATTCCTTTGTCGTGATCCTTCAAGTCCCTGCACGAATCATCAACAGATTTAGATTCTATAAATTCTTCAACGGTGGGCTCAATAACATCTATAAAATTTATACTAGCAACATTATCAGGATGTCGCATCGCTTTGTAAACATCAAATTTTGCGACCTCGCCATCGAACTCCATTGTAAGGATCCCGCTTCTCACATCGATTTTCGTATTTGCAGTACTAAAAAATGGACGACCAAGAAGGATTTCGGAAGAATTATTAGTCCGATCGTTTTCCATGTCTATGACATAGAAATCTGCCGAAAAGATTAAATCTTTTACCTTTACCAGGACATTCTCTAGCAATCCTTCCGGGTAAATTATGGATCTGTCCGCCAGCTGTATAGTTACTTTTGTATCCTTCAAAGGCTCAGCAGAAAGTGAGTTATAAAATGAAAGTGACATAACATTAATAGAGGCCCCTAAGTCACACATTGCTCGTTTAATACCCACTTTACCGATTTTGCAGGGAATGGCGAACATACCTTGGTCCTTCAATTTTGGCGGCAACTTTCGCTGGAAGACTGCCGATACATGCTCTCCTAGATTAACCTTCTCAATTCTAATAAGACGACGTTTATTAGTACATAAATCTTTAAGGAACTTAGCATACCTTGGGATTTTTCGGATTACGTCGAGGAGTGGAATATTGATCTCTACTTTTTGAAACACATCTAGGATCTCCTTTTCTTCTGCTTGTTTGTCTCTTTTCATTAATCTCGACGGGAAGGGTGGTGGTGTAGCGTAGGGAGAAGGTATAGGGGTTGGATCGGGCATACCTTTTCCAGTAGGGGGTGATTTCTTTTCCTCTTCTTTTTGTACGCCATCTTCTTTAGCTTTAGGTTCGATGATTGTACCGCTTCGTAGAGTGATGGCGTTCACATTCTCTCTTGGATTAGGCTCCGTTTGAGAAGGTAATTTCCCTTTGGATTCTAAGCGACTTACCGCTAAGGTCAATTGACTTATCTGTTTGTCAATTGCTTCAAAGTGAGCTTCGGTTCTTAGTTGAAATTTTTCTTGGGCTAGAGCTAACTTTTCAACAATTGACTTCAACGATGGCTTCTGCGGTTGATATTGTTGTGGTGCAATTGGTTGATAAGCTTGATTTGGCCTCTGGTTTTGCGCGTAACTGAAGTTTGATTGGTTTCTCCATCCCTGATTATATGCATTTCCTATGGCATTGGCTTGGGCGACATCATCTTCCTGAATCATTGGACAATAGTCTGTCGGATGTTCTGGACTAGTACAGATTCCGCAAAGTCTAGCTGTTCTTTTTCTATCTGCAACAAGAGATTGCACTATTTCAACTAATTTATCAATCTTATTTTCTAAAGAAACTGTGCTTACCTCGCGAACCCTTCGAGATGGTTCGCTAGATTGATTAAATCTTTGCGAGTTGGCGGCCATGGTTGATATCAGTGTTTTCGCCGCTGTTGGTGTCATGTTGACCAGAGCTCCGCCACTTGCCGCATCTATCACCTTCATGTCCATAGGCGTTAATCCTTCATAAAAATATTGGAGGAGGGTTTGTTCCGACAACCCATGTTGTGGACAATTTCCACACAACTTTTTAAACCTCTCCCAGTATTCATACAAGGATTCAACTTCTTTTTG
The DNA here is from genome assembly GCA_958450335.1 of Hibiscus tridactylites. Classification (NCBI taxonomy): domain Eukaryota; kingdom Viridiplantae; phylum Streptophyta; class Magnoliopsida; order Malvales; family Malvaceae; genus Hibiscus; species Hibiscus tridactylites. The sequence goes on along the minus strand of OY288274.1, from coordinate 44,174,639 downwards.
TTGAATGCTTAGGATGCTGCGCCTGATTTCGCTTGCTTTCGCTGCAGGGAAGAACCTGTCAAGAAAAAGTTTAGCCATGTCAGTCCATGTTGTAACAGAATTAAGGGGTAAATCAAATAACCAATCTTTTGCTATATCAGCTAAGGAAAATGGAAATGCTCTAAGTTTGATTTGGTCATCGGATACTCCCTGTGGCTTTGTACTTAGACAAACCATGTGAAATTCCTTCAAATGTTTATGAGGATTTTCTGTCGGTAAGCCGTGAAAGGTAGGCAAGAGATGGATCAAACCCGTTTTTAGCACGAACGATGTTTCGCCATTCGGGAAAGTTATACACATAGGTTGTTGGCCATCGGGCACCGCATTTAGTTGGCGTATGGTTTGATTGTCGTCTCCCATCGAATTGGGCTCGTAATTCGATTCTGCTTCGGATGTGATTTCTAGATCGCGTTCGAGTCTCTGTTGGCGTCTTTTGTTTTTCTTTTCCCGAAGTGTTTGTGCGTTCAACTTTCGGGCTAGTGCTTTGATTTCCGGGATGAGATCAAATTGTTCTCCCGGATTGCTCCTGGTCATAAATCAAATAAAACGATATTAGTAATTTGTCGTATTCCCCGGAAACGGCGCCAATTTTGACACGCGTCGTATAGTGTCAAAAATAAATCCTTAAACTCAAATAAATAAGAATAAAAATAGTATAGCGAGAATAAGGGTCGATCCACAGGGAATAGGAGTTCTAACACTCTTTCGTTTTGACTTAGACCGAGAAACCTGTAAAAATAAAAATGGGGGTTTAGAGAATTGATTTGAGTAATGAAAAAAATAATAAGAACGAAAATGAATTATGGAACGAATTAGCCTCAAGCCACGCTTTGCCACGACATCTTCGATCACTGAAGTTGATTTTTCTTCGACTTTCCTGCAGGTTACAGTCTACAAGGCCCAACCCTTGTAACTTACTTCTCGTTGGTAGATTCGACTCCCAGGGCAATCCTTGAAGTCAAACTTTAGTGAGTTAGCCACGGCAATCGATGCTAACCCAGATCTGAGTTAGTGCTGGAGAAGCCTGTGCTCGGATATTCGTCTCGATGAGAATTGTTTCCGATTTCGATTCCCCTTAGTGGACCGCCACTAAGTTTGTTCTTAGGGAATTGAATTGGCTACAAGCTTTTCATCGTCCCCAACGATGGATCTAAACCACTTCAAGCCGATGCGCACTCTCGGAATGAAACAATTGCGATGCCTAAAGATTAGGCCGATTGCCTAATCAATTTTGCAGAGAATCTAAAAAGGAGTTGTCGAAGGATTGAAGTATTTCCTAATCTCACGAGGTTTGTCGGGTTTGGCGTTGCTTTTGGCTAAAGGGAATTTAGTTAAGCATGGTTTGTGAAAAAACCATACTTAATAAAATAAATAAAAATGGAGAAAAGAAAATGGAGAAAAATGGAGAGCTTTATTACTCAAGGAAGAAGAGAACAATGGAAAAATGTTTGATGAATAATTCACCCTCAAAGTGGGGTATTTATAGTAGTTGGAAAACCCTAAAAACCTAGGATGATAAATCCTAAAAAATTTAAATAAAATTACAAAAGATAAATATCAAAGTTTTGAATTTAAAAGATAAAATTCGGATGATAGGCTATCTTGATAAGTGGACTGATAGGTTATCAAGCTTGCTGACGTCATCTTCTAGAAGGTGCTGATGTGGCGCCCAGTCAGCATTCATGCCCTGGTTCATGCCCATGAATCTGCCCACGAATTCAGTATTTTCTGCAGCACTTCAACTCGTTTCTTGCATTACGTAACCTGCACAAGAACAACACAAAAACAACCCAATTAAGTCCTTCAAACATATATATTCGATGAAAACAAGGACTAAAAACATAACCAAAATAAATACTTATCATTCATCCCTCGTGATCTTTAGGGAAAGAAAGTATTCAAGATTGAATTATAAAGATTCAAATATCTTTTGTGGTGTTTTTATGAGGGAAGGTAAATACGTGTTGCACTCCTTTTCCCTTAACTGAGGTTTTGTCTCAATGGGTTTTTCTGGTAAGGTTTTTAATGCGGCTAACATGTTATGCGTATCAAAGATGTGTGTACTCTTTTTCTTTCACTAAAGAAAAAAATTTCCCCACTGAGTTTTTATCTTAGTAAGGTTTTAACGAGGCACATTATCTTCATATACATCCAAGGGGAAGTGTTATGAATATTTATCTATGTGGATGTCTATCATGATAAGAACTTTATCATGGAGATTTGACTTTGTAACATCCGGGTTTAGGGGTTAGGTGAAAATAATATTTTAATATTATCTTTGGTTCGGTTCTATGATTTAAATAATGGCTCGGGTTTGGCTTTCGAAATTAATTAAATTAATGATAGACTGAGTTTTGGAATTAAAACCCCAAATGACCATGGAAAAATATGTCCTTGTGAATAACCCATTTCATTAAGGGCAAATGGGTCATTGGACTTTCAATTTAAAACTAAATAAACCAAAAACCCCATTTCTTCACTTTCTTCTTCTCCCTTCACTTTCAAAATATCAGACAAAACCTCCCCAAGCCATTGGAGCTACTATTCCATCATCTCCCTTCTTCATTTCAACTCCGTTTTGAAAGGTAAGAGTACTTTTGACTTCTCCTCATCATCCCCATTCTAAAAGTACCATTCATTTTTGTTTTCATGAAGTTTTGAGAAAATAGAAACTTTGAAAATCTTGATTAAAAATGGTGTCTTTATGTTGCAAAGTTAAATGTTTTGACTTAATATGATTAGTAATGAAGTATAGAGACCAAATGATACTACATATATGAATTTCGGGTGTTTTGGACCAATTTTCGGAATTGGGTTTTGAGAGGGTTTTTGGAGGGTTTTAGAGGCTGTTTTGGGGTTGTTTAAGGTTGGTTCTTGAGGGCTGTAGGTAGTATGATATATGAGGATCATTTTGGAGGAAATTAAGGCTTGTTTGGGTGCTTGAAATGGAAGATTTCAGTGGGCTATAGAGGCTACCCGAAAATTCTGTTTTGTGACTTTGTTTGGGGTGTTAAATGCTTGTTAATGTTAATCCGGGTTGTTTCCGGTGATGTGTTATTGATTCGAACGTTTTGGTTGTGTTTGAGATGATTAGAATCGAGCTTGGGCATCGGTGAAGCATCGGGAGTGAATCCGGAGAGTTGAAGGTTGTGGCTTGCTTAGTCTTGTGCTTGGAAGCTTAGGTGAGTGGTCGATTTCCTTGAATGATTTTAAATTAGTAGGTTCGAGTATGTGGACTAGGTTGGGCTTGGTAGACCCACCTAGAGTTAGGATTAGGGTGGTAGCCTAATCCTAAACTTGGTCTAAGCCTTTGGATGAACTCAATTGGATGATTGTATATGCCTTGTATGCCATGTGATATGAATGCTTATGTATATTGTTTTATACATGTGAATTGAGGCATGAATTGTATGGCTTAAAGCATGTATGGTGATGGTTCATGGTTGTGTCCATGGTGAGTACGTGCTAAGCACGGAAATGATTGAAATGAGTAATGTGGAATGAGTAAAATATTGGCACTAGTATACTTAAATACAAATGATCGATCATTAGGATGTTAGTGTGTACACATGAGTCTAAAGTCGCGCGTGGCCTTGGTGGCGTTGAGTCACCAAGGAGGAGTACGGGTACGCCCGGAAATGGTATTTAAATATAGTCGGTGATGAGTTGAATCCCATCGACGGGGCGTGAGGATGAGTGGAATCCCCTCCGCGAGGCCGGTGATGAGTGGAATCCCACCGAGGTAATGTGGTTGTTGGATATGAGTTTCCAACGAGTCTATCCGTGTATTTGAGTCATAACTAGGTGCCAATGTTGTTTGATATATGTATCAATGTGTTGAGATTATGAGTTGTTTGGATGTTGTATGTGATTGCATGTATGGTAGTATTGAGCTCATATTTATGGCATATATGTGATATATTGCTCATGCATTTACATCTTTGTGGACTCTTGGTATGTGTAAATGGCTTTGGTTGGATCGTGCTCGGACCCTGCAATGTTGAGGTTTGTTTTTAGAGCTTACCCTCACTAAGCATCATTGCTTACGCTCTCTTTGTTCAACATTGCAGATCCTTAGTTCGTGGGTTGCTCGGGCAAGAGGAGAGCCTCCAAGTGTGGTTTGGTTTGACTTCGCCAAGTATGGATTTTTAAATATCAGACATGTAATGGTTGAGCAATGGGATGTGATATGTCTTGTGGTTGTTGTTGGTTGATAGGAGCATGTGTAGACTCCTTTATATGTATGGCTTTTTCATGGTTGTGTTGCCATGGTGTTTGTTAACTTATGTCTTTTGCTTGCTTGAGATGTTGGACTATGCTTTAAGTGTTTATACTAGTGCTTGAATGATGGTTGATCAAATGCATGTAATTGGGTTGTGACTTTGGTTTTAGACATGTCTAATTATTGTTGAAGCATGCTAGTATAAGTGTCATACTTTAGGATGTCTTGCCTTGAAGTGGTTTGGAGTCTTGGGGATGTTTTGAGGCATCTTTGTGCCTCAAAACAGCCCAGAAAAATCTGCAGACAGGGGGCGTTTCGGAACGGGTCCCCGTGTTCCGAAACGGCCCTGCGTAAATGACCTGCCGTTTCGAAACGGATGAGGGTCGTTTCGGAACGTTTTCGCCACTGTAATTTTGAGAAATTGGCGAGATGAAGCCGTTCCGAAACGGGCCTTTGAAGTTCCGAAACGGTCAAATCTCGTTGACCACGAGATATTGACCGTCAAGGTCGTTCCGATACGGGTCATCCCTGTTTCGGAACGGTCACCTTGTGGTCTAACCAGGGCCGTTGACCAGGTCAGGGCGTTTCGGAACACCCTATAGGTGTTTCGAAACGGCCTGCTGGAATGAAGTAAAATGGACTGTTTTATGTTTGTTTGGTCGGTGAGTGGTGCGTTGTTTGGTTCTTCCGCTGCTGTGCTTCACATAGGATTATAATTGCATCTAGATAAGATTAATGAAAAAAAGAATTTTTCCGGGTCGTTAACCGAGGGGAAGCCTTAACGGGTTTCGCTTCGGTTTTCCCCGTGTGGCCCACTCGAACCGGTCATCCAACCAGACCAGGACGAGGGGGTTACACTTGTTGGTATCAGAGCCTAAGGTTACCGAGACCTTGGGCAGGTAAGTGAGGTAAGTTTAAGTTTTTAAGTTGAGTTGCACGGTGCTTGCTTGTTCTGCATGAATGGTTGCTTATGTGACAAGTATGCTGATTGTTTTACTTTTAAGCACGTGTGTGTGGGTCCCATTGCTACTATTACATTGGAAAAATGTTTTTTAAGTGAGGAAACATACTTGGACACTTAGGAGCCTCACCTTGCTAACCCATTTGGTGTGTTGTTGTTGTGGTTGTAGTTAATATTTGAGAGAGCAATGTCTAGACCGAGAGGTAGACCGAGGTTGGTTCGTCAGGAACCGCGAGTTGTAGCTCCGGTTGAGCCGATGCCTGGTGCGAGGGTTCACATAGAGGGACCGGGGGCCGCGGGAGTTGGCGCTCCTCCACCACCACCACCTCCTCCACCGGGAGTTGGGGCGAGAATGGAGCCGGAGGAGAGGGACCTCAAGGTGGCCAAGGTCCAGCTGGAATTGATATGACTCCGCTAGTGCAAGCGATAGCGGGAGCGTTCCAGGCCGCAGTTGCGGGAGCTCAGGCTGCAGTTCAGCCTAGGTGTGATGATGCTAACTTACCTTTGGAGAGGCTCCGTAGCTTAGGGGCCGAGGAGTTTAGAGGATCTACTCCGGAGAGGTCGGAGTTATGGTTGGAGAAGACAGTTCGTATCTTGGCTCAAATGGGTTGTGCGGGCGCACGTAGATTGTGTTGTGTGATCTCACTGCTTCAGGGTGATGCCTACACCTGGTGGGTCACCATCACTACCGGGGTTCCAGAGGCCGAGATAGATTGGGATTTCTTTGAGTTTGCTTTCAGAAAGAGGTACTTGGGACCGAGGTACTTGGATGAGAAGAAGCGAGAGTTTATGGCTCTTACTCAGGATGATGCTTCTGTGACTGATTATGAGATCCGCTTTGTTCGCTTGAGTCAGTATGCCCCAGAGTTGATTCCTACTGAAGTGGAACGCTGCAACCGTTTCCGATATGGATTGAATGAAGAGGTTAAGAGGTACACGTTGGCTTCTGACTACTCGGACTTTGATGTGTTGGTCGCGAGGGCCAAGGATTTGGAGCATAGTTTGGGTGCAGCCAAACGAGCTGGTGGTTCTGGTTCTGGAAAGAGGCATAACCACTCTGATGGTAGAGATGCTAAGAGACACAAGGGTGGCGGACACCAGTTTGATCAGAGACGTGGCGGTGGCCACCATGGTAGGGGCCATCAGGGCCATAGAGGAGGAGGGCGCTTGCCCGAGTGTGCACAGTGTGGGAGACAGCACACTGGAGAGTGCTGGGGTAACTTTCATGCTTGTTGGAACTGTGGTTCGAGGGACCACTTTAGGAGGGACTGTCCACGTCAGGCAGCTCAGGCACCGAACATAGCTCAGGCTCCTGCGAGAGGGAATGATTTTCAGAGAGGCCGTGGGCGCGGTCGTGGCTACTTCCAGCCGAGGGCTGATGCACCTAGAGCAGATGCTCAGAGGAACCTTGCACATGTCGTGGCTGTGCAGCCAGAGGCGGGAGGACCAGCGAGGGTCTATGCTCAGAGAGGGGCCGGGAACGACACCGATGTGATAGCAGGTAATTTTGAGTTACAGTCTATGTCCTTGCTTTCTTTGGTTGATTCGGGTTCTACACATTCCTACATTCTGAGTGAGCATGCACAGAAGTTAGATATTCCTGTTGAGATCTGAGATGTAGGTATGCATGTTACTAGCTCTTTTGGTGAGACAGTTGTAGTTAGACGTATGTATAGGAGGTGTCCGCTGAAGATTCAGGGTCATGTGTTCTCAGTTGATATGATGGAACTTCCTTTCTACGGTTTTGATATTATTTTGGGTATGGATTGGTTAGTTGAGCATCGGGCTAGTGTGGATTTTGAGACAAAGAGAATTTCCTTGAAGCTTTCTGATGACTACGAGGTAGTGGTAGTGGGCGAGAACATTAAGTTTTTGTCTAATGTGGTGTCAGCTTTAGAGGCTCATATGTTGATGGACTCTGGATGTGGGGCTTATTTAGCTTATGTTATGAATCCGGATATGAGTGAAGCTAGACCGAAGGATATCAGGACAGTGTGTGACTTTTCAGAAGTGTTTCCTGAAGAGTTGCCTGGTTTGCCTCCTGACAGAGATGTTGAGTTTGTGATTGAGACAGTTTCAGGGTCTAACCCAGTTTCGATAGCTCCGTATCGTATGGCTCCGAAAGAGTTGAAAGAATTGAAGAGTCAGTTGCAAGAATTATTAGACCGTGGTTTCATTAGGCCTAGTAGTTCTCCGTGGGGTGCTCCAGTGTTGTTTGTGAAAAAGAAAGATGGCAGCATGCGCATGTGTATTGACTATAGACAGCTGAATCAGTTGACCGTGAAGAACAAGTATCCGTTGCCTCGTATAGATGATTTGTTTGATCAGTTGAGGGGTGCTTCAGTGTTCTCGAAGATAGATTTGAGATCCGGATACTATCAGCTGAAAGTGAAAGAGTGTGATGTTCCGAAGACAGCTTTTAGGACTAGATATGGTCACTATGAGTTTCTTGTGATGCCATTTGGGCTCACGAATGCACCAGCAGCATTCATGGACATGATGAACAGAGTTTTTAGAGACTATCTGGACCGGTTTGTGGTTGTCTTCATTGATGATATACTTGTGTACTCGAAGACAGAAGAAGAGCATGATGAGCACTTGAGATTTGTTTTGCAGAGATTGTTGAGCAATCAGTTGTATGCGAAGCTCAGTAAGTGTGAGTTTTGGATTCGAGAGGTTGTATTTCTTGGCCATGTTGTTTCGGCCGAAGGCATCCGAGTTGATCCATCGAAGATTGAGGCTATTGTTGAGTGGAAACAACCTAAGTCCGTGACCGAGATTAGGAGTTTCCTAGGATTAGCCGGTTACTATAGGAGGTTCGTTGATGGCTTCTCTAGAGTAGCCGCTCCCTTGACTAAGTTGTTGCAAAAGGGAGTCAAGTTTGAATGGTCAGATGCAAGACAAAAGGCCTTTGAGAAGTTGAAGGAAGCTTTGACAAATGCTCCAGTGTTAGTACAGCCTGTTTCAGGTAAGGAGTTTGTGATTTACAGTGATGCTTCCTACGTAGGCTTAGGATGTGTTTTGATGCAAGATATGAGGGTTGTTGCTTATGCTTCTAGACAGTTGAAGATTCATGAGAAGAACTATCCTACTCATGACATAGAGCTAGCCGCAGTTGTGTTTGCATTGAAGATTTGGCGTCACTACTTGTATGGTGAGAAGTGTGTTGTTTACACCGATCACAAGAGCTTGAAGTACTTGATGACACAGAAAGAGTTGAATTTGAGACAGAAGAGATGGCTAGAGTTGTTAAAAGATTATTATTTGACCATTGAATACCATCCAGGTAAGGCAAACGTAGTGGCCGATGCTTTGAGTAGAAAAGTGGCCGTTGAGCTGAGAGCTATGTTTGCTAGATTGAGTGTGTCCGATGATGGTGGTTTGATCACCGAGTTACAAGTGAAGCCTTCTTTGATTCAGTTGATTAGAGAGAAGCAGTTGCAAGATGCGAACTTAGTTTCTCATGTTCAAGACATAGCCGAAGGGAGACCGACTGAGTATAGTTTCAGTGGTGAGAGCTTGTTGTGCTTTAGAGATAGAATTGTGGTACCGGAAGATGTTGAGCTGAGACGTCAGATTTTGAGCGAAGCGCATTCGAGTCCCTTTTCTATGCATCCGGGTAGTACCAAGATGTACCAAGATTTGAAGAATGACTACTTCTGGGTGGGGTTGAAGAGAGATGTAGCCGAGTATGTGAGCCGTTGCATGGTTTGTCAGAGAGTGAAGGCAGAACATCAGGTTCCTTCAGGTTTGCTACAGCCTTTGAAGATTCCGGAATGGAAGTGGGAGAGAATCACCATGGATTTTGTATCGGGGTTGCCCTTGTCTCCTTCGAAGAAGAATTCAGTTTGGGTGATTGTTGATAGATTCACTAAGTGTGCTCACTTCTTAGCAGTGAACACTACGGATTCCTTGGACAAGTTGGCAAACTTGTACATTCGTGAGATTGTGAGACTTCATGGAGTTCCGAAGTCTATAGTTTCAGATAGGGATCCTAGATTTACTTCGAGGTTCTGGAGTTGTTTGCATAGTGCTTTGGGTAGTCGTCTACACTTCAGCACATCTTATCATCCGCAGTCCGATGGGCAGTCAGAGCGAGTGATACAGATTCTAGAGGATATGCTTCGTTGTTGTGTGATTGATTTTCAGGGTTCTTGGGAGAAGCACTTACCGTTGGTTGAGTTTGCTTACAACAACAGTTATCAGTCTAGTATTCAGATGGCTCCTTATGAGGCTTTGTATGGTAGACGGTGTAGAACTCCGATTTGTTGGGCTGAGACAGGTCAGAGGTTGTTACCTATGCCAGACTTGCTTAAGGGAACCACAAAAAAGGTGAAGTTGATTTGTGACCGTTTGAAAGCGGCTTCGGATCGTCAGAAGTCTTATGCAGATTTGAAGAGGAAAGAGGTTGAGTACTCAGTGGGTGAGAAAGTGTTTCTGAAAGTATCTCCGTGGAAAAAGGTAATGAGATTTGGCCGAAAGGGCAAGTTGAGTCCGAGGTTCATTGGTCCGTATGAGATAGTTGAGCGGATTGGGCCCGTAGTTTATCGATTGAGGTTACCTTCTGAGTTAGAGAAGATCCATGATGTCTTTCATGTATCTATGCTTAGGAGATATAGGTCAGACCCTTCCCATGTGATGCCCGTTGAAGAGATAGAGTTGAATCCGGATTTGTCCTATAATGAAGAGCCCATTGAGATACTTGCTTCTGATAGCAAGGTGTTGCGTGGCAAGACCATAGAGTTGGTCAAGGTGTTGTGGAGACATAGAGGTGTGGAAGAGACCACGTGGGAGAGGAAAGCGGATATGGTTGAACAGTTTCTGTATCTGTTTCCACCAGGTAATTTCAGGGACGAAATTTCCTTAAGTGGGGGAGAGTTGTAACATCCGGGTTTAGGGGTTAGGTGAAAATAATATTTTAATATTATCTTGGGTTCGGTTCTATGATTTAAATAATGGCCCGGGTTTGGCTTTCGAAATTAATTAAATTAATGATAGACTGAGTTTTGGAATTAAAACCCCAAATGACCATGGAAAAATATGTCCTTGTGAATAACCCATTTCATTAAGGGCAAATGGGTCATTGGACTTTCAATTTAAAACTAAATAAACCAAAAACCCCATTTCTTCACTTTCTTCTTCTCCCTTCACTTTCAAAATATCAGACAAAACCTCCCCAAGCCATTGGAGCTACTATTCCATCATCTCCCTTCTTCATTTCAACTCCGTTTTGAAAGGTAAGAGTACTTTTGACTTCTCCTCATCATCCCCATTCTAAAAGTACCATTCATTTTCGTTTTCATGAAGTTTTGAGAAAATAGAAACTTTGAAAATCTTGATTAAAAATGGTGTCTTTATGTTGCAAAGTTAAATGTTTTGACTTAATATGATTAGTAATGAAGTATAGAGACCAAATGATACTACATATATGAATTTCGGGTGTTTTGGACTAATTTTCGGAATTGGGTTTTGAGAGGGTTTTTGGAGGATTTTAGAGGCTGTTTTGGGGTTGTTTAAGGTTGGTTCTTGAGGGCTGTATGTAGTATGATATATGAGGATCATTTTGGAGGAAATTGAGGCTTGTTTGGGTGCTTGAAATGGAAGATTTCAGTGGGCTATAGAGGCTACCCGAAAATTCTGTTTTGTGACTTTGTTTGGGGTGTTAAATGCTTGTTAATGTTAATCCGGGTTGTTTCCGGTGATGTGTTATTGATTCGAACGTTTTGGTTGTGTTTGAGATGATTAGAATCGAGCTTGGGCATCGGTGAAGCATCGGGAGTGAATCCGGAGAGTTGAAGGTTGTGGCTTGCTTGGTCTTGTGCTTGGAAGCTTAGGTGAGTGGTCGATTTCCTTGAATGATTTTAAATTAGTAGGTTCGAGTATGTGGACTAGGTTGGGCTTGGTAGACCCACCTAGAGTTAGGATTAGGGTGGTAGCCTAATCCTAAACTTGGTCTAAGCCTTTGGATGAACTCAATTGGATGATTGTATATGCCTTGTATGCCATGTGATATGAATGCTTATGTATATTGTTTTATACATGTGAATTGAGGCATGAATTGTATGGCTTAAAGCATGTATGGTGATGGTTCATGGTTGTGTCCATGGTGAGTACGTGCTAAGCACGGAAATGATTGAAATGAGTAATGTGGAATGAGTAAAATATTGGCACTAGTATACTTAAATACAAATAATCGATCATTAGGATGTTAGTGTGTACACATGAGTCTAAAGTCGCGCGTGGCCTTGGTGGCGTTGAGTCACCAAGGAGGAGTACGGGTACGCCCGGAAATGGTATTTAAATATAGTCGGTGATGAGTGGAATCCCATCGACGGGGCGTGAGGATGAGTGGAATCCCCTCCGCGAGGCCGGTGATGAGTGGAATCCCACCGAGGTAATGTGGTTGTTGGATATGAGTTTCCAACGAGTCTATCCGTGTATTTGAGTCATAACTAGGTGCCAATGTTGTTTGATATATGTATCAATGTGTTGAGATTATGAGCTGTTTGGATGTTGTATGTGATTGCATGTATGGTAGTATTGAGCTCATATTTATGGCATATATGTGATATATTGCTCATGCATTTACATCTTTGTGGACTCTTGGTATGTGTAAATGGCTTTGGTTGGATCGTGCTCGGACCCTGCAATGTTGAGGTTTGTTTTTAGAGCTTACCCTCACTAAGCATCATTGCTTACGCTCTCTTTGTTCAACATTGCAGATCCTTAGTTCGTGGGTTGCTCGGGCAAGAGGAGAGCCTCCAAGTGTGGTTTGGTTTGACTTCGCCAAGTATGGATTTTTAAATATCAGACATGTAATGGTTGAGCAATGGGATGTGATATGTCTTGTGGTTGTTGTTGGTTGATAGGAGCATGTGTAGACTCCTTTATATGTATGGCTTTTGCATGGTTGTGTTGCCATGGTGTTTGTTAACTTATGTCTTTTGCTTGCTTGAGATGTTGGACTATGCTTTAAGTGCTTATACTAGTGCTTGAATGATGGTTGATCAAATGCATGTAATTGGGTTGTGACTTTGGTTTTAGACATGTCTAATTATTGTTGAAGCATGCTAGTATAAGTGTCATACTTTAGGATGTCTTGCCTTGAAGTGGTTTGGAGTATTGGGGATGTTTTGAGGCATCCTTGTGCCTCAAAACAGCCCAGAAAAATCTGCAGACAGGGGGCGTTTCGGAACGGGTCCCCGTGTTCCGAAACGGCCCTGCGTAAATGACCTGCCGTTTCGAAACGGATGAGGGTCGTTCCGGAACGTTTTCGCCACTGTAATTTTGAGAAATTGGCAAGATGAAGCCGTTCCGAAACGGGCCTTTGAAGTTCCGAAACGGTCAAATCTCGTTGACCACGAGATATTGACCGTCAAGGTCGTTCCGATACGGGTCATCCCTGTTTCGGAACGGTCACCTTGTGGTCTACCCAGGGCCGTTGACCAGGTCAGGGCGTTTCGGAACACCCTATAGGTATTTCGAAACGGCCTGCTGGAATGAAGTAAAATGGACTGTTTTATGTTTGTTTGGTCGGTGAGTGGTGCGTTGTTTGGTTCTTCCGCTGCTGTGCTTCACATAGGATTATAATTGCATCTAGATAAGATTAATGAAAAAAAAAGAATTTTTCCGGGTCGTTAACCGAGGGGAAGCCTTAACGGGTTTCGCTTCGGTTTTCCCCGTGTGGCCCACTCGGACCGGTCATCCGACCAGACCGGGACGAGGGGGTTACAGACTTACTTTATCATTAGGAATATTATCTACATTAATTAGATTTTAATGTATTATGTACTTCTTATGGCTATAAATAGAGGATTTACTGAAGACATTTTATATACAATTCTATATTTGATAATAGTAATACAAATTTCCCTATTTCTCTCATCTCTTTGCTCTTTTATTCTTGTTCGTTGTTCTTCGTTATTTTATTCACAACAAAAGTTTATATTTTAGAAAAAATTATTTGACCATTAATGAAGTATAAGTGAACTGCCACATGGACTACCACGTCGAAAGAACTAATATCTTAACGGTCTACTCAATTTTTTCATCTAAAAAGGTAATTTGACCAAAGTTTGATGGTCGGGGACCAAAGTGATCTAAAAAAATAAATAATTAGGGTCAAAGTAACATAAGGGGTAAATGTTAGGTGCTAAAGTTGTTATTAGGGTCAAAGTGATCCCTAACATTTTTCATTAATTCAAAACTGGACCATATGTATTTCTATTTTTTTATAATTGTGTCCAAAAATTTTAATATGGTTTTAATTTTGTCAAATTTAGTTCATAATTTTTATTTAATCAGAAATTTACATCTATTTATTTCTATTTTTTATAATTGAGTCTAATATTTTTATAATTTAATACAGAGAGTTTGACTGTCAATGTAACACCTAATACCTGATCTAGACGAATTAAGTCAGAATATTGAATGCTACAAATGGTCTATCTGTGGCCTAAAACAAATTTAAAAAAAAAAAACAAGCATATTCGATTACCTGAAAGTAAACAAACATCATGAAAGTAAAGCAGAAACAATTAACTAAAGTTACCCGAGAAAATAAACTTTTAAAAATTAAAAAATAAACAATTTAACAAAAAAGGTATTTGGTGATTTTACAAAATTTAAATCTAAAAAAAATAAAAACTTAAGTAGAAATATCTTATACCTCTGTTTTGCTAAAAAAAGAAGTTCAAATCGAAGTAAGTTTAACCGAAACGAGGTTTAGGAACTAAAATGTAAATAAATCATAAGTTTAATTTTAAGTTAAAAACTCAATTTCATATCCGTTTTAGAATTATTAATTTCAATGAGACTTAATGGTAAATTCATTTTGAAATCGGATTTCAAATATAGTATTAATTGAAAAAATAAGTAGTTTATGAGCTATTTTGAAAACATTCATAAAATATAAGGACCGTTTTTTCAAAAACTGGAATTAAACCTTTCTTTATGAGATTAATATCACCATTGACATATATACCAAGTTTCAAGTTAATCTGAACTAAAACGAGTCCTTAATTGTAATTATAAAATTAGTGATTGAAACGTAAAATTTGCAATTATAATATATTGGACTAAATTATAAAATAAATGTTTTAGATTAAAAAAATTAGGGACTAAACTGAAACGGAGGGAAAACTAAATTATAAAATTAGGGACTAAATATTAAATGAAATTATAAAAAAATTACAAATAAGGTGAAAATAAAAGTAGAATTTTTTAAATATAATTTGATAATTTTTTTTATCTTTGTTCAGCTTAGTCCCTAATTTGATAAAATCATAATAAAAAATTATAAAATTAGGGACTAAATATTAAATGAAATTATAAAAAAATTACAAATAAGGTGAAAATAAAAGTAGAATTTTTTAAATATAATTTGATAATTTTATTATTAAAAACAATGGCTTTCACTTTTCTTTCCTATTTTCCACCTAATTTCGGAGGGAAAACTATTTGTATAGGAGCAAGAAAAATTAGGGGTCTGCATTCAGTTAATTCGGTTAACCGACCAACCAAATTATTCAAAATCCATTAACTGAAATATTTTTCCTTTTAACCGTTAACCGAACCAAAATGTTTTCAAAAATGTTAACTGAACCGAAAAAAAATCGGTTAATTCGGTCGGTTTTCTAATTAACCGAATTTTGTTATAAATTTTTGGGTAAATTACACAACTGGTCACTAAATTATGGTAAAATGATATTTTTAGTCACTAAACTTTAATTTTATGCTAATTTAATAAAAGTTTAATGATCGTTTTATAATATATCAAAATATTTAATGATCATTTTATAATTTTTAAAACTTTAATGACCAAAAATAAATATATTTAATATATATAATATTTAAAATATAATAATTTCGGTTAATTAACCGGTTTGGAACCGAATTAACCGTTAACCGAAGTTTGAAAAAACTTTTAACCGTTAACCAATTTTACCTAAATTTAACCGATCGATTAACCGAAAAAATTTGGTTCGATCGATTAATTTGGTTAAAACCATATAATGCACACCCCTAAGAAAAACTACCTCCACTCCTATTTTTTTCCTTCCAAATTTCCACTATACCAAGTAACTATTGAAGTCATTTTATTTCCTCCCTCTCTTCCACTTTTCCACCCAACCAAGCAAAGCCTAGGTGTTTATTTAACCGAATAGAAGATTAGGTTTTTATTTGTGTAAGTTTGAAACTATTAGGTCATTGCACTAGACCAAGGTTGTTCTATAGTGGCGATGTTTTCGGCGTTTTTGGAGCAAACGCCGCTAAATTTATAGTTATTGCGGCGTTTTTAAGACAAACGCCATAAAGGGACACCTATTGCGGCGTTTGTGAAGAAAACGCCGCTAAAGAGAAACCTATTGCGGCGTTTGTAAAGAAAACGCCGCTAAAGCAAAACCTATTACGACGTTTGTGAAGAAAACGTTGCTAAAGAACATGAGATAGTAGGGTTTTACTTTGAAACGCCACAAGATGCGAGAAACTTTTAGTGGCGTTTATGTAAAAAATGCCACAATAGTTGGTATATACTGGCAATAGGTGATATTGTTCGTGGCATTTTGTTTAAAAATGCCGCAATAGAGTGTCTTTAGTGGCGTTTACTTACAAACGCCGCAAAAGTGGTATATCCAAAGCACATAAATTATTGTCATTTTGACCCCTCACTCGATTAACACTCAACCTCACATCCCCAAATCCAACCCTATTTCCCCTTTTGAATCGCATCTCTCACTCGCACTGCCTTTCCCCTCGAAGATTAGTAGCCACACATACCCACTCTTTCAAACCCTTCTCAAAATGTTTTGAAAATTCAATTTTCACCCCAATTACTTCACTTTGTAGCTTCATTTCGCTTGGAATATCTCAGGTAATTCCTTCTCCAGATTTTTATTCCTTTCTTGTCTTTTCGCTTTCACTCTTCTCTCCAGATCGCCTTTTTTTTAAAAAAATCTTTTAGTTTTCTCTCCTTTTTAAGCTTTCAGGACCCTTTGTTTTGAACTGTCATATATCGTGTTTTTATTTGATTTATTTCTGCAGGGAAAATTGAAACTTTTACGACGTTCTGGTTGTGTTTTTAGTTTTAGGGTTTGGTGTTTACGATCTCGGAGCCGACGTTGTCTTTCTGTGAATTTGAAGCTTGTAAAATCACTGGTGAGAGCATCTACTTCTCTATTGTAAAATCCTATACTTCTGATTTGGTTTTGTTGTCTTGTAAGTGACGACGTCTTTTTTAGGTCTATCTCTCTGTCTTGATGGGTTGTTTTTAGCATTTGGTGTATGTAGAGTGGATCAATGATATGATATAAGCCAAGAGGGGGTGAATTGGATTTTTTGAACTTTTGATGGTGGAGTGGAAAATTAAAATTGATGGAAAATAGAATTTAGAGTGGTTCAAGTTCCAATCGAACTCTACATCCACTATCTTAGCTTCACTAAGGATTTTCCAACAACCCACTAATTGTTCTTCCCCTTTTCTAGGCTAAGAGGTGGCCGTTACAAAACCGGTCAAATTTTCTACCCAATCCTCACACAACAAAACAAAGATGATGAAGGCTAAAACAAGTATCTCTCAATACAAAATATAGCCCAAATACAAGCACTCAACCCAATTGAATAGATGAGAATGAAAATTACAACTTCACAATTGGAGTTTACAAGAAATAATGGGATTTTGGCACAAATGCTTGGCTTTAATGTTTGGATGTTGTTTTTAGATCAATAGTTGTTGCTGAAGCTTTTAGAGGTCCTTTTTATACCTTCTCAATGAATTCTAGCCGTTGGGGTTGTTGCATTCATCAATAGAGTCGTTGGGATGTTATCTTCCCTCCATAAATGCAGTCTGCAACCACTCGTTTCGAAACGCCCGATCCTGTTTCGAAATAGACCAAAAAAGAAAGAGTCGTTGGGGTGTATTAAATAAACCGTACCGAAACGGGTACGATCGTTTAGGTACGCTAAGAGTCGTTTCGAAACTCGTTTCGTAACACTTAGCCACTGTCAAAGCCCGTATCGAAACGGCTTGGAAGTGTTTCGATACGCCTTAACGATAAGTATAAAGTCAGTTAAAAACTTCAACGATCATATTTTTAAAACCATGTTTGAATGCCGTTTCGAATCGTTTGAAGTCGTTTCAATACCCTTCACCCGTTCTGATGTTCTTCACCCGTTGTGAAACCCGTTCCGAAACAGAGGTTCACAGTTTCAAAAGTGTTCCGAAACACCCAAAGGCCGTTCCGAAACGGTACTCGAAAATCACTGTTTTGGCTTCAAAAACACTTAGAAAAGTTTTGACAAGCTGAGTTTTTAACTTAATCATTTTCCTTTAAATATATAGAGAGGTTTGAGGACTTAAAAATTTATTTTCTCTTTTTTAAATTAGTCCTTAAATTTTTGTTATATCGAAATTAGTTTATCGGTTTCACAGTGTAGGGTTTAATTTTGGTTTTGTTTCTATTTATTGCAACTAAGGAATGTTTACTTTGAACAATAATGCTCGAATTGTTGCGGCGCAGGTTTCAGCGACACTTCTTGCGACGCTTTTCTGAGTGTTTGGGCCGCTATAGGACTAAAAAATGCCACGAAAGAACTGTTTTGTTGTAGTGTTGTTTAATTGTTTGAAAAGATTAAACCCTTATTTGAGGAATCCTAAAAGATTAAATTTTTATTTTAACATTTAGATAATGGGATTTACTTTTACAAGAAAAATTACAAATAGTTTTACCAATAAGGGTCGAGTGCAATGACAAGATACATTGTTCTCCCAAGAAAAGAATCTTAGTTCGAACTTTGAAAATGACATTGTTAAAAAGGAGAATCGCGAATCGGGAACATAAACTGTAAATTAGGCATGTACTATAAAAAATACAAATAGTTAGAGTCCATATATTGTGAGAATATCACTTTTCTTATTTGAGATAATTATGATTGTATTTGGAAGTGATTAAGAGATTTGAATATTATTCATCAAATCTTAGATTTATTTAGAGGATATGTTTAGAGAGATGACAATAAATGAGGGCATTATCAGATTCACGGTGATGAGGACAAAAAGGTAAAGCATATGGTTCAGTGAGGACCAACACGAGGAGCCATGCTGGATCCAATTAGGCGCCGGCCTGTATTCCTTCCACTGCCGGGAGCGGAAAGTTTTCGCTGCTCTGTGAATCCAGCCTCACGCAGTGCCTTTCACTTTATGGAGCCATGAGACACAAGGCTTACGCCCAAGTCCCAAGGCTCAGCTCCAAGCTTGGAATGGGCAGGCCAGATATAGCTAACACAGATCCGACTACATGTGCCGAGCCAATGTTCCATATACTCACAGCCCCCAATAGGGTTACAAGCTTACGTTACAAAGCTCGGCGAACAGTGTAGCTGCTTACATTGTATTTAAGCAAACCATTTTATAAAAACTGAGCCGTGTGGGATTTGCTCGACTCTGAGAGACCCGAAAATGAATACTTAGCCTTTGATTAGTATAACCATGCATGTACACAGTATGAACTGCCACCTCATTTTTTACATCATCATTTTCTCTATATCAACAACTACATTTAGAGGCATTTCGATAACATTTTTAGTAGTAATTTGAAAGATGTTCATGTTGATGATAATGTAGCAACAACTGAACCAAATATTGATGTAACATTTGCTACCTTTTTCTTGTTTCATTGTTATAGATTTTGGGAGAAAGAGCAGTGAAGATCAGTACTCCATCATTGTCTTTGGTTTAAGAAGAACAGAATCAAACCACGATTCGATTAGGAGCACCTTATCCTCCCCTCTTTATTCGATTAGGCCATCATTTTCTTGCAGGTTTTAGCTATCAAGTATCAACTTATCAATCAGTGCAATCTTGTGTTTCAGAAGTTTTAAGTTGGTTTAACCGGTCACGACTGCTTGAACTGATTACTAACGTTTCATCATTACATCTTCACAGAGGAATATTCAAAGTATTAGACTAGAGAATAAACTAAAGGTGTAGTGATTGAAGCTTTGATTCTACAGCAAAGTGAAAGCTTTGAATCTTCTCTTTCACCTAAAGCAACAAGACAAAACTTGAATAATTCCTTTCTTTTCTTTCACATATACAACATTACAACTATGTGATCGATGTAATATGTAGAATTCATAACAGCTAAAGGTTCAAAAACTGAAATGGAATTGACTTATGAACCTGCAAGATATTCTTTGACCAGGAAAAGAAATCGAAAAATTGTAAAATAAAATTACAGGCGAAATGAAATTTCACCATGATCAAAGAAGTTCCTTGCAATGCAAAACTCCACTTTGAAGCCTCTTGAAAGAAACCCCCAAGAAGAAAAGAAAAAAAAAAACAGATTTCAGAAGCTTCCCAAGGGTAAGAGAAAACCCCATTCTTCTTCTTCTTCAACAAAGAAACAGACAAAATGCCTGTTTTTCACCTTGGTCTCATAAGGAACACGCTTAGTTCTTGGCCGGAACATTCATCTGGGTTCACAAGGTGAAACGACTCATAATCGGAGTTGCCAATAACATGCTCATAATTAGCCCTCATGTACATGATCTCCTCCGAATCCGACGACCCGAAACCGGCCGGTATCATCCCTGCTCCAACCGTTGTAGACTGCATGGTCTTTAACATGAGTCGGTTATGTTGGCTGGCTTTTCTTTTTGTGGCAAATCCTAATTTTCGACCATTGCAGTGCATAGTCCAAACGGGAACCGAGTGGAGAGGACAGGAGCCGAGTTCGGATGGGTGGCACTCGAGGGCGATGCGGACGGTCCCGGAGCTCATTTCTTGGACGAGCTGTTGAGTTGGGATGGAGAGTTCGAGGAGGAGAGAGGGTTTTGTGGAGAGACGATCGTGTTGGATGCAAAACCAGACGTGGCCTTTGCGTTGGCCGAAGATGGTGCCTATCACCATGGACCTGGAAGGGCGCGAGGAGGAGGCCGGCAAGGCGGGTTCGAGTTCGGTTGCTGTGGTGGAATCTTGGGAGTCTTTGTCTTCGTTTGCGTCGGTGACGGAGTCGTCGTCAGGGTGGTCGTCTCTGAGGGAGGTGCTTAGGCGTTTCTTGATGGGAATGGGAGTAGTGGTGGAGGAGGAGGCGGTGGCGGGGGTGAGACAAGGGAGGAGTCGACGGAGGACGTCGATCTTGGCCATGGGTTTTAATTCTTGGAGAAAAACAAACGGGTCAAGAGATTCGGTTGCAGAGGAAGGAGAGGGGTACTTTGCCAGTTTGCCTGTGGACATATCACATATAAAAAAGGAAGACAGCGCGGGAAATGGACACAGCCGTTAGAATTGGATATTTGCCCTTTGTTGCTCACAAGTGCATGCGTGCCACGTGGCAGTACATGGGATTGCTCTCGGACTCTATATTAATCTTTGTCGTCCGTTTAAAGCAAAATCATCCGTATAACTCATATGCTTTATAAGGTCGTTACCAGCTCATCTTAATCCTTTTATCTTTATTTATATATTTTTTTATTGAATATTGGTGTTACGAGAATCAGATATTAACTCAATTCAAAATAATACTTAAATACTATATTATTATTATAAGAAATTTTATATAACTTTTAAATGAAATTATCGAAATTAAGTGATCGGTTCTTGTAAAACATTTTGCTTGAGTTGCAGTACAAATTGTACATTCACCTAAAAGAAATTAAGTGATAATGAATTAAACACGTAATTGATAAAAAAATATATAATTCTTTTTTCACTTTATCTACAATTTATTTGTTAAACCTTTTTTATAAATATATTTTGAACTTAAAATATTTTCTTTCATTCATGTTTATAGATGTCAATTTAGGAGGTTTGATGTATTGTTTTTAAGAGGTTGTTTTTGTGTCTTCGCAATACCTTAGCCCTGATATTTTAGGTACTATAATTTTAAAATCATTATTTCTCTCAGAATATCCAATTTAATTATTTTTAGGACCGATTAATTTTAAAATTAATAAAACTAAGCATCGACGCTTCTACAACAACAAAAAAATCAAAGTAATCAAAATGCAATCTAACTTATTCTCTTATTATACACAAGCGGCGACTGCCGGGTTTGGAAATATGAGGAAAAAGAAAGAGCAGAAATTTTTAGGGTTTTCATCTTTTTATTTTTATAAACTTGTGCATATCCATTTTCAAATCTAACAATATAATTATAAAAAGGTAATCTAACAATATATACTATACTCAAATGCAAATATATATCTTTCATTGTATTAAATGCAAAATCTCCAACTATTTGAATTACAATCACCAGACATTATAAGAATGTATTAGCAATGCTTGTTTACCAGTAGAACACAATTTATTTAATACAAGACTTGAGAATAGACAACTATCAAAGTCATTGAATTATAAATCTGCAACGAAAGTTCACCAATCAAATAGCTAAAAAATTTCAGCAAGCCCTTTAAACTTGGTGATAGGCTCAACAAATTTTAATCAAAATCGCATATAGATAGTTCTTTGCCTCTCTTGTTCTTCAGTTTCAGTCATGTACCATAGCTCCGATCTCCTGCATCTCCGAGTCCTGGAATTATAAACCTGAAAAAGCACATAACAGCCATCAAATATACAATCCTCTCACGACAATCTATAAGTCAACTCCGGTGAAAAGACAGCATACCCTTTCTCGTTGACGGTGGGATCGATAATTCCAGTATACACATGAAGCCTGAAAATCACAAAGTCCGGCGAAAGGAATTTTAAATTCTATACAAATGCCAAAGTTCTCTATAAATGGGTTTTTATATTCAGACTTTAATTACCCGGGGAATTTCTCGCTCAGCTTTTGAAGGGCTGGGGGAGCTGCCAGAGCAGATATCTGTAATACAACAGCTCAAATCATTGCTAAATATATCTATATAGAAAATGATTGCTGAAGATAAGAAAATATAAACAATTTAATCATATCTGATCGAGAGTTTTTGTGGTCTGCATAAGCTTACAAAATGTGGGCAATTTAATAGCTGAGGCTCGATTGCTAACAGGGGGCTCAACCTAAAAGAATAGTCTAAAAACTTCTAAGAGGGGTCACGATCATCTAATATTGTTTATGTACCAGAACAAGTGAACAATAGAAGAGACGGTTATAAGTATTTCAGCCCGAATCAATGAGAATTTGATATCATAAATTCAATGCATTAGTAAGAACACGAAAAAGAAATACTTAACTAAGAAGATTAACTGGAATATTTAAAAATCAACAAGTAACCCGAAGAACTAACAAAATGTATATTCAACTGGAAACATGAAGGAATCTTCCAAATTATTTACCACTCTCATTTGTTTGTTTTGAATTCCTCGTTCCTTCAAGAGGTCGAGTGCAGCCACAATTGTGCCACCTGAAATTGTTAACAAGAAAATTAGCAAAAGGAAAACAATAACTTAAAACTCAATGGACATATCTCTTATAAATTGTGCTGCACTGCCACAAGTATAATGGTTATATTTATCTCAACTCTGAATATAAAAAACAATGGAATTTTTATTTTCTTCACTTGAATCATGAAACAAGAGGGAAAATGCCAGAAAGTTCTATAGCTATACAGGATGGACGTGACATAAGATTTCCAGAAGTGAGATGAAGATCAGAACCTGTTGCCAACATAGGATCTACCACAAACACTCGGGATCCTTCAGAAAATTTGTCAGGCAACCTACGGAGGACATTAACATAAGTTACCAGCACACACCCCAACATAAAAAACGGTACCCAACAATAAATTAAGCCATCAGCAAAGCAAGGAATGAAACCGGTCGTACTAAAACGCTACAGTTACTTCAACCAGAAGGCAAAGTTCCAATAGATCATGCTTAGAAAAAACTAGAGGTTTAGATCCATATAATACCAAGAGAAGTGAGTTCTTACTTGTTTAGATAAACACTTGGCAAAAGTGTCTCTTCATTTCTGCTTACCCCTGCATTCATAAAACCACAAGCAATCAAAAACAACTAGACTGGTTTGAGCACATAAAGAAGGCAATGGATAAAAGTTACAGTCTTGAACAACGATTTTGCAGCATATTTACCTAAATGGTATGTTTTTGTAGCTGGCAAAATGGATGATGCGTGTTCAGCCAAAGCAAGACCAGCTCTCAAGATTGGAACAATCTGAGAAACTAAAAGAAAAGGGTATTAGACACCGACATAACACGAATTTCAGCTCAACCTATTCATAGAGACATCAGTTCAGGAATAAAAGAGCTGGAGCAAAAACTAACCGCCACAGGTTCCCTTGGATCTACAAATTCAACTGTAGCAATAGCCATTGGCGATTGAATCTCTCCTGTTATAGTAGGCTGGCAGCAATAACCCCAAAGATATACAAGTTCCAATCAATAAAAATACATTCTTAATGCCAATAAAATTTAGAATTAAGATAAAACAAAGAGAATTTCTTTCCGAAACAAAAAGGAAAGGACATTCACGCTATAATAACTTACCAACCAATCCCTAGAAGCTTCATACATAAGTAGCCTCCCCAACTCAGCCATAGCATTTCCTGATAATAACAAAGAACAAAAACTGATACTGAGATCTTATCCTATCATATACAGGCTTAATAAGAAAAGATCTTGAAGCAGACCCATATGATTAAAAGCTAAAAAGAATCAAATTTTAAGCTAAATTCGAAGAAAACTCACTGAAAATGGGGCAAGGAGTTTGCTCATTTCTCAAAACCGAAATCCAGTGCTTAATTAACGGGTGCGGAGGCACAAACACCTACAGGAAAACAAATCAAACTCTAAAACAAGAAACTACGTCGTTTATACGGAACAGAAAACAGAAGAAATGAAGAAAACCGACAAGCATCCTATCCCCTGAAATAGACTTCTCCTCGGTGGCCATATGAGAATTCACCGTCACAAAATCCATCCGTCGCCTCCGCGGCCACCCAGAAGTCGATAAAGAAAGCTTTATAAGAAGAAAAAAAGGGGGAAATTAGTGGAGAATTTGATGAAAGAAGAGCCTTTTAACTTGTTAAAGTTAAAAGAAAAAGATTAGGGGGGGATTGAAATGTAAGATGGAATAAAATTAGGAGTTAACCTTGGTGGCGTTGGTGTGGGGTTTAAAAGGAGGAATGAGAGTAGGGTTTTTGAAGGGCACGAAACGCGGCGTATCGGAGGTAGAACACCGGAGATTAAAATTGATACGGCAAGCCATGCATCCGATGCTTTCGTTCGATCTGGTCGACCCAAATTCGCAAACTTTTTTTTTTAATTTTTATGTTCTAGTGTAGTTGCGTTGGCTTGGAACTGCCTCTTTCGCTTTTGTTTTTGCGAGATAAGACTCTTTCCATTTTTGGGTCCCTATATTTTGTATTTTCTCCACTTCTTTTGGATCAGGTTTTTAGGCA
This sequence comes from Hibiscus tridactylites, assembly GCA_958450335.1. Lineage (NCBI taxonomy): Eukaryota > Viridiplantae > Streptophyta > Magnoliopsida > Malvales > Malvaceae > Hibiscus > Hibiscus tridactylites. The sequence continues at coordinate 44,150,059 of OY288274.1, read as the reverse complement.
AGTTTGGGCCATTGCTACTCTTTCTTCTCTAAATTCATGGCAGATTTTGGGTATCTAATTTCAATTATGTTTTAGGTTGAGTTTAGCCCTATGAACTCGCTCATGGCCTTTTTAATAAAAAGATTATACGGTAGCTTAAGATAAATATAAAAGTGTTTGAGGTCTCTAAATTATTTCTAAATTCTAAATTACTTTTTTTTTATTTTTGAGGAAATAAACCAGCATATCCATATTCTTCATCTGGGGACACGAAAGTAGGAGTAGTGTGGAGTAATGAGGAGAGAAAGTCATCAGAGACAGTGTGCAATGACAACATGGGTTATCGGAGCTGAAAGGAAAAAACTTAGTCAAATGCTCTTCCACCAACAAAAAGTAGAAAGAAGTAGAAGGAGGGAGAGTTGTCCCTTCAACCAAAGAAGGGGGAATTTTGCAATCTAAAGTAAATTATACACAATCTTCATTTCTTTTGAGATTTTAATAAATGATTCTCTTACTACTTTGTTGTCAATGATGGACCATATACAATATGTTACAAAATTGTTATCAATTTCAAACTTATAATTTTCCATTGCCATTTTTCATATATAATAGCAAGCAAGTAGTAATCTCTTATACAGAGAGAGAAATAGAGTGATGCCTCCATTTTCAAAGAAACCATAACATTTCACCCATTCTCACACATTAAGACAAGTTTCAGCCGACTCCGAGTTCCTTTGCGATCGTTGCAAGACTCTAGGTTTCGGCACATGGTATCAATGTGAACTCTCTGACTTTGATCTCCATGATCACTGTCGAACATCCCTCGTGGAACTATCTTGCTTTATGCACTAGCATGGCATCAAGATTGTCATCCGCAAGCCACATGAATCTCGACAAGTTGATCGTGTTTGTGACTTGTGTGGCGACCTTGTTGAAGGTCTTTTCTATAGGTGCAGCCCTTGTGATTTCGATGTGCACCCTCTTTGTACCAATTGCTTGAAGATGTGCAACATGTGATGCATCCGGATCATCTCTTGAGGCTGCAACAATCAGTGCCTGGCAGGCGCATGGTCTGCAACTGCAATGATACATGCAGCTTGTGAGGGAGAAATGATGAAAACATCAAAGACTCGATCTTTGAAAACACCAATTCCACCACCATCATCATCAGCTTTGCCTATTTTTGTAACAACTTGTGAAACAAGAAAGTTTGGTCTTTATTGATAAGAAAGAAGTTTACAAGAAAGGAAAATTGTAATGAATACAAAGATCATTATGAATTACTTATTTATAGATAACAAAAACTAAGAAAACTAGAGCTTAACTAACTAATTAACCAACTTATTCTAACGATACATGAAATAATATATTAACCCTAATAGCCCCTCCTCAAGTTGGTGTCTGATGTATATTCAAAAGACCCAACTTGGACATGATGAACTGAAAAGCAGGAAGATTTAAAGCCTTGCTAAAAATATCTGCTAGCTGGTTTGAAGATCGGACATAAAGAAGCTTGAGAAAACTAGAATTGATCTTGTCTCTGATGAAGTGACAATTCACTTCTATGTGCTTAGTTCGTTCGTGAAAAACTTAATTCATTGCTAGTTGGATGGATGATTTATTATCACAATAAAGAACAACATGTGGAATAAAAATTTGAAATGAAGCAAGCAAGGATTGCAGCCAAACCAACTCACAGGTTGCAGTAGCCATAGCCCGATATTCAGCTTCACAACTGGATCTGCTAACAACACTTTGCTTTTTAGATTTCCAGGAGATGAGAGTATTACCTAAAAATGTGCAATGTCCAGTGATAGACCTTCTTGTGTCGGGACAAGATGCATAATCAGAGTCCACAAAGCCCCGTAATTGTAAATTGAAATCTTTTGGAAAGAATAAACCAAGACTAGGTGACCCTTTTATATAGGACAAGAGATGATGAACAGCATCAAGGTGTGGCTTTCTTGGAGAAGAAACAAATTGAGTTAATAAATGTACAACATGAGTGATGTCAAGCCTGGTGTGAGTAAAGTAGAGCAATCTGCCAACTAATCTTCTGTATGCAGAAAAATCTTCTAGTAATTCTCCATCATCTTTACTTAACTTGTGATGAGCAACGAGTGGTAAGGCAACTGGCTTTTTAGCAAGAGATCCAGTATCTTCAAGAAGCTGCAAAGCATAGTGTCTCTTTGAGAGAGAAATACCTTTGTTGTTTCGAGCTATTTCAAAGCCAAGAAAATATTTCAAATCTCCCATTATCTTAAGCTTGAAATGATCTTGAAGAAAGTCTTGAACTTGAGTTAACAAATTTAGATCTTTGCCTGCTAGTACAATGTCATCTACATAGACTAGAAAAGCAACCAAATTGTCACATAATCCTTTTATGAACAGAGAATGGTCTGAACTAGATTGTTCAAAGCCAAACTGGATAACAACTTTGGAGAATGCATTGAACCATTGTCGAGAATCCTGCCCTAAACCATAAATGGATTTCTGTAGTTTGCAAGCTAAATTATCCCCTTGTACATCAGTGACATAACCCTGAGGCAGCTTCATGTAAACCTCTTCATCTAACAATCCATTAAGGAAAGCATTGTTCACATCCAGCTGCAACATGTGCCAATCATTCTGAGCAGCTAGAGTAAGCAATACTTTAAAAGATGTGAACTTAGCAACCGGAGAAAATGTGTCAGTGAAATCGATCCCTTCAATTTGTGTAAAACCTTTGGCAACAAGGCGAGCCTTGTACCTATCATCAGTGTCATCTGCCTTGTGTTTGATCCTAAAGACCCACTTGCAATCAATAGCTTGTTTCCCAGCTGGTAAAGGAACTACCTTCCAAGTTTGCAAATTAACCATAGCATCCAACTCATCCTTCATAGCAGCTCTCCATTCAGGAGACTTCACAGCTTGCTTAAAAGTAGTAGGTTCTTTCAACATTGATACATTAGAGATAAAGTCTAGAAAGGAAGAAGTCAAACGTGAAGTAGAAACATAATCTTCAATAGGGTAAGAAGGCAAAGAATGCTGTGAATCAAAATGATCCTGTAAATCTAAAATCATATTAGTTCGATAATAGTTCTTTAAGTAAGATGGTAATTGAGAAATTCTAGTTGACCTTCTAACACAAAGAATAGGTCTTGAATTATCAGGCACAACCTCAGTATCGTGAGCAACTCGATCCTGGTGAATAACTGGTTCATGTTGCACAACTTGATCTTGCAAGATACTAGGCATAGGATCTCTATTTATGAAACTATGCTCATGACCATGATCAGTGTGATCAACAGAAACACCTCCTTCATGCATATCACGTATACTATTGTTCTCATGTTGGATATCTTCAGCATGCATGTCACGTATACTATTGTCCTCATTTTATATATATTCAACATGCATGTCACGTATGTCATTGGCATTATTATCTTCATGCAAATCATGCACATCACTTTCTGTAGGTGGAACATGTTCAACTTCTCTTGAACTATCAACATTCATATTACTATTATCAAACATATTATCGAAAAAGGAAGTATCAAATGAAGAATCAAGATTACCTATAGTAGGCAAAGACACAGAAGGAAAAGAATCAACCAATGAATCTGAACGAGAAATAGAATGAAAAGGATATATACCTTCATGAAAAATAATATCACGTGAAACAACTATACTTTGAGTTTTCAAGATCTAAACTGTGTAGCCTTTAAAACCTGATACATACCCTAGAAAGACTCCAGCCAAAACACGTTCAGAAAACTTATGTTTGTGACTTTTAAGAGTGGATACAAAACATAAGCAACCAAAAGATCTTATGAGTTGATAATTGGAAACAGAGGCATTAAGTAACTCGTAATGAGTTTTATTATTAAGCAAAGGAGATGGAAGTCTATTTATTAAGAAAGTGGCAGTGAGCACACAATCTCCCCAAAATTTCAAGGGAACACGAGAAGTAAACAACAAAGCCCGAGCAACAGATAACAAATGCTGGTGTTTTCTTTCAACTTTAGAATTTTATTGAGGAACCTCTACACAAGAAAATTGATGCACGATTCCTAATTTTTGATCTTGTTATGGTTATGGCTATGGAACTATTCCACCACCTCCGAATTTTGTATATGCTTATGGGGTCCCTCTTGCACCACCCTATGCCGGTCCTTATGTTCACGCCCATGGAATCCCGTCTAGCTCATTCCACAATAACTTCCATTATCAGCATAGTATAGTAGCCAAGGTCAAGGAAGTGGTGGAAAGGTTCGAAAGAAAATGCATGCAATTGCTGGGAAACTGTCTCTTGGAGTTCTTGGCAATGTTGTATTCGGAACTTTGTTCGCAGATCAAACGCATAAGAGGATTGGTGTTTCAGTTGCTTCCTCTTTGTCCAAAACTTTGTAACTAAAGCTGTTAAAAATGTAAAATTCCTGGACTATATATATTATTTGCAACATATTTAAAGTAGAATCTGAAGAATAATTCATTTCTTTAGGCTAAAGTACCCAAAAGGCCAACAATTCACTGTTCCAGCTAAACTGCCTTGTCTTTTGTGTATAGAAAGTAAAACAAAAAAGCATAATAAAATCCAAATCATCTCATATTTCACCATCCCAGAGTTCTTCAAGGCTCTTGTAAGGACTACGAGTTGGATGTACTGCGAATTCCCCTCTTAGGAGTCTTTGCTGCAAAAGAGAGTCGAGAACTCTTTAGTATTCACTCATCCTTGTCCATGTGATGAGCCATTTTTTCTGTTTTTTCCAGCATATAGAAAGTAGAAACACGAGACAAAGGCATGTTTACCTGATGGATGCCGGATATTTTCGCAAAGAGCTCTGGTGGTATGGACCAATCAAACAGGCTCAAGTTTTGCTTGATCCTAGACTCGTTCACGCTTTTCGGAAGGACACTGTGACCGCTCTGAATACCCCACCGCAAAGCAACTTGTGCTGGAGACTTGTTTAGCTTTTCAGCAATTTCAACCAAAATTGGTTCCTTCAAGACTTCCCCTTTAATCCAAGACCCTGGAGATCCTAGAGGGGAAAATGCCTGCAGAAACATTCAAATTCATATGATTCAAATGCAAAGAAACAAAATCTATCACGCATCATACCGATAGATGAACACCAGTGGACTTGCACAAGTTGTGTAGCCCAGGCTGCTGCCAAACAGGGTGGCATTCGACTTGATTGACAGCGGGAGGAACTTTGGCATACTTCAGCAGATCCTGCAACTTGTTAGTCGAGAAGTTGCTGACACCAATGGCTCGAGCCTTACTGGATTTATACAAGCTCTCCATTGCAGCCCATGTCTCAGGAAGACAAGGGGGAGCCATGATTTCAGGGTCCCATCCTCTCATACCAGGCTTTGTACGAAACGGCCAATGTATCTATATCCGAATGTCAAGCATTTTAGAATGTGCAAAAAAGGAACTAAAATAGAATAATTTTCATTGATGGTTCAAAAGGTAAACAATAAACATACAAGATAGAGATCGACATAGTCAAGTTGGAGATCTTCCAGAGTTCTTGCCAATGCTTTGGGAACATCTTCAGGTAAATGATCACAACACCTTTTTCAAAACAGAATTCACAAATTGGCAGTCGAATTCTTAAACCTTTAACATAAAAAAATCTGGGTTTTACTTTTACCATAGTTTTGAAGTGATGAAGATTTCATTGCGCTTCACCACTCCTGACGAGAACAGTCCCTTCAATGCAACCCCAATCTACATTTTCCAGAAACAATCAGCCATGCTCTAAACAAATTGGTAAATCATAAAATAATATAAAAAAAACCCAAGAGAAATGGAATCTTTACCTCTTTTTGGTTATCATAAACATGGGCACAGTCGATGTGTCGATAACCGGCCTACACCAAAACTTTCACCATTTATGGAAAAGCACAAAGAGAAGCAAATAAAGGCGACAAATTGGAGATAAAAACCTTGACTGCAGTAACTACAGCTTCACCAACAACACCGGGAGAAGTTTTCCAGGTCCCCAAACCGACGGACGGCAGTTTAGCTCCGGTGTTAAGTTGAAAATAAGAAGGGTCATGCCCAGTTTCCTTGTCCATTGCAATTGATTTCAATGGAATTGGTATCGGAATGACGGAGTGGATCTATGCAGAGAGGAAATCACGATCGTCTTTGGATCCGGTTTGGTAAGTGTCAACATCTTATCTTATACACAACATCCATGTGCGCTGCCGTTACAAAGTTGGATGTCCCATACAAAACATTCATTTCATTTTCATTTGTTCATTCTTTTCACCAGCGACAATTTGCTCAAAGTAGGGCGCCCGGGGAAGAATATCAGAAACACGACTTAGCAATACTTAGCAATTTAGGGATGTAAAAACAGGTTATCGGATAGGTTTCAGGTCGGGTTCTGTTAGGTCGGGTAAAATCGAATACAGGTCATTTCAGGTAAAAAAAAAATTTACTCGACTCGGGTCGGGTGCGAGTCCATTTCAGGTCGGGTCCATTTCAGGTCGGGTCCATTTCAGGTCGGGTCCATTTCAGGTCGGGTCCGAAGCAGATAATTGGCAGGTTAATTCGGGTTCGGATACACTTCAAGTCGGGTCCATTTCAGTTCGGGTTCATTTCAGGTCGGGTTCGTTTCAGGTCGGGTCCATTTCAGGTCGGGTCCGTTTCAGGTCGGGTCTATTTCAGGTCGGGTTCATTTCAGGTCGGGTTCATTTCAGGTCGGGTGCATTTCAGGTCGGGTGCATTTCAGGTCGGGTAATTTCAGGTCGGGTAGTTTCAGGTCGAGGAATTTTCGGGATTGAAATTCGTATTCAGTTTGAGTTCGGCCGTACAAATGTATAAGTAGTTGATAGACTTTCGGTTGACCTTCGTCAATCGTCATTAATTTTGAGTTAATTATTTAAAGTCATATCAAATTAAAATTATAAAACATTAGAGTAATTAAAATAATAATCAAAATGGGTCGATTTGGACTGAAAATGGGTCAATTTGGATTACAAATAAAATTTCAGGGATTATAATGAACATAAATATCAAATTAAAATTATAAAACTGTAACACCCGTGTTTTGGGGCTAGGAGTTAGCCGGGTTTTAGTTCGAGTCAAATAAAACTTAATTAAAACATTTCATCTTCAAATAATGGCCTAATTGAGTTTTGGAAAAAGGGGAGGGACCTATATTGCGATTTGACCCTAAAGTTTTAAAAAGCTAGACAACTTTAACTAAAAGTTGTCATCTTCATTTCATCTTCTTTCCAACTTCAAAAAAAAAAGAAGAAACCCATCTCTAAAACCTCTCAAAACCCTAGCTTCAATTCCATCATTTTGCCACACGATTTCAACCCCGTTTTAAGAGGTAATTACATTTTCTTAAACTCCTTTTCAATCTCTATCTATCCTTTGTTTTAGATTTTAAAAATATGGTGTTTTGAAAATTAGGGTTCATAAGAAATTTGGGGTTTTGATGGGGCTTTTTAAATTGTTTTGTTAAATTATGTTGGGGGTTTGTTTAAGCACTATGAAATACACAACATATGTTAATTTGGTTAATTTTCAATGAATTTCCGAAGTGGGTTCTTAAACCCATTTTTGAGTTGTCAAAAACACCATTTTTGGTGGGTTTTAGGTTGGAAACAAAGGGCTGATGGTTAGGGTATAATAGGAGGGTGATTTGGGATGCTTTGGAAGTCATTTGGGTGTTTGAAAATGGAATTTTCTGCTGGGTAGGATTTGAGTACGAAAATGGGAATTTTGGGGTGGTTTATGTTAGAAATTGAAGGTTGGTGTTAGGGTAATAGTTGGGGGCTGTTTTGGAAGCAATTGAATGTGCTAAATGTGTTGAAATCACAAGTTTTGGGCTGTGTATAAGGGCTGCTCGGATTTGGTGATTTTGGGGGTTGTTCATGGTTTGAAATGTTGAGTTTAGTGTTTGATTAGTGTTCCGGGTTTGCTACGTTAATTGATGAATTGATTTGTGGTTGTTTTATTTGTGTTGAGATGTCTAGAAGCTTGGTTTTGGGTTGGTGAAGCCTTGGGAGCGAATCCGGGAAAAGATTGAAGACCATGGTTGCTTGGTAATTGAGCTTGGAGTAGAGGTGAGTGGTTAAAATATTTTAAATGGTTTTGAGCAATTGGTTCGAGCATGTGGACTAGGTTGAGATTGGTAGACTCACCTAGAGTTAGGATTAGGGTGGTAGCCTAATCCTAAGCTTTAGTTAGAGACATTGGATGATCTCTTTAATTTGATGTTATGCCTCTTGATTATTCGGGTATGTATAATGTGTTATATATGTTGTTGAGGCATGGTTTGAGGCATTACTATGCATGTGGTTTGTATTGTGATTGCGTATGATGATGTTGAGTTTAATATGATGTAAGATGCCATATTATTACTCTTGAACCTCGAAGGTTGTGAAATTTGATTAATTGGCACTAGTATGCTTGGGTACAATGATCGATCATTAGGATTAGTGTGCACACAAATTGAGTCAAAACGTACGTGGCCTTGGTGGCGTTAAGGCACCAAGGAGTAGTACGGTGATGTAATATTCCACCGGAAGCTTTTATATATTTCTACGTGATGATGAGTGGAATCACATCCGTAGGGCATGTGGCGATGAGTGGAATCCCGCACATGCAAGGACCGGTGATGAGTGGAATCCCACCGAGGTAATGTTGTTGTTGGAAATGCGTTCCAACATGTTATCCGCGTATTCGAGTTATAGCTAGGTGCCAATAAGAGAAAGTATGTTTATGCCAATATGAAATTATGCATACATGATAATATGAATTGATATGTGTATCAATGTAATATGAAATGTGAATTGCAATGTGAAACGTTATATGATGTGGTTAATACTTTGAGTTATGTATCATTGTATGTTGAACTATTAAGTTGTTGAGCATGGCATGAATTTGGTAGTATGTTCATGCATCACCTATACTTATGGCTCATGTGAATCGAAGGTAAAAATCAAGTATAATATCATGTTAATTGCTCGTGCTTGGACCCTGCATTGTCGAAGGTTTGTTTTATGAGGTTACCCTCACTAAGCTTTTATGCTTACGCTCTCTTTTGTTCGACAATGCAGATAAATAGCTTGTGGGTGGCAAGGGCAAGGAAAGGTCTCCAAGTGTTGCTTTTGGTGAGCTCAATGTATGAGTTTTGAGTAAATTAATGTAATAGTTAAGCAATGGGATAGGTGTCTTTGATTTGAGCTTTGATGTGTATCGTTGTTGGCTTGGTTAGTGGATGCCTTGTCTGTTTGTAAATATTGCTTATTTTACATGCCATGAATGTCTACGTGTTTGGTTGCTAAGGCATGATACCCTAAGTGCTTGTATGTCCATATATGCATGAATTGCTCTTAGTATGAATGTTAAGTATGAATGCCTTGATTCATGCTAATTGCTATGTATGAAAGCTTGAATCCATGTTTGAATGTCACCCATGGCTTAATTATGTGTGCTTGCATGTTGGTATTCGCTTAGGTGAGTCGGGAAATGCATTTAGAGTCGTGTTGGGGTCGTTTTAGTTGAGTTTGAGGAGTTGCAGTGCAGGGGGTATCGATACCCCTGGTTAGGGTATCGATACTCTCTTGCCCATAAGCCTCAGGTTTTGCCTAGGGTATCGATACCCTTAGGGTATCGATACCGTCCAAAGTTTCTGTAATCTGGGTTTGGGAGTTAGATTGGAGCGTATCGATACGGGGTCCCGAGTATCGATACGGGTCAAATCTGTTGACCAAGGAAGGTTGACCGAGGAAGAGGGTATCGATACCCCTGGTAAGGGTATCGATACGGCCTTCTCGTGTTGACTTCCTGGGTTGACCTAGAAGGAGGGTATCGATACCCCTGATTAGGGTATCGATACTGTCTGCCTTATAAGCTTAAAATTGACTGTTTATGCGTGGTTGGGTTTCGAATGTGTTTTCCTTTGAACGTCTTCCGCTGTTGTGAATCATATAGGACCTAATACTCATCTAGACAAGATTAATATAAAAAAAAAAATAGGGTTGCTAACCGAGGGGGAATCCTTTGGGTTTCGCTTCGGTTTTCCCCGTGTGGCTCACTCGGACCGGTCATCCGGCCAGACCGGGACGAGGGGGTTACATTTGTTGGTATCAGAGCCTAAGGTTTCCAAGACCTTGGGCAGGTGAGTGAGATAAGTTGTGTTTTATGATTGATATGCACGGTGTTTGCTTGCTCTGTAAGTATGACTGTTTGTATGACAAGTGTGTTGATTGTTCGTTTAAAAGCATGTTGTTTGTTATCCGTGTATGTTGTGATGAATGATTGATTGATTGAGAATGCATGTTGTTTGATAGTACGCTTATGTTTGCTTGTTTAGCAAGTAAGCCCTGTTATATGCTTGGTTGAGCGTGTATGGGTGATGATTTGCTTGAAGCATGTTTAGTAGAGTCCCATTGCTACTATCACATTGAAAAAGTGATTTTTAAGTGAGGGAATCATACTTGAGCCACTTGGAAGCCTTGCCTTGCTCACCCAATCTTGTATGTTTTACTGTTGATGTTGTTGTTTATTTAATTGTTTTTCGGTAAGTAGAAGTCGTAGTTTCTGAAAGGGTGGACTGTGTTGAGGGAGTCCATCACCTCAGTTAGAGAGGTATGGTTGTACCGGAATTGAGGTACGATTTGTCCGTTTGAGACAGTGTGTATGGGGTTGATTCTTGTGGATGAGGGACGGTGTGATCAACCCTGGCATTAGTTAGTAAGAAGAAGTGAAGGCCTATGGGCGGGGGTCAGAGTGGTGTCAATGTTTTATCGAATGAGCCCTTAGTACAGTATCAAGTTGTTTCCTCCAGTTGATTCTGAATCCGTATCTCTGTACATTGTTAGCAAGTATGCAAGATGATCATGCCTGGTGAGGTGTTAGTTGGTGACCGTTGGGGTTGACCTATGATTTTAATGCAAGACAGCCGGTCAGTGTCCGTGAGTGGGAGCTAGTTTGTGTGATTGAGTCAGTGTACGTTAAGTTGTTTTCCAGCAAGCGGAAGAGATGAAGTCACTTCCGATATAGTTGAGCCGAGAAGGGAGTTTTGAGCTTTGACTTCAGGATTGTTTGGTAGGGGTAGAACAAGTCCAGCAAGATTGTTTGTGTGCGATCAGAATTGAGTCTTGAAGTTACGAGATGCTCTAAGAACAGTTTAGAAGAGTCAGATTCTGTTGAAGAACCAGTCTGAAAACAAGAGGACCGAAGACTATCAGTTGTGTACACGTGAAGTTGCAATTTCTGCGAATACCTCCTTTTGCGTGAGCATGTAAGAAATTGGATATACTTGTTGAGATCTTAGATGTAGGGACACATGTGACTAGCCCCCTTTGGGAGACAATAGTGATCAGAAAGATGTATAGAAGATGTTTGTTGGTGGTTTAGAGTTACTAGTTTCTAGTAGGTACGAAGCGATCATCTTCCTACGGTCTTGATGTAACTTTTGACAAGGTTTGGCTTGAAGAGCATAGAGTTAGTGTATACGTTGAGACAAAGAGAGAGTTGCTTTGAAGACGCAGATTTTTGTGTGACTGTAGTGGTAAGTGAGGATGTGAACTTCTTGTTGAATGTTGATCCAGTTAGAGATCAAAGGTTGAATGAGTTTAGTTGGTAGTCTTGCTTAGCAAGTGTGAGGAATTTGGTTTTGAATGAAGATTAGACCGCAGAATGTTAAAATAGTTTGTGATTCTTCCTAGAAGTGTTTAGAAGAAACGCCCAGTTTGTCTCCTAACAGCGAAGAAGAGTTTATTAGTGATGTCGTCTCCGAGTTGCTCGTGTTTTAGTTTGCTCTATATCTTAGGGTTTCCGACAGAATTGAGAATGTTGAAGAATTAGCTTCGAGACTTGTTAGACCTTAGATTCATTAGGCCTAGTGCATCATCTCCGAGTTCTACAGTGTAATTTGTGAAGAGGAAAGAGTGACAGTACGAGAATGTGTTCAGTTTACATACAGTCGAAACAAGTGTCAGTGATTTGTTGATCAGTTAGTGTGTGCTTCAGTCTATTTGAAGATTAATTTGAAATCCGTTTACTACCAGTTGAAGGTGAGGAAAGTTGAAGTACTGAAGACAGCTTTAGGGGCAAGATGTGATCACCTTGAGCCCTGAGTTATGCCGTCTTGTTTAGCTAGTGTATTAGTTACCTTCATAGAGATGTTGAGCAGAATAACTTCTGAGTTCCTTGATCAGTCATAGTAGTTCTCATAGTTGACACATGAGCGTGTTCAAGTACCGAAGAAGACCATGGCAGGCTTTAGAGTTAGTATTGTAGATCCTATTAGAGAATCAGCTGTATACCAAGTTGTGCGACATGAACTTTGAGTTAATGAAGATGTTCTCCTAGAACATGCAGATCATCCGAGTGTATTAGAGTAAATCCCAAGTAGGCGAAGGAAGACATGAGTTGAGAGAAATTGAAGACTGTGACAGGTATCTATAGTTCCTAGGTCTAGCATTGTTACTTTCCGAGAATTGTAAATAGTGTTTGAAGATAGTTGCTCCATTGATAGATTGCTACAGAAGAATGTTCAGTTGTATGGTTAGATGCGAGACAATGAGCCCTTGAGAAACTGAAAGAAACTTTGAAGAGAGCTTCGACCTTGAATCAACTTATATCAGAGAAAGAGTTGTGAACCACAGTGATGCATTACATGTAGAGTTAGGTTGTGTGCTTATGCAAGACAGAAGATTGTGGCTTGTTCATCAAGATAGTTGAAAGACCGAGAAAGTAGTTATCTCGCACTAGACTTAGAGTTAGTTACAGTGTGTTTGATTCGAAGACTTAGAGACAAAGCTTGTGTAGTAAGAAATGTGCAGTGTATATGTACGTATCATTAGAGCTTGAAATATTTGAAGACTTGGGAATGGTTGGAACTTGAACAACATGAGTAGTTAGAATTGCTTGAAGACTGTGATCTCAAAGATTAAGTACTATCTGAAGAGAGTCTACGTAGCAATAGAGTTCCGAGTTGTATTTGCTGTTAGATTAGTAGTTGAGTTACGAGTTGCAATTGCCGAATTCTGTATATCAAATGATAGTAGTTGAGACTACTTGGAGTCAGAATGTTTGATGAGAAACAGTTGCAAGGCAGATTCTTGGCACCTCACGTGCAAGACATAGTGGAAAGAAGACCTTCAGAATACAGTCCAGAGATGATAAAGTTTTGCATTTCAGAGACAGAATAGTTGTACCGACTGACCTAGTGTTTTGAGATGTATTGTTTTGGCCGAAGCGCACAGTGGTTTATTTGTATTGCATTTGAATAGTATGAAGACGCATTGTGGGTTGAAGATGAGTACTTCCGGAATGAGTGGATGAATAATGTGGTTCAGTATGAGAGCAAGTGTGTAAATTGCCAGTGTGTCAAGACTGAGCTTCAGTTTTCTTCTAGTTTGTTGCATCCGTGGAAGATTCGCAGTAAAAGTGAGTAATAAAGATCCGAGATTTCAGCTAGAATAATTTGAAGACGTCTGCATAGTGTTTGGTTAATTGATGAAGACAGAGGATCAGTCAGAGAAAGTTATGAGTCAAGTGTTCAAGCAGTATTGTATGAGTTTGTGAATCAGGCTAGTTCTGTTGTTATCTGTTGCGGTTACCACCAGAGTTAGAAAGGGGTTTGAGATGTGTTACGTGTATCTATGATTCAGAAATGTGAGTCAGGTCTGTTCCGTGCTATATTTGTTAAAGAGATTGAGTTGAGTTTGAAATTGGCATGCCTTGAAGAATCAGTTGAGATCTTAGTGTAAGATATCAAGTGTTGTGTGGTAAGTCTTTCGAGTTGGTTAGTACGTTGTGGTGAGAGAGGAAAGCGTGGAGGTGCATGTTTCAGTGGCCCTCCGTGATCAATGAATTTCGGGGACGAAATTTCCTTAAGTGGGGGAGAGTTGTAACACCCGTGTTTTGGGGCTAGGAGTTAGCCGGGTTTTAGTTCGAGTCAAATAAAACTTAATTAAAACATTTCATCTTCAAATAATGGCCTAATTGAGTTTTGGAAAAAGGGGAGGGACCTATATTGCGATTTGACCCTAAAGTTTTAAAAAGCTAGACAACTTTAACTAAAAGTTGTCATCTTCATTTCATCTTCTTTCCAACTTCAAAAAAAAAAGAAGAAACCCATCTCTAAAACCTCTCAAAACCCTAACTTCAATTCCATCATTTTGCCACACGATTTCAACCCCGTTTTAAGAGGTAATTACATTTTCTTAAACTCCTTTTCAATCTCTATCTATCCTTTGTTTTAGATTTTAAAAATATGGTGTTTTGAAAATTAGGGTTCATAAGAAATTTGGGGTTTTGATGGGGCTTTTTAAATTGTTTTGTTAAATTATGTTGGGGGTTTGTTTAAGCACTATGAAATACACAACATATGTTAATTTGGTTAATTTTCAATGAATTTCCGAAGTGGGTTCTTAAACCCATTTTTGAGTTGTCAAAAACACCATTTTTGGTGGGTTTTAGGTTGGAAACAAAGGGCTGATGGTTAGGGTATAATAGGAGGGTGATTTGGGATGCTTTGGAAGTCATTTGGGTGTTTGAAAATGGAATTTTCTGCTGGGTAGGATTTGAGTACGAAAATGGGAATTTTGGGGTGGTTTATGTTAGAAATTGAAGGTTGGTGTTAGGGTAATAGTTGGGGGCTGTTTTGGAAGCAATTGAATGTGCTAAATGTGTTGAAATCACAAGTTTTGGGCTGTGTATAAGGGCTGCTCGGATTTGGTGATTTTGGGGGTTGTTCATGGTTTGAAATGTTGAGTTTAGTGTTTGATTAGTGTTCCGGGTTTGCTACGTTAATTGATGAATTGATTTGTGGTTGTTTTATTTGTGTTGAGATGTCTAGAAGCTTGGTTTTGGGTTGGTGAAGCCTTGGGAGCGAATCCGGGAAAAGATTGAAGACCATGGTTGCTTGGTAATTGAGCTTGGAGTAGAGGTGAGTGGTTAAAATATTTTAAATGGTTTTGAGCAATTGGTTCGAGCATGTGGACTAGGTTGAGATTGGTAGACTCACCTAGAGTTAGGATTAGGGTGGTAGCCTAATCCTAAGCTTTAGTTAGAGACATTGGATGATCTCTTTAATTTGATGTTATGCCTCTTGATTATTCGGGTATGTATAATGTGTTATATATGTTGTTGAGGCATGGTTTGAGGCATTACTATGCATGTGGTTTGTATTGTGATTGCGTATGATGATGTTGAGTTTAATATGATGTAAGATGCCATGTTATTACTCTTGAACCTCGAAGGTTGTGAAATTTGATTAATTGGCACTAGTATGCTTGGGTACAATGATCGATCATTAGGATTAGTGTGCACACAAATTGAGTCAAAACGTACGTGGCCTTGGTGGCGTTAAGGCACCAAGGAGGAGTACGGTGATGTAATATTCCACCGGAAGCTTTTATATATTTCTACGTGATGATGAGTGGAATCCCATCCGTAGGGCATGTGGCGATGAGTGGAATCCCGCACATGCAAGGACCGGTGATGAGTGGAATCCCACCGAGGTAATGTTGTTGTTGGAAATGCGTTCCAACATGTTATCCGCGTATTCGAGTTATAGCTAGGTGCCAATAAGAGAAAGTATGTTTATGCCAATATGAAATTATGCATACATGATAATATGAATTGATATGTGTATCAATGTAATATGAAATGTGAATTGCAATGTGAAACGTTATATGATGTGGTTAATACTTTGAGTTATGTATCATTGTATGTTGAACTATTAAGTTGTTGAGCATGGCATGAATTTGGTAGTATGTTCATGCATCACCTATACTTATGGCTCATGTGAATCGAAGGTAAAAATCAAGTATAATATCATGTTAATTGCTCGTGCTTGGACCCTGCATTGTCGAAGGTTTGTTTTATGAGCTTACCCTCACTAAGCTTTTATGCTTACGCTCTCTTTTGTTCGACAATGCAGATAAAAAGCTTGTGGGTGGCAAGGGCAAGGAAAGGTCTCCAAGTGTTGCTTTTGGTGAGCTCAATGTATGAGTTTTGAGTAAATTAATGTAATAGTTAAGCAATGGGATAGGTGTCTTTGATTTGAGCTTTGATGTGTATCGTTGTTGGCTTGGTTAGTGGATGCCTTGTCTGTTTGTAAATATTGCTTATTTTACATGCCATGAATGTCTACGTGTTTGGTTGCTAAGGCATGATACCCTAAGTGCTTGTATGTCCATATATGCATGAATTGCTCTTAGTATGAATGTTAAGTATGAATGCCTTGATTCATGCTAATTGCTATGTATGAAAGCTTGAATCCATGTTTGAATGTCACCCATGGCTTAATTATGTGTGCTTGCATGTTGGTATTCGCTTAGGTGAGTCGGGAAATGCATTTAGAGTCGTGTTGGGGTCGTTTTAGTTGAGTTTGAGGAGTTGCAGTGCAGGGGGTATCGATACCCCTGGTTAGGGTATCGATACTCTCTTGCCCATAAGCCTCAGGTAGGGTATCGATACCCTTAAGGTATCGATACCGTCCAAAGTTTCTGTAATCTGGGTTTGGGAGTTAGATTGGAGCGTATCGATACGGGGTCCCGAGTATCGATACGGGTCAAATCTGTTGACCAAGGAAGGTTGACCGAGGAAGAGGGTATCGATACCCCTGGTAAGGGTATCGATACGGCCTTCTCGTGTTGACTTCCTGGGTTGACCTAGAAGGAGGGTATCGATACCCCTGATTAGGGTATCGATACTGTCTGCCTTATAAGCTTAAAATTGACTGTTTATGCGTGGTTGGGTTTCGAATGTGTTTTCCTTTGAACGTCTTCCGCTGTTGTGAATCATATAGGACCTAATACTCATCTAGACAAGATTAATATAAAAAAAAATAGGGTTGCTAACCGAGGGGGAATCCTTTGGGTTTCGCTTCGGTTTTCCCCGTGTGGCTCACTCGGACCGGTCATCCGGCCAGACCGGGACGAGGGGGTTACAAAAACATTAGACAAATTTAAAATAAAACAAGAAAATGGATATTTTGGAATAAAAATAAAGTTTTGAGGACTATAATGAACAAAAATATCAAATTAAAAGTATAAAAATTAGAGTAATTAAAAAAATAATAAGTATAGGTCAATTTAGAATAAAAATAAAGTTTTAGTGTCTAGAATGAACAAAATTTAAAATTAAAACTATAAAACATGATGATTTAAAATATATATAAGGGTCAATATGGAATTAAAATAAAGTTAAAAGGTTCATGCATTAATATGTACACACATGTACTTACATACATTAGGGGTTAGGTTTTAGTGTTTAAGGTTTAGGGTTTATGGATTATGGGAATAGATTATGGTTTAGGGCTCAAGGTTTAGGGTTTGGGGTAGGGTTGAGGGTTCATGCATTAATATGTACACACATATATACTAACATACATTAGGGGTTGGGTTTTAGTGTTTAGCGGTTATGGTTTAGGATTATGGTTTAGTGTTTAGGGTTAGGGTTAATGCATTAATATGTACACACATATACTTACATACATTAGGGGTTAGGTTTTAGTGTGTAAGGATTATGGTTTAGGGTTAATGTATTTAAATGTACACACACATACTTATATACATTAGGGGTTGGGTTTTATTGTTTAAGGTTTATGGGTTAAAGATTATGGTTTAGGGTTTGGTGTGTGGGGTTTAGAGTTTTAGTGTTTAAGGTTTATGGTTTAGGGTTTAGGGTTCATGCATTAATATGTACACACATACATACTTACATACATTGGGGGTTGAGTTTTAGTGTTTATGGTTTATAGTTTATGGTTTATGGTTTAGGGTGTATGCATTAATATGTACACACATACATACTTACATAAATTAGGGGTTAGGTTTTAGTGTTTATGGTTTGAGGTTTAATGTTTAGTGCTTAGGGTTTTATGGTTTAGAGATTAGAGTTTAGGGTATCCACTTTTATATATACATATATTGTAATATAAACTCTAAAATGAAAAAACATGAAACCCTAGTAATTTAAAGTTTTAACGAGTTAAATTGAAACCTAAAAATCAAAATTAGGACCTAAACGTAAAGTACCAAAGCATAAGAGGACTATAACAATAATTTTCCCTAAACCAACAAATTGGCGGAAACATTCCCACCAAATCTAAATTGGAATTTCTTTTCCAAATATTACATTTGTAATTTGGCGGACACTTTCCCACCAAAATTTCAAGTTTAATTTTTTTTCATTTTACTCCTTGAATTTTATTTTTATTTCAAATTGACCTACATTTATTTTTTTTAATTTGTCCAATGTTTTATTATTTTAATTTAATATTTTCTTCATTCTAGTCCCTTAACTTTATTTTAATTCCATATTAACCCATATATATATTTAATTAATCATCTTTTATACTTTTAATTTGATATTTTTGTTTATTATAGTCTCCAAAACTTTATTTTTATTCCAAATTGACCCGTTTTCATTGTTTTATTTTAAATTTGTCTAATGTTTTATAATTTTAATTTGATATTTTTGTTCATTATAATTCGTGAAACTTTATTTTAATCCAAATTGACCCCTTTTCAGTCTAAATTGACTCATTTTCATTATTTTTTCAATTATTCCAATGTTTTATAATTTTAATTTGATATAACTTTAAATAATTAACTCCAAATCAATGACGATTGATGAAGGCCAACCTAAGTGTATTAATTTTAAGTTATTTTTATGTTATAACAGTTAATTTTTTAACTTAAGTGTATTAATTCTATTTTATATCTTAACTTAAGTCTACAATTTGTAACTTAAGACAACAATTAATTAATTTGTTCTAATTAAGTAAATCATCTATTTTATAACTTAATCATTTTTGAACTTCAAAAATAATAAAATTAATTAATCTGTTCTAATTAATCTTTTTCTTTTTAACGTTAATTTACTTAAGTCTGCAATTTTAAACTTGAATCTGTTATACATAAGTTATAACTTTACTAAATTTTATAAATTAAATCTGTTAAGTATAAAATAATAAAATTGTACTTACAAATTTTTTTGTAACTTTACTAAATTTACTTAATAATTTTTTCTACAAATGTTATACATAAGTTATAACTTTACTAAATTTTATAACTTGAATCTGTTAAGTATAAAATAATAAAATTGTACTTACAAATTTTTTTGTAGCTTTACTAAATTTACTTAATCATTTTTTAACTACAAATGTTATACATAAGTTATAACTTTACTAAATTTTATAACTTGAATCTGTTAAGTATAAAAAAAATAAAATTGTACTTACAATTTTTTTATAACTTTAGTAAATTTTATGAACTGCAAATGCATATACAACTTTAGTAAATTTTTGTAGTTCATAAATTAACGTTAAAGACTTATACAACTGTTATTTATAATTTATAAGTCTACAATTTTATTCAAATTAATGAATAAACTTAAAAATTAAAAACAACTCTTCATTTAATTTTTGTAGTTCATAAATTATCAATTACTTATTCTTTTTTCAACTTTAGTACTTAATATATATATATATGTATGCGCGCATATACATCACCTACATCGATATATGTAGGTGTATATGTATATACATTATATATGTATATGATATATCAACTTCTAAATTTTTTTAATTCATCATGTCATAGGTTTCGGGTTAATTTCAGCTCAGGTCAACAACAGGTCGGGTCACTTAACAGGCCGTGTTTAAAGCAGGTCGGGTTCAAAACAAGTCGGGTCCATTTCAGGTCGGGTCCATTTCAGGTCGGGTCCATTTTCAGGTCGGGTCCATTTCAGGTCGGGTTCATTTCAGGTCGGGTAAAATCGGATATCGGGTCAATTCAGTCGGGTAAATTCGGTTATTTTCCAGGTCGGCTTCGGGTTCGGGTTCGTTTCAGTCGGACGCAGGTCGGGTTTCAGGTCCAAATTAACAGGTCCAATTCGGGTTCGGGTCGTTTTCAGTCGGACGCAGATCGGGTTCGGTTACTACAGTAACAGGTCAAATTCAGGTTCGGATCAACAACAGTCGGTTGCAGATCGGGTTCGGGTCATCAAAACCTCGGGTCAAATCAGGTTCTGACTCGAGCAGGTTTCAGTCGGGTTTCCAGGTTCTGACTTGTTTTTACATCCCTACTTAGCATGTGTTTGGTTATAAATAATTTTTTTTTTCAAATATATAATTTACATCTAATCTAGTTTTGTATAATAACAATTTATCATCTAAAATTTATACATTCTATTAATTTAGTCTTGAAATAATTTTTAGGGAATTACTCGGCCTGGTCGGGTAAGAATTACCCGAAAAATTTCCCAGGACACGGGCCGGAAGTTTCCCCTTACCTGGTACCCAACCCGATAAAATTTAATATATATTTTTTATATTTAAAATTATATTTTATTTTATATTTCTTAATATTTTTACTCTAAAATTAAGTTTAAATCCCTATTTTTATCTTTGTATTATTCTTTTAAGTTTTAAGTTTAATTTTTTTTAAAATATTTTTGTGTTTAACATGTGTTTTTTTAAAATTTTAGAATAAAAAAAATAGGAACCAGGTACCCAGATATAATAGGTCGGGACACGGGCCGCTTAATGAGGTACCCGACAATGCCCACCCTTAATAGATTTAACATGTAGAACTAAATGTTTTGATATAATAATTGAAAAATGTTTTGGACTAAATTGAAAAGAATTTAAAATATGCTTTTAATCAAAACAACTTAAAAATATATTTAAGGGTTTTTATAAGGCTTTAGAATAATTTAAAATGCATTTAAAACAGTCAAAACCAAGCTTTTAATGTAATTGTACCGATACGATATGTCACCGTATCGATGCCCTTTAGAGTTTTAACTACAATAATTTTTTAGTAGCCAAAACCCGTGCTGATACGTTTTACCGTATCGATACGATGTGCTTTTAAATAGCCAACAACTAGTTCGCGTACCGATACAGTTGTATCGCGTACCAATACGCCTAACTACCCCCAACGATCAATTTTTCAACAGTCTTTTAAATTACATGACTGTACCGATACGCTAGCCAAGTGTATCGGTACGCACCAGCTTGAAGTGCTCAACGGCTATTTTTTCACCGGGATCGCATCGATACGAATTTAAGAGTATCGATACGCCAAGGTGCAGAACTACATTTATGGTGAGAAGTACAGACTCCAATGGCTTCAAAACAACTCCAGTGGTCCTCAACGACTACAAACTCAATTGAGAGTATAAAAGGACCTCCAAGCATCAAGAGATGGTTAACGCTTCAATTGTCAACAACATTATGATGAAAGATTGTCTTTAGAGCTTAATTGTACATTTCTTGTATAGACAACACTTGTGAGCTAAACATTGTCAATTTTTCTCAAGTGTTAAGGATTTGGGTGAGGGCTTATTTGTGCAAATAAATACCTATTAGAGGAATTTCATGTTTGCTTTGAATTCTCTTTGTACAAGAGTGTCTTGGTTAATCTTTGGGTAGAAAGATTAACTGATTTGTAAAGGTTGTCTCCTTAGCCTAGAAAAGGGAAATTTTTTTTAGTGAATTGGTGAAATCCTTAGTGGTGTGTTAAGGTAGTGGATGTAGGCTTTGGGTTAGAAAGTCGAACCACTCTAAATCTCATGTTAATTTTTCTTATCTTTTACCACCATCATAAACACCTAAAAATCAACATTCTCCACACTTGGCAAGCATTTCGGCTGTGGCCATCGAGCTCAACAATTGGTATCAGAGCAAGGCTCAATTGATTGAGATTAACATCTTATTGAGGTGATCCGAGAAGCTCGATACATCAATCCAACCAACCGAAGCAATAACGCAATCCATCGACAATCCACTCTTTTTGATGGAACCAACTACGTTTATTGGAAGACGAGAATGATGTTCTTTATCAAATCCAAAGACTACAAGCTTTGGGACATTATTGAGGATGGTTCGTTCGTATCACAAAGAAGCAAGTCGGAATGGAGTGCCGACGATCGCAAGAAGATGGAACTTAATTGCAAGGCTTTGCGGTTCCTCTTTTGTGCACTTAGCCTCAACATCTATGAGAAGATGTATTCTTGTGAAAGTGCCAAGAAAGTTTGGGACAAGCTTGAAGTTACATACGAGTGAACAAACGAAGTAAAGGAGACCAAGATCAGCCTTTTCAACCACGAGTATAAGAACTTCAAGATGGATCCGGAAGAGGACATTGAGAAGATGTTTCATCGATTCTCCACCATCACCAATGGACTAAAAGGCTATGGAGAAGTCATTTCGAAAGAAAAGCTTCTCCGAAAGCTTATCTACTCCTTTCTCGAGTCATGGGACTCGAAAAAGACCACCATTATAAACACCCAAAAATCAACCTTCTCTACACTTGGCAAGCATTTCGGTTCTGACCAAAAATATAAAGACCTTGAAGCTTGATGAACTCATGGGGTCACTTCTCACTCACCAAATCATGAAGAAAGACAAAGAAGCGGAGAAGAAAAAAGAAGAGATAAGAAAGATGGGGAAGAAGAAGATCATGAAGCTAGGCATAAACGCAAGTGTCGTTGCTCTCAAATCCTCCACATGCCATCATGTAGAAATAAGTGAGGAGGAAAGCGAAGATGAAGAGATGGCCTATCTCTCTAAGAAATTCACCCGGTTCATGAAGAGCGAATTGAAGAATCCCAAGCATGAATAGAAGAAGAAGAAGAAGATGAATGATTCCCACAAGTCGAACAAAAAGAGATTATCTTCAAAGAAAGCATATGTGGCGACATGGAGTGATGAAGACTCTATCGATGATAAGGTAGCTCACCTATGCTTAATGACCCTCAATGAGGGGGAGGTAACTTCTAATTAATCTAGTCCAAATTAATATACTTTTGATGAGTTGCAAGATGCCTATGATGATTTGCTTTTAGAATTTAAGGCATCATTTTCTAAAAACAAAAAATTGCTTTCAAATTTGAAAAAGAAAAATGATTTGCTTTCCAAAACAAATCTAGAGTTTGAAGAAAAAAATTAAAGATTTTGAACTTAAAGTTTTAGAATTACAAAATTTGCTTCAAACAATGGAAAAAGATCATCAAAAAGAAGTTTATGATCTTAAGAAGGAAAAAGATTTGATTTTCAATTAGCTTCAAAAGAAAAACAATTTTGAAAAATCAAACTTTTATGTTAGACAATCTAGTGCCCCTAGATTTTTGAATGGAAAAGTTTTTAGAAGTATTTGGGTCCCAAAAGGACTAACTACTTCAACTAAAAATGATGAAATTGAAAAATGGATTCCTTAGGGGACTAAACTATGTGCAACTAATGTCTATAGATCCAAAGCAATTTGAATACAAAAAATTACTTGATTGTCTTGTTTAGGTGTGATGGAGAGTGTTCAACAAGTCCAAATTTGAGGGGGAGCTCCATGCATACAAAAGAGAGCACTTGAATAAGGAAGACTTCACATCCTCCCTTGGATTCAAGTGTGGTAAAATTAGTTGAATTTATTTTCATTTCTTTTAATTCAACTAATTTAATCATATATGTTGGATTAACATTGTTTGATGCTTTGAGTAAGGGGGAGCCAATTCTAAAACCAAATTTTTTTAAATTGTGTCATTTTTTTCCTCCTAAGTTATTTTGAGCCTAATGTCTTATTAAGTTCTTTTTTATATAACAAAAAGGGAGAGAAATGGTTTGAAAAATTAATTTTTCAAGAGAATAAAAGGGAGTTTTAATTTCATTCAAAATTTTAATCTCTTATTCAAAATTTTAAAATACTAAAGGGGAGAATCCCAAACAATTTTTCAAGTTGATTTTATTATATCAAAAAGGGGAAGATTGTAGAACTAAAAGTTTTGATATAATAATTGAAAAATGTTTTGGACTAAATTGAAAAGAACTTAAAATATGCTTTTAGTCAAAAACAACTTGAAAATATATTTAAGGGTTTTTATAAGGCTTTGGAACAATTTTAAACGCATTTAAAACAGTCAAAACCAAGCTTTTAATGTAACCGTACTGATACGATATGTTACCGTATCGATACCCTTTAAGGTTTTAACTACAATGATTTTCCAGTAGCCAAAACCCGTACTGATACGCTTTGTCGTATTGATACGGTGTGCTTTTAAATAGCCAATGGCTATTTTACGTACCGATACGGCTGTATCGCGTACCGATATGTCCAACTACCCCCAACGGTCAATTTCTCAACAGTCTTTTAAATTGCAGGACCGTACCGATACGCTAGCCAAGTGTATCGGTATACACCAACTTGAAGTGCTCAACGGCTATTTCTTCATCGGGATCGTATCGATACAAATTCAAGAGTATCGATACACCAAGCTGCAGAACAACATTTATAGTGGGAAATAAAGGCTCCAACGGCTCCAAAACAACTCCAACGGTCCTCAACAGCTACAAACTCAATTGAGAGTATAAAAGGGACCTCCAAGCATCAAGAGATGGTTAATGCTTCAATTGTCAACAACATTATGATGAAAGATTGTCTGCAGAGTTTAATTGTACATTTCTTGTATAGACAACACTTGTGAGCTAAACATTGTCAATTTTTCTCAAGTGTTTAGGATTTGGGTGAGGGCTTAGTTGTACAAACAAATACCTATTAGAGGGATTTCATGTTTGCTTTGAATTCTCTTTGTACAAGGGTGTCTTGGTTAATCTTTGGGTAGAAAGATTAACCGATTTGTAAAGGATATCTCCTTAGCCTAGAAAAGGGGAAGAATTCTTAGTGAATTGGTGAAATCCTTAGTGGTGTGCTAAGGTAGTGGATGTAGGCTTTGTGTTAGAAATTCGAACCACTCTAAATCTCGTGTTAATTTTTCTTGTCTTTTACCACCATCATAAACACCAAAAAATTAACCTTCTCCACACTGGCAAGCATTTTGGTTGTAGCCATTGAGCTCAACAACTGGTAACAAAGCAAGGCTCAATTGATCAGGATTAACATCCTATTGAGGTGATCTGAGAAGCTCGATACATCAATCCATCCAACCGAAGCAATGACGCAATCCATCGACAAGCCACCCTTTTTTGATGGGACCAACTACGCTTATTGGAAGACGGGAATGATGTTATTTGTCAAATCCAAAAACTACAAGCTTTGGGACATTATTGAGGATGTTCCGTTCGTAGCACAAAGAAGCAAGGCAGAATGGAGTACCGACGACAGCAAGAAGATGGAACTTAATTGCAAGGCTTTGCGGTTCCAATTTTGTGCACTTATCCTTAACATTTATGAGAAGATGTCTTCTTGTGAAAGTGCCAAGCAAGTTTGGGAAAAACTTGAAGTTACATACGAGGGAACAAACGAAGTAAAAGAGACCAAGATCAGCCTTCTCAACCACAAGTATGAGAACTTCAAGATGGATCCGAAAGAGGACATTGAGAAGATGTTTCATCGATCTCCACCATCACCAATGGACTAAAAGGCTATGAAGAAGTCATTCCGAAATAAAAAGCTTGTCCGAAAGCTTATCTACTCCTTTCCCAAGTCATGGGACTCGAAAAAGACCACCATCATAAACACCCAAAATCAACCTTCTCTACACTTGGCAAACATTTCAGTTGTGACAAAAAATATAAAGACCTTGAAGCTTGATGAACTCATGGGGTCACTTCTCACTCACCAAATCATGAAGAAAGACAAAGAAGAGGAGAAGAAGAAGGAATGGATAAGAAAGATGGGGAAGAAGAAGATCATGGAGCTAGGTATCAACATAAGTGTCGTTGCTCTCAAATCCTCCACATGCCATCATGTAGAACTAAGTGAGGAGGAAAGAGAAGATGAAGAGATGGCCTATATCTTCAAGAAATTCACTTGGTTCATGAAGAGCGAATTGAAGAATTCTAAGCATGAATCGAAGAAGAAGATGAAGGATTCCCACAAGTCAAACAAAAATGGATCATCTTCAAAGAAAGCATATGCGGCGACATGGAGTGATGAAGACTCCATCGATGACGAGGTAACTCACCTATGCTTCATGGCCCTCAATGAGGGGGAGTTAACTTCTAACTCATCTAGTCCAAATTCACATACTTTTGATGAGTTGCAAGATGCCTATGATGTTTTGCTTTTGGAATTTAAGGGTTTAGGGTTTATAATTACAAAATTTGCTTCAAAAAATGGAAAAAGATCATCAAAAAGAAGTTTATGATCTTAAGAAGGAAAAAGATTTGATTTTCAATGAACTTCAAAAGAAAAACAATTTTGGAAAATCAAACTTTTATGATAGACAATCTAGTGCCCTTAGATTTTTGAATGGGAAAGTTTTAGAAGTATTTGGGTCCCAAAAGGACTAAGTACTTCAACTAAAAATGATGAAATTGAAAAATGAATTCCTAAGGGGACTAAACTATGTGCAACTAACGTCTATGGATCCAAAGCAATTTGGATACCGAAAATTACTTGATTGTCTTGTTTAGGTGTGATGGAGAGTGTTCAACAAGTCCAAATTTGAGGGGGAGCTCCATGCACACAAAAGAGAGCACTTGAAGAAGGAATGTTTCACATCCTCTATTGGATTCAAGTGTGGTAAAATTAGTTGAATTTATTTTCTTTTAGTTTTATTTCTTTTAATTCAACTAGTTTAATCATATATGTTAGACTAACATTGTTTGATGCTTTGAGTAAGGGGGAGCCAATTCTAAAACCAAAAGTTTTTAAATTGTGTCATCTTTTTCCTCCTAAGTTATTTTGAGCCTAATGTCTTATTAAATTCTTTTTGATATAATAAAAGGGGGAGAAATGGTTTGAAAAATTGATTTTTTCAAGAGAATAAAGGGGATCTTTAATTTCATTCGAAATTTTAATTGAAAAATACTAAGGGAGAGAATCCCAAATAATTTTCAAGTTGGTTTTATTATATCAAAAATGGGGAGATTGTAGAACTAAATGTTTTGATATGATAATTGAAAAATGTTTTGGACTAAATTGAAAAGAATTTAAAATATTATTTTAGTCAAAACAACTTGAAAATATATTTAAGGGTTTTTATAAGGCTTTGGAACAATTTAAAATTATTTAAAACTGTCAAAATCAAGCTTTTAATGTAATCGTACCGATACGATATGTTACCGTATCGATACCCTTTAGGTTTTTAACTATAGTGGTTTTTTAGTAGCCAAATCCCGTACCGATATGCTTTGTCCTATCAATATGTATTACTTTTAAATTGCCAACGGCTAGTTCGTGTACCGATACGGTTGTAACGCATATCGATACGCCCAACTATCGCCAACAATCAATTTCCCAATGGTCTTTTAAATTGTAGGACCGTATTGATACGCTAGCCAAGTGTATCGATATGCACTAGCTTGAAGTGCTCAACAACTATTTCCTCATCGGGACCGTATTGATACGAATTTAAGGGTATCGATACGCCAAGTTGCATAACTACATTTATGGTGGGAAATAAAGGCTCCAACGGCTCCAAAACAACTCCAACGGTCCTCAATGGCTACAAACTCAATTGGGAGTATAAAAGGGACCTTCAAGCATCAAGAGATGGTTAATGCTTCAATTGTCAACAACATTATGATGAAAGATTATCTTTAGAGCTTAATTGTACATTTCTTGTATAGACAACACTTATGAGCTAAACATTGTCAATTTTCCTCAAGAGTTTAGGATTTGGGTGATGGCTTAATTTGCAAACAAATACCTATTACATGGATTTCATGTTTGCTTTGAATTCTCTTTGTACAAGAGTTTCTTGGTTAATCTTTGGGTAGAAAGATTAGTCGATTTGTAAAGGTTGCCTCACTACACCAGACTGGGTTTTTAGCGGCGTTTTTCTTGCTCTATAGAGGCGTTTGTAAGTGCAGCGAAAAAATTGGTGGCGCTAGTAAAAGCACCGCAAAAAATGCCGCTGTAACCGCCGCCGCAAAAGATATTAAAACGCCGAGAATGTAATGGATTCCGCGGCGTTTGTGAAAACAAACGCCGCAATAGATAATGACCTATAGTGGCATTTGAGGGACAAAACGCCGGGAATGCAATGGTTATAGCGGCGTTTTAGGAAACAAACGCCGTAAAAAAGTCATGACCTATAGCGGCGTATTTTCCCCAAAATTCCGCAAAAAGCAATGTTTTAGTGTCGTTTTTTTTAGCAAACGCCGCTAGTCTTACTGCTTTGACAAAACCTCATTTTTAGTGTTAATACTACCCAAATTTAACATGTAAAAAATAATAGTAAAATGAAGTAGAAATACTTATCAACCAACCAAAACAAATGAAGTAGAAATAATACTAAAATGTAATTTAACATTAAAATGTTCAACGTTTAAAATATAGTTCAAAGTTCATTACAATGCACACATTAACGATCTAAGATGGAGGATTCTTCTTTAACATCGCCATAAGTTCTTGAAATTGATTCTAGAGAGCCTGATATGCTGCTTCTTTTTCAGCGTCTCGCGTTTGTCTATCAGTTTCTCTCGTAGCTTCTCTTTCAGCGTCTCACGTTTGTTTCTCAGTTTCTCCCGCATCTTCTCTTTCTTTTCTCTCAAGTTTCTTTGCTTCTCTCTCAGCTTCCTTCGCTGCTACTTCGGCTTTAAATTGAGCTATCTATTGTTTTAAACGATTAACTTCTGCTTGTGAAGACTGGCTCTGTGATGGCATGTACTGAGATGAGCTAGGTCCAAAATATCTTGTTGGAGTAACGAACGATCCTTGATAGTAAACCCGACCATATCTTTCAGAACCCAAAACATCAACAATAACTTGATTTTCCATCTCATGCACATTAGTAGAACCATCAGTTGAAGTTGTAGCTTTATACTCCGCCCTTTTTTCTCTCAATTTCGCCTGATAATCAAATAAAAATTGTTAACAAGTTCAAAATATTATTTAAAATAAAAATGTTATTATTATTGATATAAATATAACATAATCCAGATTTTTGTCCAACAAATATACCATAATGTCTGCAGCTTCAGGAGTCATAGGAGAGCAATCCTTTTTGGTGTGTAATGTCGAAGAGCTTTATTCGTCCAATACTAGTATCGATCGCAACTTGCTACAACGTATAATAGAAATTAGTACTTACGAAAAAGTAATACATCATTGAAACAATCAATAGTTAAAAAATACATTGTCATTAGCTATACGAGCAAAGCTCTTCGACCTAGCAGTGTGAGTAAACTTCTGTTGCTGTCTGCTAGCAATTCCAATGCGCTCTCGCTCCTACAATTTAAGATTTACATTACGTATAAAGTCAATGTTATAATGATATAGTATTGTTTTTTAAAGTGGATCTATCATACCTCTCCTTTAGTTGAACTCCAAAACCTAAATGCATCTTCCCACTGATATCGGAGCATTCCTGATGGGACATTTTGTAGCTTTTCTTGAAGGCTGAGATTATTTTTGAAATATGTCTTCTTCAATACGCTCTTATGGTCTCTCCATTTCTTACTTATTGCATTTTTCAAATAGTCATCTGAAACCTCCAAAGAAAATTTATCCTACAAATTACACAGTCAATGTAAATATCATTATTATGTAACTGTAATGAATTATATATTACAATGACATTATTACCTTAACCAAATCCAGAGCCTGGTTTTTGTTACTATTCGACATTTGATGGCATGACTCATAATTGATTGGCAAAATCGTAGCATTGCATGCAACAATGCCTAAGTAACTGGCCAAAACACGTGCTTCTTCCCCAATTGGTTGGCCGACATCATTACATGAAACTTTCACACGTTCCCCAGGAGGAAGCTCGTACAATTCATTCAATGTCGCGCGCCTTCGACCATTGTCACCTACATAAGAAATAATTTAGTACAATTTATAATATCAAGTCAATAGTTATAAGTTATATTAAAATGTTGAACAATACCTTCTATTTCTACATTCTCAACCGTTTTCGAAACTTCTGAAGATCCAACAACAGAAGAGTTCTCATTATTTGCTATTTCCTCTGCTCGAGGAACTTGAACCATCTGCAGATCACTTAACTTCCACCTAGGCATAATATCTGCAATAAACAAACAAAATTTTTTACTATCAAATGACAATATTATTAATGTATGTATTCAAGATCAAGTTAGAAGTTATAATATTATAAATTAATAAGTTAAGAAATAAATCTTACTACATTGTTATGTACTCAATTTTCATTAAAATCTTCATCCATGCCATCTCGAACCCATTGGAATTGGGAACTAGAACAACTGATTGTTTCATCTATGTTTCATGTGACTTTAGAGAATAAAATCTTCGATCTTCAACACTGACGCATCAAGATATATTAGATGCGTACCCATCTAGGACCTTTATATCCTTCAACACCGTGCAGAACACTTCTTTCTGTTTCTTCGACATTGCAAAAATAGAAGGCGGTAACGAAGATTTACCATTAGGAAGTACATGAGGATGAAGATCATGCCAAATTCCCATGTCAACTAAGTCTAGTTGACTCTTTAGATTGTCTTTATATTTTCTATCGACATTGAGAATGGTCCCGATAATATTCTCACAAACATTCTTCTAAATATGCATGACATCAAGATTATGTCTCAAAATGTTATGCTTCCAATAAGGTAACTCGAAGAAAATTCTTCTTTTTTTCATAACTCTGCCTCATTTGGATCATCCTCTTCATCAGACTCATCATCACTGAGTTTCTCAACCTCACGGTTAGACACCTTTTTTTTGTCTTTTTCTTTGATCGTGGGTTTGGTGGTTGGCTCGTCTTTCTATAAGTGAACTTGATATGTTTCAAAATTGACAAGATATCAGACCCGATTGTTAGCTCAGGAGCTTTTCTGAACTCTTCAGTACCATTAAACATATTCTTTTGATATCTAAATCTATAATTTTCATCTAATTACTGACGATGTCCCATGTAAGAGAACTTATTTCCATGATACAACCACTTCAAACATGTCTGTGCAGCACAACAAGGACAAGCATAACGACCTTTGGTACTCCACCCAAATAAATTTTCATAAGCAGGGAAATCATTAATAGTCCATAATAAAGCTGCACGCAAATTAAAGTTCTCCTTTTTCAACACATCATATGTTTCGACACCCACCCATAATTGTTTCAACTCCTCAATAAGAGGTTGCATGTAGATGTCAATATCATTCACGAGACCTTTCTCACATGGGATTATCATGGATAAGATAAATGATGATTGTTTCATGCAAATCCACATGGATAAATTGTAGCGAACAAACATAACAGGCCAAGTACTGTACGAAGTACTCATGATTTTAAAAGGATTAAACCCGTCAGATGTAAGATCGAGCCTGACATTTCGAGGATCTCCTGCAAAACTTGAAAATTTTTGGTCAAATGACTTCCAAGCTAAATGTTGAGTGTGTAAAAGTTCTATATTTTACCCCCATTTAACCCATATTTCTGCTGCATTCAAGCATAATTCATTGCATTTAGGATAGATTTCATTTATACATCACAAGTATATCAAATGGAATAATTTCTACTGAAATTGATTGCTTTTGCAGGTAGCTGCTGTAACAGATGGAGGGCAGTGGAGAAGCAGACGCTGGGCAGTGAAGAAGCAGAGCTGGAACTGGACTGCAGACGAGAAGGACGATGCTACCATGACCGTTGTCGTGGCAGCCAAGAACGACAGCAATGGTGAAGGGAAGAAGTGAAGTGGACCTCGACAGAAAGAGGAAATTAAGCCGGTCTGTCGTGGATCACCCTTATATTTTTCTGAGCCCTAGATCAGAATGAAGACCAAGCCCAAAGTTCAAGGAA
This sequence comes from Hibiscus tridactylites, assembly GCA_958450335.1. Lineage (NCBI taxonomy): Eukaryota > Viridiplantae > Streptophyta > Magnoliopsida > Malvales > Malvaceae > Hibiscus > Hibiscus tridactylites. The sequence goes on along the minus strand of OY288274.1, from coordinate 44,118,412 downwards.
GAAACTCCAAGCAAGAAGGAATGACGAATTGAAGACATATGCTCTGAAGATTTAACCTTTAATAGAGTTGCACTTTAATTTACACTTGTATTCTTTCCATATTAGAAAACTTGAACCCAAGGCCTATATAAAGGCATGTAATTCGATCTAGGGAAGGATATATCTTACTCTCTAGCCGTCTTCCCCTAAACCCTAGTCGTTTTCCCCTTCTCATCATGTTCTAAACTTCCCCTAGGGCTAAGGGTTGATTCTGTAAAGTAGTTGCAAGGATTGCATTTGTTTTAGGAATTTTTCTGTTCAATAAAATAGACTTCAAGTTTCCTTATTTTGGTTTTAAACATCTTGCAAGAGTATCGGGAGAGCATTGTGAGATTACATATTTACTTAATATCGCGAGAGTTAAGTATACGAAAGGAATAAGTACGGATTTTCCAGTTTATAGTTGAACTATCTCGGACCTAGGGATAGGACGAGGTTAAGTGGCTAAGGAAGAATTCAACAACATCGGTGTTCATCCTTCGATTCACGCTGGGAGGTATCATCAAAGACGTGTCCATCGACATACTTGGACCTAGGGATAGGCCAAGGCACAGCAGGGATTCTTTCCAAGCTTGAAGTACAGAGTTGTATGATTGCTGCCACGACAAACAACAGACCGCTGCCGCGACAGGTGCTGCCGCGACAGGCGCAACGACAGAACATAGATTCCTAGACTCTGCAACACCTACACTACTGAGCAAATCAATACCGACCCATTCTCTCTATCATGATTTCTTTACTCTTTTATTTTCAGTATTCTTTATTATCTCGTGACAAACTATTAAACTCTTTCTTTTCCCCTTCGTGCAGAAAACTAAGGTTAAAGCTATTAGCCCAGTCCCTATGGAGACGACATCCGATACTTACTTATCACTTTACTACTTGCGTCGTGTACACTTGCACTACATTGCGATAGACACTTTTACACGCAACAAGTTTTTGGCGCCGTTGCCGGTGACTAGCAACATATCTTTACCCTACCACTTTACTGCACATTCTTTTTATTTTTTCTGTTTTTATTTCTTGGATTGTTCAACCTGTGCTTTTCACAAGGTTTTCTGTTTATGCGCATATTGAGACGAGGAAAGGAACCTGAGTACCAGATAGATCCTGAAATCGAACGCTCGTGCAATCTTAGGAACCGACTCTGACTCGTATTAGCCAAAAACGAATACCTTGAAGAATAGTTAGAGGCCATGAACAACCAAGGGAATCCCCAGGGTCCTGAAGATCCTGTCGGAGATGGAAGGAACGGACAACCTGCCGATCCTCCTGCCGCTGCCGCACGCCGGTCATGCCGAGACTACATGATCAATGATCATGTGGAACTATAAACCACCCTGCCAGACGTGGAAGCTAAGAATTTCGAGCTAAAACATGTTATCTTCAACATGATTAACAACGCTAGCCAATTTAGTGGTGTTGCTACAGAGGATGCTAGGGAGCATCTGAAAACATTCCAGGAAATCTGTGGTTCGTTTAGACTACTAGGAGTAAATCCGGAGATACTGAGGCTTCGGTTATTTCCTCATTCATTGAGGGACATGGCGAAAACTTGGTGGAATAAACTAACGCTGGGTTCAATACGAACTTGGGCAGATTTAACTCGTGAAGTTTTGTCTCGTTTTAATCCTTCACATTTATCTGAGCGATTACGTAACGAAATTGCTACTTTTCAACAGGAAGATGACGAGCCAATGCACAAGGCATGGGACAGATTTACCACTATACTGAGGAACTGGCCGATGCATGGATTTCCCATTTGGAACCAGGTAATTAAGTTTTATAATGCTGCCAATTTACAGACTCGTATGAGAATTGATTCGGCAACAAATTGATCGATGTTGGACAAAGATCCAGATGAAGCAATGGTAGTATTGAAAAACCTGGCAAAGAACGAGGAACATTTTCCTACAGCAAGAAGAGGGGGTAAACGAGTACTAGCTGTGAAAGATTATGAGGTCGACAGTTCCCTAAAAACACATGTGGCATATCTCACAAAGGCAGTGGAAAAGCTCTTGAAGAAAGATTCACAGCCTGTCTACTCCGCTGAAGAGGTATGTGAAACTTGTGATGGGAATCATAGTGCGGAAGATTGTCCACTACAGTTAGTGGAAGGGATGTACGTTAGGAACTACAACAAACAGAACTACAATTCCAACAACTACAATCCCAACTGGAGAAAGGATCCCAAGTTCTCTTGGAGCAACCCTAACAATGCCCTGAATCCTCAAGCACAAAACACTCAAAATCAGGGGAACCTAGATTACTGACTCGGCAGCAGTCGCAACAGCAGCAGCAATAGCCACCAGCTGCCACAACTAGTATATTGGACCAGACTTTGGCTACATTTATGTCTCAAACAGGAACTTACATTGAGAACATGAATCACTTCGTCAAGAAGACTGAGTCATTCATGGATAAAACAGAGATGCTGGTGACCAACCATGAACCGACTCTGAAATCACTAGAGACACAGATGAGTCAGGTTTCCCAGCATATTAAACCGAGGCAGAATGGAGGATTTCCTAGCGATACTGAAAACACTAGACAACCCACACATGAGCAGTGCAAAGCCATCACAACAAGGAGTGGGAAGAAATTACTAGGGCCAGAGAAGGAAGCTGAATCAGTTAAGGAACCAGCCCTGGAGTCGACTGCCGAGAACGCTGCCCCGATATACGACAAACAGCCTGCTGCCGATGAACCTGTCACGACAGCAGAAGGGACATAGGAGAAGGATGAAGAACCTAAGCCTCCTAAGATCCGAATGTAGTGGGAAGGACACATTGCAGATTATCGTCCCCCACCTCCTTTTCCTCAGCGGTTACAGAAATTGAAACATGAATCCCAGCTTAAGAAAAGGAGATGCCTGGTTATGCCAAATTTCTCAAGGATGCCATGTCGAAGAAATCCAAACTTGGGGAATTTGAAACGGTTAAAATGACAGAAGGATGCATGAGTATTTTGTACAAGCATCCACCCCAGAAAAAGAAGGATCCTAGGAGCTTCATAATACCGTGCATAATCAGAGATAAATTTGTGGGTAAGGCACTTTGTCATCTTGGTGCTAATATCAATTTAATGCTCAAATCTATGTTTTAGAGGTTAGGTATTGGAAAAGCTCGACCCACAACAGTCGTACTGCAGCTGGCAGACCGCTCTTACGTTCATCCAGAAGGGAAATTTGAAGATATTCTGGTAAGAGTGGATAAATTTATTTTTCCTATTGACTTTCTTGTCTTAGATTGTGAAGCAGATGAGAATGCACCAATCATCCTGGAGCGACCCTTCTTAGCCACAGAAAGATCATTGATTGATGTGGAAAAAGGAGAACTCACTATGAGAGTGAACGATCAAGAGATCAAGCTGAATGTTCTCCAAGCAATAAAACATGCTGATACAGAAGAAGAATGCAAGGCTATCAGTGAAGTTATCCTTGACCAACCCTGTATCAGGTTAGACTGCCATGACATCAAAATTGGCCACTGCCCCAGCAGCCATTTAGAAGTCTGTCATGGTAGCGACGACGACAACAGCTCCTTAGAATCTGATATATCTGATACTGAAGATCAAGAGAAGGTAAACTGGATAGGCAATCTTCCAGGTAAGTTATTCGAGCCCTTAAACCATACCTCAAATGAACATATAGTCCAAAAGCCATCAATTGTAGAGCCGCCTATTCTAGATCTTAAGCCCCTGCCAAGGCAGCATAAATATGTTTTCCTTGGATTAAATGATATGTTGCCCGTAATCATCTCTTCCAAGTTGATGCAAGAACAGGAACATCAGCTAATAGGGATGCTGCAGCAGCACAAAAGGGCTATTGGATGGACGATAGCTGATATCCAAGGCATCAGCCTGGCACTATGCATGCATAAAATCCTCTTAGAGGATGATCACAAGCCGACCATTGATGCCCAGAGACGTTTAAATGATGATATGCGAGAGGTGGTTTGTAAGAAGATCATCAAATGGCTAGATGCTGGAATAATTTATGCCATCTCGGATAGCAAGTGGGTGAGCCCGGTGCAGTGCGTTCCTAAGAAAGGAGGAATAACCGTGGTAACCAACGAAGAAAACGAGTTAATCCCAACCAGGACTGTGACCGGTTGGAGGGTTTGTATGGACTACCGAAAGCTCAATAAAGCTACCCGAAAGGACCACTTTCCCCTGCCTTTTATTGATCAAATGCTTAATAGATTAGCGGGAAAGCCTTACTACTATTTTCTTGATGGATACTCAGGTTATAATCAAATAGCCATCGCACCGGAGGATCAAGAGAAGACGACGTTCACTTGCCCATACGGTACTTACGCTTTTCGGAGAATGCCATTTGGACTTTGTAATGCACCATCAACCTTTCAGAGGTGTATGATGGCGATATTCTATGACATGGTGGAGGATTTCATGGAGATATTCATGGATGATTTCTCTATCTTTGGAGATAACTTTGAGAGCTGCCTAAGCAACTTGCAGAAAGTGCTCGAGAGATGCGAGAAAGCAAACTTGGTATTGAACTAGGAGAAATGTCACTCCATGGTGGATGAAGGGATAGTCCTAGGCCATAAAGTAAGCTGCCGCGACATAGAAGTTGACAGAGCTAAGATCGAGGTAATTGAAAAGCTGCCGCCACCCACCACAGTCAAGGGAATCAGGAGTTTCTTAGGGCATGCTGGTTTTTATTGGAGGTTTATCGCAAACTTTTTAAAGATCACCAAACCCTTGTGCCATCTTCTGAAGCAGAACCGTCCCTTCGAAATCAACACTAAATGTACTGAGGCATTCAAGGTTCTGAAAGAAAAGCTGGTAACAGCCCCAATAGTACAGCCACCAGACTGGAAACTACCATTTGAGATCATGTGTGATGCTAGTGACTATGTTGTCGGGGCAGCACTTGGGCAGAGGAAAGACAAGCTCTTTCATGTTATATACTATGCCAACAAAACACTGAACGACGCCCAAGTAAACTACACCACAATGGAGAAGGAACTGCTAGCTGTGGTGTTCTCGATTGACAAGTTTCGTTCCTACATACTTGGAACGAAGGTCATAGTCCACACAGACCACTCTGCACTAAAGTATATGTTCACCAAAAAGGATGCAAAGCCTAGACTGATACGTTGGATTATGCTATTGCAAGAGTTCGACCTTGAGATCAAGGACAAAAGGGGAACAAAGAACCAAGTTGCAGATCACTTGTCAAGGTTAGAGAAGAGAAAGAGTCTCCCAACAGACGAGACACACATACTGGAGACCTTCCCAGACGAGTAGTTGTTCGTTGCCACAAGCACTACCGCGACAGCCATGGCGGCAGGTAAGTTTTCTGAACTCCCCTAGTATGCTGATTTCGTTAATTATTTAGTTAGCGGAATAACTCCTCCCGACCTTAACTATCAAGCTAGGAAGAGGTTCCAAAATGATGTTAAGCATTATTATTGGGACGAACCTCTTCTGTTCAAATATTGTGCAGATCAGGTTATCAGGAGATGCATACCACAGTATGAACAGGAAGCTATGCTCCATCACTGCCATGCTTCACAATGTGGAGGACACTTAGGTGGTAATAAAACTGCTGCCAAAGTTTTGCAGTCTGGATTTTATTGGTCGTCACTGTTCAAAGATGCTCAGACATTTTACAAAAACTGTGACAAATGTCAACGGACTGGAAACATCTCAAGGAGACATGAGATGCCGATGCAAAACATTCTTGAAGTCGAAATCTTCAATGTTTGGGGGATTGATTTTATGGGACCATTCCCAGCTTCATGTGGGAACTTATATATCGTCCTGGCAGTGGACTATGTGTCCAAATGGGTTGAAGCGATCGCTACTCAGAAAAATGATGCCAAGACAGTTCAAAGGTTTTTGCATAAAAACATATTTTCTAGATTTGGCATCCCTAAGGCGATCATCAGTGATGAAGGGAGGCATTTCAATAATCGGGTCATAGCTACTGCCTTAAAAAAGTATGGTGTCAAACATCGGATCGCAATAGCATACCACCCTCATACCAATGGACAGGCTGAAATACCCAACAGAGAGGTTAAGAACATTCTTAAAAAGATGGTCAAGCCAACTCAGAAGGACTGGTCTTTACACCTCAATGATGCATTATGGGCCTACAGAACAGCATTCAAAACGCCATTGGGAATGTCACCCTATCGGCTGATTTATGGAAAAACGTGCCATCTACCTGTTGAGATTGAGCACAAAGCCTACTGGGCCATCAAGGCAGTGAATATGGACTTGGAAAAGGCAGGACAGAAAAGGCTACTTGACTTGAATGAGATAGAAGAAATTCGAGCAATGGCATATGACAACGCAAGGATTTACAAAGACAAGACAAAGAAGTGGCATGACAAGAAGTTGCTGCCACGACAGTTCTGCCCAGGGTAGTTTGTGTTGCTGTTCAACTCTAGGTTGAAACTCTTCCCAGGGAAGCTGAAATCTAGGTGGTCCGGCCCTTTCCAAGTGGTGCAAGTTTTTCCTCATGGTGCCATCACAATCAAATCTTTAAAAGACGGGCACCAATTTAAAGTCAACAGACAAAGATTGAAGCATTATCAGGGGACGGAAGCCCCAAGAATGCAGGAAGTGGTTACTTTAGGAGATGCCCCTCCTGGCATCCCTAATTTAACCTAATTTTATTTTTATTAATATTTATTAGGGTAAACTACTGCAAGGGTCACTTTCGTTTCCCGTTTGTACAGATTTAGTCACCACTTTTGAAAAGTGTCAATAAGTAGTCATCTACGTTTTCGATGTGTAAAGACTTGCTCACTCCGACGTTATAGTCCGTTAATCCCCTAACGGATTGCTGATGTGGCGGAATTAATTAAATGGCAATATCCACGTGTATTCCCACGTGGATAATAACGTTGGAAGGTTGCTACTTAAAGGACTAACATTATAAAATCCCCACTTTCTTCAACCCTAAAATTTTCTCTGTAAAATTAGAAGAAGAAGAAAATTTGAAATTGCCACATAATTACCTGAATTATCCGGTTCCAATTCTAATAAATACTTTGATAGCTGTTCCACAAGTTCAATCTCATCATGCTCTCTGCATTTAGCGAGAAGTGATCCGATTATTTGTTCAGTTTGCAAAATAAATTTTTAGCAATTATCTAATTCAATTAGAATACTCTATAATATATGTAAATCATTCTATTGTAAAATCTTAGACATATTGACAAACAACCACAACGGACCATAAAAACCTTGAAATATCTTAAATATAGCATTTTTGTTCAAGTTTAATCTCACTTCGCCTGTTTCACTAATATATATTTGCAACAGAATCAAGTTTTTTTATTAGGTGATGACTGTATAGCGTATATTGTGTGTCCCGGGAAGTTGCAGTTGGACCAACTTTGCCACCTGGCTCAAGGTGTTTTTATCCGTTGAGCATCTTAAGATGTGAAGATTGATCAAACAAGTTTTAAAAATTCAAGAGAAATTCCAGACGCTGAAATTTGGTTTTGAAAACCATTTAATCCTTTGCAATCGTTCAAGTGGTCAGGCACAGGCAGCACCGGATTGCGGCTGGATTCCTCCCGCCGGTGATTCAAATGGTTAGCAGTATTGATTCGATCCATGTCGGTCAATTATCTTACTGCTGGAGTCAACTGAGATGATCCTTGAGCTTAAAGCCAATGCTACTTAAAATGTGGAAAGAATCAATGAAACAGAGTTAAATAAAACTCCTAGAACTTTTCCAATGGCCTTCCCCAAAACAATGACAGAGCCATACACTATGTTTTCTGTAAAATTCATGCTGGCAAAAACAACCTAAAATAAATGAATGGCAAACCAAACATGACAAAGTTATGTGCTCTGCATTGTGAGAATAAGCCTAAAAGCTTCATCTAAACGGCCTGATCGAGAAAGAAGACTAACTAAACATCCATAATGCTCCATGCTTGGTGAGAAATGATGTTTAGAAACCATGTCAACAAAAATTTCCAAACCTTCATTTACCAGCCCGGAGTGGGTGCATGAAGATAAGACACTTGTAAATGTTATACCATCCGGTTCTACACTAGCTTCCTCAAGATTTCTAAACACTGCAAGAGCTTCTCCAGCTTGACCATGTAATGCATAAGCAAAAATCATTGCATTATAAACAGGCAACTCATTGCTTGTGATACTATCAAACACCATCTTTGCCTGACTTAAATATCCACATTTAGCATACATGTCAACTAAAGCTGTCGAAACAGAGATCCGAGAGCCAAGGTCGTGCCTTATAGCGTATCCATGAATTGCTCTCCCATGCTGTAACGATGTCGCATTTGTGCAAGCTGAGAGTGCGCTACTGATGCTTATAGTATTGGGTTTAACCCCAGATTCTTGCATTTCTTGAAAAACCTTTAACGCCTCATCGTGAAAACCATTATGAGCAGTAACTAGAAATGATCAAATTCCAAGTTACTACATCCTTTTCAAGTATCCTATCGAAAACTAGCTCCGCATCCTCAATCAAACCAACTTTGGAATAAAAATTTAGAACAGAACTACCCAAAATGCTGTCCAATTCAAATCCACGTACGACAGCAATGGCATGTCCCTGCTTTCCCTCGCCTATTGCACCTAAATTAGCCGAAGCGGATAAAAAGCTCGATATGGATACCTGACTAGGTTCCACAGCTTCCACTCTCATGTCATGGAATGGAACACCCCAATCGCTTGCTCATTCATCCCATTTTGCATATACCCAACCATCATCGAATTCCAAGCTATTACATTCCTCTCAATCATACCATCAAAAACTTTCCTTGCATCCTCCAAATCCCCACACTTTCCATACATATCAATCAAACTACTTGCAACAAAGACACACCCACCAAAACCTACCTTTACCACAAACCCGTGAACCCCTTTCCCATACCCAAGCCATAACAAAGCACCACAAGCTTTCAATGCATTAGGGACGACAAAGTTGTCTGGCAAAAACCCATTTTCTTGCATCTCGGAAAACCCCATTAAAGCCTCTTCATTTAACCCAATTCTGCATTGTAGTCCTATAATGGCAGCCCAAGAGAACACATTCTTTACTCTCAATCTACTAAACAAATCATTAGCAATATCAAAAGCACCACACTTTGCATAAAAAATAACCAACTTTGTCTCAATATACTCGTTTCTTGCAAAGAAAGCACCATTTTTTTAGAACTTGGGCATGAATTTGCTAACCTGTGGAAAGATCTCGTTCATAAACGCAACCCTGTAGTAGTTCACCGTATATTTCAGGTCCGGCTGGTAGATTTCTGGAGTCCATTTTGGTGAGTAAGTCTACAGCTTGTTGGATTTGGCCATGTTTGCAAAGTGAAGATATGGCGTGAAAGTAAGACTTATACGGAGTTTGATGATTCGCGGTGGATCCACTGAGTTGGATGAGGTGAATTGGTTCGTTTGAATTGAGAGATTTGATTGGTTTTGCTGATCTGAAATGGGAGAATTGTGGGTTGTGAAAAAAAGGGAAGCCATGCAAGAAGTAATAAGGGGAGGATATGGTTAGTGTAAGGGGAAGCGGGGAGGATATGGTTAGTGTAAAGGGAAGCAGGAATAGAGGTGGCAAACGGGTCAATCGGTTCGGGTTCGGTTCAGATTCGGTTTCGGTTTCGGTTCGGTTTTGGTTCGGTTTTAGTTCGGGTCTATTTTATTTCGGGTCATTTCGGGTCGGTTGATTTCGGTTCGGTTATTTTCAGTTCGTTTGATTTCGGTTCGGTTGATTTCGGTTCGGTTATTTTCGGTTCAATGAGAGATCATTCGTTTTTAATCAAATTTTTAGGTTGGTCAGATTTTTACACCCTATATATGACTTTATAAAGTCAATATATTTGACATGTTAGTGATTTGTGCGACTGTTCCTATTTTATCTTTCTTTATTTCTATTAATTGGGTCCATTCGGTTCGGGTCTATTCGGTTCGGGTCCATTCGGTTCGGGTCCATTCGGTTCAACTAAATTCGGTTCAGTTTCGGTTCGATTTATTTCGGGTTTCGGATCAATTTTCGGGTCAATTTCGGGTTGATTTTCAGTTTCGGTTCGGGTAATTCGGTTCGGGTTTCGGTTCTCGGGTCAAGTTTGCCAGGTCTAAGCAGGAAGGATGGTTTCGTCATTAGAAATCAACGACTCTTTCATTTCACCAAAAAAAGGAGAAGATAAGTTTATCCGGCAAACAAAAGTGTTTCTGTTCATATGGAGAATACACGTGGGAATACACGTGATATTGCCATTTAATTAATTCCGCCAGATCAGCATTCCGTTAGGGGATTAACGGACTAAATATGTACAAAGGGGAAACGAAACTGACCCATGCAGTAGTTTACCCTATTTATTATTTATATATATTAGGTAATTAGAATTATTTTATTTTTAGGAACTAAGTTTTTATTTTTATTATTTTTAGGAAATAAAGGAGACAAGGAGAAGAGAAGAAACGAATTCAGCCCACCATTTTTCCATCAGCCCAAAAAGCCCAAACAATGAGCCTACCGTTACAGCTGCCACGACAGACACGAAAAATCCAGCCTGTCAACACGATGTCGCGGCAGACACGCAAACGCATAACAGACGCGCAGCAGACACGGAAACACGTAACATACGCGTCAGAAATCGCATCACAATTGGCCCCGTTATACGCGCCTGCCGTTACAGCTCCAACATGCAGCAAAATCCTATCTTTATAAACCCCGTTTTACTATTCATTTTTCACTCATTTTCACTCTCTCTACTTGTTTCCTCTAGAATTTCATTTGCTTCATTTTCTTTTCTACAGTCCTTGCAATATGAGTACCAGAAATACCCGCCATAGCGCTGCCTCAGGATCTGCCCCAACAGCATCCACTCCCAGCTCCTTCCAGGCCAGAGACATGTGGGAGGAGAAAGGCTTCATTTACAACACCAGAACGGAAAATCTAGGGCTACAACCATTCATAGCCCGCAAGATCAGAGCCCTGCAGTGGCATATGTTTGCCGAGCAGCCGGAGGAAATGAACGTAACTCTAGTCCGTGAATTTTATGCTGCCATCGACAGCAGGGAGGCGACAACAGTAACGGTTCGAGGAAAGGAGATACCTATTGAACCCGAATACATCAACACCCTCTATGTGTTCTATGTTGAGAGAATGAAAGACGGCCACAAGAGATTTGTGGAAAGCTTGGAGCCGGCAGATTATGACAAAGTTATGGCAGAGCTCACAGACGAAGGAACCGAGTGGAATACCGATCCTAAACATCCAAGGATGATAAAACGAGTTCAACTCACTCCGGAAGCCAAGCTTTGGAACGCATTCATCAAGAAGAGGATTATGCCCTCCTCGCACAACACAACGGTAGACCAACCAAGGTTAGCCATCATCCATTCAATTCTAAATGAGAGGCCAATTAACATTGGTAGATACGTTCGGGAGGGAATATTGGATTGTGCATACCGGCCGTCAGGACCACTCTTCTTCCCATACCTCATAACTGCCCTCTGCCGCGGCCACAACGTAGCGGAAGATACCGAGGATTTGAGAGTCCGAGGGAAAGGGTGGACGGAAAGGAACATTCTCAGCTTGATGGAGCTGAAGGCTGCCACGCCCCTATCGTCCTTCGACCGCACTGCCGCGGCAGGTGAGCCGACAAAGCCCACCCAAACTGAGCCTGCCGCCATAGAACCCAGGCAGCCCACCACAGCAGCTCCCCTAGCAGACTCTTCAACACAAATCCTTGTTGCCCTGCAGAAAATGGAGGAACAACAGCTAGGCCTAATGAGCTTCATCCGAGACTTCACCATAGCAACAATACATTTCATCCAAACCACTCTTAATTTTCCTGATGTACTGTTCCCTGCCTTCCACAACCATTATTTTGCTGCCCCCACACCTGCTCATACCCCTACCCCTGCTGCCACACCGAGAACACCATCTGCCGCATCCACCCCGACCCCGGCCACAATAGCTACAGACGGCAGCCGCACGGCTAAAACATCTGCCATGGGAGCCAAGAGAAAAGAGCCCATGTCAGACCTCGACAGGTATATAGCAAGCTTCTCCTCCTCTGAAATTTGGGGAGCATTCGATGACGAGCCCCTGTCAAGAGGAATCTGTCCAAGGAGTTCACCGCGGTGAAACGGCAGAAACCAGCCTCCAGAGTCGACCCAGCCGACCAAGGAAAATCCGGCAGCAGTAGCAGCAGTAGCAGCGGCAATAGCAGCAGCACCTCCAAGGAGGTTCGGGTATTGGAGAAACAACCCCATATCTCCCCTACCCGTATCCAACCTCCAAGAGAAGCCAAAACCAAGAACACCTCTGCCTCTCCCATCATTCTGCCGACACCGACAAGGAAAATCACTGCCCGCCGACAGATTCGTATCAGCAGCAGCAGCGGCGACGACAGCGCTTGAAAATTTAAGTTTCTTTTCTTATATTTGTTGTATGGCATTTTGTTATATTTTGTGATGTTGTTTTTATTTCTTTTTCTTTTTTTTCATTCTATCATTTGCATTGAGAGCAATGCAACCCTTGAGTTTGGGGGTGACATCCCTCCATTAATGAAGTGTCTTTAAGTTTAAAAATTGTGTCTTTTAATTAGTTTATTTTTGTTCAAGAAAATGAAATTTTGGCTTAAGTCTTTGAACTGAACTTACCTGCCGTGACAGCCTCTGTCGTGGCAGTGCCTTTAGGATAGTTTTAGGAACAGTTTAGAGCCTTACTATAGTTATGATTCTTAAACATACTTTGTGACTTTTATACTGTCTAGAACTCTACTAGTGAACTAGAATAGGGAAAAGCTTAACACTTGAGTTGCCCCTAGAGGTGCCTAACACTGGCTCTAGGAAAAGAAATTAAGAAAAATAGACTCCATACACCTAGAGGTGCTCGAAACCGGCTCTATAAAGTTAGCTAGAGGTGCCCGAAACCGGCTCTAGTCAAACTTAAGCTTCAGAAACTAGAATCGAGTCTAAATAAAAACTAAAGGAGCCTAAGAATTGCCTCCAAAAAGATGAAAATTGGCATAAAAATTCAAGTTAGAAGCTTAGCTATTCTAGTAAACTAAGGGAGTCTTGGCATATAATTGTTCACAAAACATGCACACACTACACGAGAATTATAACAAGGTTCTGAATTATCCAATAGGGTGTTGCTCACAATAGGGAATGAATGGTAGGTAAGGAAAAGTTCATTGTTTTAAGCCAAAACAAAATTTTGTTTTTCTTTCTTAGGTCTAAATTCCTTGAGGGCAAGCAAAAACTTGAGTTTGGGGGTGTGTTGAATGTGTAAAAGTTCTATATTTTACCCCTCATTTAACCCATATTTCTGCTGCATTCAAGCATAATTCATTGCATTTAGGATAGATTTCATTTATACATCACAAGTATATCAAATGACACAGTTTCTACTAAAATTGATTGCTTTTGCAGGTAGCTGCTGTAACAGATAGAGGGCAGTGGAGAAGCATACGTTGGGTAGTGAAGAAGCAGAGTTTGAACTGGACTGTTGACGAGAAGGACGATGCTGCCATGATCGATGTCGTGGCAGCCAAGGACGACAACAATGGTGAAGAGAAGAAGTGAAGTGGACCTCGACATAAAGAGGAAATTAAGCTGGTATGTCGTGAAGCACCCTTATATTTTTTTGAGCCCTAGATCAAAATAAAGGCCAAGCCCAAAGTTCAAGGAAGAAACTCCAAGCAAGAAGTAAGGACGAATTGAAGACATATGCTCTGAAGATTTAGCCTTTAATAGAGTTGTACTTTAATTTAAACTTGTATTCTTGCCATATTAGAAAACTTGAACCCAAGGCCTATATAAAGGCATGTAATTCGACCTAGGGAAGGATATATCTTATTCTCTAGCCGTCTTCCCCTAAACCCTAGTCGTTTTCCCCCTTCTCATCACGTTCTAAACTTCCCCTAAGGCTAATCGTTGATTCTGTAAAGTAGTTGCAAGGATTGCATTTGTTTTAGGAATTTTTCTGTTCAATAAAATAGACTTCAAGTTTGCTTATTCTGGTTTTCAACATCTTGCAAGAGTATCGGGAGAGCATTGTGAGATTACACATTTACTTAATATCGGGAGAGTTAAGTATATGAAAGGAATAAGTACAGGTTCTCCAGTTTATGGTTGAACTATCTCGGACCTAGGGATAGGATGAGGTTAAGTGGCTAAGGAAGAATTCAACAACATCGGTGTTCATCCTTCGATTCATGCCGGGAGGTATCATCAAAGACGTGTTCATCGACAGACTTAGACCTAGGGATAGGCCAAGGCACAGCAGGGATTCTTGCCAAGCTTGAAGTACAGAGTTGTATGATCGTTTCCTTCACACAACAGACCGATGTCGCGACAGGTGCTGCCGCGACAGGCGCAACGACAGAACAGAGATTCCTAGACTGTGCAACACCTACACTACTGAGCAAATCAATACCGGCCCATTCTCTTTATCCTGATTTCTTTACTCTTTTATTTTCAGTATTCTTTATTATCTCGTGACAAACTATTAAACTCTTTCTTTTCCCCTTCGTGCAGAAAACTAAGGTTAACGCTATTAGCCCAGTCCCTGTGGAGACGATATCTGATACTTACGTATCACTTTACTACTTGTGTCGTGTACACTTGCACTACATTGCGATAGACACTTTTACACACAACACTAAACAATTCGCATGATGCTTTAATAATCCATCATCGGTTCGTCCATTATGATGCCACCTCATAAACTCGACAATTTTTGAAGACATAAAAAGTCTTTGAAGTCTGGGTATTGGAGAAAAATATCGCAAAATCTTTACTTGCTTCTTTCTTGATCGTGCTTCAACTTCGTCCTCACTCATATTTTCTGTGTCCCCATTCATCCATCGAGATTTACTGCATACATGACAGGACTCTTGTTTTTTTCGATCACCCCAATACAACACACGATCATTCGCACAACTATGGATTTTTCTCATAACCAAGGCCCAAATCTACAAATTTTTTTTCATATTATTTTCGGATTGAGGATTTTTTGCAAAATGAAACATTTTATTCAAAAACTCTAATAATTGTGTAAAAGAGTTACCAGTCCACCCGCCCAAGCATTTTAAGTGGAAAAGACGAATGGGAAATGAGAGTTTTGAATATTTTGATCACTCATAAAGTGGCTCATTCATTTCATTGAGCAAATTGTAAAAATTTGCCGCTTCTCCATTTGGCTCTTGAACACATCCACTTCTTCCCATCTCGGTGAAATCATTAAAACCAATATCACAATCATCTTCTCTAACAGATTGATGATAATCATGCATATTAAATGCATCTCGCAACATACCTTCAATGTCATATTCTCTAAGAGATCTACGACGAGAATTAAGAGGATAAGACGGAGTACTCATGGAAGAATCTCTACGAGGTGTCAACTCTCCATAAAATACCCATTTTCTATAGCCCGGAACAAAGCCAGTCACAATTAGATGTTCGTGTACAACTTCACGAGTGTACCAATTAATGTTAGCACACTTCTTACAAGGGCAAAGAATCTTATTCTCTTTCCTTACATTCACAAAAGCAAAATTCAGAAAAGTTTGAACTCCATTTCGATAGTCAACGCTTACCCTTGGCAAATTCATTCAACTCCTATCCATTTTGTATTTCTGAAATATCGATTTCAAATGTTAATTGCTAATACTAAAAAATTAAAAGTATGCAAAGTTTAACCTACCATGGTGCATATTTGAAGGATAAAGAGAGATGTAACTATTATATTATCAATTAAGTAAAAGCTAAGTTAAATATATAAAGTACCTATCAGTCATACTTAATCCACTTGATCTATTTAAAGAAAATCAACCAAACATGAAAATTTGAGAGAAAGTTACCTGTTAAGAAAAACCACTGTTTGCCAACAAAGAATTTAACAATAAATTTGCAGCTTAATGCAGAGATGTGGGATCCCTTTCAACCTATTCAGAAATGGTCATATCATTAGATTTCTAGCAAAGACTAAACTTTGATCAAATAATAGGTTCATATGTGTGAGACGGCAAGGCGAACGACGCTTGCTTGAGGTACGACGGCAAGGCGAGCGCTTGGTCGGCGGGGATGAGTAGCACGATAAGGAGGGAGCAGTAGAAGTTAGGGATTCTTTTGCATGATAGAATTGGGGGAAACACGGAGTTTTAATTTTTTTCCTATTGCGGCATTTTTGTTAACAAACGCCACCAAAAGAGACTTACCGCGACGTTTTACACAAAACCGCTACTAAAACAAAACCACTTGCGGCGTTTATGCTACTAAATGCCCCTACTTCCTTTACTACATCGATGTTTTATTTGAAAACGTCGGTAAATGTTCCATTTTGTGGCGTTTGACACCAAAACACTAGCATTAGTTAAATATTAGCGGTGTTTGTTAAGAAAACGCCACGATAAGCGCCGATGTAGAACGAGTCTGGTGTAGTGCCTTCTTAGCCTAGAAAAGGGGGAAAATTCTTAGTGAATTGGTGAAATCCTTAGTGGTGTGCTAAGGTAGTGGGAGTAGGCTTTGGGTTAGAAAGTTGAACCACTCTAAATCTCGTGTTAATTTTTCTTATCTTTTACCACCATCATAAACACCCAAAAATCAACCTTCTTCACACTTGGAAAGCATTTCAGTTGTGACCATCGAGCTCAACATAACCATTTACATTAAAAAATTTGAACATTGAAGTGAATGTGTTTACTAGAAGACTATGTTAGGGTCATTAGGGGTGAGCAAAACTCAACTAATAAAACTAATTTTTTACTTGACTCGAAAATTTTCAAATAAAGTTGGAGTGATAAAATAGAACTCGGATCAATAGAAAAGCTATGTAACTTCAATTCTATTTTTTAAAAGTATTTTTCTTTTTTTTACAATTTTGTTTCTCAACTATGTATCTCATTCAATGTAGTCCTATAACTGCAACTCTTTGCATATTCGTTCTTTCCAACAATTCATTGACTTCTTTATACTCTCGTCAATATTTTTCCCTCAAAATAGATGCTTTAAAAAATAATATTATAATTATATTATATATAATTTTAGATGATATTGAATTTATTAAATATAATTACAAATCTTACTCACACTTGTAAAGAAATATGTATAAATATATATTTGTTAGGCTCGATTCCCTTCAACCGAAATGCTTGCTAAGTGGTGGAAGCAAAAAGATAGAGAAATATGACATAAGATTTAGAGCGGTTCGGCTTTCTAACCAAAGCCTAAATCCACTACCTAGGCTCACCACCAAGGATTTCAACAATTCACTAAGAATTCTTCCCCTTTTCTAGGCTGAGGAGGCAACCATTTACAACCTATACTCACTCACCAAGTCTAGCATCCAAAGCTCACAACCCAAGCTTTGGGCACACTCTTAAATAAAAGAATTCTAAGCAAACGAAATCCCTCTACAAAGGTTGATGTTTGCACACTAAAGCACTCACTCAAATTCTAGAACACTTGAGCATACATTGACAAAATGATCTCACAAGTGTTTGTCTATACAAGGAATGGAAATTTAACACTAAGAAAATTTTGCATCATAATGTTGTTGACTTGAGAATCATTAGTCTTCCAT
Source organism: Hibiscus tridactylites (assembly GCA_958450335.1). Taxonomy (NCBI): domain Eukaryota; kingdom Viridiplantae; phylum Streptophyta; class Magnoliopsida; order Malvales; family Malvaceae; genus Hibiscus; species Hibiscus tridactylites. The sequence goes on along the minus strand of OY288274.1, from coordinate 44,100,804 downwards.
ACATGCTTGAAGGTCCCTTTTATACTCCCAATTGAGTCTGTAGTCGTTGCTGACCGTTGGGATTGAATTAGAGCCATTGAGGCCTTTATTTCCCGTAATAAATACAGTTCTGGAGCTATTTGTATTAATACGTGGGTAGCCATATCGGTACACCCTTCTTCAGAACTAGCCGTTGGAGTCTGATGCAGCATGCCGTATCGAAACACCTTGGGCTGTATCGAAACGCCTGTTTTGGTACACCTTGTACCGTATCGGTATGGTCTACAATTCAAATAGTCGTTGGGGGTTTTGATCCGTTGAGGCTTTTTCCACGTAGGCATATCAAAACGCTAGAGAGTGTATCGAAACGACCATGATCCATATCAGTACGGATTTTGGCGGTTTCAAATTAACTGTAGCTGAAACCCTAAGACGTATCGAAACGGGGTATACCGTATCGATACAATCATATTGAAATCTTAAGTTTGGCTACTTTAAAACATTTCCAAAACCTTTTGAAAACTCCTCAAACATATTTTCAAGTTGTTTAGACTTAAAATCATCTTTGAATACTTTTCAATTTAGTCCAAAACTATTTTTCAATTATTATATCAAAACAAATATCCTAACAAACTCCCTTTTTGATATGATAAAACAAACTTGAAAAATTATGTTTGGGATTCTCCCCTTAGTAAATTAAATTTTGAATAAGAGAATTAAAATTCAAAAGAAATTAAAGCTCCCCCTTATTCAATTGAAAATTCAAATTTTCAAAACATTCTCCCATTTTTGTTATATCAAAAATGGTTTAAACCAAAGTTTGAAAACTTTTAAGTCCATAATAACGGAGAGTTAAAAAAAGATTTGATAAAAATAAGATTTTTGTTTAAAAAATTGGCCCCCTTACTCAAAGTATCATCAAATGTTAGTCCAACAAATATGATAAACTAGTTGAATTAAAATAAATAAATCAAATTAAAAGGGAATTCAACTATTTTTTACCACACTTGAATCAAAATGGAGGATGTGAAATCTTCCTTCTTCAAGTGATCTTCCTTGTGTGTATGAAGCTTTCCCTCAATGTTGTACTTTATTGGTCATTCTCCATCACACCTAAAATAAGACAATCGAGTAATTTTTTGTATCCAAATTGCTTTGGATCCATAAGCATTAGTAACACAAAGTTTAATCCCCTTAGGAATCCATTTTGCAAATCTATCCTTTTTAGTTGAAGTAATTAGTCCTTTTGAGACTAAAATACTTCTAAAACATTTTCCATTTAAAAATCTAGGGACACTAGATTGTCTTTGATAAAAAAATTGATTTTCTTTTCAAGCTCTTTGGAAATTAATTTTTTTCCACTTAAACTTTATGAAACAAATTTTGTAAATCAGCACATTTTTGTTCAAACTCATTGAGTTTTGCTTCAAGTTCAATTTTGGTTATAGAAATCAAGTCATTTTGAATTTTCAAGTTTGAAACCACTTTCTTGTTTTTCAAGATGTGATTTTTAAACTCTAAAATCAAATCATCATAGGCATCTTGTAATTCATCAAAAGAATAAGAAGTTGAAGTAGATGAATTAGAAGTTACCCTTGAATCTTCTTGGATTGCCACAAGGCAAAGGTTGGCTTGTTCATTGCCGGTGGAGTCATCATCACTCTAAGTAGCAACATATATTGTCTTCTTATGGCTTGAAGAGCTTGGCCTCTCCCTCTTCTTCGATTCATGCTTGGATTCTTCCATTTTGCTCTTTATGAATCGGACACACTTCTTGAAAAGATGAACTATCTCTTCATCTTCACTTTCATCCTCACTTGATTCTTCGTGTTGGCATGTGGAGGATGGAAGAACAATGACATTCACATCAATTCCTTGCTCTTTGATCTTCTTCTCCTTCTCCCTCTTCAAGGGTGTAGACATATTTCATGGGTAAGAAGGGACCCAATTAACTTATCAAGTTTGAGCTTCTTTAGGTTCTTGGCTTCGATGATAGCCATCGTCTTGCCCTTCCATGATTCGGGAAGTGAATAAATTAACTTTCAAACGAGCTTGTCTTCCAAAATCTCCTCTTCAAAACCTTTGAGTTTATTGATGATTGTGGAGAACTGATCGAACATGCTCTTGATGTCTTCTTTCGGGTCTATCTTAAAGTTGTCATACTCAAGGTTAAGAAGACCGATCTTGGTCTTCTTTACTTCATTTGTTTCCTTGTATGTGACTTCAAGTTTGTCTCATTCTTCCTTGACACTTTTACAAGAAGACGTCTTTCATATACATTCGAGCCAAAAGCACAAAAGAGAATGTGCAACGCCTTACAATTAAGCTCCATCATCTTCTTGTCGTTGGCATTCCAATCTGCCTTCCTTCTTTGTGGCACGAACGGTTCATCTTCGACAAGTTCTCAAAGTTGATAATCCTTTGTCTTGATGAAGTACATCATCCTATTCTTCCAATAGGCATAATGCTCCCCGTTGAAGAATGGAGGCTTGTCAATTGATTGTGCCATTTACTTCAGTTGAGTGTTTGTTGCTCGAGCTTATTGGGATCGCCTCAATAGGCTGTTAATCCTCTCGTTTGAGTCTCGCTCTGATACCAATTGTTAGGCTTGTTGCACGCTCAAATCGATCTCCAAAAACCGTCAAGTGGGTTGTATTTGGTCCTTGGATGAATTGGCTAAAAACTAAAAGAAATGTAGACAAATTGCACAAGGATTTTAAAGTGGTTTGACTACCCAACTGAGTCCACATCCACTACCTTAGCACACCACTAAGGATTTCCCAATTCACTAAGAATTCGTTCCCTTTTCAAGGCTTAAGAGGAAACCTTTACAACCCTATCTTTTACTGGCTAAGATAGAGCCACTCTAGTTTTTCACTAAGGCTAAACTAAAACCTTTTCTTATACAAGAGATTTGTTTGGTAAACTAAATACCTCACAAGGTGGATGTTTACACAATTTAAGCTTACAATAGTGTATAGGATGAAAACATAAAAACACTCTCTTAAACACTATTTACAAGAGAAATAAATATGAATTGGAAACTAATTTCTCTTGATCATAATGCTTGGATGTGTTCTTTTTTTCTTCAAGTGTCTCAAGCTTGCTTTTATATTGTGGAATGATATTCTTGTTGTTTATGGCTGTTGGGGATGTTTTGGAGCCGTTGAAAAGTCATAAGGTCGAGCTTTAAATTCCCACCTGTACAGAGGTTCCGAAACTTTAAGGAGGATTTGAAAAATATAGCTGTTATAGAGCCATGGTTTCGAAACCTTTATAAAGGTTTCAAAACCTTTGCTAAGGTTTCAAAAACAAGGGCATTCTGCCCAAAAGGTTTCGAAACCTTATAAGGAAGTTTTCGAAACTTTCACTTAAAAAACTCAATTTTGGCTAATTGTTGACATTGAAATGTATATTCGATATATGTGCAAAGTCAAAACATTTTAAACATATTTTTCAAGTTTTGAGGACTTTTGAATTATTTTTTAAATCTTGAAACAAGTCCAAAACATTTTTTACATAATTGTTATATCAAAATATTTTTTCAACAATCTCCTCATTTTCGAAATAACAAAACTTCTTTGAAAAATTGTTTTTGACAAAAGCTCCCCTTAATTTTTTACTTACTTCTCCCCTTTTTGTTATATAAAAAATAATTCAAATCTTTATAGTATATAATAACAATGGAGAGTAAGTTAAAATAAAAAAATTTAAGTACAAAATATTTGAATAATAAAACTCCCCCTTATTAAAGCATTCCATTAAAATTTTAGCACAAATTTTGACACTTAAAAAATTGAATTTCACCATCAAATCAAATCAATTTAAAACACATGGAATTCAATTTATCCAAGATTTTAAAACTTTATGCAAACATGTGAAAAATAAAACTATTGGAGTATGCCCAAAGACCAATCATGAGATGATTGTAAAAGGCATACTTATTTTATCTTGTTTATTAATAAAGTCATTATTATTATTTCAGTCTTATTCTGTGCATCTATAAATAAACTGAATTATAATAAAGTCAATAGAATAATATAGTTATTCTTGAATGTCCTTAGTCGTGAATTATTGTGGGCGTAGACAACAATAATATATTAAGACTAATATGTAGTTTATTGATAACAAAGTGTTGTTATTGACATACATATGTCAAAATCAATACATAAGTAGGTGTTAGAGAACGACATACTGGACTGACCCACTATGAGCATGTTTCTTGGATTATTATGTGACAGTCACAACATTGCTCATGGTGATAACTAAATGTATGGTCATCATACTTGAGATCGTCATTATTTCAATATCGAGAGTGACATATTTTGACGTAGTCAAACGTGTGTTGTAACAGACTACACTACAAAGACTAATATTGGATATGTCACACTCTATATAGCGAAATATGGTTGATCAAGATATGATTTGTCTCTCCTACATAATAAGAGTAATATCGTAGGCCACTTGATTGGGTGAGACTAGAAAATGCATAGCCAAGCTCGAATAAATTGATATGAGATACCATAGTTATTCGTTTATCATAGTCTACTCAAATAAATTGCTTTTTCAAGAAATATTAGATAGACTATACAAGTGTGACTAATCCATGACTTGTGTTCAATCTAGATATAATGACAAAAAGATGTAATACATATAAGAAGTTAAATCACGGAAAAAGGTAAAGTCGAACCACGACTTCATGTAACTTAGGTAGCAATGATGTATTGCTAGATGTCACTCATTGTTTGTAATATTAAAATTTTTCTAGATATTACTACTAACGTTACATGAACCTACAAGGGTCACGCCCTATGATTGAAGCAAACAAATATCGACTAGATAGCATGTGTACAAACTTGTTGTACACGCAATATTTATTGAAGATGGAATTATTATAATTATAGATAATCTCTTTTATATATTTTTCAATAATTAGATAATTATTGTATTTATCAAACACTATTAAAATACATATATCCATAAAGAAATCTAATTAAAGTAGAATTAGATTCTACATATTTAATTATATTTGGTTAAATATATTGTATATTAAATGAATCTGAATTTAATTAGAATTAGGTTTTTGAATGCTATATAAAGGCATAAGGTCTACCAGCTAAAGTATGTTTTTTCAAAAAAACCTCTCTAACTGTTAGAGAAGAGAAAATATTGTTCATTTCGTTCAGGTGGATTGCATAGAGGTCGGAGTGCTATTGTGACAACTCAAATTCGATTTGGTTTATCATAACTCCCTAAGGATATTAAGATACCAGGTTTATTAAGGTAATATTTCATCCCTACTCGCCGCGATTTCGTCCCTTGTACATGGATCACTGGCGGAATTCGCCGGATAATTTTTTGTTGCGCCACAGGGTGTACCGGCGTTTCCCAACAAAAACAATATAATTCATATGCATAAAGCATCATAAAATGACATGCACTTAATATAAATAAGCAATGATGCATGAACATTTATCATCAAAATAGGTAACCAAATGATTTGTAATCCAATGCATTAAGATTAGAGGTTACCCATCTTCTTCACTTGTGTGACTAGAGCATTTTCATATCTTTGCTTTTCTTACTATTCCTCCAACACACCTACAAGAGACACTCACTTGATTTTTGGTATCCGAATTGCTTTGAATCCTTTGACATTAGTTTCAATGTCTCTAGTTCCCTTACGAACCCATACTTGTCTAACCCTATAAGATTTGTTTTATTTATAGGACAAGTATACAAAGAATGACCATGATAATGACAATGTGAGAATTTTGTCATTATGGTCTCAAATTCCAAAAATAATTCATCAAAAGCATCTTGTAACTCATAAAATGAATAATAATTTGAATCACAAGAGTTAGAAGAAACCTTGGGCTCATTGAGAGCCTCAACATCATCCCCCTTACGGATTGAGAGGAGGTTTGCACAAGATAAAACATCATATTTCTTCTCTCCCTTCTTGTTGTCATAGAGTTTCTCAAGCTTCTCTCATATTTCTTTGGCACTTTTGCATATGGAGACTTTCTTGGAAATGTCTTCATTAAGGCCACAAAGAAGAGTGTGCATGGCTTTCGTGTTTAGCTTTTCCTTCGTGTCGTTTACACTCCTTTTCTTCTTCTTAGGAGCTTTCAAGTAATCATCTTCAATGATATCTCAAACCTCAAAATCGAGAAATTTGATGAAATACTTCATGACGTTGAACCATTGGAAGTATGTAGAAATATATGTTTTGATATAAAAATTGAAAATTGTTTTAGACTAAATTGAAAAGAATTTAAAATATTATCTAAGTAAAAAAAACTTGAAAATAAGTTTGAGGATGTTTAAAAAGGTTTTGACAATGTTTGAAAAAAAATGAAGTAGTCAAACCAGTGCTTTTAATGTGCCCATTTCGATATAGGCATACTTTGTATCGATATGTTTTGAAACTGCAGAAACCCATTTCAATACAGGGCTTAACTGTTTCGATATGGATAGGGGTTGTTTCGAAACACCCTTTGGTATTTTGATACGCCTACGTGGCAGAGACCCCAACGGCTAAAACCCCCCAACGACTATTTGAATTACAGGCTGTTTCGATACGACACTAGACGTTTCCATATGTGCGTTCCGATACGGCCCAAAGTGTTTCGCTACGGCATACTGCATCAGACTCCAACGGCTAGTTCTGAAGAAGAGCATTTCGATACAGCTACATGTGTATCGAAACAGACATCACTAGAACTGCATTTATGGTGAGAAATAAAGTCTTCAACGGCTCCAATTCAATCTTAATGGTCCTAAACGGCTACAAACTTAATTGGGAGTATAAAAGAGACCTTCAAGCATCAAGAAAAGGTTAATGCTTCAATTGTCAACAACATTATGGTGAGAAAATTGTCTTAGGGGTTTCATTGTTTATTCTTTGTATAGACAACACTTGTGAGCCAAAATTGTCATATTTGCTCAATGTTTAGGTTTGGGTGAGAGCTTAAAGAGTGCAAACAAATACCTATTAGAGGGTTTCTAGTTTGCTTTTATTCATCTCTTGTAAAAAGGGTTTACTCAATATTTGGTCTAGAAAGCTTTGAGTGTGTAATGGTTTCCTTCTAAGCTGAGAAAAAGGGACGAATCAATTAGTGAATTGATTGGGAAATCCTTAGTGGGAGCTAAGGTAGTGGATGTAGGTGCTTGTTCGAAGGCCGAACCACTATAAATTTATTGTGTCATTTATTTTTAGCTTCCACAAATCAATCACCCAAAAATCCAACTTCTCCACCACTTGGCTAGCTAAATCGGTTAAAGGAAATCGAACTTATCAAGCCTAACAATTTGTATCATAGCGAGGCTCAATCGAAGGGGATTAATATCCTACTGAGGCGATTTGGGAAGCTCGATACATCAATTCAATCAACCGGTCAAATGGTGCAATCCATCGACAAGCCGCCATTCTTCGACGGGACCAACTATTCTTATTGGAAGAATAGGATGAGGTACTTCATCAATGCCAAAGATTACAAGCTTTGGGATATTGTTGAAGATGGTCCATACATGCCACAACGAAGTAAAGAGGAATGGAGTGCAGATGATCGTAAGAAGATTGAGCTTAATTGCAAGGCGTTGCACATTCTATTTTGTGCATTTAGCTCCAACATCTTTGAGAATGTGTCTTCTTGTGAAGATGCCAATGAGGTATGAGACAAGCTTGAAGTCACATAAGAAAGAACCAACGAAGTAAATGAGACCAAGATCGGTCTTCTCAACCTCAAGTATGAGAACTTTAAGATGGAACCGGATGAAGACATCACAAAGATGTTCGATAGATTCTCCACCGTCACAAATGAGCTCAAAGGCTATAGAGAAATCATTTCGGAAGATAAGCTTGTCCGAAAGCTTCTCTATTCTCTTGCTGAGTCATGGGACTCAAAGAAGACCGCCATCATCGAAGCCAAGAATCTCAAGACTTTAAAGTTTGATGAACTCATGGGGTCTCTTCCCACTCATAAAATTATGAAGAAAGAAAAAGAAGAAGGAAGAGATAAATAAGATGGGGAAGAAGATAATCTTGGAGCTTGGCATCAACACCAATGTCATTGCTCTCAAATCCTCCAAGTGCAACCATGTTGAATCAAGTGAGGAGGAAAGTGAAGAAGAAGAGATGACCTATCTCTTCGAAAATTTTGTCCAATTCATGAAGAGCAAAATAAATGAATCCAATCATGAATCGAGGAAGAAAGAGAAGGCAAGCTCTTCAAGCCATAAGAAGAAGGCATATGTGGCTACTTGGAGTGATGAAGACTCCACCGAGAATGAATAAGCAAACCTTTGCCTTATAGCCATCGAAGAAGATTCAAGGGTAACTTCTAATTCATCTACCTCATGTTCATATTCTTTTGATGAATTACAAGATGCCTATGATGATTTGGTTTTAGAGTTTAAAAATCACATTTTGAAAAACAACAAAGTGGTTTCAAAATTGAAAATTCAAAATGATTTGATTTCTAAAACCAAAATTGAACTTGAAGCAAAACTCAATGAGTTTGAGAAAAAACGTGTTGATTTACAAAACTTGCTTCATAAAGTTCAAGAAGAAAAAGATTTGATTTCTAAAGAACTTGAAAAGAAAACAAATTTTGGAAAATCAAATTTTTATCAAAGACAATCTAGTGCCTCTAGATTTTTAAATGGTAAATATTTTAGAAGTGTTTGGGTTCCAAAAGAACTAATCACTTCAAACAAAGAGGATGAAATTGAAAAATAAATTCCTAAGGGGACTAAATTTTGTGCCACAAACGTTTATGGATCCAAAGCAATTTGGATACCAAAAATTACATGATTGTCTTATTTTAGGTGTGATGGAGAGTGATCAACGAGTCCAAATTTGAGGGGGAGGGGGAGCTCCATGCACACAAAGAGAGTACTTGAAGAAGGAAGGCTTCACATCCTTCCTTGGATTCAAGTGTGGTAAAATTAGTTGAATTTATTTTTATTTATCTTTATTTCTTTTAATTCAGCTAGCTTAATCATATATGTTGGACTAACATTGTTTGATGCCTTGAGTGAGTGGGAGCCAATTTTAAAACCAACATTTTTAATTGTGTTAAATTTTTTTGAACCTCCTATGTTATTTTGAGTTTAAAGTCATTTAAATTCTTTTTGATATAACAAAAATGGAGAAAAATGATTTGAAAATTTGATTTTCAAGAGAATAAGGGGGGACTTTAATTTCATTCAAATTTTCTTATTCAAATTTTTAAATACAAAGGGGGAGAATCTCAAACAATTTTTCAAGTTGGTTTTATTATATCAAAAAGGGTGAGATTGTAGAAATATATGTTTTGATATAATAATTGAAAAATGTTTTGGACTAAATTGAAAAGAATTTAAAATATTCTCTAAGTAAAAAACAACTTGAAAATAAGTTTGAGGATGTTTAAAAAGGTTTTGGCAAAGTTTGAAATGTTTTTTAAGTAGTCAAATCAGTGCTTTCAATGTACCCATTTTGATACAGGCATAATATGTATTGATACGTTTTGAAACTGCCAAAACTCGTTTCGATACAGGGCTTAACTTTTTCGATACGGATAGGGGTTGTTTCGAAACACCCTTTGGTGTTTCGATACTTCTACGTGGCAGACACCTCAATGGCTAAAACCCCAAACGGCTATTTGAATTGCAGTTTGTTTTGATAAGACACTAGACGTTTCTCTTCGGGCGTTCCAATACAGTCCAAAGTGTTTCGATACGACATACTGTATCAGACTCCAACGGCTAGTTCTGAAGAAGGGCGTTTCGATACAGCTTCCCGTATCGAAACAGACATCACCAGAACTACATTTATGGTGGGAAATAAAGTCTTCAACGACTCCAATTCAATCCCAACGGTCCTAAACGGATACAAACTTAATTGGAAGTATAAAAGGGACCTCTAAGTATCAAGAAAAGGTTAATGCTTCAATTGTCAACAACATTATGGTGAGAAAATTATCTTAGGGGTTTAATTGTTTATTCTTTCTATCGATAACACTTGTGAGCCAAAATTGTCATATTTGCTCAAGTGTTTAGGTTTGGGTGAGAGCTTAAAGAGTGCAAACAAATACCTATTATAAGTGTAACCCCCTTAGCCCGGCGTAGAGGCTAGACCCGAACTACGAAGATCACACGGGAAAAACCAAAGTCAACCTAAAAGTCAACCTTGATTAACGACCCTTTTTTTTCTTTTTTAAACTTCTCTAGATGCGCATTAAACCTATGTGAAAGCCCAAGAACCTTGGAAGAGAAAAGCACAACGATCAGAAACGCTTAAGGACTCAATTGCAAGAAATACACTTTTAGGGACCAAAATGTAAATTTTGGAAAATAAAAGGACTTCCAAAATTTTAGTTTTACCAAACCTCAATTAATCATATTACAAGCCTCTCTGCCAAATTTCAGCTTAAAAAGACATCTCAAGCTCAAGCAATTGCAATTACAACTTTTAGGACTAAAATGTAAAGCATACAGACTTCAAGCAATTCAAAACTGTGTCCAAACGGTCACCTGTTTCGAAACACTGACAACCGTTTCGAAACACCCATGTCAGACGCCCGTACAAAAACGGTGTTGACCGTTTCGGTACGCGGGTATGTTTCGAACCTAGTTCCGAAACAAAGACTTCCGGTTGCAAAAGTGTTTCGAAACACTTCTAGTCGTTCCGAAACGCCCAAGCCATTTCAAGCACCCGTTTCGAAACAGCCAAGGGTGTTTCGATACACCCTGCCCAGAAACAGCAGAAAATTCTGGTTTTTCACTATAAAACACCCTCAAACACACTTTAAATAATTCCAAAACATATCACCAACATGATAAGCATTATAACTATCAAATTACATCAAAGACTAGATACAAACCAAACATTAGGCACACCTACTCATTCATCACATCCAACACATGATCTTGCTTTTAATCAAAGAGCATAGCATATCAACTTATGAAGAAGAAGATTCAAATATGGCAAGCGATCAACAACAAGGTTCAAACCATAAACCGAACATGGTCAACATACACAATCTCATTACACAACAACATAAAAGGTTCTCCCCCATTGCCTTTATTATCTATAGCTATAAACCAAGACATACTTCTCAAGTGGAACTCTTCTTGAATCCCTTGTTTCTTGTTGTCCCAACTTCAAATATCTGCATTGATGGACAAAAAGAAGCGTAAGCATATAATGCTTAGTGAGGAATGCTCAAAACCAAAACACCATCAATGCAGCGAATCATAAAACCTTCTTTAAATGTAGATACAATTCAATAACCAAAGAATTGTTTGAAAACTTCCTTTGAAACAACATTGCTTTAAATCATGCATTGCTCAACATGAAAACCAACCTTTAACTTTGAAATGCTAATAAACTCACCCCAAACCACATTCTTGCAAATACTATCATCTAAACCTTTCCATGCATGAACAATTCTTGCAAAGTTTAACTCAATTTCCTTGGAAATCACTTCCACTCCACACCATACTTTTTTCATGCTTGATGATCATTTCAAAGCAAAACACCTTTTGAAAACCAAATGTTCCTTCTATCTATCTCATGCATTAAACAAATGCAAAACACATGGACTACAAAAGCAACATTTGCATTACGTGCCTTTTTAAAACAAGCCTTCACAAGACTTCAATGCACTTATGAGATTCTATGCACATATGCACCATTCACAATAGAAGATATACTTTTGCTCATACTTAGCAAGTATCTCATGCATTCTTGTATCATTTACATATTTCCCATGCAACCTTGCATCATTTTCAAGCATCTCTCGCTTCATTACATTCAATACATTATATAGGCTTTCAAGTGATAGTTTACAAACCATTTTAACACAAGACACAATCGGATACGCGGATTACAAGCATTGTCCCACACACTTCATACACACTACCGGCTTGACAAGGTGGAGTTTATCGGTACAATCACAACCCCTCAACATCACTCAACGGTAGTTGTATAACTCACTAGCGAGAGCCAGGACATGCCACAAGGCTTACACATGGGAGCTACCCTAACCATTGTAATCGCCTTAACCAAGCTTACACATGGGAGCAATCCTCTACCGTTGTGACGCTTAACCAAGTCCACCCACGAGAGCCATCCTTCATCGTGGTGACACCAATTTCCTCAATAACTAGGATACTTGGATGAAGTTTACGGTACAATCACAACCCCTCAACATCCAAGGCGAATTTACTTACGGTGCACCCAATCCTATAGCCAGCTAACTATATCCGATTCAAGTACTTAAAAACCATTTCATCACTTGCCAATATATATCAAATACCATCATCACTTCATTGTTTTAAGAATTAATCAAAACCACTTATCATCATGCATCTCCATGCATCATAACCAAATTAATAACATATCAAACCAAGGATCTCTTACCTTAAGCATCCTTCAATACATGACTTTCAAAACTAGCATTAATCATGCTAAAACATGCTTTAAAACCATGCTCAAACAACAAATTAAACCACATTGTCAAATCAAACACATCAAAACCCATTTTGATAGTTTTTAAAACAATAATAGCACAATTGAGAGAGAATTCCACTTTACTTACTTCCGAACTTAAACCGGTGTTTCAAGCCTAAATTTAAGTTCCCAATCCTCTTTTCAAAACCATTCCAAAGCTGGAAAACATGATCTCACTCACCGATACACAAAACTATGTTAGCCGACAAGCCCTCCAAGCATCCCAAACTTTCAAGGCCACCTCTATTGCTTCCAGATCATTCTCCCCTATTATAAACACATACCAACAGAGGTTTAATGCATCACCATGCATTAAAATCACCAGCAACACAACCCAACTCGCTGCTCTACCCAAAAACCTCATTTCGGCTACCAAAAACAACCGAAATCACTTCCAAACTCTCCCAAAACAAAGCTCAGCCAAGATCTATCGATTCTAACCTTTTATAAACATCAATTAACATCAAAAAGCAACATAAACATGACCTTATACCTCCAGCAACAGCAGATCACCAAAACCACCCCAAAAACCACCATTCTAGCATGCAAAACTTAGGAAAACAAACCTATTCGGGATTTAATTGATAAAACCTCATTTGTAACATCAATTAACATCCAAAATACATTAGAAAACAACCTCAAAACAGAGCCTAACCAAGATCCACAAAAATCTCCAAGATCTCTTCCAAAATCTTGAGTTTTAAGCCAAAATCTTGTTTCCAACACTAAAACCATTCATAAAACTTTAATAAAGGATTGACAACTTGGGAATTTCAGTAAAGAACTGAGTATTTAGAAGAGAAGAACAAGCTTACCTCTAAATGATGATTTCTCCTTGATTTAGGCTAATTTTCTTAAAAATTCAATGTAGAAATCAAGTGGATTTGATGACGGATTGATGAAGAATCAAAAAGGAATTGAAATCTCATCAAATGAAGTGTAAAATCAAAGTAAATTTTCCTGGAGAAAATATGTTTGGTTGAAAGGAATTTGAGAGAAAATGAAGAGAGGGAAAATTTGTGAAAAGTAGTTATGAATAGTCAAAGTTAGTTTCTCATTTAATTAAACCTCATTTCCTTTAATTAAAACATTAATAAAATTACCCAAATTAAGGAAAAATCTGGAGAAAACATTTTGGGTAAATTAGCTCCTTAAAGATTCAAAGTTTCAATCCTTTACAAAACAGTCATTATTTCACCTTTGCAAAACTGCGATTTGGTCACTACACAAAAATGTAATATTTCCAAACTTCACTTTGTAAAATTGTTTTCACCATTCTCTTTTATATATTAAATGAGGATTTTAGATATTTTTCTTTATTTTTAAAGTATCCCGAACTAGGTGTTCCCTAAAACCTCCTTTTATATTCGAACTATCTTCCAGACCGATCCGGTTCAGACACTAAACTTCCAAGCCCAAATTTGGGGTGTTACAACTCTCCCCCTCTTAGGAAATTTCGTCCTCTAAATTTCAACCTGCGAAAAGAGCTCGATACCAAATTTCCCAAAGCAACACACAATGTAACACAGGAGACTTAACCACCACTGAACATCCTCCGCCCAAAACACCACAAAAATCAAATCCTCCACAAATCAAACTCACACTATACCCAAACCAACACCACTACTTACGGTTCAAGACTTCCAGAACACTCAGATGTTAACCTCTGCTTAACCTTTCACACTTTCGAACTGTGCATAGTCGTAACAACCCGAAGAACCTTCAAATATTTACAATATACATCACCTTATCTCATAACTCCCTCAACAAAACTCGCACACACGGTGACACCAACCCATCCAGTTTCAACCACCATGTGACCCACAACCCTCACTGCTTCCAAAACCCCTTGCAAAACCGCTCCACTCCTTTCAAAGATTACCACAACAAGCAAAAATTTCTTAAGCATCAATTACTTACTCAAACTTCTCAATGTATTGATAACATTCCCTAACATCCGCCATTATCACCACCATAACAACTCACCAAAACTACTCACACAACATTCGAAACCCATGCCACAAGACTCCAACCTTAACTCCACCAGCTGTTCCACTCACCCCTAGCCGACTTAGAAAAGATTTACTTATACACAACTAAAAAACCATTTCTCACAAGAACCTGGCCAACCAACAATGTCCCTTGAACTTACATTGCCTTTCCACTTCAAGCTTTGACCATAACACTAACCTTACCTGGATACCGCCCATTCCATACAAACATATTAAGATTACGAAACCTCTACTCCTCCCAAGCCAAACCTTATCTACAGCTCTCAACACAACCTCCTCTCAACTCCTCGAAGGTTTCTACGAACCATCACCTATATAAACAGCCCTCCTATTGTAAACATCAATGCCAAGACGCCTCAGCATTCCGGAAACACATCCACTAACCTACAACATCATTTAACACAAAGAAACTGCCACACCTATTAGCTATTCACAACCACCTCGACCGATTCTAACTTCAACCGGTAATCTCCTCACCACCACACCGTTAAACTCTTTAAGCACCAAGACACTTTCCTTCTACCAACATGCTAGATCGCAGTCACTATTACTGACAACTCACTTACTACCTTCCACTACTCCTAGCACCAAAACAACACTTAAAACCCACCATCCAACCTAACCCTACCACAACATTAACGAACCCAACTAGCTATTAGCAAGTGTGAACGTTCGTATGCATGGTCACCAATATGCCCTATCAATGCATATGTACATGTACGCAAAACCTCTAATGTCATGTCGCATGTATGCATGTACCAACATATATATATATATAACAAATGGTTTTAACTGTTCATGTATGTCGGTTCACACTTACCAATAACATCCTCAGAATCCGCCTAAGAACAACCTCTTACCTCACCTCTAACTTGTCCAGCTTTACCATTCTAATAATCCGTTAACCACACATTACTCCCCTATTACACTCTCCACACTAAAATTGTCTTCCCAAAACATCATCGGCTACTACCCAACCTTGCTAGCCATAAAACTTACCCACTACACAAGGAAATCCAACCCAAAACCAAACAAAGATAACTAGGGCAAATATTACTTAACAAAATTACCTGTAATCACCTCATTGCCCCGGAGCTCCAACAGACAAACTCTCTTCCCCGCAGAACCATTATTCTTTGGCTGCACCGCTGCAACACCAACCAACACCTTAAAGCCATCATCGTCTCCCTGCTGTAAAGAACCCTGACTACCCCGAGCTAACTCCAAACAATTTCGTCTCAAATGTCGAATAGACCCACAATTTCAACAAGATCTACCCCTCAAACACCTCACACCTTTCTGCCTTTCTTGTCACCTCCAAACTCTGTCCCGTCCGCGCTCATGAACCTTTTGAGACCCTTTTGCACCCACTGAAGCTGATCCCATCACTTGAGGACAATTCCGCTTCACATGCTCCATAGAACCACAGTTCCAACAAACGCCAGCATGACGGCTTCTACAACGGTCACACATCGGCAACCGAGCTACCACTCCTTGGTCATGTTGCACTTGACCCACATCTACACTACCACCCAGACTTCGATTCAAGCAAACCCTTCTGTCATGTAGCCTCTTACACTGACCACTCTCGAGGTCAGTACCCACAGCTCTTTTGCTTAAACTTTTCCCACCGTCATAATCTGAAGCCACACCCCCACGTTGCTTAACTCTTGAGAACTTCTCTCCAAGGTATCTTCTATTAAAGGCAGATACAAAGAACTCCCAATATATATCGTGGATATTCGTCGCCACCGCCACAGATGTCCACCAAGCACAAGCATCTTCCAACATTAACAAGACAACACTTCCCAGCTTACAGACGTTGTCACACCCTTCCTGATCCAAAATCAGAATTATACTGGCTAACCAAGCCTCGAACGCCTCAGGTGTTGAACCATGATACTCCACAGCTCCCAAATCATATAAACGTTGTTTTGACAAACTCGCATGTCCCACAGTCAGCGCGTCTACAGGCCTCACTTTCACCATGGCCTAAGATGTTCCCGACACCTCTTGAACCACAGGTGATGAATCCTTCATCACAGAACCAGCTTTCTCCTCCTGCCCTACTACCTCAACTCCAGGCACTATTGACCGAAGCGGTACACTCCCACCAAAAAGTGAATTCCACCCCTTAACAATTTGCTCTAAGGCAGCAACCATCGTACCCAACTGCCATTCTCTCATCGATCACATTGTGTTATTATTAACAAAGCAATGATAACAAAACAAATAAAATGATCAGGCTAGCTTCAAGCAAAGATTCAAGACTCCAACTTCAACATAACACAATAGCTATAATAATAAGGCAATAGGTATCCCGAATTCTCCCCTTTTATACGAAATAACAATAAATAAAAACATGGATATCACAACATCGAGCATATCAATCAGCAAACTTCAATCATGCTCTCATCAAACAACATTCACCCTCAACAACATAATATCAACTTACAATACCCATCACATTTTCATTATTCAGAAAATCAACTCACATCACCAGCATATCACCACCACATGTTTACATTAGCTTACAGAAGAATCATAACCATAAGCACGATGAAAACATCAACAATTCACTCATAAAAGTATTTTTCAACAGACTTTCAACCACACATTAGAATAAACATCAAACACTTACTATAACAACTTACCACAAACTTACCATCGCCCCAAATATTCGCAAATTAGCTCTGATACCAACAAATGTAACCCTCTTAGCCCGGCCTAGACGCTAGACCCGAACTACGAAGATCACACGGGAAAAACCAAAGTCAACCCAAAAGTAAACCTTGATTAACGACCCTTTTTTTCTTTTTTAAACTTATCTAGATGCGCATTAAACCTATGTGAAAGCCCAAGAACCTTGGAAGAGAAAAGCACAGCGATCAGAAACGCTTAAGGACTCAATTGCAAGAAATACACTTTTAGGGACCAAAATGTAAATTTTGGAAAATAAAAGAACTTCCAATATTTTAGTTTTACCAAACCTCAATTAATCATATTACAAGCCTCTCTGCCAAATTTCAGCTTAAAAAGACATCTTAGGCTCAATCAATTGCAATTACAACTTTTAGGGCTAAAATGTAAAGCATGCAGACTTCAAGCAATTCAAAACTGTGTCCAAACGGTCACCTGGTTCGAAACGCTGACAACCGTTTCGAAATACCCATGTCGGACGCCCGTATAGAAATTACATCAAAGTGTTTCGAAACAGACACTTAAAATAACAAAAGTGTTTCGAAACACTTCTAGCCGTTCCGAAACGCTCAAGCCATTTCAAGCACCTGTTTCGAAACAACCAAGGGTGTTTCGATACACCCTGCCCAGAAACAGCAGAAAATTCTGGTTTTTCACTATAAAACACCCTCCAACACACTTTAAATCATTCCAAAACATATCACCAACATGATAAGCATTATAACTATCAAATTACATCAAAGACTAGATACAAACCAAACATTAGGCACACCTACTCATTCATCACATCCAACACATGATCTTGCTTTTAATCAAAGAGCATAGCATATCAACTTATGAAGAAGAAGATTCAAATATGGCAAGCGATCAACAACAAGGTTCAAACCATAAACCGAACATGGTCAACATACACAATCTCATTACACAACAACATAAAAGGTTCTCCCCCATTGCCTTTATTATCTATAGCTATAGACCAAGACATACTTCTCAAGTGGAACTCTTCTTGAATCCCTTACTTCTTGATGTCCCAACTTCAAATATCTGCATTGATGGACAAAAAGGAGCGTAAGCATATAATGCTTAGTGAGGAATGCTCAAAACCAAAACACCATCAATGCAGCGAATCATAAAACCTTCTTTAAATGTAGATACAATTCAATAACCAAAGAATTGTTTGAAAACTTCCTTTGAAACAACATTGCTTTAAATCATGCATTGCTCAACATGAAAACCAACATTTAACTTTGAAATGCTAAACAACTCACCCCAAACCACATTCTTGCAAATACTATCATTTAAACCTTTCCATGCATGAACAATTCTTGCAAAGTTTAACTCAATTTCCTTGGAAATCACTTCCACTCCACACCATGCTTTTCTCATGCTTGATGATCATTTCAAAGCAAAATGCCTTTTGAAAACCAAATGTTCCTTCTATCTATCTCATGCATTCAACAAATGCAAAACACATGAACTACAAAAGCAACATTTGCATTACATGCCTTTTTAAAACAAGCCTTCACAAGACTTCAATGCACTTATGAGATTCTATGCACATATGCATCATTCACAATAGATGATATACTTTTGCTCATACTTAGCAAGTATCTCATGCATTCTTGTATCATTTACATATTTCTCATGCAACCTTGCATCATTTTCAAGTATCTCTCGCTTCATTACATTCAATACATTATATAGGCTTTCAAGTGATAGTTCACAAACCATTTCAACACAAGACACAACCGGATACGCGGATTACAAGCGTTTTCTCACACGCTTCATACACAGTACCGGCTTAACAAGGTGGAGTTTATCGGTACAATCACAACACCTCAACACCCGTGATGGAGTTTAACGGTACAATCACAACCCTTCAACATCACTCATCGGTAGTTGTATAACCCACTAGCGAGAGCCGGGACACACCACAAGACTTACACATGGGAGCTACCTCAACCATTGTAATCGCCTAAACCAAGCTCACACATGGGAGCAATCCTCTACCGTTGTGACGCTTAACCAAGTCCGCCCACGAGAGCCATCCTCCATCGTGGTGACACCAATTTCTTCAATCGCTAGGTACTTGGATGGAGTTTACAGTACAATCACAACCCCTCAGCATCCAAGGCGACTTTACTTACGGTGCACCCAATCCTATAGCCGGCTAACTATATCCTATTCAAGTACTTAAAAACCATTTCATCACTTGCCAATATACATCAAATACCATCATCACTTCACTGTTTTAAGCATTAATCAAAGCCATTTATCATCATGCATCATAACCAAATTAATAACATATCAAACCAAGGATCTCTTACCTTGAGCATCCTTCAATACATGACTTTCAAAACCAGCATTAATCATGCTAAAACATGCTTTAAAACCATGCTCAAACAACAAATTAAACCACATTGTCAAATCAAACACATCAAAACTCATTTTGATAGTTTTCAAAACAATAATAGCACAATTGAGAGAGAATTCCACTTTACTTACTTCCGAACTTAAACCGGCGTTTCAAGCCTAAATTTAAGTTTTCAAACCTCTTTTCAAAACCATTGCAAAGCTGGAAAACATGATCTCACTCACCGATACACAAAACTATGCTAGCCGACAAGCCTTCCAAGCATCTGAAACTTCCAATGCCACCTCTATTGCTTATGGATCATTCTCCCCTGTTTTAAACACATAACAACAGAGGATTAATGCATCACCATGCATTAAAATCACCAGCAACACAACCCAACTCGCTGCTCTACCTAAAAACCTCATTTCGGCTACCAAAAACAACTGAAATCACCTCCAAACTCTCCCAAAACAAAGCCCAGACAAGATCTATCAATTCTAACCTTTTATAAAAATCAATTAACATCAAAAATCAACATAAACATGACCTTATACCTCCACCAACAACAGATCACCAAAACCACCCCAAAAACTACCATTCTAGCAAGCAAAACTTAGGAAAACAAACCTATTCAGGATTTGATTGATAAAACCTCATTTGTAACATCAATTAACATCCAAAATACATTAGAAAACAACCTCAAAACAGAGTCTAACCAAGATCCACGAAAATCTCAAAGATCTCTTCCAAAATCTTGAGTTTTAAGCCAAAATCTTGTTTCCAACACTAAAATCATTCATAAAACTTTAATAAAGGATTGACAACTTGGTAATTTCAGTAAAGAACTGAGTATTTAGAGGAGAAGAACAAGCTTACCTCTAAATGATGATTTTTTCCTTGATTTAGGCCAATTTCAGTAAAGATACGAAGGCTTCTTATTCCATAACAACGAAAGCACTTTTTCACTCTTTCATATACTAGGGGATTTCACTTGGAAAAGAAAATGTTCCATACTAATGGATTCGGGTCCATAACCGTGGGTTTCAATGCACGAGATCTTGTAGCACTTACCAATGAGGCCCTATCGATTAGTATTACACAGAAGAAATCAATTATAGACACTAATACAATTAGATCTGCTCTTCATAGACAAACTTGGGATTTGCGATCCCAGGTAAGATCGGTTCAGGATCATGGGATCCTTTTCTATCAGATAGGAAGGACTGTTGTACAAAATGTATGTAGAAATCAAGTGGATTTGATGAGGGGTTGATTAAGAATCAAAGAGAAATTGAAATCTCATCAAATGAAGTGTAAAATCAAAGTAAATTTGTTGGAGAAAATGTGTTTGGTTGAAAGGAATTTGAAAGAAAATGAAGAGATGGAAAATTTGTGAAAAGTAGTTATGAATAGTCAAATTTAGTTTCTCATTTAATTAAACCCCATTTCCTTTAATTAAAACATTAATAAAATTACCCAAATTAAAGAAAAATCTGGAGAAAACATTTTGGGTAAATTAGCTCCTTAAAGATTCAAAGTTTCAATCCTTTACAAAACAGTCACTATTTCACCTTTGCAAAACTGCGATTTGGTCACTACACTGAAATGTAATATTTCCAAACTTCACTTTGTAAAATTGATTTAACC
Organism: Hibiscus tridactylites; assembly: GCA_958450335.1. NCBI lineage: Eukaryota > Viridiplantae > Streptophyta > Magnoliopsida > Malvales > Malvaceae > Hibiscus > Hibiscus tridactylites. Next base: position 44,079,608 of record OY288274.1, on the reverse strand, counting down.
ATTCTCTTTTATATATTAAATGAGGATTTTTAGATATTTTTCTATATTTTTAAAGTATCCCGAACTAGGTGTTCCCTAAAACCTCCTTTTATATTCGAACCGTCTTCTAAACCGATCCGGTTCAGACCCTAAACTTCCAATCCCAAATTTAGGATGTTACAATAGGGTTTCTAGTTTGCTTTTATTCATCTCTTGTAAAGAGGATTTACTCAAGCTTTGGTCTAGAAAGCTTTGAGTGTGTAAGGGTTTCCTCCTAAGCCGAGAAAAGGGAATCAATTAGTGAATTTATTGGGAAATTCTTAGTGGGAGCTAAGGTAGTGGATGTAGGTGCTTTTTCGAAGATCGAACCATTATAAATTCACCGTGTCATTTATTTTTTGCTTCCACAAATCAATCACCCAAAAATCCAACTTCTACACTACTTGGCTAGCTAAATCGGTTGAAGGAAATCGAGCCTATCAAGCCTAACAAAGTATACTTCTCCTTCGAATAGCGGAAGACGCGTCAAATCTTGCCATTTTCTTAAACAGTGGACTTCGAGCAAAAGATCTTTACTCCCGGATGTTAGTCCTTTGATGGAGACGAGGCTCTAATACCAATTGTTAGGTTTGATTCCCTTCAACCGAAATGCTTACCAAGTGGTGGAGAATATGTATTTTGGGTGTTTGTGGTGGAAGAAAAATATGACACAAGATTTGGAGTGGTTCAGCTTTGTAACCAAAGCCTACATCCGCTACCTAGGTTCCCCATCAAGGATTTCAACAATTCACTAAGAATCCTTCCCATTTTCTAGGCTAAGGAGGCAACTATTTACAACCTAGACTCACTCACCAAGTCTAGCATCCAAAGCTCACAACCCGAGTTTTGGGCACACTCTTAAACAAGAGAATTCTAAGCAAACGAAATCCCTTTTACAAAGATTGATGTTTGCACACTAAATCACTCACCCAAATCCTAGAACACTTGAGCATATATTGACAATTTGAGCTCACAAGTGTTTGTCTATACAAAGAATGGAAATTTAAGCACTAAGACAATTTTGCATCATAATGTTGTTGACTTGAGGATCATTTAGTCTTCCATAGATGCTTGAAGGTCCCTTTTATACTTATAATTGAGTTTGTAGTCGTTGGTGGCCATTGAGATTGAATTGGAGTCGTTAGGGCCTTTATTTCCTGCAATAAATGCAGTTATGGAGTTGTCGTTATCAATACGTTGGAGTCTGATGTAGCATGCCGTATCGAAACACCTTGGGCCATATCAGAACGCCCGTTTCGGTACACCTTGTACCGTATCGGTACGGTCTACAATTCAAATAGCCGTTGGGAAATAGTCGTTGTGGGTTTTGAGCTGTTGAGGCTTTTGCCACGTAGGCGTATCGAAACACTAGAGAACGTATCAAAATGACCACGATCTGTATCAATACGGTCAAGGCCTGTTTTAGTACGTGTTTTGGCAGTTTCAAATTGATTGTAACTGAAACCCTAAGGCGTATTGAAACGAGGTATATTGTATCGATACAATCATACTGAAATCTTAGGTTTGGTTACTTTAAAACGTTTCAAAATATTTTCAAAACCTTTTGAAAACTCCTCAAACATATCTTCAAGTTGTTTGGACTTAAAATCATCTTTGAATAATTTTCAATTTAGTCCAAAACTATTTTCAATTATCATATCAATACAAATATCCTAACAATATTATGTACATTGTATATGGTTAAAAAAACCGTTTAAATTGAAACCAATCAGTACCATGACATTATAAATATTTACAATTAAAATTGAACAGAAACTCGAACAACTCAATTTGGTTAAAAATATTCAAATAAGGTTTGAATGATAAAATAGTACTCGTCAACTCAACTAATTTGAATTTATTTTAACTAGACTGCACTCGATCAAATACTCACCTCTAAGGGTCAAATTGAGTCTATTTCATTAGTTTGTCAATTATGCAATGGTGAAATAACCGTGTGTGTCGAGTTATCACATTTGTTAGTTGTTGAGCTAATGGAGAGTTGCAAAGAATACAAGTGGTCAAAAGATGTGTCAGAAGGTGTAGTGTCAATTTTTTTAAAATACAAAGTTAAATTTATTGAATTATGACCAAATAAATAGAATACATAAATTCTAGATGCTAAAATTGTTATTATATCATGTCATGTTTTAATTTTAACATCAGAATGACATGTTTGTTACAAAATATAATCGAGTGACTAAACACTAACTTTTAGAAAAATAATGATATGTTTGAAACCGAACAAATAATTGAGTGATCTGGAGTGTATTTTACCCTTCTTTAAATAAGACTATTGTGTCAAAAGTATAAAAATTATTTAAATGTTATTCGAATAATTTTTAATCGCTACTTATGGATATTTGGTGCAGAATGAATGTTGGTTTGCTTCACTACCAAATCTTTGACTCCTGAACCTGTATTTTCTAAACCACTTTTAGCTGCTCAAACTTTCAATGGCCCTAAGCAGCAATTAGTGAACCAAACTCCGCAAGGAAGACGAATGCAGCATGAAATGATGATGGGACCTTTTATTTCTTTGCATCACTGATATCAACTTATTACTTGCACTCTTCATAATGTCTTAGATCTAGTAGAATGCAGGTAGACATAAACGCTAAAAGTTAGTTGCACGTCGACATCAGTTCCGAACATATCGGCTCAGATTTCACCATCCCAGAGTTCTTCAATGGTCCTGTATGCACCACACGTAGGGTGCACAAAGTCACTGCCTCTAATTAGCTTCTCCTGCAATGGAAGGAAGTTCCCATTCTCAAATACTTATCTGAATTCGAGGACCTTATAAACATATGTTATCATGTTAAGTCTCAGAAAATGAAGGTTTACAGGGAGCACGAAACGGAACCAGTAAGGTAGTCCCGCAGAAAATAAATATGCACATGTATGAGAGACAGCAAAAGGGTATGCAGTAATGATAATGATGAAATGAAGTTAGACTTGCCTGCTCGATTTCAGAAAACTTGGCAAACAAATCTTCAGGGATAGTCCAACTAAAAATATCAAGATTTTCCTTCAGCCTTGACTCATTGTTGCTCTTAGGCAGTACACTATGCCCCATTTGAAGTCCCCATCGGAGAGCCACTTGTGCCAGAGATTTCCCCAACTGCGCTGCAACCGTATTCAGAATTGGGTTTTCATGGAGCTTTCTCCTTCTATTATTTCCACCCTGGCTACCCAACGGTGCATATCCCTGAGATCAAAGAAGTTAACATTCATTACCAATACAATCAACCTGCTCAGCTGATTCAAAATGGTTAAAATCTGCAGACTCACAGACAAGTGAATTCCCTTGGATCGACAATATTCATGCAGCTTTGGCTGCTGCCATACAGGGTGAAGTTCCACTTGATTGACAGCAGGAACTACGCGTGCTACTTCCAATAGATCTCCAATCTTCTTCGTACTGAAATTACTAACACCGATAGCCCGAGCCTTACCAGAACTGTATAGTGCCTCCATTGCTCTCCAGGTATTCGATATGTCAGGCTGAGTTAAGTTTTCAGGCGTAACACCAATCGAACCTTTTTTCAAACTTACCGGCCAGTGTATCTTCACAAATTCATCACAATTAGCAACAAATATTGCTTTGTCATGATGCCAAAACATATAACTTCAGCTGTTTGACAGTTAAATTCAACTCCAAAGAGGAAAAAAAGATATCATATTTAACAAATCAACAAAAGGAAGCAGATTCTGTGTAAGAATACCAGATAGAGATCAACATATTCAAGCTGCAAATCTTCCAAAGTTTTATTTAAAGCCTCTGGTACATCTTCAGGCAAGTGATGGGTGCCCCTGATCATCATTTTATATGTTGTTTAGATAGTAGAAAAAGGGGGGAAATCAAACACTCAAACTACTTGAAAAAAATATGAACATTCTGGTAAAACTTTATTACCAAATTCTTCAGATTATAAAATGAGACTAAATAAAAGAAGGGGAAATGGGGAAAAAACCAGAGCTTGGAGGTTATAAACAAGTCTTCACGCTTCACAACACCATCATCAAATAACCCCTTCAAAGCAAAACCAACCTGCATTCACCAGAAAAACAGAATATTGATTATATGGGGAGAAATGCAAATTTATTAAATCAAGATTGAGAAACAAAAGGGGAAAAAAACTGGAAATTAATCACCTCCTTCTCATTACCATAGAGAGAAGCACAATCAATGTGCCTATACCCAGCCTGAATCCAACAAAAATAACAGTAAAATGAAGATGGAATTGAAGTGAAAATCGGAGACAAAAAACACCCAGAAAAAGAAGATACCTTGACGGCAGTAGCGACAGTGTTTCCAGCAATACCGTAAGTGCCGAAGCCAATGGAGGGGATCTTAGCTCCTGTGTTTAGCTCAAAGAATCTGATTTCATCCGCCATTTTGTTGCAAATATTGCAGAGAACACAAAGAGAGCATACAAAACCAGCACTTCAAATAAAATAACATCGGCATTTTAAGATCCCGTGATTAGATTTTCCCCCATTTTTAGCAATCCATTAAGGGACGAAGGTACTGCTACAGAAATAGGCCAATTATGAATTAAAATAAGGGTAAACTACATAAATGGTCCCAGACTATTGCCTAATTCTTTATTGAGTCTTTTGACTATGAGAAGATACAAATAGATTTTCGACTAATCGTGACTAACAAATCGGTCCAATTTCATTAAAAAATAAACGGCTGATGATGTGACAATTAATAAAATCTTTAGAATAGCATATTTAATCCTCAATCTTTACATTTTATTTTAATTTTGTCCTAAATTAGCTACTGTCATGCATTTACTAATATGTAGAATAACATTTCTTTTATTCAGCCCTGTAAAATCGTCATGAATTTACTAAACTTTGCAAAAGGGGGTAAAGTTAAAGAAAAAGAAAAACTTTAGCTGAAAATGGTATAAAATTATTTATTGTTTGAGCCTTTAAAAGAGATTAGTTACTACCATCAACAACAAATGTTGAGACTTGAAATTTTAAATTTAGGACCAAATTAAAATAAAGTGTAAATGTTAAGGGTTAAATATGTTATTATACAAATTTTAATAATTGTTCCATCTTCAGCCGTTTATTTTTTAATAGAATTGGACCGATTTATTAGTCACGATTAGTCAGAAGACCTATTTGTAACTTCTCATAATTAGGGGATTTAACAAAAATTTAGGTCATAGTCGGGGACTATTTATGTAATTTACCCTAAAATAAATAAGATAAGTGTAGCGGGCCTGAAGAATCCAAGCTAGATCATCGGTAGTCGGTACCCTAAAAGCTTAAGACTTCGAGAAAAATTCAACCATATAAGTATAACGATCTGGTCTGAATAGAAAAAATTCAAATCCGTAATGATACGAGCCTGTAAAAATTTCAACTCAAAAAATTCGAGCCTTTGAGAAAAATTCAAGTTTTAGAAACCAAAATCCCATCAAAACTTGTGGGATTGTAGGAATAAAATGAATCAATAATATGTTGGTTTAACATGAAGCATACATTAGGTCTCTTAAGTAAGATTAATATTTTAAATTTTGAAATTGTGAAGGAAAAATGGATGATTTAAAAAATAAATTAAAGAGATTATATATATATATATGCCTAAAGTATACTATTTATTCAGTTTAATGCCTATCATTTATTTTGGGTTAAATTAGTACCCGACATTTTATTTTGTCATCCAAATCAAGTTTGTACGTAATAAATCTTTAAAAAAATTGTTATCCAATAAAAATGGGACACTCGACATTTGTCTATAAAAGAAATTGAAAAAAAGCATCCGCATAGTATATACTTAGGTTTAGTTTGCAGTTGTTTTTAAAAAGTGCGGTGGAAAAAGTGATTTTCAAACTAACTGTTGAAAAGTAATTTTGAAAAGCTGGTTAGTATTTGTTATTGATGTTAAAAAAGTGATTTTGAGGAGATAAAATGTTTATTTTAGGCATGATATTGAAAAGTAAAAGTAAACTTGAGTGATATTCAAATAGTTAATGTTATGATATATTAAATAAGTCAATTTTAATTATAATAAAAAAATTATTTTTTTTATAAAATTTAATTTAAAAATATAAACTACATTCTAGATTATATACGGACATATCACTTACAAATTAATAATAAATATAAAATAAATTATAAATAAAATAATTTTATTCTCAATATAAATATTATAAAATATATATTATTTTACAATTATGTTTGCATAATGTACAATAAATTATAATTAAATAATAAAGGTAAAAAAATAATTATATTTTCAAACTAGCTTCTCTACCTAAGAAGGTATAAAATCTAATTTTTTGGTTTGGGTGGAGAAGCTAATTTTAAAAGTAATAAAAACAAAAAAAACAAAACAATGAAAGCACTTAAAAAAGTCGTTTGGGTTGCCTTTTCATCAACCCAACTGATGTAACAGAGCATTCTCTTTTTTATTTCCTTCGTTCAACAGATCAAAACCATCAATATATATATATATGATCTGCTAAGCTAATAATAATTTCAGGGTATTTCTTAAATCCCATGCTTTTAAGTTTTTAGCTGAAAAGTTCCAAACTCCGAATATCCAAATCCCCACTTCGGCACTTCCATTTGTCAATTCTTTTTTCTTGATGGAACCAAAAAGAAACTGATTTAGGCACTGCATTTGGGTTGTCATTAATGGAAGAAGTGGTTTAAAATTCTAGGTTTTCTCCTTTTTTTCCTGAATGGAGGGTCCTTCGATTTTAGGGGAAAGTGGGTACCCTGGCCTTAGCTTGAAGAAAGAGGATGAAAGTGTTTATTGGAAGTCCAGGGACGGTGAGTGGGTTAATCCTAAGGGTATATCAATGTGCATTTGCAGCTTCTTCCATTGCAGTCATGGTCTCTGCCTCTGATTTCTCTTCCTACACTGCTTTCTGGTACTTCTGTTTTTCCTTTTCCTTGTTTCGGTTTGCTCTCAATGTTTACCTTTCTCTGATTTGTGCTTTCCCCCCTGTTTCGGTTTATATGGAAATTTTAATTTTCTTTGATTTGTTGATATTGTATCAGCATTTCGAGGTCTAATGATTAACTAAATTTTAGTTAAAACGACTTGTTTGAATCGAATTACTTAGTCAGCTTGGGAGCATAATTTGTTAGTCGTCTTGTTGGTGCAAATTTGTTAAAAGTACTAACAGTTATATGAATCATGCAACTAGATTTTTCTACTATGGATTTTCTGGTTTGAATTTATTGGGTAAAAAGATGGACCTTTTCAGTCTTTCTTTCAAGTTTAGATCAATTTTGGGCCCTAGTTTGTAGGGGGTTTCATTCCAAATTTGACTTTTGTGTTTTGTATTATAAAATGAAAATGAATGAGAATTTGCCAACTTCAATTTGTAATGACTATTGGATGAGGTATTAGAAACTTTGACTTAAAAGCCTGTCAATTCTTCTGAAAACGTATTTTTAGCTGAATATGAAGTTGTGCAAATTAGTTGTAGCTTACTTGCTGAAGCAGAAGGAATCATCTACATTCTGATAATACTGTCACAATGGTGTCTAGGGAAATATCCGAAAGCTGGTTGCTTGAAGCATGTTTTTTTTATTATTGTAATAGCAAATTTTGTTTTGAACTGAGTGATTATGTTGGGTTAACAGCACAACAGGAAAAATGAATTGAATTCTGTGCAACTTTTCTGCAACGATGCATGGTGCAGTGATGGTGGTTTACGAAGTCACTTTGTTTTAAGATTTGTTTCTGCTTATAGTGATAGTCTTTGGCACGACCGTTCGTTTGTTTCAATGACACTCAAGACGGATACAATATAGGTTTGAATGAATTTGTGTACATAGTTGCCTAGAAGTATGTAATCTCTCTGTGTCTTCTATTATTCATGACTGAAGTCTCAAATGTGCAACACTGTTGGAACTTGTTCTTGTTCATTTTTGAAGTCTCACAAAGTGTGGGTTTCTATTGTGAAAATGTTGAAAACTGCTGTTTTTACTAGATGTAAGATAGCATTTAAGCTTATCTCCTGTGGAATCTTATAGTTCTATATTCCCGGGAAAGAGGGAAAATGTTTAAGTTTGATGGGGGTGGAAAGGATGGTTCAAGTAGAGTAGAAATGCACTGCAATAATTGTTATTTGATGCAGCTTTAATGTTCTTTATGTTCTCTGTTTCAGCTATTTGATTGCATCTATGGCACTTCAACTGCTATGGAGCTTTGGTCTTGCATGTCTTGATGTTTATGCTTTAAGGAAAAAGAGAGACCTTCAGAATCCATTTCTAGTGAGCCTATTTGTTGTAGGTGATTGGGTATGGAACTTTTCCCTAAGAATCCCCTCAAATTTCCTTTAGTCCCTAAATGGATGTATGAACATTGACGCGAGCCAGTTTTTTTATACCTAAAATTGCCTGCTATAGTGCTATTTGGTATTTGTCATATTTCACATTAGTTGTCACTTATTCTCCCCATATTATTATTATTATTATATCTTTTCATGTTCAGGTTGTTTATGATTCCATAAATGGTTTACATGACCCTCTAGGCAGTTTTTATTCTATCAAAACCAGCCTTTCCGTGTCCTGTATTGCTTGCTTCTGTGATGACCTGCCACCTGTCCCCATTTGTGAATGATGGTAAAGTGAATCTTACAAGGACAGAGGATCAGTGTCTTCATTATCTGTATATGAACTATATTCATTTTGCTTTAATTTTTTTTAAAGTGGTGCTAGCAATTGTTATTTAGGTCTTCGAAATTCAATCTTCTTTTTTTCTATTGGTTTTTCCTACATGCATCTTAATTTTTGTGCATTTTCCCGTTGATACTCTTTTGGTTAAAATTGGGTATTTCTTAGCTAACCTTTCTTGAATATGCAGGTTACAGCCATGTTATCATTGGCAGGTGCATGCTCATCAGCAGGGATTATAGTCCTGTATGCAAGAGACTTGGACTTCTGCAGGGTTCAAATTCGTCTCCCATGCAATCAATTTGAAATATCAATAATTTTGGCATTCATCACATTGATTTTGGTCGCTATGTATGTCATGTTCTGGATCTTAGCCTCTTTCTAAAGTATTCGAGGTTCACATGCTCATAACATATGCCCATATAATAGTATCTTCCATTTAACATGTAAATGCTTCTTTTTCTTTTGCTTCCTATTCCTTAGTTTTTGACAATTTTGGAGAATTGTAGTTTTGCCTCTTCAAATTAAGGATTTTGTTTTGGCATTCAATTTTATTTAAATCTTACTTGTTCTTAACCTTACTTTCAATCATTAACTAACAATCTTGTCAAACTCATGTGGATCCCTTGACATCCTCGATTATGCCTTTGCAATCTTCCAACAGAAATCATATTTTGTCTGGTGTTGTATACTGTCATGACTGATCAAGAGATAAGCTCTGAGATCCATCAAGCTTATGCCTGCCATGGAATATGTTTTGTATATATGGTTGGAAAATATGAAGTTTGTGATTTATATTTCAGTTTTCATCTAAGAAACATTTCTAGTTCCCAGGGCCATTGATCATCCTAAAGAATTCATGGATTATACTTGATTTCTTGATTGATTTTGTTAACATGCTCTTTAGAATCTTGCAGGCTAATGACTACAAGTGGTTCGTTGCTTAAACATGTGTGGTGGTGTATTGTTTCTGTAGTCTTTACTGCAGTGTAGAATTGTGAGATTGAACCCGAATCTCGAAACCGTAGTTGAATTTTATCATGTTATGCAAAATATGGTTGAAACTGCCTGTTATACTTTAAATGGAAGTTAGAAAGATCAATTGTTTGATCAGCTCTGGATTTAGTTTTACTTTCACAATTGATTGGGAGCTGATATAACATTTACTTCTCAGAAACCTCCCCTGTAGTAATGTTGATCATGTATTCAATCTCATCGGCAACTTCTTTCATCGAAGGCCGGTGTTGTCTCTTGTCGTCCAAACATGATGCTGCCAGTAGCCCCAGTGCTTTAATGGTTTCGAGTTCTAACTTTTTAGCTCCTTCTTTGATCACTGGATCAACAACATCCATCAGTCTCTCTTCTTCCATTATATTTTTCATGTAAACCACCAAATTCACATGCTCATCTTCTCTGTTAAAGTCTATAGCCTTCTTAGAAGTCAAGAGCTCAAGAAGAACAACCCCAAAGCTATAAACGTCACTCTTATCAGTAAGCTGAAAACTACGATAATATTCTGGATCAAGGTATCCAATGGTTCCTTGAGCTGAGGTATAGATGTGACTAGCGCCGCCTTCGGTTCTCTCAACTAGACGGGACAAACCAAAATCAGCAACTTTGGCATTAAGCTTCTCATCAAGTAAAATGTTGCTTGATTTCACATCTCGATGGTAAATGGGTGGAACTGCTGCAGAGTGGAGATAAGCAAGACCTTCTGCAGTTCGGTGAGCAATGCGAAGCCGGTGTTGCCATGTGAGGGGAGCATATTTTCCGGAAAGACTACGATGGAGGTGATCAAACAAGGTTCCGTTTGGGACAAACTCATATATCATGAGTGGCTGTTCAAGCTCGACGCAGCAACCAAGGAGTCTTACCAGGCACCTATGGTTCACCTGGCAAAGGATTCGGACCTCATTGAGGACTTGATCAGTTCCTTTGGTGTTCCCAAGCTTTGCACGTTTGATGGCTGTTATAGTTCCATCATCAAGAATGCCCTTGAAGACCTCACCGAAACCTCCTGATCCTATGAGATTCGCTGCAGAGAAGTTAGCGGTTGCTCTCGTTATTTCTTTGCCTGTGAAAACCCTGGCTGATTTGCCATTGTTTCTGGCATTTAACATCTCTTCCCTTTCCTTGATCAGCTTCTTCTGCAATTCTTTCTTTATAAGCCGGCGTTGCTTGTAAACCAGAATTCCAACCATTATAGCTAGTGAAATTCCTCCAAGTGCAACTGATATACCTGAAAAACATACGACCGCCATCACAGTCACTTCTTGGTAGGCATACATCAAAATATAGGAAACATCTGTCATGATTTCATATGTGAATTTCTAGTTCTATGCTGGCACATACCACACACGAGCACTGTCTGCTTCTTTCGGCTTTTGCAGCATTTCCCGGGTCGGCATTTTGTACCTAAACAGACAGAAGGTGGTATCTTAATGCTCATGGCCACTTTAAGAACTGTTTTAGAAGCCATTCTTGCTGATTCAAAAAGGTAAAAGTTTCAATGTTTTGCCATATTTTGCTATATTGATCTCGATTTGTTCACAGTCCTCAAAGAAAAATGATTACTTACTTTGACATAATCCATTGACAGGATCCCATTTGAACCCTTTGTTGCAGAAGCACCTTGTTGTTCCAACATTTACGGGATCGGCTAAGCACTTGGAATGAAACAAGTTATTGCAATCCACCGGCATCTTGCAAACCGGTTCTTGTGGCAATGCCCACTCTATCTCCAAACCAGGCTGAGGCCATTTCTTTGGAGGATTTACAGTGTCAATGTTCACAAAGCTCTGATATGCTAGACAACCACCGTCATGAATCCTCAGTACATAAGCAGTTTGCGAACCACCGGTCTTGAACACGCAACACAACGGACTCCTCATGCACGCTGCTGCATTATCCTTTATATAGTTATGACATATGCTTGTTGATGTACAATTTATGGGTGCTTGCAAGTTCAACATTGCATTCGTACAGTTCAGCAACAAAATACTGTTACTTCCGGTGATGTTGAAGGGGAGATTATCATCAAGCTGGATTCCTTGTGTGTTGATATCGCTCGAAATGCAACTATCACCCAAAAGACTCGGGGGGCGGAGAACTATCCGCTGAGTCATGGGGTTGATGGATATGATCATATAAGATCCCTTCATAGCATCAAACCATAGTGCCCCTGCTGTACACCGAATCCTGTATGCTTGATCACCACAATTTGGCCCCGTGCTGAGAGGGTAAGGTACTGGAATGCGGCCACAATTACCGCAACGTACGGCAGCTGCGCACCCAGCAAATGAAAGCAGTTCTACCATAAAGATCAACATTGAGAATACAAAATTCTCCATTGCAGGAAAGTTTGTGGATTTACAGTTGAGGACTTTAAGGATCAATACTGGCCAGGTGACCAATGCGAATTTTTGTGATTTTAAACTAAGAAATCTATTTCACGTATTTCAAAGGATATGGTGTCGATTCACATAGGCTTGGTGTGGTTTGAAGTAGAAAACTGGTTTAGATTTCTTCAATAAAGATGACATCTTCTGGGAATGATACATGGATCCAATGCTCTGAAATCATACGTTAATGCTTCAAAGTTCCACGCCCTGATGATGATTATATTCTCCTTAGATCTCGAGGAAGATACTTTTCTTTGAAATGGTTAGGGGTTAGTGTTCAATTGATACCACCAATGAATTAAAATAATTGAGTTCGTTCAGTTGACAAATTATATTTTATTATCTTAATTTAATTTGAATTTTTTTTAATTGAGTAGGGTGAAATAAAATTTAAGTCAAGTCAATTTTTAATAGAACCAAAAAGTTAGTAAATAAATATAAGTTCCAATGATAAATTTAGCTCTCAAATCAAAACGTATTGTTAATTTGACCTTTTATTTTGAAGTTAAATTTGATCAACCTTTTAAAACGAGTTAAATCATTCTTAATAGAATTAAAATGTTAAATTTTTAATGAATTTGACGCAACAATCCACATATATTTTGTGTTGACATGATACTATTTATCTTATATATCATATCAATAAATATTTATAATTTATAAAATATAAACCCATTAAGTGATCCAATCTTTTTAATAGTATCTTTATCAATCAAACTACCCTTGTTTATATGCAACTTTATGAAACAACTACAAATTTATAATATGTTTTTCAACAAATTTATATCTCTTTAATAGTTTTTCTTGAAAAGAAATTTAAACGAAGTTACTGTAGCAAATCTTGACATTTAACTTGTAGAAAAAGTAACTCATAAAAAGTTAAGTAAATTAGTAGGAATTTGCCCCTAAAAGTGTTCCAATATATTTTGTGGGATTATTGAAAATTTTCAACCAATGGTTCATTAGTTTTGAAGCTTTTACTTGTCGAGAAACTAATATTTTAAGAAATAAGTTTAAATTCACATATTTATGATTTTATTTATGTAAATTTAAGTTGTATATATAATATTTAAATTTTGAAAACACTAATTTAATTTATAATTATATATACATTTATATTAACACGAAATTTTAACAATGTAAACAAAACAAAATTTCAGATATTTTAAAGAAGACAAATGATATTTTTGGAGTTGGCATAAGGTAAAAAAAAAAGTCCCTAATGCTTGACTGAATAGTCATTTTGATCCCTATTCTTTATTTTTGAAGCAATTTAATCCTCAACATTTCATTTTGGGTCAAAATGCCCCATGCGGATGAAAATTATTAGTCAACTAACGCTAAATGACGTGAAAAACCTACATGGCAGTGCACGCCGCGATAGCAGTGTCATATAAGGAAATATGCTGACTTTATAGAATGACACATCAGTCAAAAATAATTTTATAAAATTGTATAAAATATAAAATATTTTTTCTTCTGACATGTCATTCTGTCAAGTTATTTCAAGTTGTTTAGCGCAAGTTGACTAACAGTTTTTATTCATGGAGGGCTATTTTGACCCAAAAAACGTTAAGTGTTAAATTGCTTCAAAAAAAGAATATAGACTAAAATGACTATTCAGTTAAACGTTAGGGGGCATTTTTTGACTTTATGCCTTTGGAATTTCAAGGGACCTATTCATAATTTTTCCAAATTTCGGAGGGACGTGGCACCCTTTAATCCCATTGTCTTCCGCCCCTGCTGATATGCATCATTTGTACCATGCATGTATATGTTCCAATCCTGTGGGAATCTCAAGATCCAAGGCACCATAATCTTCATTTACAATCCCATAAACACAGCAGTTCCCTAATCCACCCGTTGCTGTGTGTTTCCATACAATTTCCATTGTTTCAACTCACATCTGTCTCCTTCGCATTGGATGTTAATGTGTCTACGGTCATATCGGAAACCACAATGATCTCTCCGATTCTCGCTTCCATCGGAAAATAAGCCACAAACACCTTTTTGCCGGAATCCCATGCACGGCACACGATATTCATAATCTTTTCTTCTTTTTTCCCTGGGAATTCGAATGCATGCAGTGCACGCGTGCTTAAAGTGTCGTGTTCTAATGGAATTGCATAATATTCTGTTGTTAGCTTGAATTGAAAGGATTCCGTGGATTTCAATGCCAAAACAAGGGTGTTCCTGCTCATTCCTTTTCCTATTTCTTTTCTGGTGCATGGTCCCAAAAGGAATACACAGGCAAGCTTTATGTAATAATGTGAAGAATAAAGATGGTTAAGTTTGCTGCAAAAGCTGAACAACAGTTGTGAATTATTATGTTTGTAGTAGTGCATAAAGCCCCAACCCCAAGCCAAGGGGGCCTGGGCCCTGGCTGGTGGCTTACCAATGGCTGCTCCTGCTTTGGTTTTTGTTTGATCAAATTATAACCACTTTAGATTCTAATCATATGAAGAACAGAAAGGAGGAGAAAAGGCAGCACAAAGCAGGGAAACTGTCAACAGTGGCTGATGAACCATTATGAAACCACCAGCACTTCAAAAAGTGGGCCTGCAAACCCTGTGTGGACTGATGGCGAAGCACAGTGAAAAGAAACACATTTTTAGTCTACTTGCCTTGATTTGCACTCCACAATACACCTTTTAAGAGCCCCTCCTTATCACAACTGGTCCCCTTTGTTGGTTTTTCCCAAATTCTGGACCTTAAAATAAAAAATCTGTCTTATTTCTGATTTCATGGTTTTTTAATGTTGAAATGATGGGTTGCTGCGTGCAACATAGGTGTCAAATATGTCATGGATTGCATTGAAACAAGTTATCAACGTCCAGGGACTGGAGGCAAACCATTATTGAATTCGGTATCAATTTTTTTAGTGGACGTAGGCTAATAATATGTGTCAATTTCTTTTTTAAATGCTATTATTTTTTGGTAAAAAAAATATCATCATGTACCTTATTAAAAATCTCTTAAACCTAATCGAAAGAAAAAAATATACATAATAATAATATTATTTTTATAGAAAACAATTCTCGGAAAACACCGTCAAGAAAACATGCAAATCCCAAACTAGCAGAAACTAGACATGAAGAACCGACAACATAAACATAAAGCAACATCTAAAGACTATTGTCCTCATGAAGAATAGAGAGCAAGTGGTTCGGTGGATCAGTGAATAAGTGCACCCGCAAGCTCCATGGGCGAGACATCCCTAGCAAGGGAGTCAGCCACTCTATTCCCGGATTTAAAAATTATAAATAAATCTAAAAATTTGGACAAATATCTAATTTGTTCATGAACAATGTGATAAATATGGATGGTCCTCGAATCCAACAAGTGTTCAAGTAAAAAAACGGATAATGTTTATCCTAAGAGACAAGATTCAAATCGTTTTTTATCTACAAGGTGTATGCTCATTGTCAAAGGATTAAGAATATGTATGAACACTAACTACTATAAAAAAAATATGGATGGTCATCAAAAAGGGTGTTGCATGTTTCTTAAATGCCAAGGCAGAGTATTGGGAATTAGCTTGTTTATTAATGGCAATCCTTGGACTATTCCCTAAATCTGAGATGGTAAACTTTGAAATTACAAATTAGCTTGTTGCCGAGGCTTTCATGAAAACTATATATTATATACGTATACATATTTATTACCATAACGACCCTAAGTAAAAATGCATATAATGCGGCAACATCGGATCAACACACATACTAACATATTCTCATTATAATAAAAACAAGTTAAGTTAACATGAACAACAAGCAAGTTGAAATTTAAACAAGCATAAATTGCAGGATCAATTATGTGAATAAACTATTGGCTTTGGGATGAAAAGTGAATATAAAAAAAGGCCCGAGGGTTCGAACGGGATTAAACCAAAACGGGAATGGACCAATTAAATAGGACAGGGGTGAACTTAAAAGAGACTATAAATATGTAGGGACTAAAAGGGTGATTTCCCCATGAGGGTTTAATTAAATCGGATGAATAAGGGATGGAATCCAACAGGCTGCAGGGACTACGGGCGTAATTTTTAAAAAATTCAGTGACCTAAACTAAAATAAACCATAAAGCCCCCATATATAATCACTCTATTCTAAATTGAAACCTTAGAACTAAAATGATAGGAACGACACCGCTCTACCCTTTCTCTTCTCCATTCTCTCTGTTTACCTTTCCCTTACCAAAATCAGAAAAACAACCCTGCCGTCGGCGATCACCTGCCGGCACCGATGTTAAAAGAAAATCGCCTTTTATGTTTAAAAAGTTATTTGTTTTCTCGTCGAAATGTTAAGGCCGAAAAAAAAAGATTGTGACCCCCTTTTGTTTGAAACTAAGCCCCCTCCTTTTCGGATGGTTCGAAACTGAAAAATCAGTGAAATCCCTAACCGTTCGGGTCACCCTCAATGTCTCACCATTCTCATCTGTACAAGGCCTGATGGCTTATCGACAGTAGAATGCGAACCGACTTCGGGAAGAAGATGAAGCGTCGAAAGGTAAAAATTCAAACTTTTTCCAGATGCATGCAAAAAAACGAAATACCTCTTAATCTTTTCCTTCTCTTTTGTATTGATTTCGAATTTTTTCATTTTTACAAGTTTATTTTTCTCTCAATGCTCACTATTTCTCTCTCGTGCTCCCCCTCTCCCATTAGTTTCCTCAGTTTTTTCTTTTATACCGAGGTTACAAGTAATGAAAAAATAAACTGAAAAAAGAAAAAAAAACCCTGATCATGTTGCATGCCCCTTGTTTGTATTTGCTTCGCTGACTTTTTTCTCTGCCATGGTGCTTTTATTTTCTTGCAATTTATTATTTTTGTTGTCTCTTTTGTTTTTTTTGCCACTTTCGGTCTTTGTTATTTTGCATTTTTTGTCTGCATATCGGTTTGTCTGATCGGTCTTTGAGGTTTCTGTTGCCATGCTTTCCTTTATTATTTTTGTTTTTTTTTTATTCGTTCGAATTGCACTTTGGGTAATCTGGCACTTGCTTTTCCGGCTTTGCATGGTTGGCGTTTCCAAATCGGTGGGGAAAAAAAGGCCAGCGGGGACAAACGGCGTGGGCGCGTCGGGAGAACTTGGTTAGTCTCGTCGGGAATCGAAAGAGGCGCGCGTGGGGAGCTGAGTGGACGACGCGTGAGAGCATGCATTTCTCCAGAAGCTTCTGCGTGTCGATTAGGGCCGTTGGATGGAACCCGATCTAACGGCTTAGACAAAGGCAGCGCGAGAGGCTTGAAGGGTGCTCTCTAGGGTTTCGTTCGAGATCCAATCTCGACCGTTAGATCTTGAACCCGGTCTGACGGCTGTGGGGAGGCTACGCAGGAAACAAGTTAGGTTTTAGGGTTTTTTGTTTGATTAGTGTTGGACTTTTTATTGGGCTGATTGTAATTATTTTTTATTTTAAATAAATATGTAAATAGGTTTTATATTATGTATGGGCTGGTTTATTGAACCATTTGGTTTTATTGTTTATTTACATATGTACTTATTTATTTATGTGTTGATAATAATAATAATAATAATAATAATACTAAATAATAATAATAATAATAATATGATAGTATTAATAAAAATAAATAATAATAATAGCAATAAAAATAAGAGTAACAAACATAGAAATAATAATTACTAATAGTAATAATATACAAATGATAATAATATGATAAGTGATAATAACAAAAAACAAATATGTAATGAATGTGTATAAACGATAAATAACAATGATAAGATATAATTGTTATTAACTATAATAAGATAATATTAAATATAATATATTAGTAATGTTTAGTAGTTTTTTAAAATGGATAATATCAATAGTATAATGAATATAAAAATAATGATGCTATTGATAATAATACTATAACAATACTAAAAGAGTAATAATAATATAATAGTAGTAACACTTATATATACATGTATATTTTTTTCTCTTTTTCATTTTCTTTTTTTTCTTTCATTTTCTTTTTCTATTTTTATTATTTTTTTATACTTAAATTACATAACAACCCAACATAAGCCTTATATCAGCACAAACTAAAAGGGGTCCAATGTTCGGATAAAATTAGTGATTATAGATGCCCATTTTTGCTTATACTTGTGGAACAATAATAAAGCAAAGACCATAAGCACTAATTTTGTCCTACTTCCCTGTTGGACGGTTTACTCCTGACGCAGCCACGCGATTCCAAGTAATTCCTCTTTCCAAAGCCTTTCTATTGTGAATTCTCCCTTCAAATGCCCCGAACATATAGACAAAGAGTTTTTTTTTACTTCTGATTACCCGAATAGATGGGCATATTTCCATTCTCCAAGTGCCCGAACGGATAGGCAGGTTCTATTCTCCAAATGTTCGAATAGATGAGCAGATTTTAAACATCTTTGTCTTCCCTTTTCGTAAAAACAAGATGGTCGTCCAAACAACCTTGCCTTCCTTTTCGTGGTCTAAAAGCAATATGTCCATTCCGCGGTTAAAAAACGAGCTGAAACTCTAAATATTTTTGCCTCCCCTTCACGGCCAAAAGGCAAACTTGGGCGTCCAAGCAGATTTGCTTTCCCTTCACGGTCGTAAAGCAAACTGTTCATAACTAAATCTGTCCAATTTTCCTCTTGGATAATTTACTCTCTCGGAGTTGCAATACGCTAGACCGAGTAATTTTCTCTCTAAAGCTTTAAAAATATGAGTTCTCTCCCTATAGAACTCATTTTCTTGGCGTATTCTTCGAGTGGAAGTTCTTTCTATATAGAACTCCCCTCTGAAATCAAGGATCTACAAGTCCCTTCTCCATAGGACCCTCCACGTTTGAGATCTTAAATCCTTAGGATTCTGAGTTCTTTCTCCACAGAACTCATCTTCCTTAGCGTACTCTTCAAACAGTAGTTCCTTCTCTATTGAACTCCCCTCTGAAATCAAGGATCTACAAGTCCCCTCTCCATAGGACCCTCCACTTTCGAGATACTGGAGGCGTAAGTTCCTCCTATATAGAACCTTTTCGAACCCTTTCTCCATAGGATCCTTGATCTTGGAATCTTTCAGCAAGTTTGAAAGCTTTCACCTGACACTCTAGAGTGGCGGCTTGAAAGGCTTTGCCTGAAATTCTTTTAGTTCTCGCTTTATCGTTTTCTCCTCATCCCGAGAGGTATCCGATTTGTCTTTCAAATATCTTTGAAAAGGGATAAATTGCTATGATGGTATGAGTTAGCATGCTCCTAACTTAGGGATGCCTAATATGATGCATGAGTGAAGTCTTTTTTTAGAGACATGGGGGGAAAGGCCTCGCTTTATGGCCGATCACCCTTAAATTCTACGGATTTCCTATTATCTTATCTTTGCTCATATCGAGTTGACTAAAATTTGTCACCTCGTGACGTTCTCTTTCATTGCCCCGTTCAACCTGGGTTTAGGCGTCATCTTCTTCCCATCGGCCCTTCATGACGAGCCCTCTGTACCTTCTGAATCCCCTCTTATTTCTTCGATTTTTACCGGATCTTCCTCCTTTGTTTCTCCTTGAAAGGAGATGCCGAATTACACCCATCTGACCCGGGTTTAACTGTTTCTTCTAGCGGTGTCTCCTCTTTGGTTGGCTCTTTTTCTCTCAAAGGGTCGTATTCTAAGAAATTGCTCATCTCAAAGCGTGCTTTCGGGCTTTTACTTTGTATCCCCTTTCTTAAAATTGGGGGACTCATGTTTGAGGGTTGCTGACATTCCCCTTAAGAACTGAAGAACTCACGCTCAAAGGCTGGCGGAATTTTTTTGTGAAAACTAAAGGACTCACGCTCAAAGACTGTCGGATCTATCCCCTTAACAGAATCTTCGATAATCTTCGAATTTCTTCTTTCTCTTTCTTTCTTTAGGCACCCCTTCGAGTTTTCACCTTGAAATCAACTTTTCTCTTTTTTTGCTTCTTCTTGAAGGGGGGACTTACACTAATTAGAATCCAATTGCCCCCACTTGCTTTAAGCTTATGTACCTTCTGACTGACCCCCGGTTAATGTCGGTTGCTTTAAATGGTGTCTTCTATCTAAAGACGCTACAACTTTTGGCCCTTGTTCCTTTAAATTTGTGGTCAAAAGTGTCTCTTCTGAATTTCGTTCTGTTGCCCCCAAAGTGCCCTTTTGGGTTTTTGTCTCGGCTTCTTTTCTTTCCTCTTCTCTATCTTCCTTCTTTTCTTAGGTGTACTTCTGTCTTCACTGCCTTTTGTTGAGTATATTTTAGATGATATTTACTGTCTCATTTCGGTGTGTGCTCTCAACGTGGCGCATCTGTTCCTTCCGACAAATGCTTAGGCTCCGAGGGTAACTTTAGTTCCTCGACTTTCAACGTCACATTTCCTACCCTCATGTTCTATTTCAACACTTCTTGGCGAGGGTCGGCTTCATAACTCGGCTTTTCACCGAAGACAGTCTTGATATTTCCACTGGTGATAATCATCGTCTAGTAGCAATGTTTGAACCTCCGAGGGTGTCTCTCCGGGTACTGATGGCTTTACCTTGAGCCATGGACAGTCCTCTTGTTCATTCCTATGTAGGAGACTTATGCAAATGATTGGGTAAGAAAGAATTTTATTATGTAAATATACATTTTAAAGAATCATGTCAAGTGAAAATCAAGTTTGGGTCTTTGAAAAAAATGGTCGACCCGAGTGACATTTTCTGAATATTGCAGGGATGCACATATGAAATCACTTTCTGGGCTATTAGGCTTCCGAGAGGATCGACTCCCATACCTAGTTTCTACCCAATTTAAAGGTGGCTCTCTTTAACTCACTAACCTTGCTGCATCCTTCCCTCTTTTCTGATCTCAATCAGGCATTAGAAGTGTGGCAATCCTTGAAGAAAGGTTAACTTCAATATGCAGGATGTGATTTGAAGACAAATTTATCCGTCCGTGTACGGTCCAAATGGTCTTTTATGGCTTGTAATGCAGGCTAAGGCTTACGGCTACGAAAGAAAGGGTAAATAGGCCCAAACAAGTGTTTAAGGGTGGTGAAACCAATGATCAATTTTTCCAACGGGAAGTCTCAATTTTTCTTCTCTTATTTCTTTGGATCGCTCTAGACTTCCCCTTTCTTTTTGGGTTTTTTTCTTGGGGGTTTTCCCCCTAGAGTACATTTCATCCAGTGTAGTTTCGGATCAAATCGCGTCTTCTCATTGTACTAGTGCAGGCTTTTGATCAAAGGTGAACACTCTTTCGAGGCTCATCTAAGCAGAGATTCATTTGGATAGGGAATTCTCTTGTCCCTTTTCTTTATTCGCCTCTCATTCTCTGCACTTTTCACTTTAGTGTTTTCGCTTTTGGTTTCTTCAACTTTTATGTCGGTAACTTTCGACTTGATTTGGGTAGCTCTTTGAGCACCAATTTTCTCTTCCGTCGTTTTCGTTTGATGTTCTTGTTGTTCAAAAAAAGTATTCGATGCATCTATTCTCTTTTATTGCCCTTTAATTCACAAGGCCTCATCTTCATGGCATAATTAGGATCCACTATCATTTATTTGTCCGCAAACTTCTACCTCATTTTCCCCCAGTGTAGGGGTGATCCTTGGTTTGGGTTTGACCAGAAAAAAGTTTAAAAGGCTCAAACGGGGACAACAAAGGGTATATTTTGTGAAAAGAAATGAAGGAATGCCAAATGTCCTCCCATACACGGATATCAAAATTGGTCTTCATGTGGTAGAAGTTTTAGGGTTATCACTTCATTCAATGACCTTAGACAACAATGCCCGAGAGGAAAATTCACTCAATGAGAGTGGCCCATTATTCCTGGACACTCATTGTCATCCCTCCCTTGGCCTAAGTAGAACAGATAGTGTTTCCATTTGTATTATTCCCACAACATTCGATTTTTTAAAGTTTTGAATTAAGGTTGTTTTTGCAAAATATATACATGTATGTTTTTTTAATAGAAAAATAATAGGGTTGTAATCATAAAAACAAATGAAATATCTAAAAGAAACTAAAGAATATAAAACGCTTGCAAAAGTCTTCTTCATTAAAAATAGAACAAACGTACATCACAAAAGCCCTTACAAGAGACGCTAGCTATCATGGGCCCACAGTACAAAGTTAAACATGCACATTAAAGATGAAAAGATATGACAACAAAAGGTAGGATGCAACAGAAATTCCCCACCACCACGACACCGAACCCGACTTTTCGAACTCGACCTTCCTACTTAAACTTAGGTTTTCCATTCTCGAAGAAGAGCATTCTATTCTCAACAAGCTCATAGATCCTACGCTTTAGAAACGTGCACTCTTCCGTTGTGTGGCTGAAATCCCTGGAATGATATTCACACAGAACCCTAGCACCAAACACATTGGTATTAAAATAGGTGTGCCGCTTAGGGGGTGGTGGCCTCAGGAGTTTGTTCTGAATCAACAGAGGTAACAACTCTGAATTGGTCATCGGTAAACACGCCTTCGTCTTCTTGTCAACCTCTCCTACAACGTTCTCTTTAGCTTTCCTTTTTCCCCCTTTCTTATATAAGGCTCACTTTCTTCAATTTTATCAGGGTCAATCGCTTTTGTGGGCTCCTTTGGAAATTCTTTCGACCCCGTAAGTAGGTTCGACCCTTCCGTAGCATGATCAGGACAACCACTGACGTTCGTAAATTTCGCCGATGCCTGTGACTTCGCCTTATCCACCTCTTTCACCACAACAACCTGATCTCATCCTAGCTTCTCCTTATTATCCGCAGTTGGAAACTTGATTATCAGACCCGTACTCTTTGTCTCAAATTCCAATACCTCAAGGTTTAGGAGAACATGGATTTTGCGCTTAAAACTCGTGCATTTCTCGATCAAATGCCCCCGAATTCCGGTGTGGTAATCACAATGCTCCTCCTCACAGAACCAACTGGGATACGGAGGTGACAGGGTTTTAAGAAAGCAAGGTGCCACCACTCGAGCATGCAGCAACTTGGAGTACAACTCTTGGTAAGGGAAAAGGCTGGGGTGAACTGGTCATTTCCTTTCTCAATCCCTTTCATCTTCTTTGAACCTCGAGGACTCCTAAACATAGTTCGGGTTGCGAAGTCGTAACGCTCTTTGGTGTTTCCTGGTAGTCTTGTTGCTCTTGAACCAATTCTTCCTTCGTTGGAGAGGACAAGCTTCTCCTATGAGAATCTTTATCTAACGCCAACTCAACGGGGCATTCTGAAATAGTGCGGTTCACCTCATACTGGCCGATGATGGCATGGTCTTCTTCAGACAAAGCTTCTTTCGTCACAATGTCTTGGCTCATATTCTCACTTTTCTCGGCCCGGGGATTTCCCCTCATGCCGCTTCCTTCGGTCACCACAGCTATCATAGCCCTTAATTCTCTGATTTGCCCCATCGTTTCATCTTGGAACATCTTCACATACACGATCGTCTCCTTCTGATTTCTAACCAACTGTTCGTGAAGCTGTTCAAGCCTGTCCACCCTTGCTGCTAGGTCATTCATACTTCTAAAGCTATACTGGCTGGAAACCGTTCCTTCGTCCATTCTCTTTCTCTCTCTCTTTCTCTTTGACATGACCAGTTTTCCCCAAATTAGCGATGATGCAATAAAAAGCCTTGAGCAAGTTTTAATGATGAATGTATTATGGACTCGAATCAATTTCTAGTGGGACGGTGTGACAGATGCATGATCATGTGATGGGTGCATGGCTGACAATTTTAACGCTGCACTGAAATGATATATGAAACAAATGCTACAAATGTATGCAAGTTAAAGGTGTTGTTCATATAGGTGATTCCTCTAATGTAAACTTCATTTGGACATAAAGGAGGTTCGTCGTCGTAACATGGTCATAGCAAACTCTTGGGTACTCTTCTTGCCCCCGAATCATGTTCAAGGAAATGAAAACTTCGGCTAAAATTGTTGAGGTCGGGTTTGCTTTCCTTTTTAGCCATTTAAGAACCTCTAAAACTGCTAGTATCAAGTCATGGATGCATCCTAAAAAACAAACTATCTTCTCGAAGCTGAATCCATCTCTTGACCTAATCCATGCCCTTTCTGGTCGCCACGCTCTTTCCGGTCGCCTCTTTGCACTCGGTTGGGTAGTTTCGTGACTTTGGATGTTCGGAGTAGATTCGATCTTGCTTGACTTCCTCGGGATGGAGAAGGGTTGTGCTTTCTTCAATGGTGGGCATTAGATCTTATATAACCCAACACTATGTGTTTGCTCGGTAAACTTGTCCTTTTGACCCTTTTGATTCACCTCAGATCAATGTCGTACTTGCTAATTGACAACATCTTTTTTAGCATCCTCTCGTCCACAATGATAGCCCTTGGATTGGGTAAAACCACCTTGACTCAACACCTTTGTGTCATGAAATGCGTGCAAGAATAAATGCAAGAAGATCACAAGAAAAAACGTTAGTGTCGGATAAACACAATCGACATGATAAGAGAAATAAGGCAAGCATGGAAGCGAGCAACCCTATTTATCCTGTCTAATAAACCTAGGTTGTCTGCATGGTTCTAAAAGGGTTGGGTTTTCTAGTTATCTAAATGCAATTTTGGTTCTAGGGGGTACTCGAATTGTCCTTGCTGTCTCCCACTAAGGGTAGCAAGGCCCCCGGTCATCACCCATTATAGGCTCCTCTCAACCGTGTTTAACTCGAGGGGACCCTTTAGCTATATTCGTATGGAGAAACAGTATTCCCACGAAGATATATGGTATTCGAGCCCCGAAGGTACTTGCTAGGCCTGTATGGAGGAACGATATCTTCACGAAAGCGCTAGCGTTTTCCCCCCACTTAGACAAAGGGTTTATATGTCAATTTTAGATGCGTTTAAAATAAAATCGCACTTATAAACAAATATTGATCGATTCGGTCACTTTAATTCGCAACTTTTAATATTAATTGAGCGGTAAAGTTTTTCGGATTAACTCTCTTTTTGTTTTTGAAAACAAAAATTTGTCCCCAGCAGAGTCGCGATCTGTTGCGACTAAAAATTTCGAAGATATATGCCCCGGTGTCACTCGGAGGAATCGGGTTTTAATTGGTTTTGGAAATCTAATCGAAAAAAGGAGGGAGTCGCCACCGGCCATTTAAAAATGGTAGACCGGACACCGAAATAAAACCATAGATTTTTCTAAAAAATAGGTTCGGGAGTCGATTACACGCGGGGACGAATGAGCACCCCCGTCGTGCCCTAAAATCGGTACCAAAACCATTATCGCTTAATTAATATTAAATTTTGCGAATTAAAGTGACGATTCGTATTGAAATTTGGTTATACGATTGAGTAGATTTTAAAAGTCTTAATATTCGAGAAGGAACGTCCGAACCACCACCACTACGGCTGGTACTGGCCTCGTTCGTTCCCGAATAAAAAGACATTCATATTATATCTTATAATTGGAAGTGCAACTTATAAGAATAAATACACAAACAAGACATAGAATCATATGATTAAAAGAGAGAAATAAGCGAGATATATGAAGCAAATGACATGATATGCGATAATATAAATGACATAAACGAACATACAATAAGTATGCAAATTCAATACGCAAATTATACGCTTTATAAAAAACAAGCACAACAACATATAACACAAATGTAAATGCACGAGCCTATAAAATCATAAAATATACCCAAAGCTTTCATGAAAACTATATATTATATACGTATACATATTTATTACCATAAGGACCCTAAGTAAAAATGCATATAATGAGGCAACATCGGATCAACACACATACTAACATATTCTCATTATAATAAAAACAAGTTAAGTTAACATAAACAACAAGCAAGTTGAAATTTAAACAAACATAAATTGCAGGATCGATTATGTGAATAAACTACTGGCTTTGGGATGAAAAGTGAATATAAAAAAAAGGTCTGAGGGTTCGAACAAGATTAAACCAAAACGTGAATGGACCAATTAAATAAGATGGGGTGAAATTAAAAGAGACTATAAATATGTAGGGACTAAAAATGTGATTTCCCCAGGGGGTTTAATTAAATCGGATGAATAAGGGATGAAATCCAACAGGCTGGAGGACGACAGGGACTGCGGGCATAATTTTTAAAAAACTCGGTGACCTAAACTAAAATAAACCATAAAGCCCCCATATATAATCACCCTATTTTAAATTGAAACCCTAGAACTAAAATGAGAGGAACGACGTCGCTCTACCCTTCTTCTTCTCCATTCTTTTCGTTTACCTCTCCCCTACAAAAATTAGAAAAATAACTCTACCGTCGGCAATCACCTGTCGGCACCGATGTTAAAAGAAAACCCCTTTTATGTTAAAAAAAACTTTTTTTGTTTGCTTATCGAAACACTAAGGTCAAAAAAATATTGTGGCCCCCTTTTGTTTGAAACTAAGCCCCCTCCTTTTCGGATGGTTCGAAACTAAAAAATTAGTGAAATCCCTAACCGTTCGGGTCACCCTCATTGTCTCACCATTCTCGGTCGTACAAGGCCTGATGGCTTATCGATAGTAGAAGGTGAGCCGACTCCGGGAAGAAGATGAAGCGTCGAAAGGTAAAAATTTAAACTTTTTTTCCGATGCATGCAAAAAAACGAAATACCTCTGAATCTCTTCCTTCTCTTTTGTATTGATTTTGAAACTTCTCGTTTTAACAAGTTTATTTTTCTCTCGATGCTCACTATTTCTCTCTCGTGCTATAACACCCCTCACCCGGATTAGGGGCAATGAGCGTTATATTAACATAAACAGAATTCGTATTAGGCACAACGGAAGGATTAACAAATTCGTGTAATATATTTTTTTTATTTGAATACCATAAACATACATGGTCATCTCACACACAATAATACATATGTATATTATACATACATTTCCAATCATAAACATACATTATATCCCTTTAGAAATAGCTCATACCATTCGGCCATCATCTTAATCTACTATCCATTCTAATTAATTTACCATTTTGCATCATAAATTGACTTATACATATGAACCATTTTTTTAATTTCTAAGTTCACTAATTATGTCTAATTCGAATAGCTTAACACATTTTCTATTAGATTGAATTCCCTTCTTATCATCAAATTGAATAACATACTAACCAAATAAGTTCAATCTAAAATTTCAATTCCAATCGAATAACACATAGCCAATTTCAATTGGTTATTACAATTTCTAAATACTAATTCCTTATTAAAAACTATTCGGATATCATTCATTTAATCCATTCCAAAGTAGTTAATCTATTATCAAACATAGAATTCATTTCAAAGGATTTAATACCATCTATATAACCGAAACATTCATCATATATATATATATATAATAGGCATCATATTCGGTTCATACATCCATAGAGTTTCGTTTCCCTTTAAAAAATAATCGGGGTATCAAACGGCTAAACCTAACGGTTGCCTATACAAAAAGAGACTATCCACAAAAAGAATCAAGCCCTACATATATATGGGCGATCTATACCCCAACATTTACCCCCTTACATACATAACAAAATATAGAACCAAAGTAGTAGTTCATGAACATAACCATTAATCCGAATTGCACTAACATGCTGAATGCTAAGACACCCATCATAAGTACAACGAAGATAGGAAATATCATACTTAAGCTTCGTACGGAAAAGTTTCGGGTAGAGGTCAACGATGTTAGCACCTGAAATTTAGGGGAAGGCAGGAAGGTTCGAGTGGTAAGTACATTTCGTACTTAGTGAGGAAATCCTATTCTATTCAGTTTCACAATTTAGCATTGTGATCAAACAAATTAAGTTTCACTTTGCACATTATTCCATTCGAATGAATTAAGCAAATTAAGCAACATCATTATCAATGTCATGTATCAATCATTTGAATATATATCCAAAGAAACCAAGTAATTCCATTCGAATACATGTCACTAATTTAACATTATTCATGATTCAATTACACATACAAGCCATGAAACCTAAATTAACTTTCAAATATCAAATTATCACAATTCAAATTTCATAGCATATCAAGCATGGCATAATCACAAAATTTAGCATTTCATTCGAATGCTTCCATAATCAATTTCATCAATTTACTTTAAATTTCAGATTTCTTTTCTTTAATCGTTCGATTAATCAAATTGCAATGCCTTGGATAGTATAGTTTGATAGGTAATCAAGTCACATATAACAGAGGTTGTGAATCAAATTCACCATGTTAAGGTACCACGTACCAATTCGTATCACATATAACATATCATAATGTCCGCAGACATTAAACAAGTAGGTACACTTACGTACCACAATATCGAGTACACTAACGTACTGATTTTCTTATTGAGCTCAGACTCTAGGCTAGCCGTACTACCTAAACAGACTGTACACACCAAGGGCTTTGCATTTAAGTCTTTAATTTAATTAGATACATAATCAATCGAATTTCAGAAATTCTTAATTAATCCTTTCGATTAATTACTTATGGTTCCAATTCCACTAACATATTAGCATACATGTTCATATAACAATTTATGCTCAATTCGCATTTTTCAGATTAGTTCTCATATAATTCCATGCTCATATCACATAATTCAATGTCATGATATTCACACATAACTTATATCCCAACAACCAAAAATCAGCATTGCTAAGTTCATATATAAGCAACACAATTAACAATTGGTCAATTTTCGAATCAAGCATAACAAACACCAAATTAAATTTAATCTCATTCATATCAACATCACATAACACAAGCACTCAATCCAATTTCCATTTTTCCTTCTTCGCTTACTAAATCGAATAGTTAATTAGTCAAATTTCATGCTTATTATAACAAAAAATCATAATGAGGTAGTTGGAACTCTAATTCCAACTCTAAAGATTCATTTCACTCACTATTCGCCGAGCTAATTCGGAATCCGTATGCCTTTCGCTCGATCCGTAGCCGATCCCGGAGTAACCTCTTCTTCTACCCTTTCGCTTCTAAGATCTAAGACACTCAATCCAAACAAATAACAAATTTTCAGAATACAATTCATGCTATTAAAAACTGAATTTTTCATTTTAATCAAAACAGTCCCTGAATTATTTTAATCCGATTCGACTAGTTTCCAATTTTTCTAATTCCTTCAATTAACTCTTTAATCCTTCAAATTGACCACCAATTTTACTAAATTTCATACCCTTCAGTTTATGACTCGACTTAACAATGCTTCATAAGCTTCAATTTTTCCAATTTTACAAATTCCAATTCCAAATTTCACATATTTCCAGTTTAGCTCATTTCTGACCACCTAGATTGACACCCTTCGTTTTCCTTGTATACAACTCCAAATCAGATGCTGTTTGTTTCTAAATTCAGAATACACATCCAATTTTAACATATCAAAAATTCAGATCAAAACACTTAGTAGAATAATTTCTACAAATTTTCAAAGTTCACTGTCCAGCTCGAATTAGTGCTAGACAGTTTTGCATGTTACTCCATTTCACACTTCCAGATTTTAACACAGCCCTTAGAACCTTGTTTTATCATTTTTCTATGATTCTAAACATATTAAGGTGATACATATCCAAAATGCAGATCAAAACTCCTATTATAGAATTTTCTATAATTTTTCAAAAGTGCATGTTATGGATCTTACAAATCTGTTAACACAATTTGCATGCATGTTATTAATGTTTTAAAACTCTTAATCCTTAAGAATTCATACACATTTCTATATTTCCAGCAACCATGCTCAAGAACATCACCTTTATAATTTTCTAGACACATTAGAACACATGATTTACTAAACCAATTACTATAATTGGATTGAGAAGAGGATGATCTACTTACTTCCGATTTTTCCTTGATTTTTCTAAGGGGTTAACACCAACATGCAAGCTTCTTCTTCTCCACCGAGCTCTCAACCCTCTCTCAAATTCTATGTTATGTTTGTGTGTGTGTGTGAAAGAACAAATGAGGTGTATGAGTTGGCTTGGGGGTAGCCGGCTAAGGAAGGTGATAATGGGGAACAAATTTAATGAGATATGACCAAGGGTCATGTCTCCAACTAACCCCTCTAATTATTCACTTAATAATTTCACTAATTCACATATAAAGTCCCCAATTACACTATGATTTCATCTTATAATTAGTATTATTCATGTCATTTTTATTTTTGCATGCAAGCCTCAACTTTTCCACCTTGTTCGGTTTGGTCATTGAGCTTATTGACCGAATTCTTATTGTTCATTTGACCTCATTTCAATTTGGTCCTTAATGAACCAATTCCCAATTTGATAGTTTAGGAATTTAATCTAATATTTCCCTTAATCAACTAATTAGACCTCTAATTCTTCTAGGCTAATTTTCGGGATGTTACATTTCTCCCCCCTTAAGAAAGAATTCGTCCCCGAATTCTTACCTGAATCGAACAATTGAGGGTATTGGTTTCGCATCGTTTCCTCAGGTTCCCATGTTGCCTCTTCCATCTTGTGATTTCTCCACAAGACTTTAACAAGTGCAACATTTTTGTTCCGAAGCCTTTTAATTTCCCTATCCAAAATCTGAACTGGTTCCTCTTCATAAGACAAATTAGGATTCAGCTCTACTTCTTCCGGCTCTAAGATGTGAGAAGGATCGGATCTATACTTTCTGAGCATTGACACATGAAAAACATTGTGGATTTTATCGAACTCACTAGGGAGTGCAAGTCGATAAGCCACTGGGCCAATTCTTTCAGTGATTTCAAAAGGTCCAATAAAGCGAGGACTGAGTTTTCCCCTCTTTCCGAACCGAAATACTTTCTTCCATGGAGAAACTTTAAGAAAAACTTTAAGAAAAACTTTAAGAAAATACTTTCAGTAATTTCTCTTCTGTTTCTCTGAGCAATTGGGGTCCCAAAACTTTATTTTCACCAAGTTCAGACCAACACAGAGGTGTTCTGCATTTTCTGCCATACAATGCTTCAAAAAGAGCCATCTGAATAGACGACTGATAGCTATTGTTGTAGGCAAATTCAACTAAGGGTAGGGATTTCTTCCAATTCTTCCCAAAGTCAATTATGCAAGCTCTAAGCATATCTTCAAGAATCTGAATTACTCGTTCAGACTGACCATCAGTTTGCGGATGGAAAGCTGTGCTTAGATTCAATTTTATTCCCATAGCTCTCTGTAAAGTTCTCCAAAATCTAGAAGTAAATCTTGGATCCCGATCAGAGACAATGGAGATAGGAATTCAATGTAGCCGGATTATTTCCTGAATATACAGATTGGCCAAAGTCTCCAAACTGTAGTTAATGCGAATAGGAATGAAATGTGCCGATTTAGTGAATCGATCAACAATCACCCAAATATCATCATATTTCCTGGGAGAACAAGGAAGACCAGTCACGAAGTCCATAGTAATTCGTTCTCATTTCCACTGTGGCAGTACAAGTGGTTGGAGTAGTCCGGTGGGAACTCTATGTTCAGCTTTGACTTTCTGACAATTTAGACATCTAGATACGAAATCATTGATAGCAGCTTTCATGCCAGATCACCAATACAAAGATTTGCGATCTTTATACATCTTAACCGATCCAGGGTGGACCGAAAAAGAACTCTGGTGTGCTTCTTCCAGAAGATCTCTTTTCAGACTTTCATCATTTGGAATACATATTCTATCTTTGAAGTAAAGAAGACCGTTTGTGTGAATACGGAATCCTTCACCAGACTTTGTATCCAGTTTGGAAACAATATCCTAAAGTTCTGGATCAGCTTTTTGAAGATTTTCAATCCTTGAGATCAGACTGGATTGAATTTGAAGTTCGGACAGAAATCCTTGCTTCTGATATACTCGAAGATGAGCATTGATAGCAGTTGGAGCTACAAGAATAAATACCACCTTTTTAATCAGAATTTTTATTATAACATTTTAAAATTTTAAGATTCAGAGATTAGAGACTTTACCCAATGTCGGCTTACGACTCAAGGCGTCTGCAACCACATTGGCTTTCCCTGGATGATAGTCAATGACTAAGTCATAGTCTTTCAATAACTCCATCCATCTGCGTTGTCTCAAATTCAGATCTTTTTGAGTTAGGAGATACTTTAGGCTCTTGTGATCGGTGAACAGGTGACATTTCTCACCGTACAAGTAGTGTCTCCATATTTTGAGAGCAAACACAATTGCAGCAAGTTCGAGATCATGCATTGGATAGTTCAATTCATGAGATTTCAATTGGCGTGAAGCATAAGCAATCACATTGTCACCTTGCATTAGAACACATCCAAGACCCGCATGTGAGGCATCACTGTACACAGTATAATCTTTGCCCGGTTCTGGTTGGATCAAAACTGGGGCATGAGTCAAGGCTGCTTTGAGTTGGTCAAAGCTTCTATGTTGCTTGTCAGACCATTCAAATGGTTGGTCTTTACGAAGAAGTTTAGTGAATGGTAAGGCTATAGAGGAAACCCTTTGACAAACCTTCTGTAATAACCAGCAAGATCAAGGAAACTCCTTATTTCACTGACATTTCTGGGATGACGCCAATCCATGATTGACTGAATTTTCTTCGGATCAACTTTAATTCCTTCTGCAGAAATTACATGACCAAGGAACGATACTTCCGATAACCAGAACTCGCACTTGGAAAATTTTGCGAATAACTGGCGTTCCCGGAGAGTTTGCAAGACAATGCGGAGATGATCAGCATGTTCTTCTTTGTTACGAGAATAGATGAAAATGTAATCAATGAAGACGACGACAAATTTATCAAGATAAGGCTTGAATACTCTATTCATGAGATCCATGAATGCCGCCGGAGCATTTGTCAATCCGAAAGGCATTACCAGAAATTCATAATGGCCATAACGAGTTCGGAAGGCTGTTTTGGACACATCCTCCTCTTTGACTCTCATTTGATAGTATCCAGATCGCAGATCGATCTTTGAGAATACCGAAGCATCCCTAAGCTGATCAAACAGATCTTTTATTCTTGGGAGCGGATATCGGTTCTTGATTGTAATCTTGTTCAATTGACGGTAGTCAATGCAAAGACGCATTGCTCCATCTTTCTTCTTTACAAACAGAACAGGTGCACCCCAGGGAGAAGTGCTGGGTCGAATGAAACCCTTGTCCTGAAGCTCTTGGAGTTGCTTTTGCAATTCTTTTAATTCAAGAGGTGCCATCCGGTACGGAGTGATAGACACCGGATTTGAGCCAGGCTGTACTTCAATCCCGAATTCCACTTCTCTAGTCGGAGGAAGACCAGGTAGTTCATCGGGAAATACATCAATGAATTCAGAAACAACAGGCATTTCAGACATTCCAAATTCAATTTGATCTCGTAAGACCATGGATGCAAAAATGGAAGTGGGCTTTTTATCAATTAGGAGTTTGGATTCTTTTCCTAAACCCTGAAGATACAGTTTTTTATTTTGACAATCTACCCAAGCCTCATGTTTACTTAACCAATCTAAACCCAGAATTAGATTGAACTCACAGGAGGGTAATATGTAGAGATCAATCAGAAATGGCAAATTGCTAATATGTAATGAACAGTTTCTACATATTAGGTTTATGTTCGAAGTTCCTCCTAAAGGGTTTGAGACTATCAGACTTGTTTTCACATTTTCAGGTTCTAATTTCAACCTTTTTACAACAGACAGACATGTGAATGAATGAGTAGATCCCGAATCTATTAAGGCATAAACAGGATGTGAGTTTAGCTCAACAGTACCTGCAATCACTTCAGGAGACTCTTCATCATCTCTACCACGAATGTGGTAAACTCTAGCAGGTGCTCGAGATTCCTGATGAGTGGTAGCATTAGAATGAGTACCCTTGCCTTTCTTCTGATAACTCGGCTGGGCTGACTTGGCATTCCTATTCCGATTAGAGGATGTCGGACTAGGAACAACAATATTACGAGCTGGCATAGATTCATGCTTTTGAGGACAGTCTTTGATGTAGTGATCATCACCACCACAAGCATAGCAGAGATTTGCTTGAAGTCTGCACTGACCTCGATGTGGTTTCTGACAGAACTTGCAAGGAGGAATCTTTTCAGAATTTCCCGTACTATTAACAGACATAGTAGGTACTGAGAATCTGATCACTGTAGCTGGTTTAGAAGTGTAATTGCTCCTCGGAGCAGAAGTGAAATTAGAAGACCCTTCTTTCTGAAATTTAGGCTTCTTGAACTGCCATTGAGACTTGTCATCTCGTTTCTGCTTTTTGTCAGACTTATTGCCCCCTTTTTCGCTTTTCAGCAGCTTTCATTCTAGCTTCGGTTGCAATAGCCCGATTAACAAGATTCTAGAAATCATTGATTCCCAAAGCAGTGAAGATTGGACTCAATTCATCATTCATGCCTTCAATGAACATTCGGCATTTATCAGCTTCAGTTTTGATGTACTCTGCACCGTATTTGCAATACTTGCAAAAGTCTGCAACGTACTGCTCAATAGGACGGTTAGCTTGTTTAAGGTGCAAGAACTTCTTTCTTCTTTCAGCTAAGTACTGTTCACTGATGTACTTCTTTTTGAACTCTTCGAGGAAGAATTCCCATGTTACTAGTTCATTCGGAACAGTGAGAGTAGTGGTTTCCCACCAATTCATAGCCTCATCAGCTAACAGAGCCACAGCACACTCCAATTTGTGGTCATCGGGGCACTGTAATTGTCTGGTTACCACCTTGGTGGTGTTTTCAAGCCAGTACTCTGCATCTTCTGGTCTTTCTTCATTAGCACCAGTAAAAGTATAAGCTCGATGCTGAGAAAGCTTATCTATCGGAGCTCTGCTAGGTGCAGTAGGGACAGAAACAGTAGGTTGCTCTTGTTTCAGATTTGTCAGGAGTTGATTGAACATCTCCTTCATGCTGAGGAGACATTCTCTTTGAGCAGACTGGACCATAGGGTTTTCAGGTGGAGGTTGTTCTGTGACTTGAACAGGTTCTTTATCAGATTGCTCAATGTTCTGAACAGGTTCAGTGACTTGAGCAGGCTTTTTAGCAATTTGCTCAGAAGTCTGAGCAGGCTCTTTGTTTCTCTCCTTTCTCGGAGTTTCAGTTCGAGTAGGAGAATTGTCACCCAATCTCACACTTTCACCTTCACTCGAAGATTCGTGCGAGCTCTCATTCTTTGGGTCTTTTGGGTCCGTCATATTCTATCATTCAGTCAAATAACAGAAGATCAGAAAGCTCAGTATAGATATCCTATCCTACAATACATGGGTGGCAAACCTAACAAAAGATCAGAAAGCTCAGTATAGATATCCTATCCTACAATACATGGGTGGCAAACCTAACAATGCAGATGTATGCAGATGTTGAGTGTGTAAAAGTTCTATTATTTACACCCTTTTTAACCCATATTTCTGCTGCATTCAAGCATCATTGCATTGCATTTAGGTTAGTTTTCAATAAAACATCACAATTATATAAAAGGCACGGATTCTACTAAAAGATGGTGCATTTTGCAGGTAACTGCCATGGTTGACGATGAAGGCAGGCGCAGGGCAGATAAGCAGGAAAGCTGAAATGGACAAGCAGCTGAAGAAGACGAACCTGTCATGGACCTGTCGTGACAACGTGGTGACAGCAGATTTATGAAGAGGAAAAGTGAAGTGGACCTCGATAGATAGAGAAAAATCTGCTCGTCTGTCGTGTGGAAGCCGAATATTTTTCCAAGCCCCGGATCAAAAGATATGTCAAGCCAAAGCTCAAAGGAGAGGAAATCCCTAAAAGCAAGGATGCGGCTGGAAAGTAGGAGTCTTTAGAGATTTAGTCTTTATTAGAATCAAACTTTTAATTAAAGTTGTAATCCTTGTTACCTTAGATAACTTGAGCCCAAAGCTTATATAAAGGGCATAGATTAAACCTAGGGCATAACCGATACCCCAGAACCGAAACCAAACCCCTGCCGTCCACCCGTCACCGACATGTTCTAAATTCCCCCTAGGGCCACGGGTTGTTTTGTAAAGTAGTTGCAAGGGTTGCTTTGTTTTAGGATTTTTCAGGTTCAATAAAATAAACTTCAAGTTCTTTTATCTTGGTTTTAATATCTTGCAAGAGCATCGGGAGAGCATTGTGAGGTTATCTATTTACTTAGCATCGGGAGAGTTAAGTATACGAAAGAGATAAAAGCGCGTTCTCTAGTTTATAGTTGAACCATCTCGTGCTTAGGGATAAGGCGAGGTTAAGTGGCTAAGGAAGAATTCATACACATCGGTGTTCATCCTTCGATTCACGCCGGGAGGTATCATCAAAGACGTGTTCATCGACAGACTTGTGCCTAGGGATAGGGCAAGGCAGATCTGGGATTCTTGCCAAGCTTGAAGTACGGAGTTAGTATCTACTGCCGCGACAACTAACGGACAGACGCCGCGACAGGTGCTGTCGGCGACGGGAGCGACGACAGAACTGGAGATCCTAAGCAATTCAATACCTGCACTACCGAGCAATTCAATACCGGCCCATTCTCTCTATCTTGATTTCTCAATCCTTTTATTTACATTTTTACCTTATTATTCGTGACAACTTTCTAAAATATTTCCTCTACTTCGTGCAGTGAAATTAGGTGAAGTCATTAGCCCAATCCCTGTGGAGACGATATCCGATACTTCGTATCACTTTACTACTTGCGTCGTGTACACTTGCACTACAATTGCGATAGTCTATTTTACACGCAACAAGTTTTTGGCGCCGTTGCCGGGGATTGGCAACATAACTACATCTTTCTTTTATTGCACTTTTTGCTTTTATTTTTATTTTTATTTTCGTTTTTATTTTTAATTTTTCTTTAATTTTTATTTTTTGTTTCAACTCTTGCTTTTCACGAGGTTCTTTTGTTTATGCGCAGATCGAAAAGAGGCGAAGATCCTGAGTATAAGTTAGATCCGGAAATCGAACGATCATTCAATCTCAAGAAACAGATTCGCCACCTTTTAGACAGGAACGAATACCTTGAAGAACAGCTAGAGCAGATGGCCCGTAACCAGCCTGCTGGAGGAGACATACCGCCTGTCGGCGACCTGCTTGGGGCAGGTGGACGACGGTCATGTCGGGACTACATGCTAAATGACCATGTAGAGCTGGAGACCACACTGCCGGATATTGATGTTGACAACTTCGAACTCAAGCCTGTCATGTTTAGTATGATCAATAACGCCGGGCAGTTTAGTGGTTCTGCGACAGAAGATGCTAGGGAGCATCTCAAAACGTTCCAGGAGATCTGTGGTTCGTTTAGACTGCCAGGAGTTAGTCCGGAGATACTGAGGCTTCGGTTATTCCCCCATTCATTGAGGGATAGAGCTAAAACTTGGTGGAATAAACTTACACCGGGTTCCATTATGACTTGGGCAGATCTAACTCGTGAATTTTTATCTCGTTTTAATCCTTCACATTTATCTGAGCGATTACGTAACAAAATTGCTACTTTTCAACAGGAAGATGACGAGCCGATGCACGAGGCCTGGGACAGATTTACTACTCTTCTACGGAACTGCCCAATGCATGGATTCCCCGTCTGGAATCAGGTAACTAAGTTTTATAATGCTGCTAACTTACAAACTCGCATTCGCATTGACTCTGCAGCAAATGGATTATTATTGGATAAAGATCCGGACGAGGCATTGCAAGTTCTAAAAAATCTAGCCAAGAATGAGGAACAGTTTCCGACAGCTAGAAGGGGGAGTAAACGGGTACTTGCTGTCAAAGACTATGAGGCCGACAGCACTATGAAATCTCAGGTAGCATTCCTTACTAAAGCAATGAAACACTTATTGAGTGAAGAGGACATACGAGGATTTGCTGTCGAGGAAATTTGTGCTACTTGTGAAGGAAATCATAGTAGTGAAGAGTGCCCTATAAATATAGAAGAGGGAAAGTATGTTGGAAACTACAAGCCGAATTACAATTCCAACAACTACAACCCTAATTGGAGGAAAGATCCCAAATTTTCCTGGAGTAATCCTAACAATGCCCTAAATCCGCAAGCATATAATCAGAATCAGGGGGGTCCTAGATTGTTGACGCGACAGCAACTGCAGCCGCAGAACCTGCCGCAGACCCTGCCGCCTCAGCAACAACAGCAGCCACCACCTGCCACGAGTAGTGTATTGGAGCAGACTCTGGCCACCTTTATGTCTCAGACTGGCACGTATATGGATAATATTAATCAGTTTGTCAAGAAGACGGAAAATTTTATGGATGAAACTAAGATGAGAATGACAAACCATGAGGCCACCTTGAAATCTCTAGAGACACAAATGGGTCAGGTGTCGCAGCATATTAAACCGAGGCAGAATGGAGGTTTCCCTAGCAATACTGAAAATGCTAGACCGCCCCCACATGAGCAATGTAAGGCGATTACTACTAGGAGTGGGAAAAAGCTACCAGGGCCGGAAAAAGAAGTTGATACAGAAAAGGAACCTGCCTTGGATAAACCTGCCGAGGAAGCTGCCCCGACAGGTGACAAACAGACTGCTGCCGATGAGCCTGTCACGACAGCAGAAGCGACAGAGGAGAAAAAAGAAGATTATCGTCCTCAGATTCGTATGCAGTGGGAAGGACGCATTGCTGATTATCGTCCCCCACCACCCTTTCCTCAACGGATACAGCAAGCCAAGCATGAATCTCAACTTAAAAAGATTTATGATATTTTTAAACAGGTTCATATTAATATTCCGTTGTTAGATGCTGTTAGGGAGATGCCCGGTTATGCTAAATTTCTCAAGGATGTCATGTCTAAAAAATCTAAACTTGGGGAATTTGAAACGGTAAGGATGCAAGAAGGTTGCATGAGTATTCTTCATCGGCAACCACCCCAGAAAAAGAAGGATCCGGGGAGCTTCCTCATACCTTGCGTAATTGGCGATAAATTTGTGGGTAAGGCACTTTGTGATCTTGGTGCTAGTGTTAATCTAATGCCCAAATCTGTTTTTCAGAAACTAGGTATTGGCAAGGCGCGGCCCACGACAGTTACCCTACAGCTAGCCGACCGCTCTTACGTTCACCCCGAGGGAAAAATTGAAGATATTTTGGTAAGAGTGGATAAACTTATTTTTCCTGCTGACTTTCTTATTTTAGATTGTGAGGCAGATGAGAACGCACCAGTCATCCTAGGGCGACCCTTCTTAG
This sequence comes from Hibiscus tridactylites, assembly GCA_958450335.1. Lineage (NCBI taxonomy): Eukaryota > Viridiplantae > Streptophyta > Magnoliopsida > Malvales > Malvaceae > Hibiscus > Hibiscus tridactylites. The sequence goes on along the minus strand of OY288274.1, from coordinate 44,040,497 downwards.
CCACGGGAAGATCATTGATTGATGTGGAGAAAGGAGAACTCACCATGCGCGTGAACGATCAAGAAATTAAGTTGAATGTTCTCCAAGCAATGAAACATGCCGATGTGGATGAGGAATGCAAGGCCATCATAGAGGTGACCTTTGATCAACCATGCATCAGGTCAGGCTGCCGTGATATAAAATTTGGTCACTGCTGTGACAGCCACCTGCAAGCCTGTCATGACAGTGACGACGACAGCATCGACGATAGTGACTCCTCTGAATCCAATACATCTGATACTAAAGGTCATAAGGAGGTAAACTGGTTAGACCATCGTCCAGGTAAGTTATTCGAACCTTTGAATTACACTTCGGATAACCATTTAATCCAAAAGCCCTCTACTGTTAAACCACCTGTCTTAGAACTTAAGCCCCTGCCAGGGCAGCTTAAATATGCTTATCTTGGTTGTGATGACACACTGCCTGTAATCATCTCTGCTAAGCTGCCGCAGGAACAGGAACGACAGCTGATCGACATGTTAAGGCAGCATAAAAGGGCGATAGGATGGACGATAGCAGACATTCAGGGCATTAGTCCGGCAATCTGTATGCACAAAATCCTCCTAGAGGAAGATCATAAGCCGACTATTGATGCCCAAAGGCGGTTAAACCTTGCGATGAAGGAGGTAGTGCGTAAAGAAATAATTAAATGGTTAAATGCTGGTATTATTTACGCCATCTCCGACAGCAAATGGGTAAGCCCGGTACAATGTGTTCCCAAGAAAGGAGGCATGACCGTGATAACCAACGAAAACAACGAGTTAATCCCAACCAGGACTGTGACCGGTTGAAGGGTTTGTATGGACTATCGGAAGCTTAACAAAGCTACCCGAAAGGACCACTTTCCTTTACCCTTTATTGATCAAATGCTTGACAGATTAGCGGGTAAACCTTACTATTGTTTTCTTGATGGTTACTCAGGTTATAACCAAATTGCTATTGCACCGGAGGACCAAGAGAAAACGACTTTCACATGCCCCTACGGAACATACGCATTTAGGAGGATGCCGTTCGGCCTATGTAACGCACCTGCCACCTTCCAAAGATGCATGATGGCTATATTCTCCGACATGGTAGAGGACTTCCTTGAAATCTTCATGGATGATTTTTCCGTCTTTGGAGACGATTTTGAGAGCTGCCTCGGCAACCTTAAAAAGGTACTTGAAAGATGTGAAAAAGCTAATCTTGTTCTTAATTGGGAAAAATGCCATTTTATGGTAGATGAAGGGATAGTTTTAGGCCATAAGATTAGCTGCCGTGGGATAGAAGTCGACAGGGCAAAAATAGAGGTCATAGAGAAGCTGCCGCCGCCAACCACAGTCAAGGGCATTAGGAGTTTTTTAGGGCATGCTGGTTTTTATAGAAGATTCATTGCAAATTTCTCAAAAATCACGAAGCCCCTATGTCATCTCTTAGAGCAGAACCGGCCCTTTGACTTTAATGAAGAATGTACTGAAGCATTCAAGGTTTTGAAGGTGGCAGACCACTTGTCGAGGTTGGAGATGGGACAGAGTCTACCCATTGATGAGACACACATACTTGAGACCTTCCCAGATGAGCAGCTCTTTGCTGCCGCAATAGCTGTCGCGACAGCCATGGCGGCAGGTAAGTCTTCTAACCTTCCCTGGTATGCTGATTTCGTTAATTTTATAGTTAGCGGAATATTACCTTCTGATCTTACTTATCAAGCCAGGAAGAGGTTTCAAAATGATGTTAAGCATTATTATTGGGACGAACCTCTTCTTTTCAAAATGTGCGCAGATCAGGTTATAAGGAGGTGTGTACCACAAGAAGAACAAGAAGACATTCTCCATCACTGTCATGCTTCACAATATGGAGGACACTTAGGAGGCAATAAAACTGCTGCCAAGGTGCTGCAGTCAGGGTTCTACTGGCCGACACTGTATAAGGACGCACAGGAATTTTACAAAAACTGTGACAGGTGCCAGCGGACAGGTAACATCTCGAGGAGAAACGAGATGCCATTGCAGAATATTTTAGAAGTCGAAATCTTCGACGTTTGGGGGATTGATTTTATGGGACCTTTTCCATCTTCATGTGGAAATCTTTACATCCTCCTAGCAGTGGATTATGTCTCCAAGTGGGTAGAAGCAATCGCAACTCAAAAGAATGATGCCAAAACGGTCCAAAAGTTTTTGCACAAAAACATCTTTTTTAGATTTGGCATCCCTAGAGCGATTATCAGTGATGAAGGGAGACATTTTGACAACAGGGTAATTGCTGCCGCCTTGAGAAAATATGGTGTCAAGCACAGGATCGCGACAGCATACCACCCACAGACCAATGGACAGGCTGAGATATCTAATAGGGAAGTGAAGAACATTCTTGAAAAAATGGTTAAACCAACTAGGAAAGATTGGTCTTTGCTTCTGAATGATGCACTATGGGCATACAGAACAGCTTTCAAGACTCCATTGGGCATGTCTCCATACCGTTTGATTTATGGGAAAACCTGTCACTTGCCTGTCGAGATAGAACACAAGGCATATTGGGCGATCAAGGCAGTAAACATGGACTTGGACAAGGCAGGCCAGAAAAGGCTGTTAGATTTGAATGAGATAGATGAAATACGGACAATGGCCTACGACAATGCAAGGATTTACAAGGAAAAAACTAAGAAGTGGCATGACAAGATGTTGCTGCCACGACAGTTCTGCCCAGGGCAGCTTGTGTTGTTGTTTAATTCTAGGTTGAAACTCTTTCCAGGGAAGCTCAAATCTAGATGGTCTGGCCCGTTCCAAGTAGTCCAAGTTTTTCCCCATGGTGCCATTACAATTCAATCACTAAAGGACGGGCACCAATTCAAAGTCAATGGACAACGCCTCAAGCACTATCAAGGGACTGAAGCCCCAGGAATACAGGAAATGGTTACTTTAGGTGATGCCCCACAAGGCATCCCTAATTTAACCTAATTTTTTATTTTTATTATTAATATTATTTATTAGGAATTAGATTTATTTTATTCGAATAATGTTTTGTTTTTAATTTCAGTTTTTAGGAAATAAAGGAGGCAAGTGAGAAAGAAGAAGTGGCCCAAGCCCCCCGCTCATCCACCAGCCCTATAAAGCCCATTTATGGTAACCTGTCGTTTCGGCTGCCGGCGCAGACGGATTTGACAGGATGTCAACAGACGCACAGCAGACGAAGAAGCGTGCGGCAGACGCACAGCAGATGCATTAATGCACGTCAGACGCGTCAGACACGCTACATTCAATCTGCCGCCCCGTTATTCCCGCCTGCCGTTGCGGCATTAAATGGGCAGCTACTCGACCGCTATATAAACCCCTTCCCCTTTTCATTTTTCATCACTTCTGATTTTCTCTCTTGCTATTCTCTTCTAGTTTTATCTATTCTCTTTCTTTTTCAGCCCTTGCAACCAAAATGTCTTCACGACAAACCCGTCAGAACGCTGCTGCCGCTTCTTCTTCAGCAGCAGCCTCCCCGTTTGCTAAAAAGGAACTATGGGAGGAGCGGAGCTTCATCTATAACAGAGATGCCCCCATATGGGACTCCGGCCGTTCATTATGAAGGCCATAACAGCACAACTTTGGGAGGACTTTGCCGAGCAGCCGGCAGAGCTTAATGACACTCTGGTCAGGGAATTTTATGCGGCAATCGAAAGCAAGACGGCGACATCTGTCACCGTCCGAGGAGTGACAGTTCCTTTCACCGCCAGCAGCATCAACCATGTATTTGGCCTCTTCTTTGGCCCCAATGATGATGCTCATCAACAATTTTGGGACACCCTCGACGCTGCCGGACATGATGCTGTCATGAGGGAGTTGACAGAGGCGGGAACGACATGGAGCACCAGTAAGAAAAACCCCCACTCTGTCAATAGGGGGCAGCTACTCCCTGAGGCAAAACTATGGAATGCTTTTATCAAAAAGCGTATCCTGCCCTCGTCCCACCATACGACAGTCGACAGACAGCGGTTGGCCCTCATCCACTCTATCATGCATGACAGGCCCATCAATGTGGGCAGGTACATGCGGGACAGCATTCTCGATTGTGCCTTCCGATCAGACTCACGACTCTGCCTGCCCTTCACCATCACTGCCCTCTGCCGCTGCGCTGCCGTACCGGAGGACCCTTCAGACAAAATCAAGAAGGGCAGCGGCTGGACAGACAGCAACATCTCCAGCCTCATGGAGATCATTGTCGTATCGCCCCTCAACGCCTTTGATCCAAACGCCCCTCCTGCTGAGTCTGATGATGAACCTGCCACCGAACCTGCCCCAGAAGCTGCCACCAACACCGCTCCGGCAGATCAGAACGCCCACATCCTTGCTGCCATCTTGAGGATAGAGGAGCGCCAGATGGGTTTAATGACTTTCATCCGTGACTTCTCCAATGCAACGGTAAATTTTATTACCAATACTTTGAATTTTACGGATGTCATTTTCCCCACCTTCCCCGCCCATTATTTCAATATCCCCTCCCCCACTCCCACACCACCTGTCTCTCCCCACGGAGAATCTGCCTCCTCCACACCATCCCCAACGGCAGCCGGCAGCCCACCGGCAGACACCTCCCCTCGAGGAACCAAGCGAGCTGCCACTGATGACAGCCCTCTTGTCCGGAGGAATTTGGACAGCGCCTTCACGCGGGTAAAACGTATTAAGCATGTGGCCAACAAGAGAAGGCTGTCCAAAGCCATCACTAGTAGCAGCTGGGACAGCAGCAGCAGTTCCGATGTCCGACTAGTGGAGCCACCTGCCCTTCAACCTGCTGACGACCTTGTCCCCCAACCAGAGGAAGACCCTGCCCCTCAACAGGCTGATGAACCTGTTGATCAACCTGCTCCGGAACCTGCCCAGCCACCTCCACAACGCAGACACCGCCATCAGATCCGCGTCAGCAGCAGCAGCGAGGACAGCGAATGAAATTTAAGTTTTTATTTCTTTTTCTCCTCATATTGCTGCCTGCCCTTATATTTTTGTGATGTACTTTTATTTATCTTGCTTTCTTTATTTTTTGTGTCATTTTGCATTGAGGGCAACGCAACCCTCGAGTTTGGGGGTGGCAACCCTCCATCTTTAATGGAGTCGTTAGCACATCTTTTTTATTAATTGTGTTGTCTTATTATTTATTTTATCTTTTTAAAAAAAATCAGAAAATTAAAACTGTTGGCTTAAAACTGTGAAGTTAACTTACCTGTCATGACGGCTCTGTCGTGGCAGCATCTTTAGGACAGGTTAAGGAAAAGTTTAGAGCCTTTCTATAGTTCTGAAAACTTAAACACTTTTGTGACTGTTATATTGCTTAGATTTCTTTTAGCCAAACTAGAATAGGAAGCTTAGAACTTGGATAGCCCCTAGAGGTGCCTAACACTGGCTCTAGGAAAGAAGTTTAGTAAAAGAAAATCAAAAACCTAGAGGTGCCCGAAACCGGCTCTAGGAAGCTAACTAGAGGTGCCCAAAACTGGCTCTAGAAAATTTTAGCTTGAAAATAGAAGAAAAAGAAGCATGAAAATGTGCCTTCTAAAAAAATAAACTTTGGCATAAAAATTCGAGTTAAGAAGTTGAATATTCTAGTGAAACTAAGAGAGTCTTAGCATATAACTGTTCACAAGCATGCACACACTACACGAGAGCTATAGGGAGACTCCGGACAGATCCTAATCTTTCCGACAGGATGCTGCTGCCATAGAGAATGAGCGATAGGTGAAGGGACAGTTCACTGTTTGAAGGCCAACACAAAAATTTTCATTTTTCTTTTAAGTCTTGATTGCTTGAGGACAAGCAAAAACTTGAGTTTGGGGGTGTGTTGAGTGTGTAAAAGTTCTATTATTTACACCCTTTTTAACCCATATTTATGCTGCATTCAAGCATCATTGCATTGCATTTAGGTTAGTTTTCAATAAAACATCACAATTATATAAAAGGCACGGATTCTACTAAAAGATGGTGCATTTTGCAGGTAACTGCCATGGTTGACGATGAAGGCAGGCGCAGGGCAGATAAGCAGGAAAGCTGAAATGGACAAGCAGCTGAAGAAGACGAACCTGTCATGGACCTGTCGTGACAACGTGGTGACAGCAGATTTATGAAGAGGAAAAGTGAAGTGGACCTCGATAGATAGAGAAAAATCTGCTCGTCTGTCGTGTGGAAGCCGAATATTTTTCCAAGGAGAGGAAATCCCTAAAAGCAAGGATGCGGCTGGAAAGTATGAGTCTTTAGAGATTTAGTCTTTATTAGAATCAAACTTTTAATTAAAGTTGTAATCCTTGTTACCTTAGATAACTTGAGCCCAAAGCTTATATAAAGGGCATAGATTAAACCTAGGGCATAACCGATACCCCAGAACCGAAACCAAACCCCTGCCATCCACCCGTCACCGACATGTTCTAAATTCCCCCTAGGGCCACGGGTTGTTTTGTAAAGTAGTTGCAAGGGTTGCTTTGTTTTAGGATTTTTCAAGTTCAATAAAATAAACTTCAAGTTCTTTTATCTTGGTTTTAATATCTTGCAAGAGCATCGGGAGAGCATTGTGAGGTTATCTATTTACTTAGCATCGGGAGAGTTAAGTATACGAAAGAGATAAAAGCGCGTTCTCTAGTTTATAGTTGAACCATCTCGTGCTTAGGGATAAGGCGAGGTTAAGTGGCTAAGGAAGAATTCATACACATCGGTGTTCATCCTTCGATTCACGCCGGGAGGTATCATCAAAGACGTGTTCATCGACAGACTTGTGCCTAGGGATAGGGCAAGGCAGATCTGGGATTCTTGCCAAGCTTGAAGTACGGAGTTAGTATCTGCTGCCGCGACAACTAACGGACAGACGCCGCGACAGGTGCTGTCGGCAACGGGAGCGACGACAGAACTGGAGATCCTAAGCAATTCAATACCTGCACTACCGAGCAATTCAATACCGGCCCATTCTCTCTATCTTGATTTCTCAATCCTTTTATTTACATTTTTACCTTATTATTCGTGACAACTTTCTAAAATATTTCCTCTACTTCGTGCAGTGAAATTAGGTGAAGTCATTAGCCCAATCCCTGTGGAGACGATATCCGATACTTCGTATCACTTTACTACTTGCGTCGTGTACACTTGCACTACAATTGCGATAGTCTATTTTACACGCAACAACAGACTCGATTAAAAATTTTAGGACTTAACCTAAAAAGCTCTGATTACCACTTTATATAACACCCCTCACCCGGATTAGGGGCAAGGAGCGTTATATTAACATAAACAGAATTCGTATTAGGCACAGCGGAAGGATTAACAAATTCGTGTAATATATTTTTATTATTTGAATACCATAAACATACATGGTCATCTCACACACAATAATACATATGTATATTATACATACATTTCCAATCATAAACATACATTATATCCCTTTAGAAATAGCTCATACCATTCGGCCATCATCTTAATCTACTATCCATTCTAATTAATTTACCATTTTGCATCATAAATTGACTTATACATATGAACCATTTTTTTTAATTTCTAAGTTCACTAATTATGTCTAATTCGAATAGCTTAACAAATTTTCTATTAGATTGAATTCCCTTCTTATCATCAAATTGAATAACATACTGACCAAATAAGTTCAATCTAAAATTTCAATTCTAATCGAATAACACATAGCCAATTTCAATTGGTTATTACAATTTCTAAATACTAATTCCTTATTAAAAACTATTCGGATATCATTCATTTAATCCATTCCAAAGTAGTTAATCTATTATCAAATATAGAATTCATTTCAAAGGATTTAATACCATCTATATAACCGAAACATTCATCATATATATATATATATAATAGGCATCATATTCGGTTCATACATCCATAGAGTTTCGTTTCCCTTTACAAAATAACCGGGGTATCAAACGGCTAAACCTAACGGTTGCCTATACAAAAAGAGACTATCCACAAAAAGAATCAAGCCCTACATATATACGGGCGATCTATACCCCAACATTTACCCCCTTACATACATAACAAAATATAGGGAAACATTTAAAAGTCTATATAGAACCAAAGTAGTAGTTCATGAACATAACCATTAATCCGAATTGCACTAACATGATGAATGCTAAGCCACCCATCATAAGTACAACGAAGATAGGAAATATCATACTTAAGCTTCGTACGGAAAAGTTTCGGGTAGAGGTCAACGATGTTAGCACCTGAAATTTAGGGGAAGGCAGGAAGGTTCGAGTGGTAAGTACATTTCGTACTTAGTGAGGAAACCCTATTCTATTCAGTTTCACAATTTAGCATTGTGATCAAACAAATTAAGTTTCACTTTGCACATTATTCCATTCGAATGAATCAAGCAAATTAAGCAACATCATTATCAATGTCATGTATCAATCATTCGAATATATATCCAAAGAAACCAAGTAATTCCATTTGAATACATGTCACTAATTTAACATTATTCATGATTCAATTACACATACAAGCCATGAAACCTAAATTAACTTTCAAATATCAAATTATCACAATTCAAATTTCATAGCATATCAAGCATGGCATAATCACAAAATTTAGCATTTCATTCGAATGCTTCCATAATCAATTTCATCAATTTACTTTAAATTTCAGATTTCTTTTCTTTAATCGTTCGATTAATCAAATTGCAATGCCTTGGATAGTATAGTTTGATAGGTAATCAAGTCACATATAACAGAGGTTGTGAATCAAATTCACCATGTTAAGGTACCACGTACCAATTCGTATCACATATAACATATCATAATGTCCGCAGACATTAAACAAGTAGGTACACTTACGTACCACAATATCGAGTACACTAACGTACTGATTTTCTTATTGAGCTCAGACTCTAGGCTAGCCGTACTACCTAAACAGACTGTACACACCAAGGGCTTTGCATTTAAGTCTTTAATTTAATTAGATACATAATCAATCGAATTTCAGAAATTCTTAATTAATCCTTTCGATTAATTACTTATGGTTCTAATTCCACTAACATATTAGCATACATGTTCATATAACAATTTATGCTCAATTCGCATTTTTCAGATTAGTTCTCATATAATTCCATGCTCATATCACATAATTCAATGTCATGATATTCACACATAACTTATATCCCAACAACCAAAAATCAGCATTGCTAAGTTCATATATAAGCAACACAATTAACAATTGGTTAATTTCCGAATCAAGCATAACAAACACCAAATTAAATTTAATCTCATACATATCAACATCACATAACACAAGCACTCAATCCAATTTCCATTTTTCCTTCAGTTAATTAGTCAAATTTCATGCTTATTATAACCAAAAATCAGAATGAGGTAGTTGGAACTCTAATTCCAACTCTAAAGATTCGTTTCACTCACTATTCGCCGAGCTAATTCGGAATCTGTATGCCTTTCGCCCGATCCGTAGCCGATCCCGGAGTAACCTCTTCTTCTACCCTTTCGCTTCTAAGATCTAAGACACTCAGTCCAAACAAATAACAAATTTTCAGAATACAATTCGTGCTATTAAAAATTGAATTTTTCATTTTAATCAAAATAGTCCCTGAATTATTTTAATCCGATTCGACTAGTTTCTAATTTTTTTTAATTCCTTCAATTAACTCTTTAATCCTTCAAATTGACCACCAATTTTACTAAATTTCATACCCTTCAGTTTATGACTCGACTTAACAATGCTTCATAAGCTTCAATTTTTCCAATTTTACAAATTCCAATTCCAAATTTCACATATTTCCAGTTTAGCTCATTTCTGACCACCTAGATTGACACCCTTCGTTTTCCTTGTATACAACTCCAAATAAGATGTTGTTTGTTTCTAAATTCAGATTACACATCCAATTTTAACATATCAAAAATTTAGATCAAAACACTTAGTAGATTAATTTCTACAAATTTTCAAAGTTCACTGTCCAGCTCGAATTAGTGCTAGACAGTTTTGCATGTTACTTCATTTCACACTTCCAGATTTTAACACAGCCCTTAGAACCTTTGTTTTATCATTTTTTTATGATTCTAAACATATTAAGGTGATACATATCCAAAATGCAGATCAAAACTCCTATTATAGAATTTTCTATAATTTTTCAAAAGTGCATGTTATAGATCTTACAAATCTGTTAACACAATTTGCATGCATGTTATTAATGTTTTAAGATTCTTAATCCTTAAGAATTCATACACATTTCTATATTTCCAGCAACCATGCTCAAGAACATTACCTTTATAATTTTCTAGACACATTAGAACACATGATTTACTAAACCAATTACTATAATTGGATTGAGAAGAGGATAATCTACTTACTTCCGATTTTTCCTTGATTTTTTTAAGGGGTTAACACCAACATGCAAGCTTCTTCTTCTCCACCGAGCTCTCAACCCTCTCTCAAATTCTATGTTATGTTTGTGTGTGTGTGAAAGAACAAATGATGTGTATGAGTTGGCATAGGGGTAGCCGGCTAAGGAAGGTGATAATGGGGAACAAATTTAATGAGATATGACCAAGGGTCATGTCTCCAACTAACCCCTCTAATTTTTCACTTAATAATTTCACTAATTCACATATAAAGTCCCCAATTACACTATGATTTCATCTTATAATTAGTATTATTCATGTCATTTTTATTTATGCATGCAAGCCTCAACTTTTCCACCTTGTTCGGTTTGGTCATTGAGCTTATTGACCGAATTCTTATTGTTCATTTGACCTCATTTCAATTTGGTCCTTAATGAACCAATTCCCAATTCGATAGTTTAGGAATTTAATCTAATATTTCCCTTAATCAACTAATTAGACCTCTAATTCTTCTAGGCTAATTTTTGGGATGTTACACGTGCTCCCCTCTCCCATTAGTTTCCTCAATTTTTTCTTTTATACCGAGGTTACAAGTAGTGAAAAAAAATTGAAAAAAGAAAGAAAAAAACTCTGATCATGTTGCATGCCCCTTGTTTGTATTTGCTTCGTTGACTTTTTTCTTTGCCATGGTGCTTTTGTTTTCTTGCAATTTATTATGTTTGTTGTCTCTTTTGTTTTCTTGCCACTTTCGGTCTCTGTTATTCTGCGTTTTTTGTCTGCATGTCAATTTGTCCGATCGGTCTTTGAGGTTTCTGTTGCCATGCTTGCCTTTATTATTTTTGTTTGTTTTTTCTTCGTTCGAATTGCACTTTGGGTAATCTGAAACTTGCTTTTTTGGCTTTGCATGATTGGTGTTTCCAAATTGGTGGGGAGACAAAGGGCCAGCAGTGGCAGACGACGTGGGCGCGTCGGGAGAACTTGGTCAGTCTCGTCGGGAATCGAAAGAGGCGCGTGTGGGGAGCTGAGTGGACGACGCGTGAGGGCGTGCATTTCTCCAGAAGCTTCTGCATGTCGATCAGGGTCGTTGGATGGATTCCGATCTAATGACTTAGACAAAGGCGGCGCGAGAAGCTTGAAGGGTGCTCTCTAGGGTTTCGTCTGAGATCTAATCTCGACCGTTAGATCTTGAACCCGATCTGATGGCTGTGGGGCGGCTACGCATGAAATAAGTTAGGTGTTAGGGTTTTAGTTTGATTAGTGTTGGACTTTTTATTGGGCTGATTGTAATTATTTTTTATTTTAAATAAATGTGTAAATGAGTTTTATATTATGTATGGGCTGATTTATTGAACCATTTGGTTTTATTTTTTATTTACATATGGGCTTATTTATTTATGTGTTGATAATAATAATAATAATAATATTAAAGAATAATAATATGATAATAATAATAAAAATAAATAATAATAGCAATATGTAATAGCTATAAAGATAAGAGTAACAAACATAGCAATAATAATTACTAATAGTAATAATATACAAATGATAATACTAACACATAATAAATGATAATAATATAATAAGTGATAATAATAAAAATAAATATGTAATGAATGTATATAAATGATAAATAATAATGATAAGATATAATTGTTATTAACTATAATAAGATAATATTAAATATAATATATTAGTAATGTTTAGGGGTTTTTTTGAAATGAATAATATCAATAATATAATGAATATAAAAATAATGATGCTACTGATAATAATCTATAACAATACTAAAACAATAATAATAATAAAATAGTAGTAACACTTATATATACATGTATATTTTTTGTTTTCTTTTTCTTTTTTTTATTTTTCTATTATTATTATTATTATTTTTATACTTAAATTACATAACAGCCCAACGTAAGTCCTTTATCAGCACAAACTAAAAGAGGTCTAATGTTCGGATAAAATTAGTTATTACAATTACAAGATAGTATTTGTTTATAGATATACAAAATTACTTACTACTTGAACAACCCATTGATTTTTTTACAAATTATTTTAATAAACAATTAAAGTATCAAATAAATTATTAATTGCAATCAAGAAAGTCAAATTTTATGTATATTTAAAAAAAGATAAATAGTATCTAAAAGCATTTAAAGTGTTGTTAAACATATGCAAATTTTATTAATAAAAAAAAAACATATGCAAATTTTCGTTATGTCTCGTTGCAAAAATACGTGGTGGGGTTTCATTCTAATTAAGGTGGTGTTTAAGCAAAAATTAATTACAACATTCAAAGTCAAATCCATAATATAATTATAATTAACAAATTCTTAGTTAAAGATCAAGTATAGTGGACCGAAAGGCCACCATTGTCATAATTACGGCTTTTTTTTCCCTATATGTCATTGGACTGTTATATGTAACGGCTTTACATTAGTATTTATATGAATATAATCCTTTAAAAAATATATATTTATATAATGACTTTCGATCTATTTATATAATGACTTTCGATCTATTAAAAAAATAAATAAATCAAAGTGGTTGTTATTTTTCTTTCAACACATACATTATTGAGTTTTATTTTATAATTATTATTATCTATTAAAGTAACAAACATTTGGGCTACTATAGATGCTTAGGCTCGGTTGAGTTTGGATTCTTTTACCCACTTTCTCCTCCTTCTTCTTCTTTTTTTTTTTTTTGCTTCAGCCTTTTTTTTAATAGTTTTCAAGAAGTTTTGAAGAGATTATCTTTTTTGTCGACGGCAGTTTTGGTCAATTGTTGTATTTTTGTTTGTAAAAAATAAAAAATATCCTTGTTAATGAATATTCTTTTTATATTTTTTTAAGTTTATTTTGTTGTTTTTTATTTATTTTGACAAATTCATATGATATATGTTTTTTATAATTTTTTTGTTTGTTTTTATGACAGTTCATTCGTCTACTTTTATGGTAGATTTAGCTTGTTTTTGTATTAGTGTTGTCTGTTTTTTAGTAGTTTAACGTTCGTATGACAAATATCAATCGAACGTTTATAGCAACGAAAATCGGTGTTATGTGATACTTTTAATTTCTTTTTGTGGTTTTACCGATATGCCAAGAACAAGTAGCGAAAGAATTTACTTTCTTCTTAGAGCACCTTGGTCAAAATAGTTGTTTGCTGGATTTCATTCAGAAATTGTTCAAGTTCTTCTAAAAGTGGTAGATTTTGTATTTTAATGTCTCTCACACCCTAGAGTTTTATTGTATTTTTTTACGCATTGATTTTTTAATGTTTGCATGTGATTCATTTGTAATCCTTTCAATTTAAATATAATTCAGTATATTTCAAAAAATATACTCAGGTCACTTGATTATTAGTCACATTGTACGAGTTATTTAACTAAAATATTATTACAAACATGTCATTAGACTATTACATATTAGACGGAATAGTCTATAAAAGATTATTAGTCGCATTGTTCTTCTCTCAAGTTGTTTGATTTGGTAGGATGAGATGCTAGATCATTGGTCTGGAGTTCGAATTTTGACAATGTGAATAAAACAAAATAGGTTGGAAAGATCTTCCCTTAATGAATCTATATAGTATTCGATTAGAATAAATCAATCAATGAATTAAATGTAGACGATTATATTATTCAATTATAAATTAAATTTATTTATTAGTAATTGTTGAATCGCGGGTGTCAAACCTAGTTAATAATAACATCACTATCATGTTTTACTTTTCGAAGTTTTATAATTTTGTAGAGGTATCCAAATTAAGTACGTCTGCGTGCCTTTATAAATTTGTTTCGAAAGTCAACTTAACCTACAAATTAAATTTCCAGATCTTTGTATTATACAAATATAACCCATAAATAATTCAAATATATGTGTCAAATTGTCATTTTATATGAGGTTAGGTCAGCACATTATGATTTAATTAAATGATGCATATGCAACTCAAATTATTTTTAAGATGACGTCCACAAAGGCTTAATAGTCAAAAAGTCCTAACTTATATATTTTTTTTTCAATTTGGTATTTAATTTTTTTATGCTACTTTGGGGTCTATTGTTTCATTTCGTAACAGAGTTTGTGTTTTATCATCAACTACTATTAAAAAAATTTCGTTATCCAATAAAAACATGTTACTTGACCTATTTTATTTATTTATTTAATTTTTGAAATTCTTTAAAATATAAACTTCTTAAAAACTCTAAAGTTTTAATTTCTTTCATTCAAACCCTCAAATCACATCTCCTTCGTCGTTTGGCATTCCACACACGCATGCGGTTCATCGTTCACCCTCAAGCGTCGGGTACCCCACAGTTCAACATCCCTCACCCTCTAGCCGTCGATTAGAAGCTCAATCGGTCTCTTTTTTTTTCATTTTTAGATGTTCGTCGACGAAGCAATCGCCGGTTCATTCACCGATTTTCGACGACGGGATGACGGGAGTTTCGGTAGTGAGGGGCCGATGAAGGCAAGGGTGATCAGTGGTGGAGGGGGAAATTTAGGGATTTAAGGTTTGGATTCGGGGTTTTAGAGAAATTAAAAATTTTGATTTTTTATAAAATTAAAAATTTTTTAAAGAAAACAAAAATTAAAGAAATTATCAAAAATATGCCACATGTCACGTTTTTAATAAATAATGAAAAATTTTAATGGCCATCGAAGGAAAAACCTAAACTGAATTATAAAATGAGATATTAGCCCCAAAGTAGCTTAAAAAATATTAGACATCAAACTAAAATAACGGGTATAGATTGACAATTTTTTTTACTATTAAGCCGTCCACAATTAGTTATCAACCAAGTGGTTAATTTGTTAGCTTTGCAAGAAAGACAGAGTCGGCTCTGTCGGTCCAATCCAAACAAAGTTAAATACAGCGACATTATTAGCAATACCCATATTTTTTTTTATAGAATTCGTCTTTTTAATTTGTGTTCTTTTTACGTGTCTTATAAATGATTTTGTGTTGGGTTTATTATTAATAAAATAAAAATAATTGATGAAATAATTAATAATACACTTGAGATAAAATTATTAGAAAAACATATAAAAATAAAAAACAAACGAATTTCGCTCTTCTTTGGGTGATGTAGCAATTAGCAAAGCATGCATGGACCGCATTGGTGAATATAATTTTTCTTGAAATGGTTTTGCGGTAAAGTTTTCGAATTTTTTTAAGCGGTTTACTTAAATGACACGCACCTCTTAGAAAATATTAAAAATATTTTAATATAATAATAAAAAAATATACACGAGAGATTCTTTTGACAAATATATATGATATATTTCTAACTTCTCTTAGAATATTTATATATGTGATTGACAATTATTTTCTCGAATTTTTTTAATAGTTTAGAGGTGATTACAAGATAATATTTATTTATACATATTCTTAATCCTTTGACAATGTACATACGTCTTGTAGGCAGAACGATTTGAACTCATGTCTTTTAGAATTAGAGATATAAAAACAAGTAATCGAATGAGTTTCAGGTCCGGTCATGTCAAGTCGGGTCAAATCGGATACAGATCATTTCAGGTTGATTTGATGTTTCGACTCGACTTGAGTCTAGTGCGGGTCAATTTCAGGTCGGGTCAAAACGGTTCGGGTCTGAATCAGTTAATTGACGGGTTAATTCGGGCGCGAGTGGACTTCAGACCGGGTTCATTTTAGGTCTGTTTAAATTTAGGTCGAGTTCATTTCAGGTCGGGTTTCAAATTCGTATTAAGTCTGAGTTCGGTACAAATAGTCGATAGACTTTGGGTTGAGTCATTTCGAGTGAATTATTTAACGCCTTTCGCGAACATGAATCACATTAAAAATAAATATTAGGGACTAGAATGAACAAAAAACCATCATATTTAAAGTATTGGACTAAATTAAAAAATAGAAATAAATAAGGGTCAATTTCGGCTAAAAAATAAATATTAGGGACTAGAGAGAATAAAAGTATCAACATATTAAAAATATATGACTAAATTACAAAAATATAAAATAAATAGAGGTTAATTTTGGTTAAAAATAAAAGTTTAGGGACTAACTTGAACAAAAATATCATCATATGAAAAATATTGGACTAAATTACACAAAATTGGATAACGGTCAATTTCGACTAAAAAATTATATTTTAGGTATTATAATAAACAAAAATATTATTGAACTAAATTACCAAAAATATAAATAAATATGGGCAAATTATGACTAAAAATTAAATTATACGAACTAGAATAAACAAAAATATTATTGGACTAAATTACCAAAAATAAAAATATATATAGGTCAATTTCGGCTAAAAATAAAGTTTTAAGACTAAAATAACAAAAATATCATCATATGGGTCAATTATTTTATTACATTATAATATAATAAATTCATAATTTCTTAAATACTTCATTTTTCTCTTGAAAATCATCAAATTATAAGACTTCCTCAATTACAAGTCAGGTAAATATCAAGCCAGGTCAACAACATTTCAGGTTCAAAACAAGTCAGGTCAATTAACAGGTCGGGTAAGATCGGATCTCGATCATTTCAGTCGGGTTATATCGATTATTTGCTAGGTTAGTCTCGAGTTCGGGTTCGTATCAGTCGGGTGCAGGTCGACTTCGGTTACTACAGTATCATGTCCAACTCGGGTTAGAGTCAACAACAATCTGTTATAGATCAGTTTCGGGTCATCACTTTCTCGGGTCAAACAAGTTCTCACTCGATCATGTTTCATTCGAGTTTTCGAGTCGGATCAGCTTTTTACATCCCCACTTAGGATGAGCATCATTCGTTTTTCTACTAGAACACTTTTTGAGTTAAAAAAAATTTAGTGATTTGAACGAGAAATAATTAAATATAGAGTAAATTGCACATATTATTCTTCAACAATCTTCCCACTCCTATTTTGGTCACTCAACTTTAAATTTTTCCTATTTAATAACTGAACTTTATACATTAAACATTTTTTGTCACTCAAAAATTAGTGATTTGAACGAGAAATAATTTAAAATGTTTCGGTAGTTGTTTCACAGGAAAACGTCTTGAAACTCACGAATATTGATATAAACTTTTCGGTTTCCTCAGTTTCAATCTCTTTGTCGTGAATTTCGGAGCATTTTCTGACAAAATGAAGGTCAGATTCGGACTCAGGGGAATGAGACGAAGTAACCGGTGAAATATGAGACAGAACAACCACCATCTACAACCGGCGGCGACGACGGCGAATGGTGATCGTCATACAATATGATTTTTTTTATTTTAAATTATTTTTATATTAAATAATATTAAAAAATTTAAAAATAATAATAAAATATACATGAGTGACAAAAAACATTCAGTGTATAAAGTTCAGTTATTAAATAAAAAAAATTAAAAGTTGAGTGACCAAAATAGGAGTGAGAAGATTGTTGAGTGATGATTTGTGCACTTTAGCCTTAAATATATGTATATGTATTATGGAAACGCCATCGCATATGGCAACATCACTTTTCAATCTCTCATCACCTTCTACTTTCCTCCATTCCCCAGCCATTCTCAAACCCTTTTCTTCTTTCCCCACTAAACCAACACTTTCAATCCATTTCCCAAAGAAACCCATCTCTGTTTCACCCACCTCCACCGGACTATGGTCCCTGACGGACATGGGCTCATTGCAAAAAAGGACATTTCGTGAAACTAGGATGCAGCTTCTGAGGTTGGAACCCTGTGTAGCGGATTGAAGCCTTGGGTTGCTGTTGCCTGTTGCTTTGTTTTTCATCAATGGCGACTTTATCTTGATATACTTCCAGAGTCAAAAGAGTGAATCACTGTGTTTTGGTGGGTGTGGCTTGTTTTCTTTTATTTATTTATTTATTTATGAATCTGCACTTTTGGTTATAACTTTCCTTTGTATCTATGGGATTTTTTTTGATCTTTGGCGTTGATAAAGTGTTGTTTTAACAGCTCCAGTGCAGGTCAGAAGAAGAGCGAGCTGAGCTTCAAGGTTAGTCTAAATTGATATAATTTTAGATTAAATTGATAAATTGTATAAACTTTTATAACTAAAATTGTTATTTCACAAGTCACCTAATTGTTTTCGTTTATTTTTAATATGGAGGTACCAAAATAGAAACGATATGTTATGTTAGGTTAATTTTACCAAAAATATTAGTTGAGTACCAAAATAAAAATACAAGCACAAATAGGACATTAAATATATAATTTTTAATACTATGTACAATATTACGGCTATGTTTGGTAAAAAGAGGTTTGTGCAAAAATTAGAGGTTTGAGGCATAATTTGGGGTTGACCAGTCAAATCCGCTAATATTGTTGTTTGGTGAACAACGGATTAAAAGAGCGGATTAAGGTTAAACCGTTAATTTTGAAAAAACTCATAATAGGAGCTTTTTGAGATTAGAGGTTTGATATTAGAGTTGTAAAGACTCTTTTACCCTTACCAGTTACCAAAAATTTCAAAATAACCTAAATAAAATATTTTCTCACCATATTTATAAGTTAATCCTATTTACTTTTTTCTTTTTATTATCACATATTTATATGTGTATTTAAATTTATTAATTAAATTATATTAAAATAATTATATAAATAATAAATTAATATATAAATAATTTGAATATATTTAGAAAAGTTATATTAAAAATAATTTTATAGATCTAATTAATATTAATTAGATACAAAATATTGATAACTAATAAACTATTCAAACAAATATTGAATATAATCACGTCCTTATATGTCATTTTGTTTGTTTAAATAATCTAACAACTACCAGTTAATTTTACCAAACACTTTTATATAATCAGCTAATACAATCCGCTAGCGAAATCAACTAATGCAATCAGCTATCAACTATCAACTAATGTAATCCGATATTAGCTATTCACTAATTGCCAAATAGGACCATATATTTAAATATTTGTGATTTATTATAATTATATATTTAAAAAATACAAAAAAATTATAAACTTCTATAATAATCATCGTATTCGCTACTAAATCAAATATGCTAATAACTAACTATAAATATTATATTTGTATATTTTATTACTGAATTTACATTATTTTTAAAATCAGAAGTGATTCTTTAAAATCTAAAATTTCAAACAGAATTTGAACTGTGATTTAAAATTAATAATACAAACTTTTACCGTATAAATAAAAAATATTATTCTTTATAGAAAAATAATATTAAAAAAATATTTCTAATATTTATTATTATTATTTAATAATAAATGTGATTTATATATTTTATTATGCAACAATTTAAGTTAGATAAAGAATTACTTTAACATATCAAAATAAAAATATATTGTTGGGGAAATAGAAAATAATGATTTATTTGAATACAAAATATTATTTTAAGAGTATTTTAGTCCAAAGTGGTAGGAATTGTCTAATACCTAAGGATAGGATGGGAATGACATTCCCACCATTTTGAGGAAAAGAAGCTACTATTGAGAATGTAGTATTACTCCATGTACAGAATTTTCTTAAACCAAACATGGACATATGATTCTAGAAAAAAATATTTCATTTGATAATGATCTTTTTCACGAACTAAACACCCTCTCAATTCTAACCATAAATCACTAAACATAAACCTTTAAATCACTGAACCTTAAATTAAATTTGTATAAACTAAAATATACACTTGTCAATCAAATGTTTTTCCTAATATAAATATTAGCTAAGGAAGTTGGCATGGTTTATATGACATATTTTCAAGGGAAAATGTAAAATAAAACAAAGAAAACACATGAGTATGACATACCATTTTTTACAATATAAAAGAAATGTTTTGAAATATCAACACTTGCAATTCTAGGGTGAAGTACATTGAACCTCAATATATACCAATTATATATAGATGTCATGGTATACAAGTTCGACATTATTGGAATAAAATAATTCAACTCTACATAACGTCGATTAAAAAAAAACTAAACAGAATTTGAAGACAGTTTTGATTTCGAACTTTGACTTTCTTTTTCTTTAATAATAATAATAATAAGGACTAATATCCAATATACAGGCGGTAGAAACTAAAAATTTTCACAAGTGCTTTAGTTTTAGGGTATAAAAAGTTAGTTCAGGGTATAAGGTTTAATGGTTTAGGTGTAGGGGTTTAAAATTTAGGGATAGTTGTTTCAATTTAAGGTTTAGGGTTATAATTTAGGGTTTATATGTTAGGGTTTAGTTTTTAGGGTAATATGGTGAGGATTTAGGTTTTAACCTATAACCCTAAACCTTAAATTGAAACAACTATCCCTAAATTCTAACCCCTACACCTAAACCCCTAAACCATATACTATAAACTAACTCCCTATGCCCTAAAACTAAGGCGCTTGTGGAAACTTTCAGTTTACACCGCCTGTGTATAGAATGTTTATCATAATAATAATAATAATAATATTAATAATAAAAACAATTATGTGTTTAGTTTATAATGATTCAACTTAGTTTATGGGTTTTGAATTTTTATAATTCCTATAGATTTTATTTTGAAATGGTTCTTCTCAATAACTTTATTTGTAAAGTTCAAATATGGATATCTACATAAAAGAGAAAAAAAAATAGTCCCTAAACTAAATAAAAGTAAACTTTTAAATTATTGAAGTTTCAAAAATTAATGAAAATGTCCTTAAATTTATCGAATTATTGTAAAATATTCTTAAACTTATCAAATTTTATCATTATAATATAATATTATTGTTCTATATACTAGCGGTGGAAAATAAAGTTTTCACAAGCAGAGTTATTTAAAAGTTTATGATTTAGTTTATAACTTAAAGGTTAGGGGTTTATGTGGTAGGTTTTAGAATTTAAGGTTTATGATTAGAATTTAAGGTTAGAAATTTATATTTTAAATTTTAACTTAAAAATAAACATGTTAGTGTAAATTTTATTTACACTAACAATGAATGTAATATTTACCTTATAATATAACAAATAATAAAATTTTGCTAAGTGTAATAATTATTTTATAAATTTTAATACTTTAATTGCAAAAACAAGTTTTTTTTTAAAAATTTAATGATTTGTGTATTATACCAAAAAAATAGTTTGTGGGTCAGGAAATTGTCACGAACCAAACTTCTTTTGTTTTTTTAAAAAACAAGTTCTTTCTATTTCTGTTAAGATTCAAAATTTTCGTGTTTATTGTTTCAGATTTATTTAGTCGAACAAGATTATAAGAGTTAACTAAGGTCGTATGTTTAAATTATCGAAGTTCTACGGATGTGACAAAATACACTAAAGTGTTATAAAATCTGACTTTGGATGATTTTGACATTTGTTTTATTTATTTATTTATTTATTTATTTATTTATTCATTTTAAAATATTTTCATAACATGACCGGTCACCGGTGGCACGAACAACAAATCTGCTATAACCAAAATTTTAGAGTCGTTTAAAAATTACAGAGGAGGCAGTCCTTGCTGTGGAAAACCCGCTCTTTCTATCTCTAACCTTTGTTTCTACAGTTTTTATAAAGACCACCCTAAAGCAAAGATAATGGAATCCAACGAATTTGAACATCTCTTTCTTCTTTGATCTATCATAAAGACCCCCTTTTCTTCGTTTCTAAATACCCAAAGCTCGAAACTTATTTTGGCTTCCATTTTTTTTAAGTTTTCAAGCTCCAAATTTTGCTTATAAAGTCTGGGTTTTTAATGGACTGTTCATTTGGATTTGCAAAAATAGAGACGGGTTTAGCGTTTTATGTTGTTTAGTTGTTTGTAGTGAGAGAAACCACTTGTTTCTTTGGTTAGAAAAAATTGTTTTGTGTTCTTTTAAAGCAATATGTGTTTTTTGCTGCTTTGTTCAACGGGGCCGCCAATTAAACGAAGAGCAGGATTGAGAATAAAAATAAAATAGATATCATACCGTGGAAGCTAGAGGAAGGCTAATTTGAGTGATTTTGAGTGTAGTGTGTCCATGTGAATGCTTAGTTTTAGAGTGTAACAGAAACCTGTGTTTTTTTTCTTTTAGTTGAAAAACAATGGCGGAATCTTCTTTAAGGCAGTTGTTGAAGAGTTTTTGCACCAATTCACCTTGGGAATATGCTGTGCTTTGGAAGCTTAGGCATCGGAGCCCCTTGTAAGTTTCTCTTTTGAGTTTAGTTGTAAACGATCATGTAACAAAGCTAATCTTTTTTAAACTGCAGTTCAACTTGTTTCCATGTCTTGATGTAGATATTTATTATCTTTGAAATACTACCATTTTTAGGCATAAACTATCCTTGTTAGTACATTTTAATGGCAAATGATCTGATAGAATATGGTATTAAGCTTAAACACATTACTTTTTGGTAATATTCATGCTAGTAGCATTACTCCTAAAATGATGGCTTGGACTTTAGATTATAATTGTTTTCTTCTTTTAAATAGAAAAAGTATCCATTTAGAATGTTGTGATGAATCTAGTGTTGATTTCAGGGATTTGACCTGGGAGGATGGATATTGTGTTTATCCAATACCAAAAGAATCTGTGGAAAGTATCTCTACTCATGTTTATTCCAATAGTGAGATTATCCCATCACAGTTTGAAATGAGCATCCCTGATGGTTGTTTTGGAGGATACCCAATTGGCCTGTTGGTGGCTCATATGTCACATCTTAATTATGCATGGGGACAAGGGTAAAATTTTGGTCTCAACTCTCAACTTTTAATGTTTCCAGTAGTGTTCATTTCATGTGATAGGAGTAACAATTTTGTTTCATGCAAGGCCTCCGGCTCTCACACTATCATTATCTTATATTTATGATCATGCACCTCTCATTGTCTCTGTTGCTCGGAAAGATATTCCAAGCCAAATGTGCTCTTACAAGCTGGTTCTTTGGTGATGGAAACAAATATTGATTTTGCATCTCTATGTTTATCAGGTTTGTTGGTAAAGTAGCATATACGGGGAAGCATTGTTGGGTTTCCTATGATCATATTTTCACTAACAAAACCGACTTGAAGTTAGTTCTTGAGGTAAGTTTCTGTTAATGATGTATGATACGTTTGATTGACTTCTACACATGATTGATAACATACACTTCAACTTACGAGTATTATTTTCTAATTGCTAGTGCCCAGAGGAATGGTTACTTCAGTTTGCATCAGGAATCAAGGTAATATAATCTTTAACTGCACTTTATTAGTTAGTCTAGATCCATATTTTAGCTACTCCAGATACATGCTTCCTCATGCACACACCGATACGTACACATGTTTGCATGATTGTAAGGTAGCTGCTCCATTTTATCCCTTTAAAATGTATGTTATGTTGATTATTTGTGATGCTCCTACAGACAATTTTGCTGGTACCCGTGCTTCCACATGGAGTTTTGCAGCTTGGTTCGTCGGAGATGGTTTGTATTTTTTTTCTTCCAAATTTGTCTTATTGGCTATAGTAATATCCCATGTCTATGTCAGTTGTGTGCTTCTAGTCACCTAAACTACGTACAAGAGGACCATAATGTTTTTAAACTTTCGATCTCTGAAAGTTTCTATTTAGAGTTGAGACCTATGTGAACAGACGATGCATTAATTAGTGGATGATTGCATTGAATTTGAAGTAATTCAAGTGGTTCACTTGTTGTATATATATCTTATACTCTTCGGTTTGTTTCTCTGTACATCAACAGGTTGTTGAAGATTTGTCTATTCCTACATATATCAAAGATAGATTTACCGGCAAAAACATTCACACCCAGTCACTATCGTCGGTAATTTTAAGTCCTTTCGAGAAGTTAGAAGTGTCTTCAAGTGAATCAATCAGCCCACTGAACTCTGATGACTCAAATGCTATTGACAGTGTTGAGCCTAACAAGCAGTTATCTTTAGATCAGATTGTGCCGCTGTTAGGTTTTCCGAATGAATTCCTGGTGCCTGGAATACATCTCCTTGAAACTCTTGAAAGTGAGATTGAAAATGGGATTAGTGTCCGGCCAGCTAGCCTTGGTGAATTGCCATCACCACTAAGCCAATCTATAAGTGTCGACCAACTTGCAATAAGGGAGAGTGAACTATTTAGTTTGTATTGTCTTAAGGAGGAACTGCAAGCTTATCCTGAATGTAATGCTTACGGAGCAGAAGAGTGTGGAGAAATCTTAGATGAAGTTACAAATCCTTACCCTGCCAGATATTTTCTTGAACCACCTTTCAGAGACTATGATATTGATGACGTCGGTTTTCATAATTTTCCCAAAGAATTTGAATTGCAAAAAGTAATTGGAGAAGCTTTCGAAAGACAGGGCAATGAATATTTGTTGGATTCATCCTTTTTGAGCGAGGATGCATTTAGAGACGACATTGATGCAAAAGGAGGTGATGCAGGGTATCTGTTGCAAGCTGTGGTCGGTCATGTATATGATGGTTCTGTTGATATTGCTAATAGATCCGCTTGCATCATGGCATCTAGCGGACAACTTCCGATGTCTTCTCGACCTCAAAGTGTAAAGACTAATTCAACTTCATCGAGTAGGCATATGTCTGCATTTGCTGGTGGGGTGAAAAGTAGTCCCAGTTCTAAAATTTCAGCTTCTTTCAAAAGTACAGTAAACACGGCAACTAATAATGAGAATCTGGGAAATGATGGGTATTATAGACACTCAAGAAAAGGAAAAAAACAGTCCACCTCCATCAAGAAAAGGGCTAGACCTGGGGATAATCCAAGGCCAAGGGATAGACAGATGATACAAGATAGGCTTAAGGAGCTTCGAGAACTTGTTCCAAATGGTCCTAAGGTCAGTTCTTCCTCGAGTTAGTATCTGTTTTTGCTTCTCATATATCGCTCACACTCTCCATCTATACTTTTTATGCATGTCAAAGTAATCAATATACTTTTCTGATGAATTCAGTATAGCATTGATGCTCTGTTGGACCAAACTGTTAAACACATGCTGTATTTGAGGAGTGTGACCAAACAAGCTGAGAAATTGAGGCAATGGGTGCATCGTGAGGTATGTAAAATCCATGTTAGTAAAATTTAAATGTAACAGTTGCATCTGTTGAAAAATTTCAAATATTAGCTTCTTCATGTGTTCTCAGTAAATATCTTTCTTTTTCTTTTTTCTTCTCATTTTTCCATTGACGATTGAGAAAAGCATATCACACATTTACCGATTTTAATATCCCGAAAACTACAATAAATTTTCAAGTTGGATGCCTTATATGTATATGAGCACTAACCGGAAGAGTTGTGATTAATGGAAAGCTTGAGCTCTAGATTTTTCCAACTTCACGGGCCTTGTGATACATGTGAAATTTGTTGTTTAGTTCCAATGTAGCATGAATTTATGATGATATGAAGTTAAAAGGCAATAGTAATTTCAAATTTATAGGTATCTGATCTCCAGAATACGAGGTTGTCTGAAACCAAAGATGGTTTCCAAACCGGAACAAGCCGGGCTTTTGAGATCGGAGATGAACAAAAAGTGTGTCCCATCGTTGTTGAAGATCTTGCATATCCAGGCCACTTACTCATCGAGGTAAACACAAGGAAAAATTGTTTTTAAAAAATTGAAGCATATTAAATGTTTATACTTGTTGGGTTTCAATCTAATAACAAATTTCTCAACTACATCCATTGCAGATGCTATGCAACGAACATGGTCTGTTTCTAGAGATCGCTGAGGTGATCCGAAGCTTCAACTTAACGATCTTGAAGGGTGTTATGGAGAGCTTTTCAAACAATTCATGGGCTCATTTCATTGTTGAGGTAGCACTCATTTCAGATACCATTTGTGCTCCGACAAAAAAGGCATTCACAATATCATATATCTGAGACATTATTTAAACTTCATGCAGACTTCTAGTGACTTTCACAGACTGGATATTTTCTGGCCTTTGATGAAGCTTTTACAGCGTCAAAGAAATCCAATTTCAAGTAAAGATTTGATTATAAAAAAACATCTATAGGAACCTGCCTAGGAGTATTGACACCAAGATGCATGCGAACAAAAGTACGAGTTCAACATTCGTGCACGACATATGTCTTGTAGCGCGATCGGAGCAACAATGTAGGTTTTCGTGTGGCCATGGGGTGTATATATGACCGAGGACTATCGTAAGCCTTGTTCGGAGCTTAAGTTGATATCTAGGACGTGAGTTATTGTCTTGTATCCTTTGTTGTTTAATCTATTGATTTTGGTTTTTTTTTCGTTGCCAAGACTCAAGTTCGTGTTTTGTCGAAAGAGGAAATTATAGTTCCTCTTTCAGCTTTGCTTAACGTTACATTTATATTTAATTACATTAATAGAAGACGTAGGAAAGGAGAACAAATTAAAGTGAAAACACTCAATGGACATAAGAAATTGTTACAGTGAATAAATTAAAGCTAAAGTTTTGAAATGGCCAATAGCCACCTGCTGTATACCCTCCATCCACAGGCAGCTGGAAGGCAAAGGAATGCCACCATTGACAAAATCTCTTCAGGTTCTGCTATCCTCCTCAGGAATTCCACAACATATGCAAACCGAAACGAAAATGAACATCAAAAGGAAAAGAAACATACCTATTATTCCTTACTGAGGGCAAGTTAAAGGTAATTTACTGGTTTTGTAATCGATGTTCCAACACCCCATGGCGAAACCTTATTCGTCCAAATGTTATCCTCTGCCCCCTCACATGCCAAACTTCTTTGTAATTTGGTTAATTGTACCTTTAGATGCTGAATACACAGATAATCGAGGTAGAGCCATCGAACCAGCCACAGAGGAGATGCATTTCCTGATGCTTTAAGCAAAGGATGTGCAAGCTGAGAAAGATGATAAGGAGCCTCAACGTTGGTACTCATTACATTTGTGTAGTCTTCCGGAGTGTATTCTGATTATAGTGGTGTATGCATTATTGACCTGTGAAGAAACTTGGTTTTCAATTACATATTCAATAACTTGATATGTAATTACAAGATATAATGTTTGCTACTAGAACTATTCAACTATGTTACTCGGACTCAGGATACAAGTGTCTATTCCTCGAACGATCATACCTCATACCCGAATAGAAAATCGAATTCTTTGAACCGAAAGAAAAACTTACGAGGATGTTGAGTTTGCCATCAAAAATAGATGGGACAGTCTCCACAAGCTTCTCTCTTTGCTCTCTGCATGAAAGGTCGCAAATCGAACCAATCACTTTAAACCCTTTACTCTGCCATTCATGTAACTTTTCATTAACCTCTGTTTGGTTCCTGGAACATGTATGAACAACTGCCCCAGGTGTTGCCAATTCTTCCACAGTTGCACATCTGACGTACAATTAAACCATCATATCCGATGAAAGAAACAGATAAACAACATAAAATAAACACATGAGCATAGATAAAAATAGAGGTTGCCAATCCCTATGCCTCTTGTTCCACTAGTGACAAGGCCAGTTGTTAACTCTTAGAAATTACTTATTTTTGTGCGTATTTTATTTTACTATGTTTTTCTTGTCTTTAGGTATAGATGTTTGCATTTTGTTGTCAAAATCATGCATTTGCATAAGAAGTTAAGGAGTTGTTTCTTTGCCAATGTGAATGGTTGTTTTGTTAGCATTGATGCAGGTTAGGGCAGGCTTGGCAGAACACCGCAGGAGCAGAAGTAGAGAATACATAAGAGAATGCCTAGTCACAGTTGGTAAAGTTGGACCAGAGATTGCCAAGCTCGGCTGGCATACAAGTGAATTCTGATGCCCGATCAAAGTGGCCGTTAAACCCAGTATATGTCATCCCTAAAATTCAAAATGAAGATAAAATGATAACACACTTTATCCTAAGTGCAGAATCAAAATCCAAATCCAAATCCTTCTTGGACATGTGGTGTCAGCTGAAGATATTCGGGTTGATCCACACAAGGTCGAGGTGGTGATGAGTTGGAAAACGCCTAAGTCGGTGATAGAGGTGCGAAGTTTCCTTGGGTTGGCTGGTTATTATCGAAGGTTTGTCGAGGGTTTTTTAAGATTGCATCACCTTTGACCAAGTTGTTGCAAACGAATGTTCGCTTTGAATGGACAGATGTTAGGCAACAAGCTTTCGAGAACTTGAAGGGAACTTTGACGCAAGCTCTTGTCTTGATTCCATCGGAATCGGGTAAGGAGTTTGTAGTCTATAGTGATGCATCATATGTTGGTTTGGGTTGCGTGTTGATGCAAGGTGGGAATGTTATAGCTTATTGTAGAGTCTCTATGAGTTCTATATTTTGTACACATTCCTGACCTTATTATTGTTGTTCTTAAACTCATTTAGGCATATTTAGGTGCATTGCATGCATAATAACATTATTTGCTCTTTCACCATGCTTTTATTGAATATTTCATGTTTGGTTAAGAAAAGATATTATTTTAGGTTGGTTTTTATTTTCAGGTGCTGTAGATGGTAGCTGTGGAGAGGACCGGAGAGGACAAGAAATTTGGGAGCAAAAAGGAGTTGTACTGAAGCAGTTCCATGTGCCGCTAAGGATGTCACCGTAACAGCACTGCCGCCTAGTCTTGCAATTTTCTGAAGCCTTTAGCGGCCTGTAGAACTGATCCAAGTTTGATAAGTAGGAGTACTTATCTTTTCTTGCGGGAGAAGGCAACGTCCGAAGAGTCCACATTCAAGTAAAAAAGGAGTCAGCATTTAATATAAAGCTACTTTTAGGAATTCTACTTCAAAGAGGACTCGAACATAGGCCATGAGCCCTATATATACCCAATGTATGCGAGGGTATAGGGGCATGCTTATGCTTAGATGCACACATGGGGGGATATAGTGGAGAGGTAGATAAATAGACTAACGGAGGTGTTGGAGGTCGCAACCCAACTCTCTTAGGGTTTAGGTTTTTGTATGTAAAGTAGTTGTGAGAAACAATTGTAATAGTTTAAGTGTGTTTTCAATGAAATATTCTTAAGTTTTCTTAATTCATGTTCTTCACTTCT
This sequence comes from Hibiscus tridactylites, assembly GCA_958450335.1. Taxonomy (NCBI): domain Eukaryota; kingdom Viridiplantae; phylum Streptophyta; class Magnoliopsida; order Malvales; family Malvaceae; genus Hibiscus; species Hibiscus tridactylites. The sequence goes on along the minus strand of OY288274.1, from coordinate 44,011,272 downwards.
TCAATTAGTTCCAAAATTCTAGTTGAGGAAATCCATTTGTCATGCACAAAAGTGTAAGACTCACGAAAGAATTAAGTACGGTCTCATCATGTCGAGGTGTTGACTAATTCGGCTTAGACATAAGTTTGAGTTTAAGAGGCTGAAAGGAGAAACCAAACATCGACTGCCTGTGTTAGGTTTACGCTGAGATTGCTAGGTATTGCCTACGTCACGTGGTGATAGAATCCTTGCCTAGACATAGGAAGGATCATTTTATAATTACTCTGTCGAACTTGGAGTATCTGCCAGACTTGCAGCCATGACATATTTCCATTCCACTTGCTGAGACAACGAGAGTTTCAATAGTAGAGACCTGCTGCGGCCACGTGACAGGGTCATAGCTACCATCCGCCATTACCCGCCGAGGCAGCAAATCGTGGCAGCATAAAACACACTTAGGCTTTACAATGCATTTTACACACTACTTAGCTACAATTACCTTACTCGATATATCGAACTTATCTCTCTCTATCATCCTTATCATCACTATCTTATTTTATTTGTGTTTTTACTTTTCCACATTCAGAAATTTAATTGTGTATTTAGTGAATCCTTGTGCAGGAAAACATTCATAGGAGTCGTTCCAATCCCTAAGGGAGACGATATCTTTTATACTATAACTTGACAAGAGTGTTCACTTGTGCTCATAAATAGAGAACACCTAAACTCTCTACACTTATGCGTCTAGACAGTTGAAGGTGCATGAGCGCAACTATCCTACTCATGATCTAGAGCTAGCTGCGGTAGTGTTTGCATTGAAGATTTGGAGACACTACCTTTATGGTGAAAAATGTTTGGTTTACACCGACCATAAGAGTTTGAAGAATCTCATGTCTCAATGGGAGTTGAATTGTAGGCAACAAAGATGGTTGGAGTTGCTTAAGGATTATGATCTGACGATTGAGTATCATCCTGGAAAGGCCAATGTTGTGGCCGATGCGTTGAGTAGGAAGGTAGTTGTTGAGCTGAGAGTGATGTTTGCTTGGTTGAGCATTTCGTGTGATGGTGGAGTGATAGCTGAGTTACAGGTGAAACCTTCCTTGATTCAGCTAATCAAGGAGAAGCAGTTGCTTGATGATTCATTGGTGCCTCATGTTCGGGATATAGCTGAGGGTAATGCGCCAGATTTTTGTTTCAATGATGATGGAGTTTTATGTTTCAAAAGTCGAATAGTGGTGCCAGAAGATGTTGAGTTGAGGCGCACTATTTTGACTGAAGCTCATAGTATTTCTTTTGCTATGCATCCTGGTAGTACTAAGATGTATCGTTGTTTGTAGGATGACTAATATTGGGTGGGGTTGAAAATTGATGTTGCTGATTTTGTAAGAAAGTGTATGGTTTTCCAGTGTGTGAAAGCTGAGCATCAGTTTCCTTCTAGTCTGTTATAGCCTTTGAGGATACCTTAGTGGAAATGAGAAAGGATTACGATGGATTTTGTGTCCGGTCTGCCTTTGATGCCATCTAAAAAGAATTCCACCTGGGTGATTGTGGATCATCTTACAAAATGTGCATGTTTCTTGGTTGTGCATACTACGTATACATTAGATACGTTAGCGGAGTTGTATATTTCTCAAATTGTGCATTTGCATGGTGTACTAAGTCTATAGTGTTGGATAGAGACCCGAGGTTTACAACAAGGTTTTGGGAATGTTTACAACAAGCGTTAGGTACGCGTTTGAATTTCAGCACTTCATATCATCCCCAGACGGATAGACAGACAGAGCGAGTTATCCAGGTGCTGGAGGACATGTTGCGATGCTGTGTGATTGATTTCCAAGGTTCTTCGGAAAAACATCTACCTTTGGTTGAGTTGCCTATAATAATAGTTTTCAGGCGAGTATACAAATGGCTCCGTATGAGGCCTTGTATGAGAGAAAGTATAGAACGCCTCTTTGTTGGGATGAAGTGGGGTAAAAGTTGGTTTCCTTGCCGGATATGCTTAAGGGAACAACTGAGAAAGTGAAACTCATGTGTGAGCGGTTGAAGGTTGCTTAGGATCTTCATAAATCTTACGCGGATTTAAAGCGTAGGGAGATTGAATTTGCGGTTGGAGATCGCGTGTTTCTAAAGGTATCGCCTTGGAAGAAGGTGATGAGGTTCAGACGTTAGGGTAAGCTTAGTCTGAGGTTTATTCGACCTTATGAGGTTGTGGAGTGAGTTGGTCTTGTGGCTTATTGGTTGAGGTTGTCTCTCGAGTTGTAGAGGATCCATGATGTGTTTCATGTTTCGATGTTGCAGAGTTATAGACCGGATCCATCTAATGTGATGCCAGTTGAGGAGATTGATTTGAATCCGAATTTATCCTATGATGAGGAATAGTGGGGATTCTTGACTCGAGTAGCAAAGTTCTTCGTGATAAGATGATTGAACTTGTAAAGGTGTTGTGGCGACACCGAGAAGTTGTAACGCCCCGGTTTTGGGCTTAGAAGTTTTGGGTGTTGACCGGTTCGGTCAAAGTGCTGATCGAATATATAAGAGTGAATTTAGGAAAGCCTAGTTCGGGTTGCATTAAAAATATGGAAAAATGTTCTAAAATCATATTTTAATATATAAAGGTGAACTGTGAAATCAATTTTGGAAAATGAGGTTCGGAAGGTTGACATTTTGGCTAGTGACCAAAATGTAATTTTTGAAAGTTGCGGGACAGTTTTATAAAGGATTGAAACTTTGAATCTTTAAGGAGCTATTATTCCAAAAAGGATTTCTCCAGATTTTTCTAAGATATTTTAAGGCTTTAATCTGATTTTAAAGATTATGAAATGTGGAGGGAAATCATTTTCACCATTTCTTAACTAACTTTCTATTTTCTCTCAATTTTCCTTTTCTCTCATTTTCTCTCAACCCAAACACAATTCTCCAGATTTTCTTCTCTGATTTTGGCATCTAAATCTCTCATTTCAACTCTCTTTTGATTCCTAATCATCTCATCAACAAAACCTCTCAATTTGCAAGTTGTTTCATTAAGCATTTTGGCTCTAAAAAGGAGAAATTCAAGTTTGGAGGTAAGAACGTCCTTCTCCTCTAAACTATCAGTTCTTTACTGAAATTCCTAAGTTCTCAATCCTTGATTTGTGTTTTGTTAATGGCTTTTCAATTGAAATCTTGATTTTGGCTTAAAATGCAAGATTTGGTGATTTTGGTGAAATTTTCGTGTGATCTGTTTGGGCAGTGTTTTGAAGTGTCAAAATGATGTTAAATGAATGCTAAATTGATTAGAAGTTGAGGTTTAATCAATGCAATCTCGGATAGGTTGAATTTCCTAAGTTTGGCTTGAGTTTTTGGTTGTTTTTGGAGTGTTTTTGGTGATCTGTTATACCTGGGGGTATAAGGATGTGTTTGTGATCATTTTGGATGTTAATTGATGTTTAAAAATGGTTAGAAGTGATGGATCTTGGCTGGGTTAAGTTTTGGAAGTGTTTGGAGGTGATTTCGGTTGTGTTTGGTAGCCAAATTGTTGGATTTGGGATGAGCAGCGAGTTGAGTCTTGTTGCTGGTGTTTTTAATGCATAATGATGCATTAATCCTCTGTTGTTGTGTGCTTGAAACAGGGGAGTTTGATCCGTGGGCTTTGAAGGTGTTGCGGAAGGTGTTCGGATGCTTGGAAGGCTTGTTGGTTAGCCTTGTTTTGTGTATCGGTGAGTGAAGTTGGGTTTTCAGCTTTTAAACCAAGGTTTGAAGGTTTTTGGGAGCTTAGTTTAAGTCTAAACAACTTTGCTAAGCTCAAGAGTAAGTGATTGGGTTTTCGCTCTTGAATTGTGTTGTGTTTGGTTTTAAAAGCTATTGTGGTTGATGATTGAGATGCATATGTTTTGCATGGTTTAAATCTGTTTTGAAAGCATATTTTAAGCATGGTTTAATGCTGGTTTTGAAAGCCATTTGAGAAGGATGCTCAAGGTAAGAAATCCTTGGTTTTGTATATGGTAATTGTGATTTCGATGCATAGTGTTGCATGTTGATTTATGGCTTTGTATGATGCTTTAAAACAGTGAATTGATGATGGTAAATGTTACTTTTTGCATAATGGTTATGCATGTGAATCATTGGGCTAATGAGGTAATGGTTTTGCATATTGGTTATGCATGTGAATCATTGGACTATTGTGGTGATGGTTTTTGCATTGTGTTTATGCGTATGAATCAGTGGAATAACATGGTAAGATGGTTATATTGGCAAGTGATGAAAGTGGTTTTTGGTTCATTGATCGGATATAGTTAGCCGGCTATAGGATTGGGTGCACCGTGAATTAAGTCGCCTTGGAGGTGGAGTGGTCAAGAGTGGACCGGTAAACTCCCTTCAAGTATCCTAACGAGATGGTTAAGGTCATAATGGAGGTGTTGCCCATTCGAGGACCTTGGTTGAGCAAAGGTTATATGGTGTTTAAAAGTCCATATGTGAGAACCTTGTGCTTGTTAAGATCACAATGGCGGTGTAAGACCATGTGTGGATCTTGTGTGGGGTGTCCCGGATCTCGTTAGTGATTTATACAACTACCAATCGGTTATGCAAAGGTTGTATGGTGTTTAAAAGTCCATACGTGGAAATCTTGTGCATGTTGAGGTTGTATGGTGTTTAAAAGTCCATGCATGGGAACCTCGGGAAAAGCTAAGGTTGTATGGTGTTTAAAAGTCCATACATGGGAACCTTAGGCTTGTAAGGTCAAATGGTGTTTAAAAGTCCATTTGGGAGGCCTTGGATTGGTAGGGTGTATGGAGCGTAGGGACAACGCTCGGAATCCGCGTATCCGATCGGGTTGTTGAGTTGAAAAGTGGATGTGGTTGATCACTTGGAAGCCAATGTAATGTTCTTGATCATAAAGAAGCATGAGATGCTTGAAATGATGCATGATTGCATGTGAAGCATGAGATGCTTGTAAAGTTGCATGTTGCATGAAAAGTGTATGATGCTTGTGAATGCATGTTTACTTGTTAAGTTGAACAAGTGTTGATTATCATTTGGTAAATGATGCATGTGTGCATGACATCTCCCTAATGCATTGGAGTCTTGTTGAGACTTGTTTTAAAAGGCATGTGATGATGATGATGTGATTCATAAGTTGTCTTTGTTTAATGCATGAATTGGATTGCTTGAATAATGGTTTAAAAGGGGTTTCTTGCTTGAAATGATGTTCAAGTTTATGAATAGATAATATGAAATGGAAGTGTTTTCCAAGGTTTTAATTTAGTTTTGCATATGTGTTTATGCAAGGATTGACTAAATGGATGTTTATGTAATTTGTGCTTTGAAAAGGTTTTCTTAGCTTGCTAAGCTAAGGTTTGGTTTTATGTACGTGCAATGCATGGTTTAAGCATGATGTTGAAAAGGAGTTTTCAAACATGGTTTTGGTTTGTCAAATCGGGTTTGTTTTAAAAGTGTTTTGTAACCCGCTGCATTGATGGTGTTTTGGTTTTGAGCATTCCTCACTAAGCATTATGTGCTTACGCTCCTTTTTGTCCATCAATGCAGATTCTTGAAGTTTGGACAGCAAGGAGCAAGGGATTCAAGGTGGACTCCAATTGAGATGTATGTCTCGGTGAATAGCTATAGTTAATAAGGGCAATGGGGGTAGAATCTCTCGGATTGATGTTTTTATATTCGTATATGTTCGGACAAGTATGTTTTAATGTTGTTGTTGTTGCTGAAACATGATTTGGCTATAATGAGATTGAGTTGGAAAGTTTGTGCTTAAGTGGTTGCTTGTGTAGGAAGCATGCCTATAGAATTGGGGCTTTTTGCATATGAAGTTAATTTGTTGATTTGATGATGCTTGCAAGTCTTATATATGTTGAATTGCATGCTGGTAAAGTTTGGTGGCAATTGGAGCATGTTTGAGTGATTAATTGCATGTTTTGGAATGCCTTTTTGCTGCAATCTGTGCAGGCGTTTCGGAACAGTGTGCACCGTTTCGGAACGGGTGCCTTGCATGAACCTAGGCGTCCGAAACGGTATGCACCGTTTCGAAACGGTTTGGTCTCTGCCAGACCCCCGTTGCGGAACGCGTTGCGGAACGGCCCCGTGTTTCGAAACGGGCTTTGCCTGTTTCGGAACGGGTGACCGTTGGGGGCTGACATGGGCGGTTAAATGTTTCAAAATGTTTGCATTTTGGTCCTGAAACTTGTTTGTGCAATTGTATGAGTTTGGGATGTCCGTTTGAGCTGAAATTTGGCTAAGAAGCATGAAACCTGAATAATTTTAAGTTGGTAACTTAAAATCTGGTTAAGTCCTTAAAGTTTTCAGAATTTACAATTTGGTCCCTAAAGTTGTAATTTGTTCAATTGGGTCCCTGTTTGATCTCTGATGTTTGTGGTCTTTGAGTATGCTGTTGCATGATCACATCTAAGGTTAATGTGCATCTAGACAAGAGTTAAAAGAAAAAAAAGGGTCGTTAATCAAGGTTGACTTTCGGGTTGACTTTGGTTTTCCCCGTGTGACTTTCTTAATTCGGGTCAAACGTCCGGGCCGGGTTATGGGGGTTACAAAAGTTGAAGAGGCCACGTGGGAAAGCAAGGCATACATGTTGAGGCAGTTTTCGCATCTTTGCCCATCAGGTAAAATTTCGAGGATAGAATTTCCTAAGTGGGGGGAGTTGTAACGCCCCGGTTTTGGGCCTAGGTGTTTTGCGAGTCGGGTTGGGCCGGTGGAACCGGTAATCGATTGTTCAAATCGTTAAGAGGCGGTTTAGGGAAATCAAGGTTTGGGATGAGATAAAAATATGATAATCCTAAAATCCTCTAAAATTATATTTAAGAGGTTGGTTAAATCAATTTTGCAAAATAATATTTGGAAAATATACATTTTGAGCAGTGACCAAAATGTAAAGTTGTAAAGTTGTGGAAAAATGGTGTTTTTCTTTAGGGAGCTTAATGGCAATTAAGCCTTATCTTTAATTTTTCATGCGTTTTAAATGATTTATTAAATATTAAAATGGCTTTAATTGATTTAATTAGAAAGGTAGTTATTTTGGTTAACAAAAATTTGACAATCTTTTCATTCTCTCCTTTTCACTTCAGCCAAACACTCTCCATTTTCTCTCAATTTCCAGATTTCAATCATTTTCATTTCCTCTCTTGATTTCCAACTTCTTCTTTGTGATTTCTCTCACATTTCTTCAAGTTTCTTGAAAGTAAACTTGCCAAATTAGAAGAGAAGCAAGGATTGGAGGTAAATTTCGTGCTAACCCTCTAATCAAGGTTCTTTAATGAAATTCCCAAGATATTTAACTCTATATCTATGTTTTTTTATTGAGGTTTTGTTATTGGTTTGATAAAATGGTGAAATCTTGTTAGAAAAAGATGATTTTAATGTGATTTTCAGAGGAGTCTTGATTTGATCTGTTTGATATGATTTCTAAACAAGTTTTAGAAGGTTTATGATGTTGAAATAGATTCGTAATCATATTGATCCCGAAATCCTTGAGATCATTGGTTTTTAAAGTGTTTTTGGTTGGGTTTTTGGGGTGTAATGTGAGATCTGAGTTGCTGGAGGTATAAGGATGGTTTTAGATTGTTTTTGGATGTTGATTTATGCTTTAAAATGTGTTGGATGTGTTTTTTGATGGTTGGGATGAGTTTGGAGATCAATCGATTGAGTTTTCGGTTGTTTCGATTGGGTAGTTTGATGCTTAAGAGCAAGGCTGCGAGTTTTCTTTAGAGTGCTGGTGTTTGAATGCATTATGATGCATTGAGTCTTTGTTTTTAATGTGTTGAAAACAAGGGATAATGTTCCGGAATTGAACGAAGTGGTTTTGGAGGCTTCGGACGATTGAGTGTTGCGTCGGCTAGTGTGGTTTCGCAAGTCAGTGAGTGGAAATGAGATTTCCTACTTGAAACTTCATAAAAGAGGTTTTGGGAACTTAGTAAGAACTTGAAACGCTTTACTAATTTCAGAAGTAAGTAAAGTGAATTACTCTTTCGGATTGTGCTATTGTGAGATTTTGAATGCACTTGATTTAGTTGTTTTAACATGCTATTTTAAAGCATGTTTTGAGTTTATGAAATATGTTTGATGATGCCATATGGTTTAAGGATGCACTAGGTAAGTGATCCTTGTATGCATGTGATGATGCATGAGGTTTGAAGAATGGTTTAATGCTTGTATTATGGCTTATCATGAATGCTTTGGAAAAACAGTAAGGTGTGCATGAAATATAGATTATATTGGCAAGTGATGTTGTGTAAAGTGTTTTGTAATGAAATCGGATATAGTTAGCCGACTATAGGATTGAGTGCACTATAAACAAGTCGCCTTGGATGTCGAGGGGTTGTGATTGTACTGAAAACTCCATCCATGTACCCTAACGATTGAGGATTGTTTAAGGTTGCAACGGTTGAGGGTAGCTCCCGGGTGCAAACCTTGTGTGTGTCCCATCTCTCGTTAGTGGGTTATACATCTATTGATGAGTGGTGTTGAGGGGTTGTAATTGTACCGAATACTCCACCACGGACGTCAAACTGTGGAGGGTTGCCCCCGTGTGTGAGCCTTGAGATGTCGGTAGAGTGTATAAAGGGCTTGAGTACAACCCTTGGTAATCCGTGTATCCGATGTGTTTTTAAGAAATGGATTGTTGTTAATCACTTGTAAGCCAATATAATGGAATGAAATATTATGGGAATGTTGATGATGCATATTATGAAAAAAATGTATGTTTTACCTTAAGCTTAGCATAATGGTGTTTATGCTTGGAAGGCTTGATGTTTGTGTTGCAATGGTCTAATTGCTGGAAAATACGTGGTTTGTGTTGCATGGTGTTAGCATGCTGATTTTAATGTTAAAGTGCATGGTTTATCAAAGAAGGCATGATGGTTTTGAAAAGAGTGAAAATGGTTTTATGCGTTGATGGTGTTTTTGGTTTTGAGCTTTCCTCGCTAAGCATTTTGTGCTTACGCTCTCTTTGTCCATCAATGCAGTCAATTTGACCTTTGGAGGCGGCACTTGCAAGGGATCGGTGAAAGACTTTGATTGAATGTATGTTTGGTTATGGACTAGAGTAATAAAGGCAATGTGGGTGTCCAATGCTATGAATGTTGGTTGTTTTGGTGCTTTCAGTTTTGGTTTAAGTTTGGAATGCGTATATGAGTATGTAAATGGCCCTTAAGCGTTGGTAATTGCTTGGATTTGGGAAATGACCTTTTGGTGTTTGTTTTCTTAGGATGCATGCCTTTAGTACTCTTTGATATTGCTTGAGATGCTTTGATGGTGCCTTTGCCATGTATTTTTGAGTGTTGAAGTGTATTTGAGTTGCAAGCATGTTTAGGCATATGTTGGATTAGTTTCGGATGAGTAAACTCGAGTTAAACCAGCAAAATTAAACATTGCAGGTCCATGTGTTTCGAAACACCCATGCTTGTTTCGAAACGGGTTCTTGAAATTTCCTTGGGGTATCGAAACGGGAAGGTCCGTTTTGGTACATTTTGCCTATATTAAACCCTGTTTCGAAATGGGTCAAGAGCTGTTTCAGAATGATCCCGCGTTTCGAAACATGAGCCCCTATTTCAATACACCCGTTCTGATACGGGGCTAACCGTTCCGAAATAGATGGTTGTTATTTCAGTTATGGGCATTTTTGTAGTTCTAATTCTTTGCATTTTAGTCCTTGTTTGTCATGTAAGCAATTAATTGTGTTCCAATGGTTATCTTGAGCTGAGTTTTTACAGAGAAGCATGTAATGAGCTTAAATAAAGGATGGTAATATGAATTTGGTAATAATCCTTGCAAAATTCTAAATTTACAAAAATGGTCCCTAAAAATCAATTTTGGTATTAATCGATGTGTGATCTAGATGTCGTTTGATTCGTTGCTTTGATTGAACACATAGGAACCTAACTTGCATCTAAACAAGATAAAAGAAAAAATAGGGTCGTTTATTGAGGTAAACCTTCTCGGTTTACTTCAATATTCCATGTGTGACCTATTCGGTTCGGTCTATCGGCTAGGCCGGGTCGTGGGGTTACAATTAGAGGAGATGAACGAACCTTACCTCCAATTGAAGAATCATGTAGGAAATCAAAGATTAATGGAAACAAGATCATTACCTAGAAATCTATAATGGAAAAGAGTTGTTTGGCTGAAAGGATTTTGAGAGAAAAATATGAGAGAATGAAAGTTACGTCAAATTCTCATTTTTATGAAATAACCAACTTATTAACTAATTCATCTTATATTTTCGTAATTAAAATACATTTTAAATTAAGCCTCATTAAGGGAAACTCAGATTTAACAAATTGGTCAAAAAGCTCCTTAAAAATTCAAGGTTTTTATTCTTTACAAACAGTCACTAAAATAGTTTTCAAAACTTACATTTTGGTCACTAGTCCAAAATATCACATTTCCAAAGCTCGTTTTCCAAAATTTATTTCACCAAAATTTTTTATATATTTAAAAAGGATTTTAGATAATTTTTCCATATTTTTTATCACCTTCCGAAATATGTTTCCCCTGAACTCATCTCGAAACTTATTTGAATCTCTAATATTGGTCCAACGGACCCTAAAACCATCCCAAAACCTCTAGGCCCAAAATCGGGGCGCTACAAAATTGAAAATCACTTTATATCTTCTAATGTATTTCTCAATTTTCTGTAAACTTGGATTGACAATCAGCTTTTCCTTTTAAAATCCTTACACTTTCAAATTCAAAAAGGGCTCGTTGGTTTGAATGTTGTTTTGATTTATAGTTGGGAGGAAGGATCGACTTGTAGCATATTCGACTTCCCGTGGACACACTTAGCGACGGTTCTCTAAGGGAAATTGAGATCATATTTGATTCTCATTGAGACAACATAGTCCGAGTCAGATTTTTCTAGATTTTAAACTATTTTATTCTAACGACGATAGTCGTGGTTAGTTTAGCCAAAAAACTAAAATTCAAAAATAGATTTTGGATTATCGGTTTACTAGAGAGAAAACAAATTTACAAGGGTTGGGCCTTGTAGATTGTAACCAGCATTTATCCAGAGTAAAATCTTATTCGATGATCGATTGGAAATGAGTCAAAGCGAAGCCTGAGGCTGCTCTATTTTATTGATTTTCTCAAAATTCACTTTCATTATCTTTCTAAATTTATTTTCCAATTTACTTTATTTATATTTTCTACTCTCTTGATCTAAACCCCCATTTACTTTATTGTCTCGCTAAAGTCAAAATCAAAACCTCTCAGCATTAGAAGATCCTTAGTCCATGTGGACCGACCATTCTTCTCTTCACTACACTATTTAACTATTTCTTTAGAGATTAAGAATAATTATTTTGACATTTTACGATGCTTGTCAAATTAAATATTTACATCAAATATTTCCTCGTTTGTTTGTATGTTTTGAGTTAAATAGCCTTGGTTGATATTTGAGATGTTTTCTTACCAATTCTGACTTTTACCTTATTTCATTGATTATCTTATGAGTTTATGATTCCACTTTTATCGGAATTAGGGTGCATGATTAGTGTTTTACTTTGAAATCTTGCTTGATATCTCATGCGTTTGTTGATTAACATATTTCTTGACTCGATACATTATACACTTTCTTGAGAGATTCGAGCCTAATCAAGAAATCTTTTTCATTCTTGCTCATTTGTTTGATTGAGTGTGCCGAACTAATATTGATATTCTAGAACTTATGAGTAAGTGCATATCGAGACTACATGTTTTGAACATGATGCTTTAATATGAAAGGGGCACTTAGGATTAACCCACTTCTCTATTTGTATCTATTAGTGAACCAATTTTTGTGCCTTTACCACACTACAAACACGAAACCTTTTATTCTTTTTATCCTCATTTGTTACCCTTGTCAAGACATATATTGTTTAGTTCCACGAACAAAAAAAAGTAAAGAAGAAACATTCCAAAAAAGAGAAAGAGAAAAGGGGGGTTCGAATATAAAAAAATGCAGCATGAAAAAATAGAAGAAAAAAACAGAAAACATACCAGAATGAAAATTCGAAAAATAATTCGGATGTTTAATTTTTGTTACACTTCTTTGCATTCGTTTACTTTGCTTGTCTCGTGGCTTGTTTTCTCTTTTATTTTACTAAGGCATGCTTGAGGACAAGCATGAGTTAAGTGAAGGGGAATTTGATGAGTGTTTTTATATATATATATATATATATATAATTATATATATATATATAATTATAACAATATATACATACTAAAACTTACATATATATATATATATACTCCATCCGTCCCACAATTTTTGTCCCTTATTGACTTTTATTAGGTCAATTTTTTTCAACTTTGACTCATAATTATTTAAAATGTATTATTGATAAAAATATGAAAAAAATATATTTTAAAAGCCTCTAATTGAGTAGTTTTTAAATATATATTTTATAAAAATTAATTATTTAAAATATTAAATATAATAATAGTCAAAGTTTAAAATATTTTACTTTCAAAAAGTCAATAAGGGGCATTTTTTATGAGATGGATACATACACGCACACGCACACGCACACGCACACGCACACACACACACACACACTCTCTCTCTCTCTCACACACACACACACATATTTAATTATGTTGAGTGGATCAAATGATCGATATAAACCAAGAGGAGGTGAATTGGATTTTTAAACTTTTTGGTAGTGGAATTGACAAATAAAAGGATAGACAAGGAGATTTAGAGTGGTTCAAGTTCCAATCGAACTTTACATCCACTACCTTAGCTTCACTAAGGATTTTCAACAATTCCACTAATTGCTCTTCCTCTTTTCAAGGCTAAGGAGGTAACCGTTACAATATCGGTCAAATTTTCTACCCAAAATTTGACCCAATCCTCACACAAGAATTACAAAGAAGTTGATGGCTAAACAAGTATCTCTCAATACACAAAGTAGCCCAATTACAAGCACTCAACCTAATTTGAAAGGATAAGAATGGAAATTATAATCTTGCAATTGGGGTTTACAAGAAATAATCTGATTTAGGCTCAATTGCTTGAATTTGATGTTTGGATGTTTGCTTTAAGATCAATAGTTGTTGCTGAAGCTTTTAGAGGTCACTTTTATACATTCTCATTGAATTCTAGCCATTGTGGTTGTCGCATTCATCAATAGAGCCGTTGGGGATGTTATCTTCCCTCTATAAATGTAGTCTGCAAACACCCGTTTCGAAACGCCCGATCTTGTTTCGAAATAGACCAAAAAAGAAAGAGTCGTTGGGGTGCATTAAAGAGACCGTACCGAAACGGGCACGAACGTTTCGATACGCTAAGAGCCAATTTCGAAACTTGTTTCGAAACACTTTGCCACTGTCAAGGCTTGTATCGAAACGGCTTGAAAGCGTTTCGATACACCTTAACGACAAATATGAAATCAGTTAAAATCAAGTAAAAACTTCAATGGTCATATTTTTGAAATCAGATTTGAATGCCGTTTCGAAACGTTTGATGTCGTTTTGATACTACCGTATCGAAACGGGTCAAACCGTTTTGATGTTCTTAAGCCGTTCGAAACCCGTTTCGAATAAAAGGTTTACAGTTTTAAAATCGTTTCGATACACGTTCCGAAACACAGGTTCACAGTTTCAAAACTGTTTCGATACACGTTCCGAAACACAGGTTCATAGTTTCAAAAGTGTTTCGGAACGCCTAAGGCCGTTTCGAAATGGTGACTCGAAAATCATTGTTTTGGCTTCAAGAACACTTAGAAAAGCTTTGACAAATTTAGTTTTTAACTTAACCATTTTCCTTTAAACATATAGAGAGGTTTGAAGACGTAAAAATTTGTTTTCTCATTTTTCAATTTAGTCCTTAAATTCTTTAGTTATATCAAAATCAATGTATCGGTTTCACAATCTCCCCCTTTTTGATATAACAAAACCAAAGTTAGAGTTTTAAGAGTTTTGAAAATCTTGAGTACATTTTAACTCCCCCTCAATTTAAGATGGTTTTAAAGTTTTAAAAAGATTTAAATCTATGTTTTAAAACTCAAAAACACTTAAAACGAATCTTGGCTCTTAGATTACTTCTCTCTCTTTTTGTTAGATCAAAAATAATAAACAAGGCTCAAAGAGAAGAAACAAGGTTAAATGCAATAAGCAACATAATATAGATTCATAGAATTCAAATATCCAAAACATAAAACTTAAACAATAAGGATCAAATCTTAATCCCAAACAAAGTAATCAAAGCATAGGTTCTTAAAACATAAAGGAAATAAAGATGCAAACTTAGTCCTAATATGATAAGCTAATATGATATGACATGAAAATCCTAAGCCTCGTCGTCGTCACCATCACCATCCAAGGAATCATCATCGTTCCTAGCTTGAGAGCGATGAAAAGCCATCCATTGACCATAGAAGGTAGAGAATGACAAGTCCATAGATTGATGTTGATTCTCAAGGGAGGTGAGACGATCCTCCATAGATTGCAAGCGAGTATTTATAGTACCAAGACACGACTCCATTGTGTTGAACCGCTCGGTGAGAAAAGCCATAAGACCTTCATTGTTAGGACCCAGAGCTTGTGGTTGAGGTTCAACTTGAGGTGGAGGGGAATCCCTATTAACTCGTTCCCATTGGCCATTATTGTTGTAATAGAATCCGGACTTATGGAGAGAAGCTTCACCAATCTTTTGCTTACGGGGTTCCGGAGAGTCATAAGTGCAATCAAGTTTGAGCACGCCAAAGATATGGCTTAAAACAGTCCCATATGTGAAGGATTTGAGAGCATCGATTTCACGAAGCTTCACATTGTTGACCATTTCGACAAACATAATCTTAACAAGATTTGGGCGCTCTCCACGACGAAAACATTCAAGCAAAAAATAATCTACTTGACGAACGTGAGAGAATTTACCTCCAGAGGGGCGAATAGACCACGAGATCATCAAGTGGAGGAACCTATCATGAGCATCCAAGGCAAGCACGAAACCGGTGTGAGAACCAAAATGAGTCTCATTCTCGATGCCTTCGTTCTTAAGACCAAAAGTAGTCTCTAAATAAGGGATGTCGATGACAATCTTCTTCTCCAAGATAAGAGACTCAATGCCAACAACTTCGGAGTGGTCTTCATTATTAATAAGTTGGGCATTCGAGTAGAAGATGAGAACCATGTGCTTGTAGAAAATATCTGGGATACTCAAGAAACTAATGAAGCCACATTCTTGTAAACGGTTGATATAACGGAAGTGAAAGCGCTCGGAGTCAAGAAACGAGATGTGAACAACACGCTCACAACGAACGACAATCTCCTTGACATAAGTGAAACACTCCTTCATCGCGGTAGTTCTAAGGCTCTTGAGAAAAAGTTGGGTAAGGTTGGGACAGATAGCGGCTTGGTTTGAAGCTTCACCCGATTGAGGTGCCTTACGTTTCTTGTTAGAGGGTTCCATTGAAAAATCCTAAAATCATAAAACAAGCAATTTTTAACAAAAACTGAAGTGTATGCATGAAAATCCTTAATTCAATCCATTGGCAAATCCCACTTAGGTAAAAAAAACTTTTAAAAACATAGATACAATTTTTTTAAGAGAAAACAATTTAAAAAAAGTAAAAAAATACGAATGAAAAATAATATATTCGAATAAATTTTTTTAAGATTTTGAAATATTTTTACAAGATTTGAAAAACCTAAGTAGTAAAACACATAAACTATACAAAATTAAAATTTTCTAACCTAGGATTCGAATAAAAATTGAAGGAAAAAGAAAAAGATGAAAATATACCTTAGATTGGGATTTTGGATGAATAGATGGAAAAACTTGCACAAGATTGTTGATGCTTGCTTAGACTTGAGTTTGTGTGTAAAAGCCCTCAAGATTTGATGAAAAACAATGAGGTTTGGAGGGCTTTTATAGGGAAAATCGAGTTAGGGTTTTTTAGGGTTTTGAAAGAGTTTTAATTAAAGTGAAATTTTAACATTAAAAGCCCTCTTAAAAGCTGTCCGCGTAACCGTTTTGGAACAGGGCTCGACCGTTCCGAAACGCGGGCACCGAAACGTTGACTGACGTTTCAAATCTAGCTGACTGTTCCGATACGGATTTGACCGTATCGAATCCCACGTTGACTCGTATCAAAACACGTTTCGATACACCCTTTGGCAGTAGCAAAAACGTTTTGAAACCTTGTGAAGGCGTTTCGAAACACTCTTCTCTCAGATGGATTTTTAAGGTACCCGTATCGAAACAGTTGGACCCATTTCGATACACATGGGCCTGGAAGTGCAGATGATGCTCTAAAATTGCAGAAAAATGAATTTTGATGAGGCCTTATATGCATAAATGACATGAATGAGCAGGAATAACATGTGCAAACATAAACATACTCCCCCTAACTATAAGCATGGATGAAATTAGGAGTAAAAACACATAAGCATGGCATTTTTCAAGAATTCAAGCAATTTAAGCACAAAAAGGCCCTAAAAGGTCAAGATAGGCTAGTTAGACCTAACTTTGTAAAGATGTCCGCTAGTTGGTTTACGGTGTCAACATACTCTATAACATCATCTTCCTTAATGACATGATCTCTAATGAAATGATGCCTTATTTCTATATGTTTGGTTCTAGAGTGTTGGATAAGATTTTTTGTCAAACATATGGCACTAGTGTTATCACACTTAAGGGGTATGGTTTCAACTTTAATACCATAATCTAAGAGTTGTTGCTTCATCCAAAGGACTTGAGCACAACAACTCCCTAAGGATATGTACTCGGCTTCGGTGGTAGAAAGAGCTACACTATTTTGTTTCTTAGAGAACCAAGATATAAGCATACTACCTAAGAATTGACAAGTTCCCGAAGTACTTTTCCTATCGATTTTACATCCCCCATAATCCGCATCCGAATAAGCATGAAGGTTGAAGGTGGAGTCTCTAGGGTACCAAAGACCTAAACAAGGGGTATCTCTAAGGTACCTAAAGATTCTCTTAACGACTATAAGGTGAGACTCTCTAGGATTAGCTTGAAACCTAGCATACAAGCAAACACTAAACAAGATATCCGGTCTACTTGCGGTAAGGTAAAGAAATGATCCAATCATAGAACGGTAAAGCTTAGAGTCAACACACTTAGCTCCTTCATCTTTGTCAAGCTTTGTAGATGAGGTCATAGGTGTGGCTTGAGGCTTTGTATTCTCCAATCCAAACTTGTTGAGCATATCCTTGATGTACTTTGCTTGATTGATGAAGGTGCCATCCTTCCTTTGCTTGATTTGGAGTCCTTAAAAGAATGAGAGCTCCCCCATCATGCTCATCTCGAATTCACCTTGCATTAACTTAGCAAACTCTTTGCAATGACATTCGTTAGTAGATCCAAAAATAATATCATCAACATAAATTTGTACTACTAAGATGTCATTTTTATACCATTTTCTGAAAAGTATAGTGTCCACCTTTCCTTTTTCAAAACCTTTTTCAATCAAAAAGTTTGAAAGTCTTTCATACCAAGCTCTAGGAGCTTGTTTTAAACCATAAAGAGCTTTAGTAAGTTTGAAAACATGATTTGGAAATTTGAGTCTTCAAAACCTGGTGGTTGTTCCACCTACACTTCCTCATTTATAAAATCGTTTAAAAATGCGCTTTTAACATCCATTTGAAAAAGCTTGAAATCATGATAACATGCATATGCAAGCAACATCCTAATGGCATCCATTCTAGCTACGGGTGCATAGGTTTCATCAAAATCTATTCCCTCTTCTTGAGTGTAACCTTGTGCTACTAATCTAGCTTTATTTCTCACAATGTTACCACTATCATCTAGTTTGTTCCTAAAGACCCATTTAGTTCCTATAGTAGATTGATTACTAGGCCTATCAACTAATGTCCAAACATTACTTTTCTCAAATTGATTTAACTCTTCTTGCATAGCCATAATCCAAAAATCATCTTTTAATGCTTCTTTTATATTCTTAGGCTCTATGCATGAGATAAATGCAACATGGTTCATAAGTTTAAGAGACGATCTAGTGGTTACCCCCTTGGATGGATCACCCAAGATTTCACCACCTTTGACATAGTTGAACTCCCTTGGGTAGCTCGCTCCCTTTTCCTCAAGAGTCAAGTCTTTCAAGGCTTCAAGAGGTAGATATTATGTATCCTCTTCTTTTGTTGGAATCTCATCCTCCTTTGAAGTTTATCCTCCATCAAAGGCATTAATGATTCATACATCATCATCATCACAAGAATCCTTCCTTGGAAGGAGGTTATCATCGAATACAACATGTATAGATTCTTCTACTACTAAAGTTCTCTTGTTAAATACACTATAGGCTTTAGAGGTTAAGGAATATCCTATGAAAATAGCTTCATCACTTTTTGCATCAAATTTACCTAAGTTGTCTTTTCCATTATTTAAAACAAAACACTTGCAACCAAATGGATGAAAATAGCTAGTGTTAGGCTTTTTAGATTTTAAAATCTCATATGGTGTTTTCTTTAAAAGTGGCCTAATCATTACTCGGTTTACAATGTAGCAAGCGGTGTTTGTGGCTTCTGCCCAAAAGTATTTAGGTAAATTGTTTTCACAAAGAATGGTTCTAGCCATTTCTTGTAAAGTTCCATTTTCCTCTCAACTACCCAATTTTGTTGAGGAGTTCGAGGAGCCGAAAATTGTGGCTAATACCATTTTCATTTAAAAACTCTTCAAACCCTAGATTTTGGAATTCAGTTCCATGATCACTTCTAATATGAGAAATTCTAAGTTCAATATCATTTTGGGTTATTTTTGAAAATGTGATGAATTTTTCTAAAGCCTCCTCTTTAGTACTTAAAAATAGAACCCAAGTAAATCTAGAAAAAATCATCAACAAGCACAAATGCATAAGATTTACCATCAAAGCTTATAGTTCTAATAGGCCTAAATAAATCCATATGAATAAGTTGTAAACACCTACTTATAGAAACATCATTAATGGATTTAAAGGATGACTTATGTTGTTTACCCTTAGAGCATGCATCACAAATTTTATCATTTGAGAACTTAATTTTGGGTAAACCTCTAACTAGATCTAGGGAAACTAATTTTTCTAAAACACTAATGCTAGCATGTCCTAGTTTCCTATGCCATAGCCATGCATCATTTTCATTTTGAGCTACTAAATATGCATGTGATGTATGTATGTCATCTAAATGCACCATGTAAATATTACCTATTCGATGACCTATGAGCATAATATTATTTGATTTAATGTCAACAATTTTACACCCGTTTTTATCAAATAAGACATTAAACCCTTTATCACATAATTAGTTTATGCCCAACAAGTTATGTTTAAGACCATCAACATACAAAACATTTTCAATAAGAATAGTAGAGTGATTACATATGGAGCCAATATCTTTAATGTGGCCTTTGGAGTTGTCACCAAATGTCACTACTCCTCCACTTTTTGGCTTTAAGTCCATGAATCTACTCTTGTCTTCGGTCATATGCCTCGAGCATCCACTATCAAGGTACCAAGAATTTTGACTTTGTGCTTTGGCCTTGTAGCAATGCTCCTCCTACAAACAAAGATATTAAGTTTTGTTTTTGGTTCCCAAATTATTTTGGGTCCACGAGTGTTAGCTCCCAATAGCTTGGTTCCCTTAGGAATCCAAGGTGACATAGCAATAATATTATTAGATTTGACAAGTTTCTTAGGAACCATACGCTCCTAATCTTTTTAGTTCTATTATGTCTAGGGAAGCTACTTTGTTTGTAGTTATTAGTCTTTCTCCTAGGTTGGTTTGTTTTAGATGATTCACCTTTTTCATGCTTCACATTACCAACATTTTTAAAAGACTCTTTGAGCTTGTTAAGCTCATCTAACACCTTTTGGTGTTCACTATTGCATTGAGAAAGAAGATTATTTAGGTCAACATGTTCATCTTGGAAGAATTTAAGTTCATCTTTTAAACCTAAAATCTTTTTCTCAAATTTTAAGTTAGCTTGAGAAAGTGCGTCATTTTTATCATTTAATTCTGAAATAATTTTCTTATTTCTAATGACCGACTCTTTGTACTTCTCAACTAACTCATCATAAACCTCTTGCAACTCATCATATGCATCATATAATTCATCAAATGTAAAGTCAAAAGATGATGAGTTAGAGGTTACCATGGAGGAATCCTCCTCAAGTGCCATGAGGAAAAGGTTGACCACTTCTTGTTCGTCATCCTCGGATGACTCCTCATCACTCCAAGTAGCAAGCTTGGCTTTGAGCTTCTTCTTCTTCTCAAAGCCCTTCTTCTTGAGTTGAGGACACTCCGGACGAATGTGACCGGACTTTTTGCACTTGTAGCAAATAATTTGATCCCTCTCTTCTTCTTTGTTTTTACCCTTGAAGTCCATCTTTTTTTGAATCTTCCTTCCTCGGTTGGATCCCATGAATCGTGAGAATCTTTTGGCTATCATAGCCAATTCTTCTAAATCATCCTCCCCACTAGAGTTGCTCTTCTCATGTAATGAAGCTTTGAGAGCCACTCCCATTTTCTTCTTCTTTTCTACCTCTAGTTTCTCCACTCTTTTCTCTTCCTTCTTCTTTTCATCTTTCCTTCCTTGCTTCATTATTTCATGAGTAAGGAGAGAACCCACTAGCTCATCAAGTTTTAGAGTCTTCAAGTTTTTGGCCTCGATGATGGTAGTTCTCTTCCCATCCTAAGATTCAGGAAGTGAGTAGAGTAGCTTCCGGACAAGTTTGTCTTCTGGAATTGTCTCTCCAAAACCCTTAAGCCCGTTGACGATGGTTGAGAAGCAATCGAACATCTTGGACACGGTTTCATCGGGCTCCATCTTGAAATTCTCATAACTAAGATTGAGAATGCCAATCTTGGTCTCCTTCACATCATTGGTTCCTTCATAGGTGGTCTCTAGAGTATCCCACACTTCCTTGGCACTTTCAATGGAGGAGACGTTGGAGTAGATGTCGGGACCGAAAGAACAAAAGATCATGTGAAGAGCTTTGTCATTTATTTGAATCTCCTTCCTCTTATCTTCACTCATCTCAATCTTCTTCTTTAGAACCATATTTCCTTCTTCATCCCTATTCAAAGGAATATAAGGATCGTCTTCAATGACATCCAAACAAGGTAATCGTTGGATTTGATGAAGAGGCGCATCCGGTTCTTCCAAAATGGATAGTTGTCACCATTTAAGAATGATGGTTTTGTGGTGGATTGAGACTCGTACATGCTTGAGCCGGAGGTAGATGCCATGACTTGATTTTTGGATGATCACACTCTTCCTAGGAACTCCTCTTGTGGTTGTTAATCCTTCAAAGAGGTAGGCTCTGATACCAATTGTTGAGTGGATCAAATGATTGATATAAACCAAGATGGGGTGAATTAGATTTTTAGACTTTTTGGTAGTGGAATTGACAAATAAAAAGATAGACAAGGAGATTTAGAGTGGTTCAAGTTCCAATCGAACTCTACATCCACTACCTTAGCTTCACTAAGAATTTTGAATAATTCCACTAATTGCTTTTCCTCTTTTCTAGGCTAAGGAGGTAACCGTTACAATATTGGTCAAATTTTCTACCCAAAATTTGACCCAATCCTCACACAAGAATTACAAAGAAGTTGATGGCTAAACAAGTATCTCTCAATACACAAAGTATCTCAATTACAAGCACTCAACCCAATTTGAAAGGATAAGAATGAAAATTACAATCTCACAATTGGGGTTTACAAGAAATAATGAGATTTAGGCTCAATTGCTTGAATTTGATGTTTGGATGTTTGCTTTAAGATCAATAGTTGTTGCTGAAGCTTTTAGAGGCCCCTTTTATACCTTCTCATTGAATTCTAGTTGTTGTGGTTGTTGCATTCATCAACAAAGCCATTGGAGATTTTATCTTCCCTCCATAAATGCAGTCTGCAACCACCCGTTTTGAAACGCCCGATTCTGTTTCGAAACAGAACAAAAAAGAAAGAGTCGTTGGGGTGCATTAAAGAGACCGTACCGAAACGGGCACGAACGTTTCGATACGCTAAGAGCCAGTTTCGAAACTCGTTTCGAAACACTTTGCCACTGTCAAGGCTTGTATCGAAATGGCTTGAAAGCGTTTCGATACACCTTAACGACAAATATGAAATCATTTAAAATCAGTTAAAAACTTCAACAATCATATTTTTGTAATCAGATTTGAATGTCGTTTCGAAACCCGTTTCGAATCAAAGGTTCACAGTTTTAAAACCATTTTGATACACGTTCCGAAACACAGGTTCACAGTTTTAAAAGTGTTATGGAACGCCTAAGGCCGTTCCGAAACGGTGACTCGAAAATCATTGTTTTGGCTTCAAGAACACTTAGAAAAGTTTTGACAAATTGAGTTTTTAACTTAAACATTTTCCTTTAAACATATAGAGAGATTTGAGGACTTAAAAAATCGTTTTCTCATTTTCAATTTAATCCTTAAATTCTTTAGTTATATCAAAATCAATTTATCGGTTTCACAAATTAATTATAACAATATATGTATGTATGTATGTATGTATGTATGTATGTATGTATGTATGTATGTATGTATGTATGTATGTATGTATGTATGTATGTATGTATGTATGTATGTATGTATGTATGTATGTATGTATGTATGTATGTATGTATGTATGTATGTATGTATGTATGTATGTATGTATGTATGTATGTATGTATGTATGTATGTATGTATGTATGTATGTATGTATGTATGTATGTATGTATGTATGTATGTATGTATGTATGTATGTATGTATGTATGTATGTATGTATGTATGTATGTATGTATGTATGTATGTATGTATGTATGTATGTATGTATGTATGTATGTATGTATGTATGTATGTATGTATGTATGTATGTATGTATGTATGTATGTATGTATGTATGTATGTATGTATGTATGTATGTATGTATGTATGTATGTATGTATGTATGTATGTATGTATGTATGTATGTATGTATGTATGTATGTATGTATGTATGTATGTATGTATGTATGTATGTATGTATGTATGTATGTATGTATGTATGTATGTATGTATGTATGTATGTATGTATGTATGTATGTATGTATGTATGTATGTATGTATGTATGTATGTATGTATGTATGTATGTATGTATGTATGTATGTATGTATGTATGTATGTATGTATGTATGTATGTATGTATGTATGTATGTATGTATGTATGTATGTATGTATGTATGTATGTATGTATGTATGTATGTATGTATGTATGTATGTATGTATGTATGTATGTATGTATGTATGTATGTATGTATGTATGTATGTATGTATGTATGTATGTATGTATGTATGTATGTATGTATGTATGTATGTATGTATGTATGTATGTATGTATGTATGTATGTATGTATGTATGTATGTATGTATGTATGTATGTATGTATGTATGTATGTATGTATGTATGTATGTATGTATGTATGTATGTATGTATGTATGTATGTATGTATGTATGTATGTATGTATGTATGTATGTATGTATGTATGTATGTATGTATGTATGTATGTATGTATGTATGTATGTATGTATGTATGTATGTATGTATGTATGTATGTATGTATGTATGTATGTATGTATGTATGTATGTATGTATGTATGTATGTATGTATGTATGTATGTATGTATGTATGTATGTATGTATGTATGTATGTATGTATGTATGTATGTATGTATGTATGTATGTATGTATGTATGTATGTATGTATGTATGTATGTATGTATGTATGTATGTATGTATGTATGTATGTATGTATGTATGTATGTATGTATGTATGTATGTATGTATGTATGTATGTATGTATGTATGTATGTATGTATGTATGTATGTATGTATGTATGTATGTATGTATGTATGTATGTATGTATGTATGTATGTATGTATGTATGTATGTATGTATGTATGTATGTATGTATGTATGTATGTATGTATGTATGTATGTATGTATGTATGTATGTATGTATGTATGTATGTATGTATGTATGTATGTATGTATGTATGTATATTATACATACTAAAACTTACATACATATATATTTTTAGCTGAATTTGACTCATATATATTCTTATTTTTAGTAATTTAGTCGAATAATATTTTTATTTGTTATAGTCTATACAATTTAATTTTTAGTCAAAATTGCCTCATATTTATTTATATTTTTGGCAATTTGGTCCAATTTATTCTTGTCCCTAAAATTTGATTTTTAATCCAAATTAACATTTTTAGCCCAAATCTCAAGGAATGGTAATCAATCCTAATTCTCAATCTCAAGTCTCACCCAACATCCAATTCTCATTTGACCATTTCCCTACTTTCAATTTCATTTGAAATTGAGTAAACAATTAAGTTTAAAAAATAAGGGAAAAATTTCGCCCATTTTTAAGGGTTATTTGCATTTTAGGTCATTGTTAGTTGATAAGCTTTAGAGTTAGGTCGTTTTTATTCTCTAGTTTTAGGTGGATTCGTTTTAGTCTCAATTTTAGTTTAGTCCAATACCTTTGATTTTGATTTATATTTTAGTCACTGGTTTAGTCCAATATCTTTAATTAGTCCAATAATATATCATTTTACTTTGACCCCTACTAATTGTTTTTTAAATTAGTCTAATAATATATAATTTTACTTTGACATTTTGTTCATTCTTGTCCCTAAACTTTATTTCTATTTCAAATTGACCACTTTTTATTTTTTTTAATCAGTCTGATGTTTTATAATTTTAGTTTGATATTTTGTTCATTCTAGTCTTTTAACTTTATTTTAATTAGTCCGATATTTTATAATTTTTATTTGATATTTGGCTTAAACGTTAAATAGGAATTCATTTCATTTGGAGGTGAATAGAATCAAACCCTTATGATCCCACAAGATTGCCCCAACACCCGCATCGCCATAACTACCTTTCTCCAAGGCATCGATATTAAACTTTATGGATCCCTGAAGAGGTCTCACCCATGATCCTTGAGAAGGGTTTTTTGTTATCTACTCCAAACTACACTTAGATTAGGATGTCTAATGAAATCCAAAGTGGAACCAAAATAAGAAGGCCATTTACTCTTTGCCCAGAAACTAATTTTGAGAAGTGCTAAATCAAAATTTTGTTCAACGATTGACCTCTTATTATTGAAGGTGCTTTTGTTTCTAGCTAGCCAAATGGTCCACATGAGGCCAAAAATGATAAGCTCAAGATAAATTTTAGTGTTATTGATTGGTTAATTATCCGACACAAGGCGTAAAGCTTTCAGATTCCTAGGCATTACCAAGTGAACACACCATAAACAACACTATTTTTGCTATAATTTCTAGGCAGTCTCACACTAGAAAAACGGATGATTAACTGATTCAGGAAAATTTGAGCACAACACACAGAGCTGTGCATTCAGGCTAGAAATTTTGTGTTTTGCCAATTCAGTGAAAGACGAGATTCTTCCTTGAATAGCTCTCTATACGAAAGTTTCAACCCTTTGAGGAGCAACATTAAGCCAAACCAACTTCCAAACTCTGTCAGCATTAACCCCCTTTACGAAAACTTTTTCAGAAAAAGACTTGGATTTATAACATCCACTTGCGTCACCACTCCACTTCACACAATCTCTAGCACCTAAATCTCTAGCTGCCTTGTTCAATATTTTCAAAAAAGAATCCCATTAATCTTGTTCCCACACAAAGAGGTGTCTTCTTATTTTGATATTTCATACCCAAATACAAGATATCTTCTTAAAAAAATTCACACGCTTTCCCATATTTATTAAGTGATACCTCGTAAATCTTAGGAATAGACAGTTTAAGGGATATGAACTCAGTCCAACAGTCATCCCCAAAGTTAATTTGTTTTCCATCTTCGAGAGTAAAGAAAATGTTTTGTGTGAAGACATCACCTGACTGTAGGAGAGGACTAGTGATGCTTTTCCAAATCCACGAAGCTTTGGTCTTCTGGCAATGGCCTGGAAGCAAGTCGTTTGAATCGAAATCATACTTTGCATCTAACACTCTTCGCCACAGAAAATCCGGTTCATTACTGAAACGACATACCTATTTGTTGAGAAAGGAGCAATTTTTAGTCTTTAAATAAAAAAAGCCAAGACCTCCAAAATCTTTTGGTCTGCACAAGTTGTCCCACTTAATCCAGTGAATGGATCGGCCATAATTTTTTCCTCAGATGAAGTTTACAATTCTTCTATTAGGTCATTTGCAACCACACCTGACATATGGAAATTTTCAAGAAAATAAATTGGAAAATTACATAACACAAATTTTACTAGAGTAATTTTACCACCAATAGAGAGGAATTTCCCTTTTCATCTGTTGATGACCAAAACAATTAGGAGCCGGAGACGGTGGCCCAATGGTGGTCAAGATGGTTGCCCCGAGTTAGGGCTTGTTCATTACTCTTGTTTTAGGGTAGTGATAATGTCTGAAATGGATGGGGTCCTCTTCTTTCAACTGCATTTCTAGTTTTATACTACTCAAACATGTGTTATAATAGGGTAGTCGTGGCGCATTGAGTGGATATGCTATGACTTAACGTTTTAGGTCCCTCTTGATTAGACCTGGCAAACTTGACCCGAGACCCGAAACCCGAACCGAATTACCCGAACCGAAACCCGATTTTGACCCGAACATGATGATTCGAAGTTGACCCGAAACCCGAACCGAACCGAAATTTTTTGTTGAACTGAAATGGACCCGAACCGAAATAGACCCGAACCGAATAGACTCGAACCGAATGGACCCGAACCGAATGCTACCCGAACCGAAAGTTGAACCGAAAGCTGAACCGAATATCAACCCGATTTTAACCCGATTTTGACCCGATTTAACCCGAATATCTATTGTTAACAATATAATAAATAATAAAATGAAGTATAGAAATTTGAGATCTTGGTGACCAATTTTATAATTTCATCATAAAATATAGCATAAAATTAAAATTGTATACTAAATTGACAATTTGGAAGTGGAGAAATTTGAGAGTCCAATGATCAATTTTTTAATTATACCATATAAATAAATAGGGGTCAATTTTGACTAAAAATTAAATCTTTGAAATTAAAATGAACGAAAATATCAATATATTAAATTAATAGACTAAATTACAAAGATTAGTCAATTTCAACTAAAAGTAAATTTTTAGAGACTAAATATCACTACGGGGAGAGGATTTCTATATCCGAAGTCTAAACCGTGGGAATACTTGTGACTAAATTAAATTAAACTAAAACTTAAAGTTGACTAAAATGTAACATTTTAAATGCAACATGACCTAAAAAGTAATTAATCTCTAGCTTAAAAAATTGGTGGCTTATTTCCCTCCAAAATTTTGTCTTTTCTCTCTCTATTTTTTCCAATTGTCTTTTTTTTTCAATCTAGCTTAAAAAATTGGTGGCTTATTTTCCTCCAAAATTTTGTTTTTTCCCTCTCTATTTTTACCAATTGTCTTTCTATTTTTCTTGATTTAATTGAGTTTCAATTTAGATTAATTTAATTGAAATTTCACATTTAGTTTTAAAATTATTTTAATTATGTCCGTGATTTATGCTTTTAGATTTTAGTTAGTTCAATTAGATCCTAAGTTTAATAAATTAATTCATTTCAGACATTATTATTATTATTATTATAAACTTTAATTCAATATAATTATCCAAAAAAAATTATATGGATACATGAAGCTTTGATTTAAATATTTAATCAAATTCAAATGCATAGATTGACAAGTTGAATCAGAATTAATCTCATACACCAATAACTCTAAACTAAACCATAAATACTAAACCTCAAACCTTTAACCCAACTCAAATCAAATTGACCCGAAAATTTAAATATTGACCGACCCGAAATTGACTCGATTTTAACCCGAACCGAAAGCGACCCGAACGACCCGATTTTGACCCGAACCGAAAGTGACCGATCCGATATTGACCCGACCCGAAAACAACCGATCCAATTTTGACCCGATCTAATACCCGAACCGAATCCGACTCATCACAGACCCGAATTAGACCCGAACCCGAACCGACCCGAACTGAATCTAAACCGATTCTAGATAGACCCGAAATGACCCGAACCGAAACGACCCGAACCCGAACCCGAACCCGAATCGAATGACCCGATTGCCACCTCTACTCTTGATACCCGTAGCGGGCACGTGCACAATCATATGGTTACCTGGTGAGGCACGATGTTGCGAGCGGTCTTGCATGTTTTCATGCGGATTGCGAAAGGCTCCTCTTAGTGAGCAAGTATGGTTTCGCATGCGTTGCCATGCTCATCATTGAATGTCTCTAATGTTATGCCATTCGTAGTCTCTCATACCATGGCTTCGAAATGTGGCGGCATATGCTTATAGGTACTAACAATTTCCCTCTCGGGTGAGGGAAGGTTATAAAGTAACCTTAGCGAACCTGAAGATTGCATAGGGGGCTCTCCGGGGTGCGACTTTTGTGGTGGACAACTTTTTAAATTTGGATGACAGCTCTCTTCTTATAAAGTTGCGAAAAAAATATGATGCGTCGCACACAAAATTTTCGGGATAAATCGCTTAATCTTGTTTTAAAGATGAGTCGTTACATACAAAACATCATCTCAAGGGATCTTGCCATTAGTGAAACGTGCCAACGATGATATGGTCTTTTGTTTATAAATAACCCTTGTTGGTGTTTGTTGTCTCTTTATTTTATTTGTTTTGTTGTATATCTTTAAGTCTTTGAATCTTTAACTATAGGTTGCCTTTTGGCGCTAATGGTTGGCTCGTCTGTTATAGTAAGCGGTGAGTATTCCTGTTCTTTTGACCCAAATGAGTTATTGAAGGTATTGGAGTGTCGGGGCCTTCTCGCTGTTGATCATTTTTGTTATCGGTGTAGTGTGCCCAGGGGAGTAGTTTTCCCGAGCGCATGCCCATAAGAAGGGAGGTCATGGTTTCTGATTCCTCTTTACGCTTTTGAGCCGGAGTTTCATTTGCCGTTGCATCCTTTCTTTTTGAAGTGGTTTGATGTAGCGCCAGGTCAGCTAAGCGGAAGGAGTTGGGGAATTTTGGTGGTATACTTCTTGAATTGCAAGATTCATGAAGATGAGCCTTCCATTAATGTATTTCGCTACATTTATAATGTAGTAGCCGACGATGACAAGACTGTAGAGGGCTTGGTGACCATCGATCTTCGCAGAGGTGGGGGACCATTAGCGAGGGATTATACTGAGCGGAATTTGTCAAAGTAGAGTTTAAGTTTGGGATTTTCTATTTTCGGTTGTGTGGCATCGGCCAACGTAGGATAGGGTTGCACCTACTGATATGGAAGAATTATTAGTCACTAAGTTAAGGCTTCTGAAGAGGTTAGAAAGTAATCCCCCATTTTGGTTTAAAGAGGTATGTACTATTATAAATATTTGGTTGCATTGCCTAGAGGAGAAAAGCTCTAATGGTTGGGATGAAGGAGATTTAGATGTGTTTGTAGATGGTTTTTTGGCGAGCGTGCCATCTTGCGTGAAGGATTGGCTCATTGGTGAAGGGGGAGTGAGCATGTTGCTGGAATTCTTCTGGGTAGGGAAAACGAATCAGAATATTTCTTCTTTTAGTATATCGACCCTAAACCCAGGCTTCCAAAATCATCGCGGGAAAGATGCACCTTTAGATAGAGCTCATAAAAAATTTGCTCTCATTGCCCCGGAGGGTTATATCGACGAGATTTCACCTGGCTTCAACCGTGGGAAGGGGGAAAGAAACGGGTAGTTCTGAATTCACATGTTGCCTCTGGTTTGTTGGAAGAAGGAAGTTGTTTGCGTTTCGAACGTATGCTGAAAAATAGAATGGATACTAGTAATGATTTGCTGTGATCTTAGTGTGTCATAAAAAGAGAGATTTTTATTTACGTTATTGTATTTCATTGGCTCTTTCTATTTTCATATGCATTTTGTAGGGGGTGCGCCACTCTTTGCAACTACCGGTGACTTGCTAGATTTGCGAAGGCTAGAAAAGATGGGGTCTTCGAGTGATTTCAACAACGGGGACGTGAGTTTTCCACACTGTTACCTCTCTAAAAGTACTGTTTTAATGCCAATTTTACAACACTCTTGCTTGTTTTTAGGTACATTTAGTCACATTAGGTTGCTAGAATCATGCATTTGCATAAGGAGTTTAGTTTTCTGTCTATGCCAGGGTAAAGGGTTATTTTTTGTGGTTATTTTGCAAGTTTGGCATAGGATTTGGAAAAGGAAAGCAACATAGTTAGGATTTCCAAGAAAAATGCCAAGTGTTGTTGGTACAGAAGGACCAGACGGTGCCAAGAACTTGCTGGCAGAGAAGTGTACTTGATGCGATGCCAAGAGATTGTTGAAGCACGAAAAAATAGGAAAGGTTCTTGCTTGTTTTTAGGTACATTTAGTCACATTAGGTGATGCCAAGCTCGTGTGCCAAGGAAACACTGGCAAGATGATGTCAGCCCTAGCTTGATAAGCTATCACACCGATCGGATGAGGCTTATCTCCTATCCTTGGAGCATTTTAAAATTCAAATGAGGAAGTTATCATATTCCCTTCCCTTGCACCCCTATAAATACAACCAACCGATGAAGCATGGAAGGAAGCGAGGTGAAGACTTAGAGTGATCAGAGTGAGGTGTTGGAGAGCACGACGAGTGATGGTCGGCTGCACCGAGGAAAGGTGGTTCAACCACTTGGCTGAGAGCCTGGATTTGAGGGCTGCATCGAGAGATCCCTCTCCCTCATTCTTTTGGTTTTAAGTTGTCTTACTTTTATTTTAGGATGATGTATCTGAAAACGGTCATGGTTTTGTTGGTTAAACCCTTTATCATGAACTAATTTCATAGTTGGTTGGGGATGTTTGGGTTAAACATTGGTTTTATGCCTTAGTTCTTTGAATACAATTCTGTTTCACCAAAGTTTTTCTATCTGGTATGCTTTATTGTATCTAACAGTAAATGCTAAGCAAGAGCTGGCATTACTGTTTTTTTTTAAATACTTTGCCAAAGCGAGAGCTGGAATAGTTGGCCTATTGCTACTGAATATCTTAACAGACTTAGGAGGCAACGATTATTTGCTGGATACTTGGGAAAGAAGCTTCGAGAGAAGTCGTTCAAGTAGATGAACTTACTTCGGTAGTGATATCTACCCCTAGGAGTATAGATTGGTTCTTAATCAACTTGATTCATTTAAAAACATGCACTATAGAGATATAGGGTTTTTACATAATCGACTTAGGGAAATGACCATCGAGAGAGGCTTTGCTAATGTTGAATCTACTCGGCAAACAATGCCAAGAAAGTTTGCCAAAAAAGGCTGGCATGAACAACGTTAAAACTAGGCATTCCCCGCCAACACTCATTATTCATTAAAAGCACCCTCCTTGCCATCGTTTTACTCCATTGTTTTCTTTTCTTTTAAGTAGTTTCTAAAACAACTCCAAAACAAATAATCTTTTTCCCAAGACAAGTAAACCATCAAAGCACTCGAATTATAAGTCAATCTATGTGGGATCGATAACTTAGCTTACCAAGCTGTATTACTTGCAGGCCGTGTATACTTGCACGCAAAGGATTCTTGGCATATAATTGCCCATTATCTATAAATTGCCCCCTTTGCCAACATTATTTTACACATCTTCCAAAAAGTCTACAAGTTTTTGGCGTCGTTGCCGGGGATTGCAATGAATTTGATTATTTTTAGATTTTTACTTGTTTTGTTTTTGTTTTTATCGGTGTATGACCAGGAACCGTACTGAGACGGAAGCTTTGCCACTCGACCCTGAGATTGAACGCACCTTGCGTAGATTGAAAAAGAGAATTCGAGAGATGAATCACGGAAATCAAGGAAACATAGGAGCAAATGGTGTCAACAACAATCAAGATCCACCAGAAAACAATAACCATGCCACTCCTAGTGTTGAAGAAGAAAGACCAATCCGAGAACATTCAACACTTGACATTACAAATTTGATTCCAGGACTCATTGGCACTGAGGCCAACGAGCCAAATTTTGAACTTAAACACGTAATGATTCAAACTCTTAAGAAATTCATGGAGATATGCCCATTATTTCACCAGACTGGAGTATCTGGAGATACAACGAAGCTAAGGTTATTCACTTTTTCTTTAAGAGACAGAGCCAAGGCGTGGCTTAATTCTTTGCCACCAGGTTTAGTAACTTCTTGGGTTGACTTGTGCCAGAATTTCCTGACACGGTTTCAACCACCAACACTCTCTGCCAAGTTGCGCGGTGAGATCATTACATTCAAGCAGGCTGAGGATGAAACTCTCTATGAATCTTGGGAAAGATTTAAGGATCTGTTGAGAATGTGTCGAATGCATGGTTTCCCAAATTAGACCCAAATACAAACCTCCTACAACAAACTGAATGCACAAACAAGGACTATTGTCGATGCTTCAGCAGCTGACTTATTGCTAGACAAGAGGTACATAGAGGCGGTTGGTATCCTTGAGAGGATCGTGATCAATGACTCTGAATATCCTGTTACTAGACTTAGGACTGGAACTAAAGCTAGTGGGAAATTGAAGGTTGATGAACTTACATCCATTCATGCCGAAATTTCCAACCTCACCGAGTCGATAAATTTTGTTGGCAATATTGGTCGTTATTATAATACTAACTCCAACACTTATAATCCAGGTTGGAGACAACACCCTAACTTAGCTTTGGGAAATCAAGGAGGTAATCAATATAACGCCCAACGCCAGAATGTCCAGCGGCAGAACAATAATGTCATGCCGCAGAAAGCTCAAAACAACTTCCAGCAAGGGAAAATAGTTAGCCAAAAATGCACTCTCACAGAATACATGAAAATGAATGATGCCATAGTCCAAAGTTTGGTAGCATCAATGAGGAACTTGTAAGTCTAGATTGGGTAGATTGCTAATGCACTCAGCTATCGACCCCAAGGAGCCTTGCCAAGTGACACTGAAGATGCTAGGCATAAAAATAATGAGCATCGAAAGGCCATAACTCTTCCAAGTGGTAAGCAGTACAAGACATAGATGGCTACCAAGCAGCCAATTAATTACCAAAATGTGCCGACAGACAAGCCCAAGTAAGCAGAGAAAGAAGAAATTAAAACAGATGATGACATTGGTGATGCCAATACCAGTGCCAGAACTGATGCCAAACAAGATGCCAACAATGATGACAAGCAGACTGAGGCCAAACAGCATAATGATGCTAACACTGCCTTGGCAAAGCCAACAACGCAAGTATATGATTATCCACCACCACCATTTCCAGCAAGACTTCAAAAGCACAAGCATGACCATCAATTTAAACGCTTTTTGGAAGTGCTTAAACAATTGCAAATTAACATTCCATTGGTAGAGGCCCGTAAGCAAAAACCCAACTATGTAAAATTCATGAAGGACATCTTGTCCAAAAAGAGGAAGTTGGGAGAATTTGAAATTATCACTCTTACTAAGGGATGTAGTGCCATGATCCTAAACTGATTGCCACCAAAGCTGAAAGATTCGGGGAGTTTTACTATCCCTTCACAATTGGCAATAAATTTATGGGTAAGACACTATGTGATTTAGGAGCCAACATCAATTTGATTCCACTATCAGTCTTTAAGAAGCTTGGCATAGAAGCAAGACCTACCACTGTGACACAATAGTTGTCAGACCGATCTTATGCACATCCCAATGGCAAGATTGAGGATGTGTTGGTAAAGGTAGAAAAATTTATATTCCCAGCTGATTTTATCATTTTGGATTATGAAGTTGATACTAATGTGCCAATTATTTTTGGGTAGGCCATTCCTTGCCACGGGTAGGGCTCTTATTGATGTTCACAAAGGGGAACTAACCATGTGAATGAATGACCAACATGTTACTTTTAACGTGTTTCAAGCTTTGAAATGTGCAGATGAACCTGATGAATGTCAAGCCGAGGAGATGGTGGAGTCTATTTATACTTTGGATGTGGCACAATTGTGCCATGATACAAAATTTGATGGCATCATGTTTGATGGCTTAGCTGAACTATTTGAGGAACCTGAGGAATAAACCTTAGGATCTGAAGATGTGAGTTACTTTGAGCCACTAGAGTTAGCTGGCAGAGAGATAAAGAAACCTAAGTCATCAATTGAGGAACCAATAGAGTTGGAGCTTAAGCCACTGCCAAAACACTTAAAGTATGCTTATCTAGGTAAGCACTCAACTCTACCAGTGATTATTGCCATTGATCCCATTAATGATCAGAAGGCAAGATTGCTAGAAATATTAAGGGAGTATGACCAAGCGTTGGGTTGGACCTTGGCAGACATCCAAGGTATTAGACCAACCATTTGCATGTGCAAGATCATTCTAGAGGAATACAATGGGAGGAGTATTGAAGGCCAGAGACGGCTAAACTCGAGCATGAAAGAGGTAGTTAAGAAAGAGATCATAAAATGGATTGATGCCAAGATTATTTATCTCATTTTCGATAGCTCTTGGGTTAGCCCGATGCAGTGCAGTGCGTGCCAAAGAAAGGTGGCATGATTGTGGTGCAAAATAGTGAAGCTGAATTGATTCCTTCTAGAACCGTTACCAGGCGGGGAGTGTGCATGGATTACAGAAGTTTGAACAAGGCTACAAGGAAGGACCACTTCCTATTGCCTTTCATTGACCAGATGTTAGACGGGCTGGTAGGTAAAGCTTTTTACTATTTTTTGGATGGTTATTCGGGTTATAATCAAATTTCCATCGCCCTTGATGATCAGAGAATACCATGTTCACATGTCCATATGGGACATTTTCCTTTAGAAGGATGTCATTCGGTCTATGTAATGTGCCAACAACATTCCAACATTGCATGATGACAATTTTCTCTGATATGATCGAACATAACATGGAAGTTTTCATGGATGATTTCTTAGAGTTTGGTACAACATTTGAGGAATGCATCCATAGCTTGGAACAAGTCTTAAAAAGATGCATCGAGACAAACCTAGTGTTGAATTGGGAGAAATGAAACTTCATGGTAAAGATGGGCATTGTTCTCGGTCACTAGGTAACCAAGAGAGGACTAGAAGTTGATCAAGCCAAAGTGGAGGCAATCAAGAAATTTCCACCTCCAACGAGTGTTGAAGGTATAAGGAGTTTTTTTTTGTGTCATGTCGGTTTTTATCGACGATTTATTAAAGATTTTTAAAAAATCTCTAAACCTTTATGCTTATTGTTAGAGAAGGATGCCGCCTTTACTTTTGACGGTTCTTGTTTGAGAGCATTTTAGGAACTTAAAGAGAGATTGATCAATGTCCCTATAGTCGTAGAACCATATTGGAATGAGCCTTTTGGGCTCAAGTGTGATGCCAACGACTATGCAGTTGGAGCAGTTCTGGGACAACGACATGACAAGATCTTTCATGCCATCTATTATGCCAGCAGAACCTTGAATGAAGCACAACTTAACTACTCTACAATCGAGAAAGAATTTCTTACGGTTGTATTTGCTTTTGATAATTTAGA
This sequence comes from Hibiscus tridactylites, assembly GCA_958450335.1. Taxonomy (NCBI): domain Eukaryota; kingdom Viridiplantae; phylum Streptophyta; class Magnoliopsida; order Malvales; family Malvaceae; genus Hibiscus; species Hibiscus tridactylites. The sequence goes on along the minus strand of OY288274.1, from coordinate 43,975,858 downwards.
TTTTATCTAATTGGTAACAAGGTTGTGGTTTATACATATCAGAGGACATTAAAGAATCTATTGGCAAAGAAGGATGCCAAGCCCAGACTAATCTGATGGATGCTCTTACTTCAAGAATTTGACTTAGAGATCAAATACAAGAAAGGCAATGAAAACTTAGTAGCTGACCCCTCTCTCGATTAGAGCATCACATTGAAGATGGTAAGACCACTATCATTAGAGATGAGTTTCCTAACGAGTATTTTCTTGTAGTTAGTGCCATGCCATGGTACACTGACATAGCCAACTACTTGGCAAGCAATATTCTACCACCAGACTTGGCATACAATGCCAAGAAAAAGATTTCTACGAGAAGTAAATCAATACTATTGGGGTGAGCCGATATTGTTCAAGTAGTGTGTCGACCAAGTGATTCGTCGGTGTGTGCTAGAGGATGAGCAACAAAACATATTACATCTATGCCATGCCGCACCATATGAAGGTCACTTTTTCGGGATGAAGAATGTTACTAAGGTGTTGCATTCAGGATTCTTTTGGCCCACACTATAAAAGGATGCCCACGAGTATGCCAAGGAATGTGATCGATGCCAACAGACATGAAACATCTATGGCAGACGCCAATTGCCACTCTAGAACATTATGTCAGTGGATTTGTTTGATGTTTTGGGATAGACTTAATGGGTCCTTTCCCCCATCATTTGGTAATATGTACATTCTTGTGGCTGTTGATTATGTATCCAAGTGGTTAGAGATTGTTGCTCTGCCAACAAATGATGCCAAGGCAATTGCCAAATTCTTGCACAAACACATTTTTACCCGATTTGGTGACCCTAGAGTGATCATTCACGATGAGGGTACCCATTTTAAATGTAATCTAATCTCTAAAGCTTTGTGCAGATATGAGATTCAGCAGAGAATTGCCACAACGTATCATCGACAGACTAATGGACAAGCCAAGATTTTAAATAAGGAGATTATGAACATTTTGGAATAACCTGTAAATCCAACAAGGAAAAACTGGTCCTTAAGACTAGATGAATCCTTGTTGGCTTACAAGACTACATTTAAAACTCTTTTGGGTACTTCACCGTTTAGACTTGTCTTTGGCAAACCATGCCATCTACCATTAGAGCTTGAACATAAGGCCTATTGGGACATTAAGAAACTTGACATGGCATGGAGAGTTTATGGAAAAAGAGGTTTCTTGGCCTCAATGTGTTAGAGGAATTTAGGATGTAAACCTATGAGAATGCTAGAATATACAAGGAGAAGGCAAAACGTTGGCATGATAGTAAGATCATGCCAAGGCAGTTTGCAATAGGCCATCTTATTATTTTTTAACTCTCGACTTTTTCCAGGTAAACTCAAATCAAGGTGGACGGGTCCTTATGAAGTTATTAAACCTTACGCCTATGGGGCCGTGGACATTAAAAACTTACGGACGGGAGAAAATTTTAAGGTGAATGGCCAACGATTAAAGCATTACTTGGACGGTAAGCAAAGCAATGCCAATGAGGTGGTCCTCTTGGCAGAATTAGAATAAGACATCCGCATGTTTGAAATTCTTTGTAAATATTAGGATAGTTGTTTTTGTTTGTTTTAGGATTCATGTTTTGTTTTTATTTTTTTTTATTTTTTAGTTTTATTCTTTTTCGTGTTGAAAAGTTTCCTTTAAGTGTGTACATAATTGCTGCCAGGAACATTGCCAAGAATGTTACCAGGGACATTGTCAGGAACATTGCCAAAAGCGATGCCATGCAACATGCCAATGCAACTTGGCATGCATCGATTTCTGTGCCAAAGAAGAAAGAAAAGAGAAAACACTAGCTTTATTAAGATGAGAGAGTAAAATCTTTGAGATTATCCCTAGCCGTCCAATTTAAGTGATATTTAAATCCATCATAATTATCATATATCAATTAAAACTCTTAACCTTCCATCATTATTACCAACTTTTTTCGCTACCATTATTAAAACCCTTTCCAACACTCCATCTTTTTTACTTTCTTTACCCTAGCTGATTTCCCAAAAACATAACTCTTTCATTTTTCTTTATTTTCTCAAGCAAGATTCAAGAAACCTCTCAACTTCTCTTCTTCATCACAGGTTCAAACTCTTCCTCTTTTCCATGGCGTCTTCATCTATGCCCTTCAAACGGTTCTTCAATAAAGACATTCACAAGAAATTTGAAACAAGCTTTGCCTCAAGATCTTTTTTTATGAGAAAAACTTCGACTTCCAAACCAACACCACCGTTGGATCCCACCGGAGTTCATGGCCATTCTCGAGAAGCATGGTTGGAGTTCTTTTTGCTAACAAAAAGGGGAGATCTATGCCACCATCGTGCTAGAGTTTTATGCCCATCGTACAAAATATTCTCCATTCTTGATGATTAGAGGTAAATGTGTGTGTTTTGATGAAGGGTATGTGAACTCATTGTTTTCTTTGAATACTATAGAGGATGAGCACTCCGACTATGTTGCATCTATGACCATTGCCAAACACAAGAAATTGCTGACAGACTTGTGTGAGCATGACACCGATTGGACAGTCTCATCAACGGGCCACTAGACGGTGAAGAGGTTGGTGTTGAAGCCACCAATCCGAGGCTGGAACCATTTTATCAAGGCAAATCTATTGCCTACATTTCATAATGACTCTGTCTCGGAAGACCGACTGATTTTGCTACATTCCATCATCAAAGGATGCAAGATCAACGTTGGAAAAATCATTCCGATGATGATTATAAATTTGCTGAGAAGGGTAAGGGCAGTTTGTTTTTCCTTTTATTAATTTCTAATATTTGTTTGCGCCATGAAATGCCTAGAACGAATGAGGATACCAGCCAAACAATCAAGGGAACAACCATCACTACCATTATTTGGAAAAACCTCACGGCTTTTGAGCCAAAGGAGAAGGGCAAGAGAAAGGTCAAGATAGCCATGCCAAAGCCCAAGCCAAAGCCATAACCAAGCAGTGTGCCGGATACTATGCCAACAAGTTCGATGGTAGTGCTGTCCCAAGTGTATGCTCGCCAGGAGATTATTCTCCAAAAACTAAAGGAAACTGAGAAGCTTAACGTGAAGATGAGGCACTATATAAAGGAAAGGGATACTGTTGCGTGTAAATAAGACTATCGAAAATAGTGCAAGTGTACACGACACAAGTAGTAAAGTGATACTAGAATATCAGATATCGTCTCCACAGGGATTGGAAATAACTCTACCCTTAGATTGTTGCACAAGAAAAAGAAATAGTTTAAATGACTACTTGGAGTTTTCTTGAGTAATAACTAAAGTAAAAATAAGGCAAACAGATTGAGAAAATAGGCAGGTATTGATTTTCTCAGTAGTGCAGGTGTTGCACTGTTCAGAGGAACTTCTGTTGTTCTGTCGTCGTGCATGTCGTGACAGAGGTCTGTTTATGTCGCGACAGCGATCAATAACTCCGTACTTCAAGTTTGGCAAGAATCTCTGCTATGACTTGTCCTATCCCTAGGTCCAAGTTCTATTGATGAACACGTCTTGGATGATACCTCCCGGCGTGAATCAAAGGGTGAACACCAATGTTTGTGAATTCTTCTTTAGCCACTTAACCTTGTACTTATCCCTAAGCCAAGATGGTTTAACCATAAACTGGAAAACACGTATTTACTCCTTTTGAATGCTTAACTCTCCCGATATCAAGCAAATGGATAACCTCACAATGCTCTCCCGATGCTCTTATGAGATGTTGAAAACCAGAGTAAATAAACTTGAAATTTTATTACTTGAACAGAAAAAATCCTAAGAACAATACAATCCTCACAACTACTTTACAAGATCAAACCTTAGCCCTTGGGGAAGTTTAGATCATGATGGAGAGAGAGAAACAACTAGGGTTTTGGGGGAAGACGGCTAGGAGCAAGATATCCCTCTCTAGGTCGGATTACATGCCTTTATATAAGCATTGGGTCCAAGTTTTCTAATATGGCAAGAATACAAGTTTAAATTAAAGTACAACTCTATTTAAAGACTAAATCTTCTGAGTAGATGTCTTCAATTCGTTCTCTTTTCTTGCTTTGACTTTCTTCCTTGAAATTTGGGCTTGACATTCCTTCTTCTTTAGGGCTTAGAAAAATATGGGAGCGATCCACGACAGACATGCTCGAAGTCCTCCATCTGTCGAGATCCACTTCACTTTTCCACCTCAGTGTCCTACTGTCGTCTTAGCTGCCACGACAGATGTCACGACAGACAATGCTCTTTGTCCTTCAACTCCTAGCTCCGCAACTCGCCTATGCTCCTTTGCTGCCCTGGATGCTACCGCAGCAGATACCTACAAAAGTAGCCAAATTCAGCAACATCTATGCAGTTTTATCTAATTGTGATGTGTATGCAAAAATCTATCCTAAATTCAATTAATCATGCTTGAGTGCAGCAAAAATATGGGTAAATGAGGGGTAAAATATAGAACTTTTATGCACTCAACACACCTCCAAACTCAAGTTGATGCTTGTCCTCAAGCAGATGCAACTTAACAAAGAATGAAAACTTTTTGGCTTGGCTTAATTCAGTGAACGACCATTACCTACAGCCCCTTCACTATCAAGAGCAATACCTTTTCGGTTGTTTATGGATTCATTCGTGACAATGTATAATTCTTGTGCAAGTGTGTGCAGGTTATGTGAACAAATATGTGCCTAGACTCTTTTAGCAACTAGAATAGTTGTGCTACTCACTTGATTTTTTATGCCAAACTGATTTTTTTCTTGGAGGCAATTCTTAGGCTCCTTTAGTTTTTTCGAATTTAGGCACCTCTAGCTAGAGCCTGTTTTTGGGCACTTCTAGCTATCTTCTTAGAGCCGGTCTTGGGCACCTCTAGGGGCAACTGAGTCTAAGTTTTTCTTTTCTTTTATTCTTTTCCTAGAGCCAGTGTTGGCACCTCTAGGGGCAACTCAAATGATTAAGCTTTTCTACTCTAGTTTACTAACAGTGGTTATAACGCCCCGATTTTGGGCCTAGATGTTTTAGAGTTCGAATCAGACCGGTCGAGAACGGTTCGAATCTTAAAGGGAGATTTAGGGAACACCTAGTTCGGGATGGTTTAAAAATATGGAAAAATACCTCAAAATCCTCATTTATTATATGAATGATTATGGTGAAAACAATTTTTCAAAATAAGGTTTGGAAATACTACATTTCGGTGTAGTGACCAAATCACAATTTTTGCAAAAGTTAAATAGTGACTGTTTTGTAAAGGATTGAAACTTTGAATCTTTAAGGAGCTAATTTTAACAAAATATTTTTAATCAGATTTCTCCTTATCTTGGGTGATTTTAATAATGTTTTAATTAAAGGAAATAAAGATTGATTAAAGGAAAAACTATCTTTGACTTTTCATAACTACCTTACGTCAATTTTCTCTCATTTCATTTTCTCTCAATTTCTTTCAGCCAAACAAATTTCATCCATCAATTAGCCTTTGATTTTCATTCCTTTTGATGAGATTTCAATCTCCTTTTGATTCCTAATCTTTTCCTCATCAAATCCTCTTGTTTTCACATTGGATTTTCAAGAAAACTTGCCCAAATCAAGGAGAAATCAACCATTAGAGGTAAGCTTTGTCCTTCTCCTCTAATGATCAGTTCTTTAATGAAATTCCCAAGTTATCAATCCTTTGTTAATGATTTTTTAGTTGCTTTAATGTTAGAAACAAGAAATTGTATTAAAACTCAAGATTTTTGGAGAGATCTTGATGATTTTCGTGGTTGATGGTTAGGCTATGTTTTGAGGTTGTTTTCTAATGTATTTTGGATGGTAATTGATGTTATAAATGAGGTTTTATCAAACAAATCCCGAATAGGTTTGGATTCCTAAGTTTTGCTTGCTAGAATGGTAGTTTTTGGGGTGGTTTTGGTGTTCTGTTATAGCTGGAGGTATAAGGACGAGTTTGTGGTGGTTTTTGATGTTGATTGATATTTAGGAATGATTAGAAGTGATAGATTTTGGCTGGGCTTTGTTTTGGGAGAGTTTGGAGATGATTTCGGTTGTTTTCGGTAGCCGAAATGAGGATCTTGTGTAGAGCAGCGAGTTTAGATGTGTGGCTGATGATTTCAATGCATGATGATGCATTAATCATATGCTCTTATGTGTTATAAACAGGGGAGACATCTTCAGACGCCTTTGGTGTTGATCCAGGAGCTTAGATAGCGTTTCGGCGAACAAGTGAAACGTAATCAGTGAGTGCGAATGGTTTTAGAAGTCTTTGAAGGACAAAGAAACAAGGTTTGGGGATTTAGGAAGGGTTTGAAACACCTTCCTAAGTCCGGAAGTAAGTATTGGCTAGATTGCTCTCATATATGTGGTGGTTGCCCTAAAATGCTTTTTCATGCTCATGGTTTGAGATAGATAAATTCCTACTGTTTTTATGCATGATTTGTAGCATGAGATGATGCTTGAAATGATTTCATGAAATAACATGTTGCATTGATGAGTTTTGAGCTTTTGTTTTAAAAGCATGGAAAATGTTATGGTTTTGAAATGAGATGAGAAATATTCGAGAAATGTTGCATGAAAAACAGTAGGTGAGAAGATGTTTTGACATAATATATTGGCATAGAAGACGAGATACTTACCAGATATAATTGATCGATCAATAGGATGAGAGTGCACTATAAACTACAAATTCGTACGTGCTCTTTGGATTCAATACAAAGAGAGAGACCGATGATGGGCATTCCATCGGGTAGGACTTGGTGAAATATCCAAGCTTTGTGGCGATGAGAGATCCCGCCATGTGAGTACGGTGATGTGAGATTCCACCGGAAATTATTTTACTAGACAAGTGAGTACGGTGATGTGAGATTCCACCGGAAGAGTCTAGTGGTTTGAGAATGTTGTCCGCATATCCGAGTAATAATGAGATGTGAAATGCCAATATAATATATGAAAATGCTTTTGATTCACATGTACCTATTGATGAGATGATTTATGCTATGAGAAATGCATATGAGATTTGTTTATAAAGTGCTTTGGTTTTCACAAGCATGTGTATGGCTTTGCCATGAGATTTGCATTGGTTTAAATGCATGAGATAGAGTTGAGGTACATGTGGTTTCAATGAAGTTTGCTTTGAAATGGTTTTCAAGCATGAGATTGAATGAGCATGTTGTAGAAAAGGCTTTTGAGAAAGTGTTTTGAATAATGCATTGTTGTGTTGGTTTTCTTTAGAGCTTGCCTCACTAAGCAAATGTGCTTATGCTCTCTTTTACCAACAATGCAGATAATTGAGGTGTTTTCGGGCAACAAGAAGGTTAAGAACATCCAAGGAAGTGCAAAGCTCATGTATGGTGATGTTTTTATACACTTTAGTTTTGATATTTGGCAATGGGACACCAAGGTTGTATTTGGGAGATGCGTTTTGAACTCCCTAAGTTTGTGGCATGTTTGTGATGGCTTTTACAGGTTGTAAATGGTCCAAAAGGTTTGGTTTGAGGGTTGAAAGTTTATATTTGGTTTTGTGGCTAGGAAGCATGCATATAAATTGAGTGATTATGTGTTTGATGCCATGCTCTAGCTTATGGTTCCTAAATATGATCTTTAGTGTCAAAATGAGTTGTTGGTATGTTATGGTACATTTTGAAGCGTGTTTGAGTGGGCTAAAAGGTGAAAACCAACAATTTATGCTGTCACAGGGCAGGGTGTATCGAAACACCCTTAACTGTTTCGAAACGGGGGCCTGTAATGGCCATAGCGTTTCGGAACAGTTGAAGGTGTTTCGGAACATGTTGGCTACTAGAGAGGCCTGTTTCGATACCGGTCTCGGAACGCACCCGAGTACCGAAACGGTCAACACCATTTCAATATGGGCTTTACGGTACGAAGGTTGGTGTTCTGAAATGGGTGACCGTTGGATGATGATTTGAATTCTTTTAAGTTTTCATGTTTTACATTTTAGTCTTGAATGTTGTGGATGCAATTGCTTGAGATTGAAATGTCCTTTTAAGCTGAAATTTGACAGAGGAGCATGTAATATGGCTAATTACATATTGGTAAGCTTAAAATCTATTAAGTTTTTATAATTTCCAAAAATTATATTTTGGTCCCTAAAAGTGTAATTCATGCAATTAAGTCCCTAAATGATTTCTAATCGATGTGCATCTAGAAAAGATTAAAAAGAAAAAAAAGGATCGTTAATCAAGGTTGAATTTCGGGTTGACTTTGATTTTCCCCGTGTAATCTTCGTAGTTCGGGTCAAGCGTCTAGGCCGGGCTAAGGGGGTTACAGTGGTCTCGACAACATATAAGTCACAAAAGTGTTTTAGAAGTTCAGAACTATAGCAAGGATCTAAATAATTCCTAAAACATCCTAAAGGCACTGTCACGACAGAGATTGTCACGGAAGGTAAGTGCAGTTTAAAGACTTAAGCCAAAATAATATTTTTTCAAAAATAATTAAGATTAGACACAAACTAAAGAAACAAATTAAAAAGTTTATTTAAATAACATATGTCTGCCTACCCCCAAACTCAAGGGCTGCATTGTCCTCAATGCATGAAAACAAAATAAAAAAAACAAGAAAAAGGAAACATCACAAATAGATAAGATAAACAACAGAAACAACAAACATAATAGGGAAGCACTTAAGTTGATGAGCTTTCGTCACTGCTGCTGCTGATGCGGAGCTGCCAGCGGGCAGTTACCTTGATGGTAGAGGCTGGCTTGGGGCTGGGAGATGGTGAGGCTACCTTCTTTTTGACCTCTCGAGGTGGCTGGACTCGGGTAGGTGAGATCTTTGGTGCCTTGTCCAGGGCCTCGAGGTCATCATCATTGCTGCTGCTGCTGCTGCCGTCCGATCTGTCGTGGTAGTGTCCCTCAATAGTTTCATTCAGCCTCTTCTTCTTCATTAGAGGGAAGTCTTTAGCTCGTTCCCAGACGATAGATGGCTCCGAGTTAGAGTCATCCTGCCAGACTGAGGATGTGGAGAAACCTTCAGAGTACTTTGGGTCGATCTTCGGTAGTGGTTCCTTCCGTTTTTCTCCTCGAGGAGTGGCAGATCACCTATCGCCATCTTCGGTTGTGGTAGGAGGTGTGGTGGAGGCAGCAGTGGGCGTTCTTGGGTTGGCAGCATATGTAGGGGTGGCAAGGAGGTTTTCTGGGAAAGAGGGAAACTATATGTTTGGAAAATTTAAATCAAATTTGATGAAGTTTACCGTGGCAGTGGTGAAGTCCCTCATGAATCCCATGAAGCCCAGCTGTCGTTCCTCCATCTTCTTCAGCATATGAATGATTTGGCTGGAGGTTTCTGTCGGTTGTGCGGCCGTGGTCTTCTCAGGTTCTGTTGTGACAGGTTCAATGGATTCAGATTCTACTGTTGGTTCTGTCGTAGCAGTGGGGTTCATATATGCAAGGGGGTGGCAGGCTTCAGGTCCATCAGACTGTAAATGTTCTGTTGGGTCCATCCTTTTCCTTGGATCTTAACATCTCCATCGATCTTCGGCACATTGTTGGCTCAACAGAGTGTGGTGATCAAGTAGGGGAAGAAAAGAGGGCCATTGGTCTGAGTGCACACTCGAAAATGTTGTCACGAATATATTTACCAATGTTGTTTTGCCGCTCGTTGATGATTGAATTCACGAGGGCAAGTCTCTGCCGGTCTACCGTTGTGTTGTGCGATGTTGGCATAAGGCGTTTCTTCATGAAATGATTCCAAAGTTTGGTGGTTGCTGTGAGTTGGGTCCTACGCACCGTCCATCTGTTCTTGGGATCTTCGTTCCATTGGGTGTCTGCTTCTGTCAAGTCTGCCATGATTCCATCATAGTCTGCCAACGACAGACTATTGAAAAATCTCCTATGTGCATCTTCCTTCTTGCTCACATAGAGGCCGTAAGAGTGTTTATGTAGGCCGCCTCAAGAGAAATTTCCTTGCCCCTAACGATTACTGTCGTGGCATCTTTAGACGAGACGGCTACATGGAACTCACGAACTAATGTGACGTTCATCTTCTCCAACTGGACAACAAACATCTACCACCTTAGTGCTATGATTTTCTTGGAAATGAATGGTTCGAGCCCTAGACCCCCCATTTTTGTAGTGTAGGTGAAGCCTCTCTCTTCTCCCACATCTCTTGTTTCTGGAAGGAGTCGTAGTATCTCTTTTCTGAATCTGCCGTTGATAATCGTCTGGGATTTTGCTGTGGCTGGGAGTAGAGGCTACCGTGGCAGAGGTGGAGGCAGCACTCCTTCGGGTTGATCGAGTAGTCATTGCGAGGAAAATTGTGGAAAGTGAAAGAAAATTTCTGAGAGGTAAAATTTTTGAGAGCAAAGTAAAGAGGATGAGGATGAGGTGAAAATGAAATGGAAGTAGAGGTTTATATAGAACGAGATTTTCTGCCTGTTAGAACTGTAACGGGTGGCGCAAATAACGGGGTCAGCTGTCACGCAGTTTCTTGACGCGTCTGTCACGCGTTTCCGTGTCTGTCGCGACAACTCTGTGACATGCTGTATTTTCCGCATCTGTCGCAATAGCTGGTAACAGGCTATCACGACAGGGTTGTTCCTTTGGGCTTTATGGACTGTTGTGAATGTGGTGGGGTGGTTCATTCCTCCTCTTTGCTTTGCTTCCTTTATTTACTTGAAAACTAAAATAAACAATATATTAAAATCTTATTTCCTAAAAATATAAATAAAATAAAATAACACTAAGTTAATTTAGGAATGCCTAGAGGGGCATCTTCTAAAGTAACTACTTCCTGCATCCTTGGGGCTTTAGTCCCCAGATAATGCTTTAGCCTTTGTCCATTAACTTTGAATTGGTGTCCATCCTTAATTGATATGATTGTAATGGCACCATGAGGAAAAACTTGGACTACTTGGAAAGGGCCAGACCACCTAGATTTAAACTTTCCTGGAAAGAGATTAAACCTAGAGTTAAACAACAACACCTTCTGCCCTGGGCAGAACTGTCGTGGCAGCAGTTTTCTGTCGTGCCACTTCTTTGTTTTGTCCTTGTAGATCTTGGCGTTGTCGTAGGCCATGGCTCGAATTTCTTCAGTTTCATTCAAGTCAAGTAGCCTTTTCTGTCCTGCCTTGTCCCAGTCCATGTTAACTATCTTGATAGCCCAATACGCTTTATGTTCTATCTCGACAGGTAAATGACAAGTTTTTTCGTAAATGAGGCGGTAGGGTGACATTCCCAATGGCGTTTTAAATGCAGTCATGTAGGCCCAAAGTGCATCATTTAGGTGAAGAGACCAGTCCTTTCGAGTTGGTTTTACCATATTTTCTAGGATGTTCTTCACTTCTCTATTTGAGATTTTGACCTGCTCATTGGTTTAAGGGTGATATGTTGTTGCAATTCGGTGCTTTACTCCGTATTTCTTTAGTGCACTAGTAATTACCATGTTCTCAAAGTGCCTACCCTCATCACTAATGATTGCCCTTGGGATGCCAAACCTTGAAAAGATATGCTTGTGGAGAAATCTCTGCACGGTCTTGGCATCGTTCTTTTGAGTGGCGATAGCTACTACCCACTTAGACACATAGTCTACTGCTAGCATAATGTATAGATTCCCACAAGAGGCTGGGAATGGTCCCCTGAAGTCGATTCCCCAAACATCAAAGATTTCAACCTCAAGAATGTTATGTAGTGACATCTCATGCCTTCTAGATATATTTCCAGTCCTTTTGCATTTATCACAGTTTTTGTAAAAAGCTTGTGTATCCTTGAACAATGTAGGCCAATAGAAACCAGATTGCAGAACCTTGGTAGCGGTTTTATTTCCTCCCAAGTGTCCTCCATAAGGGGCAACATGGTAGTGATGAAGCACTTCTTTCTGTTCCTCTTGTGGTATGCATCTCCTGATGATCTGATTTGCACAATGCTTGAAGAGAAGAGGTTCGTCCCAATAATAATGTTTTGCATCATTTTGGAACCTCTTCCTAGCTTGATAATTAAGTTCATGAGGTAATAAACCACTTACAATGTAGTTGACAATGTCAGCATACCAAGGGGTTTCAGGAAACTTACTTGCCGCCATGGCTGTCGCGGCAGTGCTGGTGGCAGCGAACTACTGCTCATCTGGGAAGGTTTCCAGTATGTGAGTATTGTCTTTCTCTCTGTTCCTTCCCATCTCCAGTCTTGACAAGTGGTCCGCTACTTGGTTTTTTGTTCCTTTTTTCCTTGATGTCAATATCGAATTCTTGCAGCAGAAAAATCCAACGTATCAATCTTGGGTTAGCATCCTTCTTAGTGAACAGATATTTGAGTGCTGAGTGATCTATATGGACCACCACTTTTGTTCCAAGTATATATGGTCGGAACTTGTCAATTGCAAACACCACTGCAAGTAACTCCTTCTCTGTTGTGGTGTAATTTATTTGAGCATCATTTAAAGTTTTGCTGGAATAGTAGATCACATGAAAGAGTTTCTCCTTCCTCTGCCCTAGTGCTGCCCCGACAGCATAATCACTGGCGTCACACATTATCTCGAATGGTAGGCTCCAATCTGGTGGCTGCACTATTGGGGCTGTTACTAGCTTTTCCTTCAGTACCCTGAATGCTTCAGTACATTCAGTGTTAAAGTCAAACACACGATTATGTTCCAGCAGAAGACACATGGGTTTAGTAATTTTCGAAAAATTGGCACTGAATCTTCGATAAAACCCTGCATGCCCTAAGAAACTTCTTATTCCTTTGACTATGGTGGGTGGCAACAGTTTTTCAATAACTTCAATTTTAGCTTTGTCTACCTCTATGCCGCGGCAGCTAACCTTGTGTCCCAACACAATGCCCTCGTCCACCATAAAGTGGCATTTTTCCCATTTTAAAACAAGGTTTGCCTTTTCACATCTTTCAAGCACCTTCTGTTCCTAAGAAACCGTCAAAACTGTCTCCAAAAACGGAAAAGTCATCCATGAAGATCTCTAGGAAATCCTCCACCATGTTGGAGAATATTGCCATCATGCACCGTTGAAAGGTTGATGGTGCATTGAAAAGTCCAAATGGCATTCTTTGAAAGGCGTATGTGTCGTATGGGCATGTGAAGGTTGTTTTCTCTTGGTCCTCCGGTGCGATTGCGATTTGGTTATAACCTGAGTAACCATCAAGCAAACAATAGTAAGGCTTCCCCGCTAATCTATCTAACATTTGATCGATAAAGGGTAAGGGGAAGTGGTCCTTCTGGATAGCTTTATTAAGCTTCTGGTAGTCCATACAAACCCTCCAACCGATCACAGTCCTAGTTGGGATTAGTCCAACCGGGCTCACCCACTTGCTACCCGAGATGGCGTATATTATTCCAGCATTAAGCCACTTGATGATTTCTTTTCGCACCACCTCTCGCATAGCTTCATTCAGTCGTCTTTGAGCATCAATTATCGGCTTATTGTCATCCTCCAAGAGGATCTTATGCATGCACAATGGTGGACTGATGCCTTGGATATCAGCAATGGTCCATCCAATCGCCTTCTTATGTTGTTGTTGCATTTTGATCAGTTGATGTTCCTATTCCTGCATCAACTTAGAAGAGATGATTACGGGCAACATATCATTTAAACCAACAAAAACATATTTAAGTTTCCTTGGTAGGGGTTTTAGGTCTAAAACATGTGGCTGTTCAATGGAAGGTTTTTGGATTACATGTTCATTCGAGGTATAATTCAAAGGCTCGAAAAACTTACCTGGACGTGTGCCTATCCAATTTACCTCCTTAGGGCCATTAGTATCGGATGCATCTATGTCTGAGGAGTCACTGTCGTCGATGCTGTCATGACAGTCTTCAAAGTGACTGCGGTGGCAGTGACCAAATTTCATGTCGTGACAGTTCGATCTGATGCAGGGTTGGTCTAAGACTGCTTCTGAAATTGCCTTGCATTCTACCTCTGCATCAGCTTGTTTCATTTCTTGGAGAACATTGAGCTTTATTTGTTGGTCTTTTACTCTCATAGTAAGTTCTCTTTTCTCTACGTTGATCATTGTTCTGTCTATGGCTAGGAAGGGTCGCCCCAGGATGATCGCTGCATTTTCATCTGCTTCACAGTCTAAAAGAAGAAAGTCAGCAGGAAAAATAAACTTATCCACTCTTACCAAGATATCTTCAATCTTTCCTTCCGGTTGTACGTAAGAGCGGTCTGCCAGTTGTAGCATGACTGTCGTGGGTCTTGCTTGTCCAATGCCTAGTTTCTGAAATACATATTTGGGCACTAGATTAATTCTAGCACCAAGATCACAAAGTGCCTTACTCACAAACTTGTCACCAATTATGCAAGGTATGATGAAGCTTCCCGGATCCTTCTTTTTTCGGGGGGACGCTTATGTAGGATTGCCATGCATCCTTCTGTCATCATCATTGTTTCAAATTCCCCAAGTCTCGACCTCCTGGACATTGCATCCTTCAAAAACTTTGCATAACCAGGCATATGGTTGATGGCTTCTAACAACGGAATGTTGATGTGTACTTGCTTAAAGACATCATAGATTTTCTTAAGCTGGTACTTCTGTTTCTGTTTCTTTAACCGCTGCAGAAAAGGGGGTGGAGGACGGTAATCTTCAAGGCATCCTTCACATGGAAGTCGGATTTGAGAGGGCTCAAGATCTCCAGTTTCTTCTCTCTGCTCCTTTGTTTCTTCTGCTGTCGTGCAGGTGTGAGACAACACACTGTTTCTCTTTTGCCGGGGCAGTGTTCACGGTAGGTGTCTGTAGGGTCGGTTCTTTACTCGATGTTTCTTTTATTATCGACCCTTGTAGTTGTTTCCCACTCCTCGTTGTAATAGCCTTGCACTGCTCATGTGTGGATTTTCTAGTGACCTTAGTATCACTAGGGAATCCTTCATTCTGCCTTGGGTTTATGAATTGTGAAACCTGGCCCATCTGTGTCTCTAAGGATTTTAGGGTAGCCTCATGGTTTGTCATTCTCATTTATGTCTTATCCATGAAGGATTCAGTTTTCTTGACAAAGTGATCCATGTTTTCCATATATGCTCCTGTTTGAGACATGAACGTGGCCAGGGTCTGTTCCAGTATGCTCGTTGTGGCTACCGGCTGCTGTTGTGGCTGCTGTTGTGGTTGCTGTCATGACAGAATCCTAAGACCTCCTTGGTTCTAGTTGTTCTGGATTGGAGGGTTCAGTGCGTTGTGGGGGTTACTCCAGGAAAATTTAGGGTCCTTCCTCTAGTTTAGATTGTAGTTATTGGAGTCATAGGTTATATTCCTATTATAGTTTCCAACATACATCCCTTCTTCCAATTTGGGGTCCTTAGAATCCTTCCGCTGCAGATTTTCAACTATCTTAGTGAGGTATGCAATCTGAGTTTTGACCGAGTTCTCAGCTTCGTATTCCTTTACAGATATTCCTCATTTACCTCCTCTTTGAGCTATAGGAAACTGCTCATCATTCTTTGCTAACTTTTTCAACACCAGCATTGCATCGTCTGGTTCTTTATCCAATAGTAACCCATTCGCTGTTGAATCTATCCTCATTCGAGTGTGTGCATTGGCAGCATTGTAGAATTTGACAACCTGATTCCGTACAGGGAATCCTTGCATTGGGCAGTTTCGTAAAAGAGTCGTAAATCTGTCCCACGCCTCATGCATTGGTTCGTCATCTTCCTGTTGAAGAGTAGCAATCTCGTTACGCAATCTTTCAGATAATTGAGAAGGGTTAAAATGAGAAAAGAATTCACGATAGAGATCCGCCCAAGTTCTTATTGAACCCGATGTTAACTTATTCCACCAGGTTTTTGCTCTATTCCTCTATGAATGAGGAAATAGCCGGAGCCTCAGTACTTCTGGGCTTATTCCTGACTGTCTGAACGATCCACAAATCTCTTGGAAAGTTTTCAGATGTTCACGTGCGTCCTCAGTAGCAGAACCACCAAAGTGGCCAGCGGAATTTATCATGCTAAACATTACTTGTTTCAGTTCGAAGTGTTCAGCTTCCACATCTGGTAGCGTAGTTTCCAGTTCAACATGGTCGTTATCCATGTACTCTCGATAAGTTTGTCGTGTTGCTGAGGCAACAGGCGGCGACAGATCTTCTCGGGCATCATTAAGAGGATCTACATTACCCCTGAGGTTGTTGTTGTTGTTGTCATCTTCCCTATTGCCTTGTCTTTCGTTCACCATTGCTTCCAGTGTTTCCTTAAGATAGTTGTTTCTTTCTATCAAGAGTCGGGCTTGGTTCCTGAGTTGATATGCGCGTTCGATTTCTGGATCTTATTTGTAGTCAGGTTCCTTACCACGTCTCGATCTGCTCATAAGCAATAAGAGAACCTTGTGAAAGGCACGAAGAAAATAAAACAACGAAAAACATAAAATAAAAAACAACGTGCAGTAATTAAAAGGTACGATATGTTGCCAGTCCCCAGCAACGGCGCCAATAACTTGTTACGTGTAAATAAGACTATCGCAAATAGTGCAAGTGTACACGACGCAAGTAGTAAAGTGATACTAGAGTATCAAATATCGTCTCCATATGGACTAGAAATAACTCTACCCTTAGATTGCTGCACAAGAAAAAGAAATAGTTTAAATGATTGTTTGGAGTAATCTTGAGTAATAACTAAAGTAAAAGATAAGGCAAACAAATTGAGAAAATAGGTCGGTATTGATTTGCTCAGTAGTGCAGGTGTTGCACTGTTCAGAGGAACTTCTGTTGTTCGGTCGTCGTGCCTGTCGCGGTAGAGGTCCGTTGATGTCGCGGCAGCGATCAATAACTTCGTACTTCAAGTTTGACAAGAATCCCTTCTATGACTTGTCATATCCCTAGGTTAAAGTTCTGTTGATGAACACGTCTTGGATGATACCTCCCGTCGTGAATCAAAGGGTGAACATCAATGTTTGTGAATTCTTCTTTAGCCACTTAACCTTGTACTTATCCTTAAGCCAAGATGGTTTAACCATAAACTAGAAAACACGTATTTACTCCTTTCGAATGCTTAAGTCTCTCAATATCAAGCAAATGGATAACCTCACAATGCTCTCTCGATGCTCTTATGAGATGTTGAAAACCAGAGTAAATAAACTTGAAGTTTTATTACTTGAACATAAAAAATCCTAAGAACAATATAATCCTCACAACTAGGGGTGGGAATTGTCGGGTACCCGGAAAACTGGGTACCCGGACGATCCGGGTACCTCTTTAAACGGCCCGTGTCCCGACCCATTAAATTCGGGTACCCGTAAAATTCGGGTACCCGGGTAATCGGGTACCGGGTACCCGGGTAATCGGGTACCGGGTACCCGGTTCATATTTTTATTATTTTTTTATTATTTTAGAATTAAAAAAATCATATGTTAAACACAAAAATATTTTAAAAAATTAAACTTAAAACTTAAAAGAATATAATACAAACATAGAAAAAATATAGGGATTTAAACTTAATTTTAGAGTGAAAATATTAAGAAACATAAAATAAAAATATAATTTTAAATATAAAAAAATATATATTAAATTTTATCGGGTCGGGTCGGGTACCCGGTAAGAGAAAACTCTCGGCCCGTGTCCCGGCCCGTGTCCTGGGAAATTTGCCGGGTCGGGTAATATTTTTTCGGGAATTACCCGGTATTTTTGTTTCGGGTAGTTGGGTTTTCGGGTCGGGTCAATCGGGTCGGGTATTTTCTCCCACCCCTACTCACAACTACTTTACAAGATCAACCCTTAGCCCTTGGGGAAGTTTAGAACATGATGGTGAGAGAGAAACAACTAGGGTTTTGGGGGAAGACGACTAGGAGCCAAATATCCCTCTCTAGGTCGAATTGCATGCCTTTATATAGGCCTTGGGTCCAAGTTTTCTAATATGGCAAGAATACAAGTTCAAATTAAAGTACAACTCTATTTAAAGGCTAAATCTTTTGAGTAGATGTCTTCAATTCGTCCTCTTTTCTTGCTTTGACTTTCTTCCTTGAACTTTGGGCCTGGCCTTCCTTCTACTTCAGGGCTCAGAAAAATATGGGAGTGATCCACGATAGACTGGCTCGAAGTCCTCCATCTGTCGTGTAACACCCCTCACCCGGTTACGAGCGAGCGATGTTACTATTCGGGTGATGGACAGATTCATACATGTCAACACATCAAACATACAATTATATGAGATTCAATTCATACTTAACAAGCATCAAAGCAAACAATCATATAATCATTTATCCAATAACAAGTTCATAAATACATATAGGTGAGCCAATTTAAAACTTTTCTAACATGAATCTTATATTCATATTGCAAATGTATATTAACAAGCCTAACTAACATACATGTATTCAATCAAACTCATGAACATTTGATTCAAGTATACCAGTGCTTCTTATTCGAATACATAAGACAATCAAATATTATCTATATACATATCTTAGTTCATATTACAACACAACCATACAAATACATATAACAACTTTCAAACAACCTAAATCATATACAATAGTATTCGAAATCAGCATTCATTATATTCTAATATTCTATTACCATTCGAACTATACAAATCATCCAACAACAATTCTAGATGCAACCTTCCTAATTCAAATAAAGATAACATACTTATACATATTCAACCATTCAAATCCATCAAGGGCATGAACCATATAAATGATACTCAAATTCATATCAAGCTTAGTTAACTTCAAACATAGTTCATTCATATCATCATATCCATATTTACATAAACATTCATCAAGTCATTACGTAATATAACTTGTCTTAGTTTTATACAAACCAAACTTATCTATTACATGTTCCATAATGCATGACAAACTAACTTAGACTATGCCACCAACTAGGAGACTAAGCAAGATTATATCATACTTGTTCTTGGCTTGCGAAGCTCTCGGAACAAAACGGATGGCTTTCGGATATCAACGGACCTGTTATTTTGGAAGAAGGAAACAAAGAGAGTGATAAGTACACATAATGTACTTAGTGAGGCAGCCCTAAACTTTACTAGTTTCAATCTTTTAAAGTCTTATTCCATCTTTAAGGTTACTTAGCTAAGCTTAGGATATATATGTTCTCCTAGCTATTCCATCAAAATCAAGTTAACTTAACTAGTTTCATAAGCTAATCAACAGGGCAGCAAGCATTCATATGAAACATATCAATTTGGGCAGCAAGCTACATGTACATTTCATACTAAATTGGACAACAAGCAACATATACAATTCAAGCCAAATTTGGGCAGCAAGCACATGTACAATTCAAGCTAAATTTGGACAGCAAGTACATGTACAATTCAAGCTAAATTGGAGAACAAACAACATGTAATCTCATTGTCATCTTGGCAGCAACATTTCATAGTTTCACATCACAACATAGTTCATTTAAATCTCAACCAAGTACACATATTCATTCCATGTTATAAGGGCTAATACCCAACTTGTTCATTCAAACATATATCATTGTTCTAATCATGTTTTACCTTGGATGATTAATGAAATAGGTAATCAAGTCTTCATGTATCATGTAACTTTAGATACTCAAAGTATCAATTTCTCATTTCAACTTATAACAGAGGATGCATAGGCATCAATGGTGACTTACCACCATTCAATTAGCAAGGTGACTAACCACCTTATCAGGTTTATAGGTGACTAACCACCATCCTGTAACAAAGATCAGAGGAGCTCAATGACTCTAAGGCATGCCCTTCTACCTATAGACACTAATCAAACCAAGGACTTTACTTGTCTTTCTTTATTAACAATAGCATTTTACTTGTTTATCAAACACATATCACAAAGTCATGTACACATTCAATCATGTTTACATTGTGCACATTCAAGCCATGCTCAATCAAATTTCCAGCAAGCATTTAGCATCATTTCAATCATATAACCATCTTCAAACAGTAGCTAAATCATCCATAAATTCAATTCAAGTGGCTCAAACAACTCATGTCACAAAGCAACCCATATAGACATCAACTAGCATATCTAGATAGCATCATATACCTAGTTCATAGTTCATTCCTTTAGTCCTTCTTCCTTAGCATTTAAATTTACCAATCCATTATTAAGTTCATTACATGCTTCATTTTAAATCATCCAAGAAACATAAACACATTGGTTGAGACACTAATCTCAACCCTAAACTAGCTACACTCACAAATACTTCCAAGCTTAGTTGTTATCCTTGATGATGATTCCTTTCCCCCTTCTCTTTGCTTGATCACTCCTTGAATCCTCTTGAAATTCTTCACCAATGTGATCTTAAAACATAAAATATCATATACAATATCCATTAGTAATTAATTCAAACATATAAATTCATTTATTTAAGCATAATCACCTAGACAAGTGAATCTGCCCCCTAAACTGGCAGTTTGAGTAACCTCTACTAAACTGGTCATATCTTTTTACTCACAACTCCAAATAATGAGTTCTTTACCATTCTAGAAAGCTTATAAACACACCTTTACAACCATGTATGGCACATAATTTTATCATTTCCCAGTTAATACAGTTTTACATTTGAAAACATGACAATTTCAGGGCCTAATCTGTCCAAGCTTAACCTAGTGACTTTAGTGCATTTAAATCCTATATTTCACAATTCATTTGATTCTAATCTATTAACCACATTAACCTACATGTATTAACATAACAATGAAGTTCTAACATCTTTAAAAACAGAGCATTGAAGTCCTCATTTTTAACAATTTCACAAAACAGTCCCCTTTTAATCCATTTTAATCCTCTATGTGATCTAAATGCATTTAACCTATCAATTGGGACTTAATTCAAGCTTGGTAATTTAATTTTTATTCATTCCATGATTCCCCTGTTTCAAGAATAAATTTTCAGAATTTATTAACACCATTTTGACTCCTAAACATTTCGAATTTCACAATTTAGTCCAGCAGATTCCAAATTCATTCAGTTTCAGTCCAGTCAACTTCTAACAACAATTTAGAGACCTATACTTAACATTTTTGAGCAAATCATACCTCTATTCCATGTAAAATTTTGTCCTCTACAACTTTGTATAAGAACACTTTTTCCAGAAATGACTCTAACATGCTCAATTTTCTAGATTTCTACAGGGTATCATACAAGTACGAATCTGGGCAGATTCATACCTAAGTTCATGTTCATGCAATTTTTCCAGAAATTCATCAATAAATTCAAGAACCCAGAAATCTAACATCACTATAACACATTTTTAAACATTTTCCAGCAACCATTCATAACCAAAACCTAACAAAACATCATCCTAATTCAAATTACAAGACCGAATAGCATAGATGTGTACTTACTTTAAATCCAATGAACATGCATGTATGAATGGTTTAATTTCCAGCAACCATTTTGTTTTCCCTTCTTAGTTTCGGTGAGAATGCAGAATGAAGAAGAAGATAGTGATAACTTTGGTGTTTCTCTCTAAGTGATGTTTATCTAAGTGTCCGTATGTGGTCTTATTAAGGACACATGGATTGCTTAGTCTCCATGTATGTCAACTAACTTAGTTTTAGTTTATTTTAATTGAAGTCATCAGCCCACTAATGCATTGTTTCTATTAATCATTTATACTTTAATTATCATATTTTAATCATATATATATATATATATAGCTTGTACATATATATTTTCATCATCTCACCGAATTGTACATGTATTTATGAATACACTAATTTACATCTCATACTATTCAACATGTGAATATATTAGTTACCAATTTAATCTTAGTTAGATTATAATTATTTATGTTATCATCGTCATTTTTCTATCGTTCGAACTAGGGTACTTTTCAGGGTGTTACATGTCGAGTTCCACTTCAGTTTTCCACCTCAGTGTCCTACTGTCGTGTTAGCTGCCATGGAAGATGTCATGACAGACAGTGCTCTTTGTCCTTCAACTTCTAGCTCCGCAACTCGCCTCTGCTCCTTTGCTGCCATGGATGCTGCCGCAGCAGATACATGCAAAAGTAACCAAATTCAGCAACATCTGTACAGTTTTATCCAATTGTGATGTGTATGCAAAAATCTATCCTAAATGCAATTAGTCATGCTTGAGTGCAGCAAAAAATAGGTAAATGAGGGGTAAAATATAAAACATTTATGCACTCAACATATACCATCATTCGGGAGGTGTTTGTCAAACTTTCCCCGGGAGATATACCAGCATTCCCAGTTTTCCTGATGAGCCCTATGCCAATGACGATGTCGTGCTAACTAATCCAGTTAGTCAAAACGTTCCAGCCATTCCAGCAATGCCTGTAAGTTCAACCAGTCCATTCACTCCTGTCAATCCAATTAGTCTAGTTAGTCTAGCCAGTTCAGAATCCAAGGCCCCAACTCTTATGTCCCCGATGCATGTTGAATCTGCCAGCACTGATTCCTCCTCTAAGCTAGAGGAAATCCATGAAAAATGGCCAAAGCTAAGCCAGTTACACCACAAGCTACCCCTGCTAAGAAAAAGGAGGACATTAGAGCTTCAATTGCCGCCTCCAAGCAAGGCTGGAAATGAAAGAAAAGTATGGCCCCTGAACGTGGGAGCCTAACCATGAGAAAGACCAGTGATAGAAAAGAAGAAGAAACTCATGCCAAATGCGAGGAAGCCTCGTCTGAAGAGGATTCCTATTCTTCCTAAACTCCTTGCATTTCATTCTATTGCATATTCATGATCATGCATTTTTATTTTTCTATTTTTCTTGTATATATGTGTTGTTTAACGCATTGAGAACAATGCAAATCTTGGGTTTGGGGTGTGCATTTCTTCACATTTATACCATGCATTTCATGTTTACATTTATGTTATCATATGCCATTTAGGTCATATAGATAGTTGCACACCGAACCATAATAAAAAAAGAAAAAGAAAATTTTACCTCGATTTAGTTTTTAAGTTTGTTAACATTTGTTGGGCAAGTTTTATTTGATCTAGGTATCTGTCCAATGAGAAAATTTTAATCTATAGTTTCCATGCCATGCCAACAGGATAGTATGCCAGGATTGCTTGGCAATTGATCTCTAGTTTAGGAAAGTTAATTTACACTTAACACGTGATATGTATCTAGTTCCCCTAGCAAAATTGGACTGTTTGAAACTATGCTCAAATTATAAAAAAATGATGTCGAGGTAAAAAGAGCATAAGGCAACAATGTTCTGCCAAGACAATGAAACTCTCCTCTACCTAGGGATAATAAGTACTTAGGCTTCGTGATTTTCTCCCTCTTAGTTCTTAAGTCAAAAACCTTAAGAGTATGAGTTGAAGAGAAAGCCTAGTGATGTCTGGATTAAGGTGGAAATTCGTGGTATGCTCCCTCTTATCCCTCATGCTAAATAGTGTCACGAAGCAAGCTTAAGATAATGCCAGAGACCCTTGGCAAAGAAAAGGAAAAAATAAAAATAATAATCTGAGTTTAGAAAGTAAAATTGGCTAAGGTGTGAAAGGATACATGATGCATATTTCCTGCACATCATGCACTCTTCATAAGCTTATACTAGAGTAATTTTGTTGCATTTGAATTGCTATCTGCTTGGCACAATTACACAGAGATACTGAGGACAAAAATAGAGCCAAGTTCAGCTTGCCAGCATATGTTGGCATTACCAACCAAAATTTTGTCGAGGTAAGTTTTTACAATTTTTATTTTTTCTTTCTTTGCATTACTTGAGGACAGTCAATGAGTTAGGTTTAGGGGTGTGTTACCTCTCCAAAAGTACTATTTTAATGCCAATTTTACAACACTCTTTCTTGTTTTTAGGTACATTTAGTTGCATTAGATTTCTAGAATCATGCATTTGCATAAGGAGATTAGTTTTCTATCTATGCAGGGTGAAAGGTTGTTTTGTGGTTATTTTGCAGGTTTGGCATAGGATTTGGAAAAGGAAAGCAACACAGTTAGGATTACCAAGATAAATGCCAAGTGATGTTCGCATAGAAGGACTAGACGGTGCCAAGCACTTGTTGGCAAAGAAGTGTACTTGATGCCATGGCAAGAGATTGTTGAACCCAGAAAAAATAGGAAAGGATCAGGCTCCTAAAAGATCGCAAATGGATCAATCTCCGAAAAAATAGAAGATAAGGTGATGCCAAGCTATGTTGGCAAAGACATGCCAAGCTCGTGTGCCAAGGCAACACTGGCAAGACGACATCATCCCTAGCTTGATAAGATATCACACCGATCGGATGAGTCTTATCTCTTATACTTGTAGCATTTTGAAATTCAAATGAGGAAGTTATCCTATTCCCTTCCCTTGCACGCCTTTAAATACAACCAACCGATCAAGCATGGAAGGAAGAGAACTGAAGACTTAAAGTGATTAGAGTGAGGTGTTGGAGAGCTCAATGAGTGACGGTCAGCTATATCTAGGAAGGGTGGTTCAACCACTTGGCCGAGAGCTTGGATTTGAGGGCTGCATCAAAAGACCCCTCTCCCCCACTCTTTTGGTTTTAAGTTGTCTTACTTTTATTTTAGGATGATGTATCTGAAAAAGGTTATGGTTTTGTTGGGTAAACCCCTCACCATGAACTAATTTCATAGTTGGTGGGGGATGTTTGGTTTAAACGTTAATTTTATGCCTCAGTTATTTGAATACAATTCTGTTTCGGCAAAGTTTTTCTATCCGACATGCTTTCTTGTTTCTAACAGTAAATACCAAGCGAGAGCTAGCATTACTGTTTTTCTAAATACTTTGCCAAAGCGAGAGCTAACATAATTAGCCTATTGCTCCTCAATATCTTAACAGACTTGGGAGGCAATGATCACTTGGTGGATACTTGCGAGAGAAGCTTCGAGTGAAGTCGTTCAAGTAGATGAACTTAAATCGGTAGTGATATCTGCCCTCTCTGAGTAAGATTGGTTCTTAATCAACTTGATTCATTTACAAATATGCACTATAGAGATATAGGGGTTTTTACATAATCAAATTATGGCAATGTCCATCGAGAGAGGCTTTGCTAATGTTAAATCTGCTTGGCAAACAATACCAAGATAATTTGTCATCAAGGCTGGCATGAACAACGTTAAAACTAGGCATTCCCTGCCATCACTCATCATTCATTAAAAGCACCCTCTTTGCCCCTTTTGCCAGCATTATTTTACACATCTTCCAAAGAGTCTACACTCGCCCCTTGAGCACAACTATTGCGGTAACATCCCTTGTAGACGCAATTCTTGTGGCTCCTTGTAAAGGGGCATGGGGTGTCCCTTAGTAACCAAAATGCCTTCGCAGAAGTTACTGCGAATGTTATAGAGGCGGTACGAGAAAGCATGGCAAGAAAAATAAGGGCTTATGGCTCAAAGAGGTGCTCCTTGAGCGGGGAACAAAAAATTCTAGGAAAAAGGCCAGAGATTGATCTTGGGATTATCAGGTTTTTTCCTGAGTTGGAATGCGGTTCCCCATCCGTTTCGCTCATAATACCAGACACTTTTTTTTGCTGATGTGAGTGGCACTGCTAAGAGCACTACTTTTGCCAACCTAGGCGATGGCCTTTCTATCGTTTGGGGCTCTTCAAGTATTTGAAGTGTTCTGTTATTGCTGACATATGACTGTTTGAATTGTATTCGAATAGTCGTGGCGCTTCTCCGCCTTGCTCAAATATTAGAAGGACCGTTGAGGGGGTTGGGGTGTTCTTCAGGAATTATGTTGTGTTCAACTTAAAATGGAAAGGAATACAGAGACCCATCTTGAGGAAAATACTAGGCTGCATTCGCAAGCGGGTGGTTATACCTCTTTACTTGAAGGAAATGCTAGGTTGTGCTCGCAGGTGGAAAAGCATGTCGCACTGTTAAAAGGAGCTGCGAGAAGAACATGAGGTGGAGATTACTAAGAGAACGAAAGAAATTGATCGTTCTCTTAGGATTAAGGATAGACTGCTTGAAGCTATAGAAGGGAGCTTCAAGGCTGAAATTTAATATCTTATAGAGAGGTTGGTGCAAGCAGAGAATGTAGAGGAGGAAATCTTCATGAGTTTTGCTAGAAAGTTGTTAGAGCTTAAAAAATCTCACAAGAATGATACATGGTATTAGAAGCTACTCACTATGATGTTATGGCGGAGAAAGTTAAGGTAGTTGCAGAAACAAGCTCTACCCTTATGGTTAGATTGATGGAGAGGTCTCGAGATGTTTCCATTCTTAACTTTCAGCTATCACGAGGCCCTTTCGATGTTCGAGTTGTGGATTTTGGCGCCCTTTGTGAAGTAGCTACGGATTTTTACGTGAGAAACCCTTGTGCACTCTCTTGGGATTGCTTCACTGCAACGTATATGAGAGTTTTAGTCCCTTCTACTTTTGGTTTGACTGCTTCCCTTTCCTCGAGCGTCCGTGATGGTGCTGCCAATAGGGGAAGCGACGATGACGCTTTGACTGATTGCAGTAAGGTTTTATAAAATGTTTTTTTTTCTTTTCTTTCTATATGAAAAGAGGGTTTGATTTAGGGATTTTCTGGATTATTTTGCTATTTTAACGAAGTTGGGATCTTATTTGGAAGTGGTTTTCTTATGGTGGATGATGCGTATGACATGACCGTATTATGCGCAGTATTTCTTTTAAGAACAAATTTTCCTTGTTAATGTGCCTTATTTTATCCGTTCACTTTGTCATCATCATCTTGTGTGAAACGATGGTAAAAAAGGTGGGTACTAAGTGTGGCTCTACTTTTATTATTATTATTATTATTATTATTATTATTATTATTATTATTGGCGCAGTGTTCGGTGACCTAGACAGTTCAAGACATGCTTGTGATGAGAGAGTATCTGACTGGTAGTGAGAAGTATGTATGTCCTTTTGGAAATTGGGTGAACGTAATTATGTAACAGAGGTATTTTTATTATGTATTTATTTATGTTATTATATATATATATATATATGTATTTATTAGTATTGTTAATTTTATAGATTGGGAATCAAATGTTGGTATTTATGATTCCCTGGGTAGGCGTACATAACATCATCGTTAGATGTGCCTGATGTTTATTATAAACATGGTATCCTTGAGTGTGCAGCTAACGTACGAGTGGTTCATATTTTCTTATGTGGTTTTGTTTTTACGATTTTTCTTGTATCATTTTGAGAGGAAATAAATTATGTTTGCGGAGAGAAGTAGTTTTTTGAGGCCACTTTTGACTGAATTTGGGGGAATGCCAACATTGTAGTTTGGGTCATATATATCATCATGCGATAGTATTTGGAAGGCTTTGATTAGCCATTTGTAGTGTGGTGTGGTGGAGTTGGGAAAGGGGAATGCTTGTTGTCCTCGGGCATTCTGCCAACCATCAACTGAAGTTGCAAGCTAAGATTGCTCAAGGAGCTACGATACTTTTTGTGCTTCGCTAATTTAATGTTGGGATGGGTTCTTGTCCCCTCGGTGAAGAGAGATTTATGAAAGACATTGAAATTAGACTGGTACTGTAGTGTTCATATTGCATTCCCTCCCTCTTTTTGTTTGCTCACGTATCTTTTTTGCCCCACGGTAGAAGTCCAGGTGGTAATTTATTTATCAATTGTGGGTTTGCGTATCATGGGATGAATGGGTGACTCCAACCAAAGATTTGGAGTGATGAAACTTGCTCTTACGCAAGTATGTGCCTTGAAGTGATGCCAAGGAGGCTTTGATAGCTAAGATTGGAAGTGAATATTTGGATCATAGGATTTTTGTAAATTCGCAATATTGCATTGTATAGGAGTGGTAATAGTATGTATTTCTATTATTTTTGCTTTTCTGGCTAGTTTATCTCTTGTCTCCTAGTGTGTAGAAGTTTTGTGAGCTTTTGTTCCTTTTTGAGTTGTGTGCTAATGGCAATTACTTTTTTAGTTGTTTTAGACATGCTGCTGTTATTTTTGTATTTATTTTGTTTAGTTTCTTATAAGAAGATATTACTTTGCCGAAGGAAGTTGTATTCATGTGTTATTAGTAATTTTGATGGGATTTTTACTTATGGATAGTAAAATTTTGCCTTGTGATGTTCGTCATTCTCAGGTGAGTGGCATATGATGTGAAATTTAATTTGCTTTGTATGTGTTGTTGTTTGCTTGTTGTTTGTTTTTTATTATTTTGAAATACGATCGCAAGGAACTTTGTAGTAGTTATGCTTGGATGGTTACGCGATGAGTTTAGTTGTATGCGACTGCTTCTGATGTTAAAAGTTTGCAATAGGCAAGAGTGGCGACCTGCCTTTCACTACGTGTTCGCGTTCTCATTAGGGTAAAGGGAACAAATCTTGCTAATTTGGAAAAAGGGGGATTTTGGTTTCTTTTATTGAGACATGAATAATATAGGCTGAGATTGCTTATGTTGTGGTTTTCTATGTAGTTCCACTGTTTAGCGTACGATTTCTTCATGATTGTATTAGCTATTTAGCATAATCCATTTTGTTGTGCTTTGCGGGATCAACAGTAGCGGTGTTTTCTAAATGTAATTATGCTCTTTGATATTCGTGTAGCTTGCTTGATGCATGTTAGTTTTACGGTGATTTAGGCAATTTGAGGTAGGTCATGATGAAGAGTGACAGTTTTGATTGGATTTGTCAGCTGCTCGGGACTATTCATGCATTTATTGATTGAAAGACTAGAGGTTGCGTATTTTAGGCTATTTTTTAATATTTGCAAATCCAGGAATTGAATGTTCGTGTTCATATTGGAGTTTGGAAAGTCAAAGCTTCGTGTTTTTATCCATTGCTATAAATCGGAATCCCGTAGGGTTATGCTTTTAGAAGTTGATTTGCAAGTGGAGTACTCTTTCTTAGTGGTTTTTCTGTTGTACAACTTTGGTTGTATGATTTTAAGCGGCGGGAGAGAAGGCAAACATGTTTATTGTGTTGGACAGTATGTCTAAATTTTGTATTGTAGATCTTGGGGGTCGTTTAGTGCCTGTTTTATTTGTATCGACACGCAATAGAATTCAAAGGTGTATGGGTGGCCCTTTGTAGAGATGAACATCGACATGTGCATCAGCTACTAGGGAGGAACATGTGCTTGTCTCTTGCCATTGTTTTCGTTTTGAAACAACAAAGAGAACATGTGTTTGTCTCTTGCCATTTTTCCGCTTTGATGCGCTTTAGTGGAGCATTGGTATATTGGCTTGAGGAAGAATCTCTCGTGTTGGGACATCCCTAGATAACCCACTTCTATCTCATTAGTGGGATCTGTTGTCGGTCTTTGGTCTTCCTAGGTTAAGTTCGCTTGGAAGAATCTTTGGGTGATTCCCCCTTATGGATTGTATGACTGTTGCATTCGTTTATTATGTTTATATTGGAAAGCTTGTTTCTATCAGTATTTGTAGTGTTGTGACCATTTGGTTTCGTTGAATTGTTCGCATATTGTACTAATTTTCAAGGGGTAGTCTGCATGTTTATTTTGTCTGCTGATGTACGACGTTTTCATTAGCGGGTTTATAGTTGCTATTGTAATTATTTTTTGAATATATGCATACCTTTCCTCTCGATTGCATATCTCTAATCGACGATTAATGTTGCGCCTTAGTTTGTGCGTGGTTATTATCTTTCTGTCACGCTTATTATTTTTTCGTACAAATAGTAAGCTTATTATCCTTCAGACGATCCTTTATTTATGTTTAGCTCGCTTGCTTCGGAAGCGGTGACGGTTGAGCTGGTTCATGTATGCACACTTCTCAAAAGCGGCACACGCTCAAATGATCTTTTTTTATTTTAGTTCGCTTGCTACGAAAGTGGCGGTCGTTGAACTGATTCCTGTATGCACGCTTCTCAAAAGCGGTGGACGCTCAGACGATCCTTTGTTTATTTTAGCTCGCTTGCTTCGGAAGCGGCAACTGTTGAGCTGATTCTTGTATGCACGCTTCTCAAAAGCGGTAGATGCTTAGATGATCTTTTTTTTATTTTAGCTCGCTTACTTCAGAAGCGACAACCGTTGAGCTGATTCATGCATGCACGCTTCTCAAAAGTGGGAGACACTCAGACTATCCTTTTTTTTATTTTATCTCACTTGCTTCGGTCGCGGCGACCGTTGAGCTGATTCCTATATGCACACTTCTCAAAAGTGGCAGACACTCATACGATTCTGTGTTTATTTTAGCGCGCTTGCTTCGGAAGCAGTGGACGTTGAGCTGATTCATGTATGCACGCTTCTCAAAAGCAGCAGACACTCAGACGATCCTTTGTTTATTTTTGCTCGCTTGTTTCAGAAGTAGCGACGTTGAGCTGATTCCTGTATGCACGCTTCTCAAAAGCAGTGGATGCTCAAAATATCCTTTTCTTTATAGAAGAAATAAGGACTACCACCACTCAAGAAAATGAAGCAAGGGTTTTTATTTTTGTTTTTATTATTATTATTATTTATTTTGATCAAAATAGTCGCATAGAGCGTGCTATAAGACGTGTATAATGATGAAAAAATGAAAGCGAAATACATATTGAATAATATAAGTTATATTGTACCTTTATATGTTTGGTGTGTCTCTGCTCTGTGACGAGTTTTTCAATCTCTTGCGTCTTCGATGTCGTGCTTAGCTGCTAAATGGTCAGTGACCTTACATCGGGAGTCAATCTTAATCGCTCTGCAAACCAACATGGAGGACACAGGGAGCTACAAATTAAATTCAAATCTTTATAGCTTCGAATTTCATCAGTAGGGATTACTTCTTTTCATCCTGGGGGAGGATTATGAGGGCTTCTTACATCCCTCAATCGGACTTCCCACCTCTTATGCTCTTGCTCTCCTCCATATCACTTGTGGCGCTCTTGGCTTTATATCTCCCATCTGAACCTCTACATGCCAGCATGTCTTTTTCTTTGTCGTAGTCTTGTCGTCTTCCTTTTCTTACTGACGAGTTGTGGCTATGTGATTGGTTTTTATTGCATGCATGTGCCGCTTCTCCTTGATGGCCCTTTGTTCACAAATTATTCTGCATGCTGGCCGATTGGCTACCTTTAACTTTGAATGGGGGAAGTTTCATTTTCCCCCTCTTTCGGCTTTTTCCTATCTCCATCCATTCCTTTATTCATGCTCCTGTTGGGGGGCTCCCTGTTTCTCTATGAGGATTTGACCGAAAAAGTGAGGAACACGTCTTTATTCCACGCTCACTGCACCAATTGTTGATGACCAAAACAATCAGGGGTTGGATACGGTGGCTCGACGATGGTCAAGATGGTTTCCTTGAGTCAGGACTTGTGCATTAATCTTATTTTGGGGTAGTGATGATGTTTGGAATGGACGGGGTTCTCTCCTATCAATTGCATGTCTAATTTTATACTACTCAAACAGATGTCATAATGGGGTAATCGTGGCGCATTGATTGGAGGGGCTATGACTTGGTTTCTTAGGTCCTTCTTGATACTCGTAGTAGGCGCATGCACAATCATATGGTTACCTAGTGAGGCATGATGTTGTAAGCGGTCTTGCCTGTTCGCCTGCTAATTGCAAAGGTCCCCGCTTAGTGCGCAAGTGCGGTTTTGCGTGCGTTTCTATGATATTCGTTGAATGTCCCTTATGTTCTATCATTTGTAGTCTTTCTTACTGCGGCTTCGACACGTGGCGACTTATGCTTACATGTACTAACACCATCCTTCAAAATTCATGTTGAATTTTTCGATGATAGGATTCCAGAGAGGTGCATTATTACGTAAGTGTCCCAGTGGTAATCCTAAATATGAAGTATGAAACATTCCCTTACTTCATTTGATGTCTTCTAGCCACGCACTGATGCAACTATCCTCCACATTTATCCCATACATGTTTTTCTTCTTCATATTGAGCTTCAAACCAGAAGCCACTTCGAAAACTCTCAAGATTCTTTTAATGTTCTTTGGATTCTTTGCATTTGCTTCAACAAAAATAATTAGGTCATCTACAAATTACAGGTGCAATATTGTAAAACCATTGTGTCGTACAGCCACGCCACTAAAGAGTTTTAGTTCCACTGCTCTATAGATAAACACATTCAAGGCTTCCCCAATAATGTTGAATAGTAATGGAGATAGGAGGCAACCCTGTCTCAATCCCCTTTTTATAGAGAATGAATTACTCGGGACTCCATTGATCAGCACCAAAATTGAAGCCGTTGATAAACACAATTTGATCCACTTGCGCCACTACGACCTGAAACCCAATTTTTGAAGAATAAAGTCCAGAAATGACCAGTCGATTGTGTCATAGGATTTCCTAAAGTCAGCTTTGAAGACAATTGCTTCCCTTGAATTTCACTTTAAATCATCTTTGACCCCATTAGCGAATAGTGTGCAATCTAAAATCTGCTTTCCCATAATGAAAGCAAATTGATTGTCACCCACGACCTCGCCAATACACCATGACAACCTTTTGGATAGAACCCTTTCCAATATCTTATAAAGGTTGTTGACCAAAGAAATGTTTCTAAAGTCAACAATCTGCTCTAGAGAATTTTTCTTCGGAATCAAGGCAATAAAAGAGTGATATATAGATCTATCACTCAATTTGCCTTTATGGAATTCCTCGAAGAACTTCATGACTTTATCCTTCAAAAAGGGCCATAATTTTTTGAAGAAATCAAGATTGAACCAATCTGGTCCCGACATCCTATTCCCATCCGTCAACTGCACTGACAACCATACTTATTCACTCGTGAATGGGGATTCTATAGAGTTCGTAGATTCTAGGATTAATTGATTAAATCTACCTAATAAACTTTACAAGGATAGTGGGGGATTTGTTATAAATTTCCCGAAAATGGTCATCGAAAGTTTTGGCTATGATCTTCTGTCTTCAATCACAAAGTTTCCCACTTTCAAGAATCTAATCTAATTCCTTCAATTCCTTATACAAGCCGACATATGAAAGAACTTTGTGTTTTATTCACCCTCATTAAACCACTTGAGTCGAGATTTTTTAATCCATTCCCTATCTTCTCTTCTATATCTAGCCCATAAATTCGACATTAATGAATTAATTTCAAAAATAATAGCAGGATTGTTCCCCTCAAATACCAATATGGTTTCCAAATTGGCTATTTATTTTCCAAGGACTCAATAGACGTAGAATCATTTGCTTAAAACTCCTTCACCCACCTCTTTGTTGCTATATAACTTCCCTTAAAATGGCTCCAACATTCCTACTTTTTGAGTTGGACACAACTGACTTCACCATTTCCGTAAATTCAGGTTCGTCAGCCAAGTAAGAAAACCACTTAAACGGTCTCAGACCTTCAGGGACTACATCTTTATCGACTATGCTACTGCTTGGCAAAAGAGCAGGAAATGTTATAGAAATATATGAAAATAGTGCCAAGATTGAGTCTTTTGCATGCAAGTATATACGGTCAGGAAGTAATACAACATTAAGCTGAGTATTGAATCCACAGGGATTGACCAAGAGTTAACCACTTTGATTGTTTACTTGTCAAGGGGAAATGTTGATTGATTTGAAGTTGGTTTTTAAAGTGACTTAAAGATATGATTTGGAAATAAAACAGTGTTGGCAAGAGGAGTTTTCAAATGAGTGATGAGCATTGGCAGTGGATGCTTGGTTTTCACGCTATTCATGCCAGCCTTTAATAACGTTCCGCCTTGGTATTATTGCCGAGCATATTCAAAGATGGCATTACCTTTATCGATGGCAATGCCCGAAATTAACCATGTTAAACCCTTATACGTCTATAGTGAAGTTTTTCATTAATTAATTTGATTAAGTTCCAATCTATATTCCTAAGGGGTAAATTCACTTCAGAAGTAAGCTCATCAACTTGAACATTTTCTTTCAAAGCTTCTCTCCTTAGAATATGATAACTGGTCATTGCCCCTTAAGTCTGTTAAGATATTAAGGTGCAATATGCAAACAATGCCAGCGGTCGCATGGAAAAGAATTTAGGAAAATTGAAGATCATGTCAGATATGAAAATTGTACCAAGGCATTTGAAATATTAAAAACTAAACATAAATCAGCGTTTAAACGCAATCATCCCCCAACTAACTGTAAAAGCTTAGTCCATGGTTGGGGTCCATTTTCTCAACATCATCATCATTTAAATAAAAAACAAATATAAAAGAGAGAATGGGCAAGAAGGGAGTTCGTCGATGCAGCCCTTCAATGGCTCCAAGCCCTCAGTCAAGCTGGTCGAACCACGTCGCTCCTCGATGCAGCCTTCCTTTCAATACGATCATCCTCCTTGGATCAAGATTGATCCTTTAAATAGGCAAGCACGGGACGCCTAAGATAAGCCTTTAAGTTTGAATTTTGAACGCACAAGGGGTAAGATGTGTGATCTTCTTATCCAAATTTTGAATCCTAGGGCTGACGTGTACAAGGTCCAACGACTAAATGACTAGCATTAGACTTCACTTCTATGCGAGCCGAGTCTTGGCAATTTCTGGTCTAACTATGCCAACTGTAGCTCGGCATTCTCTTTGGCATTTCCTTCTTGTGCTCATACGCTGCTCTGCCAAGCCTGTAATAATGCAAACAAAGAAACCCTTCACATTGACATAAACACCACTCCTAACTCTTTATGCAAATGCATGAATTCAACGACTAAATGCAGCTAAATGTACTCAAGGGCAGGCAAGGGCATTGTAAAATAAGCATAAAAATCAGCACTTTTGAGGAGTTAACACTCTCTCAAAACTAGCTCATTGGTTGTCCTCAAGTAATGAAAAAAATAAGAAAAATAGAAAAACGAGTACCTCGGCAAAAATTTGGTCAAAAAGTCAACAAGTGTTGGCAAGCACAATCTGGCCCTAGTTCCATCCTCAGATATCTCAGTGTAGTAATGCCAAGCAGATAAGCAAAATCAAGTTCAACAATATAACTCTAGTTTAAGGTCATGAAGAGTGCATGAAGTGCATGCAATATGCATCATGTATCCTTTTACTCACTTAGTCAAATTTACTACCTAAACTCAAAGTTTTTATTTTTCTTTTTATTCTTGCCAAGGGTTTTAGCTGGAAAAACCTTAAGCTTGCTTTGTGACTCTGTTTGGCGTGAGAAATAAGAGGGAGCATACCATGACCCCCCCCCCCCCACGTTAATCCATACATCACTAGGCTTTACTCTTCAACTCATACCCTAAAGTTTTTGACTTGAGAACTAAGAGGGAGCAAACCATAAAGCCCCAATTACCTATTATCCCTAAGGTAAAAGAGATTTCTATATTTTTTCTTGCCTTGGCAAAACATTGTTGGCTTATTATTTTTTTACCTTAACATCAAGATTTTTTCTCTTTTTTTAGTCCGAGCTTAGTTTCAAGAATTCTAAGTTTGTTTGGTGAAAGTTCAATTCCCTAAACTAGAGATCAATTGTCAAGCAGTCCTAGCATTATTATCCTGCTAGCATAGGCAAACTAAGGATTTTAAATTACATCATTGGACAAAATATTCTAGAACAAATTAAACTACACTAGTAAAATTTAACCGAGGAAAAAAATATTTTTTAGTGGTTTGGTATGCATGGCTAATCTACATGGCATGGCAACAGAATGCAAACAGAAATATAAACATGAATGCATGGCATGTCAATAAATGTGAGGCAACACACACCCTCAAACCCAAGGTGTGCATTGTCCTCAATGCATGTAGACATATATAAACACATGAAATAGAAAATAAAATGCATGATCTTATGAAATAAAAATGAATGCAAAGAGTTTTAACGGGAGGATGACTCCCCTTCAGAGGGTTCTTCACGTGTGACGCGAGTCTTTCTCTTGCTAAAGCTCTCATGATCGAGAGCCATACATTTCCTTCCTTTCATGCTTGGCTTTGAAACGATAGTGGAAGCTCCAAGGTTGCAGAGGACTTCCTTGACAATCTGCATCAGCTCTGAGGTGGTAGGAGTTGCAACAAATGAAGCAGGGGAAACAGGCATTGTGACAGGTGTTTTTTTTGAAATTTCTTATTCTGATTCTAGCGGCGTTTCTATCTTGGCAGATTCAACTTGTACTAGTGAGACTGGGAAGGTGGCATCATAGTGTGTTGGGGTATGAACTGAATGAGGACCGGTTGGCATGTCATCAGTGGTAAAGAGTTTGATAGGGAAATCGGGGAAGGCTGGCAAAACACTCAAGACATTCTCTCAGGATTTTCCCTAATGGCAACGTCCATAGCATGATTATAATTCCATAGCTTGATATTTTGCTCCTCATCTTTCTCTAACTTTTATAGAATGATCTTCTGGCATTGATAGATCTGGAAAGCACTACCACTAAACTAGCTAGCATAGGAGTGTCAGGCTCTGCCTTTAGCACATTAGGCTTTGGCATTGGCTCGGTTACCTTTTCCTTGCCTTTTGTCCTTTGACTCGGTGGCAGTGAGTTACCACCACAGGACAAGCGTGATTGTTTTTCCCTTGGTTTCATGGACCTTGTCTGAATCGATCTTTGGCACATCATGCTTCATACAAATATTAGAAATCAACAATGGGAAAAACAAACTGCCATTACTCTTACCAGCACACTTGTAGGTTTCCTCGATGATGAGTCGGTTGACGTTGACCTTTCAGCCCATAATGATAGAGTGCAACAATGCCATCCTTTCTTCCGATAAAGATTCATTGTGGGTAGTTGGCATCGAGTTAACCTTTAAAAAGTAATTCCACCCATTCGACTGTGATTTTAATGCCAGTCGCTTGACTGTCCGCTGTCCCTTCGACGACATAGTCCACTTGGTGCCAGGTTCACACAAATTTTTCAGCAGCTTCTGCCTCTTGGCAGTGTCCATTGAATCAACAAATGCAAGATGTTCATCCTCTGCATGATCCAACTCGAACTTGGTATTAATATACCTTTCATCAAAGCGCACACGCGTACCTCGAATCATCAAAAAGGGTGAATGTTTGGTTGTTAGATGGGCATAGAATTCTCGGACGATGTTGGAGTAAAATTCTCTCGTTTGTTAGCAGAAAAGCTCCCACTTGTGCTTGGCCACCACCGCCATGAACTCCGAGGTAAATCCCAAGTTTAGTTCGTTCTTGAACTCAAAATTTTTCTCATGGCACAACATCCTTGAAGCAAAGTTTTCTTCATATTTTTTGCGAATCTCTTCATTGAAGAAGGTCTTGAAGGGTGTTGATAATGATGCCATGAAAACAAGTTGGAAACTTGAGTGACTTTGAGAAAGGAAGAAGAAGAGAAAATGAATCTTGGCTTTCTTTCTTGATAAGGAAAATAAAGAGAAAAGTGAAAGGGTTTTTTACTTCTTGAAACATGTAAGGTTTTGAGAATATGAAAGGTAAAATGTTGAGTGTTTTAAGTGGAGTGATTAATGTGGCCGATTTAATTGGGATAATGATTGGATTTTGTGTGTTTGGGGAAAAGAAAAAGGGGGATGATGTGATAAGGGTTTAAGTGATAAGATAGGGTGGTGCGAGAAGTGATAGGGTGATAAGGTGATTAGGTTGAAATTTTGAATTTCAACCTATCACTTTGGGCGGCTATGGTAAAACTTAAAGTAAACATTTTCACTTTTCTTTTGGGCCAAGCTTTATCAAGCCTTGAGCGGCTAGGGTAAATTTATCTCTTCACATCTCAAATCGCTGCATTGCCATGCCTCTGCATTAGCATTCTGCCTGGCACACAAAACATGCACTTACTCAAAGAAAAACCTTTCAACGCAGCGAAGGAAAAAAGAAAAAGAAAAATAAATGAAAAATACTGAAAGAGAAAAACATCTAACCTACTATATACAAAAATTAATCAATGATGATGATCATCATGGAATCTCTGCCATGAGGATAACCTCCTTGGCATTCCCTTGAGTGCCTTTCAAATAGTGTTTCAATATTTGGATATTTACCTTGAAAATTTATCTCGTCTTCAAATCTTTGATATCCACTTCTCCATGAACATATGGCTTCACAACTTCAAAGGGTCCCGACCATCTAGACTTGAGCTTTCCTGGAAATAATTTTAACCTCGAACTAAATAACAAAACACGTTGGCCTACCTCAAATTGCCTTGGTAATATCCTACTATCATGTCATCATTTCATCATTTCATTGAGGAGTTTGACATTCTCATAGGCATGTTCTCTGAATTCTTCTAACTCATTTATGTCTAATAACCTCTTTTCTCCAGCAGCTCTCCTTGCCATATCAAGCATTTTAACTACCAATAGACTCGGTGTTCCATCTCTACAGGTAGGTGGCATGCCTTTCCAAAAACAATTCTGAATGGTAAAGTTCCCAAAAGAGTTTTAAAAGTAGTCCTATAAGCCCAAAATGAGTCATCTAGTCTCAAGGACAAGTCCTTCCTTATTGGATTTGCAATATTCTCCAAAATGTTCTTGATCTCCTTGTTTGAAATCTCCGTTTGGCCATTTGTTTGGGGATGGTATGTCGTGGCAATCCTCTACTGAATTACATACCTGCACAAAGCCTTAGAAATTAGATTGCATTTAAAATATGTACCCTCATCATGGATAATAACTCTAGGGGAACCAAATCGAGTAAAAATATGTTTGTGCAAGAATTTGGCAATGGCCTTGGCATCATTAGTTGGCAAAGCAATAGCTTCAACTCATTTTGACACGTAATCAACGACCACAAGGATATATAGGTTACCGAATGATAGAAGAAAGGGACTCATAAAGTTTATTTCTAATACACAAATAAATATGCTGGCATAATGTTTTGGATTGGCAATTGGTGTATGCCGGAGATGTTTCATGTCCGCTGGCATCGATCATATGCATTGGCGAAGTTATGGGCATCCTTGTATAGTGTGAGCCAAAAGAATCCTGACTGCAACACCTTTGTAGCAATTTTCATCCCGGCAAAGTGACCTCCGTATGGTGCTGCATGGCATAGTTGCAAAATTTTGTGTTGCTCGTCTTATGGCACACATCGTCTTATCACTTGATCGGGACACTGTTTGAACAATATTGGCTTGTCCCAATAATATTTCCACAAATCTCATAGGAAACGTTTCCTGGCATTATATGTCAGATCCGGTGGTAGAACATTGCTTACCAAGTAATTGACTATGTCAGCGTACAATGGCATGAAATTAACTGCAAGCAAATACTCGTTTAGGAATTCATCTCTTATGGCAGTGGTCTTACCATATTCAAGGTGATGCTCTAGCTGTGATAGGTGATCAACTAATAATTTCTCAATGTCTTTCTTGTCTCGAATCACGAGATCAAATTCTTGTAGCAAAAACGCCCATCGAATCAGTCTAGGCTTGGCATCCTTCTTTGCCAAGAGATACTTCAATTCCTAATTATCTGTACACACCATAACTTTGTTACCAACTAAATAAGATCTAACTTTTTCAAAGGTAAAAACTACCGCGAGAAATTCTTTCTCGGTTGTGGAATAATTAAGTTGAGCTCCATTTAGCATCTGACTATCATAGTATATGGTATGAAAAACTTTTCCAAGCCGATGTCCCAACACTTCTCCGACGACATAGTCGCTCGCATCACACATGAGCTCGAATGGCTCATTCCAATCTGGTGTCACGACTATATGGGGCATTAATCAATCTTTCTTTGAGATCTTGAAACGCTTTTAAACCAGAATTATCGAATGCAAAAGCGGCATTTTGTTCTAAAAGCAAGCATAAAGGTTTAAGAATCTTAGAAAAATCTATAATGAAATGACGGTAAAAACCTACATGTCCCAAGAAACTTCTTATAGCTTTTATGCTTATAGGAGGTGGAAATTACTTAATTACCTCAAAATTTTCTTGGTTAACCTCTAATCCTCTCTTCGTTACTTTGTGCCCGAGAACGATGCCCTTCTTCACCATGAAGTGGCATTTTTCCTAGTTCAAGACCAGGTTTGTCTCAATACATCTCCTCAAAACTTGCTTCAAAATCTGAAGACATTCCTTAAATGTTTTGCCAAACACTGAGAAATTGTCCATGAATACTTCCAAGTTATGTTCAATCATGTCGAGAAAAATGGACATCATGCAACGTTGAAACGTTGTCGGGGCATTACACAACCTGAATGACATTCTTTTGAAGCCAAATGTCCTATATAGACATATGAACGTGGTTTTCTCTTGATCATCAGGGGCGGTGGCAATCTGGTTGTAACCTGAATAGCCATCCAAAAAGTAATAGAATGCTTTACCTGCCAACATTTCTTACATTTGATCGATGAAAGGCAATGGGAAGTGGTCCTTCTGCGTGGCATTGTTTAACCTCCTATAGTCCATGCATACTCTCCATCTTGTGACAGTCCTGGAGGGAATCAATTCATCCTTGTTGTTTTGTACCACGGTCATGCAACCATTCTTTGGCGTGCATTGTACTAGGCTGACCCATGAGCTATCAGAAATGGGATAGATTATCCCGGCATCCAGCCATTTTACAATCTCTTTCTTAACTACCTCTTTCATACTCGGGTTCAGTCTTCTCTGGCCTTCAATGGTTTTTCCATAGTACTCTTCCAAGATAATCTTGTGTATGAAAATAGTTGGACTTATACCTCGGATATCAGCAAAGGTCCAACCCAAAGCTTGCTTATAATTGCTTAAGATTTCTAGTAATCTTCCCTTCTAATCATTAGTGAGATCAGTAGTAATGATCATTGGCAAAGTTGAGTTTTTACCTAAATAAGCATACTTGAGGTGGTCTGGCAATGGTTTTAGTTCCAACTCTAGTGGCTCTGGTTGTCCAAAATAACTCACATCTTCAGTCTCCAAGGTTTCTTCAGATCCTTCAGTCATTTCATCTTTGTCATCCAGTTCTTTGGCATAGCATTCTGGATCTTGGCAAGACTGTACCACGTCTATAGTGAAAATGGACTCTCTTTTCTCATTAGATTGGCATTCCTCATGTCCATCTACGCATTTAAGATCTTGAAACACATTAAATGTAACATGTTGATCATTCATGTGTATAGTTAATTCACCTTTTATGAACATCAATCAAGGCTCTACTTGTGGCAAGGAATGGTCTACTCAATATAATTGGGACATTAATATCTGCCTCATAACCTAAAATGATGAAATCAATTGGATGTAGGCCATGTTTGGTAAAGAGAGGTTTGGGCAAAAATTAGAGGTTTGAGGCATAATTAGAGGTTTGACCAGTCAAATCCGCTAATACTGTTGTTTGGTAAATAACGGATAAAAAGAGCGGATTGGGGTGAAACCGCTAATTTTGAAAAAGCTCATAATATGATCTTTTTTGAGATTAGAGGTTTGATATTAGAGATGTAAAGACTCTTTTACCCTTACCAGTTACCAAAATCTCAAAATAACCTAAATTAAATATTTTCTCACCCTATTTATAAGTTAATCCTATTTACTTTTTTCGTTTTATTATCCCATATTTATATGTGTATTTAAATTTATTAATTAATTAAATTATATAAATAATAAATTAATATATAAATCATTTGAATATGTTTAGAAAAGTTATAGTAAAAATAATTTTATAGATCTAATTAATAATAATTAGATACAACATATTGATAACTAATAAACTATTCAAACAAGTATTGAATATAAACATGTCCTTATATGTCATTTTACTTGTTTAAATAATCTAACAGCTATCATCTACCAGTTAATTTTATCAAACACTTTTATACAATCAGCTAATACAATCTGCTAGTGAAATCAGCTAATGCTATCAGCTATCAGCTAATGCAATCCGCTATCCGCTAATTTCCAAACAGGGCCATAAATTTTTCTACATTTACCAATACATCCTCAATCTTACCCTTGGGATGTGCAAAGGATCAGTCTGCCAGCTGAAGTGTTATTGTGGTAATTCTTGCTTCTATGCCAAGCTTCCTAAAAACTGACATTGGCCCCTAAGTCACATAGTGCCTTTCCCATGAATATGTTGCTAATGGTGTAGGGAATAGAGAAACTTTTAAAATCTTTCAGCTTCGGTGGCAATCGATAGAGGATCATGGCACTGAATCCCTTGGTGAGAGCTAAAGTTTCAAAGTCTCCCAATTTCCTCTGTTTGGACAAAATGTCCTTCATGAATTTGACATAGTTGGGCATTTGCTCAAGAGCCTCTACCAATGGTATGTTGATTTGCAATTGTTTAAGAACTTCCGATAAGCGTTTAATTGTTGGTCCTACCTATGCTTTTGAAGCCTTACTGGAAAAGGTAATGGTGGATAAACAAATGTTGGCTCCACTGGCTTTGCCAAGGTAGAGCTGGCATATGGCTTATGTCTGGCATTAGATAGTGGTTTGGTATCATCAGCTTTAATTTCCACTTTCTCTGCTTCCTTGGGTCATCTGCTAGCATTAGTTTTTCAGCTTGCAATCAATTGACTACTTGGCAGTCATCTCTATCTAGCATTGCATGCCACTCCGAAGAGTTACAGGTTTTCATATTCATTGCCTTTATGTCGAGCATCTTTTATATCACTTGGAAAAGCTCCTTGGGGTCGATTGACATGTTCATTGCCTTTATGCTGAGCATTGGCAATCTGCTCTAGCTGAGCTTCCAAGTTTCTCATTGACCCTATCAAACTCTGGACAGTTGCATCATTTCTCTCCATGTAATTAGTCAAAGTGTTGACATGGTTAGATCTTTGCCCTTGTTGGAAATCGTTCGGGGCTTTATGTGGTATGACATTATGGTTGAATCCTGACATGGCACTGTTATTCTGCCTCTAGATACTGATGTTCTGACGATGAACATTGTATTGGTTACCTCCTTGATTTCCCCAAGCTAAATTTAGGTTCTGCCTCCAACCTGCATTGTAAGTATTGGAATGTGGATTATAATTACTAGGGGTGTTCAAAAATAACCGATCCAACTGACCCAACCCGACTACCCAACTACCCAAACATAAATAACTGGGTATTTACCCAGAATATTTTTTAGGCCGGGTTGGGTACCTGGCCCGCCATTTCCTGGGTTGAGCTCGGGTCAAAATATTATGAATTTTCGAGTACCTAGTTTATTTGGGTACCCGAATATATTTAAAATTAATATTTTTAATATTCAATATATATATATATATTAAACTAATAAAAAATCTAAAATTTTTATACTTTTATATTTAATAAACACATATTTTTATTTTAAACCAATATATATATATATTATATCAAACCAATAAAATATTTTTATATTTAAAAATATATATATTTATATTCGGGTACCCAAATACTCGATTTTCCAGGTACCCGCAATACCCAGGCTGGGACACGGGCCGAGCATAGTACTAGTATCGGGTACCCGAATACATGGGTACCCAGATTTGAACACCCCTAATAATTACGATTGAAATTGCCAACAAAATTTACCGAATCAGGGTTAGGAGGGCAATCATCCGCATGACGGTCCTCTCCACATGTCGTGCAAAATTGTTCCAATTCCTTGACTTCTTGTGAATCATTATTCTGTTGCAAAGTTTTCACAATGCTAGTGAGATTGGAAATTTGAGCATTGATGGATGTAAGTGCATCAAGCTCTAATTTTTCGGCGGCCTTTGTTCATGTCCCTAGTTTGGCAGTGAGGTACTGAAAATCATTGGCAACAATCCTTTCAAGGATGCCAATTGCCTCCGTGCAGTTCTTGTCTAACAGTGAACCATTTGCTGAAGAGTCAACAACTATCCTGGCATGACTATTAAGTCTGTTGTAAAAGGTTTCTATCTAAGTCTAATTAGGGAATCCATGCATAGGGCACCTTCTCAACAAATCCTTAAACCTCTCCATGCATCATATAAGGTCTTTTCATCAGTCTACCTAAATGTCGTGATCTCATTCCTCAGCCTAGCATTAAGCTTAGGTGGCTAAAATCACAATAAAAACTTTTGGCATAGATCTGCCCATGTAGTGACTGGTCCTGGTGGCAAAGAACTTAGCCACAATTTTGCTCCATCTCTCAGGTTGTTGAAATAGTTGGTAAACTTCCATGAATTGCTTCAAGTGTTACATTGGATCTCCAAAGGAGTTTGAATCATTACATGTTTAAACTCAAAATTAGTTGTGTTTACCTCTGGACCAACAAGGTCTGTCATTAGATTGTCTATGTTTGGTGCCAAGTGCTCTCTAATAGGTCTTTCTTCTTCCACAACAACGATAGTAGGGACGACAGGGTTAGCCGGCATCACATTGTTAACTGGTGGAACCCTGGTTGTTTTGGATACTCCTCCATTACCTTGATAAGCCATCTCTCGAAGTTTCTTTATCAATCTACGTAAGGTTCGTTCAATTTCAGGGTCGTATGGCCAATCTTCCATCTTAAGGCGACTCTTGGTCATACACCAAACAAAACAAATTAATAGAATAAAACAAAATAAGTAAATCAAAACAAATAAACTTTGTTGCAATCCCCGGCATGTCGACTATGCTAACACTTGGCAAAAGAGTGAGAAATGTTACAGAAATATATAAAAACAGTGTCAAGATTGAGTCTTTTGCATGAAAGTATACACGGTCAGCAAGTAATAC
This sequence comes from Hibiscus tridactylites, assembly GCA_958450335.1. NCBI lineage: Eukaryota > Viridiplantae > Streptophyta > Magnoliopsida > Malvales > Malvaceae > Hibiscus > Hibiscus tridactylites. The sequence goes on along the minus strand of OY288274.1, from coordinate 43,931,624 downwards.
AAAAGTAAGCTGAGTATCGAATCCACATGATTGACCAAGATTAACCACTTTGATTGTTTACTTGTCAAGGGAAAATGTTGATTGATTTGAATTTGTTTTTGAAAGTGACTTAAAGAAATGAATTATAAATAAAACAACGTTGGCAAGAGGAGTTTTCAAATGAGTGATGAGTGTTGGCAGGGGATGCCTAATTTTCACGCTATTCATGCCAGCCTTTAATAACGTTCTGCCTCGGTATTACTGTCGAGCAGATTCAAAGATGGAATTGCCTCTGTTGATGGCAATACTCGAAATTAACCATGTTAAACACCTATATTTCTATAGTGAAGTTTTTCATTAATTAATTTGATTAAGTTCCAATCTATACTCTTAAGGGGTAGATTGTAACATCCCAAAAAAATGGCCTAGAAGTATGCTATCAGTTAGATTGTTAAATTAATCATTTTAAGGTGTCACTTGATTAATCAATTAAGTGAATAAATAAAATATAAATTGGCTTAGAAGTTTGCTACAAATTGAATTTCAATTAAAGTGTTTCAAGCTTGTCACTTATTAGAATAAATAAGTGATTATACATCAAACTGTAATTTAGAAGTATGTCACTAATTTATGTATGACTTAAATTGGTTTAAGATATTTTGGGATTAGATAATTAAATAAGTTAGGATTCAATAAAGGGATTTATATAGTATGGTATTAAATTTGAAAGGACTAAATTATAACCCTTAATTTCTTAGAGGTTTGCATGTAAGCTAAGCCTTAATATGAGGACTTGTACACTTGCTATTTTGTGAGAGAGACAAGTGTGTGGGGATGATGACTCACGGTTAGAGGAAAAGAAATATGAGCAAATGTTATCATCTTCCTCTTTTCCTTCCTTTTCTCCTCCATGACCGAGTGCTAGGTGTAGTGAGAGAGAGCTTGATTTTTTGGGTTAATCTAGCTCAATTGGTGAATTTTGTTCGAATAGCTCCTTGATAGGAAGGTAATTATCATTCCTCTTTTGTGTATTCAATTGCAAATGATGTTTGATGGTAGATATGAAAGTATATGGACTGTTTTTTATATGTATTTATGTATGTATGTTTGGCTGGGTAGAAATGCATAAATATGGAAGTATATAGGTTGTTCTGTTTTAATACACACATTGGTAAACTATTTTAAGGATGAGTATGTGGAAATATGCATTTTAAGGGTTGTTTTAGAAGTTTAAGGGACTGTTATGCATGTATATAAGAGCTTTGGGGACTGTTTTATAAGTATATGTATGCATGCTGCCCTGTTTTGAGTGAGTAAATGTATACGTATGTAAACCAGGTTGTTTTGTAAGTGTATGTGTGTATGCTAGACTGTTTCGAATAATTAAACAAGAAAAATTCTTAAAGAATGCATGTAGGGGCTGTTTTGCAAGTTTAGGGACTGTTTTTCATGAGTAAAATTGTATAATGGACTGTTTTAGTAATAAACATGTATATGAGCATGATAGAGACTGATTTGCTTCAATGTAAGTGATGATTGACTGATTTATATGGGTATAAAAGTATGTTGGCATGTTTTTGATATGTATGTACATATATACAATTGCGTTGGACCGTCTTTGATACATGGAAAAGTATATAGGACTGTTTTGGTGCATGTGTTTGTACTTTTATGATATTAGAACTGTTTTTTGCACATATGTATGTGAGCATGCATGTTTAGGGACTAACTGGATCTTTAAGACTTTCATGAGCTGTTTTATGATTATATGATTGTGTATGTATAAAGAATGGAATTATTTTGCAAGAGATTGGTTGACTGAATTTGTTCTAACATGTGATTGTATCTTTTGTCATACTTAAGGAATTGAAGGTGTAAGGGCTAAATGTAAATCAAACAAGTAGATAAGAAAAAAGGGGATCGTGATTCGGGAACAAAACTAGCTTGGAGTGACCTGTGAGTATAGTTTAAAGTCTCGGGATGGGTTGATAACCCTCCCGAGCATTTTTTATTGATTTTGATTGCTTTGAATTGTTTAACTTGTGCTATGAATGAGAAAGTGTAACCCCCGCGTCCCGGGCTAGCCGACAGACCGGTCCGAACATGTTACACGGGGAAAACTGAAGCGAAACCCGTTAAGGTTCCACTCCGATTAGCAATCCTAGAAAATTTCTTTTAATTATCTTGTCTAAATGTTACACTTAGTCCTATGTGTGAAAATGTCAGCGGAAAACGATATAGAAAATATCAAATCGGACATAAGGTAACTTAAATTTACCATGTGACATGTTAGTCCATTTGCATGCTTACGAGACCAAAACCATACGTAAAAGGTGCATATAAACTAAACAATGAAGCAAACAAACAAACGAAACTAAATAACAACATCCGAGAACCTTTGAAGATGCCAAAAATCCAATTTATAGGCATGCGTTTCGAAACATGCTTGCCCGTTTTGATACGCGGGCTCTAGTTTAAAAGCCAGACCGGGCCGTACTTGTACGGTCCACTTCATTCTGGTACGGGGGTCTCCAGTGTCGAAACGTTTCAAAATTGGTTCCAAAACAGGCACTAACAGTGGCAAACCGTATAGAAACGACACCACCCCCGTTCCGATACGAGTATCCCTATAGTTACAACCATTTCGAAACAACCACGAGCGTTTTGAAACGCCTGCACACAGAGTAACCCTGAAAATAATTTTTTGCATCTTCAAACATCCCAAAACATGCCCCAAACAACAAGAATCACAAGCAAAACTCATTCATACAATCTAGAGGCATCATATCCTACCACAAGCATGATCAAACATATAAACATGCATAACAAGTCCATTTCATTCATAGGAAACATGCATCCACATAAACATAACATAAAACAAGGTTTACATGCCTTCACACAACAACATAAGCAACTATAAATCATGAGTTACAAATCTTCAACACAAAAGCAATAACAACATAGGAGTCTAACACATGTTCCTACAACACGTAGCATCCTCATTGCTAACTATTACATTATTCAATAATGATCTGCATTGTCAAAAACGAGAGCGTAAGAATATAGCCATTCCTTGCTACTTGCTAACTTCTACACTAATGATCTGCATTATCGAAAACGAGAGCGTAAGCTAGAAGCTTAGTGAGGGAGCTCAAAAACAAAACGTCGACAATGCAGGGTCCAAAGCATGGAATCCATAAGACATTCACAAGGCATACATTTACACTAACATAAGAATATAGCCGAATGTTACAAGAATGCATGAACATGGCATCTTACCTCATGTTATGCTAAACAAGGATGTAACAAATCATCTTACACATCAACCACACATTAGCAAAGTATATTGGCATCTATATAGCTTACTCGGATATGCGGATAACTTCCATTGGGATTTTCGCCCCAACGTACTCAAACAACAATATTACTTTTCGGTGGGATTTCACACATCACTGTTTTCTTTTACGAATGGGATTTCCCTCATCATCACATACAAACACTTTCCGGCGGAATGTTACCTCACCGTACTCCTCCTTGGTGACTACACATCACCAAGGCCACGCGCGAATTTGACTCTTACTGTGTACACACTCATCCTAATGATCGATCATTTATACCCAGTAATTATAACTAGTGTCAACATACTAAACCAGTCTCACCATGATTTCACAATCATGCAACACAACATATCAAACACCATTATGCAACATCAATATATATCAACATGCATAAAGGAACATGTATCACCCAAAACCATATTTGCACATTTAACATGAAACTCATAAAGTCAAATAAGAGATTAAGCTACCAACTTAATCTCTACATTAGATTGGTCTACCAAACACAATCTAATACCTCAACTACACACTCCGAACCAATTTAAAACCATTTAAAGCATTCCACTTACCGAACACCCTTAAAGCAAACCGAGATAGCCGATCAAACCTCCTAATTTCTCGAAATCGAGCCCAAAGTTTCTTTAACGATTTTCCTTGTTTCTAATCAACCAAAAACGTGTTACTCCACAATAATCCACAAAAACATTTTCATAAATCATATTACAATCTCAAGACCATTTTACTATATTTCCAAACCAAGAACTAACCAAAATCTTTATTTTCAGACTCACACACAACCCAGCAAAAGCCCATCGATTCCAACACCCAAATCATCATTAAACACGTTCAAAACAAACCTCAAGCATCACCATATCTTCAGCCCAACATTCCCTCACAAAACCACCTAAAAACCTCAAGTTTTCTACCCTTTAACACACCCACAAAAACCCATTTCGGGATTTTCAACAAAACACCGCCATTTTAACATATGATACACCTAAGGGCAAGAGTATAACATAAATTAACTTTACAAATTAAAAACCAAATGAAAAACCATTAAAGCTTCCTCCTTTTTCTTAAAATTTGAAAACTTGAAATGTCACAAAAATGGGGTTTATGAAAATCTAAAGTTATAGAAATGTTAAGGAAGATGAGGAGAAGTCAAAAACATATTTACCTTGATGAAAGCTCTTGAAATCGGTGAAGAAATGGATGGAACAGTGTTTTGGGGTTTGGGGAGGTTTTGGTCATGATTTTTGTGAAGGAAGAAGAAGAAGAAGACTTTTCAAAAAGTCCCTTTTTACTTAGCTTATTTCTTTTATTTAAAAATTTACCACTTTGCCTTTAATGAAATCACAAGCCTTTTTAGTTTAAAAACAAAGCCCATTTTTATTAAAACAAGCCCAACGAATCGAACTCGATTTAACTCTCTTAACACCCGACCCCTAAACCCGGGTGTTACAACTCTACCCCACTTAAGGAATTTCGTCCTCGAAATTATCTGACTGGAAGAGATACGAGAACTGCCTCACCATATCCTCCTTTCTTTCCCAAGTGGCCTCTTCCATGCCTCGACGTTGCCACTTCACTTTGACCAACTCAATCCGTCTACCATGCAACACTTTGTTATCTGATGCCAATATCTCAACTGGTTCTTCATCGTACGTCAAGTCTGGATTTACCTCAATCTCTTCCACATGCATAACGTGCAACAGATCTTGTCTATTCTTTCAAAGCATAGAAACATGGAACACATTGTGAATCTTCTCTAACTCGGATGGCAAATGTAACTGATAAGCAATCGAGCCAATTCGCTTCACAATCTCATACGGCCCAATGTACCTCGGACTCAATTCCCCTTTCTTGCCAAACCTCATAACTTTCTTCCACGGAGAGACTTTCAAGAACACTCTATCTCCCACAGCATACTCAACTTCCTTCCTCTTCAAATCGGCATAGGATTTCTGCCTATCCGAAGATGCCTTCAAACGATCACAGATTAACTTCACCTTATCGGTGGTCTCTTTAAGCAAATCCAGCATCGGTAACAACTTCCGACCTGCTTCGGCCCAACAAATCAGAGTTCTACATTTTCTACCATACAGTGCCTCATATAGAGCCATCTGAATGCTCGACTGATAATTGTTATTGTATGCGAACTCGACAACGGCAATTGTTTCTCCCAAGTACCCTAAAAGTCAATAATGCAACAACGCAACATGTCCTCCAGAATCTGTATAACTCTCTCTGACAGACCATCTGACTGGGATGATACGGCGTACTGAAATTCAATCAAGTACCCAAAGCAGTATGCAAACACTCCCAAAATCTGGCTGTAAATCTCGGATCTCTGTCAGACACAATCGACTTTGACACACCATGCAGTCTCACAATCACATTGATGTATAAATCGGTCCCCTTATCTAAGGAGTAAGTGGTATGAACAGCTAAAAAGTGAGCACACTTTGTGAAGCAGTCAACTATGACCAAAACTAAGTTCTTCTTCGAAAGAGTCAAAGGAAAACCCGAAACGAAATCCATGGTGATATTTTCCCACTTCCATTCTGGAATCCTTAACAGTTGCAACAAACCTGAGGGAACCTGATGTTCTGTCTTCACTATTTGGCATACCATACACTTACTCACAAAATCGGCTACGTCTTTCTTCAAACCAACCCGGTAGTATTCATTCTTCAAATCACGATACATCTTCGTACTACCTGGATGCATAGCAAACGGGATACTATGTGCTTCTGTCAAGATAGTACGTCTCAAATCACTGTCATCCGGCACAACTATACTATCTCTGAAACACAAGACCCCATCAACATTGAAATTGTAGTCTGATGGTTTACCCTCGGCTATATCTTGCACGTGGGGTGCCAAAAATCTATCTAACAACTGTTTTTCTCTAATCAACTGGCCTAAGGTAGGTCTAACCTGAAGCTCGGCCACTAGACCACCATCACCGGACAAGCTCAAACTAGCAAACATGGCTCTCAACTCAACGGCTACCTTCCTACTCAAAGCATCTACCACTATATTGGCTTTACTCGGATGGTACTCAATCGTGAGATCGTAGTCTTTGAGCAACTCTAGCCACCTACGTTGTCTAAGGTTCAACTCTCGTTGTGTCATGATATACTTCAAACTCTTGTGATCTGTATACATTGTGCACTTCTCACCATACAAATAATGTCTTCAGATATTCAAGGCAAACACAACTGCAACTAGCTCTATGTCGTGTGTCGGATAATTACGCTTGTGATGCTTTAAATGTCTCGAGGCATAAGCTACAACTCTTCCGTCTTGCATGAGCACACAACCTAATCCTACATATCAAGCATCACTATAGATCACATAATCCTTCCCCGGCTCTGGCTGAATCAAAATCGGTGCATTGGTCAAAGCTTCTTTCAATTTCTCAAAGGCTTGTTGTCTCGTATCTGACAACTCAAACTGAACATTCTTCTGAAGCAATTTTGTCAAAGGAGCGGCTATCTTCGAGAACCCATCCACAAACCTCCTATAATAACCTGTTAAGCCTAGGAAACTATGAATCTCTGTCACAGACTTTGGTTGCTTCCACTCAACAATGGCTTCTATCTTCTTCGGATCAACTCTAATCCCCTCGGTTGACACTACATGTCCTAGAAAGACTACTTCTCTAATCTAGAACTCACACTTGCTCAACTTAGCATACAACTGGTTGTCTAGCAAAGTTTGCAAAACTAACCTCAAATGTCGGTCATGATCTTCCTCAGTACACGAATACACCAAGATATCATCTATGAAAACAACCACAAACAGATCTAATTACTGATGGAAGATTATGTTCATCATGTCCATGAAAGCAGCTGGTGCGTTTGTCAACCTAAACAGCATAACCAAGAACTCGTAGTGACTATATCTAGTCCTAAAAGTTGTCTTCGGTACATCAACCTCTTTTACCTTTAACTAGTAATAACAGGATCTCAAATCAATCTTCGAAAAGACTGATGCCCCTCTCAACTGATCAAACAAATCATCAATACACGGTAATGGATACTTGTTTTTCACTGTCAATTGATTCAACTGTCTATAATCAATGCACATCCTCATACTACCGTCTTTCTTCTTCACAAATAATACCGGAGCGCCTCAAGGCAAAGAACTCGGACGGATAAAACCTCTATCTAACAACTATTGTAACTGAGTCTTCAACTCTTTCAGTTCTTTTGGTGTCATACGATACGGAGCAATCGAAACAGGAGCAGAATCTGAATATGTCTCTATGGTAAACTCTACTTCTCTATCAGGCGGCAAACCAGGCAATTCTTCCAGAAACACACTCGGAAAATCACACATTGTTCTGATGTCCTGTGTTCTAACTTCATTCATGTTCGGATTCATCACGTAGGCCAAGTACGCCTCACAACCCAACTCAACTAATCTATGAGCCTCTAAGGCTGAAACAACATTCGACAAGAATTTTACATTCTCCCCTACTACCACAATCTCGTAGTCATCCGCAAGCTTCAAGAGAACTCTCTTTGTTTCGAAATCTATCCTAGCCCTATGCTCTGTAAGCCAATCCATACCCAAAATCACATCGAAGCCATAGAACGATAACTCCATCATGTCCACTAGAAATATGTGCCCCTAAACCATTAACGAACACATTATGTACATCTTCCTAACTAGTACTGTATCACCGAAGGAACTAGTAACACTAACACCTACCTCTAATACCTCACAAGGTATATTTAACATCTTTTCATGCTCACTCAAAATATATGAATGCGTAGACCCATATTCAATCAAGGAAAGCAAACTCAGAGACTGTATCGAGAAATTACCTACAATCACATTCGTTTCGTTCTGTCCCTCTCGCTGAGCATAAACTCTAGCCTGACCTCGGCCCTCCGACTGAACCGCAACCACATATGCTATACTCCTCTAGCCATCATTCCTTGGCTGAAAGTTACCTCGACCATACCCATGGCCTCTCGGATAATCAATAGCTCTAGCAGGAGCCTGAACCTGAACTGGTGCAAACCCAACCTGATGTGGACAATCACGCCTAAGGTGATCTCTAGCTCAACAGTTCCAACACACATGAAAATTTCCGCAACATGCATGAAAATTTCCCAAACCCTGTCTAGTGTGATACCTTCCGCACCTAGCACACTCGGGTGAACGCCCACCAGCTTTCTATCCCTGATGGCCTCTCCCATGATTACCACCACCACGTCTGTGAACAAAATGATGCCTATTGTCCATGTGCCTCTTGGCATCACCTCTACCAAAGTCAGCAGACCTCTTCCCTGAACTAGAACCACATGAACGTTTGTTTAGACCCAAACTGTGCTTTATGTCCTTGGCCCTAGCGACCAAGACATCAAAGTCCGTATAATATGTAGCCAAGGTATACCTTCTCACTTCCTCGCTCAACTTGTAACGAAAATGGTCGCATCGTTCCCTCTTAGTAGGAACTAGCTTGGATGCATACTGACTCAATCTGATAAATCGTACCTCATACTCGGTCACTATCATGTTACCATGAGGCAAAGCCATGAACTCTCTCTTCTTTTCATCAAGATAGCGGGGACTCAGATACTTCTTGCGGAAAGCGGACTCAAAGAACTTCCCAAGTAATCTCATCATTTGGCATGCCTGTAGTAATGGTGACCCACCAAGTGTAGGCATCATCATAAAGTAGGGAAACAACGCATCCCAGTTTGCGCGCCCCAGTACAACCCATCTAAGACAAGATACGAACAATCTTATCAAACCAAGCCTCTGATCTCTCGGGTGCCAATCCTCGGAATTCTTCACCTCCCAAACTACAGAGCCTCTTAAGCGGCAAACCAGTGCCCTCACCCTGAGGTTGCGCCACAGCTTGCCCCCCAGCCACAGCTGCCTGGAAAGCCTCAACTATAACCTGAACCAACGGAGCCAAATCTATACTGGTCGGACCTTGGCCAACCTGAGGTCCTACACCCTCAGCTCTCGCCACACCTCTCTCTTGACGAGAAGGGGAAAGAGGAGGTGGAGGAGCCTCCACCTCAACAACCGGCTCAACTTCTAGAGCTACTTCCCGTGGTTCCGAATAAACCTTCTTAGGCCTGCCTCTAGGTCTCATCTTACGTCTAGCAAGATATCAACTACAAACAAAATAAACACACAATGATTTAGTTAGCAAAGTCAAGGGTCCAACGTGCTCAAGTATTCCTTTACAAAATCTTTTCCAATAAGCAATAGTAGCAATGGGAACTCGACATTACGCCTCAACACAACAATCGTACCAGCACATTCATTCAAACATCATGCAAGCAAGCAAAAAACAAGCAAACATAGCAAAACATTCACTATACAACATACACCGAGATATTGCAACATATAACTTCAAACTTACCTTACTTACCTTCCCGAGGTCATAGAAACCTCAGGCTCTGATACCAAAAAATGTAACCCCCGCGTCCCGGGCTAGCTGACAGACTGGTCCGAACAGGTTACACAAGGAAAACCGAAGCGAAACTCGTTAAGGTTCCACTCCGATTAGCAACCCTAGAAAATTTCTTTTAATTATCTTGTCTAAATGTTACACTTAGTCCTATGTGCGAAAACGTCAGCGGAAAATGATATAGAAAATATCAAATCGGACATAAGGTAACTTAAATTTACTAAGTGACATGTTAGTCCATTTGCATGCTTACGAGACCAAAACCATATGTAAAAGGTGCATATAAACTAAACAAGGAAGCAAACACACAAACGAGACTAAATCTTAACATTCAAGAACCTTTGAAGATGCCAAAAAGCCAATTTACATGCCTGCATTTCGAAACAGGCTTGCCCATTTCGATATGCGGGCTCCAGTTTAAAAGTCAGACCAGGCAGTACTGGTACGGTCCACTTCGTTTCGGTACGGGGGTCTCTAGTGTCGAAATGTTTCGAAACTGGTTCCGAAACAGGCACTTACAGTGGCAAACTGTATCGAAATGCGTACCGAAACGGGAACTCACGGTGTCAAATCGTATCGAAACGGAACCACCCCCGTTCCGATACGAGTATTCTTGGAGCTACAATCGTTCCGGAACAACCATAAGTGTTTCGACACGCTTGCATGTAGAGTGACCCTGAAAACAGTTTTTTGCATCTTCAAACATCCCCAAACATGCCCCAAATAACAAGAATCACAAGCAAAACTCATTCATACAATCTAGAGGCATCATATTCTACCACAAGCATGATCAAACATATAAACATGTATAACAAGTCCATTTCATTCATAGGAAACATGCATCCACATAAACATAACATAAAACAAGGTTTACATGCCTTCACACAATGGCATAAGCATACATAAATCATGAGTTACAAAACTTCAACACAAAAGCAATAACAACATAGGAGTATAACATATGCTCCTACAATACGTAGCATTCACATTGCTAACTATTACATTATTCAATAAAATCATACTTGAGCAACCACACACGTGCATGGGTGCCCCTTCCTTGCTCCTTGCTAACTTCTACACTAATGATCTGCATTGTCGAAAACGAGAGCGTAAGCTAGAAACTTAGTGAGGGAGATCAAAAACAATACATCGACAATGCAGGGTCCAAAGCATGGAATCATAAGACATTCATATGGCATACATTTGCACTAACATAACAACATAGTCGAACGTTACAAGAATGCATGAACATGGCATCTTACCTCATGATATGCTAAACAAGGATGTAACAAATCATCTTACACATCAACCACACATTAACAAAGTATATTGGCATCTATATAGCTTACTCGGATATGCGGATAACTTCCGTTGGAATTTTCTCTCCAACGTACTCAAACAACAATATTACCTTCCGGTGGGATTTCACACATCACCGTTTTCTTTTACGGATGGGATTTCACTCATCATCATATACAAACACTTTCTGATGGAATGTTACCTCACCGTACTCCTCCTTTGTGACTACTTATCACCAAGGCCACGCGCGAATTTGACTCTTACTGTGTGCACACTCATCCTAATGATCGATCATTTATACTCGGTAATTATAACTAGTGCCAACATACTAAACAAGTCTTACCATGATTTTACAATCATGCAACACAACATATCAAACACCATTATACAACATCAATATATATCAACATGCATAAACGAACATGTATCACCCAAAACCACATTTGCACATTTAACATGAAACTCATAAAGTCAAATAAGAGATTAAGGTACCAACTTAATCTCTACATTAGATTGGCCTACCAAACACAATCTAATACCTCAACTACACACTTTGAACCAATTTAAAATCATTTAAAATAGTCCACTCATCGAACACCCTTAAAGCAAACCGAGATAGCCGATCAAGCCTCCTAATTTCCCGGAATCGAGCCCGAAGCTTCTCCAACGATTTCCCTTGTTTCTAATCAACCAAAAACAACGTATTACTCCATAATCATCCACAAAACCACTGGCACAAATCAGATTACAATCTCAAGACCATTTCACTATATTTCCAAACCAATAACTAACAAAAATCTTCATTTTCGGACTCACACACAACCCAGAAAAAACCCATCGATTCCATCACCCAAATCATCATTAAACACGTTCAAAAAATCCCAAGCATCACCATATCATCAGCCCAACATTCCCTTACAAAACTACCCCCAAAACTCAAGTTTTCTACCCTTTAACACACCCACAAAAACCCATTTCGGGATTTTCAACAAAACACCGCCATTTTAACATATGATACACCTAAAGGAAAGAGTATAACATAAATTAACTTTACAAATCAAAAACCCAATGAAAAACCATTAAAGCTTCCTCCTTTTTCTTAAAATTTGAAAACTTGAAATGTCACAAAAATGGGTTTATGAAAATCTAAAGCTATGGAAATGTTAAGAAAGATGAGGAGAAGTCAAAAACATATTTAGCTTGATGAAAGCTCTTGAAATCGGTGAAGAAATAGATGGAATAGTGTTTTAGGGTTCGGGGAGGTTTTGGTCGTGATTTTGGTGAAGAAAGAAGAAGAAGAATACTTTTCAAAAAGTCCCTTTTTACTTAGCTTATTTCCTTTATTTAGAAATTTACCACTTTGCCCTTAATGAAATCACAAGCCTTTTTAGTTTAAAAACAAAGCCCATTTTTATTTAAAACAATCCCAACGACTCGAACCCGATTTAACTCTCTTAACACCTGACCCCTAAACCTGGGCGTTACAGAAAGTTTGGATACAAGGTAAGTACTTTATGACATGAAATTTGATTGAAAGCATGACATATGGTTGAACTCTATGCTCAATCTTGAAATGAAAGATAATAAGCTATTATTACTCGATGCCTTGATTATGGTCAAATATGCTTCATACGCTATGAAATCATTGCTAGATTCGAAAGTTATATATGATTGAAAATGTTATTTTGTAAAATGGAGTACAACTCTTGATTGTAATAAACTTTATGTGTATTTGATATCATGATTATAAAGGGAGTTATATATGATACTTGTTGAAAGTGATATTGGATATGATGTCATTTGATCAAGAGAAATGAGATAATGAGAAATTCACATGAGGTGAATATATACCCAAATTAAAAAGGGGTAATGAGATATTGATATGATACTATGATAAGGAGCTATACTCACTTTGTTCTAAGAAAGATGATAAATGTGAAAGCATTGGTCTCGAATCAGTCTTAGGTATAGTTGGCATGTCATAGAATCCATAGAGCTCAGTTTTGGGATGGAATGCGGTCCTTATTTGGTGACAACAGGAGGGAAGTGTTGTGGTCACTTGGCGACAGTAGGAGGGATTGACTGGTATTACGAGTACCATTTTGTTTTGCGAAAGTTGGTTGGGGATTCGTGTACCTATGTGGTAATTCGATTCTCAAGGCTATGTTAAAGAAAAAAACATGAGATTGAAAATTTAACTAATGAATTATTTTGATAATTTATAAGACAAGTGACACATGTTTATAATATGCTATGTTTGATAGCTTATATGATAAGTAAACCATGTTTATAACATGTTATGCTTGATAATTTATATGATAAGTAAACATATGAATATGAGATGACATGTTCGAAATGTTTAGTGGAATGTTTAAAAGTATTTACGAGTTATATGAAAGCCGGACTGTTTTTGTGATCAATTTGGTACATGTTGGATTGTTTAAAACATATATACATGTGTTCTGGACAGTTTTGTATAAATAGGAAAGCATATAGACTGTTTCTAGTTTATATATATGAATGAATTTGTTCAGTGGACTCTTTTGCAATGTAAAATTGTGTATACATGTTAAGTAGACTGTTTTGACTAGAATTGATCATGCTATTGACTGTTTTGCAATGTACAATTGTGTATACATGTTAAGTAAACTATTTTGACTAGAATTGATCATGCTATGGACTGTTTTGCAATGTATAATTGGGTATACATGTTAAGTGGACTGTTTTGACTAGAATTGATCATGCTATGGACTGTTTTGCAATGTATAATTGTGTATACATGTTAAGTGGACTGTTTTGACTAGAATTGATCCTGTCATGGACTTTTTTTGCAATGTATAATTGTGTATACATGTTAAGTGGATTGTTTTGACTAGAACTGATTGTGTTATAGATTGTTTTGCAATGTATAATTGTGTATACACATGTTAAGTAGACTATTTTGAGTAGAATTGATCATGCCATGGGCTGTTTTGCAATGTAAAATTGTGTATAGATGTTAAGTTGACTGTTTTGACTAGAATTGATCATGTTATGGACTGTTTTGCAATGTATAAATTGTGTATACATGTTAAGTAGATTGTTTCGACTAGAATTGATCATGCCATGAACAGTTTTGAATATATATGAAGTTAGTGGAGTGTTTTAATAATTTTGTATGAATACATGAATTTAATGGTCTTGTGAGTGATTCAATCAAAAGACGTACAAGTGAAATTGATTGCTTGAATCACAAGACTACGATAAAAGAAACCCAGAAAGTTTATAAGTTAAATTATGAATTGATAAAGACTTGTATAACAAGTACAATGAATCTTAGCTTATTATATGCTCTTTGTGTGATTAAATAAGCTTGGTAAATACTTACATGTTTGAATTGCTTGAACATTCAAATGATTATGATTAGTTGGAATGAGTATCTCATGAATACGGCCTAATATGGTTATTATCTTACGTGCCAAGTAACTTGCATGTGGATATGCTAGTTTGATAACTTGCGAGATAAGTAACAATACTAACGAAGTGATATGTTAGATAACTTGTGTGACAAGTTTCACCTATCTAGGATATGCAATGCTAGATAACTTAAGTGGTAAGAAACCATGACTTTATTTTTGTAACCTAAATATCTTAATTGTTAAGCAACTCCTGATTATGATATGTGTTGAGTTGTGAGGTGCTCGATTCTTTCAGCCAATGTTGCTCACCAAGAGGTGGAGAGGTGGAATTTTGGGTGGATGTGTTGAGGAAGCTAAAATATTAATGACACAATAATTTTAGAGTGGTTCGACCTTCTAACCATGGTCTACATTCACTACCTTAGCTTCCCACTAAGGATTTCCAATTAATCCACTATTGATTCGTCCCCTTTTTTAGGCTTAGGAGGAAACCCTTATACACCGATCAAGCTTTCTACCCAAAGCCTTGATCAAACCCTCTTTACAAGAGAAAAGAAATATGCAAACTTAAATCCCTCTAATAGGTATTTGTTTTCTCAATAATGCATTCACCCAAAACCTAAAACACTTGAGCAAATTTGACAATTTTTGCTCACTAGTGTTTTTGTATACAAGAATTGACAATTTAAGTACAAAGACACTTTTTGATCATTTGTTGACTGACAATTGAAGCATTAACCATATCTTGATGCTTGGAGGTCCCTTTTATACTCCTTGACGAGTTTGTAGTCGTTGGGGTTGAATTGGAGCCGTTGAGGACTTTATTTCCCACCATAAATGCAGTTCTATAGCTCACCGTTTCGAAACACTAGTGACCGTTTCGAAACACCCTTTAAGTAGAAAGAGTCGTTGTAGTCTGATGCACCACCCGTATCGAAACGCATGTTTCCGTATCGAAATGATTTGCATTTAAAAGTTAGTTCGGAAATAGCTGTTGGGGTTTATGACCGTTGTGGTCGATGCCACGTAGGCGTATCGAAACGTTGGGAAAAATTCTCATCCAGGAAAGGCTCGTTTCGATACCAGTATCGAAACATTTTTGCTACTGGAATACCCCGTATCGAAACACCTAAGGGTGTTTCGAAACACCTGGACGGTTATGTGTAGTTTGGCTTTTGAAAACATGTAAAACCCTTTTGAAAACATCCCTAAACATAGTTTCAAGTTATTTGGACTTTGGAAGAAGTTTTGAATTCTTTTTAAATTAGTCCAAACCATTTTTCAATTATTATATCAAAATATTAGTTCTACAATATGTTACGATCTTTGTCTTTTATTGATAGTTGTGAATCAATTGGGTTGTATAGAATTGAAGGAAGGATAGCTCATAGCTTCATACTATAGACACTTTAAGCTACCTCACTAAGCTTATGCTTATTCTATCCTTTCAATGCATTTCAGGATGATCTTACTTATGAGTACTTTTTGAGCTCGGACGAGATCACGGTTATCAAAGTGTACGATCGTACTCTCCTTAGGACTCCTAGATGGTGGCACATAGTTTGTTAGGAATGCATTATACATTACAATTCCTAATGATTTCATATGTTATAAGCTTTATAAGTATTCAAGGCTTTTTAATGGGCCTCTAATTATTTCATGGTTGCTTGCTATACGTGTGTTAATAATTATGATGTAGTATGTAACCCCCTCGTCCCGGCCTGGCCGGATGACCGGTCCGAGTGGGCCACACGGGGAAAACCGAGTGAAACCTGTTAAGGTTCCCTTCGGTTAGCAACCCTATTTTTTTTTAATCTTTCCTAGATAAACATTAAGTCCTATGTGATTCACATCAGCGGAAAACATTCAAGGGAAAAACACATTCGAACCACGGCCATACTTAACAGTCTATTTTTAAGCTTATAGGATAACCAGTATCGATACCCTAACCAGGGGTATCAATACCCGGGTATCAATACCCTAACTAGGGATATCAATACCAGGGTATCGATACCCTAACCATGGGTATCAATACCCGGGTATCGATACCCTAACCAGGGGTATCAATACTCGGGTATCAATACCCTAACCAGGGGTATCGATACGCTCAACTCTCATCCACAACACCCGATTCCAGTAACTTTGGAGGGTATCGATACCCTTAGGGTATCGATACCCCAGGCAAAATCTGATGCCTTTTGGGCAAGAGAGTATCGATACCCTAGCTAGGGGTATCGATACCCCCTGCACTGGAACTCCTCAATCTCAACTAAAACGACCCCAACACGACCCTAAATGCATTTCTCGACTCACCTAAGCGTATACCATCATGCAAGCACACATATTTAAGCCAAGGGAGTCATTCGAACATGGATTAAAGCATCCATACATAGCATTCCAATTAAAGAGCAATTTATGCATATATGGACATACAAGCATTTAAGATTTCGTGCCTTAGCAACCAAAACACGTAGACATTCATGGCATGTAACATAAGCAATATTTACAATCAGACAAGGCATCCACTAACCAAGCCAACAACAACATACATCAAAGCTCAAATCAATAACACCTATCCCATTGCTTAACTATTACAATCTATTACTTAAAACTCATACATTGAGCTCACCGAAAGCAACACTTGGGGACCTTTCCTTGCCTTTGCCACGCACAAGCTATCAATCTGCATTGTCGAACAAAAGAGAGCGTAAGCATAAAAGCTTAGTGAGGGTAAGCTCATAAAACAAACCTTCGACAATGCAGGGTCCAAGCACGAGCAATTTCCATAATGAAATGCATGTTCTTACCTCCGATCCGCATAAGCCAAAATGAACATGATGCATGAACATATAGTCAACATTATGTCATGCTCAACAACCATAAGCTCAACTTAACATGATACATAATCCAAAGCATTAGCCACATCATATATCAATTCATAAGGACATCACATTTCATGTCATATAAGCACATAAGCATAATCCCACATTGGTATATACATACAACCTCATATTGGCACCTAGCTATGACCCGAATACGCGGATTACCCGTTGGAACGCATTTCCAACAACAACATTACCTCGGTGGGATTCCACTCATCACCAGTCCTTGCATGTGCGGGATTCCACTCATCGCCACATGCCCTACGGATGGGATTCCACTCATCATCACGTAGAAATATATAAGAGCTTCCGGTGGAATATTACATCACTGTACTCCTCCTTGGTGCCTTAACGCCACCAAGGCCACGTACGTTTTGACTCAATTTGTGTGCACACTCATCCTAATGATCGATCATTGTACCTAAGCATACTAGTGCCAATATAAATCAAACTACACAACTTTTTACAATATCAATTTCAATATAAATTTCGTGCCTAGCACGTACTCACCATGATTCTCAAAAATCATGCAATCCACAACATAACCTCATTTCACAAATCAACACCACATGTATATCAACCGAACAATCATCTCATCATATATCCACATTTTATTTGTCATCAACATGCATATAAAATCAATACATTAAGCCATACTTTCACATACAGGTGTGTCACACTATACATACTCATCATGAGGCATAACAATGATTAAAGAGTACATCCAAGGTCTCTAACTAAAGCTTAGGATTAGGCTACCACCCTAATCCTAACTCTAGGTGGGTCTACCAAGCCCAACCTAGTCCACATGCTTGAACCAACCACTTAAAAATCGATTTAAAAAAACATTAACCACTCACCTCTACTCCAAGCTCAACTACCAAGCAAGCATCACCTTCAAGTTTCCGGATTTCTTCCTGAAGCTTCTCCAACGCAAACTCTCGCTTCTAAACAACCTCAATACAATTCAAATAATCCTCAAATCAGCCCAACATCAAAATATCAACCCGGAATACAAATTCAAATATCAAACCCAACATTTCAAGTCATGACCAAACCCCATACTTAGGAATTTCGGACAGCCCCAATACCTCTTCCAAAAACCTTGTTACCAACATCCATTGCACCCACAAATGATCCCAAATCAATCCCTAACCATAGTACTACCATTGGGCTATCAAACCCCACCTAGAACAACCCCCCAAACTCACCCAAAATCCTCCAAAACACCATTTTCGTACTAATATTTTACCCAGCAGAAAATCATGTTTTTAAACACCCAAATGACATCTAAATGGTCCCAAATCATCCCCTTAGCATACATATACCATCAGCTCTCTAATTACACCCTAAAACCCACCAAAAATCAACTTTTTGACACCTCAAAAATGGGTTTAAGAACCCACTTCGGAAATTCATCAAAATCCAACCAAATCAACATATAATGTGTATTTTGACATGATTAAACAAAACCCCAATACAATTTATCAAAACAAATTGAAAAACCCCATTAAAAACCCAAATTTCCATATGAACCCTAATTCCCAAAACTCAATATTTTCAAAATCTAAGACTATAGATAAATAGAGGATAGAGAGGAGGTTAAGAAAATATATTTACCTCTTAATTTGGTGTTGAAATCGAATGGCAATATAATGGAATAGTAGCTAAGTTTTTAGGAGAGTTTGAAAACATGGAAGAGGGGTTTGACATGGGAAATGGGTGTTGGGAGGAAGATGACAACTTTTTGCTAAAAGTTGTCTTGCTTTATTTAAAAATTTGGGCAAATTACAACATTGGTCCCTCCCTCCTTATTAAAGCTCAATTTGGTCATTATTTATAGTTGGTTTATTTTAATTAGATTTTATTTGACTCGAACTATAACCCGGCTAACTCCTAGCCCCAAAACACGGGTGTTACATAGTATGGTAGTTTAGACTTTCATATTGTTTAATTAGTTAATTCTTTGAGTTGACCTGCAAGTGTGTAGGCTATTATATACCCAACATTACATGTTTAACCCTGACAAGTGTTCTAGTCCGAATAATTGGTTAAATGGTTCTAAGGATCATTTAGTGGCATTTTTACAAATATGCTTATGATAATGTTATGTGCATGTGTTTGGTTTTGAATGAGATTAGTGTACATGTTTATATGATTGTTATGATCTTAAGAGATTTAATTAACCTCTAAGATAGAGAGTTGTTTGTTATAGTCTTTTCTTTCTTAACCATCTGAATGGTAAACAAGAACTTTCTTAGACCTAAACCCTAAACAGCCTAAACTTGTTATTGAACATTAAAGAATAGTCTTAACCCTTCTTGGTTTTTAATTATAAGTGAGCCTTGTATATTGGAAGTTTATCAAAGAAAATTTAAGATGGGATATCGAATAAAGTGTTATGAGTAATGTGCAAGCACACTTGGCTAAACATGAAATGTATTTTGGAACTTGATCATTTAAAGTTACTAGAAAGTTTTTTTATCACCCTGCTTTCTGATTGTATGCTTAGTTGAGAAGTGTTAAGACGTCTTGTGTTTGTTTGGATTTTGTTCAGTAACACTTCTTTAATCGGTTTTCTCCTAGACTGGGTAAGGGGTGTTAAATAGATTCACTTAAGAAGTAAGCTCATCTACTTGAACATCTTCTTTCGTAACTTATTTCCATAAAATCTGGCAATTAGTCGTTGCCCCTTAAGTCTGTTAAGATATTAATGTGCAATAGGCAAACAATGTCAGCGGTCGTATGGCAAAGAATTTAGGAAAATTGAAGATCATGCCAGATAGGAAAATAATGCCAAGGCATTTGAATTATTAAAAACTAATCATAAAACCACCGTTTAAACGCAATCATCCCCCAACCAACTGTAAAAGCTTAGTTCATGGTTGGGGGTCCATCCACAAAACATCATCGTTTATCTACATCATCATCATTTAAATAAAAAAAACAAAAAAATGGACAAGAAAGGGATATGTTGATGCAGCCCTTCAATGGCTCCAAGCCCTCGGTCAAGCTGGTCAAACCACGTCACTCCTTGGTGCAGTCTTCATTCTAATCTGATCATCCTCTTTGGATCAATGATTGATCCTTTAAATAGGTAAGCACAGGACGCCTAGGATAAGCCTTTAAGTTTGAATTTTGATCGCACAAGGGATAAGATGTGTGATCCTCTTATCCAAATTTTGAATCCTAAGGCTGACATGTATATGGTCCAACGGCTACATGACTGGGCATCAAACTTCACTTCTATGCCAGCCGAGTCTAGGCAATTTCTGGCCCAATTGTGCCAACTGCAGCTCAACATTCTCTTTGGCATTTCCTTCTCATGCTCCTACGCTGCTCTGCCAAGCCTGTAATAATGCCAATGCCAACAAAGTAACCCTTCACACTCGCATAAACACCACTCCTAACTCTTTATGCAAATGCATAAATTTAATGACTAAATGCAACTAAATGTACTCAAGGGAAAGCAAAGGAATTGTAAAATAAGCATAAAATCGATACTTATGGAGTTAACAATCTTCCTTTAGTAGGACAATGTTGTGATTATAGAGTCCTCTTGGTAATGATGATTGCGAGTATAAGGAGCACCAGACATTGGTGGATCTACTAAACAATTTCTCTAGATAAAATCGCTGAAATTTTCATCGAACCAGCATTGAAAACTGACCCCATCTTTTCTTCAGCATACTTAATGGTGTCAAAATCTCCTCCCAAAACAACCGACATCTATAGCGAAGTCATACAAGCTGAAAAAGAATGAAAGAAAATTTTCCTATTAGACGGGTCATTTGGTGCGTATATATTGAACAAACTACATCTCAGTCCAGTCTGTTGAATTTTCCCACAAGAATGAAAACTCTGTCATAAGTGATTTTGCTTTCCACTATAAAAAATTTCGTATCTCAAATTTAAATGAGTCTACCAGATGCACCACTTGATGAAGCAGCCTCAAAACCCCCAAAAATCGAGCCACATAATCTTTTTGCAAATCCATGGATTCACCACTTGCAGCTTAGTTTCTTGGAGAAAAACCACCCTTGCTTTGCTTGCAAAAATGACCTTCGACACCGCCCTCACTTTCTCAGATCTACCCAGTCCCCTCACATTCTAAGATAAAAGAGAAACATTTATAGATAGGAAAGAAAATAAACTCGAAAAAGTTTAGAGATACGACCTGGCCCCTCAACAACCACTTTCCCTTTCTAATTCTTCGATTCGAGCCATAACCATGTCTTTTGGTGCACTAAATTCAACTCTGAACTTCTCCCCGACTTTGAATGTCACTATAGCTTCTTTCTTTTCATCCAACTCTCTAGAGGATAAAGATGGCACATCCTGTAGAAGGGAATGACTCCCCAACATAAGGTTAGCAGATGACCACTTTTTCTTGGGGGGGGGGGGTGGTGTTCTTCCCCTTTTGAACTTTGTTGGACTTTGATTTTTATTTACCCCACTAAGCAATAACTTCTCCATCAAAAATCAACTATTTCTAAGCTACGCCGAGGTTATACATCCTTTTTATTTGCCCCACTAAGCAATAGCTTCTCCATTTTATATCCTCATTAGGGATTGAAATAAATTCTATGGAGTCATCACCAGTGAACGCCCCTTTCGCCGTGAAACAGTTCTCAACTCGAACAAAAGTTATGTTCTCTTCGTTAACCTAGTTATTCTTTACCACATCTTGGGGCTCCCGAATCAGGGCATCTTCACCATCACGAACATGACTCAAAAGATCTTTCAAGTAAGTTATAGAGTCTTTTAGGGTCAT
Source organism: Hibiscus tridactylites (assembly GCA_958450335.1). NCBI lineage: Eukaryota > Viridiplantae > Streptophyta > Magnoliopsida > Malvales > Malvaceae > Hibiscus > Hibiscus tridactylites. The sequence continues at coordinate 43,909,509 of OY288274.1, read as the reverse complement.
GGTAGGCTTTTTCAAGATTACGGTTGGCTTTCTATCAAGACCTACAGTTCTTGGTCTTTGATACGCAATAAAACCCTAATATGAAATTCGTCCATAAGTCTACCATTGCCCTTAGACCTAGCACAATTAGCACCCTCTTCGTTGATGAACCTCGCGAATGTAAAAGTTGTCGGCCTATTTCTTCTCTCAGCACTTCTATACACGATGAAAACATCTACTACTCTTCCGTACATCTGAAAAGCTTCCTGTAGAGTCACTTGATGAATCCTCTTGCTAATGTTATCCACGAAAACCGAAAATTCTAGCCGGCGGCGAAGACCAGCATTCTGAGGTGGCACCTACTTACCCTTCTCTCTTGACATCTATTTTACTTATACTGACGTCGTTTGTTATTTTTCCAAAGTCTCATCCAAATGACATATATTTAACGTATGAATAGTCAAATCTTTGTATAACATTTTTATAATATATTATTATTATTATTATTATTATTATTATTATTATTATTATTATTATTTCATAAAATTTTTCTTATAAATTATTATTTTTATAAATATTCTTATAAAATTTAATAATTTAGGTCTAATTTATATTAAAATATATTTTCATAATATTTTATTATTGGTATTATAATTAATATATTTTATTAATATAAATGTAATCAGTTTCAATCATGGTTTAACCTAAATATTATTTTTGTCCAAATTATATTTTCAGCTTAGCATAGTTGTTGGACAATTGTTTTCTTTTTCAAGAAGTCTTATGTTCAAATCCTATGTTTAGCGTTCTTTATTTCCTTTTTCAGTTTAATATTTTATCTTCACTTTGGCTTAACGATTGGGTATTAAAACCTACTTTTAAGAGGTCCAGGTTCAACTTTCACTCCATGCAAAGAAGATTAAAAGAAGTTCAAGCCTTTTCTCTCCATAATGTCATAGAGTGACCATTTTATTATAAAATAAAAACACTAGTAACCGAAACATAACTCTTCAGTGGTGAAAGGAAAAACTTACTCAAATTTTGGTGACCATTTATGTAATTTCCACTTTAAAAAATAAATGTCTAAAATATTTTTTTTATTATGTGTCTATTTTTTGTCAAAATATATGTCTAATATTTACATGTTACTATTTTAGGTGCATAACATTTCATCTCGTTAACAACTTAAAGTTAATCTATTAAAAATCCCAACCCTCAATCATTGCTTGATAGATTATTTTGATTTTATTTGTTTTATTAATTTACATTTTGGTTTTAATTTTTTAGTTTATTTTAATTTTTCAACTGTTGAAGATTTTTTTCAAAATTTTAATTATTATTTTAAAATAAGTTAATTAAAATTAAATGGAGTTATAGAGGTTATTATTATTATTATATATATATAAGATCTACTTACACATTGTAAAAATTAAGTTTTACAATTTTTTTAAATTGTTGGATTAACTGAATTTTTTTAAAACGTATTTTCCCTGTAGAAATATTATCGTCCATATCTAATAACCTCTATAACTCCATTTATTTTAATTAACTTATTTTAAAATAATAATTAAAATTTTGAAAAAATCTTCAACGGTTGAAAAACTAAAATAAACTAAAAAATATTAATAGCTAAATGTGTTATTATTTGAGTTGTTTAATGACACCGACCACATCATCTTCTCGTTACAAGCTAACGTCGCAACGATTCAAATAATAATAAAAAATGATTATTCAAGTGATAAAAAAGTAATCCACTGATCCAAATATAATTTAACTAATAATTGATTGACTGCGAGTATGATTTACCATAAAATGAAAATAGTAATTGGCTGTAGTGGTAAAGCGTTGGAGAGCTTTTGGGGAGGACTTGGCTTACCATTTCAATCATAATTTTATCCAATGATAACCACCTACTTTAACATTCTTTTTCTCTTATCATCTTTTTCTAACCAGTAAAGTTTCGCTGGGTTTTTTACTAACCTCTTGCTTGGAATGTTTTTCTACGAAAGAACAAATTTGAGAGTCTAAACTATGTATAAATTAATATGATAATTAAATAATTGTCAACCGGAAAGGCATCACCAAATTCAACTCTAAAAAATAGAGAAAATATGCTACATTAGCATTGAAAATATGCTATAAAAGCAAAGAATGTGTGTTACAATAGCAGAAAAATATTCAACATTTCCTTTAGTTAAAATCATAATTATTTAAAATTAATATAAATATTATTTTAAAATATTTGAACCAGAAACGGATATATTTTAGTTTATTTTTTAAAAAATAATTTTTTTCTTAATTAATTATTCCAAGTGCACTATTTTATCAATGTGTACAAACAATGCACATAAATGATACTTTATTCACCTTGCAAGAGTTTTAATCTCGTTATTTTTTTTTTAAATTCAATTGATCAAAAGATAACTGCAATTTTATTCTACTCTTTAGTTTATTCAAAATGTCTTAATTTTTTTCAACCTTTTTTAAATATATCAATATCAAATTGCGTATATGTATTTAATGTTTATCCAAATCTAAATAATAATGGTTTGAAGGTGTAGCAGAATCCATATCCAGGGACGGTGCTTAATACCGGAGCAACCCTGCAAATCTTCCGATTAAAAAAAATTTACATGTAATATTTGGTTTAATAATCACTTTAATTTTTATTCTGTTTCTAAAACAATTTAATCCTTAATATTTTATTTTGTGTTGAAATGGTCATCTACAAATGAAAACAATTAGTCAACTAACGCTACATCGTTTGAAATGGCGTGACAAACTTAAATAACAGTGTAGGTCGGCTAACATGACAATATGGTATAGATAAAGATGTTGACTTGAAAGAATGTCACATCAGTCAAAAAATAATTTAATAAAATTATATAACATATAAAATTATTTTCTGATAACGTGTCATTCTGTCAATTCATTTCAAAATGTTTATCGTTAATTGGTTAGTAGTTTTCAACCGCATGAGAATCATACTACAAAAAATAAACATTAATTGTTAAATTATTTAAAAATTATAGACTAAAATAATTATTTTTGGAGTATTTTTTAAGATTATGCATAAAAGAATTACATGTTGGAGCTAAATAGCCGACATTTCAAAGTCAGGAAAATGAAAGTCCCATCCCCTTCTACCTTAATCAAATCAATTTATTGGACAAGATTGGAAAAGTCAAACAAGGCGAACCGAATTAATTATTAAAGTAGAATAGAATAAAAATCCAGGGAAGATGATCATCTCAATGTGAGCTAATGAAAGAATCAACCAGTTAAACAATGGGTAGAATGAAGAATCAGTCATTGTACTTCTTTGTAGGATGAAGAAATAGTCACTTTATTTGGCAATAACTTTGATTTGGGGAGTTGTTTAATCAATCAAATCTGTTCCAATTTGGGAACATTGAAGAACCGATGTTCCTTTTAAGTCACTTTAAGCAAGCTTAGAAATATAAGATTCATGAATCGGTCAATGAAGTGTCCTTACATTGATTAATGATTTTATATCACGTGTTTTATCAATAAAATAAAAATAATTAATAAAAAAATAAGCATGACATAAAATCATTGGCGAAATATATATATATATAAACACAAAAAAAAAGGAAATTCACGAATTCTATTTCTATATTTACTTGCATCTTTCAATTTAGCTAGCTTGTATGAAACCTCCATCTCACAACTTGCTACATTAGTTGAACTTCATTTCAAAGTATTTGGTGTAAGAGAACATCTTATAATTTTCCTTCATTTGACCTCTTAATAATTGAATAGAAAAACCAAACCCCCATTTCAAGCAATGGATGTAGGCCAAATTATCATCAACTGAAAATGAAAGGAAAGCATATCTTCTTTTACTACAACTTGTTTGAGATTTGACAATCTCTTTCAACCATTCATGTTGTGCAAAAATTATCCTTGTTGGAAAAAAATTAGGAGAGAAGAAAGATTCAAAATCTAAATGTTATTATAAATTTGTTCTGGATACATTAAAATGATTTTACATAAACAAGATGAAGTTACAATTTGTAGTAGTATGATGAATTGTACAATTTTTTTAATATACTGATATGATTATATGGTAGTATTTGTTCGTATTTTTCCAGAACTTTTTGACAAGACACATCTTGTACATATAAGTACTCGAACCCAGATCTCCTAGAATGAATATCATGTCTTTTTCACTTAAGCCACTTGTTGAGTTCATGATGAATTGTATAGTTCATACCACTCTTTTAACAAAATACATATTGGCTTAAGGGTGCTTGAAGCCCTTGAACTTTTGAAGAAAAAAATTGAGCTACTGAATTTTTTGCACCCAATTAAGCCCTTGAACCAATAAATTTAATCAATTAAGCTATTTAACCATCAATTTTTGACGATTTTTCTTTTGAGATATTACTACCACACGACACACAACAGTTCTGTTATGTGACATTTACAGATTTTTATAGAAACTATTTTTATAATATTTAGAAATTTTAAAGAATTTTTTAAATAAATAAAAAATTGAAAATGTTAAGTGAGAACATTGTAACACGACATGTTGCACTAGTTAGTCCAAAAAACTGTTAGTTTTGATAATCAACTTTGGTTAATGGGGTGAATTGATGAAATTTTAAAATATAAAGACTTAATTAGGTGGAAAAAAAATCAAAGAATTTATTAATTTTTTTCTAAAAAGTTAGGGGCTTATGAGTTATGACACCTTAAGCCAAAAATATACAATAACAAGCCTTTTTGAAATTGAAACTTTTTCAACACAAACAACTATTACGATGCAAAATTGCATCAAAGCTGAAGCTCAAATGATAAGTGCCCACCCTTAACTATAGTCCAACAACTATGTCCAATATGTCAATGGGCTTCATACCCTAACCCAATGCCCAAATAAAAAAAAAGTATTTTGTTTATGTTCTTTATCTTTCGATCTATAAACTCGGAATTACAAAGACATAAAGTTAAAAAAAATTGTCCCCCAACGTTTGATTGAATAGTCATTTTAGCATTTTTTTTGAAGCAATTCAACCCTCAATATTTTAATTTGGGTCAAAATATTTCATTGCAGATGAAAACAGTCAACTAACAAGGTAATATCATATAGACAAATGTGTTGAATTGAAAAAACGTTACGTCAGTCATAAAATAATTTTATAAAATTATATAAAATCTAAAATATTATTTCATGTTTACTTATCATTCTGTCAAGCCATTTTAAATTATTTACCGTCAGTTTTTTAATAATTTTTATCCGCAGATGGGATATTTTGACCCAAATAAAATATTAAGCGTTGAATTGCTCCAAAAAGTAAGGTTAAAAGCCACTATTTAATTAAATATTATGATATTTTTTGACTTTATGCTAATTGCAAATTGCTAGTAACGACTTCGTGCAAAATTTGAAAGCTTTGGGGTTTCGTTCGAATTATTCAACAATGTGATCTATTCAAATAAATATTTTAATACTTAATTTAGGGTGAGTAAAACTTGACTTAAATTAAAAAAAATTGACTTGTCTTGACTAGAGTTAAATTTCATAAACTCGACTCAAAAAAATTTCAAATAAAGTTTAGTTGCAAAATATAAATTCGAATAACTCGAAATTTTTAGTAATTAATGGATTTATTTTTAAGTTCGAGTTGAGTCTCTCAAATTTTTCTATATATATATATGAAGAAATATGTGTCACATATGAAAAAAATATGAAAAAATACATATGCATATCTTATATAATTAGAGAAAGTCATTTAAATTGGAATCAAACTATACTATAACATTATAAATAATTACAAATAAATTTGTATAGGAATTAGAAAACTCGACTCGAACTCGAACTCAACTTTATTTTATATAACGTTTGAGTTGTAAAATATAACGCTTCAACTCGAATAACTCAAAAAATTCTGACTCGATTCACTCGACCAAGCGCTCACCCCTAATTTAATTTATAAGCATAATTTCGACATTTGGTAAGGACCAGACCTGTGTTTCTTAAAATTCAAACTTGACTTGTTATTAGAGGTCTATTTTTTAATACTTATTATTAGGGGTCTAATTTTTTCAATACTTGTTATTAGGGGCTCAATTTTTTTCAATACTCGTTTTTAAAAACCTACCCTTAAAATTCATTTTTTTAATATTTATTATTAGGGGTCATGTTTTTTCCAATACTTATTATTAAGGACCCATTATTTTTAATATTTTTTATTATGTACATAATCTTAAAATTTAATATTTTTTTCAATACTATTAAGAACATACACTTAGAATTTATTTTTTTAAAATATTTATAATTAGGAGTTTAATTTTTAAGTTCGCTTCTTATATCATCCAAATATCAAGAATGGGGTGATAGCGACATGCGAGACTAAAAAGTGTTTAAGCAGTTGTTTTTCTTATCAAAGGAAATTTCATAGAACCGGAACAAAAGTTTACAAGTAGAGGAATATGAGAGAAATCGTGAGCTCTAGGACTGGATTTAGCAATCCAATCGGCACCAAGATTACAACTTCGTGGCACAAAGAAAAAATTGACAGAATTTTTTTTTCTCGTCAGCAAGCAGATGTCGTCCACAATAACGGAGGAGGTCTAGTCAGAGAAGTATCCAACATTGAGTCTCTCGATGATTGTTTACAATCCGATTCTATGATGACTTGGTAAGTATTTAAGTTTTTGGATGTAAAATTGGACATGGCATATGAATAAAAATCTGTAGACATTGGTGGGGACCATCCTTATCCATGAAACCACAAAGAATCCTTGGTTCTGTCGCGAGACTTATCCAAATCTAAATCCATACCACAATCTAAAACCTCGTTTCCTTTTTCTCCTGCCCATATAACCTCTGCCCCTTCCTTCCCAAAGCTACTTCAGCCTTTTCAATCTAATTTAACAATGGCATCTCTGCAAACCATGTACGCAACAAACCTGAAGCGGTCGCCAACTCCAGCGAGTCCTTCACTTTCTTCCAGTTACGCCGTGGCAGCGCCCTTGAGATCGAGTGTTTTGCCCATGACCAAGGCCAAGAACCAAAAGAGATCTCTAACAGTCGTTGCAGCAGTCGGAGATGTATCAGCTGATGGTACCACCTATCTAATTGCTGGCGCAGCCGTTGTTGCTCTGGTCGGAACAGCTTTTCCAATCTTATTCTCCCGCAAGGACACGTAAATAATCCATCTTATTCTGCCTTAAAACCCAGCCCTGTATGTTACTGTTTATGGCAAACTCATGTTTGTGTTGTGGCTTTTTGTTTCCAGATGTCCTGAATGTGATGGTGCTGGCTTTGTCCGTAAAGCTGGAGCTACATTGAGGGCAAATGCTGCACGAAAGGACCAGGCTCAGATCGTATGTGCTCGTTGTAATGGCCTTGGCAAATTGAACCAAATTGACAAATGAAATGCCCTGTCTGTTCTGTGGAATTCAATCCAAATTTCTGCTGTAAAGTCTTAAATAATCCATCTTTATAGCAACAAAATTCGTGTTTCTTTTCTGTTCCCCCAATAATTATATGTCACGTGTATTAATGATTATTTATATTTTTTTATGAATTATTTCTGTTTTATTGATAATATATGTAACATAAAATTATTGGTAGAACATATAAAGGGGCATAGAAAAACAGTCGGACGAATTCTATTCATTTTATAGTACTTAAATTTGTGTCCGGTTCATTTTACATGTTGAGGCCTTGAATCTCCTGGAAACTCGTTGTTATTATATGAGATAATAGAAGCATCTTTGATGTTTCATTTTTAGTTTATTTTTCTTTCTTGTCATTTTACAGTTCATGGAACAGTTGCAGTTTCCATGGTAACATTTCTGGATGCTTTCTAAATTAAAGAAAGGTTTACAGAATTAACAAAAGCTGCATTATAAATTAAAGCCGAAGAAACCAATGGCACTCAAAAGCTCCAATACATCATATGGAAGTCCTACAAGTTCCCAATTTGAGCAGTTGAAAAATTTATTTCCCATCTTTAATGTTGTTCTGTAGCTTTCAGTATCGATACGCGTGGACCCGTATCGGTACGACCTTTATCAGTAACTAGTCGTTGGGCTCTTGCCAGCCTATGTATATCGATACGTTTGAGGGTGTATCGGTACATTATGACATTTAAACGACCGTTGGGAAAATAGCCGTTGGGTTGTTAAAAAGGGATCGGTACGCTTACCATGCGTATCGAAACGATCCCTTACCGTATCGAAACAGCCAAGCTTGTTTCGATACGGGTTTTGGCAGTGACCAAATTTAGACAAAAATGTATCGATACGGGTTATACCGTATCGGTACATGCAGCTTCAAAAGTTAAGTTTGGCTATTAAAATCATTAAAACTTTGCCAAAAACCTTTTAAGATCCCTCAAACATAAATTCAAGTTGTTTGGACTTAAAGACAAGTTTTAAATTCTTTTCAAATTAGTCCAAAATATTTTTCAATTATTATATCAAAACACTAGTTCTACAATCTCCCCATTTTTGATATAATAAAACTAACTTGAAAAATTGTTTGGGGTTCTCCCCTTTGTGAAATAAATTTTGAATAAGAGAACTAAAATACAAAATCGATAAAAGCTCCCCCTTATTCAATTGAAAATTCAATTTTTCAATTCAAACCATTTCCCCCTTTTTGTTATATCAAAAAGAATTTAAAATACTTTTAAGTTCAAAATAACAATAAAGGTAAAAAAATTAAGAATTTTGGTTTTAAAAATGACTCCCCCTTACTCAAAGCATCATAAGAATGTTAGTCCAACATATATGATCATCTAGTTGACATAAATGAAAATAAATCAAATAAATTCAAAAAAGCAACTAAATTTTACCACACTTGAACTCAAGGGAGGATGTGAAGCCTTCCTTCTTCAAGTGTTCTTCCTTGTGTGCATGGAGCTCCCCCTCAATTTTTGACATGTTGATCACTCTCCATCACACCTAACAAAAAACAATCAAGTAATTTTTGGTATCCAAATTGCTTTGGATCCATAGACGTTAGTAGCACAAAACTTAGTCCCCTTAGGAATCAATTTTTCAATTTCATCCTTTTTAGTTGAAGTGGTTAGTCCTTTTGGGACCCAAAAAATTCTAAAACATTTACCATTTACAAATCCAGGGGCACTAGATTGTCTTATATGAACGTTTGATTTTCTAAAATTATTTTTCTTTTCAAGCTCTTTGGAAATCAAATCTTTTTCTTCTTGAACTTTATGAAGCAAATTTTGTAAATCAAACCTTTTTGTTCAAACTCTTCGAGTTTTGCTTCAAGTTTAAGTTTGGTTTTAGAAATCAAATCATTTTGAATTTTCAACTTTGAAATCATTTTATTGTTTTTCAAAATGTGATTTTTAAACTCTAAAACAAATAATCGTATGCATCTTGCAATTCATCAAAAGAGTAAGAACATAAAGTAAATGAATTATAAGTTACCCTTGAATCTTCTTCGATGGCCATATGGCAAAGGTTGGCTTGTTCATCGTCGGTGGAGTCCTCATCACTCCAAATAGCCTTATATGCCTTCTTCTTATGGCTTGAAGTGCTTGCCCTCTTCTTTTTCATGGATTCTCGTTCAAGCTCTCTTAAGGCTTTCTTCATGAACGGGGCACACTTTTTGAAGAGATGAACTATCTTTTCTTCTTCATCCTCCTTTTCACTTGAATCAACATGATGGCATGTGGAGGATTTGAGAGCAATGACATTAGTGTTGATGTCAAGCCCTTTGAGCTTCTTCTCCCTCATAGCTCTAATTTCTTCCCTTTTCTTCTCCTCTTCTTTGTTTTTCTTCATGATTTGGTGAGTGAGAAGTGACCCCATGAGTTCATCAAGCTTCAAGGTCTTCAAATTCTTTGCTTCGATGATAGCGGTCCTCTTTAAGTCCCATGACTCGGGAAGGGAGTATATGAGCTTTCGGACAAGCTTCTCTTCCGGGATGGTTTCTCCATAGCCTTTAAGACCATTGGTGATAGTGGAGAACCTATCAAACATCTTCTCGATGTTCTCTTTCGGACCCATCTTGAAGTTCTCATACGCTAGATTGAGGAGGCCGATCTTTGTCTCCTTTACTTCATCGGTTCCTTCGTATGTGACTTCAAGCTTGTCCCATACCTCATTGGCACTCTCACAAGAAGACATCTTCTCATAGATGGTTGAGCCAAAAGCAAAAAAGAGGATGTGCAAGGCTTTGCAATTGAGCTCCATCTTCTTGCGATCTTCGGTACTTCATTCCGCTTTACTTTGTTGAGGTACGAACGGACCATCTTCTATGAGGTCTCATAGCTTGTAGTCCCTTAACTTTATGAAGAACTTCATCTTTGTCTTCCAATGGGCATAGTGAGTTCCGTCGAAGAAGGGTGGTTTGTCGATGGATTGCGCCATTGAGCCGATTGATTGAAATGATGATCTAGCTTGTCCCATACCTCATTGGCACTCTCACAAGAAGACATCTTCTCATAGATGGTTGTACCAAAAGCACAAAAGAGGATGTGCAAGGCTTTGCAATTGAGCTCCATCTTCTTGCGATCTTCGGCACTCCATTCCGCTTTACTTCGTTGAGGAACGAACGGACCATCTTCTACTATGTCCCATAGCTTGTAATCCCTTGACTTTACGAAGAACTTCATCTTTGTCTTCCAATGGGCATAGTGAGTTCCGTCGAAGAAGGGTGGTTTGTCGATGGATTGCACCATTGAGCCAGTTGATTGAAATGATGATCGAACTTGCCGGATCTTCTCAATAGGATGTTAATCCTCTTCAATTGAGCCAAGCTATGATACCAATTGTTGGGTTATTCGATGCTCGATTCCTTCAACCGTTCTTGCTCGCCAAGTGGTGGAGAGGTGGAATTTTGGGTGTAAGTGGCGTGGAAGCTAAAAAGATTAATGACACAATGAATTACAGTGGTTCAACCTTCTAACCAAGGTTTACATCCACTACCTTAGCTTCCCACTAAGGATTTCCAATCAATCCACTATTGATTCGTCTCCTTTTCTAGGCTTAGGAGGAAACCCTTATACACCGATCAAGCTTTCTATCCAAAGCCTTGATCAAACCCTCTTTACAAGAGAAAAGGTAAAGCAAGCTCAAATCCCTCTAATAGGTATTTGTTTGCACAATTTAGCTCTCACCCAAAACCTAAAGCACTTGAGCAAGTATAACAATTTTGGCTCACTAGTGTTTGTCTATACAAATAAATCACAATTAAGTACTAAGATAATTTCTTGATCATTTGTTGTTGACAATTGAAACATTTACCATTACTTGATGCTTGGAGGTCCCTTTTATACTCCTTAATGAGTTTGTAGTCGTTACTAGCCGTTGGGTTGAATTTGACCCGTTGGAGACTTTATTTCCGATCTTTAATGGTGTTTTGCAGCCTTCCGTATCGATACGCATGGACCTGTATCGGTATGACCTTTATTAGAAACTAGCTGTTGGGCTCTTGCCAGCCTAGGTGTATCGATACGCTTGAGGGCGTATCGATACGATATGACATTTAAAAGACTGTTGGGAAAATAGTCATTGGGGTTGTTAAAAGGGGATCGATACGCTTACCAGGCGTATCGAAATGATCCCTTATCGTATCGAAACTGCCAAGCTTGTCTCAATACGGGTTTTGGCAGTGACCAAACTTGGACAAAAAGGTATCGATACGGGTTATACCGTATCGGTACGGGCAGCTTAAAAAAATTAAGTTTGGCTATTTAAAATCATTAAAAACTTTGCCAAAAACCTTTTAAGATCCCTCAAACATAAATTCAAGTTGTTTGGACTTAAAGACAAGTTTTAAATTCTTTTCAAATTAGTCCAAAACATTTTTCAATTATCATATCAAAACACTAGTTCTACACAATGCAACAAAAATAGACTAATCCACTAAAAATATCATACAAATTTGCAAAGAAAAGTAAACACTTTCATAGAGATTAGCATACCATAAAAACCCAAAAACCTTTATGAATCTCTTTGTCTCTAGCCAAACGAGATGCTTACGGGATGAAAAGGAGCGGTGAGCAAACCAAACTATCATGCAGATTCCTCCGCTACACAGTTTTGATTACATCGGCTAACAAACCATCAAACGAGTGAGGATCAATCTTTTCTAAGACCACCGACATAATCAAATCAAAAAACTAGCGTCGCAAGGATCTCTATATGAGCATCAAACGACCGCTGATGTATGCTGAAAAAAATAAAACATAGGTTTTACAATCTCCCCTTTTTGATATAACAAATTTTTTTAAGTGATTTGAAAAATACTCTCTGTTACTTTAAGCTAGATTTTGAAAAACTTTACGAGTTATGGGCTCTTAAGTATTCTCCCCCTTTTTGTTAGATCAAAATCAATGGATTGAACAAGATATAAACATCGAAGAAATATTAAGCAAACAACATAATTATAATTAAGCATTTAAAGCATTAAAGGTTCAAAAGTAACATAAATCCAAAATCAAATCCTAAAAACATAAACCAAAGCATAGGTCAAAGAAAAATAACATATATGCATAAAAATTAAAATCCTAATATGATATGATATGGCATGAGATGCATAAGCCTAAGACTCGTTCCAATCGTCGTCATCCTCTTCATCTTCATCTTCATCATTAGCTCGTCTTGATTGAGATTGGAGCCATGCACCATGAAAAGTGGTAAGAGAGACGTCCATTGAGTTTTGTTGAGTCTCAGTAGAAGTGAATCGGTTCTCAATGGTGGTCATTCTTTCCTCCAAGGAAGCGAATCGAGTGTCGATGGCAGAAAACCCAAAAGTCATAGATGTATCTAAAGGCGCAATATCGGTGCCCAAGGAAGTAAATTGCTCATTAAGATAGACCATTAGAGCATCCTTCGAAGGTTAAGCCACCGGAGCTTGATGAGCTTCTTGAGGGGCCACCGTATCGGCTTCAACGTTTTGAGGAGGGTCCTCGAGACAAACTCAATCTCCATTAATGTAATGAAACTTGGAAAGACCTAAGGAATGCTCGTTGATCAGAATGGTGAGGGGCTCGACATAGTCTTGCTAGCAATCAATCTCCAACTTCGAGAACAAGTAGCTCAAAGCGGTGTCATATGTGAAGGATGAGACAAGGGTGGTGTGGCGATGTTGTACGAGGTAGAAAATCTCCGTGAACATGATTTGAGCTAGATTTGGGCGCTTTTACTCATGAAAGCATCATATCCAAAAATCATTGACTTATCGGATTGTAGAGAACTTGTCACCGGATGAACGGAACCACCAAGTGATCATGAGGTGAAAGATGCGGTCATGGGCATCAAGGACGATTACGGGGCCGCGAAGGACATGGCCTAAGGAGTTTTCATCATCTATCCCTACTTTCTCAATCCCAAAAACATTGGTTAAGATAGTTTGGTCAATCCTAAACGTCTTCCCCATGAGATAGGATTCTATGGCTATAACCTTGGTTCGATCGGGACTATAGATACACCGAGCATTGGCATAAAAGATGATAACAAGGTTACAATACCAAACTCTGGGTATACTCCAAAAGGTCATAAACATCCATTGATGCAATAGACCAAGGTATTTGAATTTAAAACGCTCCGAATTCAAAAAGGGAATATAAGTAATACGCTCACGATGAATTTTATAGTTTTGGTATTGTTTGTATCGAGCCATTTCAGCGGGTGTTTGAAAACACTTTTGGATAATAAGGGTGAGGTTTGGTCTCGTACCATCGTTCTCGGAGGATTCTCCAACCTCACTAATTCTTGGTCGCTTTTTAGGTGCCATGTAAAATCCTAAAATTAAAATCAAACAAAAAACACATGTATGCATAAATCATCACATTCGATCTAAATAACTAATCAAATGGTCAATGTATTTAAAGAAAAACATATACAATATAGTTTAAAATATAAACAAGTATAAACATATTTTTTTGGTAAAAGGAAATTTGAAAAACAGTTTAGAAAAATATACGATATAATTTTATATTAGAATCAAGAAATTTCAGTTTTGAATTTTTTTACAAAATTATTGAAACCCGTGATATACACATATTAAAAACATAAATTTTGATTAAAAAAAGTATTTAAATCATAACGAAATTAAAAAAAGAAAAAAAAGAAAAAGGGTTTATACCTTGAAGATGAGATTATGGATGAATGAAGGGATGATGATGCACCAAACTTGATGATATAGCTTAAACTTGGTTTGAAATACAAAATCCTTCAAAGAATTGTGTGAAAACAAAAGGATTTGAGTGGATTTTATAGGGGAAATCGGTTAGGGTTTTGAAAGAAAAGATGGGTGTTTGAATTAAGGTGAAATTTGGTCTTTAATGCTCATTTAAACTCCTAACAACTATACATACCGAAACGCCACATGGCATATCAAAATAGTGCATCAGTACGCTTTTTATGCTGTACTGAAACACGTGACCGTACCGGTACATGTTTGCCTGTACCAAAGTGTGTTCTTGAACCCGTATCGATACACTATGACCCGTATCGACACCCTTTTGTTAGAAAATGCAATTTGGGCAACAATGAGCCAAAAAGTTCAACTTTAATCGAATCTAAATGCATGCATATGACATATGAACAATATGAATGGACTACAATAGATACATACTCCCCCTAGCAACAAGCATAGATGCATATATGAGCAAAAACACAAAAGCATGGAAATCAATCATATTCAAGCAATTTTTGTACCAAAAAAGGCTCTAAAAGGTCAAGAAAGGCTAGTCAAACCCAACTCTCTCCTAAGAGTCCAAAAAATCTCTTTGTCTAATGGTTTGTTAAAGATATTTGATAATTGGTTCAAAGTATCTACATATTCTGGAACACAATCATTTTTCAAAATATGATCTCTAATGAAATGATGTCTAATTTCTATGTGTTTGGTTCTAGAATGTTGGATGGGATTCTTAGTGAGAAGAATTGCACTAGTGTTGTCACACCTAAGGGGTATGGTACCTACATCAATCCCATAATCTAAAAGTTGTTGTTTCACCCAAAGGACTTGAGCACAACAACTTATGGTAGATATGTATTCTGCTTCGGTGGTAGATAAGACTACACTATTTTGTTTCTTAGAGAACCAAGATATGAGCATACTACCAAGGAATTGACAAGTACTAGAGGTACTTTTTCTATTATCTTACAACCTCTATAATCCGCATCGGAGATAGCATGTAAATCAAATGAGGAATCTTTAGGATAACAAAGGCCTAAACAAGGTGTGTCTCTAAGGTATCTAAAGATTCACTTAACGCCTATAAGGTGTGATTCCCTATGACTAGCTTGAAATCTAGCACACAAGCAAACACTAAACATAATATCATGTCTACTTACGGTAAGATAAAGCAAAGTTCCAATCATAGATCGATAAAGTTTAAATCAACACACTTACCTCCTTCATCTTTGTCAAGCTTTGTAGAAGAACTCATTGGTGTGGCTTGAGGTTTCACATTCTCCAAACCAAACTTCTTGAGCATATCTTTGATATACTTAGCTTGATTGAGGAAGATGTCATCATTCCTTTGCTTAGTTTGGAGTCACAAGAAGAATGTGAGCTCCCCCATCATGCTCATCTCAAATTCACCTTGCATCAACTTAGTGAAATCTTGGCAAAACATTTCATTAGTAGAACTAAAAATTATATCATCAACAT
Organism: Hibiscus tridactylites; assembly: GCA_958450335.1. NCBI lineage: Eukaryota > Viridiplantae > Streptophyta > Magnoliopsida > Malvales > Malvaceae > Hibiscus > Hibiscus tridactylites. The sequence goes on along the minus strand of OY288274.1, from coordinate 43,893,896 downwards.
AAATTTGGACTAATAATATGTCTTTGCCTTTTTTTAATAAAGAGTATAGTATCCACATTTCCTTTGTTAATACATTTTTCAATTAGAAAACTAGATAACCTTTCATACCAAGCTCTAGGAGCTTATTTCAAACCATATAATCCTTTGAAAGTTTGAAAACATGGTTTGGGTATTTTGGATCCTTAAAACTGGGTGGTTGTTCTACATATATCTCTTCATTTATAAAACCATTTAAGAATGCACTTTTAACATCCATTTGAAAAAGCTTGAATTTGTGATAACATGCAAATGCAAAAAGCATCCTAATAGCTTCTATCTTAGCTACGAGTGCATAGGTTTCATCAAAATTGATTCTCTCTTCTTGAGTATAACCATGAGAAACAAGTCTAACCTTGTTCCTCACTATGTTACCACTCTCATCTAGTGTATTTCTAAAAACCCATTTAGTTCCTATAGTAGACTTATTACTAGGCCGATTAACTAATGTCCAATCTTGACCTCTCTCAAATTGATTTAGTTTCTCTTGTATGACAAATATCCAATATTCATGTTTTAAGTCTTTTTTGATATTTTTAGGCTCAATGCATGAAATAAATGCAACATTGCTAGCAAGTCTAAGAGAAGATCTAACGGTTACTCCTTTGGATGGATCACCCAAAATCTCACCACCTTTGACATAGTTGAACTCCCTTGGGTAGGAGACCTCATTTTCCTCTAGAGCCATATCCTTCAATGCTTCTAGAGGTAGATCTTGTGCTTCTTCTTCTTTGTTTGGAACCTCATCCAACTTTGATGACTGCTCACTATCATTGTCTTAAAAAATCCCTACATTATCACCATCACAAGATTCTTTCCTCAGAAGGAGGTTATCATCGAAAACCACATGTATAAACTCTTCAACAACTAAATTTCTTTTATTAAATTCTCGATAGGATTTAGAATTTAAAAAGTACCCTAAGAAAATAACATCATCACTTTTAGCATCAAATTTACCCAAATTGTCTTTTTCATTATTCAAAACAAAACACTTGCATCCAAATGGATGAAAATAGCTAATGTTAGGCTTTTTGGATTTTAAAATCTCATTAGGAGTTTTTTTTAAATTGGCATAATCATTACTCGATTTATAATGTAGCAAGCCATATTTGTGGCTTTCGCCCAAAAACACTTAGGTAAATTGTTTTCACCAAGCATGGTTCTAGCCATTTCTTCTAAAGTTTGATTTTTTTGAGGAGTGCGAGGAGCGGAAAAATTATGGCCTATACCATTTGAATTACAAAAATCCTCAAAACCTAAATTTTAAAATTCGGTACCATGGTCACTTCTAATATGACAAATAGTTTGACCAATATTAATTTGAGAAATTTTTGAAAACGTGATGAACTTTTCTAAAGCCTCATCCTTGATACTTAAAAATAGAACCCAAGTGCATCTAGAGAAACCATCAACTAAAATAAATGCATATGATTTTCCACCTAAGCTCATTGTCATAATAGGGCCAAAAAGATCCATGTGAATCAATTCTAAAACTCTACTAGTTGAAACATCATTAATAGGTTTAAAAGAAGTTCTTTTGTGTTTGCCTTTTGCACATGCATCACAAATTTTATCAAGTGAAAAAATAATCTTAGGCAAACCCCCAACTAGATATTTGGAAACCAATTTTTCTAAAATACTCATGCTAGCATGTCCTAGTTTTCTATGTCATAGCCATGAGTCATGTTCATCTTTAGTAAAAAAATCATACATTAGAAATATGTATGTCATCTAAATGCACCATGTATATGCTTCTTATGCGATGACCAATGAACACTATTTTATTATTTCAATGTTCAAGATTTTGCAACCATTAACATCAAAGAGAACATTAAAACTTTTATCACATAATTGACTAATGCTCAACAAATTATGTTTTAGACCGTTGACAGGCAAAACATTATCAATAAGTAAAGAAAAGTGATTACCAATGAAACTAATTCCTTCAATGTGGCCTTTGGAGTTGTCACCGAAGATTACTACTCCTCTACTCTTTGGCTTTAGCTCCAAGAATCTATTCTTGTCACCAGTCATATTTCTTGAGCATCCACTATCAAGGTACTATGAGTTTTGACTTGTAGCTTTGCCTTGTAGCAATGCCCCATACAAACAAAGATTAGGTCTTGATTTTGTAACCAAATCATTTTGGGTTGATGGACATTAGCTCCCAAAATCTTGGTTCTCTTGGGAATCTAAGAAGCAATAGCATGTATATAATTAGAAGCAATTAGGTCCTTAGGAACCTAAACACTCCTAATCCTTTTACCTCTAGAGGGCCTTTGGAAGCTTATTTGTTTGTGGTTAACAAAGTTTCTTTTTACATAGTTGGGTTTTGAAGATTCACATTTTTCAAAACTAGAATTCCCAACTTTGTTCAAATAAGCTTTGAGATCATTCACCTCCTTATGGTGATGATCATTGTAATAACGGTCCCTCGATAGTTTGACGTGTTTTTATTACAAAAATATATATTTCAGTTTAAATGGGAGTAACCACCAATATGTTAATTTAGGTGAGATTTAGATCACTTGAAAACCCAATCATTTTAATAAAACTTGTTTTTTTCATTTTATTAAAACAACGAGCTTTGGCCCGTGAAACCATAAAAATAGGTTCGGGAGTCAGTTATGTGTGGGGAAGGGTGAGCACCCCCACAACGCAAAAAATTGGCACATAGTCGATTACATGTTGTTTTAACGATGGAAACTATGAATTCGAATTTAATTTAGAAATTGTGATCCCAATCCTTTAATTAGGATGAAAAAATTACATCTATTTGAGCTCGAGACATAATTTTTCTTGAGATTCCCAGATAAAGAATATCGTTTTAATTTTATAATTCTATAGAAATGTATTAGAATTATCAAAATAAATTACGTCTCTTTAAGCTCGAGACATGATTTTATCAAGAATCCAAAATAGAAAGTTTTATTAAAATGACATTTTTGCAATAGAGATTAACCCAGAAAATAACGCCCTTTTAAGCTCGAGGCATGTTTTTCTCGAGAATCCCCAAAGATAGCCGCTTTAATTTAAAATATATATAAAAATCGAATGTTAATACATAATATATAAGAATATATAACAATACATATGAATACTATTAGTAATAGTAACAATAATAATAATAACAACATTAATATTTAAAAATGATGATTATTATTATTATTATTGTTATCATTTTTAAATATTAATGTTATTATTATTGTTATTATTACTAATATTATTCATATGTATTATATATTCGTATGTATTATGTATTCACATTATATATATATATATAGGGATAGGATCAAATTACACTGTGTAAAACTCTTTGAGTTTTACACCTTTTTTGGATCGTTAGATGAGTGAAACGGATGGATGAGATTAACAGTAAAATATGTGAAGATTACCACTTGGGAAAAAAAGATAAGGAAATAATCTGAGCCATTAATTACCATCATCCAACGGTCTAAAAACTGTGTAAAAGAAATTGTGATTTACACAGTGTAAGTTGATCCTAACCCATATATATATATATATATATATATTAAAGCGAATATCTTTGGGGATTCTCAAAAAAATATGCCTCGAGCTTAAAGGGGCGTTATTTTCCGGGTTAATCTCTATTGCAAAAATGTCATTTTAATAAAACTTTATATTTAGGATTTTTGATAAAATTATGTCTCGAGCTTAAAGAGACGTAATTTATTTTGATAATCCTAATACATTTCTATCAAATTATAACATTAAAACGATATTCTTTATCCGGGAATCTCAAGAAAAATTAAGTCTCGAGCTCAAAGAGATGTAATTTTCTTTTCATCCTAATTAAAGGATTATTTTCAGGGACCACAAATTTTAAATTAAATTCAAATTCTTAGTTTCAATCTTTAAAACAACATGTAACCGACTAGGTACCTATTTTGGGCATTGTGGGGGTGCTCATCATTCCCCACACGTAATCGACTCCCGAACTTATTTTTTAGTTTCAAAGACCAAAGCTCGTTGTTTTAATAAAAACGACAAAAACAAGTTTTATTAAAATGATCGGGTTTTCAGGTGATCCAAACTCACCTAAATTAGCAAATTGGTTGTGACTCCCATTTAAGCTGAAATATATTTTTTTTGTAATAAAACACGTCAAGCTATCGAGGGACTATTATTACAGCTTGGAGACTTCGCTGGGGAGATAAAATCTTCAAACTATGGTGATTCGTTGGAGGTGACAAAATGAGCTCGTCTTCAAACTATGTCAGACCTGTGAATGACTGAATATTTTTAGGATATATAAAATATCTTTTGAGAAAATATTTAATTAAAAAATTATGTTTTAAGGAAAACATTCTTGTGAAAGAATTGAATTAAGGAATCCATGTTTTTAGAAAAACTTCATTATGAAAGAATGAAATTAAGAAATTTTGATTTTGAGAAAAAAGTCGTTGTGGAAGGATGAAATTAAGAAATTCATGTTTTGAGGAAAACGTCCTTATAAAAGGATGAGATTAAGAAATTTCTGTTTTGAGGAAAGCATCCTTATAAAAGGTTGGAACTTATAAATTCAATTTTAAGAAAAATATCCTTATGGAAGGATTGATTTTAAAAAATTTCTTTGAGTAATAAGTGCAAAGTTAGTTTCTGGCAATAAAAAAATTACATACATGCGCATGTTTTCATGTTGATGCAATGATGCATAAAATGATTTGTCACAATCCTCAAGTTATGAATGCTTTATTGATACTAGATGCCATGATGTATGAACATGTTTGGTGATGCAATGATGCATATGCTTTAACGTATGTCATCATGATAAATGAAGATGCATGGAATACTTGTAGAAGTCTTCTTCTTCTGGCTCAACTTAATCTTTTGAATCATTTTTTGTTCAACATTTGCCCTAGCAAAAATTTGCCCCTCATTCTTTGCTGAATTTGAACTTTTGAGTCGAATGACATTGACGTCATATTTTTTCTTCTTCTCAAAAGAGATTGAGTTTATCGCTGGTTAAATTTTCTTAGGCTCTGCAGCGATTCCCCGCGTTTTCTTAGGCTCTGATATCATTGTTATTGAAAACCTTCAAAGGCTTCAAACTTTTGATCTGAGTAGCATCTGTCTTAGGTCCATGTAATTTAAATCTCTGTAAAGATTAATGCAAGAAATCTTTTGTTTCGTAACAATGCAAGATGTTTATATGAATGAGAAAAATAGTATTTATTCTTTCAAAATATGATGTTTTTTTTTCAAAAATAAGGGTCTCATATATCTTGTGTAGGAGCGTCTTTGAACCCACTTGCCGAGGGTCATCCCAAGCATAGCTTGTGTCTAAAGGACCTTAAATGTTGTGTCGATGTTTGAAGATGTGAAGTGCCTTCCAAGCTATTAGGCTTTCGAGAAGGTCATTTACCATATGCCTAATTTGTAACCAGTTTGGGTAGCTCTCTTTCACTCATGAACTCTCCAATTTTATACTCCCCTCTTTTCTAATCTCAATCAAGCATCAGAAGTTTCAAATCTTTGAATAAAGGATAACCCCATAAGGGAGGATGTAGTCTAAAGACAAACTCCTCCAGGCTCCAATGCAGATATCCAGGTATGACTAGAATGGTCTTTAGAGATGTGATGTAGGCCATAGCTTGCAATTATGAATGAAATGCTATTTTTTCCGTGCTTGATTTGGACTTTCTTAGATGCATTATTTTTTCTTTCATTTTTTTTGAATCGCTCTAGACTGCCTGTTTTTGAGTTTTCACCATAGAGTTCATTTTCTTTCTTCAGCTGAAGCAAACTTGTACTCTAACATAACATTGGAGTCTGCTTAGGTTTTGTAGATGAGCAATCCTTCAAATCTCTTTTAGGTAGGGATGAAAGGTTCTACACTTGCTTCTCCCTTGAAAGCTCCACTTTTGATTTGGCGTCTTCATATTTTTTGTTTCTTTTTCTTTTTATCTAAAGCGTCCTTTTGGGTTTCTGCCCTAGATATTTTCAAAAGTTTTTTCTTTCTTTTTTTTGTCTCTATTTTGATTCCCTGTTCAAGATTCTCAATTTGACTTGATAGACTCTTCGATCACAGATTACCTCTTGCATCTGATGTAGATCATTTCATTGCATGCTCCTCGATGGACAAGTCTTCTCAGCATGATCAAGATTATTCATCTTTTTCTTAAAGAAGCTTTTCATATCTCTTACCCAGCATTACAATGGTCATTGGTTGGAAACAAAAAACATCATGTCATACATAGACATCGTCAAGGAAGAGTAGTATTCAGTTGGATAGGTGTTTGGAGATAACACGATATTCAAAAATCTTAGACAACAATACTTGAGAGGAAACATTCACTCAAATTTTGTGTTTGAGACCTTTCCATTGCTCCCTAACTCACTCAGTTGTCCTTCTGTTAGCCTAAGTAGGTTGGAAGATAAGTCACATCTCCCTCATTTTCTCATATTTCGATTTCCTCCAGACACATGGTTGCTCGGAATCAATTGTCGGATTGGGATCGATGTCGCTCCTGAAAAATAGATATACATGTATGTATGTACAAAAAACTCATGAAAAATACAAAATTTTTGAGAAAATGCATCATTTATTAAAAACAAATAGACACATGCCCTTACAAAAGATTCCTTTTTCCCTTCGGGCCTAGGCAAAGGTTTTCCGAGCATTACTCAACAAGATATTTAAACTACAAAGATGTCTAAAAAGAAATCAGCGTCTCCTTAAGTATTGTTCATTCTGATCTTTACATGCTTTTTCAACCTTTTCCAAACTGCCATCCATTTCTTTAGCTTTGCTTCGAGTGAAAAACTGATGCTGACTTGGTTGACTCGGATGCCCCAAATTCATTGTAATGAAATTCTCTCGGAATTAGAGGCCTACTAGAAGCTCGAGTGAAGAACTTTGACCGAACCCTAGCAATATCATTGTATCATCTAGCCATAGTAAAACAAACGACCCGAACGAATCTCATCATGACCTCGATCGGATGATTGATCGAACCATCGGGGTAATAAGAATTCCATGTGAGAGCACTGCTCTCGAGCTTCAAAGGGCACCGCCCTTGCTTGCGCCATTTTTAAATGGCTTGTTCCTTTGAGGCTGCCTCCCCCCAGCCATTTATAGGAAATTGAGGGTGAGGTGGACACATGCATGTCGTCCACATGCTTTTCATCTCTTCTTTTTTACTTTTTTACTTTTTTGAATTTATATATATCTTTTTTTCATTATAATAATAAGATAAAATATTACTATATAATAATATTATTTGGACAAAAATGAGTTGTTATAGCCTGGACATAAAATGAGTATTACAATCATGAAACTCAGAAAGAAGGTTGTTTAAATCAACATTTTCTTTTTCAAAATATGTTAAATTGTCTTTTAAAGCACAAACATTCTTTTCAAATTTGGAATTGGTTTTAGAGAAGGAATCATTTTGTGTTTTCAAATCAAAAATAATTTTCTTGTTTTTCGAAATTGATTTCGTATACTTCTCAACCAATTCGTCATACACCGCTTAGGATCTTCTTCAAAAGTCATGAGACAAATGTCGGTAACTGTTAAGTGTGCAAAAGTCCTATATTTATGCCCTAGTTTAGCTCAATTATTGTTGTTCTTAATTATAGTTTAGTTGCATTTATTATGAAAAAATACAAAAAACAACATAGGTTAGATATTTTGCCTTATTTGATGAACTTAATTGTTTTTACATAAAAGATACTGCCCATGTGCATTTTCTTTCTGTGCGTAGGTCCCCGCCCAGGCAGATGCTGCCGAGGCAGCAGAGAGGGCAGAAGAAGAGAAGCTGGAAACTGATGGAGGAAGCTATTGGATCATCTAGAGAGCTGATCGAGGAGGAGAGGCCCAGAATGAAGAGTTTGCCAACCCATGCACACCAGCCCAGCCTCTGCCGAGGCAGTCAATAGTGTGCTGCCGAGGCAACAACTTGAGGAAGGATGAAAAATTGCAAAGTGGTATGCGACTGAAAGAACTCATCAAGCTCGATTTTTGGAGACATTTGCACGTGCATTGGAGCCCAGAAGACAAAGAAAAGCCATGGTCAAAGTCAAGGTGGAAAAAGTCAAACATGAATCTAGGAAGATTTAATGTTAGATTTGTTCTTTTGATGAGTTGTAATTAGATTCTAACTAGTATTCCTGCTCTAAACCGACTTAGACCTAGGCCACTCCCCTATAAATGTAATTGACTTGAAAGAGGAAAAGAACAATTGAGATTAGAGAGAAAACTCCTTCTTGTCGAAAAGCCCTTGTGCCGCCATCCTCCATTATGTTCTAAACCTTCCCTAGGGCTAAAGGTTGGTTGTGTAGTAGTTGTGAGAGTTTGCTTGTATTTGTTTAGGTTTTCAGTTTATGCAATAAAATTCAAGGTTTGTTTACTCTTGGTTCTTCATTGTTGCAATCTTTATCGGGAGAGAAGAGAGCATCAATCTATTTGTTCAATATAGGGAGAGTTGGACTCACGAAATGAGTAAACACGGTTTTATCCAACCATATGGTAAATCTACTTCGGCTTAGGGTAAGTTAGAAATTTAGCGGCTAAGAGAGGCTTCATAATCGGTTGGTGTTCATCCTTAGATTTACGCTAGAAGGAATCATCCAAGATGTGTTCGCCAATAGTACTTCAAGCTTAGGGATAAGAGGAAGTCATTGAAGGGAGCCTTGCCGAACCTTGAATCATCGCTTAACTTCCCCGACAATCACATTGGTCTCTGCCGAGGCATACTCGTGAGCGGCTACCGAAAGTTGTTAAGTTAATATGCAAAACTGTGTCGAGACAGTGCATCCAATCTCTACACTACGAAGCATTCCAATATCGACCCATTCTCTCACTCTAATTTCTCAATTTATTTTATTTGCTTTAATCTTATCTTTAATCAAATCAACTCTCAATATTTGTGTTTTTATTTTTATTGTGTAGAAAAGTGAATTCCGAAAGGTTGTCACAATCCATGTGGAGACGATATCTTAAATACTATAACTGGGCACCGTGTATACTTGCACGCAATTTGTGCATCATTTTTGCACGCAACAAGTTTTTGGCGCCGTTACCGGGGATTGAAATACAACTTTTTGTTTTTATTTTTCTGCAGTTTTTACTTTTCTATTTAACCCCCTGTTTTTCTTTGGTTTATGACCAGAGTGAACCATAAATCACCATTGCGAGACTACGATCCACAACCTGAACATACTGCACACAAAATTAGACAAGCAAACAGAGAAGCCATGGGTGACCCAGAGAACATCCGAAACCAGAATCGACAATGACGTGGCGGGCAATGGCAGGTAACCTCCTGCCGCTCGGCGGCTAGTTCGTGACTACTTGGAGGAGGATCTCATAAGGCTGATCTCTGGTGTGATTTATCCAGAAATAGAAGCAGACCATTTCGAACTCAAACTGGTCATGTTTAACTTGTTGAATACACTTGGACAGTTTGGAGGATCTGCCACTGAAGATGCCCGCCATCATAAGAAATCCTTTCTGGATATCTGCAAATCCTTCAAAATTCATGGAGTCCACCCTGACGTGCTTCGACTCATATTATTTCCATATTCACTGAGGGATAGGGAAAAAACTTGGTTCAATAGTGTTGAGTGTGCAAAAGTTCTACTTTTTACCCCCTATTTAACCCATATTTCTGCTGCATTCAATCATAATTCATTGCATTTAGGATAGATTTCACATATACATCACAATTATATAAAATGGCATAGTTGCTACTGATTTTGGCTATTTTTAAAGGTAGCTGCTGTGGCAGACCTAGGGCAGTGAAGAAGCAGAGCTGGAACACAAGATTGGAGTCAAGAAGGAGGACGATGTCGTGGCTACTTCCGTGGCAGCCAATGACGACAGCAATGTTGAAGGGGAAAAATGAAGTGGAGCTCGACAAATAGAGGAAATTAAGCCGGTCTGTCATGGGCCACTCTTATATTTTTCTGAGCCCTATATCAGAATGAAGGCCAAGCCCAAAGTTAATGAAGAAAGAGGAACAACAGCTGATAGGGATGCAGCAGCAGCATAAAAGGCTATTGGATGAACGATAGCTGATATCCAAGGCATCAGTCCGACACTATGTATGCACAAAATTCTCCTAGAGGATGATCATAAGCCGACAATTGATGCTCAGAGGCGATTAAACGATGCTATGCGAGAAGTGGTTCGAAACGAAATTATCAAATGGCTTGACGCTGGGATAATTTATGCCATCTCGGATAGTAAGTGGGTGAGCCCGATGCAATGTGTTTTGAAAAAGGGAGGAATAACCGTGGTGACCAATGAAGAGAACGAACTAATCTCAACCAGGTCTGTGACCGGTTGGAGGGTTTGTATGGATTACCGGAAGCTTAACAGAGCTACCCAGAAAGACCATTTTCCCCTACCTTTTATTGATCAAATGCTTGATAGATTAGCGGGGAAACCTTATTATTGTTTTCTTGATGGTTACTCAGGTTATAACCAGATAGCTATCGCACCGGAGGATCAAGAGAAAACGACTTTCACTTGCACATACGACACTTATGCTTTCCAGAGAATGCCATTCGGACTCTACAATGCACTAACAACATTCTAGAGGTGTATGATGGCGATATTCTCCGACATGGTGGAGGACTTCCTGGAAATATTCATGGACAATTTTTCCGTCTTTGGGGATAGTTTTGAAGGTTGTTTAGGCAACCTACAAAATGTGCTTGAAAGATGCGAGAAAGAGAACTTGGTATTAAACTGGGAAAAATGTCACTTCATGGTAGATGAGGGGATAGTCCTAGGCAACAAGGTAAGCTGCCGTGGCATAGAGTTCGACAGAGCAAAGATAGAAGTGATTGAAAAGCTGCTGCCACCCACCACAGTCAAGGGAATTCGGAGTTTCTTAGGGCATGCTAGTTTTTATCGAAGATTTATTGCAAATTTTTCGAAGATTACCAAGCCTCTATGCCACTTACTAGAACAAAATCGTCCCTTTGACTTCAATATTGAATGTACTGAGGCATTCGGAATTTTGAAAGAAAAGCTGGTAACAACCGTAATTATATAGCCACCAGACTGGAGTTTGCCATTTGAAATTATGTGTGATGCCAGTGATTACGCTATAGGGGCATCACTTGGACAGAGGAAGGACAAGCTATTCCACGTAATTTATTACGCCAGCAAAACACTAAACGATGCCCAAGTGAACTACACCACAACAGAAAAGGAACTGTTAGCAGTGGTGTTCTCGATTGACAAGTTCCATTCATACATACTTGGAACAAAGGTGGTGGTCCACACAGACCACTTAGCACTGAAGTATTTGTTCGCTAAAAAAGATGCAAAACCTAGACTGATACGTTGGATTCTACTGTTGCAAGAGTTCGACATTGAAATCAAGGATAAAAAAGGGACATAGAACCAAGTTGCAGACCACTTGTCAATACTAGAGACAGGAAAAAGTCTACCGACAGGCAAGACCATCATACTAGAGACTTTCCCTGACGAGTAGCTGTTTGCTGCCACAAGCACTACCGCGACAGCCATGGCGGCATGTAAGTTTTCTGAACTTCCTTGGTATGATGATTTCGTTAATTACATAGTTAGCAGAATATTACCTCCTGAACTTAATTACCAAGCAAGGAAGAGGTTCCAAAATGATGCAAAACATTATTATTGGGGCAAACCTCTTCTTTTCAAACATTGTGCAGATCAAATTATCAGGAGGTGTGTACCACAAAATGAGAAGGAAGCTGTGCTTCACCACTGTCATGCTTCACCATATGGAGGACACTTAGGTGGAAACAAAACCGCTACCAAGGTTTTGCAGTCTGGTTTTTATTGGCCCTCACTGTTCAAGGATGCCCAAGCATTCTACAAAAGCCGTGACAAGTGCCAACGGACGGGGAACATCTCAAGAAGACATGAGATGCCACTGCAAAACATCCTAGAAGTCGAAATCTTTGATGTATGGGGGATTGATTTCATGGGACCATTCCCAACATCATGTGAGAATCTATATATCCTACTGGCAGTGGACTGTGTATCCAAATGGGTTGAAGCGATCGCTACACAGAAAAACGATGCCAAGATTGCTCAAAGATTTTTGCACAAAAACATTTTCTCTAGGTTTGGCATACTTAAGGAAATCATCAGTGATGAAGGGAGACATTTTGACAATAGGGTAATTGTTGCTGCCTTAAGAAAATACGACGTAAAGCACCGCATTGCAACATCATATCACCCTCAGACCAATGGACATGCCAAAATATCCAACAAGGAAGTAAAGAACATTCTTGAGAAGATGGTTAAACCTACTCGAAATGACTGGTCTTTACACCTCAATGATGCACTCTGGGCCTATATAATAACATTCAAGACACCATTGGGAATGTCACCCTACAGGCTGATATATGAAAAAACATGTCATTTACCTGTTGAGATAGAGCACATAGCTTATTGGGCTATCAAGGCAGTAAACATGAACCTAGATAAGGCAGGACAGAAGAGGTTACTTGAATTGAATGATATTGAAGAAATTCGAGCAATGGCCTACGACAACGCAAGAATTTACAAGGACAAGACCAAGAGGTGGCATGATAAGAAGTTGTTGCCACGAAAGTTCTGCCCAGGGCAGCTTGTGTTGTTGTGTAACTCTAGGTTGAAACTTTTCCCAGGAAAGCTTAAATCTAGATGGTCCGGCCCATTCCAAGTTGTGCAGGTTTTTCCTCATGGTGCCATCACGATCAAATCCTTAAAAGACGGGCACCAATTTAAAGTCAATGGACAGAGACTAAAGCATTATCAGGGGACTGAAGCCCCAAGAATGTAGGAAGTGGTTACTTTAGGAGATGCCCCTCTAGGCATCCCTAATTTAACTTAATTTTATTTTTATTATTATTTTATTATTTATGTATTTTATTTATTTATTAGGAATTAAGAATTATTTTAATTTAGGAACTAAGTTTTTATTTTAATTAATTTTTTAGGAAATAAGGGAAACAAGGAGAGAAGAAGAAGTGAATCAGCCCACCATTTCCACAGCAGCCCAAAAAGCCCAAAGGAGGAGTCTGTCATCACAGCCTGTAAACAGCTGTCGCGACAAACGCGAAAAATATAGTCTGTCACCACGCTATCGCGGCAGACACGCAAACGCGTAACAGACGCGCAACAGACACGGAAATGCGTGACAGACGCGTCAAAAACCACGTAACAGCTGGCCCCGTTATTCGCGCCTGCTGTTACAGCTCCAACGGGCAGCAAACCATTCATCTATATAAACCCTATTTACTATTCATTTTTCATCTCACTTTTACTCTCTCAACTTGCCTTCTCTCTAGATCTCAATTTTCTTTCATTTTCCACAGTCTTGCAACAATAAGTACCAGACAGACACGAAGAAGTGCTTCCTCCAGCTCTACCGCAGCACCCGGCACACCCAGTCACGATACCATCCCTAACCGCTTCGCCTCCACTGATTCTGCCGACAGATATTACCGCTCTTTCCAGAAGAGGGAGATGTAGGAAGAAAGAGGTTCGTAGAGAGTCTGTCGCCGATAGACTTTGATGCTGTGATGGCAGAGGTAATGGAAGAAGGGACATAGTGGAATACCGACCCCAAGTATCGGTGGACGGTGAAACGCACTCAACTCACTCTCGAGGCCAAACTTTGGAACCACTTCGTAAAGAAGAGGATAATGCCTTCTTCCCATAACAACACAATCGACCGACCCAGGTTAGCACTCGTTCATTCCATTTTAAATGAGAGACCCATAAATGTCGACCAATATATACGAGAGGGGATTTTGGAGTGTGCCCTTCGACCATTGAGACCCCTTGTCTTCCCATACCTCATCACCAAGATCTGCCGCGGCCAAAACGTTCCAGAAATCCCAAAAGATTTCAAGGTCCGAGGGAAGGGATAAACAGAGCGCAACAGATTCAGCTTAATGGAACTGAAAGCAGCCACACCCCTCTCCTTCTTCAACTCGTCTGCCGCAGCAGAAGAGCCAGCAAAGCCCACTCAACCAGAACCTACCGCCGTAGAGCAGCAACAGCCAACGACAGCAGCCCCTCCTGCAGACTCCTCCAGTCAAATTCTGGCCACACTGCAAAAGATGGAGGAACGGTAGCTTGTTCTGATGAGTTTCGTCAGAGACTTCATGACATCCACGATACATTTCATTCAAAACAATTTAAATTTTGCAAATGTACAATTTCTTGCTTTCCCAGAGAAATACTTTGCTGCCCTACACCTGCCCATACTCCCACTCCTGCTGCCACACCAAAAACACCATCTGTTGCATCCACTCCAACGTCGGTCGCGACAGATGAAGGCGGTAGCCACACTGCTACAACCTCTGCAGTGGAGAAAAACGAAAGGAGCCGCTTCCAGAACTCGATGACGACTACTTCGCAGGGTTCTCATCATCCTCCGTCTGGCAAGAGTCTGATGGGGAGCCCTCTGTCACCAGAAACCTTTCAAAGGAGTTCACTCCTATGAAAAGGCAGAAGCCCAACAATGGTGAAGGATCATTCGGCCAGGGAAAGTCTGCCCGCAGCAGAAGCAGCAGCTCATCAGATGAGGTGCAAGTGCTGGAAAAGCCACCCCAGATCTCACCCACTCGAATCTAGCCCCCAAGGGAAGCCAAAAAGAAAACTGCCTCTGCCTCTCCTAGCACTTTGTCGGCACCCACAATGAAGGCCACTGCCAGCCGGCAGCTACATATTAGCAGCAGCAGCAGCGATGATAGCTCCTGAAATTAAGTTTCTATCTTATTTTTGTTGTTTGCTATTTTATTATTATTGTGATGTATTTTGTTTTTTTTCCTGTTATCATGCATTGAGGGCAATGCAACCCTCGAGTTTGGGGGTGGCATCCCTCCAGTAATATGAAGTGTCTTTTAGGTTTTAAAATTGTGTCTAAGTTTTAATTATTATTCAAGTCTATTTTTGTCAAAAAAATATATAAAAAATGGCTTAAGTCTTTGAACTGAACTTACCTGCCGTGACAGACTTTGTCGTGGCAGTGCCTTTAGGATATTCTTAGGAACAATTTAGAGCCTTACTATAGTTTTGATCTTTAAACACCATTTGTGACTCTTATACTGTCTAGAACTCTACTGGTAAACTAGAATAGGAAAAGGCTTAAACATTTGAATTGCCCCTAGAGGTGCCTAACACTGGCTCTAGAAAAAGAAGTTAAGAAAAGTTAGACTCAATACACCTAGAGGTGCCTAAAACCGGCTCTAGGAAGTTAGCTACAGGTGCCCGAAACAGGCTCTAGTCAAACTTAAATTAAGAAAAGAAAATCGAGTCTAAGAAAAAACTAAAGGAGCCTAAGAATTGCCTCCAAGAAAATGAAAGTTGGCATAAAAATTCAAGTGAGTGGCTTAGCTATTCTAGTAAACTAAAATAGTCTAGGCATATAATTGTTCACAAAACACGCACACACTACACGAGAATTATAGCAAGTTTCCGAATGAATCCTGAAATGTCCAACAAGGTGTTGTTCGCAATAGGGCATGAATAGTAGGTAAGGAAAAGTTCATTGTTTTAAGCCAAACAAAATGTTTTTTTTAATTTTTAGGTCTTAATTGCTTGAGGACAAGCAAGAACTTGAGTTTGGGGGTGTGTTGAGTGTGCAAAAGTTCTACTTCTTACCCCCCATATACCCATATTTTTTGCTGCATTCAAGCATAATTCATTTCATTTAGGATATATTTCACATATACATCACAATTATATAAAATGACACAGTTGCTATTGATTTTGGCTGTTTTTACAGGTAGCTGCTATGGCAGACTCAGGGTAGTGATGAAGCATAGGTGTAACACATGACTGGAGTCAAGAAGGAGGACGCTGCCGTGGCAGCCAATGACGACAACAATGTTGAAGGGAAAAATGAAGTGGAGCTCGACAGATAGAGGAAATTAAGCCGGTCTGTCGTGAGCCACTCCTATATTTTTATGAGCCCTAGATCAAAATGAAGACCAAGCCCAAAGTTCAAGGAAGAAACCCAAAGCAAGAAAAAATGATGGATTAAAGGCATCTTCTCTGGAGATTTAATCTTAATTAGAGTTGTACTTTAGTTTGGACTTTTATTCTTACATTATTAGAATACTTGAACCCAATGCCTATATAAAGGCATGTATTTCGACCTAGAAAAGGAGATCTCATTCTCTAGCCGTCTTCCCCAAAAAAACCCTAGTCGTTTTCCCCCTTCTCATCATGTTCTAAACTTCCCCTAGGGCTAAGGGTTGATTATGTAAAGTAGTTGCAAGGATTGTACTATTTTTAGAAAATTTTCTGTTTAATAAAATAAACTTCAAGTTTGCTTATTCTAGTTTTCAACATCTTACAAGAGTATCGGGAGAGCATTGTGAGATTATTCATTTACTTAATATCGGGAGAGTTAAGTATACGAAAGGAATAAGTACAGGTTCTCCAGTTTATGGTTGAGCTATCTCGGACCTAGGGATAAGATGAGGTTAAGTGGCTAAGGAAGAATTCAACAACATCGGTGTTCATCCTTCGATTCACGCCGGGAGGTAGCATCTAAGGCGTGTTTGTTGAGTGTTAAAAGTTCTATTATTAACCCATATTTCTGCTGCATTCAAGCATAATTCATTGCATTTAGGCTAGATTACAGTTAGACATCACAAATATATTAAAAGGCACAGTTTCTACTGAAATTGGTTGCTTTTGTAGGTTGCTGTTGTAGCAGATGGAGAAGTAGGCGCTGGGCAGGACGCAGCAGAGCTGGAACTGGATGTGCAGACGAAGAGGACGATGCTGCCATGGATGCCGCCGTGGTAGCCAAGGGCGACAACAGTTTTGAGGAGAAGAAGCAAAGTGGACCTCGACAAAAAGAGAAAATTAAGCATGTTTGTCGTAGAATACCATTATATTTTTCCAAGCCCTAGATCAGAATGAAGGCCAAGCCCAAAGTTCAGGAAGAGAAATTCCAAGCAAGAAGCAAGGACAAGTTAAAGCTATATTCTCTGAAGATTTAGTCTTATTAGAGTTGTACTTTAATTTAAACTTGTATTCTTTCCATATTAGAAAACTTGGACCTAAAGCCTATATAAAGGCATGTAATTCGACCTAGGAGAGGACATCACCTATCTCTAGCCTTCTTCCCAAAACCCTAGCAGTTTTCCCTTTCTCAACATGTTCTAAATTCCCCCTAGGGCTACAGGTTGATTTGTAAAGTAGTTGCAAGGGTTGCTTTTGTATTAGGAATTTTCTATTCAATAAAATAAACTTCAAGTTCTCTTATTCTGGTTATTAACATCTTGCAAGAGTATCGGGAGAGCATTGCGAGGTTATCTATTTACTTAATATCGGGTGAGTTAAGTATACAAAAGGAATAAGTGCTAGTTCTCTAGTTTATAGTTGAACTATCTCGGACCTAGGGATAGGACGAGGTTAAGTGGCTAAAGAAGAGTTCAACAACATCGGTGTTCATCCTTTGATTCACGCCGGGAGGTATTATCAAAGACGTGTTCATCGACAGACTTGGACCTAGGGATAGGCCAAGGCACAACATGGATTCTTGCCAAGCTTGAAGTACAGAGTTGTGTGATCGTTGCCGTGACAAACAACAGACTGCCGCCGCGACAGGTGCTGCTACAACGGGGACGACGACAGAGCATATATTCCTAGACTTAGCAATACCTACACTACTGAGCAATTCAATACCAACCCATTCTCTCTATCTTGATTTCTTTAACCTTATTTTCCAGTATTCTTTATTATTCTCGTGACAAACATCTTAAATATTCTTTTTACTTCCGTGCAGTAATTCAAGGTGAAGCTATTGGCTCAATCCATGTGGAGACGATATCCGATACTTCAGTATCACTTTACTACTTGCGTCGTGTACACTTGCACTACATTGCGATAGACACTTTTACACGCAACAAGTTTTTGGCGCCGTTGCCGGGGACTGGCAACATAACTTTACCCTACTTTTTACTGCATTTGTTTTATTTTTCTATTTTACTTGGATTGTCCAACCTATACCTTTCACAAGGTCTTTTGTTTGCGTATGCACATGTCTCAACGGGGGAAGGAACCTGAGTACCAGTTAGATCTTGAACCCGAACGAACGTTCAATCTGAAGAAAAGAGTCCGTTACCTCGTTGAAAGGAACAGATATCTAGAGGAACAACTTGAAGCAATGGTGAACGAAAGACACGATGGAAGAAGGGACAACCCAAGGAATCTCAAGGATAACAACAATCCTGTCAGAGATGGAGGGATCGATCCACTTGCCGTCGACCCTCTTGTCGTCGACCCTCCTGTTGTTGCTGCACGTCGGTCATACCAAGACTACATGCTCAATGATCATGTAGAACTAGAAACCTCCCTGCCGGATGTAGATGTTGACAACTTTGAGCTAAAGCATGTTATGTTCAGCATGATCAACAACGCCGGTCAATTTGGTGGTGCTACTACAGAGGATGCTAGGGAGCATCTGAAAACGTTCCACGATATCTGTGGTTCGTTTAGACTACCAGGAGTTAATCCGGAGATACTGAGGCTTCGGTTATTTCCTCATTCATTGAGGGACAGATCAAAGACTTGGTGGAATAAACTTACGCCGGGTTCAATTAGAACTTGGGCATATTTAACTCATGAATTCTTATCTCATTTTAATCCTTCACACTTATCTGAGCGATTACGTAATGAAATTGCTACTTTTTCATAGGAAGATGACGAGCCAATGCACGAGGCCTGGGACAGATTTACAACTCTTCTAAGGAATTGCCCAATGCATGGATTCCCCATTTGGAAGCAGGTAACAAAATTTTATAATGCTGCCAATTTACAAACTCGTATTAGAATTGATTCAGCAGCAAATGGATTACTGCTGGACAAAGACCCAGATGAGGCAATGGTAGTATTGAAAAATTTGGCGAAGAATGAGGAGCAGTTCCCGACAGCAAGAAGAGGGGGTAAACGAGTCATAGCAGTAAGGGATTATGAGGCCGACAGCACAATGAAATTACATGTGGCATATCTTACTAAGGCAATGAAAAGCTCTTGAGGGATGATTCACAGCCTGTATACGATGCTGAAAAGGTATGCGAAATTTGTGAAGGAAATCACAGTTCGGATGAATGTCCAATACAGTTAGAAGAGTGAAAGTATGTTGGAAACTATAATAAGCAGAATTATAACTCCAACAACTACAATCCCAACTGGAGAAAGGATCCCAAGTTCTCTTGGAGTAATCCTAATAATGCTCTGAATCCTCAAGCACATAATAACCAGAACCAGGGAGGACCTAGATTGTTGACTCAGCAGCAACCGCAATAGCAACAACAACAACCACCAGCTGCCACAAACATTATACTGGAACAGACTCTGGCTACGTTTATGTCTCAAACAGGAACTTACATTGAGAACATGAATCACTTTGTCAAGAAGAAGGAGACATTCATGGATAAAACATAGATGCAGATGACAAATCATGAAGCTACTCTGAAATCGTTGGAGAAACAGATGGGTCAGGTTTCCCAGCATATCAAACCAAGGCAGAATGGCGAATTTCCTAGCGATACTGTAAATGCTAGACAACCCACACATGAGTAGTGTAAAGCCGTCACTACTAGGAGTAGGAAGAAACTACCAGGGCTAGAGAAGAAAGATGAATCAGTTAAGAAACCAGCCATGGAATCACCTGTCGAGGAAGCTGCCCCGGCAGGTAACGAACAACTTGCTGCCGAAGGGCCTGTCACGACAGCAGAAGGGACAGAGGAGAAAGATGATGAACCCAAACCTCTTGAGATCCGTATGCAGTGGGAAGGACGAATTGCTGATTATCGTCCCCCACCTCTTTTTCCTCAATGGTTACAGAAATTGAAACAAGAATCACAGCTTAAAAAGATTTATGATATTTTTAAGCAGGTTCATATCAACATCCCGCTGTTAGATGTCGTTAGGGAGATGCCCGGTTATGCCAAATTTCTCAAGGATGCCATGTCAAAGAAATCCAGACTTGAGGAATTTGAAACGGTTAAGATGATAGAAGGGTGCATGAGTATTCTACACAAGCATCCAACCCAGAAGAAGAAGGATCATGAGAGCTTCATCATACCATGTGTAATCGGAGACAAATATGTGGGTAAGACACTTTGTGACCTTGGTGATAGTATAAATTTAATGCCCAAATCTGTTTTTTTAGAAATTAGGTATTGGAAAAGCTCGGCCCACAAGAGTAATTCTGCAGCTGGCAGACCACTCTTACGTTCATCCAGAAGGGAAAATTGAAGATATTCTGGTAAGGGTGGATAAGTTTATTTTTCCTGCTGACTTTCTTGTCATAGATTGTGAAGCAGATGAAAACACACCAATCATCCTGGGGCGACCCTTCTTAGCCACGGGAAGATCACTAATTGATGTGGAAAAAGGAGAACTCACCATGAGATTGAACGATCAAGAAATAAAGTTGAATGTTCTCCAAGCAATGAAGCATGCTGATGCAGAAGAAGAATGCAAGGTTATCACTGAAGTTACCCTTGACCAACCCTGCATCAGGTCGGGCTGTCACGACATCAAAATTTATCACTACCTCGGCAACCACTTACAAGACTGTCACGACAGCGCCGACGACAGCAACTGCTCAGAATCTGATACATCTGATACTGAAGATCAGGAGGAGGTAAACTGGATAGGCAATCGTCCAGGTAAGTTATTCGAGCCCTTAAATTATACCTCGGATAACCATGCAATTGAAAAGCCATCAACTGTTGAGCCCCCTGTTCTAGATCTTAAGCCCTTGCCAGGGCAGCTAAAATATGCTTTTCTTGGTTTAAACGATATGTTGCCCGTAATCATCTCTTCCAAGTTGATGCAGGAACATGAACAACAGTTAATAGGGATGCTGCAGCAGCACAAAAAGGCTATTGGATGGACGATAGCTGATATTCAAGGCATTAGTCTGGCATTATGTATGCATAAAATTCTTCTAGAGGATGATCATAAGCCGACTATTGATGCACAAAGGCGTCTGAACCATGCTATGAAAGAGGTAGTGCAAAAATAGATAATCAAATGGCTAGATGCTGGAATAATCTACGCCATCTCGGACAACAAATGGGTTAGCCCGGTACAGTGTGTTCCCAAGAAAGGAGGAATGATCGTGGTAACCAACAAAAACAATGAGCTAATCCCAACTAGGACAGTGACCGGTTGGAGGGTTTGTATGGACTACCGGAAGCTTAACAAAGCTACCCGAAAGGACCACTTTCCTTTACCCTTTATTGATCAAATGCTTGATAGATTAGCGGGTAAACCTTACTATTGTTTTCATGATGGTTACTCAGGTTACAATCAAATAGCAATCGCACCGGAAGATCAAGAAAAGACAACATTCACATGCCCTTACGGAACTTACGCTTTTAGGAGAATGCCTTTTGGACTCTGCAATGCACCAACCACCTTTCAAAGGTGCATGAAGGCAGTATTCTCTGATATGGTGGAGGATTTCCTAGAGATCTTTATGGATGATTTTTCAGTCTTTGAAGACAACTTTGAAAGCTGCCTAGGAAACCTATAGAAGGTGCTCGAGAGATGTGAAAAAGAAAATTTGGTTTTGAATTGGGAAAAGTGTCACTTCATGGTAGATGAAGGGATAGTCCTTGGCCATAAGATTAGTTGACGTGGCATAGAAGTCGACAGAGCTAAAATAGAAGTAATCGAAAAGTTGTCGCCGCCCACCACAGTCAACGGAATCAGAAGTTTCTTAGGACATGCTGGTTTTATCGAAGGTTCATTACGAACTTTTCAAAGATCACCAAGCCCCTATGCCATCTTTTGGAGCAGAACCGACCCTTCGACTTTAACGCTGAATGTACTGAGGCATTCAAGGTTCTGAAAGAAAAGCTGGTAACAGCCCCAATAGTACATCTACCAGATTGGACACTGCCGTTTGAAATCATGTTGGATGCTAGTGACTATGCTGTCGGGGCAGCACTTGGGCAGCGGAGAGATAAAAATTTTCACGTCATATACTATGCCAACAAAACACTGAACGACGCCCAAGTGAACTACACCACCACAGAGAAGGAATTATTAGCTGTGGTATTCTCCATTGACAAGTTTCGTTCTTATATACTTGGAACGAAGGTCATTATACACACAAACCACTATGCATTGAAATATCTGTTCACGAAAAAGGATGCAAAGCCTCGACTGATACGTTGGATCCTGATATTGCAAGAATTCGACCTTGAAATCAAGGAGAAAAAGGGGACATATAATCAACTGGCAGATCACTTGTCAAGGTTGGAGAAGGGAAAGAGTCTACCGACAGATGAGACAAACATATTGGAGACCTTCCCTGATGAGCAACTATTTGCTGCCACTGTCACTGCCGCGACAGCCATGACGGCAGGTAAGTCTTCTGAACTCCCCTAGTATGCTGATTTCGTTAATTTTTTAGTTAGCGGAATAATTCCTCTTAACCTTAATTATCAAGCTAGGAAGAGGTTCCAAAATGATGTTAAGCATTATTATTGGGACGAACCTCTTCTTTTCAAAATCTGTGCATATCAGGTTATAAGGAGATGCGTACCACATGATGAACAGGAAGATATACTCCATCACTGTCATGCTTCACAGTATGGAGGACACTTAGGAGGCAACAAGACTGCTGCCAAGGTTTTGCAGTTCGGATTCTATTGGCCGTCACTGTATAAAGATGTTCAATTATTCTACAAGAATTGTGACAAGTATCAAAGGACGGGAAATGTTGAGTGTGTAAAAGTTCTATTATTTACACCCTTTTTAACCCATATTTCTGCTGCATTCAAGCATTATTCATTGCATTTAGGTTAGTTTACAGCAAAACATCACAAATATATTAAAAGGCACAGTTTCTACTAAGAATGACTGTTTTTGCAGGTTGCTGCCGTAGCAGAAGGAAAGGGCAGGCGCTGGGCAGTGAAGACGAAGAGCTGAACTGGACAAGCAGACAAAGAGGACGATGCTGCCATGGTTGCTACCGTGACAGCAGAGGACGACAACAATTTTGAGGAGAAGAAGCAAAGTGGACCTCGATAGATAAAGAAAATTCAGCCCGTCTGTCGTGTGAAAACCTCATATTTTTCCAAGCCCCAGATCAAAAGGAATGTCAAGCCCAAAGTTCAAGGAGAGAAAAATCCCAAGCTAGAAGATGACGGCTGGAAAGTAGATTCCTTGAAGATTTAGTCTTTATTAGAATCATACTTTCAATTAAAGTTGTATTCTTGCTATTTTAGATAACTTGAGCCCAAAGCTTATATAAGGGCATGTATTTTAACCTAGAGGGCATAAACGATTACCCTAGCTTCCTTCCCAAACTCTAGCCGTTTTCTTTCCCACAATATGTTCTAAATTCCCTCTAGGGCCATGAGTTGTTTTGTAAAGTAGTTGCAAGGGTTGTTTTGTTTTAGGAATTTTCAATTCAATAAAATAAACTTCAAGTTCTCTTATTTTGGTTATTAATATCTTGCAAGAGCATCGGGAGAGCATTGTGAGGTTATCTATTTACTTAGCATCGGGAGAGTTAAGTATACGAAAGAAATAAGAGCGAGTTCTCTAGTTTATAGTTGAACTATCTCAGGCCTAGGGATAGGACGAGGTTAAGTGGCTAAAGAAGAATTCATCCACATCGGTGTTCATCCTTCGATTCACGCCGGGAGGTATCATCAAAGACGTGATCATTGACAGACTTGGACCTAGGGATAGGCCAAGGCACATCTGGGATTCTTGCCAAACTTGAAGTACTGGTTTGAATGTTTGCTGCCGCGACAATCAACGGACTGCTACCGCGACAGGTGCTGCCACGACGGGAAGCAATGACAGAACTGGATTTCCTAAACTCTGCACTACTGAGCAATTCAATACCATCCCATTCTCTCTATCTTGATATCTTTACTCTTTTATTTACGTTTACTTTATTATTCTTGTGACAACTTTCTCAAATATTTTCTTTACTTTCGTGCAGTGAATTAAGGTGAAGCTATTAGCCCAATCCCTGTGGAGACGATATTCGATACTTCGTATCACTTTACTACTTGCGTCGTGTATACTTGAACTACCATTGCGATAGACTCTTTTACACGCAACAGGTTTTTGGCGCCGTTGCCGGGGATTGGCAACATAACTCTACATTTTCTTTTACTGCACTTTTTATTTTTATTTTTATTTTCTATTTTTCTTTGGTGCATTCGACTCTTGCTTTTCACAAGGATTCTTGTTTATGCGCGGATCGAATCGAGGTAAAGATCCTGAGTATCCATTAGATCCGGAAATCGAACGATCATTCAATCTCAAGAAACAACTTCGTCACCTACTAGCCAGGAACGAGTACCTTGAGGAACAACTAGAGAAGATGGCCCACAATGGAAACGACCCACCGTTCCAGGAAATCTGTGGTTCGTTTAGACTGCTAGGAGTTAATCCGGAGATACTGAGGCTTAGGTTATTTCCCCATTCATTGAGGGAAAGAGCAAAGGCTTGGTGGAATAAACTTATGTCGGGTTCAATTAGAACTTGGGTAGATTTATCTCATGAATTTTTATCTCGTTTTAATCCTTCACATTTATCTAAGCGATTCCGTAAAGAAATTGCTACTTTTCAACAGGAAGATGACGAGCCGATACACGAGGTCTGGGACAGATTTACTACTCTTCTATGGAACTACCCAATGCATGAATTCCCCGTTTGGAATCAGGTAACAAAGTTTTATAATGCTGCCAACTTACAAACTCGTATTCGAATTGATTCAGCAACAAACGAACTATTATTGGATAAAGATCTGGACGAGGCAATGCAAGTATTGAAAAATCTGGCTAAGAATGAAGAGCATTTCCCGACAGCAAGAATAGGGGGTAAATGGGTACTAGCTGTCAAGGATTATGGGGCCGACAGCACGATGAAATCACAGGTAGCATTCCTTACTAAGGCAATGAAAAAGCTATTGAATGAAGATGCACAACATGGATTTGTTGTTGAGGAGGTATGTGAAATCTGTGAGGGAAATCATAGTTCGGATGAGTGTCCTATACAGTTAGAAGAGGGAAAGTATGTTGGAAACTACAAGCCGAATTACAACTCCAACAACTATAATCCCAACTGGAGGAAGGATCCCAAGTTTTCTTGGAGCAATTCTAATAATGCCCTGAATCCTCAAGCACATAATCAGAATCAGGGAGGACCTAGATTGCTGACGCGACAACAACTGCCGCCGCAACAGCAGCAACCACCTGCCACGAACAGTATACTGGAACAGACTCTGGCCACTTTTATGTCTCAAACAGGTACTTATATTGAGAATATGAATCAGTTTGTCAAGAAAACAGAGACATTCATGGATAAAATAGAGATGCGGATGACAAATCATGAAGCTACTCTGAAATCTTTGGAGACACAAATGGGTCAGGTTTCCCAACATATTAAGCCAAGGAAGACTGGAGGATTCCCTAGTAATATTGAAAATGCTAGGCAGCCCACACATGAGCAGTGTAAGGAAATTACTACTAGGAGTGGGAAGAAATTACCAGGGTCGGAAAAGGAAGCTGAAACAATAAGGAAACCAGCCTTGGACAAACCTGCCGAGGAAGCTGCCCTGACAGGTAATAAACAGACTGCTGTCGATGAGCCTGTCACGACAGCAGAAGCGATAGAGGAGAAAAATGATGAACCTAAACCTCCTCAGATTCGTATGCAGTGAGAAGGACGTATTGTTGATTATCGTCCCCCACCTCCTTTTCCTCAACGGTTACAACAAGCAAAGCAAGAATCTCAGCTCAAAAAGATTTATGATATTTTTAAGTAGGTTCATATTAACATTCCGCTGTTGGATGCCGTTAGGGAGATGCCAGGTTACGCCAAATTTCTCAAGGATGTCATGTCAAAGAAATCTAAACTTGGGGAATTTTAAACGGTAATGATGACAGAAGGTTGCATGAGTATTCTTCATCGGCAGCCACCCTAGAAGAAGAAGGATCCGGGGAGCTTCATCATACCTTGTGTAATCGGAGAAAAATATGTGGGTAAGGCACTTTGTGATCTTGGTGCTAGTATTAATTTAATGCCAAAATCTGTTTTTCAGAAATTAGGTATTGGAAAGGCGCGACCCACGATAGTAAGTCTGCAGCTGGCAGACCGCTCTTACGTTCATCCGGAAGGAAAAATCGAAGATATTTTGGTAAGAGTGGATAAATTTATTTTTCATGCTGACTTTCTTGTTTTAGTTTGTGAAACAAACGAAAATGCACCAATCATCCTTGGGCGACCCTTCTTAGCCACGGGAAGATCACTGATTGATGTGGAAAAAAGAGAACTCACCATGAGAGTGAACGACCAAGAGATTAAGTTGAATGTTCTCCAAGCTATGAAGCAAGCTGATGCAGACGAGGAATGCAAGGCTATCACCGAAGTTACCCTTGATCAACCCTGCATCAGGTCGGGCTGTCACAACATCAAAATTGGTCACTGCCTCGGCAGCCACCTACAGGGCTGTCACGACAGCACCGACGACAGCAACTCCTCTGAATCCGATACATCTAATACTGAAGATCAGAAGGAGGTAAACTGGATAGGCAATCGTCCATGTAAGTTATTAGAACCTTTAAATTATACTTCAGATAACCATGCAATCCAAAAGCCATCTACTATTGAGCCCCCTGTTTTAGAACTGAAGCCCCTGCCAGAGCAGCTAAAATATGCTTTTCTTGGTTCAAATGATACGTTGCCCGTAATCACCTCTTCTAAGTTGCCGCAGGAACAGGAACGACAACTAATAGGGATGCTGCAGCAGCACAAAAAGGAAATTGGATGGACGATAACTGATATCCAAGGCATTAGTCCGGCGTTATGTATGCATAAAATCCTTTTAGAGGAAGATCATAAGCCGACTATAGATGCTCAAAGGTTGCTAAACCATGCGATGAAAGAGGTGGTGCGTAAAGAGATAATCAAATGGTTAGATGCTGGTATTATTTACGCCATCTGCGACAGCAAATGCGTGAGCCCGGTGCAATGCATTCCCAACAAAGGAGGAATGACCATGGTGACTAACGAAAACAATGAATTAATCTCAACCAGGACTGTGACCGGTTGGAGGGTTTGTATGGACTATCAGAAGCTTAACAAAGCTACCCGAAAGGACCACTTTCCTTTACCCTTTATTGATCAAATGCTTGATAGATTAGTGGGTAAACCTTACTATTGTTTTCTTGATGGTTATTCAGGGTATAATCAAATTGCTATCGCACTGGAAGATCAAGAAAAGACGACTTTCACATGCCCCTACGGAACGTACACTTTTAGGAGAATGTCGTTTGGATTATGCAATGCACCCGTCACCTTCCAAAGGTGCATGATGGTCATATTCTCCGATATGGTGGAGGACTTCCTTGAAATATATATGGATGATTTTTCAGTCTTTGGAGACGATTTTGAGAGCTGCCTAGGCAATCTACAAAAGGTACTTGAAAGATGTGAAAAAGAAAACCTAGTCTTAAATTGGGAAAAATGCCACTTTATGGTGGATGAAGGGATAGTCCTTCGCCATAAGATTAGCCGCCGTGGCATAGAAGTCGACAGGGCCAAGATAGAAGTGATCGAAAAGTTGCCACCGCCGACCACAGTCAAGGGTATTAGAAGTTTCTTGGGACATGCTAGTTTTTATCGGAGATTCATTGCAAATTTATCAAAAAATCACCAAGCCCTTATGCCATCTTTTGGAGCAGAACCGACCCTTTGACTTCAATGATGAATGTACTGAAGCATTCAAGGTTATGAAGGAAAAACTGGTGACAGTCCCAATAGTACAACCACCAGACTAGACACAACCATTTGAGATTATGTCTGATGCTAGTGATTATGCTGTCGGGGCAGCACTTGGGCAGCAGAGAGACAAGCTATTTCATGTCATATATTATGCCAGTAAGACACTGAATGATGCCCAAGTGAACTACACCACCACCGAAAAGGAGTTATTAGTTGTGGTATTCTCCATTGACAAGTTTCGTTCTTACATACTTGGAACGAAGGTAATAGTGCACACAGACCATTCTGCCCTGAAGTATTTGTTTGCGAAAAAGGATGCCAAGCCTCGATTGATACGGTGGATCCTGCTATTGCAAGAATTTGACCTTGAAATCAAGGACAAAAAAGGGACAGAAAATCAGGTGGCAGATCACTTGTCAAGGTTGGAGAAGGGACAAAGTCTACCAACAGATGAGACAAACGTACTGGAGACCTTCCCAGACGAGCAGCTCTTTGCTGCCGCAATCACCGCCGCGATAGCCATGGCGGCAGGTAAGTCTTCTGAACTCCCCTAGTATGCTGATTTCGTTAATTTCTTAGTTAGCGGAATAATTCCTCCTAATCTTAATTATCAAGCCAGGAAGAGGTTCCAAAATGATGTTAAGCATTATTATTGGGACGAACCTCTTCTTTTCAAAATTTGTGCAGATCAGGTTATAAGGAGGTGTGTACCACAAGAAGAGCAAGAAGACATAATTCATCACTGCCATGCTTCACAGTATGGAGGTCACTTAGGAGGCAACAAAACTGCTGCCAAGGTGCTGCAGTCAGGATTTTATTGGCCGTCACTGTATAAGGATGCACAAATCTTCTACAAGAGCTGTGACAGGTGCCAAAGGACAGGAAACATCTCAAGGAGAAATGAGATGCCGCTGCAGAACATTCTAGAGGTCGAAATCTTCGATGTTTGGGGGATTGATTTTATGGGACCATTCCCATCTTCATGTGGGAATCTATACATCCTCCTAGCAGTAGATTATGTCTCTAAGTGGGTAGAAGCTATCGCCACTCAAAAGAATGATGCCAATTCAGTCCAAAGGTTTTTACACAAAAATATCTTCTCTAGGTTTAGCATCCCTAAGGCGATCATCAATGATGAAGGGAGACATTTCGACAACATGGTTATTGCTGCCGCCTAGAAGAAATATGGTGTCAAGCATCGGATCGTGACAACATATCACCCACAGACCAATGGACAAGCTGAAATATCTAATAGGGAAGTTAAGAACATTCTTGAGAAGATGGTTAAGACAACTAGGAAAGATTGGTCTTTACTCCTCAATGATGCATTATGGGCATATATGACAGCTTTTAAGACTCCATTGAGCATGTCTCTGTACCGATTGATTTATGGGAAAACATGTCATCTACCTGTCGAGATAGAGCACAGAGCATACTGGGCGATCAAGGCAGTGAATATGGACTTGGACAGGGCAGGGCAGAAAAGGCTGTTAGATCTGAACGAGATTGAAGAAATACGGACAATAGCCTACGACAATGCAAGAATCTACAGGGAGAAAACTAAGAAGTGGCATGACAGAAAGTTGCTGCCACAATAGTTCTGCCCAGGGCAGCTTGTATTGTTGTTCAATTCTAGACTGAAACTTTTCCCAGGAAAACTGAAATCTAGATGGTCTGGCCCATTCCAAGTCGTACAAGTTTTTCCCCATGGTGCTATCATAATCCGATCATTAAAAGACGGGCACCAATTCAAAGTCAACGGACAGCGCCTCAAGCATTATCAGGGGACTGAAGCCCCAGGAATGCAGGAAGTGGTTACCTTAGGAGATGCCCCACCTGGCATCCCTAATTTAACCTAAATTTTATTTTTATTTATTTTTATTATTTATTAATTATTAGGAAATAAGGTTTATTTTATTTGAATAATGTTTTTGTTTTTATTGCTTTTAGGAAATAAAGGAGTCAAGAAGAACAGGAAAAGTGAACTCAGCCCACCATCCATCCATCAGCCCAACAAAGCCCAATATTGAAGCCTGTTGTTACAGCTGCCGCGACAGACGCGGAAAATACAGGCTGTCACGACAGATGTGGAAACGTGTGTCAGACGCGTAACAGACACATAAACGTGTGTCAGACGCGTTAGACACGCTAAAGCTCAACAACCACCCCGTTATCCGTGCCTGCCGTTACAGCTTCAACGGGCAGCAAATCCTTTTCTATATAACCCCGTTTCATTTTCATTTTCACTTTCACTCATTTCTGCCTTTCTTACTTGCTCTCCTTTTTTTAGTTTTCATTTGCTTTAATTTACTTTTCACAACCCTTGCACTAATATGTCTTCCAGAAAAACCCGACGCAATGCTGCCTCTACTTCCTCACCGGCAGCAACTCCCCCATAGTCCTTTGAGACCAGAGACATGTGGGAAGAACGAGGCTTTATCTATACACCAAAGGCAAAGAATTTGGGCCTCAAGCCTTTCATCGCCCGGAAGATTAGAGCTCTATTATGGCAAACATTTGTAGAGCAACCGGAGGAGATGAACGTGACGCTGGTGAGAGAATTTTATACTGCCATCAGCAACAAAACGGTGACAACAGTGAGTGTTATAGGGAAAGAAGTACCTTTTAAAGTTGAGCACATCAACTCCTTATATGGCATCTACATAGGCTACAATGATGATGCACACCAGCAGTTCCTCAACACCTTGGACGATGCTGCCTATGATGCTGTCATGGCAGAACTGACGGAAGAGGAAATAGAATGGAATACTAGCCGGAAAAATCCACACACGGTGAAGCGGAGTCAGCTGCTGCCGGAGGCAAAACTATAGAATGCCTTCATCAAAAAGAGGATCATGCCGTCATCTCACCATACAACCGTCGACCAGCAAAGGTTAGCCTTAATACACTCTATTTTAAATGAACGAGCCATTAATGTGGGCACCTATATTCGAGAGAGTATTTTGGAAAGTGCACATCGACCGACGGGCCTCCTTTTCCTCCCCTACCTCATCACGTCACTATGCCGCAGCCATAACGTGCCAGAAGCCCACACCGATTTAATAGTAAAAGGATGAGGTTGGACGAAAAAGAATATCCTCAGCCTCATGGAGCTAACCGTGGCCACCCCTCTCTCATCATTCAACCCCGCTGCCACAACAACTGAATCATCAGAGCATCAACATTCTGAACCTGCCGCCGCAGCGACAGACTCCTCCACTCAGATCCTAGCTGCCATTCAAAAGATGGAGGAAAGATAGTTGGGCCTAATGACATTCATCAGGGACTTTGCCGCCTCTACGGTAAATTTTATTCAACATACTTTAAATTTCCCTGATGTTGTTTTCCCTATTTTCTATGCCCACTACTTCACTGTCACTACCCCTATCTACACACCTACACCTGCTGCTACCCCACAAACACCATATGCCGCCTCCATACCATCGCTTGCCCCGACAGCAGCCAAGAGCACTCATGCCGAACAATCTACCCGAGGAACAAAGCGACCAATGCCATCGGATGACCTTGTTGCCTTTGCTGCTGGGTTCTCTTCCTCATCTGTTTGGACAGACAGTGACGATGAACCCTCTATTCAGAGGAATCTGTCGAAGGAGTTTTCACCGGAAAAGAGGCAGAAACGAATGGCAGATAAGAACACTTTTCCAAAGGCCAGCAGCAGCAGCAGCAGCTCTGATATTCAGGTTGTACAGCAACCACCCCAGCTCGCCCCAAGAACAAGAACCCACCGCCAGATTCGCCTCAGCAGTAGCAATGAGGACAATGATTAAAATTTAAGTTTCTTATCTTCTTATTGCTGCCTGCTATATATATTTTGTGATGTACTGCCTTCATATGTTTTCATTTTTATTTTTTCATTTGCATTGAGGGCAATGCGACCCTCGAGTTTGGGGGTGGCAACCCTCAATATTAATGGAGTACATCTTAGTTAAATTTTGTGTCTTTTACTTAGTTATTTTTCTCTAAAAAACTGAAAATATTGAAAATTTTGGCTGAAAACTGTGAATTGAACTTACCTGTCGTGACAGCTCTGTCGTGGCAATGACTTTAGGACAGTTTCTAGGAGAAGTTTAGAGCCTTTCTATAGTTCTGAAAAATTGAACACCATTGTGAATTTTATACTGCTTAGACTTCTTTTAGCCAAACTAGAATAGGAAGCTTAGCACTTGAATAGCCCCTAGAGGTGCCTAACACCGACTCTAGGAAAGAAGTTTAGCAAAAGAGACTCAACAGCCCTAGAGGTACCCGAAACTGGCTCTAGGAAGTTAACTAGAGGTGCCTAAAACTGGCTCTAGTGAAACTTTAGCTAAGAAAATAGAAAAATCGAGTCAAAACAAAAATAATCAAAGGAGCATGAAAAAGTGCTTTCAAAAGATAAACTTTGGCATAAAAATTTGAGTTAAGAGTTGAATATTCTAGTGAAACTAAGAGAGTCTTGGCATATAACTGTTCAAAAGCATGCACACACTGCACGAGGACTATAGTGAGATTCCGGACAGATCCTAAACTATCCGACAGGTTGCTGCCGTCACAGGAATCGAACGACGGGTAAGGGAAAGTTCACTGTTTGAAAGCCAAAACAAAATATTTTGTTTTTCTTTTAGGTCTTAGTTGCTTGAGGGCAAGCAAAAACTTGAGTTTGGGGGTGTGTTGAGTGTGTAAGAGTTCTATTATTTACACCTTTTTTAACCCATATTTCTGCTGCATTCAAGCATTATTCATAGCATTTAGGTTAGTTTACAGAAAAACATCACAAATATATTAAAAGGCACAATTTCTACTAAGAATGATTGTTTTTGCAGGTTGCTGCCATAGCAGACAGAAAGGGCAGGCGCTGGGCAGTGAAGCCGAAGAGCTAAACTGGACAAGCAGACAAAGAGGATGATGCTGCCATGGTTGCTGCCGTGACAGCAGAGGATGACAGTAGTTTTTTGGAGAAGAAGCAAAGTGGACCTCGACAGATCGAGAAAATTTAGCCCGTCTGTCGTGTGAAAACCTTATATTTTTCCAAGCCCCAGATCAAAAGGAATGTCAAGCCCAAAGTTCAAGGAGAGAAAAATCCCAAGCAAGAAGATGACGGCTGAAAAGTAGATTCCTTGAAGATTTAGTCTTTATTAGAATCATACTTTCAATTAAAGTTGTATTCTTGCTATTTTAGATAACTTGAGCCCAAAGCTTATATAAGGGCATGTATTTTAACCTAGAGGGCATAACCGATTACCCTAGCTTCCTTCCCAAACTCTAGCCATTTTCGTTCCCACAACATGTTCTAAATTCCCTCTAGGGCCACGGGTTGTTTTGTAAAGTAGTTGCAAGGGTTGTTTTGTTTTAGGAATTTTCAGTTCAATAAAATAAACTTCAAGTTCTCTTATTTTGGTTATTAATATCTTGCAAGAGCATCGGGAGAGCATTGTGAGGTTATCTATTTACTTAGCATCGGGAGAGTTAAGTATACGAAAGAAATAAGAGCGAGTTCTCTAGTTTATAGTTGAACTATCTCGGGCCTAGGGATAGGACGAGGTTAAGTGGCTAAAGAAGAATTCATCCACATCGGTGTTCATCCTTCGATTCACACCGGGAGGTATCATCAAAGACGTGATCATCGACAGACTTGGACCTAGGGATAGGCCAAGGCACATATGGGATTCTTGCCAAACTTGAAGTACTGAGTTGAATGTTTGATGCCGCGACAATCAACGGACTGCTGCCGCGACGGGAAGCGACGACAGAACTGGATTTCCTAAACTCTGCAATACCTGCACTACTGAGCAATTTAATACCAGCCCATTCTCTCTATCTTGATATCTTTACTCTTTTATTTACGTTTACTTTATTATTCTTGTGACAACTTTCTCAAATATTTTCTTTACTTTCGTGCAGTGAATTAAGGTGAAGCTATTAGCCCAATCCCTGTGGAGACCATATTCGATACTTCGTATCACTTTACTACTTGCGTCGTGTATACTTGCACTACCATTGCGATAGACTCTTTTACACGCAACAAGTTTTTGGGAAACATCTCAAGGAAAACACGAGATGCCGCTGCAGAACATTCTTGAAGTCGAGATCTTCGACGTTTGGGGGATCAATTTTATGGGACCATTCCCATCTTCATGTGGGAATTTGCACATCCTCCTAGTAGTAGATTATGTGTCCAAGTGGGTTGAAGCTATCGCCACTCAAAAGAATGATGCCAAGACGATTCAAAGGTTTTTACATAAAAACATCTTCTCCAGATTCGGCATCCCTAAGGCGATCATCAGTGATGAAGGGAGGCATTTCGACAACAGGGTTATAGCTGCACATCCTCCTAGTAGTAGATTATGTGTCCAAGTGGGTTGAAGCTATCGCCACTCAAAAGAATGATGCCAAGACGATTCAAAGGTTTTTACATAAAAACATCTTCTCCAGATTCGGCATCCCTAAGGCGATCATCAGTGATGAAGGGAGGCATTTCGACAACAGGGTTATAGCTGCTGCCTTGAAAAAGTATTGTGTCAAGTATCAGATTGCAACAACATACCACCCTCAGACCAATGGACAAGCTGAAATATCAAACAGAGAGGTCAAGAACATTCTTGAAAAGATGGTCAAGCCAACTCGGAAAGACTGGTCTCTACACCTCAATGATGCATTATGGGCTTACAGGACAAGATTCAAAACTCCATTGGGAATGTCTCCTTATCGACTGATTTACGGGAAAACATGCCATTTACCTGTCGAGGTAGAGCACAGAGCATACTAGGCAATCAAGACAGTTAATATGGATTTGGAAAAGGCAGGGCAGAAAAGGCTACTGGATCTGAACAAAATTGAAGAAATTCGGACAATGGCCTATGACAACGCAAGAATCTACAAGGACAAAACCAAGAAGTGGCATGACAAGAAGTTATTGCCACGACAATTCTGCCCAGGGCAGCTTGTGTTACTTTTTAACTTTAGGTTAAAACTCTTCCCAGGGAAGTTGAAATATAGATGGTCTGGCCCATTCCAAGTGGTGCAGGTTTTTCCCCATGGTGCCATCACGATCAGATCTTTAAAAGACCGGCACCAATTCAAAGTCAATAGACATCGATTGAAGCATTATCAGGGGACTGAAGTCCTAAAAATGCAGGAAGTGGTTACCTTAGGAGATGCCCCACCTGGCATCCATAATTTAACCTAAATTTTATTTTTAATT
Organism: Hibiscus tridactylites; assembly: GCA_958450335.1. Lineage (NCBI taxonomy): Eukaryota > Viridiplantae > Streptophyta > Magnoliopsida > Malvales > Malvaceae > Hibiscus > Hibiscus tridactylites. The sequence goes on along the minus strand of OY288274.1, from coordinate 43,858,911 downwards.
ATTTTTATTATTTATTATTTATATATTAGGAAATTAGATTTATTTTATTTTTAAGAAATAATGTTTTATTTTTATTGTTTGTTAGGAAATAAAGAAGACAAGAAGAAAAGGAGAAGAGAATTCAGCCCAACATCCTTCCATCAGCCCAAATTTTGGAGCCTGTCGTTACAACTGCTGCGATAGACGCGGAAAATACAGGCTGTCGACACGTTGTCGCGACAGATGCTCAGCAGACACAGAAACGCGTGACAGACGCGTCAAAAACCGCGTAACAGCTGGCCCCGTTATTCGCACCTGCTGTTACAGCTCCAACGGCAGCAAACTCTTCTCTATATAAACCCTGTTTCACTATTCATTTTTCACTCACTTATACTCTTCTTACTTGCTTTCTCTATAAAATTTTATTTGCTTTCATTTTTATTCTCACAACCCTTGCAACCATGTCTTCCAGAAACACCCGCAAGAGTGCTGCCTCAGGCTCCACCCCGACAGCATCAACCCCACGATCTTTCCAGATCCGAGACATGTGGGAGGAAAGGGGATTTATCTACACTTCCAAGGAGGGGAATTTGGGCCTGGAGCCGTTCATTGCTAGAAAAATCAAGGCCCTATAGTGGCAGATCTATGCAGAACAACCAGAGGAGATGAATGTATCTATGGTTCGAGATTTCTATGCTGCCATCAACAGCAGAACCGCAACAGCAGTTACCGTGAGAGGGAGAGAGGTGCCCTTCGAAGTAGAATACATCAACACCTTGTACGAATTTTACGTGGGCAGCAATGATGATGGTCACCAGCAATTTATGAATAGCCTAGACCTTGCTGCCTACGATGTTGTCATGGCAGAGCTCACAGATGAAGGTACTCAGTGGAACACAAATCCTAAAAACCCGAGGACGGTGAAGAGAGTTTAACTCCTCCCGGAAGCTAAACTGTGGAACATGTTTATCAAAAAGCGCATCATGCCATCCTCGCACAACACCACTGTCGACCAACCCAGGTTAGCCCTCATTCATTCTATTTTGCATGAGAGGCCTATTAATGTTGGTAGCTTCATCCGAGAAAGCATTTTGGAGTGTGCACACCAGCCGACAGGACCGCTCTACCACTCTTACCTCATCACAGCCCTTTGCCGCGGCCATCATGTACCTGAAGCTGCCACCGATCTCGGAGTCCAAGGGAAGGGATGGACCGACGAAAATATACTCAGGTTGATGGAACTGACTGATGCCACCCCGCTGTCATCTTTCGACCCCACTGCCACGATAGTAGAGACGACAGACACTGAACCTGCTGCCACGGAAGCCAGGCAGCCCACAGCAGCAACAACTCCTATCGACTCCTCCTCCCAGATCCTTGTTGCTATACAGAAGATGGAGGAACGACAACTCGGCCTTATGAGCTTTATCAGGGATTTTACCACAACTACGGTACAATTCATTCAAACTTCTTTAAATTTCCCTGATGATGTATTTCCTGCCTTCCCTTCTCATTATTTTGTTGTCCCCACCCCTGCCCATACCCCTACACATGCTGCCACACCCAAGACACCATCTGCAACATCCACACCAACCCCTGCCACGACAGCTACCGAAAGCAACCGCGCAGAAGATACATCTGCCCGGGGAACCAAGAGAACAATGCCCTCGGAAGAACTTGATGCCTTCATCGTCGGTTTCTCCAAAGAGGAATCTCCTCAATTTGGGAGGAAAATGACAACGAACCCTCTATTAAGAGGAATCTCTCCAAAGAGTTCACACTGGTGAAACGAAAGAAGAGAATGGCAGACAAAAACAAGCCAGATAGCAGCAGCAGTGACGGCAGCAGCAGTAATGACAGCAACAGTAGCTCGGAGGTACAAGTAGTGGAGAAACCCCCTCACATCTCTCCTACCATAATTCAACCTCCCAGGGAGGCCAAAACGAAGAACACATCTGCCTCCCCCATCCGCCAGCAAGTTAAGAAGGCCCCTGCCCGCTGACAGCTACGAGTCAGCAGCAACAGTGATGACAGCGCATAAAATTTGAGTCTCTTAACTTATTTTGCTGTCTGCTTCTATATATTTTGTGATGTACTTTTCTTATATTTTATTTTGTTATTTGCATTGAGGGCAATCCAACCCTTGAGTTTGGGGGGTGGCATCCCTCCATTAATGGAGTTTAATTTAGTTTTAAAATTGTGTCTTTTACTTAGTTTATTTTTGCTAAAAAAATATTGAAATTTTTTGGCTTAAATCTTTGAACTGAACTTACCTGTCGTGACAATTCTGTCGTGGCAGTGCCTTTAGGATAGTTTTAGGAGCAGTTTAGAGCCTTTCTATAGTTCTAAAACTTAAACACCATTTGTGACAGTTATACTGCCGAGAACTCTATTAGTTAACTAGAATAGGAAGCTTAGCACTTGAATAGCCCCTAGAGGTGCCTAACACTGGCTCTAGGAAAGAAGTTTAGCAAAATAGACTCAATAGCCCTAGAGGTGCCCGAAACCGGCTCTAGTGAAACTTTAGCTTAAAAAATATTAAAATCGAGTGAAAACAAACAAAACAAAGGAGCATAAGAAATGCCTTCAAAAAGATAAACTTTGGCATAAAAATTCAAGTTAGAGGCCGAAATATTCTAGTGAAACTAAGAGAGTCTTGGCATATAATTGTTCACAACCATGCAGACACTGCACGAGGACTATAGCAAGATTCCGGGCGAATCCTAAATTATCCGACAAGATGCTGCTGTCAATAGAGAACAAATGGGTAAGGGAAAGTTCATTGTTTTAAGCCAAAACAAAAATAATTTTCTTTTAGGTTTGAATTACTTGAAAGCAAGCAAAAACTTGAGTTTGGGGGTTGTTGAGTGTGTAAAAGTTCTATTATTTACCCCCTATTTAACTCATATTTTTGTTTCATTCAAGCATAATTCATTGCATTTAGGCTAGATTACAGTTAGACATCACAAATATATTAAAAGGCATAGTTTCTACTGAAATTGGTTGCTTTTGTAGGTTGTTGTTGTAACAGATGGAGAAGCATGCGCTGGGTAGGATGCAGCAGAGCTGGAACTGGATGTGCAGACGAAGAGGACGATGCTGCCATGGATACCGCCGTGGCAGCCAAGGACGACATCAGTTTTGAGGAGAAGAAGCAAAGTGGACCTCGACAGAAAGAGAAAATTAAGCTCGTCTGTCGTAGAATACCATTATATTTTTCCAAGCCCTAGATCAGAATGAAGGCCAAGCCCAAAGTTCAAGAAGAGAAATTCCAAGCAAGAAGGAAGGACGAGTTAAAGCTATATTCTCTGAATATTTAGTCTTTATTAGAGTTGTACTTTCATTTAAACTTGTATTCTTGCAATATTAGAAAACTTGGACCCAAAGCCTATATAAAGGCATGTAATTCGACCTAGGAGAGGACATCACCTATCTCTAGCCTTCTTCCCAAAACCCTAGTTGTTTTCCCTTTATCAACATGTTCTAAATTCCCTTAGGGCCACGAGTTGATTTGTAAAGTAGTTGCGAGGGTTGCTTTTGTATTAGGAATTTTCTATTCAATAAAATAAACTTCAAGTTCTCTTATTCTGGTTATTAACATCTTGCAAGAGTATCGGGAGAGCATTGCGAGGTTATCTATTTACTTAATATCGGGAGAGTTGAGTATACAAAAGGAATAAGTGCTAGTTCTCTAGTTTATAGTTCAACTATCTCGGACCTAGGGATAGGACGAGGTTAAGTGGCTAAAGAAGAATTCAACAACATCAGTGTTCATCCTTCGATTCACGCCGGGAGGTATTATCAAAGACGTGTTCATCGATAGATTTGGACCTAAGGATAGGCCAAGGCACAGCAGGGATTCTTGCCAAGCTTGAAGTACAGAGTTGTGTGATCGTTGCCGCGACAAACAACAGACTGCCGCCGCGACAGGTGCTGCTGTGACGGGGACGACGACTGAGCAGATATTCCTAGACTTAGCAATACCTACACTACTGAGCAATTCAATACCAGCCCATTCTCTATTTCTTGATTTCTTTAACCTTATTTTCCAGTATTCTCGTGACAAACATCTTAAATATTCTTTTTACTTCTGTGCAGTAATTCAAGGTGAAGCTATTGGCTCAATCCCTGTGGACACGATACCCGATACTTCAATATCACTTTACTACTTGCGTCGTGTACACTTGCACTACATTGCGATAGACACTTTTACACGCAATAGTGTTAATCGACAGTCTTGGACCTAGGAATAGGACAAGTCGCAACAGGGATTCTTGCCAAGCTTGAAGTACAGAGTTGTGTGATCGCTGCCGCGACAACAACAGACTGTTGCCGCCACAAGTGTTGCCGCAACAAGGACGACGGCAAAACATGAATTTCTTTACAGTGCAACACCTGCACTACCGAGAAAATCAATACCGGCCTATTTCTTTACTATGAAAACTCCATTATTTTATATTCAATATTCTTCATTATCAATTCCCAAAAATATAAACTCTCTTCTTTTTCTCTTGTGCGGCAATCCAAGGATAAAGCTATTTCTAGTCCTTGTGGATTCGACATCCGATACTTCGTGTATCACTTTACTACTTCCGTCGTGTACACTTGCACTCTATTTCGATAGACTATTTTACACGCAACAAATAGCCTACCATCAGAATCCATTGAATCATGGATAGAACTATGTCGAGATTTCTTAGCTCGATTTATCCTGTCAATTTGACTAATAAATTGCGAACTGACATTACTACTTTTCGACAAGCATAAGATGAACCAATGTACGAGGCATGGGAGAGATATTGTGAGATGCTGAATAAATGCCCATCCCATGGATTTCCAGAGTGGACACTAGTATACATATTCTACAATGGTGTAAACACACTAACAAGGATAATGTTAGATTCCTTTGCCAATGGTACATTAATCGATAAGGAGTCTGTCGAAGCAATTCAAATCTTGAACACGATGGCCAAAAATGACTACTAGTTCCCTGATGCCCACCACGACGACATAAGGAGGCATGCCACAGTAAATGAGCTAGGAGCATCAGATGCAGTTGTAGCACAAATTGCACGGTTGAAAAAGATGGTAGAAGCTATGCAAGGGGAAAAAATACACAGCAGGTTAAAGCCATTGATGTCTTTTGCGACCAATGTGGGGGAGACTATGACTCGTCCGAGTGCCAACAAAGAACGAAAACCAGCTTTTTGTGGGAAACTTCAACAGAAACAACAATCTACATCGAACACCTACAATCTAGGCTGGAAGAGGCACCCACAGTTTTCATGGAGTAACCCTTACAATGCTCTGAATTTGACTAACTAGACGAACCAATTGCAAGGATTTCAGCAAACTATGTCGCGGCCGCAGCAACAACAAGTAGCACCTAGTGCTTCATAGAAAATCTAAATGCCTTCATGACTCATAAAGGTACCTATATGTCCAACATGGATTTATTTGTTAAGAAAACTAATGCTTTCATGGACAAGACCGAGATAGGAATGCAAAATCATGAGGCAACTTTAAAGTCGCTAAAAACTCAGGTAGGGCAGTTTGTGCGTCTATTGAATATTGGACACATTGGAGCACTGCCCAGTGATGCTGAAGTCGCAAGGAGATCCACTCATGAACAGTGCAAGGCAATCGCAACCAGGAGCGGAAAACAACTCAAGGAACCTTGGGCCGACGAACCAAAGGAAACTGAGATAGCCGTCACAGCAGACCTTAATGCTACCGCCTCGACAGAATCAAAACCATCCATTCCGGCATCCAATTCTGCTGATATCCCATACAAAACTAAAGAAAAAGAAAAAAAAATCAGAGCAGATCACACTCCCTCAAATCATATTCAAATGCAAGGAGGATATTGAAAATATTCGGCCGCCTCCCCTCTTCCCTCAGCGGCTGAAGCAGCAGAAGCAAGAGTACCAATTTAAGAAATTCTCGGACATTCTCAAACAGGTACAACATACCCTTTGTCGAGGCCATAGAACAAATGCCAAATTATGCAAAGTTCCTCAAGGACATGGTGTTAAGACGAGCAAGGATAGAGGAATTCGAAACAGTGTCCATGACAGAAGGTTGCATGGCAATGTACCAAAACCGAGCGTCGCCTAAACTAAGAGACCCAGGCAGCTTCCTCATTCTATGTGCCATTGGGAACCATTACAAGGGGAAGGCCTTATGTGATCTTGGGGAGAACATTAACTTGATGCCCAAATCGGTGTTTGAAAAGTTGGGAATTGGGACAGCTCAACCCACCACTGTCATGCTCTAGTTAGCCGACCGCTCTTACATGCACCCGGAAGGAAAAATTGAAGACATCTTGGTAAGAGTAGATAAATTTATTTTTTTGGATGATTTCCTCATTTTAGATTGTGAAGCAGATGAGCATGCACCAATCATACTGAGAATACCATTTCTGATCACCGGCAGAACTCTAATTGATGTGGAAAAGGGAGAACTGATCATGAGGGTAAACAACCAGCATATAAAACTCAATATACTTCAGACCCTCAAGAAAGCAGATAGAAAAGAAGAGTGCCAGCTGATCCAGACAAAAACTGAACTACTTCTCGCATTTGATGCCCCTTGCCTTAACAGTCACTACCTGGGCAGAGATTCTGAACACTGTTGCGACAGCTATTCAAACGACTGCCTTGTCATATACCTCGAAAGCTTGCCTGGCGACTTCTTTGATGACAATAAAGAGATAAACTGGACCGGTACTAATCCAGGTAATTACTTCAAACCTCATAAATATAAAACGAAAGAGAATACCATCAAAAAGCCATCTATTGAACAACCGCCTAAACTAGAAATGAAACCTTTGCCCGAACATCTTAAATATGTTTACCTTGGATAGAATGATACTTTGTTAATAATCATCTCTTCCAAGTTAACGTAGGAACAGGAACGTCGGTTAGTCACAATGCTCGGGCGACATAAACAAGCCACTGGATGGACAATAGTTGACCTAAAAGGAATCGGTCAGGCAATTTTTCATGCATAAGATCCTCCTCGAGGACGATCATAAGCCTACTGTTGACGCCCAAAGGCAGCTAAATGAGGCAATGAAGGATGTGGTGAGAAAAGAAATAATCAGTTGGCTCGATGATGGAATCATTGACGCCATATCTGATAGCAAGTGGGTGAGCCCCGTCCAATGTGTGCCCAAGAAAAAAAGGATGACAATCATCACAAATGAAGACAACGAATTAATCCCAACCAGGACTGTGACTGATTGGAGGGTTTTTATGGACTATTGAAAGTTGAATAAAGATACTTGAAATGACCACTTCCCCTTACCTTTCTTAGACCAAATGTTAGATAGATTGGCTGGAAAACCTTACAACAGTTTTCCTGATGGTTACTCAGGTTAAAACCAGAATGCTATTTCTCCAGAGAAGCAAGAGAAAACCACATTCACATGCCTATACGGAACATATGCCATTAGAACAACGTCATTCAGACTTTGCAACGCACCACCAACCTTCTAATGGTGTATGATGGCCATCTTCTCTGACATGGTAGAAAATTTCCTGGATATCTTCATGAACGATTTTTCAATCTTTGGGGAAAGCTTCGACAGATGCCTCGGCAACCTAGAGAAAGTACTCGAAAGATGCGAAGAGTCCAATCTGGTCTTAAATGGGGAAAATGTCATTTCATGGTAGACGGGGGCATTGTCCTGGGCCATAAAATTTCCTGCCACGGCTTCAAAGTTGACATAGCCAAAATAGATGTTCTCAAAAAACTACCGCCGCCCACCAACGTTAAAGGGATCAGGAGTTTTCTGGGACACGCTGGTTTTTATCGACGTTTTATTGAATTTTTTTCGAAAATCCCTAAACCATTGTGTTCTTTACTTGAACATGATAAACTCTTTAACTTCGATGATAAATGCACAGAGGCATTTGAGACATTAAAGTAGAAACTTGTAGCAGCTCCCATTGTAGTACCCCCGGATTGGACTACACCCTTTGAAATAATGTGTGATGCCAGTGACCACGCTGTCGGGGCAGAGCTTGGGCAGAGGAAAAACAAAGTCCTCCATGTCATATACTATGCCAGCAAGATGGTCAACGAAGCCCAAGTGAACTACACTCCCACTGAAATGAGTTGTTGGCAGTAGTCTTTTCTTTTACTAAGTTTCGAGCATATCTCCTCGGGGCAAAGGTGATAGTACACACAGATCACTCGGCCATCAAATACTGTAGAGTGTCCACAAGTTCTATATTTTGTACACATTCATGCCCTTATTATTGCCATTCTTAAGCTCATTTAGGCATATTTAGGTGCAATGCATGAATAATAACAGTATTTTCTCTTTTACCATGCTTTCATTGAATATTTTATGTTTGGTTAAGAAAAATATATTGTTTTAGTTTAGTTTTTATTTTCAAGTGTTGTAGCTGTGTAGAGGACAGGAGAGGATAGGAAAGCTGTGAACAAAAAAAAGTTGTACTGAAGCAGTTCCAGGTGCCGCCAAGGACGCCGCCGTAGCAGCAATGCCGCCAAGTGCTGCCCAGGAAGAAGTTACGCCGACTTAGTCAAGATGGGTTGCGGTTGAAAGAGGGTAATTCCCTGGACCCAATGAGCCCAATCTTGCAAATTTCTGAAGCTTGTAGTGGCCGGTAGAGCTGATCAAGGATTGATAAGTAAGAGTACTTATCCTTACTAGCGGGAGAAGGCAACGTCCAATGAGTCCACATTCAAGTCAAAAAGGAGTCAACATTTAATGTAAAGTTACTTTAAGGACTTCTACTCCAAGGAGGAGTCAAACTTAGGCCATGAACTCTATCTATACCCAAACTTGCCGCCAGGACTTATTTCCATTCCACCTGCAAAGACAACGAAAGTTATAGGGGCAAAGACCCACTGCGTCCGCGTGACAGGGTTGTAGCTTTCGTCCGCCATTACCCACCGAGGCAGCAAATCATGGCAGCGTAAAACACACTTAGGCCTTACAATGCAGTCTACACACTACTGAGCTGCAATTACCTTACCCAATCTATCAACCTTATCTCTCCCTATCATCCCTTTCATCACTATCTTTATTTTATTTGTGTTTTGATATTTTCACATTTAGAGAATTGATTGTGCAATTTACTAAATCCGTGTGCAGGAAACCATTCATAGAAGTTGCTCCAATCCATGTGGGAGACTATCTTTTATATTATAACTTGACAAGAATGTGCACTTGCGCTCATAAATAGAGAACACCCAAACAATCTACAAGTTTTTGGCATCATTTTCGGGGATTGGCAACAACAAATGCGTTTGAATTTTTGCACTTCTACTTTAGTTTTTGCACATTAAGTTTTTGTTTATTTTATTGCTTTAAAAACATTTATGCCACTTTTTTTTGGGTGTATGTCCCGCCAGGGCGGCAAAGATGGTAGCCAACATCCACCTGAGGAGGGGAAGGACATGCCCAAACGAAAAGCTAAAAGCAGAGCCCTCAAGAAGTGGTTATGTTTGGGAAAAGCACAACCCAACATAACCTAATTTTTATTTTTATCTTTAATTTATTTTTATGAATTAGGATTAGATTTAATTTTTAGTTAGTCCCTCTATCCCGCAATTTTTGTCCCTTATTGACTTTTTGGGTCAATTTTTTCAACTTTGACTCATAATTATTTAAAATGTATCATTGATAAAAATATGAAAAATATATTTTAAAAACCTCTAATCGAGTAGTTTTGAAATATATATTTTATAAATTTTAATTTTAAAAATATATTTAAAATATTCAATATAATAATAATCAAAGTTTAAACATTTTGACTTTCAAAAGTCAATAAGGGACATTTTTATGGGACGGAGGGAGTATTTAATTTTTTGCATCTAATTTATTTCAGGTTAGGAATGAAGGCAAGACCAAGAAGGATGAAAGAATAAAGGAGAAGCCCAATCCAGCGGCCAAGGCAGATGAGCATAACGGCTAGCAGCTTCATAACGGCTAGCTGCAACAACTATATTTGCAACAGCTAGCGGAACGGTTATCTACATAACGGCTAAAAGCGCGCAAATCGAGCTGCAATCATTGTCACCCGTTGGCAGCGTGCCCGCCAAGGCAACGAAGAGAAGCATCTATATAAAGCCAACTATTCTTCCCTCGTTCTTCACTTTGCTCTCTCTTTTACTCTCAATTCTTCTTTTCAGTCTTTGCTTTCAAGATTTCACTTGCTTTAATTTCTTGCAATTTCTTTTTCTTTCTTTCGAAAAACACAACCGATCTCACAGTTATGGCCACATCAAAACAAACCTCCTCCACCTCCAAGCCAACCTTTCAGAGGTTCTTAAACTATGATGTCGCAGCAACTTACAAGCATCACTTCATAGAGCGGCAACTCCGTGAGGAAATAAGGTTCCAATACACCAGGCCAGATGAGGATTTTGGCCTCGAACCCACCATATTCGAAAGGGTTCACAACTTGGATTGGGAAATTTTCGCACGGCACCCAGAAGGGATAAACATCAATCAGGTGCAAGAATTCTATGCCCACAAGCTTACGCCAAGAAACCCTTTTGTCTATGTCCGCGGCGAAGGAGTCAAGCTCATAGAGGAAACCATCAACAACTTCTACAACATAGAAATGAGAGGGAATACGCATGAAGAATGGAAGTCCTACTTAACGGCGACTGACTAAGAAAAGATCAGGAAAGACACATGTCGGCCGAACACCAAGTGGCTAACCGGCAAGAATAATGGTTCAGTCAACCACCACGGTCTGCTGCCGGAGGCCGTTCTCTGGAGCAACTTCGTCCAACGCCGCCTGATGCCCACCTGGCATGGATTAAAAGTTAACAAGCCGCGGCTGGCCCTTATCCACAACATTATGAAGGGGCGGCCAATCAACGTTGGCGAAGTAATTCTAGAAGAGATCTATGCCCACGCAGATAAGCCTAACGCCAAAGGACCTCTCGTCTTCCCTGCACTCATCACAAGCCTATGCGCCAACTTTTGCGTGTCGTCGCATCCCAAGAATACAATCATTCATGTCAAGGAAGGGTGGACAAGAAAGACATGCCTTCAGATGATGCAGGAGTCAGAGCTGAAAATCCGTCAACCGCCCAGTCGCCGTCCCAACCTACCGCCACCCTAGCCGCCGTCTCAACCTACCGCCGCCCCAGCCGCAGCGGGTAATACTAGAGTTGCCCTCCCCTCTGTCGTAATCCCCCTCCTGCGCAACCTTGTCGAATGCCGCCAAAGGATCGAGCAAAAACAGGTGATCTTCACCAAATATATTGAGGAGGTGCAAGAGGCCTTTGTGGCCTACTTGCTTGACAAATACCATGACGGTGGCCCACAATTTCCCGCATTCCCATTGGAGTTAGCAGCGTCTAAACGGACCCAGATCACACCTACACCAACTGCTACTCCAGCCGCCGCTAACAGTGAGGGGCCACACATCCGCCCTAAGAAAAGGACCTCTCCCACTCCTATACAGTCGTACAAACTCACCTCCTCATTAGAGTCGGAGAAAGAGGAGGAGACGACCGTCGCCTCCACAACGGCAAAGGAAGCAGCTACCAAAGAAGCCGAGGACTCAAACATGGAGATATATGATTCCTTCGATGATGAATCGATTGAGGTAGCAAGGAAGAGAAAGTGACCAGCCGCAGCAACCAGCCTCAGGGTGGATGGTCTAAACCCGAGCCAGAAGCACCGGCAAAATTATCTACACCCAACCGAATCTAGCCGCCGCGTGGCACGAAGAAGAGCCCTGCCGCCAGACCTTCTGCCACATGCCGCCTAGTCTTGCCCGCTTCCTCAGAATCCTCCTCGGACGTAGCAACAACAGAGGGAAAATCCCCTAGTCTATAGAACCTTTTCTTTTTCTTTTATTTATTTTCCTTTATTTTTATGTTTTCTTTTATTTTATCTTTTTATCTTTTTATGTTTTATTTCTTTTTGTTTTTTTGTAAGACATTGAGGACAATGCCAACCTTGAGTTTGGGGGGGATAGTCCTCTTTGTTTTAGGTTCATTTAGTGGCATATAGGAGCATGTGTAAATTCTGCCCTAAACACTTAATGAAGTAGAAACTCTTAGTTCAAAAAAAACTTGTGCCTATGATAGTTAGCCGACTACTTATTTTCACACCATACGTAAAAAAATTGACTTAACTGTGGGAAGAAGCATGAAAAACACTTAGAAGTTTCTTAATTGAATACAGGTTTGCCGCCACGGCAGCATAGGGAAGCAGCACACAAATGACGAAAACCCTAAAGGTTCCCGAAATAGGCTCTAGGAAGGATCAAGAACAAGGACACTCCGCTGCTATCAAAGTCCAAGTAGCTAAACCAAGTGACAGACAAATTAGCAAGAGCGAATGAAAGCCTTCACGGGATGACTCTATTCAAAGGGTTCGGAGTTTCGTAGAGTGCACCTATCTTAGCTTTAAACCCAGAGAATAGTTTTGATGAGCTGAAGCCCTTATATACATGATCGGAAAAAGAGGAAAGAAGTGCCTAACTATTTTAGCATTCTTTGCTAACTTAATATACTCGGCATGTTTTAGCATGGACACAAACCTGCACACACTACACTGGCACTAAGAAAATTAAAATCTAAGTTATTTCATGTCATTCCCTATCACTAACATTAAATAGGTGTCACGGCCTTAAGGTAAGAAATCAAGTTAAAGGCTAAGTTTCTACTAATTTTGTGCAAGGGGCAGGTTTACTAGTTAGGTCGCATTGCTTGAGGACAAGCAATAGTTCGAGTTTGGGGGTGTTTAGAGTGTCCACGAGTTCTAAATTTTGTACACATTTGTTGCATGTAAAAGAGTCTATCGCAATGGTAGTGCAAGTGTACACGACGCAAGTAGTAAAGTGATACGAAGTATCGGATATCGTCTCCATAGGGATTGGGCTAATAGCTTCACCTTAATTCACTGCACGAAGTAAAAGAAATATTTGAGAAAGTTGTCACGAAAATAATAAAGTAAACGTAAATAGAAGAGTAGAGATATCAAGATAGAGATAATGGGCTGGTATTGAATTGCTCAGTAGTGCAGGTATTGCAGAGTTTAGGAAATCCAGTTCTGTCGTCGGCGCCCGTCGCGGCAGCACCTGTCGCGGCAGCGGTTCGTTGATCGTCGCGGCAGCATACGCTCAACTCGGTACTTTCAAGTTTGGCAAGAATCTTAGATCTGCCTTGGCCTATTCGTAGGTCCAAGTCTGTCGATGATCACGTCTTGATGATACCTCCCGGCGTGAATCGAAGGATGAACACCGATATGTATGAATTCTTCTTTATCCACTTAACCTCGCCCTATCCCTAGGCACGAGATAGTCCAACTATAAACTAGATAACTTGCTCTTATTTCTTTCGTATACTTAACTCTCCCGATGCTAAGTAAATAGATAACCTCACAATGCTCTCCCGATGCTCTTGCAAGATATTAATAACCAAAATAAGAGAACTTGAAGTTTATTTTATTGACTTGAAAATTCCTAAAACAAAACAACCCTTGCAACTACTTTACAAATCAACATGTGGCCCTAGGGGGAATTTAGAACATGTCGGCGGCGGGTAATCGACTAGGGGTTTTTGGTTGTCGGTTATGGGGTATTCGATATGCCCTAGGTTAATACATGCCCTTATATAAGCTTTGGGCTCAAGTTATCTAATTTGACAATGATTACAACTTTAATTAAAAGTATGATTCTAATAAAGACTAATCTTCAAGGAATCTACTTTCCAGCCGTCCTCCTTGTTTCTTGGGATTTTCTCTCCTTGAGCTTTGGGCTTGACATATCTTTTGATCCGGGGCTTGGAAAAATATAAGGTTTTCACACGACAGACGAGCAGAATTTTCTCTATCTATCGAGGTCCACTTTTCTTTTTCTCCACTAACTTGCTGTCGTCCTCTGCTGTCACGGCAGCACCATGGCAGCATCGTCCTCTTTGTCTTCTTGTCTAGTTCAGCTCTTCTGTTTCTCTGCCCAGCGTCAGCCTTCTCCGTCTACTTTGGCAGCAAACTGCAAAATCAGCCATTCTTTAGTAGAATCTGTGCCTTTAATATATTTGTGATGTTTTGCTGTAAACTAACCTAAATGCAATGAAATGATGCTCGAATGCAGCAGAAATATGGGTTAAAAAGGGTGTAAATAATAGAACTTTTACACACTCAACACACCCCCAAACTCAAGCTTTTCCTTGCCCTCAAGCAACTAAGACCTAAAAGAAAAATGAAATTTTTGTTTTGGCTTTCAAACAGTGAACTTTCCCTTACTCGTCGTTCGTTTTCTGTGACGGCAGCAACCTGTCGGATAATTTAGGATCTGTCCGGAATCTCACTATAGTCCTCGTGCAGTGTGTGCATGCTTGTGAGCAGTTATATGCCAAGACTCACTTAGTTTCACTAGAATATTCAACTCTTAACTCGAATTTTTATGCCAAAGTTTATCTTTTTGAAGGAACATTTTCATGCTTCTTTGATTTTTGTTTTGACTCGATTTTTCTAAAGTTTTACTAGAGCCAGTTTTAGGCACCTCTAGTTAGCTTCCTAGAGCCAGTTTCAGGCACCTCTAGGATTTTTGAGTCTCTTTGGCTAAACTTCTTTCCTAGAGCCAGTGTTAGGCACCTTTAGGGGCTATTCAAGTGCTAAGCTTCCTATTTTAGTTTGGCTAAAAGAAGTCTAAGTAGTATAACAGTCACAATGGTGTTTAAGTTTTCAGAACTATAGAAAGGCTCTAAACTTCTCCTTAAACTATCCTAAAGATGCTGCCTCGACAGAGCTGTCACGACAGGCATGAAAAAAAAAGATGTACTCGGACTCCATTAAAATGGAGGGTTACCACCCCAAACTCGAGGGTTGCATTGCCCTCAATGCAAATGACAAAATATAAAGCAAAATAAATGAAGGCAGTACATCACAAAATATATAAATAGCAGGCAACAATAAGAAAATAAGAGACTTAAATTTTAAGCACTGTCTTCACTGCTGCTGCTGAGGCGGATTTGGCGGCGGATTCTAGCTCTTGGGGCAGGCTGGGCAGATTGTTGTACAACCTGAATGTCAGAGCTGTTGACGCTGCTGTCACTACTGCTACTACTGCTGCTGCTTGCCTTTGGCAGAGTTTTCTTGTTTGCCATTCTTTTCTGCCTCTTGACCGGTGTAAATTCTTTCGACAGGTTCCTCCGAATGGAGGGTTCAACATCGCTTTCTGCCCAGACGGATAAGGAAGAGAACCCAGTAACAAAGGCATCAATGTCATCCGAGGGAACCGGTCGCTTTGTTCCGCGGGCGGATGTTTCGGCAGGAGGGCTGCCGGTTGCCATCGGGGCAGGTGATGGAATGGAGGCAGCAGATGGTGTATGTGGTGTGGCAACAGGTGTAGGTGTGTGGGCAGGGGTGGGGACAGTGAAGTAGTGGGCGGGGAAGGTGGGAAAGACAACATCAGGGAAATTTAAAGTGTTGTGAATAAAATTTACCGTGGATGCGGCAAAGTCCTTGATGAATGTCATTAAACCCAGCTGTCTGTCCTCCATCCTTTGAATAGCAGCAAGGATTTGAGTGGATGGGTATGTCAGAGCAGCTGCTGCGGCGGCAGGTTCAGGGTTTGGCTGCTCTGACGATTCAACTGGGGCGGCAGCAGGGTTGAAGGAGGAGAGGGGGGTTGCTACTGTCAGCTCCATGTGGCTGATGATATTTTTGTCAGTCCAGCCCCATCCTTTCACTATGCGATCGGTGTTGGCTTCCGGCACAGCAGAACAGCGGCAGAGGGATGTGATGAGGTAGGGAAGGCATAGGAGGGCTGTCGATCTATGGGCGCATTCCAAAATACTTTCCCGTATATAACTCCCCATATTAATGGGTCGTTTATTTAGAATGGAGTGTATTAGGGCTAACCTCTGCTGGCAACGGTGGTGTGATGTGAGGACGACAAGATTCTCTTCTTGATGAAGGCATTCCACAGTTTAGCCTCCGGCAGTAGCTACCTCCTCTTCACTGTGTGGGGATTTTTGCGGCTTGTGTTCCATTTAGTCCCTTCTTCCGTTACTTCTGCCATGACATCGTCATAGGTAGCATCATCTAGAGTGTCACGGAACTGCTGGTGAGCATCATCGTTGGGGCCGAGGTAGAGGCCTTAGAAAGAATTAATGCGCTCGGCTGTGAACTACACTTCTGTCCCTCGGATAGTCACTGCTGTTTCCGTCCTGCTGCCGATGGCAGCATAGAATTCCCTCACCAGCGTCTCGTTCATCTCTGCTGGTTGCTCCGCGAATTGTTCCCACAATAGGGCTCTAATCGTGCTTGCGATGAATGGCTTGAGGCCCATATTGACTGCTCGTGGAGTGTAAATAAAGCCTCTTTCTTCCTATAATTCTCTAGTAGCAAAAGATTGTGGGGTAGGTGCTGCCGGTGAAGAGATGGAAGCAGCACTGCGGCGGGTTCTTCTGGAAGACATTTTAGTTGCAAGGGTTGTTGAAAGTAAAATAAAGCAAATGAAAACTAAAGGGGAGAGCAAGTGAGAAAAGCAGAAGTGAATGAAAATGAAAATGAAACGGGGTTTTATAGATGAGAGGTTGCTGCCCGTTAAAGCTGTAACGGCAGGCGTGAATAACGGGGCGACTGTTGGGCTTTAGCGTGTCTGATGCGTCTGACACGCGTTTCGGCGTCTGTTACGCGTCTGTCACACGTTTACGCGTCTATCGTGACAGTCTGGCGACAACCTGTCTTTTACGTGTCTGTTGCGGCAGCTAGAACAACAGGCTTCCATATTGGGCTTTGTTGGGCTGATGGATGGGTGGTGGGCTGAGTTCACTTCTCCTGTTCCTCTTGACTCCTTTATTTCCTAAAAACAGTAGACATAAAAAACATTATTCCAATAAAATAAACCTTATTTCCTAATAATAAATAATAGTAATAATAAAACAAATAAAAGTTAGGTTAAGTTAGGGATGCCATGTGGGGCATCTTCTAAGGTAACCACTTCCTGCATTCCCGGGGCTTCAGTCCCCTGATAATGCTTGAGGCGTTGTCCGTTGACTTTGAATTGGTGCCCGTCTTTTAATGATCGGATTGTGATGGCACCATGGGGAAAAACTTGTACGACTTGGAATGGGCCAAACCATCTAGATTTCAGTTTCCCTGGGAAAAGTTTCAGTCTAGAATTGAACAACAATACAAGCTGCCTTGGGCAGAACTGCCATGCCAGCAACTTCTTGTCATGCCACTTCTTAGTTTTCTCCTTGTAGATTCTTGCATTGTCGTAGGCTATTGTCCGTGTTTCTTCAATCTCATTCAGATCCAACATCCTTTTCTGGCATACCTTGTCCAAGTCCATATTTACTGCCTTGATCGCCCAATATGCTCGGTGTTCTATCTCGACAGGCAGATGACAAGTTTTTCCATAAATCAATCGGTACGGAGACATGCCCAATGGAGTCTTAAAAGCTGTCCTATATACCCATAACGCATCATTGAGGAGTAAAGACCAATCTTTCCTAGTTGATTTAACCATCTTCTCAAGAATGTTCTTAACTTCCTTATTAGATATTTCAGCTCATCCATTGGTCTGTGGGTGGTATGTTGTCGCGATCCGATGCTTGACACCATATTTCTTCAAGGCGGCAGCAATAACCCTATTGTCAAAATGTCTCCCCTCATCACTGATAATCGCCTTAGGGATGCCAAACCTAGAAAAAATGTTTTTGTGTAAAAATCTTTGGACTGTCTTGGCATCATTATTTTGAGTGGCGATAGCTTCAACCCACTTAGAGACATAATCCACTGCTAAGAGGATGTATAGATTTCCACATGAAGATGGAAAAGGTCCCATAAAATCAATCCCCCAAACGTCGAAGATTTCGACTTCTAGAATGTTCTGCAGCGGCATCTCGTTTCTCCTTAAGATGTTTCATGTCCTTTGGCATCTGTCACAGCTCTTATAGAAGATTTGTGCATCTTTGTACAGTGACGGCCAATAAAACCCTGACTGCAGCACCTTGGCAGCAGTTTTGTTGCCTCCTAAGTGACCTTCATACTGTGAAGCATGGCAGTGATGAAGTATGTCTTCTTGCTCTTCTTGTGGTACACACCTCCTTATAACCTGATCTGCACAAATTTTGAAAAGAAGAGGTTCGTCCCAATAATAATGTTTAACATCATTTTGGAACCTCTTCCTGGCTTGATAATTAAGATCAGGAGGGATTATTCCACTAACTATAAAATTAACGAAATCAGCATACCAGGGGAGTTCAGAAGACTTACCTGTCACCATGGCTGTCGCGACAGTGATTGCGGCAGCGAAGAGCTGCTCATCTGGGAAGGTCTCCAGTATGTTTGTCTCATCTATTGGTAGACTTTGTCCCTTTTCCAACCTTGACAAGTGATCTGCCACCTGATTTTCTGTCCCTTTTTTGTCCTTGATTTCAAGATCGAATTCTTGCAATAGCAGGATCCACCGTATCAATCGCGGCTTTGCATCCTTTTTCGCGAACAGATACTTCAGGGCAGAATGGTTCGTGTGCACTATTACCTTCGTCCCAAGTATGTAAGAACGAAACTTGTCAATGGAGAACACCACAACTAATAGCTCCTTTTCTGTGGTGGTGTAGTTCACTTGGGCGTCATTCAGTGTCTTGCTGGCATAGTATATGACATGAAATAGCTTATCTCTGCGCTGCCCAAGTGCTGCCCCGACAGCATAGTCACTAGCATCACACATAATCTCAAATGGCTGTGTCCAGTCTGGTGGCTGTACTATTGGGGTTGTTACCAGTTTTTCCTTCAGAACCTTGAATGCTTTAGTACATTCTTTATTAAAGTCAAAGGGTCGATCCTGCTCCAAAAGATGACATAGGGGCTTGGTGATTTTTGAGAAATTTGCAATAAATCTTCGATAAAAACCAGCATGTCCCAAGAAACTTCTAATGCCCTTGACTATGGTCGGTGGCGGCAGCTTCTCGATCACTTCTATTTTGGCCCTGTCGACTTCTATCCCACAACAGCTAATCTTATGGCCAAGGACTATCCCTTCATCCACCATAAAGTGGCATTTTCCCAATTTAAAACTAGGTTTGCTTTTTCACATCTTTCAAGTACCTTTTGGAGATTGCCAAGGCAGCTCTCAAAATCGTCTCCAAAGACTGAAAAATCGTCTATAAAAATTTCGAGGAAGTCCTCCACCCTGTCGGAGAATATTGCCATCATGCACCTTTGGAATGTGGCGGGTGCATTGCATAGTCCAAACGGCATCCTCCTAAAAGCATACGTTCCGTAGGGGCATGTGAAAGTCGTCTTTTCTTGATCTTCCGGTGCGATAGCAATTTGATTATAACCTGAGTAACCATCAAGAAAACAATAGTAAGGTTTACCCGCTAATCTATCAAGCATTTGATCAATAAAGGGTAAAGGAAAGTGGTCTTTTCGGGTAGCTTTATTAAGCTTCCGATAGTCCATACAAACCCTCCAACCGGTCATAGTCCTGGTTGGGATTAACTCATTGTTTTCATTGGTCACCACGGTCATTCCTCCTTTCTTGTGAACACATTGCACCGGGCTCACCCATTTGCTGTCGGAGATGGCGTAAATAATACCAACATCTAACCATTTGATTATCTCCTTACGCACCACCTCTTTCATCGCATGGTTTAACCGCCTTTGGGCATCTATAGTCGGCTTATGATCTTCCTCTAAAAGGATTTTGTGCATGCATAATGCCGGACTAATGCCTTGAATATCAGCTATCGTCCATCCAATCGCCTTCTTGTGCTGCCGCAACATGCTTATTAGTTGTCGTTCCTGTTCCTGTGGCAGCTTAGAAGAGATGATTACGGGCAACGTATCATTTGAACCAAGAAAAGCATATTTAAGCTGCCCTGGCAGGGGCTTCAGTTCTAAGGCAGGTGGTTCAACAGTAGATGGCTTTTGGATTACATGATTGTCCGAAGTATAATTCAAAGGTTCGAATAACTTACCTGGACGATTGCCTATCCAGTTTACCTCCTCCGGATCTTTAGTATCAGAGTCAGAGGAGTTGATGTCGTCGGTGCTGTCGTCAGTGCTGTCGTGAAAGCCCTGTAGGTGGCTGCCGCGGCAGTGCCCAATTTTTATATCGTGACAGCCCAACCTGATGCAGGGTTAATCAAAGGTAACATCAGTGATAGCCTTGCATTCCCCGTCTGCATCAGCATGCTTCATAGCTTGGAGAACATTCAACTTAATTTCTTTATCGTTCACTCGCATGGTGAGTTCTCCTTTATCCACATCAATCAGTGATCTTCCTGTGGCTAAGAAGGGTCGCCCAAGGATGATTGGTGCGTTTTCGTATGCCTCACAATCCAAAATAAGAAAGTCAACAGGAAAAATAAATTTATCCAATCTTACCAGAATATCTTCGATTTTTTCTTCCGGATGAACATAATAGCGGTCTGCTAGCTGCAGAGTTACTGTCGTGGGCCACGCCTTTCCGATACCTAATTTCTGAAAAACAGATTTTGGCATTAAATTAACACTAGCACCAAGATCACAAAGTGCCTTACCCACATATTTATTTCCGATTACACAAGGTATGATGAAGCTCCCCGGATCCTTCTTTTTCTGGGGTGGCTGCCGATGAAGAATGCTCATGCAACCTTCTGTCATCTTTACCGTTTCAAATTCCCCAAGTTTAGATTTCTTTGACATGACATCCTTGAGAAATTTAGCATAACCGGGCATCTCCCTAACGGCATCTAACAGCGGAATATTAATGTGAACCTGGTTAAAAATATCATAAATCTTTTTGAGTTGAGATTCTTGCTTAGCTTGCTGTATCCGTTGAGGGAAAGGAGGTGGGGGACGATAATCAGCAATACGTCCTTCCCACTGCATACGAATCTAAGGAGGTTTGGGTTCATCATTCTCCTTTGTCGCTTCTGCTGTCGTGAGAGGCTCATCGATAGCAATCTGTTTATTACTTGTCGGGGCAGCTTCCTCGGCAGGTTTTTCCAAGGTTGGTTCCTTTACTGTTTCAGCTTCTTTTTCTGACCCTGGTAGTTTCTTTCCACTCCTAGTAGTAGTAGCCTTACATTGCTCATATGTGGGCTGCCTAGCATTTTCAGCATTACTAGGAAATCCTCCAGACTGCCTTGGCTTAATATGTTGGGAAACCTGACCCATTTGTGTCTCCAAAGATTTCAGACTAGCTTCATGATTCGTCATCCGCATCTCTGTTTTATCCATGAAATTCTCTGTCTCCTTGAAAAACTTATTCATATTCTCAATATCAGAATCCTCCCTGATTCTGATTGTGTGCTTGAGGATTCAGGGCATTATTAGGATTACTCCAGGAAAACTTGAGATCCTTTCTCCAATTGGGATTATAGTTGTTGGAATTGTAATTCGGCTTGTAGTTTCCAACATATTTTGCATCTTCTAACTGAATCGGGCATTCATCCGAACTATGATTTCCCTCACAGATTTCACAAACCTCCTCAACAGCAAATCCATGTTGTCCATCATCATTCAATAACCTTTTCATTGCTTTAGTAAGGAATGTTACCTGTGATTTCATCGTGATGTCGGCTTCATAATCCTTGACAGCTAGTACCCGTTTACCCCCTCTTCTTGCTGTCGGAAACTGCTCCTCATTCTTAGCTAGATTTTTCAATACTTGCATTGCCTCGTCAGAATCTTTATCCAATAATAGTCCATTTGCTGCTGAATCAATTCGAATACGAGTTTGTAAGTTGGCAGCATTATAAAACTTTGTTACCTGATTCCAGACGGGGAATCCATGCATTGGGCAGTTTCGTAGAAGGGTAGTAAATCTGTCCCAGGCCTCGTGCATTGGCTCGTCATCTTCCTGTTGAAAAGTAGCAATTTCATTACGTAATCGCTCAGATAAATGCGAAGGATTAAAACGAGATAAAAATTCACGAGATAAATATGCCCAAGTTCTAATTGAACCCGGCGTAAGTTTATTCCACCAAGTTTTTGCACTATCCCTCAATGAATGAGGGAATAACCGAAGCCTCAGTATCTTCGGATTAACTCCTGGCAATCTAAACGAACCACAGATCTCCTGGAACATTTTTAGATGCTCCCTAGCATCCTCTGTAACAGCACCACTGAATTGACCGGCATTGTTGATCATACTAAACATGAAAGGTTTCAGCTCAAAGTTGTCAACATCTATGTCCAGCAGCGTGGTCTCCAGCTCTACATGGTCGTTCAACATGTAGTCACGACAGGACCGTTGTCCGTCGGCGGCAGGGTTGCTGACAAGCGGTATAATTTCGCCGACAGGCGGGTCGTTTCCATTATGGGCCATCTTCTCTAGCTGTTTCCCAAGGTACTCGTTCCTGGCTAGAAGGTGACGAAGTTGTTTCTTGAGATTGAATGAACGTTCGATTTCCAGATCTAATGGATACTCAGGATCTTTACCTCGATTCGATCTGCGCATAAACAAGAAACCTTGTGAAAAGCAAGAGTTGAAAGCACCAAAGAAAAACAGAAAAAATAAAAACAAAATAAAAATAAAAACGAAAAAAGCAGTAAAAGAAAAGGTAGAGTTATGTTGCCAATCCCCGGCAACGGCGCCAAAAACTTGTTGCGTGTAAAAGAGTCTATCACAATGGTAGTGCAAGTGTACACAACGCAAGTAGTAAAGTGATACGAAGTATCAGATATCGTCTCCACAGGGATTGGGCTAATAGCTTCACCTTAATTCACTGCATGAAGTAAAGGAAATATTTGAGAAAGTTGTCACGAAAATAATAAAGTAAACGTAAATAGAAGAGTAGAGATATCAAGATAGAGATAATGGGCTGGTATTGAATTGCTGAGTAGTGCAGGTATTGCAGAGTTTAGGAAATCTAGTTCTGTCGTCGGCACCCGTCGCGGCAGCACCTGTCGCGGCAGCAGTCCGTTGATCGTCGCGGCAGCACACGCTCAACTCGGTACTTTCAAGTTTGGCAAGAATCCCATATCTGCCTTGGTCTATCCCTAGGTCCAAGTCTGTCGATGATCACGTCTTGATGATACCTCCCGGTGTGAATCGAATGATGAACACCGATATGAATGAATTCTTCTTTAGCCACTTAACCTCGCCCTATCCCTAGGCACGAGATAGTTCAACTATAAACTAGAGAACTTGCTCTTATTTCATTCGTATACTTAACTCTCACGATGCTAAGTAAATAGATAACCTCACAATGCTCTCCCGATGCTCTTGCAAGATATTAATAACAAAAATAAGAGAACTTGAAGTTTATTTTATTGAACTGAAAATTCCTAAAACAAAACAACCCTTGCAACTACTTTACAAATCAACCCGTGGCCCTAGGGGGAATTTAGAACATGTCGGCGGCGAGTAATCGGCTAGGGGTTTTTGGTTGTTGGTTATGGGGTATTCGATATGCCCTAGGTTAAAATACATGCCCTTATATAAGCTTTGGGCTTAAGTTATCTAATTTGACAAGGATTACAACTTTAATTAAAAGTATGATTCTAATAAAGACTAATCTTCAAGGAATCTACTTTCCAGTCGTCCTCCTTGTTTCTTGGGATTTTCTCTCCTTGAGCTTTGGGCTTGACATATCTTTTGATCCGGGGCTTGGAAAAATATAAGGTTTTCACACGACAGACGAGCAGAATTTTCTCTATCTATCGAGGTCCACTTTGCTTTTTCCACTAACTTGTTGTCGTCCTCTGTTGTCATGGCAGCATCGTCCTCTTTGTCTGCTTGTCCAGTTCAGCTCTTCTGCTTCTCTGCCCAGCGCCTGCCTTCTCCGTCTACTTTGGCAGCAACCTGCAAAATCAACCATTCTTTAGTAGAATCTGTGCCTTTAATATATTTGTGATGTTTTGCTGTAAACTAACCTAAATGCAATGAAATGATGCTCGAATGCAGCAAAAATATCGGTTAAAAAGGGTGTAAATAATAGAACTTTTACACACTCAACAACATTCCTGCCCTTATTATTACTATTCTTAAGCTTATTTAGGCATATTTAGGTACAATGCATGCATAATAACATTATTTTCTCTTTTACCATGTTTTCATTGAATATTTTATGTTTGGTTAAGAAAAGATATTGTTTTAGTTTAGTTTTTATTTTCAGGTGATGTAGCTATGTAGAGAAGCAGAGGATAGGAGAGGATAAGAAAGCTGGGAACAAAAGGAGTTGTACTGAAGCAGTTCCAGGTACCGCCAAGGACGCCGCCATAGAAGCAATGCCGCCAAGTACCGCCTAGGCAGGAGTTACACTGACTTAGTCAAGATGGGTTGCGATTGAAATAGGGAAATTCCCTAAACCCAATGAGCTCAGCCTTGCAATTTTCTGAAGCTCGTAGCGGTCGGTAGAGCTGATCCACGATTGATAAGTAAGAGTACTTATCCTTACTTACGGGAGAAGGCAACGTCCAAAGAGTCCACATTCAAGTCAAAAAGGAGTCAACATTTAATGTAAAGTTACTTTAAGGTCTTCTACTCCAAGGAGGACTCAAACTTAGGCCATGCGCTCTATATATACCCATGTATGTGAGGGTATAGGGGCATGGAGGGATGCACAGATGCATAGATGCCAAGCAGAGAGGTAGATAGATAGGTTGGAGGTGTTGGAGGTCGCAACCCAACTCTCCTAGGGTTTAGGTTTTTGTATGTAAAGTATTTGTGAGAAACGGTTGTAATAGTTTAAGTGTGTATTCAATGATATATTCTCATGTTTGCTTAATTCAAGTTCTTCACTTCTTCAATTAGTTCCAAAAGTCCAGTTGAGGAAATCCATTTGTCGGGCACGAAAGTGTAAGGCTCACGAAAGAATTAAGTATGGTCTCATCATGTCGAGATGTTGACTAATTCGACTTCGACATAAGTTAGGATTTCAGCGGCTAAAAGGAGTAACCAAACGTCGACTGCATGTGTTAGGTTTACGCTAAGATTGCTAGGTATTGCCTACATCACATGGTGACAGAATCCTTGCCTATACATAGGAATGATCACTTTAGAATTGCTCTGCCAAATTTATAGTATCCGCCAGACTTGCCACCGGGACTTATTTCCATTCCACCTGCCGAGACAACGAAAGTTGCAGGGGCAGAGACCCGTTGCGGCTGCGTGACAGGGTCATAGTTGCCATCTACCATTACTCATTGTAATGACCTTTTTGAAAGACAAACATTTTAAGTGTTTTGCATTTAGAAAAAGATTTGTGAAAAGGGGGATTTTCGTTTAAAAATCTGTGTTTTGGAAATCGGTGAAAATTTGGAGTCGCCACCGGCCACTAAGGTAGGTCGGACACCACAAAACCAGAGATTTGATTTAAAAAGGGTTCGTGAGTTGGTTACGTGTGGGGAAGGGTAAGCACCCCCATCATGCCCGAGAATCGATACCAAATTTATTGTTGCCTTTAATTGATAGAAATTACAAAAAACCTAAATCGAATTTAATTAGATGTTCTTAAACGAAAATTTAACTTAAATGATACATGCTTTATCAAATTGTGGCTTTGAAATTAATTGAGCATTTTATTAAAAAGGATGACGGTACACTGGACCATAGACTAAACCGACATCATATAAGACTGATTGTCGTGTTAGTTTAGGGTTCAGATCCCGTACGTCACCTTTATGCATGGTGCAAGCAAATAAGGGATGATGATATGATATTTCCATTTTTAATTAACGCTTACCTAGAGACGGTGAAAATTAACCCAAATATTCGGTCGACATCCATTAAGCTGGGACTATTTTGACACGAATACCGGGGTTAATTGATACATCTTTTTTGTATGTTTTAAGTTTAATTAATTAATATGCCAAATTATTAACGGTTTCATAAATGACAAGTGTAAGATGCATGTCATAGAAAGGCTTGAAAGTAAACATACAAAAGCCCACTCGAGGCCCGATCTTAAAGACTCGAATTATGGGAGACCGATTAGTGATCTAATTAGATTAGGTGATTCTAATATAACCCTAAATTATTTAAATCCTAAACACTAGAAGACCCTAATAAATTATGGATTATCTCGGTTTTATCCATATATATTTGATGTTAATTTTATCTTAAAATGATCAAGAATGGCTTATCCGATTTAACTGGCCTAATATCCATCCTAATAAGACAATGATGAATTTAAGCTAATTATACCGGTTGAAGCCCTAAGCTTAATTTAGGCTCTAAACCTAAACTGTCATAATTGTACGAACTGTGCCTCTATGAGGCAGGCACACAATTCGAAACAAATAAATCGATTAAACTAAACACTAAAAAATCTAACTTAGCTAGCCCAAGCCCACCTAAGCTAAGCAAGCCCAAAACCTAATTCTAACAACTTAGCTTCTTAAAGCCCGAAGCCTAAACTAAAAAAGATACAAAGGCATTCCACATTAGCAATCAAATTATCATACCAACAAAATCAATTACACCTTTTAAGATATTTCCCACATTTAATATATTATATAAGAACCATATTGTCGTTTTAAGGAAGTTACATGTTGCATTTTTTATGAAGCTCATTTTTATACCAAATATTATATTAAATTCCTAAAAAACTTCATTGATGTATCAAGATGCACATTATTAAACTAAATATTGCATTATGTGTTATGCCACATTTTATTAAAAACTTAATTTACACATTTTAGGTTACGTCGATTTTACCACATGAAACTTATAAATCTTATTCTACAGATAGGACCAATATGCACAATTCTTAACGTCCAACAAAACCAAAATCAAACATAACATCATACATTTCATGTGCATAAATAAATAAGAGCAATACATGACTAAAATTAAAGAAATCAAAAAAACAAAAGTCGAATTAAAAATACATGAAAAATGAGGAAAGCTGCGCAATGGAATAAATTGGAACCGATCTATAATTCAGGGGCAAAAAGGGATATTAAACCGCTCAAATTTGATTAAATTCAAAACCTGGATGAAATTATAACATGGCTCAAAACTACAGGGACCAAGGAGGGTATTTGAAAAGGTGGAGTGGCTTCCAATGTGATTAAAATTATACGGAAGGCTTTAAATAGAAATTACCCCATTTTTAAAACCTCGAAGTGACATAAATAGGCCATTTCAGCCATCTGGTTTCCCTTTTTGGCTAAAAACGAACCCCATCCTCACCCCATCACCTAAAACTCTATGCTAGGGTAAACAAACCCCAAAAACTTAAAACGATGAAACCCTAAGCGTCGGTCGGGTTATAATTTTGAGCCATGTCACCTTTTCAAATACCCTCCTTGGTCCCTGTAGTTTTTAGCCATGTTATAATTTCATCCAGGTTCACCCTCCCTTTGAAACAAAAACAGAAGCGAAAATAGGAAAAAAACTATGTGCCCCTCTCTCGACCGACTCACCAAGCGAAGCCACAAAGGGTCAGAAGAATTGTCGCCGGGGAAAGTGAGCAGAAGCCGTCCGAGAAGGGAAAACGAAGAGGTAAAAAAAGAAAAGACACTTTTGCTTTCCTTTTTGTTATCTATGCGATGCGATGACGAAAATTGTGAGTATGAGTTACCTCTGTGAAAAAATCTCTCTGCTCCTATTTCTCTTTGCATTCAAAAATGAAAAAAGGTTCTTTACATGTTCATTCTGATTCGGCTTTATAGCCGGGTATTACATGATTTTCTTTTACACGAAAAATAATCTATTGGTTCGTGCGATTTTTGGATGGATTCATGCGCGGCTCTGCTCTGATTTCTATTTTTCCTCTTCCATTTTTTTCCATTTTTCCATTGGTTCGTGCTATTCTTGGTCGGATTCATGCATGGCTTGTACGGCAGAGACGAGAGGTGGATGTGGACGCTGAGTTGGCTTCGGACATGGCGTTAGGCCACTAGTCTCGGGGGAAGCTGTAAGGGTGGCCGAGTGCACTACATGCGCGTGGAGTGAACCAAACATCGCGCGTGGGGGCGGTGGGAGCGAAGAGGACAACATACGGGAGTGTAAAGGCCATGCGTGGAGGATGTGGGGCTTCTGGAATTTTAATCGCATGTCTGGACCATTAGATCATATCTTGATCTAACGATCAAAATACGTGCGGCACGGGGCCATTAGATGGGCATTAGGGCTACCACGAGAGGGGTGATCTGACCGTTGGTGCCTCCTCGATCTGACAGCTACGATTCTTGTTGCGCGGAATGAACAAAGTTCACATAGGGTTTCTTTTTCGTTTCTGGACCATCAGATCTTCATCTAGATCTAACGGTTGGGATCGAGCGGCTGCAAGATAACAGATGCATATTAGGGTTTTAACCATCAGATTAGGGCTTGGGTCTTTTGGGTCATGTAATTTGTTTATAGTGGACGTTATTTACGGACTTAGGTTTTAACCATTATGTATTGGGCTTTAATTAGTTGGGCATGTATATGTATATTGATTTTGTATTTCTAGACCCACTTCGAGACATTAATAATAATAATAATAATAATAATAATAATAATAATAATAATAATAATAATAGTAATAGTGATAATAATAGTAAAAGTAATGTTAATAATAGCACTAACAATAATGATGACCATAATGTGGTAATAATGGCATATATATATATATATATATCATTTATTTTGGGTTTTAATGAAAATGGTATATTATTTAAACAAAGTCCATTACATATGTTCCCTTATTTAAAGATGATGGTAACATATAATCAAAAGCCCGTTATTTACATATAAAATAAAATAAACCTACCCCGGACAAAATAAGTGATTACAGTTGCACCTCTTTGCTTGCCCTTGTGTAACAAGAACAAAGCAAAGACAATAAGCACTAATTTTGTTCGACTTCCCTGTTTGGGCAATTGTCTCCTCCGAAGCGGTAGGAATAAATCAGACATGTCTTCTGGTTTTCTTGCACGAATAACCTTAAGCTTTTCTACTTGTGAATCCGGGAATGGCGGGTTCGAAATCCTCCGCCTGAAGTCTTTAAGTGTTGAGTATCTATCTCCTTTGCTTTGAAGTCTTGATCATGGTGAATTTGTAACTCTTCACCTTGAGCTGCGAGTATATGCCTCTCTTACTCGGAAGTCCTAATTATGGTGAATCCGTAATTCTTCACCTTGAGCTGTGAGTATATTCCTCTCTTGCTCGGAAGTCCTAATTATGGTGAATCCATGATTCTTCACCTTGAGCTGTGAGTATCTGTCTCTCTTGCTCGAAAAATCTGGTGTGGCAAATATGAAATCCTTTGCATGGAAATTTTTCTTCTTTTTGTCACTCGTTTCTCGTTTCAAGAGCGAACAGTTTCATGTATCTGTAAAAAGAAGTATTATGATGCTATGGGTCAGAATGATCCTAAAATAAGTATGCTTAGCCTAACATGATGCATGAATGGGTATGCCAAACATAAGTCCAGTGCCACGGATCTTTTGTCGATCTCTTTTGACCTTTTATATGTTTCCTTCTTCTCTCCGATATTGATGCTTGTCTCACACTCGGGTTCAACCATCAGATCTTCTGGGATGTACCTTTTTGCAGATTCTAACTTTGAGCTTTCTTTTCCAAAGTGCCCTTTCAGGTTTTCACTTTGGTATTTAATTTTTATGAAGCGCCCTTTCGGATTTTCACCTCACTTTTCTTTTCTTTTTCTTGTGATTTCCTTCATCTTTGTAATCCTTTTAGTGATGGATTCAAATCTTGATCTGAGCAACGCTCATCTTCTCAATGTACGACTGTGACTGGCTGCCTGAAATTCTTTTCTTTTGGGCTCTTGGCACATGTCCTTGTAACGATATTTAGTATCAGGCTTGGCTGGCTTTTTTGTCACCTGCATTCAAGAGATCAAACCATAGAAATGTCGAGAAATATTTTACTTTTAATAAGTCCATATTAAACTGCTTGTATAATTTTTTATGGAAAAAGATGAATGAAGACGCCAAATAGTATTTATTAATATATTTAGAAGTTCACGAAGAATTAAAACTCATGTTAACATGAAAGGAAAGAAAAGAAAGGAAAATGATACAATGTCCTGAGTATCTTCTATGTGAATGATGCGAAAATCCATCGACCAAGGTGAATCCTTTGCTAGCGGTGCTCCGCTAATATCCTTGAATTCTGAGAGTACCCTTTTGCTAATCGTGTAGTTATCGTTATTCCTCTCGGTTACTCTTTTTCGGTTCTCAACTCCCCTTTGATTTCAAGATGCCCTTTTCAGGTTTTCATCTTGAAATTGCCACCCTTTTTTGGATACCTAAAATGTCCTTTTAAGGTTTTCACTCTGGGTATTTATTTCTTGCGAAGCGCCCTTTCGGGTTTTCACCCCACCTCTTTTTTTACACATAGTATCTCTTGACCAAATTTGAATTCATTGGATTTCCCAGCTCTTTCCCATCCATCTCCATCAGGATCAGTGCCCCTCTATAAAAGGCAATTTTAACCTCATAAGGTCCTTCCCAATTTGGCATCCACTTTCCGCAAAAAAATCTATTTGGGTGCATAAGACTCTTCGAAGTACTAAATCGCCCTCCCGAAACTCTCTCGGGCGGACTTTTTTGTCATAGGCTCACATCATTCTCTTCTGATACATCTGACCATGGAAAATGGCCCTTAGTCGTTTCTACTCAATGAGGTTCAACTAATCAAACCGAGCTTGTACCCATTCGGCCTCTTCCAACTTTACTTCGTTCAAGATTCTAAGTGACGAGATTTCTACCTCCATAGGCAGTACTGCTTCCGTGCCATAAACCAAAGAGTACGGTGTCACTCTGGTCAAGGTACATATAGATGTTCGGTAAGCGAAAAGGGCAAATGGAAACTTCTCATGCCAATCTCTGAACGTATCTATAGTCTTGTCTATAATCTTCTTGATGTTCTTGTTTGCAGCCTCCACTGCCCCATTCATCTTTGGGCGATACGCAATGGAGTTATGATGCTTTATTTTTAACTGCTCGCATACCTCGTCCATCATTTTATTATTTAGATTGGAAGCATTATCGATAATAATTCTCTCTAGCAACCCGTAATGAAAAATGACCTCCTTCTTCGGGAACTTACACACTATTTCCCTCGTAACATTGGCGTAAAAGGAGGCTTCTACCCACTTAGTGAAGTAGTCAATGACAACAAAAATAAAGCGGTGTCCATTGGATGCCTTGAGGAGGATCTGACCAATGACATCCATTCCCCACATGGCAAATGGCTATGGGCGAATTCATGGTGTATAACTGTAATGGTGGTGATTGTATTTTATCGGCATATATCTGGAATTTATGACACTTCTTAGCATAATCAATGCAATCTTCCTCCATGGTTGACCAAAAGTACCCGTATCTCATGATTTTTTGGGCCATTGAAAAATCGTTGTTGTGTGTTCCACACAACCTAACATGAACTTCTACCAAGATGCCCTTGGCTTCCTGAGCATTAATACACCTTAGTAGTATCTGGTCTTTTCCCTTTTCGTACAAGATCTCTCCATCTAAGACGTATCCCGTCACCATTCTTCTAATGGTCCTTTTATCATTTTCATTAGCTTCTTTGGGGTACGTTTGCTACTTGATAAACTGCAAGATGTCATGATACCACGAGTTACCATATGTCTCTTCCTCTATGTTGTAACAGTGAGCTGGTACCTCAAACATTTGCATCTTAACTGGTCTCATCTCTGCATCTAAGCATGCCTTGAATGCAGAAGCCAAAGTTGCTACAGCATCTGCCATCTGGTTATTCTCTCTCGGGTGGTGAGTAAAACTAATCTTTTCAAAATTCTTGATTAGTTTCTGGACCAGGTCATAATATTTGATCAGCTTTGTGTCCCTAATCTCCCATTCATCTCTGAGCTGATATATCACCAAAGAAGAATCTCCAAAAACCTAAAGCTTCTTGATCCTTCTTTCAATGGCTGCACGCAACCCCATAATGCATGCCTCATACTCAACCATATTGTTGGTGCAGAAAAAATCCAGCCTACTGGTGAAATGGTAATGAACTTCCTCCAGAGAGATTAGCATTGCCTCAATCCTGCGACCTAGGGTGTTAGATGCCCCATCAAAGTATAGCTTCCACGACTTGTCTTCGAAAGTATCCTCCTTCCCCATAGTTATACACATTAAGTCTTCGTCCGAAAAATTGAAGTCCTAATGATTCATAATCATCTGAAGCTCGGCTTTCTAAGAAATGCGATATAGTGCTCCCCTTCACCGCTTTCTGACTCACATACAGGATGTCAAATTCTCACAACAACATTTGCCAACGAGCCATTTTTCCGCTGAGTGCTGGTGCCTCCATCAGGCACTTTAAAGGATCCAACTTGATGTTAACCATGTGGTATGGTACAACATGTACTGCCTAAGCCTCTTGGTGGCCCACACTAGGGAACAACACAATTTTTGGATCTGTCGGTATCGAGTTTCACATTCGGTAAACTTTTTAATCAAGTGGTAGACCGCACTTTATTTCTTTCCGGTGTCGTCATGTTGCTCTAGGACGCATCCCATCGAATTTTCAAAGACGGTCAGGTATAGGGTCAATGGCCTATCCAGTACCGGGGCCACTAAGATCGGAGCGTTAGTCAAATACCTCTTGATTCTATCTAGGGCCTCTTGACACTCCTTATCCCAAACCCCAGGGTTGTTTTTTCCGAAGTAGTCGGAAAATAGGGTCGCATTTGTCGGTCAACTAGGAAATGAAACGAGATATGTAATTTAGCCTCCCTAAGAAACCGCGAACTTCTTTTTGGGTTTGAGGCAGTGGGAGATTCTAGATAGCTTTCACTTTAACGGGGTCGATCTCAATGCCTCTTCGGCTAACCACAAAGCCTAGAAGCTTACTGGATGTGACGGCGAAGGTGCACTTTGATGGGTTGAGCTTCAACTGATATTTTCTCGATCTTTGGAATAGCTTCCTTAAGTTTTGAATGTGCTCCTCCTTAGTGTGGGACTTGGCTATCATGTCATCTACGTACAGCTCAATCCCCTTGTGCATCATGTCAAGGAAAAGTGTCACCACGGCTCTTTGATAGGTTGCCCCAGCATTCTTCAAACCGAAGGGCATAACTTTATAACAAAACGTTCCCCAAATTGTTACGAACGTTGTTTTGGTCATGTCATTGTTGGAGTATGCCCAAAGACCAATCATATGATGCTTGAATAGGCATACTATTTTACTAGATTTATCAAGTAATGGCATTGTCGTTATTATCATTTGGTATGTTTCTGTGCATCAAACTAACCATTGGATAATAATGTCCATACAATAATACGATTATTGTTAAATAGAATCCTTAGTCGATTATTATTACGGGTATGGACAGTGATAATATATAAAGACTAATATGTGATTGATTGATAACAAGTGTTGTTATTGACATAGAGATGTCAAGAAAGGATTTGTCACTATGTAGTGATGACCTATGTAGTGAAATATGGTTGATCAAGAAAGGATTTGTCCCTCCTACATAATGGGAGAAATATATTCGGCCACTTCATTGAGTGAGATTAGAAAATGCATGGCCATGCTCGAATATTATGATATGAGATATCATAGAGATTCGTTTATAATAATCTACTCAAGACATCAAGAAACACTAGATGGACAGCGCAAGTGTGACTAACCCATGACTTGTGTTCATCTAAGATATAAATGACAAAAGGATGAAATACATAAAGAAAGTTTATTCAGGAATTAGGAAAGTCAAACCATGACTTCATGCAACTTAGGTAGCAATGATGTATTGCAAGATGCCACTCATTGTTTGTAAAATTAGAACAGTTCTAATTTTGCTGCTAGCGTTGCATGAACCTACAAGGGTCACACCCTTCGAATGAAACGAACAAAAATTGGAAAACATACTCCCTATTTTAGGGAGGTTGCTGAAAATCATGGGATAAGGGAAATCGGAAACTCCCTTAAATGAGATAGAGGAAATCGGCAACTCCCTTAAATGGGAATAATATTGGATAAATATTGTATTTATCAAATATTATTTAGAGTATGGAAAATATTTAGAGACTTCAATATTATAGAATATGTAACCCCGTAGTCCCGGTCCGGACGCTTGACCGACCCGAGTGGGGTACGCGGGGATAACCGAGGTGAAATACGTTAAGGCTCCACTTCGGTTACCGACCCAAGCGAAAAACCGTTTCATTTATTATCTTGTCTAAATGCGTTAAATAGACCTATGCGTGAAACGACAGCAGAAACAAGGCTCACGAGAAGCATAACAGAAAACAAGGCCTAAGCCCAACCTTTGAGACCCTTTGGAGATGACAAAAAGCCCATTTAAAGGCCTGTGTTTCGAAACAGTCATCGCCCGTTTGAAACACGGGCTCTAGATAAAAAGCCAGACACCCGTACTGAAACGCGTTCATCTCGTTTCGGAACAAAGTCCCATTTTGCCTAGGCGTTCCAATACCTGTTTCGGAACAGGCAATTCCAGTAGCCAAAGTGTTTCGAAACTTGTTTCAAAACAGGGGCTCACAGTAGCCAAACCGTACCGAAACGAGTTCCGATACGGGGGCCCTGGAACCACAGCCGTTCCAAAACGACACAACCCGTTTCAAAACACCTGATGTTTGTGAATTCACAAAATCAGTTTTAAACATCTCGAAATGATCCCAAACGCCCGTAACGACCTCAAGAAGCATACACAACATACAAACACATTCTAGAGGCATGCACCCTATTGAAAACATACTAAAATTACATAAGGATATAAGATAGGGGCATCCATTCAAAAGATCATACAAGGCATACACTTAAGCATTCAAGATAATATGTTTACACAAGGTCAACACTAAGCCTTCAAGGTGGAAAAATAGACATGGTTTACAAGCAATACAAGGAACCCACAAGCCAACCAACATAACATATAAAAGGAGTCTAGCATGCTCCTAAACAAACCAACAACAACCACACAAGTCCCCATTACTTGACCATTACATCATTAACATAAAATCCATACTTGATAGATTAAATAGCCCAAGTAGCACACTTGGAGGCCCCCTTCTTGCACTAGCAACCCACGAACTACGGATCTGCATTGTCGAACAAAAGACAGCGTAAGCATAAAGCTTAGTGAGGGTAAGCTCATTAAAAACAAACCTCGACAATGCACGGTCCAAGCACGAGCACAACCAAGGTAAATGCATGTTCTTACCTTCGATCCATATGAGCCAAAATGCCAATGATGCATGAACATAAATTCAATATTACACCATGCTCAGCAAGCTCCAATCCACATCATATGTAAGCACATATAATAATCCATAATCCATATAGGAATCACATTTCATATCATATTGGCACCTAGCTATGACTCGAATACGCGGATAAACACATTGGAACTCACATCCCACACAACCATTACCTTACGGTGGGATTACACTCATCATCGTTCACGCGGATGGGATTCCACCCATCCTCACGCCCCGTCGACGGGATTAAACTCATCATCGACTAACATATATATATATATATATATGAAGGTTTTTCGGGCGAACCCGTACTCCATCTTGATAACTACCATCATCAAGACCACGCACGCATTTGACTCATGGGTGCACACTAACATCCTAATGATCAATCATTTGTACCCAAGCATACAAGTGCCAACATTAAACACAATCCACAATATCAATTCACAACCATTTCCGTGCTTAGCACGTACTCACCATGATTAACATCATGCCCATACCTCATGCATATAACAATGCATCACAATCATGCCTCAACATACATGTATAACACATTTATACATAACCATCATAAACACAAATCATCATGAGGCATAAACAACAATTAGAGTTTAATCATTGTCTCTAACTAAAGCTTGGGATTAGGCTACCACTCTAATCCCAACTCTAGGTGGGTCTACCAAGCCCAACCTAGTCCACATGCTTGAACCAACTCATTGAAAACCATTTAAGAGCATTTAACCACTCACCTTCACTTCCAAGCTCAACAACCAAGCAACCAAGACCTTCAAGCTTCCGGATTCACTCCCGATGCTTCACCAACACAATTCCTTACCTCTAATCATTTCAACACATTCAAAACAATCTCACATCAGATCACACAACAATGTAGCAAACCCGAAACACTACTCAAGCATCAAACACAAGATTTCAAGCCAAGAACAACCCCCAAAACATCAAACCCGAGCATCCCTTAAACCCAATCCAAAACTCATGATTTCAACCTCTTTAACACTCTTAAATGGTTCCAAAACAACCCTCAACTATCATACTAACCTCAGCCCTCAATTTCCAACATTAAACACACCCAAAACTCCTTCTAAAATCCTTCAAAAACCCCAACAAAACCCAAATTCGGGAATCTTAATAAAACACTTTAAAAATCATATATGTTGGACCTCATGGTTCATAAACTACGCATATATCATTAACAAATCAAAATATTTAGTTAATAACAATAAAGGTAGTATTTTTAATCAAAACTCCCAAAAACTCAAATTCCAAAAACATGGACAATAATGAAAACTAGTGGTACTTTCAAAGAGAGGAAGATGAGAGCAAAATGGGAATGAAATTACCTTTTAAAAATCACCAACAAGGAGCATGGGATGAAATGGAATAGTGAAAGGGGGAGGGGAGAGCTTCTTTGTCGTTGAAAATAGAAGATGAAGAGTGAAGAAGATGACAAAAGGTTCTTTTAATTAAAAATGGGCTTTTTAAATTGAAAGTCCATTTTATTACTAATATGACATTAATGAGATGGCATTCTCATTAATCTTAAAATCCATGGAATTTGATTTCCAATTCAATTTGAGTCCAACACATAATGTTTGCTTTGAAATATGAAGACCATAATAATACTTTATTTATTTTAATTATAAAATCGAAACTCAAATATTATTTAAATATTATTTCACCCAACCCCTAAACCCGGGTATTACAACTCTCCCCCACTTAAGGAATTTCATCCCCGAAATTACCTAACGGAAACTAGTACGGAAACTGCTCAAGCATATCAGCTTTCCTCTCCCACGTGGCCTCTTCCACACCTCTATGTCTCCACAGCACCTTGACCAACTCTATGGTCTTGCCATGCACCACCTTGCTATCAGAAGCAAGTATCTCAACAGGTGCTTCATTATAAGACAAATCAGGATTCAACTCTATCTCCTCAACATTCATAACATGAGAATGATCTGATCTATATCTCCTAAGCATCGACACATGAAAGACATCATGGATTTTCTCTAACTTAGAAGGCAATCTCAAACGGTAAGCTACAGGCTCAATCCGCTCAACTATCTCATACAGACCAATAAACCTCGGACTCAACTTGCCTTTCCGGCCAAATTTCATTACCTTCTTCTACGGAGATACTTTCAAAAATAGTTTCTCACCCACTGAGAACTCAATCTCTTTTCTCTTCAAATCTGAATAAGATTTCTAACGATCAGAAGCTGCCTTCAAACGGTCACAAATTTAATTCACTTTGTCGGTAGTCCCCTTAAGCAAATCTGGCATAGGTAACAATCTCTGACCAGTTTCAGCCCAACAGATCGGAGTCCTACATCGTCTACCATACAAAGCCTCATAGGGAGCCATTTGTATACTAGCCTGATAATTGTTGTTGTACGCAAACTCAACTAAAGGTAAGTGCTTCTCCCAAGAACCTTGGAAGTCAATCACACAACAACGAAGCATATCCTCTAAAATCTATATCACTCGCTCTGACTATCCATCAAACTGCGGATGGTAAGAAGTATTGAAATGCAAACGACAACCCAGAGCACTATGCAAACAACCCCAGAACCTCGAAGTGAATCTCAGATTCTGTCTGAAACAATAGACTTCGGAACTCTGTGAAGTCTCACAATCTCACGGATGTACAAGTTTGCCAACTTGTCTAAATAATCTGTAGTGTTCACTGCTAAGAAGTGAGCACACTTAGTAAATCTATCAACAATCACCCAAACAGAATTCTTCTCCGAAGGAGACAACTGTAACCCCGACACAAAGTCCATAGTGATCCTCTCCCATTTCCATTCCGGAATCTTCAAAGGTTGTAACAAACCTGAAGGAACCTGATGTTCTGCCTTCACTCTCTGAGAAACCATACAACAGCTCACATACTCGGCTACATCCATCTTCAAACCAACCCAGAAATAATCATTCTTCAAATCACGGTACATCTTAGTACTACCCAGATGCATAGAAAAAGGACTCAAATGTGCTTCACTCAGAATCAAACGTCTCAACTCAACATCTTCTTGTACAACAACTCTGTCTCTGAAACATAACACATTCTCACCACTGAAGCTATACTCGGTCGGTCTACCTTCGGCTATGTCCTGAACATGAGGAACTAAAGACACATCTTGCAAATGTTTCTCTCTAATCAACTGAATCAAAGAAGGCTTCACTTGCAACTATGTGATCAAATCACCATCACCGGATACACTCAATCTAGAAAACATAGCTCTCAACTCAACTGCAACTTTTCTGCTCAAAGCAATGGCTACTACATTTGCCTTACCCGGATGGTACTCAATAGTCAAATCATAGTCTTTTAACAACTCAAGCCATCTTCTTTATCTCAAGTTCAACTCTCTTTGTGTCATCAAATACTTCAAGCTCTTATGATCGGTCTAAATTATACACTTCTCGTCATACAAGTAGTGACGCCAAATCTTCAATGCAAACACAACTGCGGCTAACTCTATATCATGAGTAGGATAGTTCTTCTCATGTACCTTCAACTATCTCGAAGCATAGGCAACAACCCTTCTTTCTTGCATCAAAACACAACCTAAACATATGTAGGAAGCATCACTATAGATCACAAACTCTTTGCATGAATCTGGTTGTACTAACACTGGAGCATTCGTCAAAGCTTCTTTCAATTTCTCAAAGGCCTTCTGTCTCGCATCTGACCACTCAAACTTAACTCTTTTTTGCAACAATTTAGTCAAAGGAGCAACTACTCTAGAGAAACCATCAACAAATCTCCTATAGTAACTGGCTATTCCTACGAAATTCCTAATCTCAGTCACAGACTTAGGTTGTTTCCACTCAAAAATAGCCTCAACCTTCGACGGATCAACATGGATACCTTCGGCTGAAACAACATGGCCAAGAAATACAACCTCTCGAATCCAGAACTCACATTTATAAGCTTCGCATACAATTGGTTGCTCATCAATCTCAGTTAAACAAATCTCAAGTGCTCATCATGCTCTTCTTTTGATTTTGAGTACACAAGAATATCATCTATGAAAACAACTACAAAACGGTATAGACAGTCTCTAAAAATTCTGTTCATCATATCCATGAATGCTGCAGGTGCATTCGTGAGCCCAAACAGCATCACAAGGAACTCATAGTGACCATATCTAGTTCTAAAAGTTGTTTTCAGAACGTCACACTCTTTTACTTTCAACTGATAGTACCCTGATCTCAAATCTATCTTCGAGAACATTGAAGCACCCCTCAACTGATCAAACAAAGCATCTATACGAGGCAACAGATACTTGTTCTTCATGGTCAACTGATTCAACTGTCTGTAGTCAATACACATACGCATACTGCCATCTTTCTTCTTTACAAACAACACAGGAGCACCCCAAGGATAACTACTAGGCCTAATGAAACCACAGTCTAATAACTCTTGCAGCTGACTTTTCAATTCTTTCAACTCTTTCGGAGCCATACGATACGGAGCTATAGAAACT
The DNA here is from genome assembly GCA_958450335.1 of Hibiscus tridactylites. Lineage (NCBI taxonomy): Eukaryota > Viridiplantae > Streptophyta > Magnoliopsida > Malvales > Malvaceae > Hibiscus > Hibiscus tridactylites. The sequence continues at coordinate 43,819,323 of OY288274.1, read as the reverse complement.
GGAGTAGACCCAGAAATAGTCTCAATCACAAACTCAACATCTCTGTCAGAAGGCAACCCTGATAAATCTTCAAGAAACACATCCGGAAAGTCACAAACTGTTCTAATATCTTTCGGTCTAGCCTCACCCATATTCAGATTCATAACATATGCTAAGTAAGCCCCACATTCGAAATCCATCAACCTATGAGCCTCTAAAGCTGACACAACATTAGACAAGAACTTAATGTTCTCACCTACTACTACTACCTCGTAGTCATCTGAAAGTTTCAAAGAAATCCTCTTCGTCTCAAAATCCACACTAGCTCGGTGCTCAACTAACCAGTCCATGCCCAAAATAATATCAAAACCATGAAATGGAAGCTCCATCATATCAATGGAAAACACATGACCCTAAATCTTCAGCGGATACCTCCTATACATTCGTCTAACTAAAACTGTCTCACCAAATGAACTAGTCACATGCATACCTACATCTAAGATCTCAACAGGTATATCTAACTTCTGTGCATGCTCACTCAAAATGAAGGAATGCGTGGAACCCGAATCAACCAAAGAAAGCAAGGACATAGACTGTAACTCAAAATTACCTACTATCACATCTGTGTCGTTCACGGCCTCTCTCTGAGCATAGACTCTCGCTGGTCCTCCTGCTTCTAGCTGTACTGCTACAACATGAGCAAGGTTCCTCTGAGCATCTACCCTAGGTGCATCAGCCCTAGGCTGGAAGTAGCCACGACCGCGCCCATGGCCTCTCTGATAATCATTGGCCTTCGTAGGAGCCTGTGTTATGTTTGGTGCCTGTGCCACCTGATGCGGACACTCCCTCCTAAAGTGGTCCCTCGAACCATAGTTCCAACAAGCATGGAAATTACCCCAACACTCACCAGAATGTTGTCTCCCACAACGTGTACACTCGGGCAAACGCCCTCCACCTCAATGGCCCTGGTGGCCTCTACCATTGTGGCCACCGCCACGTCTATGGTCAAACTGTTGTCCACTACCTCTATGCCTCTTGGCATCCCCACGGTCAAAGTTGTTATATCTCTTACCAAAACTAGATCCTCCAGAACGCTTGGTCAGCCCCAAGCTATACTCAATATCCTTGGCGCTAGCAACCAAGACATCAAAATCTGAATAATCTGAAGCTAAGGTGTACCTCTTAACTTCCTCATGAAGCCAATATCTGTCCCTCTCAGTAGGAACTAACTCTAGAGCATACTGACTTAAACAGACAAAACGGATCTCGTAGTCATTCAATGAAGCATCTTCCTGAACAAGAGCCATGAACTCTCGCTTCTTCACATCAAGATATCTCGGCCCCAAGTCCCTCTTCCAGAAAGAAGACTCAAAGAAATCCCATCCAATCTCAGCCTTAGGAACCCCAGTAGTAATGGTGACCCACAAGGTGTAGGCATCACCCAGAAGCAAAGAAATCACATAGCCCAACTTACGGGCACCAAAGCAACCCATCTTAGCTAAGATGCGAACGGTCTTCTCTAACCACAACTTGGATCTCTCAAGTGTAGACCCTCTAAACTCTTCAGCCCCTAGGCTACAAAGCCTCTCTAACAGTAAACTAGCATCATCGCCCCTAGGCTGAGCTACAGCCTGAGCTCCAACAACTGCGGCCTGAAACACTCTCGCTATGGCTTGTACAAGCGGAGCCATATCTATTCTAGTAGGACCTTGGCCACCCTAAGGTCCCTCTCCCTCAGCTTCATCCTCGCCTCCAACTTCAGGCTGAGGAGGTGGTGGTGGTGGAGGTGGTGGAGGAGCTCCAACTCCAGCAGCAGGCTCTACTACATTAGCCTCAACTCTAACCACTGGCTCATTAACAGGAGCCACAACACGTGGTTCTTGACGAACCACTCTCAGTCTACCCTTCGGCGTTGACATACGTGCTCACAAACAACAACTACAACAACAACAACAAGAAAGCACAAAAGATAGGGTTAGCAAGGCAAGGGTTCCAAGTGACTCAAGTATATTCCCTCACTTTAAAAATCCTTTTAACGATGTAATAGTAGCAATGAGACTCTAAACAACATGCTTCAAACAAATCAACAAGCATACTTGATAAACAAACAACATGCTTACATGGCAAGCAAACACCGTGAATTTCAACATAAAAACTCAACTTACCTCACATACATGTCCAAGGTCTCGGTAACCTTAGGCTCTGATACCAACAAGTGTAACCCCCTCATCCCGGTCCGGACGCTTGATCGACCCGAGTAGGCTACATGGAGATAACCGAGGTGAAACCCGTTAAGGCTCCACTTCGGTTACCGACCCAAGGGAAAAACCTTTTCATTTATTATCTTGTCTAGATGCGTTAAATAGACCTATGCGTGAAACGACATAAGAAACAAGGCTCACGAGAAGCCTAACAGCAAATATGGCCTAAGCCCAACCCTTTGAAGATGACAAAGAGCCCATTTAAAGGCTTGTGTTTCGAAACAGACATCGCCCATTTCGAAACAGGGGTTCCAGTTTAAAAAGCCAGACACCCGTACCGAAACGCATCCACCCCGTTTCGGAACAGGGTCCCATTTTGCCTAGGCGTTCCGATACCCATTTTGGAACAGGCAATTCCAATAGCCAAAGTGTTTCAAAACTTGTTTCGAAACAGGGGCTCACAGTAGCCAAACCGTACCGAAACGAGTTCCGATACCAGGGCCCTGGAACCACACCCGTTCCGAAACGGCACAACCCGTTTCGAAACACCTACTTTCTGTGAATTCCGAAAATCAGTTTTAAACATCTCCAAATGATCCCAAACGCCCGAAACGACCCCAAGAAGCATACACAACATACAAGCTCATTCTAGAGGCATGCACCCTATTGCAAACACACTCAAATTACATAAGGATATAAGATAGGGGCATCCATTCAAAAGATCATACAAGGCATACACTTAAGCATTCAAGCTAACATGTTTACACAAGGTCAACACTAAGCCTTCAAGGTGGCAAAATAGACATGATTTACAAGCAATACAAGGCAATCACAAACCAACCAACATAACATATAAAAGGAGTCTAGCATGCTTCTAAACAAACCAACAACAACCACACAAGTCCCCATTGCTTGACCATTACATCATTAACATAAAATCCATACTTGATAGATTCAAAAGCCCAACTATCACACTTGGAGGACCCCTTCTTGCTCTAGCAACCCACGAACTACGGATCTGCATTGTCGAACAAAAGACAGCGTAAGCATAAAGCTTAGTGAGGGTAAGCTCATTAAAAACAAACCTCGACAATGCAGGGCCAAGCACGAGGACAACCAAGGTAAATGCATGTTCTTACCTTTGATCCTTATGAGCCAAAATGCCAATGATGCATGAACATAAATTCAATATTACACCATGCTCAACAAGCTCCAATCCACATCATATGTAAGCACATATAATAATCCATATAGGAATCACATTTCATATCATATTAGCACCTAGCTATGACTCGAATACGCGAATAAACACATTGGAACTCACATCTAACACAACCATTACCTTACGGTGGGATTACACTCATCACCGTTCACGCAGAGGGGATTCCACTCATCCTCACGCCCCGTCGATGGGATTACACTCATCATCGACTAACATATATATAAGAAGGTTTTTCAGGTGAACCCGTACTCCATCTTGATGACTACCATCATCAAGACCACGCGCGAATTTGACTCACGTATGCACACTAACATCCTAATGATCGATCATTTGTACCCAAGCATACTAGTGCCAACATTAAACACAATCCACAATAACAATTCACAACCATTTCTGTGCTTAGCACGTACTCACCATGATTAACATCATGCCCATACCTCATGCATATAACAATGCATCACAATCATGCCTCAACATACATGTATAACACATTTATACATAAACATCATAAACACAAATCATCATGAGGCATAAACAACAATTAGAGTTCAATCATTGTCTCTAACTAAAGCTTGGGATTAGGCTACCACTCTAATCCCAGCTCTAGGTGGGGCTACCAAGCCCAACCTAGTCCACATGCTTCAACCAACTCACTGAAAATCATTTAAAAGCATTTAATCACTCACCTTCACTTCCAAGCTCAACAACCAAGCAACCAAGACCTTCAAACTTCCGGATTCACTCTCGATGCTTCACCAACACAATTTCTTGCCTTTAATCATTTCACCACATTCAAAACAACCTCACATCAGATCACACAACAATGTAGCAAACCTGAAACATTACTCAAGCATCAAACACAAGATTTCAAGCCAAGAACAACCCCCAAAACATCAAACCCGAGCAGCCCTTAAACCCAATCCAAAACTCATGATATCATCCTCTTTAACACTCTTAAATGGTTCCAAAACAACCTCAACTATCATACTAACCTCATGATTCAATTTCCAACATTAAACACACCCAAAACTCCTCCTAAACCCCTTCAAAAACCCCAACAAAACCCAAATCCGGGAATCTTAATAAAACAGTTTAAAAATCATATAAGTTGGACCTCATGATTCATAAACAACTCATATATCATTAACAAATCAAAATCTTTAGTTAAAAACAATAAAGGTAACATTTTTAATCAAAACTCCCAAAAACTCAAATTCCAAAAACATGGACAATAATGAAAACTAGTGGTACTTTCAAAGAGAGGAAGATGAGAGCAAAATGGGAATGAAATTACCTTTCAAAAATCACCAACAAGGAGCATGGGATGAAATGGAATAGTGAAAGGGGGAGGGGAGAGCTTCTTTGTCGTTGAAAATAGAAGATGAAGAGTGAAGAAGATGACAAAAGGTTCTTTTAATTAAAAAGGGGCTTTTTAAATTGAAAGTCCATTTTATTACTAAAATGCCATTAATGAGATGACATTCTCATTAACCTTAAAATCCATGGAATTTGATTTCCAATTCAATTTGAGTCCAACACATAATGTTTGATTTGAAATATGAAGACCATAATAATACTTTATTTATTTTAATTATAAAATCGAAACTCAAATATTATTTAAATATTATTTTCACCTGACCCCTAAACCCGAGTGTGACAGAATAAGATTCTAGAAATTTAAATAATGTATATTTAATTCCAAGTTTATTTAGAATTAGATTCTACATAATTAAAAATATATTTAAATATATTTAAATCCAAGTAAAGATAGACTGAGATTCTATATAATAAAAATTTATTTATTTGGATTAAATATAATGAATATTTAAATCCATGTTTTATGTAGAATAAGATTCTGCATAATTAAATATATATATTTCATTTAATATTATTAAATATAATGTATATTTAATATAAACCAATTTCAAGTAGAATTAGATTCTATGAATTTTGGTTGAACTTGGATTTAAGGAATTCAACTAGAATTAAGTCTCTCAATACTATTTAAAGGGACAAGGTCTAGCAACCAAATCATCCATCTTCCTCCTCTTGAAGATTTCGACAACACCCCTAGGGATTCCCCACTAGAATTCGACATATCCCAGAAAGCTCTCTAAGAAGCTGTTCGATATTTTTCTGGTGTTCTACTTGCCCCCTGGCAAATCATTAAACGTTCCCTTGCTCGATTGCAAGTCCCGGTTAAACTCCTGGTCAATTTCAGACTCCCTTAGGAATCCTTGGAGGGATTTCGACTTCTCCCTGGAAGGTGTTCAAACCTGTCGAAATTTATCCCTAAGTGTTAGGGAGGCGGAAACTTTGTTCGTTTTGTTCGGGTGGACTCTATAGAGGTCGTTGCGAACCTGTGACGATTCCGGTTTTACTTGATGTGGTTATTCCGACATACTGTTGGTTTTCCAGTTTCTAGAGTTTTAAAAGGTAAGTCTTCATCTTTTCACCCCGGATTCATTCTTGTACATGGATCCTGGCTGGATTATGTCGGATTAATTTTTCCGTTACGCTAGGGGGCGTGTCGACATGACCCAACAGTGGTATCAGAGCCACTTGTATCATACGAATTCGGACTTAAATTATTGGGTGATGTTTATGTATGAGATGCATGATGTTTCATTCGATTTAGATATTTATCGTTTATCATATCACACCTAATAATGACTTATTTCGATTATCATTGAATGATTAAGAGTTAATCATAACTATGTTAGGTTCCTTCAATGTTAAATGTTAACATATTGAGACTAATAGTTAGTCTAGATAACAAGTAGTTGTTCGTAGTTTCATAGATTTATGAAATCTCTTAAACTGCTTCTAATTTGATAAAAGTTATCAAACTATCTTTCACGGTGAATCCATAAGAGTTATGGTTAGACGTTATGAAAATGTATGTCTAGGATTGGCATCATCAAAGGCCTGGTTGTAACGCCCCGGTTTTGGGCTTAGAAGTTTTGGGCTTGGACCGGTTCAGTCAAAGTGATGTTCGAATATAAAAGAGTGAATTTAGGAAAGCCTAGTTCGGGTTGCATTAAAAATATGGAAAAATGTTCTAAAATCCTCTTTTATTATATATAAGTGAAAGGTGAAATCAATTTTGCAAAATGTGGTTTGGAAGAGTGACATTTTGGGTTAGTGACCAAAATGTAATTTTTGAAAATTGTGTGACTGTTTTAAAAAGGATTGAAGCTTTGAATCTTTAAGGAGCTATTTACCCAATGGAGTTTCTCCAGATTTTTCTAAAATATTTAAGGTTTAATAAATGTATTTTAAATAATTTAAAAAGGAGGGAAGAAGATATTTTGTCATTTTAACTAACTTTCTCAAATTTTCTATTTTCTTTTCTCTCAACTTTTCTCTCAACCCAAACACATTTCTCTAGCAAAATTCTCTCTGATTTTGACTTCCAAAGACTAGATTTCAACTCTCATTTGATTTCTAATCAATCCTTCAACAAAACCTTAGCAATTGCTTATTGGATTTTCAAGATTTTGGTTCCAAAAAAGGAGAAACTCAAGTTTGGAGGTAAGAACGTCCTTCTCCTCTAAACTCTCAGTTCTTTACTGAAATTCCCAAGTTCTCAATCCTTGATTTGTGATTTATTAAAGGTTTTACAATTGGAATCTTGATTTTGGCTTTAAAATGCAAGATTTGCTTGGTTTTGGTGAAATTTCGTGTGATCTGTTTGGGCAGTGTTTTGAGGTGTCAAATTGATGTTAAATGAATGTTAAATTGATAAGGAATTGAGGTTTTATCAATGCAATCCCGAATAGGTTGAATTTCCTAAGTTTTGCTTGCGTTTTTGGTTGTTTTTGGAGTGTTTTTGATGATCTGTTATAGCTGGAGGTATAAGGAAGTGTTTGTGATCATTTTGGATGTTAATTGATGTTTAAAAATGGTTAGAAGTGATGGATCTTGGCTGGGTTAAGTTTTGGAAGTGTTTGGAGGTGATTTCGGTTGTGTTTGGTAGCCGAAATGTTGGATTTGCTAAGAGCAGCGAGTTTAGTTGTGTTGCTGGTGTTTTTAATGCATAATGATGCATTAATCCTATGTTATTGTGTGCTTGAAACAGGGGAGTTTGATCCGTGAGCATTAGAGGTGGTGCGGAAGGTTTCGGATGCTTGGAAGGCTTGTTGGCTAGCCTTGTTTTGTGTATCGGTGAGTGAAGTTGGATTTTCAGCTTTTAAACCAAGGTTTGAAGGTTTTGGGAGCTTAGTTTAAGTCTAAACAACTTTGCTAAGCTCAAGAGTAAGTAAATGGATTTTCGCTCTTGGTTTGTGTTGTGTATTTGGCTTTAAAAGCAATTGTGATTGATGGTTGCAATGCATGTGATTTGCATGTTTTGAATTCTGTTTTGAAAGCATATTTTAGCATGGTTTAATGCTGGTTTTGAAGCCATATGTGAAGGATGCTCAAGGTAAGAGATCATTGGTTTTGTACATGGAAATTGTGGTTTTGATGCATGGTGTTGCATGTTGTTTAATGGCTTGTGTAATGCTTTAAAAACAGTGAATTGATGATGGTAGATGTTGGTTTTTGCATTATGGTTATGCATGTGAATCAAAGGATTAATATGGTAAGATGGTTATATTGGCAAGTGATGTAGTGATTCTTGGTTTCTTTGATCGGATATAGTTAGCCGGCTATAGGATTGGGTGCACCGTGAATAAAGTCGCCTTGGATGTGGAGTGGTCAAGTGGGAACCAGTAAACTCCATCCAAGTTTCCTAACGAGATGGTTAAGGTCATAATGGAGGTTGAGATTCCATTCGAGGACCTTGGGTAAGCAAAGGTAATAATGGTGATTAAAATTCCATTTGAGGACCTTGTGCTTGTTAAGATCACAATGGTGGTGTAAAGTCCATGTGTGGATCTTGTGTAGGGTGTCCCGGATCTCGTTAGTGATGTTATACAACTACCAATCGGTGAATGCTAAGGTTATATGGTGATTAAAAGTCCATATATGGGAACCTTGTGCATGTTAAGGTTGTATGGTGATTAAAAGTCCATACATGGGAACCTTGTGTAAGTTAAGGTTATATGGTGATTAAAAGTCCATATATGGGAACCTTGTGCATGTTAAGGTTGTACGGTGATTAAAAGTCCATACATGGGAACCTTGTGTAAGTTAAGGTTATATGGTGATTAAAAGTCCATATATGGGAACCTTGTGAATGGTAAGGTCAAATGGTGATTAAAAGTCCATTTGGGGACCTTGGATTGGTAGTGTGTATGAAGCGTAGGGACAACGCTTGTGATCCGCGTATCCGATTGGATGTTGAGTTGAAAAGTGGATGTGGTTGATCACTTGGAAGCCAATATAATGTTCTTGATTATAATGAAGCATGAGATGCTTGAATTGATGCATGGTTGCATGAGAAGTGTTTAATGTTTTATGAATGCATGTTTACTTGTTAGCTTGAACAAGTGTTGATTATCTATTGAGAATGGTACATGTGTGCATGAAATCTCTTTAGTACATTGAAGTCTTGCTAAGACTTGTTTCAAAGGCATGTGATGCAAATATTGGTGATGTGGTTCTTATGTTGCATTTGTTTAATGCATGTGTTGGAATGAATGAGTAAATGGTTTTAAAAGGTTTCTTGCTTTGAAATGATATTCAAGTATGAGAAAGGCATGATGTGAAGTGGAAGAGTTTTCCAAGGATTATTGCATTTAACCTTGTATATGATGTTTTATGCATGGAATGGTTAAATTGAAGGTTTTGCAAGTTTGTGCTTTGAAAGGGTTTTCTTAGCTTTTCTAAGCTAAGGGGTGGATTTTCATGTTTGAGCGATGCATGATTTAAGCATGTTGTTGAAAAGGGTTTTCAATCAATGCTTTGATTTATCGAATCGAGTTTGCTTTTAAAAGTGGTTTTATGATTCGCTGCATTGATGGTGTTTTGGTTTTGATCATTCCTCACTAAGCATTATGTGCTTACGCTCCTTTTCTGTCCATCAATGCAGATCTTTGAAGTTGGAACAGCGGGAAGCAAGGGATTCAAGGAAAGCTCCACTTGAGATGTATGTCTCGGTTAATAGCTATAGTTAATAAAGGCAATGGGGGGAAGAATCTCTTGTGGTGATGTTAATGAGTTTGTTAATGTTGGATAAGATTGGTTTTATGTTGTTAGTGATGTTGGAATATGTAATTGATCTTTATATGTTGGCTTTCTCAAATTGACGCTTGAATGGTTTGTCAAGTAAGAAGCATGCCTATAGATTTGGGGCTTTTCGTATCAGATGCTATGAAGATGTTTGGATAATGCATTTATGCTCCTTGTATGTTGTATGTCTTGCTGGTAAAGTTTGGTGGCTTTTGGAGCATGTTTGGTTGGTCAATTGTGTGTTTAAGCATGCATTTTTCTGCAATCTGGGCAGGCCGTATCGGAACGGGAGCTACCGTTTCGGAACGGGGACTCTGTAATAGCCCAGGCGTTCGAAACGGATGATACCGTTCCGAAACGAAAAGGCCTCTGCCAGCCCTCGTTTCGGAACACGTTGCGGAACGGCCCCGCGTTTCGAAACAGGTCCTCCCTGTTTCGGAACACCTGACCGTTGGGGGCTGACATTGGTAGTTATACGTTTTGAAATGATTGCATTTTGGTCCTGAATCTTGTTATTGCAATTGCATGAGTTTGAGAAGTCCGTTTGAGCTGAAATTTGGCAGTGAAGCATGAAACATGACTAATTTCATATTGGTAACTATTAATTGGGTTAAGTCCTTGTAATTTTCAGAAATTACAGTTTGGTCCCTAAAGTCTTAATTTGTGCAATTGGGTCTCTGAATGTTCTCTGATTGTTATGATGTTTGAATATGTTTATCTTGAAAACATATCTAGGGTTAACGTGCATCTAGACAGGTTTTAAAAGAAAAAATAAGGTCGTTAATCAAGGTTGACTTTCGGGTTGACTTTGGTTTTCCCCGGGTGACTTTCTTAATTCGGGTCAACCGTCTAGGCCGGGTTAAGGGGGTTACATTTGGTGGTATCAGAGCTGAGTTGCGGATGCTTGGGGAAAACGGTAAGTTGTTGTAATGTGTGTCTGATGTATATCCTGATGTGTGGTTGAAAGCTGGTTGAAACACGTGTTTCTGAGCAATTGTTGATGTTTTAAGCATGCTTTTTTGTTATGAATCTTGGTTGAGCTAATGTAGATTTGTGTTGATGATGTGCTAGTGTTATGAGATGATTTTATGAATGATGGATGTGTAATGGGCATGATTTTGATGATATTATGCTGTTGTGAGTGGATGCTGTTTGATGAAAGCATGATCGAAGTATGTTGTTTGATATGCTTGATGTTGTGATATCCATGTTTGTGTTGACTGTTATGTCATGTAAAAGGGGAGGATTCGGGATACCCATTGCCTTATTATTATAGCTGTTGTGTTATTTTGGAGTTGGAGTTTGAATCCTTGCTTAAAGCTGGTCTAACTGATTTGTTGTTTTGTTGTGATTGTTTGTTGTTAGTAGTATGGCAAAGTCGATGAAAGAATGGCAGTTGGGTGAGATGGTTGCTGCCTTAGGGAAGGTTGTTAAGGCGTGGAATTCACCTTTTAATGGAGGTGTTTCGTCTCAGTCTACTGTGCCTGGAGTTGAGGTGGTAAGGCAAGAGGAAGAAGTTGGTTCCGTAATGAAGAGTTCATCACCTGTTGTTCAAGAGGTGTTGGGAACATCTCAGGCTGTGGTAAAAGTAAAGTCGGTAGATGTGCTGGCTGTGGGATGTGTGGGTTTGTCGAAGCAGCGTTTGCTTGATTTGGGTGCTGTGGAATATCATGGTTCGACACCTGAGACGTTTGAGGCCTGGTTGGCCAGTGTGATTTTGATTTTGGATCAGGAAGGCTGTGATTATGCATGTAAGCTGGGAAGTGTTGTCTCATTGATGCTGGAGGACGCGTGTGCCTGGTGGACATCTGTGGCGGTGGCATCGCACATCCTTGATATTGATTGGGACTTCTTTGTGTCTGCCTTTTATGAAAGGTATCTTGGAGAGAAATTCCCAAGGGTTAAGCAGTGTGAAGGTAGTGCAGATCTGGGGCAGGTGCTGGTTGAACAAGGAGTGGAGGCTCAGCTACTGGTGTGTAATCGTTGTGGAAGGCGCCATGTTGGAGGTTGTTGGGGCGCAGGTGCTTGTTGGAACTGTGGTTCTAAAGAGCATGTGAAGCGTGATTGTCCTCTTGGGGTGAGGTCAGCTTCAGTGGTAGCCAAAGGGTTTCTGAAGGGTCGTGGGCACGGCCGAGGCAAGGTGCGAAAGTGGCAGGAAGAGCGGAAAGTTGTGAAGAGTTTGGGAAATGAAATCTGTTGGAAATGTGGGTCTGCTAGACATAGGAGGCGTGATTGTTTGAAGTTGGCTCGGAACAGCCAAGGTTCCTTACCGCAAGGGGTTGGTGGTGATCTTGGTATGTTAGCTGATGCTGCAGCGGTGCGGCTGGAGGATGATGGTTTTGCGAGGAAGAGAGCTCGTCTGTTGTAGTTTCGGGGCAGTGGAGTGTTTTCAGGTAACCTTGCTAAGTAACCTTTTCCCTAGTTACCTTGGTTTGGTTTCTGTTGGTTTTGGTTTGGTTTTTCTTGCGTAGTGGGTGTGGTTTTGTTGTTAGCATGTTGAGGTAGTCGTTGTTGTATTTGTTTGGAAACATCTTTAGTGTGAAGAGGACTTTAGTGAGTATCTTGTGGAAAATGAGTTGTTAGAGTGGTGGAATGGGTCAAGTTAGAAGTGAGGTAGGAGGTTGTTCTTAGACGGATTCTGAGGATGTTATTGGAGGGTGTGAACTGGCATTCATGCACAGTTAAAATCATTTGTTATATGTTATATTATATATGTGTTGGTCCATGCATACATGTGGCATGACATTAGAAGTTTTGCATACATGTACGTCAGGCATTGATAGGGCATATTGGCGACCATGCATACGAACGTTCACACTCGCTAATAACTAATCGAATCTATTAGTGTTGTGGTTGGGTTAGGTTGGATGATGGGTTTTTAGAGGTTGTTTTGGTGCTGAATGGAAGTTAGAAGTAAAGGAGAGTATTAAGCTAGTTGCTAGTAAAAGTGAGAGCGGTATAGCACGTTGGTAGAAGAGAAAGTGTTTGATGCTTAATGGGCTCAGTGGTGTGGTGGTCAGGAGATTGCTGGTTGAAGTCAGAACCGGTTAGAAGGGTTGTGTTCGTAGGTGTTGGTTCTTAACAACCTTTGAGGAGTTGAGAAGATGATATGTATGTTTAAGTTGGGCGATGTTCTAGTAAGGCAAGTGTTGTGGTCAAAGTTTGAAGTGGAGGGGCAATGAAAGATCGAAGGCCATTGTTGGTTGGATGGGTTTTTGTGAGAAGTGGTTGGCTGGTTGTGAATAAGTGAATTCTTTTGAAATCAGCTGGTGGTGTATGGAGTGGCTGGCGGAGTCAAGTTGGAGTTTTGTGATGTGATTTTTGGATTTTGGGTGAGTAGTCCTGGCGAGTCGTTATGGTTATGATAGCGGCGGATGTGAAGGATTGTTAGCTTTATAATGAGGAGTTTGGGTAAGCGGTTGATGCTTAAGAATTTTTGCTTGTTGGAAAAAGATCTTTGAAAGAAGTTGGGGAGTTTGCAAAGAGTGTTAGAAGCAGTGAAGGTTGTGGTTTACATGGTGGTTGAATTGAATTGGTTGGTGTCACTGTGTGAACAAGTTTTGGGAGTTGTGTGTTAAAGTGTTGTATGCTGTAAAAGGTTGAGGTTCTTCAGGTGGTTGATGAGGCTATATGTATTCCGGAGTTGTGAAAGGTTAAGTTGTGCTTAACTTTGAGTGTTCTGGAGTTTGGGAACAGTAAGTGGTGGTGTTGAGTTTGGGTGGAGTTGTGGAGAGAGTGTTCAGTGGTGGATAAGTCTCATGTGTTGCCTTGTGTGTTGCTTTGAGAAGTTTGGTTGTGCTCTTTTCGCCAGTTGAAATTTCGAGGATGAAATTTCCTAAGAGGGGGAGAGTTGTAACGCCCCGGTTTTGGGCTTAGAAGTTTTGGGCTTGGACCGGTTCGGTCAAAGTGCTGTTCGAATATAAAAGAGTGAATTTAGGAAAGCCTAGTTCGGGTTGCATTAAAAATATGGAAAAATGTTCTAAAATCCTCTTTTATTATATATAAGTGAAAGGTGAAATCAATTTTGCAAAATGTGGTTTGGAAGAGTGACATTTTGGGTTAGTGACCAAAATGTAATTTTTGAAAACTGTGTGACTATTTTAAAAAGGATTGAAACTTTGAATCTTTAAGGAGCTATTTACCCAATGGAGTTTCTCCAGATTTTTCTAAAATATTTAAGGTTTAATAAATGTATTTTAAATAATTTAAAAAGGAGGGAAGAAGATATTTTGTCATTTTAACTAACTTTCTCAAATTTTCTATTTTCTTTTCTCTCAACTTTTCTCTCAACCCAAACACATTTCTCTAGCAAAATTCTCTCTGATTTTGACTTCCAAAGACTAGATTTCAACTCTCATTTGATTTCTAATCAATCCTTCAACAAAACCTTAGCAATTGCTTATTGGATTTTCAAGATTTTGGTTCCAAAAAAGGAGAAACTCAAGTTTGGAGGTAAGAACGTCCTTCTCCTCTAAACTCTCAGTTCTTTACTGAAATTCCCAAGTTCTCAATCCTTGATTTGTGATTTATTAAAGGTTTTACAATTGGAATCTTGATTTTGGCTTTAAAATGCAAGATTTGCTTGGTTTTGGTGAAATTTCGTGTGATCTGTTTGGGCAGTGTTTTGAGGTGTCAAATTGATGTTAAATGAATGTTAAATTGATAAGGAATTGAGGTTTTATCAATGCAATCCCGAATAGGTTGAATTTCCTAAGTTTTGCTTGCGTTTTTGGTTGTTTTTGGAGTGTTTTTGATGATCTGTTATAGCTGGAGGTATAAGGAAGTGTTTGTGATCATTTTGGATGTTAATTGATGTTTACAAATGGTTAGAAGTGATGGATCTTGGCTGGGTTAAGTTTTGGAAGTGTTTGGAGGTGATTTCGGTTGTGTTTGGTAGCCGAAATGTTGGATTTGCTAAGAGCAGCGAGTTTAGTTGTGTTGCTGGTGTTTTTAATGCATAATGATGCATTAATCCTCTGTTATTGTGTGCTTGAAACAGGGGAGTTTGATCCGTGAGCATTAGAGGTGGTGCGGAAGGTTTCGGATGCTTGGAAGGCTTGTTGGCTAGCCTTGTTTTGTGTATCGGTGAGTGAAGTTGGATTTTCAGCTTTTAAACCAAGGTTTGAAGGTTTTGGGAGCTTAGTTTAAGTCTAAACAATTTTGCTAAGCTCAAGAGTAAGTAAATGGATTTTCGCTCTTGGTTTGTGTTGTGTATTTGGCTTTAAAAGCAATTGTGATTGATGGTTGCAATGCATGTGATTTGCATGTTATGAATTCTGTTTTGAAAGCATATTTTAGCATGGTTTAATGCTGGTTTTGAAGCCATATGTGAAGGATGCTCAAGGTAAGAGATCATTGGTTTTGTACATGGAAATTGTGGTTTTGATGCATGGTGTTGCATGTTGTTTAATGGCTTGTGTAATGCTTTAAAAACAGTGAATTGATGATGGTAGATGATGGTTTTTGCATTATGGTTATGCATGTGAATCAAAGGATTAATATGGTAAGATGGTTATATTGGCAAGTGATGTAGTGATTCTTGGTTTCTTTGATCGGATATAGTTAGCCGGCTATAGGATTGGGTGCACCGTGAATAAAGTCGCCTTGGATGTGGAGTGGTCAAGTGGGAACCAGTAAACTCCATCCAAGTTTCCTAACAAGATGGTTAAGGTCATAATGGAGGTTGAGATTCCATTTGAGGACCTTGGGTAAGCAAAGGTAATAATGGTGATTAAAATTCCATTTGAGGACCTTGTGCTTGTTAAGATCACAATGGTGGTGTAAAGTCCATGTGTGGATCTTGTGTAGGGTGTCCCGGATCTCGTTAGTGATGTTATACAACTACCAATCGGTGAATGCTAAGGTTATATGGTGATTAAAAGTCCATATATGGGAACCTTGTGCATGTTAAGGTTGTATGGTGATTAAAAGTCCATACATGGGAACCTTGTGTAAGTTAAGGTTATATGGTGATTAAAAGTCCATATATGGGAACCTTGTGCATGTTAAGGTTGTACGGTGATTAAAAGTCCATACATGGGAACCTTGTGTAAGTTAAGGTTATATGGTGATTAAAAGTCCATATATGGGAACCTTGTGAATGGTAAGGTCAAATGGTGATTAAAAGTCCATTTGGGGACCTTGGATTGGTAGTGTGTATGAAGCGTAGGGACAACGCTTGTGATCCGCGTATCCGATTGGATGTTGAGTTGAAAAGTGGATGTGGTTGATCACTTGGAAGCCAATATAATGTTCTTGATTATAATGAAGCATGAGATGCTTGAATTGATGCATGGTTGCATGAGAAGTGTTTAATGTTTTATGAATGCATGTTTACTTGTTAGCTTGAACAAGTGTTGATTATCTATTGAGAATGGTACATGTGTGCATGAAATCTCTTTAGTACATTGAAGTCTTGCTAAGACTTGTTTCAAAGGCATGTGATACAAATATTGGTGATGTGGTTCTTATGTTGCATTTGTTTAATGCATGTGTTGGAATGAATGAGTAAATGGTTTTAGAAGGTTTCTTGCTTTGAAATGATATTCAAGTATGAGAAAGGCATGATGTGAAGTGGAAGAGTTTTCCAAGGATTATTGCATTTAACCTTGTATATGATGTTTTATGCATGGAATGGTTAAATTGAAGGTTTTGCAAGTTTGTGCTTTGAAAGGGTTTTCTTAGCTTTTCTAAGCTAAGGGGTGGATTTTCATGTTTGAGCGATGCATGATTTAAGCATGTTGTTGAAAAGGGTTTTCAAACAATGCTTTGATTTATCGAATCGAGTTTGCTTTTAAAAGTGGTTTTATGATTCGCTGCATTGATGGTGTTTTGGTTTTGAGCATTCCTCACTAAGCATTATGTGCTTACGCTCCTTTTCTGTCCATCAATGCAGATCTTTGAAGTTGGAACAGCGGGAAGCAAGGGATTCAAGGAAAGCTCCACTTGAGATGTATGTCTCGGTTAATAGCTATAGTTAATAAAGGCAATGGGGGAAGAATCTCTTGTGGTGATGTTAATGAGTTTGTTAATGTTGGATAAGATTGGTTTTATGTTGTTAGTGATGTTGGAATATGTAATTGATCTTTATATGTTGGCTTTCTCAAATTGACGCTTGAATGGTTTGTCAAGTAAGAAGCATGCCTATAGATTTGGGGCTTTTCGTATCAGATGCTATGAAGATGTTTGGATAATGCATTTATGCTCCTTGTATGTTGTATGTCTTGCTGGTAAAGTTTGGTGGCTTTTGGAGCATGTTTGGTTGGTCAATTGTGTGTTTAAGCATGCATTTTTCTGCAATTTGGGCAGGCCGTATCGGAACGGGAGCTACCGTTTCGGAACGGGGACTCTGTAATAGCCCAGGCGTTCGAAACGGATTATACCGTTCCGAAACGAAAAGGCCTCTGCCAGCCCTCGTTTCGGAACACGTTGCGGAACGGCCCCGCGTTTCGAAACAGGTCCTCCCTGTTTCGGAACACCTGACCGTTGGGGGCTGACATTGGTAGTTATACGTTTTGAAATGATTGCATTTTGGTCCTGAATCTTGTTATTGCAATTGCATGAGTTTGAGAGGTCCGTTTGAGCTGAAATTTGGCAGTGAAGCATGAAACATGACTAATTTCATATTGGTAACTTTTAATTGGGTTAAGTCCTTGTAATTTTTCAGAAATTACAATTTTGGTCCCTAAAGTCTTAATTTGTGCAATTGGGTCCCTGAATGTTCTCTGATTGTTATGATGTTTGAATATGTTTATCTTGAAAACATATCTAGGGTTAACGTGCATCTAGACAGGTTTTAAAAGAAGAAAAAAAAGGGTCGTTAATCAAGGTTGACTTTCGTGTTGACTTTGGTTTTCCCCGTGTGACTTTCTTAATTCGGGTCAACCGTCTAGGCCGGGTTAAGGGGGTTACACTGGTACTTAAGTGTGCCCAGTGCGCCACCTCTCTTTCATGTTGACCTACCTGGTGCATTTGTTCGTTAACGCAAATGGTTTTATGAAACCTCGTGATCATTCTTTGCTCATTAACCGCAACTGTTGCGTGTAAAATAGTCTATCGCAATGGTAGTGCAAGTGTACACGTCGCAAGTAATAAAGTGATACTAGAGTATCAGATATCGTCTCTACAGGGACTGGGCTAACTCTTTCCTTCGCTTTCTGCACAAGGAGAAAAGAATAGATTAAGATAATTGTCACGAAAATAATGAAGTAAACGTAAATAAAAGAATAAAGATATCAAGATAGAGAGAATGGGCTGGTATTGAATTGCTCAGTAGTGCAGGTATTGCAGAGTTTAGGAAATCCAGTTCTGTCACGCGCCCGTCGCGGACAGCACCTGTCGCGGCGGCTGTCCGTTGGCTGTCGCGGCAGCAAACACACCAACTCCGTACTTCAAGTTTTGCAAGAATCCCAGATCTGCCTTGGCCTATCCCTAGGTCCAAGTCTGTCGATGAACACGTCTTTGATGATACCTCCCGGCGTGAATCGAAGGATGAACACCGATGTGTATGAATTCTTCCTTAGCCACTTAACCTTGCCCTATCCCTAGGCACAAGATAGTTCAACTATAAACTAGAGAACTCGCTCTTATTTCTTTCGTATACTTAACTCTCCCGATGCTAAGTAAACAGATAACCTCACAATGCTCTCCCGATGCTCTTGCAAGATATTAATAACCAAAATAAGAGAACTTGAAGTTTATTTTATTGAACTTGGAAAATCCTAAAACAAAACAACCCTTGCAACTACTTTACAAATCAACAGGTGGCCCTAGGGGGAATTTAGAACATGTCGGTGACGGGTCGACGGTGGGTAAACGGCGGAGGGTTTTTGGTTGTTGGTTATGGGGTATGATGTGTGGATTCTCTCTTAGGTTAAAATACATGCCCTTATATAAGCTTTGGGCTCAAGTTATCTAAGGTAACAAGGATTACAACTTTAATTAAAAGTATGATTCTAATAAAGACTTAATCTTCAAGGATCCTACTTTTCAACCTTCCTCCTTGTTTCTTTGGATTTTCTCTCCTTGAACTTTGGCTTGACATATCTTTTGATCCGGGGCTTGGAAAAATATTTGGCTTTCACACGACAGACAAGCAGATTTTTCTCTATCTATCGAGGTCCACTTTACTTTTCCTCTTCATAAGGTTGTTGTCACCTTGCTGTCACGACAGGTCCATGGCAGCTTCGTCCTCATCGTCTGCTTGTCCAGTTCAGCTCTTCTGCTTTTCTGCCCCGCGCCTGCCTTCACCGTCTACGACGGCGGCAACCTGCCAAAAACAACCATTTTTAGTAGAATCCGTGCCTTTTATATATTTGTGATGTTTTGCTGAAAACTAACCTAAATGCAATGAAATGATGCTTGAATGGAGCAGAAATATGAGTTAAAAGGGTGTAAATAATAGAACTTTTACACACTCAACACACCCCCAAACTCAAGTTTTTGCTTGTCCTCAAGCAACTAAGACAAAAAAATGAAATATTTTTGTTTTGGCTTTCAAACTGTGAACTTTCCCTTACCCGTCATTCGTTCTCTGTGGCGGCAGCAACCTGTCAGATAATTTAAGATCTGTCCGGAATCTCCCTATAGTCCTCGTACAGTGTGTGCATACTTGTGAACAGTTATATGCCAAGACTCTCTTAGTTTCACTAGAATATTCAACTTTTTTTACTCGAATTTTTATGCCAAAGTTTATTTTTGAAGACACATTTTCATGCTTCTTCTATTTTCAAGCTAAGTTTTACTAGAGCCAGTTTTGGGCACCTCTAGTTAGCTTCCTAGAGCCGGTTTCGGGCACCTCTAGGTTATTGAGTTTCTTTTGCTAAACTTTTTTTTCCTAGAGCCAGTATTAGGCACCTCTAGGGGCTATTCAAGTACTAAGCATCCTATTCTAGTTTGGCTAAAAGAAATCTAAGCAATATAACAGTCACAATGGTGTTTAAGTTTTTAGAACTATAGAAAGGCTCTAAACTTCTCCTTAAACTGTCCTAAAGATGTTTCCACGACAGAGCTGTCATGACAGGTAAGTTCAGTTCACAATTTTCAGCCAAAATTTTTAATTTTCGTTTTTTTAGAAAAGTACTAAGTAAAGGACACAATTTAACTAATATGTACTCCATGAATATGGAGGGTTTCCACCCCCAAACTCGAGGGTTGCATTGCCCTCAATGCAAATGACAAAATAAAAATGAAAGCATATGAAGGCAGTACATCACAAAATATATATGGCCGGCAGCAATAAGAAGATAAGAAACTTAAATTTTAATCACTGTCTTCACTGCTGCTGCTGAGGCGGATCTGGCGGCGGGTTCTGGTTTGCGGAGCAGGTTGGGGTGGTTGCTATAAAACTGAATATCAGAGCTGTTGCCGCTGCTGTTGGCCTTGGGAAGAGTTTTCTTATCTGCCTCTTTACCGGTGTAAATTCCTTCGACCGGTTCCTCTGAATAGAGGGTTCATCGTCATTGTCTGCCCAGACGGAGGAGGAAGAGAACCCAGCAACAAAGGCAACATGGTCATCCGAGGGCACTGGTCACTTTGTTCCTCGAGCAGATGTTTCGACATGGGTGATGCCGACTGCCGTCGGGGCAGGTGATGGTATGGAGGCGGCAGATGGTATGGAGGCGGCAGGTGATGAAAGGCTTGAGGCCCAGATTCTTTGCCTTTGGAGTATAAATGAGGCCTCGTTCTTCCCACAGATCTCTGGTTGCAAAGGACTGTGGGGGAGTTGCTGCCGGTGAGGAAGTAGAGGCAGCATTGCGGCGGGTTTTTTTCTGGAAGACATGTTAGTGCAATGGTTGTGAAAAGTAATTGAAAACAAATGAAAACTAAAGATGGAGAGCAAGTAAGAAAAGCAGAAGTGAGTGAAAATGAAAATGAAACGGGGTTTTATAGAAAAGGAATTGCTGCCCGTTGAAGCTGTAACGACAGGCGCGAATAACGAGGCGGCTGTCGAGCTTTAGCGTGTCTGATGCGTCTGACAAACGATTCCGCGTCTGTCACGCGTCTGTCACATGTTTCTGCGTCTGTCGTGACAGCATGGTGACAGCCTGTCTTTTCCGCGTCTGTCATGGCAGCCGTAAGGACAGGCTTCAATATTGGGCTTTGTTGGGCTGATGGATGGGTGTTGGGTTTAGTTCACTTCTCCTGTTCTTCTTGGCTCCTTTATTTCATAAAAGCATTATTCGAATAAAATAAACCTTATTTCCTAATAAATAATAAATGATAAAAATAAAAATAAAATTTAGGTTAAATTAGGGATGCCAGGTGGGGCATCTTCTAAGGTAACCACTTCCTGCATTCATGGGGCTTCAGTCCCCTGATAATGCTTGAGGCGTCGTTTCCGGTACTTCTTGAAGTCCATCCGTACCCTCCATCTGGTGATTATTCTCATGTTGGGGGCTCCTTTCTTTCTCTTCCCTTTGTAGTCCATGAAGTCCTCCCTTCTTGGTAATGTTTCTGAGGGCATGAATATATGATTAGAAATAATCAAATTGACATTCGGCCACAAACTTACCTTGTTTTCGTTGAATGTTGTTGTGGTTGAATGTATCCCTTGCTGTCGTGTCTGCTGTTGCGGCAGGCAGTTATTTTGACAGTTCTTTATCAGGTTACTTTGCAGGTCAATGGGAAATTGGTAAGTGCCATCACTCTCTATATCAAATTATGTTGACCACTCGTAGATCTCCATCAGTAGAGACTTTGATGATTCTGTGTCCACCGGCGTTGGTTCCTCAAATACCTGGAATGGAATTGGTGAGTTTTCATATAATTCAAAAGGTTCGTTTATTACCTGCTCATATTCCATCGGTGAGGCATTGTCATTGGGTAGCTCTTCTAGGTGGTCGTGTGAGTGCCATGACAGGGATGGATGTGTGCAATCTTGTTCAGGCATAATCGAGGTGGTGGGTTTAGAATTTGCCTCTGATGTGGTTGCTGCTTCAGCATCAGTTGCTGTCGAGGCGGCAGTTGCTGCCGAGGCAGCAGTTTCCGCTTTGACTGGGGTTTCTGCTTCAGCAGTTGTTGATGTCGTGACATTCTCTTGAATTTCACTCAGCGTTGTCGCGGTGTTGCTCCATTCCGGCTCCTCGATCATTTCCTTGGCAAGTTGTTGCTCAGACTCATCATATGTTGGGTATTCCTTCACATAGGCATCCTCGTCACATTGCCTCATGATTTCAGGTTCATATGTGGCATGAATGAGGACATGTCTACTCAAGAGTTCATCCATCTTGGCGATACTTGCGTTCGTAGAAGCCGACACTTTTTGAGTGAGTGCCATGAAGGCTTGCAGTGTGTCTTCTAAGGATTTTGACTGCTTTTGAGGATGATGACATTGCCAGGGCAGGTCGGGTTCTGCAGCAAAACTGTTATGGTATAAAAAATTTTGTGGGTTTTGATCGTACCATAAAAAATTTTGCTGCTGCGACATCGGCATTTGCTACCCCTGTTGCTGTCGTGGCAGCATGTATTTACGGTAATTGCAAGAACTTTCCCACATCAACTCTCGAATGGTTTTTCCTGGCATGTTGATGCCCTTGAACCTGTATTTTCACCTGAGTTTTTTTTTTGTTAAAAAAAATAAAAATAAAAGAAAAGTGCAGAAGCTAGGGTAAGAGTGTGTTGCCAGTCCCCGGCAACGGCGCCAAAAACTTGTTGCGTGTAAAATAGTCTATCGCAATGGTAGTGCAAGTGTACACATCGCAAGTAATAAAGTGATACTAGAGTATCGGATATCGTCTCCACAGGGACTGGGCTAACTCTTTCCTTCGCTTTCTGCACAAGGAGAAAAGAATAGATTAAGATAATTGTCACGAAAATAATGAAGTAAACGTAAATAAAAGAATAAAGATATCAAGATAGAGAGAATGGGCTGGTATTGAATTGCTCAGTAGTGCAGGTATTGCAGAGTTTAGGAAATCCAGTTCTGTCACGCGCCCGTCGCGGACAGCACCTGTCGCGGCGGCTGTCCGTTGGCTGTCGCGGCAGCAAACACACCAACTCCGTACTTCAAGTTTGGCAAGAATCCCAGATCTGCCTTGGCCTATCCCTAGGTCCAAGTCTGTCGATGAACACGTCTTTGATGATACCTCCCGGCGTGAATCGAAGGATGAACACCGATGTGTATGAATTCTTCCTTAGCCACTTAACCTTGCCCTATCCCTAGGCACAAGATAGTTCAACTATAAACTAGAGAACTCGCTCTTATTTCTTTCATATACTTAACTCTCCCGATGCTAAGTAAATAGATAACCTCACAATGCTCTCCCGATGCTCTTGCAAGATATTAATAACCAAAATAAGAGAACTTGAAGTTTATTTTATTGAACTTGGAAAATCCTAAAACAAAACAACCCTTGCAACTACTTTACAAATCAACCCGTGACCCTAGGGGGAATTTAGAACATGTCGGTGACGGGTCGACGGCGGGTAAACGGCGGAGGGTTTTTGGTTGTCGGTTATGGGGTATGATGTGTGGATTCTCTCCTAGGTTAAAATACATGCCCTTATATAAGCTTTGGGCTCAAGTTATCTAAGGTAACAAGGATTACAACTTTAATTAAAAGTATGATTCTAATAAAGACTTAATCTTCAAGGATCCTACTTTTCAACCGTCCTCCTTGTTTCTTTGGATTTTCTCTCCTTGAACTTTGGCTTGACATATCTTTTGATCCGGGGCTTGGAAAAATATTTGGCTTTCACACGACAGACGAGCAGATTTTTCTCTATCTATAGAGGTCCACTTTACTTTTCCTCTTCATAAGGTTGCTGTCACCTTGCTGTCACGACAGGTCCATGGCAACTTCGTCCTCATCGTCTGCTTGTCCAGTTCAGCTCTTCCGCTTTTCTGCCCCGCGCCTGCCTTCACCGTCTACGACGGCGGCAACCTGCCAAAAACAACCATTTTTAGTAGAATCCGTGCCTTTTATATATTTGTGATGTTTTGCTGAAAACTAACCTAAATGCAATGAAATGATGCTTGAATGGAGCAGAAATATGAGTTAAAAAGGGTGTAAATAATAGAACTTTTACACACTCAACAGCAACTTAGGGATAATCAGTTTAAAACTTCGTAAACACGTCGTTACTTTGTTCGCACGATGTTTGAAATACATGTTTGATTGCACAGTGTTTGTTTTGCATGGTTATAGCCCATAGCCTTTATAGTTTTGGTTTTTATAAATACGGCATGCGTGTCGTGCCTTTCTCTATCTTCTATTGTACTTCTCTTCTCATCTCACTCCCTCGTATGTAACGCGAGTTTTTGAAAATTGTAAATACTCATAAAGATAAAAGCAAGGACCAAGGTAGCAGCGTGGTGGGCCTTCCCTGGTGACCGGATGTTTTAGAAGCAGATTATATCTTCAGTAGAATGGTCCTCCTATTGGCTTGAGACGGGTCGCCTTAGGTTAAGAAGGGCTATAAATCATTGCATTTTTATTTACCACTTATATTTACCTTGAATGTGATGCAATGGATGTTTTATAAGCATGATTAAACATAGTTCTATTGATAGGATCAATGTTAAAATGATGAGATAATTAAGTAAATCCCCCACTATAATTCTAAGTCTGTTTTAACCATCCAATATTTACCCTCGTTAAAGCTTCGATCGATATAATGCGAGCTTTGCCAAAGCAATGTCACATTTATCTATCTTAGTTAAACGCGAAGAATAAGCTAGTGATATTCACCGGTTGAGATATTGGTATTGACTTAGCTGGGTTGTTCTAATAGGATTAGAAAACCTAGTGGTTAAAAGTTTTGGTTAAACATACGATGAATTAAAGAACAAGAGTTGTTCGCCAAAAGATGAGGAATTACGTGAGATGTAATTAGTAAGGTGTTACTTACCTAAATAACCATTTCCTAAAAGACTGGCCAAAGCTGATTTAGGAATGGTGAAATACGGATCCTCACTCACTAGAAAAACTATCGAAATGTTTTTCCAAAAGTAAAACTAAAGAGTTTTTAATTTTGAAGAAAATAGTGAGAGTAAATTTATAGTAAAGACGCTGCCAAAGTTCGTCATTAATTTCAATATGAATGAAATTAACAAGACGCTGCCAAAGTTGCTCGGCATGTTGAGAACTGCTGAAATCAACCTGAAAAATATAGGACTTAAACATGTTCAGATGGTCCGCAAGGGCAAGAAGAAAGGTAAATCGACAGCAAAGTCTAAAGGTGATGGTAAGACCAAAACCGATGGAAAGGAGGCATTGAAACCTAAGAAGGGAATCAAGGATGGAAAATGTTTCCATTGCGGCAAAACCGGGCATTGGAAGAGAAACTGCCCCACAAATCTACAAGAAGTCAAGAAAGCAAAAACGAGTGAGGTATCAACCTCAGAGTCTTCTAAAGAGAAGGCATCAGAATAGACATGGACCTGCGAATGGAAATAAAGCAAGAGTTGCTACATCATCCATTAGGACATGTGTTTTTGCTTAAATAGATTTGTTTTAGTTTTTAAGATTATTATTATTTTGTGCCTAAGTTTTAGTTATCTTGTAAGGACAAGATATTTTAATTTTGAGATTATTTAAATAAATGTTATTCTATTAATCTCTTATGGCACAACGAATCAATGATCTTTAAACTAATCAAATCAATAATATTTATAAGATAAATAAAACAAATGACTAATCTCAAACTCGTAAAAGTATTAAGGTAATTTGATGAGATCAAATTCAAGAATACTTAAAGTTTGATGAACTTTCAAAGAATATGGGATTGTCCCATAATTAAATCCCACAAGTGGAACGAAAAGTCTTTGAAAGAGAATCAAATATGTTAGACATGTTTTGATTCAGAACAAGTCATTTTCGACTTCTTTACATACTAGAAAAAAACCTCTCATACTTAATCGTTTTTTTTAAACTTGGTTCGAAACGCCATATAAGATTTGGACTAAGAATTGTTCTAGAATACCTTTAAAGTTTTAAGGTTACTTACATGTTAAAATGTTTACAAATTTCGAACCTTAAAAACTCCATTTGATGTTTATCCTAACGAGAACAAAGTGTTTGTTTCTCAAACGAGAGTTTATCTTGAAAGAGATAATTCTCACAAAGGGATATTATTTCTTCAACTTTAACGAGAACAAAATATTTGTTGCTCAAACGATAGTTTATCTCGAAAGAGAATACTTATCACTAAAGGATTTCATTTTTCAACGAGAACAAAATGTTTGTTGCTCAATCGAGATTTTCTCTCGAAAGAGATTACCTCTCACAAAAGAAAAAAATGGAATTTGGAATTTGAAGAAATTTTAGACAACAAATTTATAAACCAAATATTGAGAATGTTCCACAAATGATCAAGGAACATTGGAACAAAACACAACCATTGTTTTGATCCTTAAGAGAATACCATCTACTTGAGAAATATGGATTTCTCACTATCCGTTCATGGAAACACTCTTCTTTTCGGATCGAGATAAAGACTAAGTCTTATCAGAAAGCAATAGTGAGCCCAAAATTCATGAAATGGCTAAGAGCCATGAGAGATGAGATGAAATCCATGTCTAAAACCAAGTATAGACTTTGGTTACCTAAAAGGGTAAAACCTAAGAGGTATGGGTGAGTTTTTTCAAAAAGGAAAAATCGACATGGATGATAAAACATACAAAGGATGATTCGTCGCTAAAAGTTTTCGACAAACTTGAAACAGATGTGTACATGACACATTCAGAAGGTTTTGTCACTCCAGTAAACACTTGGAAGTTATGTAAGCTACAAAGGTCTATCCATAGACTAAGGCAAGCTTCTCGAAGTTGGGATATTCGTTTTAGAAGATACAATCAAAAGTTTTGGTTTATCTAGAAACAAATGGGAGTCTTGTTTTCAAAAGAGCTAGTGGGAGCATTGTTACTTTCCTAAGTATTTTATGTAGATGACATACTCATCAAAAGAAACTAAAGATTGCAATATGTTTTGCATTAATAAAAGATATTGTGAGTTAGCAACATGAGACAATATCTAACTCTACAACATAGGTTGTATGTATTACAGTTGACATAGCAATAAAGAAGGATTTTTGGATCTAAAGGGTTCACTTCTGAACTAAGGGTTGTTCCCAGCATATTAGATGCTACATAACTCTATTATGATGGAACCTTTGCGTAAGCAAATAAAACTCAGATCTCATCAATAAAGCAAAACATATTCTAAAGTGCT
The DNA here is from genome assembly GCA_958450335.1 of Hibiscus tridactylites. Taxonomy (NCBI): domain Eukaryota; kingdom Viridiplantae; phylum Streptophyta; class Magnoliopsida; order Malvales; family Malvaceae; genus Hibiscus; species Hibiscus tridactylites. Next base: position 43,792,633 of record OY288274.1, on the reverse strand, counting down.
TACATCTTGGAGATGTGAAAGTATACAACATACGCACAAAGTTGATAACTTTGTCAACTCCCTGACAAAACTTTTGACACAGCATAAGCATGTCAGTTACACTAAGCCATATCGTATTAGATACGAGAATGATTGGTCTTAGTGCTAGTGGTAGATTGTTAGAGTGTGCCCAAAGACCAATCATATGATGATTGAATAGACATACTATTTTACTAGATTTATCAAGTAATGGCATTGTCGTTATTATCATTTGGTATGTTTCTATGCATCAAACTAACCATTGGATAATAATGTCCATACAATAATACGATTATTGTTAAATAGAATCCTTAGTCGAATATTATTACGAGTATGGACAGTGATAATATATAAAGACTAATATGTGATTGATTGATAACAAGTGTTGTTATTGACATAAAGATGTCAAAATCAACACATAAGTATTTGTTAGAGAACAACATACTGGATTGACCCGCTATGAGCATGTTTCTTAGGTAATTATGTGACGGTCACAACATTGCTCATGATAAACATATGTATAATCCTCAGACTTGAGATCAATATGATTTCAACATAGAGATTTACGTATTTTGACATAGTCAAACGTGTGTCGTAACTGACTACATTATAAAGACTGATGATTGGATACGTGATGACCTATGTAGTGAAATATGGTTGATCAAGAAAGGATTTGTCCCTCCTACATAATGGGAGAAATATCTTCGGCCACTTGATTGAGTGAGATTAGAAAATGCATGGCCATGCTCGAATATTATGGTATGAGATATCATAGAGATTCGTTTATAATAATATACTCAAGACATCAAGAAACACTAGATGGACAGCGCAAGTGTGACTAACCCATGACTTGTGTTCATCTAAGATATAAAGGACAAAAGGATGAAATACATAAAGGAAGTTTATTCAGGAATTAGGAAAGTCAAACCATGACTTCATGCAACTTAGGTAGCAATGATGTATTGCTAGATGCCACTCATTGTTTGTAAAATTAGAACAGTTCTAATTTTGCTGCTAACGTTGCATGAACCTACAAGGGTCACACCCTTCGAATGAAACGAACAAAAATTGGAAACCATACTCCCTATTTTAGGGAGGTTGCCGAAAATCCTCTATGGGATAGGGGAAATCGGCAACTCCCTTAAATGGGAATAATATTGGATAAATATTGTATTTATCAAATATTATTTAGAGTATGGAAAATATTTAGAGACTTAAATATTATAGAATAAGATTCTAGAAATTTAAATATATATTTTTAATTTAAATAATGTATATTTAATTCCAAGTTTATGTAGAATTAGATTCTACATAATTAAAAATATATATTTAAATATATTTAAATCCAAGTAAAGATAGAATGAGATTCTATATAATAAAAATATATATATTTGGATTAAATATAATGTATATTTAAATCCATGTTTTATGTAGAATAAGATTCTACATAATTAAATATATATATTACATTTAATATTATTAAATATAATGTATATTTAATATAAACCAATTTCAAGTAGAATTAGATTCTATGAATTTTGGTTGAACCAGGATTTAAGGAATTCAACTAGAATTAAGTCTCTTAATACTATTTAAAAGGACAAGGGCTAGCAACCAAATCATCCCTCTTCCTCCTCTTGAAGATTTCGACAACACCCCTAGGGATTCCCCACTAGAATTCGACATATCCCAGAAAGCTCTCTAAGAAGTTGTTCGATATTTTTCTGGTGTTCTACTTGCCCCCTGGAAAATCCCTAAAGGTTCCCTTGCTCGATTGCATGTCCCGGTTGAACTCCTAGTCAATTTCAGACTCCCTCAGGAATCCTTGGAGGGATTTCGACTTCTCCGTGGAAGGTGTTCAAACCTGTCAAAATTTATCCCTAAGTGTTAGAGAGGTAGAAACTTTGTTCGTTTTGTTCGGGTGGACTCCGTAGAGGTCGTTATGAACCTGTGACGATTCCCATTTTACGTGACGTGGTTATTCCGACATACCGTTGGTTTTCCAGTTTCCAGAGTTTTAAAAGGTAACTCTTCATCTTTTCACCCCAGATTCGTTCATGAACATGGATCCTGGTTGGATTACATCGGATTAAATTTTCCGCTACACCACGGGGCGTGCCGACGTGACCCAACAGTCATCATGATCCATCTTTATCTGGCTATACCCCGAGAAGCCATCCATAAAGGAAAATCATGAGTGTCTGGCAATGTTGTCAACTAGGGTAGCAATATGGGGCAGGGGAAAATTATCTTTGGGGCTTGCCTTATTAAGGTCTCTATACTCCACACACATGCGGACCTTTCTGTTCTTTTTTTCGGGATGGGGACTATGTTTGCTACCCGCTCTGAATATTCAACAACGTTTAGGAACCCGGTCTGGTATTGCTTCCTTACTTTATCCCGGATTTTCAACAACGTATATGTTTTCATTCTCCTCAGTTTATGTTGAACCAGCTTGCATTCTGGCCTGATTGGTAGCTTGTGCATCACAATACTTGTGTCTAGACCTGGCATTTCCTGATAGGTCCATGCGAAAATGTCCCTGAACTCTAATAATAGATTTACTAACTCAACCCTGGTCTCAGATGAGAGGGTTGTGCCAATCTTCACCTCTCTTCGGTCCTCATCATTTCCCAAGTTAAGGATCTCAATATTTTCTTGATGGGGTGCTATCTGTCTATCCTCACTCTCCATTAATCTGAGGAATTCTGTTGGGACATCATACTCTTCCCCATCGCCGCTTTCTTCACCAATTTCGGCTAGAAACAATGGTTGCTCAAAATCCACCTCAGGATTAGATTCAGAATCATTCATAGAGTTAATAATAGGGATCCTGCAACATTTATGAAATGAACATGTATTGGGAAGATGACCATATATTATTACGAAGTGGATGGAATAATAAATAATAAACGAATAATGAATGTAATGAATATGATGTTTGCGATTTTGGAAAGTGTTTTTTATTGAATTAAAAGCGAGCAGATTAACATAGAAGCCCTTTACAAAAGATCCTTATTGCTCGCTGGCAAAAGCAAATAGAGTGGGTTCTGAGCATTACTCTGATTCAAACCTAAGGACTATAGGCAAATCCAAACTAGTCCAATTGTTAAGCACTTCTCTTGGAAGACTAGGGCGGATTCCTGCCAAAAAGTTGGAGCTTTCCTCATTCTTGGATATCACGTAACATCCATCTCTTCCAGTGTGTAACGCCCCAATTTTGGGCTTAGGAGTTTTGGGATTTGGACCGGTTCGGTCGGACTGCGGTTCGAATATATAAAGGTGAATTTAGGAAAGCCTAGTTCGGGTTGCATTAAAAATATGGAAAAATGTCTTAAAATCCTCTTTTATTATATATAAGAGTGTGGTGAAATCAATTTTACAAAATAAGGTTTGGAAGTGTGACATTTTGGTTGGTGACCAAAATGTAATTTTTGAAAACTGTGTGACTGTTTTAAAAAGGATTGAAACTTTGAATCTTTAAGGAGCTATTTACCCAATGGGAGTTTCTCCACATTTTTCTAAAATATTAAATGATTAATTAATGGTTTTAAAATAAGGAAAAAGAGAGGGAAGATATTTTCCTAAGTTTCCAACTAACTTTTCCACATTTTCCATTTTCATTTTTCTCTCATCTTTTCTCTCAAACCAAACACATTTCTCCAGAGCTTTTCCCTCTGATTTTTTCATCTAAATAACTCATTTTAATCCTCTTTTGATCTCTCATCATCTCTTCAACAAAACCTTTGCATTTGCTATTTGGATCTTCAAGAATTTTGGTTCTAAAAAGGGAGAAACTCAAGTTTGGAGGTAAGAACGTCCTTCTCCTCTAAACTCTCAGTTCTTTACTGAAATTCCCAAGTTCTCAATCCTTAATTTGTGTTTTATAAAAGGTTTTAAGGTTGTGTTCTTGATCTTGGCTTTAAAATGCAAGATTTGGTTGATTTTTGGTAAAATTCGTATGATCTGTTTGAGCAGTGATTTGAGGTGTCTTTTTGATGTTAAATGAATGTTAAAATGATGAGAAGTTGAGGTTTAATCAATGCAATCTCGAATAGGTTGATTTTCCTAAGTTTTGCTTGAGTTCTTGGTTGTTTTTGAAGTGATCTTGTCAATCTGTTATAGCTGGAGGTATAAGGGTGTGGTTAGATCCTTTTTGGATGTTAATTGATGTTTAAGGATGATTAGATTTGATGGATCTTGGCTGGGTAATGTTGTGGAGTTGTTTGGATGCATTTTCGGTTGTGTTTGGTAGCCGAAAATGGAGTGTGGATGAGAGCAGCGAGTTTAGGTGCTTTCATTGAAGATATTAATGCATGATGATGCATTAATCCTCTGCTTTGATGTGTTTAAAACAGGGGAGTCATCTTTGGATCCTTGTGGTGGTGATCCGGAAGCTTGATTGGTGTTTCGGCAAGTGGCGAAACGGAATCGGTGAGTGGATTTTGGTTTTCAGCTTTGAAACCAATGTTTTGAAGGTTTGGGAGCTTAGTTTAAGTCTAAGCAACTTAGCTAAGCTCAAGAGTAAGTTTTCGGAAAAACTCTCTTGATGATGAACCATGGATTGGTTGTATGCAATGTGGTTTGTTTGCATGTTTTAAATCCTGTTTTGAAAGCATATTTAGCATGTTTATTTGCTGAGATTATAAGCCATGTGTTGAAGGATGCTCAAGGTAAGAGATCCTTGTTTTTGAACATTGTTTTAATTTGGTTTGATGCTTAAAAATGCATGATGTTTATGGCTTTGTTAAATGCTTTAAAACAGTGGAATATTGTTGTTAATGATGCATATTGGCAAGTGATGGTTAAGGTCACAAAGGTGGTTAAAAGTCCTTGTGTGAGCCTTGTTTATTTAAGAACAACATGGTGGTTAAAAGTCCATGGTTGGTTCTTGGTTAAGATCACAAAGGTGGTTAAAAGTCCTTGTGTGAATCTTGTGTATTTTAAGAACAACATGGTGTTTAAAAGTCCATGGTTGGTTCTTGGTTAAGGTTACAAAGGTGGTTAAAATTCCTTGTGTAAGCCTTGTTATTTAAGAACACCAAGGTGTTTAAAAGTCCTTGGGTGATTCTTGTTAAGGACACAAAGGTGTTTAAAAGTCCTTGTGTGGTCCTTGTCATGGTGTTTAAAAGTCCATGGATGATTCTTGTTAAGGACACAATGGTGTTTAAAAGTCCATGTGTGGTCCTTGGAAATTGTAAGATCACAATGGTGTTTAAAAGTCCATGTGTGGATCTTATGTTGAATGTATCACTTGTTGCCAATATGACATGTTATGAACTTGAAGCATGAATTGTTGGTTTTAAATGCTTATGTGCATGTACAAATGATGTTGAACTAAGGTTTATAAATGTGTTTTATAAATGCATTATTGTGTGGTTTTAAATGAGCATTCCTCACTAAGCTATTTGCTTACGCTCTCTCTTTTCTTAAACCAATAATGCAGAGCATTAAAGTGCATTGAGGGCAGCAAGGAGGGCAAGAATCCAAGTGGTGAATTAAGCTCATGTATGGTGAATATTTTCTCAAAACTATTAGCTTTTGGGTATTTGGCAATGGGGGACCTATGTTGATGTTTTGGACTCCCTAAGTTGGATTTATGTTGTTAATAATGTCTGAGCTTGTAATTGGCCTCTTGGTATGTGATTTGGTGATTTGAGGATTTCATGGTTTGCCTTATAGGATGCTTGCCTATAGAATTGGGTATTTCTTATTTTGATGCCATGTTGTTGAATGGTTGATGCACACATGTTCCTTGGATGTTGAATGACTTGCTGGTATAATTTGGTTGCATTTGGAGCATGTTTGATAGGTCAATTAAGTGATAAACCAGCTAACTTTCTGCAATCTGGGCAGGCCGTATCGGAACGAGTGCTACCGTTTCGGAACAGGGGCCTGAAATGGCCTAGGTTTTCCGAAACGGGAGGCAACGTTCTGGAACGGAAATGCCACTGCCAAGCCACGTTTCGGAACCTGTTGCGGAACGGTCCCGCGTTTCGGAACAGGTCCTTCCTGTTTCGGAACACCCGACCGTTGGGCTCGGAATTTGATGGTTAAATGTTTTGAAATGTTTACATTTTGGTCATGAAACTTGTTGTTGCAATTGTATGAGTTTAAGATGTCCGTTTGAGCTGAAATTTGGCAGAGAAGCATGAAAGATGATTAATTTCATATTGGTGACTTTTAATTGGGTTAAGTCCTTATAATTTTCAGAATTTACAATTTGGTCCCTAAAGTCTTAATTTGTGCAATTGGGTCCCTGAATGTTCTCTGATGGTTATGATCTTTGAGTATGCTGATTGTATGATCATGTCTAGGGATAATATGCATTTAGACAAGTTTAAAATGAAAAAAAGGATCGTTAATCAAGGTTGACTTTCGGGTTGACTTTGGTTTTCCCCGTGTAAACTTCTTAATTCGGTTTAACCGTCTGGGCCGGGTTAAGGGGGTTACATTTGGTGGTATCAGAGCTGAGTTCTCGAGTAACTGGGAATGATTATGTGAATGATTAATGTATGTATGCTTTGTATGCTTGTTGAGTGAAAGCATGTTGAGTGAATTGTAAATATGTTACAATTGAGGTGTATGCTGTGGTGAAGCATGTTGTGGGTACCCATTGCCAAATCAAAGCTAATGTAATGATATTGTTTTTAAGTGAAAATGAGCTTGAGTACTTGGATTGCTTACCTTGCTGGGCCTGACTTTGTTTATTTGCATTGTGATTGCATTGTTAGAGTATGGCACCTCGTAGAGAGTTAAGGAGTAATGTGCGAGCTACGGCTCAAAATGAGAATGAGAATGAAGAGAATGTTGGAAGTGCGGTGGATTTACCTCCTCCACCTGGTGGTGGTGGTGCTGGGGGTGAAGGAGCTGGTGCTGGGGTCGCTGGACCTGAGGCTGGTCAGGGGCAAGCTGTTCCTGACATGACGGTGTTGATACAAGCTATTGCTGGAGCTTTTCAAGCAGCGGTAGCTGGAGCTCATGGAGCTGGGCATCAAGGAGATGCTGGAGTTAGACTACCCTTGGAACGTTTGCGCAGTCTGGGAGGGACTGAGTTCAGGGGTTTGTCTGCTGAAGGTTCTGAGGCTTGGTTGGAAAGTACCAAGAGAATCTTGGGTCAAATGAGTTGCACTGATGTGCAGAAGCTTGGCTGTGTAGTATCCTTGCTACGGAATGATGCATACATGTGGTGGACAACCACTATCGCTGGGATGGCGGAGGATGACGTAACTTGGACGTTCTTTCAGAACGCGTTCAAGAGAAGGTATCTAGGTGTGAGGTACCTCGATGAAAAGAAGAGGGAATTCATGTCTCTTACCCAAGGGAGCATGTCTGTGGCTGAGTATGAAGTTCAGTTTGTTCGACTCAGTCAGTATGCACCTAAGCTTGTTCCGGATGAGCGGGAGAGGTGTGAAAGGTTCCGTTATGGTTTGGTGACGGATGTAAAGATGTATGTGCTGGCTACCGAGTATGATGATTTCGATGTGCTGGTGGGTCGAGCAAAGGACATTGAGATGAACTTGGGTTTATCTTTTAAAAGTGTTGTTTCTGGTGCTGGTAAGCGAGCTGTTGATTATAGTTCCGGTGATGGACGGAACAAGAGGGGACGTGATCAGAAGTATAAGTCCTCAGCTAAGCGAGGTGGTGGTGCGTCTGCTCGGGGAGGCAACGCTAGAGTTGATCCGAGTGCATGTTGGACATGTGGTTCGCGTGGCCATATGAAGCGTGATTGTCCTCGTGCTGTGAGGGAGGTGCAAGCTCCTGTTGTGGCAGCTGGTAATTCGTGCTGGAACTGTGGATCTACGGATCACATGAGGAGAGAGTGTCCTATGTTGGCTGGTGGCCAAGTGCGTGCTCCTGTAGTTGCTGCACCACAGAGAGGTCGTGGGCGCGGCCGTGGTAACTTCCAGCGGAGAGAGGATGGTATTCGGAATGTGGCTCATGTTGTAGTTGTTCAGCCTGAGGGTGGTGGCCAGGCTAGAGTGTTTGCTCAGAGGGAGGGGAGGAATGACGCGGATGTGATCGCAGGTACTTTTACTCTGCAATCCTTGTCATTACTTTCCTTGATTGATTCTGGATCTACGCACTCTTACATTTTGCGTGAGCATGCTGAATTGCTTGGTTTGCATGTTGAGTCTTTGGATGTTGGTATGCGTGTCACTAGTTCTTTTGGTGAGACTGTTGTGACTCGAAAGCTTTATAGAAGATGTCCTTTGGTTGTTCAAGATCATGTTTTCCCTGTTGATCTTATGGAGTTGCCTTTCTATAGTTTTGATGTGATCCTTGGTATGGATTGGCTTGTTGAGCATCGTGCTGTAGTGGATTGTGAGAATAAGCGAGTTTCGTTGAAACTTGCAGATGATTATGAGGTGGTTGTGGTTGGTGAGAATGTGAAGTTTCTTGCCAATGTGGTGTCTACGTTGGAGGCGAGCCGGATGCTGAGGCAAGGATGTGAAGCTTATCTAGCTTTTGTGATGAATCCTAGCTCTAAGGAGTTGCGTGTGCAAGACATCAGGATTGTACGAGAGTTTCCTGGTGTGTTTCCTGAGGAGTTTCCTGGATTACCTCCTAATCGTGAGGTGGAGTTTGGGATTGAGCTGTATGAGAATACAACTCCTGTGTCCATTACCCCTTATAGAATGGCACCTAAAGAGTTGAAGGAGCTGAAGACGCAATTGCAAGAGTTGCTTGATCGTGGTTTCATTCGGCCGAGTGTGTCGCCTTGGGGTGCACCGGTCTTGTTTGTGAAGAAGAAGGATGGCACTATGAGAATGTGCATTGATTACCATCAGCTGAACAAGTTGACTATCAAGAATCGGTATCCTTTGCCGAGAATTGATGATCTCTTTGATCAATTTCGGGGAGCAGCTGTGTTCTCTAAAATTGACTTGAGGTTAGGGTATTACCAGTTGAAGGTGAAGGATGTGGATGTGCCAAAGACAGCTTTCAGGACAAGGTACGGGCATTATGAGTTCCTTGTGATGCCGTTTGGTTTGACAAATGCTCTTGCTGCTTTCATGGACATGATGAATCGGGTATTTCATGAATACCTGGATAAATTTGTTGTGGTGTTCATTGATGATATTCTCGTGTACTCGCATACTGAGGAGGAGCATGAAGAGCATTTGAGGATTGTGCTGCAAGCTTTGTTGGAGAATCAGCTTTATGCCAAGCTGAGCAAGTGTGAGTTCTGGTTAAGAGAAGTGGTGTTTCTTTGTCATGTGGTTTCTGCTGAGGGGATTCGTATTGATCCTCAGAAGATTGAGGCGGTGATGAATTGGAAGGTTCCTAAGTCTGTTCATGAGGTCCGTAGTTTCCTTGGTTTGGCGGGATACTACCGAAGGTTTGTGGATGGGTTTTCTAAGATTGCTGCACCTTTGACGAAGTTGTTGCAAAAGGATGTTAAGTATGAATGGACAGAAGTGAGACAGCAGGCTTTTGAGAAGCTTAAGGCAGCTTTGACGCAAGCTCCGATCTTGGTTCAGCCTGAATCAGGGAAAGAGTTTGTGGTGTATAGTGATGCGTCCTACGTTGGTTTGGGTTGTGTGTTGATGCAAGAGGGTAAGGTGGTGGCTTATGCATCCCGGCAGTTGAAGGTGCATGAGCGCAATTATCCTACGCATGACATTGAGTTGGCTGCGGTGGTTTTTGCTTTAAAGATCTGGAGACATTACCTGTATGGTGAGAAGTGTACTGTGTACACGGATCACAAGAGTTTGAAGTATCTGATGTCTCAGAAGGAGTTGAATCTTAGGCAGGGACGTTGGGTGGAGTTGCTCAAGGATTATGATTTGACGATTGAGTATCACCCTGGAAAAGCCAATGTTGTAGCGGATGCCTTGAGTAGAAAAGTAGCTGTTGAGTTGAGGGCTATGTTTGCCAGTTTGAGTATTTCGCGTGATGGTGGTCTTGTGGCTGAGTTGCAAGTGAAACCATCTTTGGTTCAGTTGATCAAGGAAAAGCAGTTGCTGGATGATTCCTTGGTACCGCATGTTCAGGATATTGCGGAGGGTAGGCCTTCGGATTTCTGTTTTAATGATGATGGTGTGTTGTGTTTTGGGAGTCGGATAGTAGTGCCTAGTGATGCTGAGTTGAGGCGTGCTATTCTGACTGAAGGTCATAGTAGTCCTTTTGCTATGCACCCAGGTAGTACTAAGATGTATCGTGATCTTCGTGATGAGTACTATTGGGTGGGTTTAAAGAAAGATGTTACGGAGTTTGTGAGCAAGTGCATGGTGTGTCAGCGGGTTAAGGCTGAGCATCAGGTTCCTTCAGGTTTGTTGCAACCGTTGAGAATTCCTGAATGGAAGTGGGAAAGGATTACCATGGATTTTGTGTCTGGTTTACCTTTGTCGCCATCGAAGAAGAATTCAGTGTGGGTGATTGTGGATCGCCTGACGAAGTGTGCACATTTCTTGCCTGTGCATACTACGTATTCTTTGGATAAGCTTGCGGAGCTGTATATTGCTGAGATTGTGCGGCTGCATGGTGTGCCTAAGTCGATTGTGTCGGATAGGGATCCGAGGTTTACATCGCGTTTTTGGCAGTGTTTGCATCAAGCTTTGGGTACACGGTTGAATTTCAGTACATCTTATCATCCTCAGTCGGATGGTCAGTCCGAGCGTGTTATCCAGGTTTTGGAGGATATGTTGAGGTGCTGCGTGATTGAGTTTCAGGGCTCTTGGGAGAAACATTTGCCTTTGGTGGAGTGTGCCTATAATAATAGTTATCAGGCAAGTATTCAAATGGCACCTTATGAAGCTTTGTACGGGAGGAAGTGTAGGACTCCTCTTTGTTGGGCTGAAACGGGTCAGAAGTTGGTTTCGATGCCAGCTTTGTTGAAGGGGACCACCGAGAAGGTGAAGCTCATTTGTGAGCGCTTGAAGGCAGCTTCTGATCGGCAAAAGTCTTACGCAGATCTTAAGCGTAAAGAGATTGAGTATGCGGTGGGTGACCGTGTGTTTTTGAAGGTTTCGCCTTGGAAAAGAGTGATGAGGTTTGGCCGAAAGGGTAAGTTGAGCCCTAGGTACATTGGACCATACGAGGTGATTGAGCGTGTGGGTCCTGTTGCGTACAAGTTGAGGTTACCGCAAGAGTTGGAAAAGATTCATGATGTGTTTCATGTTTCTATGCTTCGGAAGTATAGATCGGATCCTTCACATGTGATGCCTGTAGAAGAAGTGGAATTGAATCCGGATTTGACTTATGATGAGGAACCGGTGAAGATTCTGGAATTGGATAGAAAGGTTCTCCGAGGCAAGACCATTGAGTTGGTAAAGGTGTTGTGGAAACATCGTGGTGTTGAGGAAGCCACGTGGGAGCGGAAGGATGACATGTTGAAGCAGTTTCCGAATCTCTTTCCTTCAGGTAAATTTCGAGGACGAAATTTCTTAAGGGGGGGAGAGTTGTAACATCCCAATTTTGGGCTTAGAAGTTTTGGGTTGGACCGGATCGGTCGGAGTGCGGTTCGAATATAAAAAGGTGATTTTTAGGAAAGCCTAGTTCGGGTTGCATTAAAAATATGGAAAAATATCTTAAAATCCTCTTTTATTATATATAAGAGAATGGTGAAATCAATTTTACGAAATGAGGTTTGGAAGTGTGACATTTTGGGTTAGTGACTAAATTGTAATTTTTGAAAACTGTGTGACTGTTTTAAAAGGATTGAAACTTTGAATCTTTAAGGAGCTAATTTACACAAGAAGAGTTTCTCCAGATTTTTCTTAATATTAAACAATTTATTAATGGTTTTAATTAAAGGTAAAAGGAGGGAAAAAGATATTTTGGTTCTCATAACTAACTTTTCTCAAATTTTCCATTTCTTTTCTCTCAACTTTTCTCTCAACCCAAACACTTTTCTCCAGCAAATTTCCCTCTGATTTTGACACCTAAAGATGAGATTTCAATCTTCATTTGATCTATAATCACTTCTACATCAAAACCTTAGCTTTTGCTTATTGAATTTTCAAGAATCTTGGTTCCAAAAAGGGAGAAAACTCACATTTAGAGGTATGAACGTCCTTTTCCTCTAAATACTCAGTTCTTTACTGAAATTCCCAAGTTCTCAATCCTTGATTTGAGTTTTATTAAAAGTTTTAATGATTTGTTCTTGATCTTGGCTTAAAATGCAAGATTTGATTCAATTTTGATGAAATTCGTATGAAATGATTGGGCACTATTTTGAGGTGTCTTTTTGATGATTTTTGGATGTATAATTGATGTGAAATTGAGGTTTAATCAATGCAATACCGAATAGGTTGATTTTCCTAAGTTTTGCTTGAGCTAGTGATGGTTTTTGGGGTGATCTTGATGTTCTGCTTTAGCTGGAGGTATAAGGACGTGATTACATCCCTTTTAGATGTTAATTGAGGGTTATGAATGTTTGGAATTGATGGATCTTGGCTTAGGAGTTTTGGGATTTGGACCGGTTCGGTCAGACTGCGGTTCGAATATATAAAGGTGAATTTAGGAAAGCCTAGTTCGGGTTGCATTAAAAATATGAAAAAATGTCTTAAAATCCTCTTTTATTATATATAAGAGTGTGGTGAAATCAATTTTACAAAATAAGGTTTGGAAGTGTGACATTTTGGTTGGTGACCAAAATGTAATTTTTGAAAACTGTGTGACTGTTTTAAAAAGGATTGAAACTTTGAATCTTTAAGGAGCTATTTACCCAATGGGAGTTTCTCCACATTTTTCTAAAATATTAAATGATTAATTAATGGTTTTAAAATAAGGAAAAAGAGAGGGAAGATATTTTCCTAAGTTTCCAACTAACTTTTCCACATTTTCCATTTTCATTTTTCTCTCAACTTTTCTCTCAAACCAAACACATTTCTCCAGAGCTTTTCCCTCTGATTTTGTCATCTAAATAACTCATTTTAATCCTCTTTTGATCTCTCATCATCTCTTCAACAAAACCTTTGCATTTGCTATTTGGATCTTCAAGAATTTTGGTTCTAAAAAGGGAGAAACTCAAGTTTGGAGGTAAGAACGTCCTTCTCCTCTAAACTCTCAGTTCTTTACTGAAATTCCCAAGTTCTCAATCCTTAATTTGTGTTTTATAAAAGGTTTTAAGGTTGTGTTCTTGATCTTGGCTTTAAAATGCAAGATTTGATTGATTTTTGGTAAAATTCGTATGATCTGTTTGAGCAGTGATTTGAGGTGTCTTTTTTATGTTAAATGAATGTTAAATTGATGAGAAGTTGAGGTTTAATCAATGCAATCCCGAAGAGGTTGATTTTCCTAAGTTTTGCTTGAGTTCTTGGTTGTTTTTGGAGTGATCTTGTCAATCTATTATAGCTGGAGGTATAAGGGTGTGGTTAGATCCTTTTTGGATGTTAATTGATGTTTAAGGATGATTAGATTTGATGGATCTTGGCTGGGTAATGTTGTGGAGTTGTTTGGATGCATTTTCGGTTGTGTTTGGTAGCCGAAAATGGAGTGTGGATGAGAGCAGCGAGTTTAGGTGCTTTCATTGAAGATATTAATGCATGATGATGCATTAATCCTCTGCTTTGATGTGTTTAAAACAGGGGAGTCATCTTTGGATCCTTGTGGTGGTGATCCGGAAGCTTGATTGGTGTTTCGGCAAGTGGCGAAACGGAATCGGTGAGTGGATTTTGGTTTTCAGCTTTGAAACCAATGTTTTGAAGGTTTGGGAGCTTAGTTTAAGTCTAAGCAACTTAGCTAAGCTCAAGAGTAAGTTTTCGGAAAAACTCTCTTGATGATGAACCATGGATTGGTTGTATGCAATGTGGTTTGTTTGCATGTTTTAAATCCTATTTTGAAAGCATATTTAGCATGTTTATTTGCTGAGATTATAAGCCATGTGTTGAAGGATGCTCAAGGTAAGAGATCCTTGTTTTTGAACATTGTTTTAATGTGGTTTGATGCTTAAAAATGCATGATGTTTATGGCTTTGTTAAATGCTTTAAAACAGTGGAATATTGTTGTTAATGATGCATATTGGCAAGTGATGGTTAAGGTCACAAAGGTGGTTAAAAGTCCTTGTGTGAGCCTTGTTTATTTAAGAACAACATGGTGGTTAAAAGTCCATGGTTGGTTCTTGGTTAAGATCACAAAGGTGGTTAAAAGTCCTTGTGTGAATCTTGTGTATTTTAAGAACAACATGGTGTTTAAAAGTCCATGGTTGGTTCTTGGTTAAGGTTACAAAGGTGGTTAAAATTCCTTGTGTAAGCCTTGTTATTTAAGAACACCAAGGTGTTTAAAAGTCCTTGGGTGATTCTTGTTAAGGACACAAAGGTGTTTAAAAGTCCTTGTGTGGTCCTTGTCATGGTGTTTAAAAGTCCATGGATGATTCTTGTTAAGGACACAATGGTGTTTAAAAGTCCATGTGTGGTCCTTGGAAATTGTAAGATCACAATGGTGTTTAAAAGTCCATGTGTGGATCTTATGTTGAATGTATCACTTGTTGCCAATATGACATGTTATGAACTTGAAGCATGAATTGTTGGTTTTAAATGCTTATGTGCATGTACAAATGATGTTGAACTAAGGTTTATAAATGTGTTTTATAAATGCATTATTGTGTGGTTTTAAATGAGCATTCCTCACTAAGCTATTTGCTTACGCTCTCTCTTTTCTTAAACCAATAATGCAGAGCATTAAAGTGCATTGAGGGCAGCAAGGAGGGCAAGAATCCAAGTGGTGAATTAAGCTCATGTATGGTGAATATTTTCTCAAAACTATTAGCTTTTGGGTATTTGGCAATGGGGGACCTATGTTGATGTTTTGGGAGATGTTTTGGACTCCCTAAGTTGGATTTATGTTGTTAATAATGTCTGAGCTTGTAATTGGCCTCTTGGTATGTGATTTGGTGATTTGAGGATTTCATGGTTTGCCTTATAGGATGCTTGCCTATAGAATTGGGTATTTCTTATTTTGATGCCATGTTGTTGAATGGTTGATGCACACGTGTTCCTTGGATGTTGAATGACTTGCTGGTATAATTTGGTTGCATTTGGAGCATGTTTGATAGGTCAATTAAGTGATAAACCAGCTAATTTTCTGCAATCTGGGCAGGCCGTATCGGAACGAGTGCTACCGTTTCGGAACAGGGGCCTGAAATGGCCTAGGCGTTCCGAAACGGGAGGCAACGTTCCGGAACGAAAATGCCACTGCCAAGCCACGTTTCGGAACCCGTTGCGGAACGGTCCCGCGTTTCGGAACAGGTCCTTCCTGTTTCGGAACACCCGACCGTTGGGCTCGGAATTTGATGGTTAAATGTTTTGAAATGTTTACATTTTGGTCATGAAACTTGTTGTTGCAATTGTATGAGTTTAAGATGTCCGTTTGAGCTGAAATTTGGCAGAGAAGCATGAAAGATGATTAATTTCATATTGGTAACTTTTAATTGGGTTAAGTCCTTATAATTTTCAGAATTTACAATTTGGTCCCTAAAGTCTTAATTTGTGCAATTGGGTCCCTGAATGTTCTCTAATGGTTATGATCTTTGAGTATGCTGATTGTATGATCATGTCTAGGGATAATATGCATTTAGACAAATTTAAAATGAAAAAAAAGGGTCGTTAATCAAGGTTGACTTTTGGGTTGACTTTGGTTTTCCCCGTGTAAACTTCTTAATTCGGTTCAACCGTCTGGGCCGGGTTAAGGGGGTTACACAGTGCTTCACTGAGCTTTTCCTCCTCATAGAGCCTAGCGCTCTTCATATTAGCCTCGTGCACCATCTGTTCGGGGTTGATTACTCCACCCGACACAAAGAAGTTTCTAATGTCTGTATAAAAAATGGGTTCCCATATCATGTCTTCACCCGTGAGTCTAGTTTTCCTTCGTTCAGCCCTCTTCTTCCATTCTAACGTCCTTTGCTGAAAAGATGGCTTATGGCCAAGCCCGAACCGATCTTGCTTGTTGATGACACTCCTAACATGCAGACACCCTTGTAAGTTCCTACCAAGTCCTTTCCCTTTCTTGGCTCCTCACCCCAAGGTCTGCCAAACTTGCATCTTAGCATAATTTGATAACTTCGGGCAAAGGATTTTACTTCCTTCCGCCACAAATGTAGCATTTACAAATTCTAGAGCCCTGAAGGAACACTCGACTGCCACCTCGTCGGCTTGGACATATGAAGCATCAGTAGTCACGAAAGCTATGATGTCTTGCTCGGCAGCCACACTTACTAATTTCCCTTTAATAACAAACTTCAATTTCTAGTGCAGTGATGAAGGTACAACCACCGCTGAATGGATCCACAGCCTTCCCAACAGGCAATTGTAAGTTAGCCTGATATCCATTACTAAAAAGTCAAACATATACTCGGTAGGTCTAATTAGCAGTGGTACTTCAATTTCTCCAATGATGTCTCTTTGAGTCCCATCAAATTCTCTAATAGAGTTCTGACACGGCTTCATATGTGAATTGTCTATAGGCAAACTTTGCAAAGTCACCATCGGCATCACATTCAAAGCTGACCCATTGTCGACGAGCAATCATGGCAAGACATATCCCTTACAGTGGGTGGTTCTGTTCAAGGCCTTGGTCAATCCCATACCCCCGTCTGAAATCTCATTATCGCTGAAGGTGATAAAATTATCGGCAGCAATGTGGCCCACTATCCAGTCTAACTTGTTAACTGAGATGTCATCTGGGACAAACGTCTAATTTAACACCTTCAACAGTGCATCACGATGTTTCTCGAAGCTCAACAATAACTCTAACACCGAAATCTGAGCTTTTTGTTTTCGAAGTTGTTCAACAATATTGTACTCACTATGTTTCAAGAACCTCAAGAACTCTTGCACTCATGTCTCTATTACCGGCTCATTAATCTTCAAAAGAGGTTCCTCACCAAACAACTTTTCAGCTTCAGGTTCGGTCAATTTCTCTTTACGCTTCGGCTCTATCTTCTTTGGAGTATTCGGGGAATAACACCTCCCGCTCCTCGTGAAGTTTCCCACTTCATTCATTGCCTCGATTTCTGATTCCATCGAACCCTCTTTCTTCTTGGGCTCTTTCTCATTGGGTAACTTGTTCTCTTTTATCGGATCCATACTTCCTGGTATTGAGAAATGGGTGGCATAGTTCCACGGAACTTTCTGTTCATCCTTGAAAGGAAAGGATGCCGGGAGAGATATTCTAAGCTTCAGAGTCAACTTTGAACTTTCTCTTTCGGGTAAGCCTCATTTCTTCGTCTTACGTGGTAAAACAAACGGACGGACCAACCCGTACTTAACATTAAAACCATCGGATGCACACACGTCTAACTCATTCTTTTCTTCGTCTTTCTCAAAAAACTCGATATCCTTATTATCCATCATCTCTTGGACTACTTGCTTAAACTCTTCACAATACTAAATATCATGACCTTCTTGATTATGGTACTCACAATACGGTCCACAACCTTCTAACACGATCTCCATGCCCCGGTCAATTAGGCGTGCCATGCACAACTATTGAAACACCCACCTTAAGGGAGACTTAACCACAGGCACACTTGCTTTAGCCTTTCTGGTATACTCTTCCTCGATTTCTTTCACATTTCAACCCACATGATTCGGTAGTGGGTTAGTAGCGGTATTCGGCTCGTCTAATTGCAACACCTCGGTCTTAATAATATTCTGCACAAACTTCTTAAATGCAATGCAGTTCTCAATTGAGTGTCTCAGAATACCACCATGATACTCACAATTTGCCTTCTCATCATACCAAGCCGAAAACGGCAGCTTAAAAGGAGTGACATAGTAAGGCTGAACTAAGTCTGCCTCATGTAAGTAAGAGTACAGATCGGCATATGATACTGGGATAGGGGTGAAATTTATCTTCTCATTTTCTCTCTTCGGAGCCCTAGTCTCCTTTTGTTCGAGCTTTGTCCTCCTCCGGATGTGACTTATGGTGCTTAAAGAGTGAAGCTCTTCGGGGTCGTATAGGTGTTCACAGTGTTCACCTCATTTTCCTTCCTCTTATAATTCTTTCGAGTGTTCTCCCCACTGTCAATCCTCCCACTTTTTGTGGCCACCTCAATGGATTCTCCGGTTTTTACCATATCCGCAAAATTCTGAGTGATGTTGTTTATCAAACGATCGAACAACACTCCTTTCAATGTATTGATGAACATGGAGGTGATTTCATGCTCCAGGGATCGGGGGATGAATTTTAGCGGCTACATTGTGCCACCTCTGAGCATACTGGCTCAGGCTTTCATTTTCCCTTTGTTCCATCCCTTCTAACATAATCCGGTTGAGAGTCATGTAGGTCACATGCTTGTAATGTTCTATGAAGGCTCTCGAAAGGTCCTTCCATGACTTGACATTTGCTCGGCTAAGTATGGTGTACCATCGAGTTGTAGAACCAGTCAGACTGTCTTTGGAAACAGTGGATAAGCAGCTTCTCATCCTTCACAAAGGCGGTCATTTTTTGGATATACATAGTGATATGAGCCGACGGACAAATAGTACCATCGTACTTTTCAAAATCAGACACCTTGAACTTGGGCGGGAGCACCAAGTCCGCTACCAAACTCAAGTCACTTACGTTGTTTCTTTGCTCATCCACCTCCTTTATGGTTCTGAGCTTCTCTTCAGAAGACCGGAATTTCTCTTCGTACTTCTTCTCTATTTCAGTTCTGATCATTTCCACCTCCTCCATCATGCTTAAGTTCGGCACCTCATTTTCTTTATCGGCCCCTAAATCAATAGGCTGACTCGCTAAAATTATTCCAAGACGGCTAGCAGATGCCCCCGTGTTAGGACCGGCGGGAACCCTCGCGAGATTGATAAAGACTCTTTTTCCTTGCTCTGGCACATTTGGGTTAACATTTGTGTGAGACGTAGCACCCTCATGTTCTTCCACGTTTGAATTGTCCACAGAAATTCCTTCTTTGCCCTTCATTTTGGTTAACAGGCTGGTCATCTGGGCGATGATAGACACATGTTATTGCGCAATCTGGTCACTAATATTCTTATTGACCCCGTCCAAACGGTTTTTAAGGTCCTTCCAACATTGCTCCACCTTAGCTAGCCAATCTTCCATAACTCGAGTCTGGGAACGTGTTCTGTGCGAATGAGGAATGGTTGAAAATTTAAAGAACCAAAATGTAATTTTTATCTGAAAATGAAAGGTCTTTTAATTAAATTCAAATAATTTAAACAAGGTATACAAATAAATGTGTAATGCATGGGTGCAAAGAGCAACACTAAGTTTGGAAAATATCATCATTAAACGACTTGTAACATCGTCTTGTTACAATGATTTGAAAAACTAGCTATATATACGGTCCTACACTAGCATCTACTAAGAATCTCCCTAGAAATCCTAATGCTCCTTCTTATTTCCTTGAGTTCATCTCCTTCACACATACTGGTCCAACTTGGCACCTAAATCGACGATCTCCCTTAAGATCCAAACAACTGTCTCCCACGCTTTGTTCAAGTCATTCAGGTAACCATCAAGTTCGGCAGTGTCATCGGCCAAAAATTATACCTTTGCGGCAACCTCGTGCATCCGAGCAGTCTACTGTGCTAAATCTTGTTCCTGCCTCCAAATAGTATAGGCGGCAAAATGCAACTGTCTAGAGTTGACATTGGGCACACTTGGATTGTCCCCTTAATGCTCTTGATGCGGTCCTTGAGCTGTTGGACTTCGGTTTCCAATTCATTGACACGAACCTTCAAGGCTTGGTTTTCTAATTCGCTGGCCTTGAGCTTACTGGTGGATCCTTTGTGTTTGAAAAGAGACCTCTCTAAATTCTTCACCCGGTCCTTCAAAGTTCCGTTCTGACTTAGTTCCCTCTCAAGTTGTCCGGAGTACTCGGATCATAAGTTCTCCATCTCTAGTGTTAAGGCAAGCACTCAGTCCTTGAACTCATAGTACCCCCTTTTGTAATTCTTGGCTCTAGCTCTTTCCTCCTTGAGGCGAAGCTCTAACCCTTGGCTCGATCTGCCTTCCGCAACTCTCTTACCTTTGTTTAATCTTTGAAGTTTCTGAATTTCTTCTTTATCCAACCTGTGCTCAAGTTCTAATTCATCGTTTTTTCTTTGCAAACCTTTGATGTCTCCCTCAAACCGCACCTTCTCCAATTCAAAGTTGAACCTTTCTCTCCTAGCCCTCTCTTCGAGCTGTGCATACTTCTTTTGCTCTTCTTCAAGTTGTTTTCTCACCAGATCTGCTTCAGTAGGAAGCGAAGCTAACCTTTCTCTGATGATTCTTCTCCCATCCGGGTTTAGTTGAGGAACGTTATCGTCAACATAGTTAAACCTCCACACCTTATATTCCGGAGTAACCATATAAGGAGCGTTCAAGATCCTAACTCGTCTTGTGTTGTTCCATGCAGAAGAAGCGATATACGCCTTTCCTTTGTAACCTTTTTTTCTCTCATAGTCTATGTTGAATTCCTTTAAAACATTCGTGGCCGGTACGAACTGTTTCGATCCGTACTGTCTCAAAACCAAGAGGGGTGCGTAAGCCATATACCCCCAAAGACCTAGTAAAGGTACCCACGAATACATCCCACACCTATAGAGGACGTTCCTTGCTAACAACCACGGAGCCCTCCAAACTATGTCCTTGTCACTCAAATTTCGAAGAACATCAAGCCAAACTTCTTCAGATCTTTTTGTGGGCTAATCATCTTTTCACAAAAACTCCTCCAAAGGGGAGAACTTACAATCATAAAATGGACTCGAGAAGCTAACATCCGTCCAAAGGTGGCTATAGAACCAAATTGTTAAAAGTTGAGGGCACCCTAAGAAACGCCCCCCCTCCATGCTTTCTACAAAACCTCAACGACTAGAAGGTTTCTGACAAGATCATAGGAACCGGATTAACTCCTTCAATCAAACGATCGAATAAGTCCAAAATTGCTGGGTGAATGAGGCCTAAAGCCTTAAGGAAAAGCACCAACCCGTAAATCAAGAGGCGAAGAGATTACGCTGAACTCACCCCGCGAGATGCACTGATTCTAAGGCCAAAATCCCCTCTACCTTAAGATATTCACTATTGTTCCAAGTTTTTACTTGATGATCGACCCATGACATCAGTGTCTGAAAATTTCTGAAGCTTCACTCGGAAAGGCTTGTTCTTGCTTGTCTTAGAGTAGACACGATTCACCTTTATCTTCTTACAATTCACAAGGTCCTGATATTCTTCGATTGTCGGGGTTAAATCCAAGTCACCAATTGTGAAGCAACTATAGGTCGAATTCCAAAAATCTACCAAAGCCTGAAGCGGTGACTGATCGACCAGAACAAATAACAAATACGCAATGTCACCATATTCACTCCTAAAGGCATTTCTCGCCTCGAAGTCCCAATTGTTCCAAACATGTTTCAATTTGGCCACGCCATTAAACTCCGTGTTTATGAAGGTCTCATTTTCCATTTCTGATCTGGACCCGGCTGAAATACTATCTCCCTCGTGTTGTTGCTCTCCTTCAAACATACTTGCACATCCGAATTCTTCTCATCATTACTCCTGACTATGTCCCTCATTGATCTCGCCTTTAATTTCAGACTATTTTCAACTCAATGTGCTCTTTATGTCATGATGAAATATGCTAAATAAAAGGAAAAGGCAAGAAAAGAAAATACATTAGTTACATGGTAAACATAAATTAAAGGCAAGGAAAATTAAGCATAAGTAAAATAAAAAGAAAGCAAGCAATTAACAAGACGACCCTAGCCACTCTAAACTCTACAATTATGTGCATGACTCTAATTGTGTGGGCTTCTTATATTCCCACACATGGGTTTGGTTCTAACAAGGGTACCTGAACCTATCTCATCACCTACTAAGGCAACAAGAACCCCAATTTTGGCCCATTACAAGCTTGCGAATTGGTTTCAGTTCGAGGGAAAGCACAACCTAATGACATGGAGGGCTGCTTACGTGTCAAAGTCGTGGATTTTGGAAGTGAATTACCGACCCGCGGAGGGATACTCACATGGGTATGTGCGTTTCACTCCCACTTAGGGGTATAGCTCGTGTATAGAGCTTAATGAACATGATGCAACACATGTCGGTGACTCCTTTGAAATTAAATGAGGAATTAATTCGAATACCACAAATTTGATAAAGCTCGTACAACTTAAGTCATATTTTCAATGAAGAACAAACTTATTAAATTCATTTTAAATTTTGAAAAGTTTCTATCGATTAAAGGCAACAAGTGTTTTTATTGGCTTAACTCTCTTTTTTGTTTTGTAAAAAACAAAAAAATAGTCCCCAGCGGAGTCGCCAAACTGTAATGACCTTTTTGAAAGACAAACATTTTAAGTTTTTCGCTTTTAGAAAAAGATTTGTAAAAAGTGGGATTTTTGTTTAAAAATTTGTGTTTTGGAAAACGGTGAAAATTTGGAGTCGCCACTGACCACTAAGGTAGGCCGAACACCACAAAACCAGAGATTCGATTTAAAAAGGGTTCCGGAGTTGGTTACGTGAGGGGAAGGGTTAGCACCCTCATCACGTCCGGGAATCAGTACAAAATTACTTGTTGCCTTTAATTGATAGAAATTACTAAAAACCTAAATCGAATTTAATTAGATGTTCTTAAATGAAAATTTGACTTAAATGATACGGGCTTTATCAAATCGTGTCTTTGGAATTAATTTAGCATCTAATTAAAAAGGATGACGTTGCACCAGATCATAGATTAAACCGACATCATATAAGACTGAATGTTGTGTTAGACTTTTAGGGTTTGGATCACGTACATCACCTTTATGCATGGTGCAAGCAAATAAGGGATGATAATATGATATTTCCATTTTTAATTATCGCTTACCTAGAGACGGTGAAAATTAACCCAAATATTCGGTCGACATCCATTAAGTTGGGATTGTTTTGACACGAATACCAGGGTTAATTATTACCTATCTTTTGTATCTTTTAAGTTTAAATAGCTAACATGCCAAATTATTAATGGTTTCATGAATGACAAGTGTAAGATGCATGTCATAGAAAGGCTTGAAAGTAAACATACAAAAGCCCACCCGAGGCCTTATCTTAAAGACTCGAATTATGGGAGACCGATTAGTGATCTAATTAGATTAGGTGGTTCTAATATAACCCTAAATTATTTAAATCCTAAACACTATAAGACCCTAATAAATTATGGATTATCTCGGTTTTATCCATCTAGATTTGATGTTAATTTTATCTTAAAAAGATCAAGAATGGCTTATCCGATTTAACGGGCCTAATATCCATCCTAATAAGACAATGATGAATTTAAGCTAATTAAACCGGTTGAATCCCTAAGCTTAATTTAGGCTCTAAACCTAAACCGACATAATTGTACGAACCGTACCTCTATGAAGCGGGCACACAATTCGAAACAAATAAATCTATTAAACTAAACACTAAAAAAACTAACTTAGCTAGCTCAAGCCCACCTAAGCTAAGCTAGCCCAAAACCTAATTCTAACAACTTAGCTTCTTAAAGCCCAAAGCCTAAACTAAAAAAGATACAAAGGCATTCCACATTAAGAATCAAATTATCATACCAACAAAATAAATTACACCTTTTAAGAAATTGCCCACGTTTAAATATATTATATAAGAACCACATTGTCGTTTTAAGGAAGTTACATGTTACATTTTTTATGAAGCTCATTTTCATACCAAATATTATATTAAATTCCTAAAAAACTTCATTGATGTATCAAGATGCACATTATTAAACTAAATATTGCATTACGTGTCATGCCATATTTTATCAAAAACTTAATTTCCACATTTTAAGTTACGTCGATTTTACCACATGAAACTTATAAATCTTATTCTACATCTAGGACCAATACGCACAATTCTCAACATCCATCAAAACCAAAATCGAACATAACATCATACATTTCACATGCATAAATAAATAAGGGCAATACATGACTAAAATTAAAGAAATAAAAAAAATAAAAGCCGACTAAAATTGCATGAAAATGAGGAAAGCTGGGAAATGGACTAAATTGGAACCGATCTATAATTCATGGGCAAATGGGATATTGAACCACTCAAATTTGATTAAATTCAAAACCTAGATGAAATGGTAACATGGCTCAAAACTGTAGGGACCAATGAGGGTATTTGAAAAGGTGAAGTGGCTTCCGGTGCGATTAAAATGATGCAGGAGGCTTTAAATAGAAATTACCCCATTTTAAAACCTCGAAGTGACATAAATAGGCCATTTCAGCCATCTGGTTACCTTTTCGGCTAAAAACGAACCACATCCTCCCTCCATCACATAAACCTCTCTGCTAGGGTTAACAAACCCCAAAAACCTAAAACGATGAAACCCTAAGCGCTGGCCGGCGCTAATCGCCGACCGACAGACTTGAAAGACCGTAAGAAAAAACCTTTTGTTTTGAAAACCCTAAGCAGCGAGAACGCCCCCAAAATTTTCCCTCACTTCTTTTTAGAAGACCATAGACCAAATCCCTCCCTTTGAAACTAAAATAGAAGCGAAAATAGGAAAAAATTATGTGCCTCTCTCTCGACCGACTCACCATGTGAAGCCACAAAGGGCCAGAAGGTTGTCGTCGGGGATAGTGAGCATAAGCTGTCCGAGATGTAACACCCACATTTCCGTCCTAGAATTTAATCCATTGAATTTAATTTATTAATTTATTCTTAGAAAGTAATTAAGTTTATGATTAAGCAAATTATTCAATTTAGTCCTTAAATTTCCTCTAAGTGGGCAATTATTGCACCAATTCGAATAAAAGGGAATTAGGCTTTCAAATCAAGGAATCGAGTCGAGTTGATGATTTAGTTGGATGTAAATTAATAATAACAAGATCAGAGTAATAAAATTAGAGAAATTAAAAGTAATTAAAAACGGGTACATTTCCTTAGTGGAAATCAGACCAAAATGAAAGAAATGAGAAAAGTTGTGGAGAAAATTGATGACTAATTTAAAATGAAAATAAAGCTCAAAATTTGCATGTTAAGAATTTTATTTCCTTAGGGCTTCCTTTAGTAAAAAGCTCATAACAGACATAATAAGAAGGACAACTAAGTAAAATCAAAACCTATCAAATCCCGCAAACCAAGGGAAGATGTTTTCTCTCCATCATTTCTCCTCCTTGTTGTCGTGAGCCTTGAGAGAAAAGGGGAGAGGATGGAAGCTTAAAATTCTGAAAATTTGGAGTTCTAATGGTGAAGAGAAAGACTTGTATGTTGGAAGAATTAAGCTAGGATTAAGAAAAGTAGCTAGTGGTAGCAAGAAAATCAAAGAAGTAAGTTTCTATTCCTTCTTTTAGTTATTCGAATAAGTGTCAAAAACCATGCATGCAAGCTTAAAATTGGTTAAACATGAAATTGAGGGAATCATGGTGGTTATGTTAAGTTGAGATGATGAAGTTCTTGAAAAATTAATTGTGAAATGGTGGATAGATATTAAAAAGGGGATTGTTTTGAGTTAGAGTAGAAATTCATGATTATTTGAAAATTTAAATTTGATAGGGACTAAACTAGAAAATACTTATTAGGAAAAATTTGTAGAGAGATGATATTTTTATAAGAAAAAGGTCTTAGTTGCTTGAAAAATGAATTAGAATGAGGAATTTAGATTAGAACCAACATTGGACGTGTATTCGAAAATAATGGAATTGTGGACTGATTTGGAAATTTAGTATAATTGAGGACATGTTTGTTGATAATAAGTATTAATATGGACTTAAAGATGTTGTGAAAAGATAGTAAAATCTATATACCAAGTGAATTTAGAATTAGACTAAGGTAACCAAGTTGAATGCTAAATTAAATGTGACAAATGAGTAAGCTGTCCAGAACACTCGAACCATAAGCTAAAACTTTGAAAATTTACCAAAACTAGGATTTAAGGTATTTTGAACTGCAATTTTTACAGTATAAACTTTGATTTGTCTAGAAACACTGAGAGAAAACGGATTTGGATTCCATTATGTAAATTGGAAGATATGAATTAAAGAAGTTGGGCAGTACAAGCTGTCCAAATTTATCGAAAATGTCATATTCAAGTAATAAATTGTATTAACTCGAACTAGATAAAAATATGAGGTTTAAATGGTTATAAATCTGAGTTTAATACCTTTTTAATGGTGTATAATAAGTGAATTTTGTATTAGTAATTAAAGAGATATGATTAAAATACTAACTGGTCCTCCAACTAGTTCAACAGAAAAACAGATTCGAAAATTTATGTTCATGCTTGTGTTAAAGAATGATTGTAATTGAATTGCTCTCTAATATAGTGTGTATTCATTTTTATGTTGAGTGTTAAGATCGAAATTGTGAAGAGACTTTGGAGGAAGCTAGGATCGATCAATCAAGGGGAAGGAACAAGGGCATCTTAATTCAAGATCAAGCTTAAGGAGTTGTGAGTGTAATTTTGCATTAGGGTTGGGACTAGTGTCCTAACCACCTTGGTATTGATGTAATTTATGATTTTAAGCATGAAAGTGGACTTAAATGAGGATTGATAATATGCTTAGTAAGGGAAGGAGATTAAAGGAAAAATGGATGCATGAATTGGATCCTTGCTAATGTTTTAATGTGTGGAAATGTGGACTACCTTATGTGATATAATTGTTATGATTTATATGCGTGAATTGGATCTTTGTTATTGTTTGAATGTGTGGAAATGTGGACTGCCTTATGTGATCTAATTGTTATGATTTATATGCATGAAATGGATCTTTTTTATTGTTTGAATGTGTGGAAATGTGAACTGCCCTATGTGATCTATTAGTATGATGTATAAGCACGAATTTGATCCTTGATAATGCTCGATTGTAGGAATATGTGGATTGCCTCTATGGTATTTTTGCTATGCCTAAAATGCATGTGACTATATGTCAAGTTGCTGCCCGTGTATGTTGTGATGCTATTCGAATGTGGCATGAAATTGTTTAGCATGATTTATGTGGATTGGTTCGACTATATGATAAAGTGAGCATGCAAACCGGATTATGCAATATGTATGTGCTAACTTAAAAATGACGGATAATTATTAAGAATAATATGCCCTCGGTCGATTAAAAGTCTTAGATAGTACGACATGCCTAGAGTCCGAGCTCTCTTGTTTGTTGCCTTGTGCAACCATTGACTTGTTGCTTTATGCAACCATTGCTTAGTATCTTGGGTACTCTCCGACTTGATGATTAAAGGTGATCTTGATTGGTATTCAAGACACATTGATGCTATTGACCATCCATTGACTTGTTGCTTAGGCAACCATTGTTTGGTACTTGGTACCCTCTTGATGACTTGATTATCTGATTCGTCTACTCTACCTAGGGCAATGCAATTTAATTAAACTAAATGGAATTACATAATTAAGAAAGCTTATGAAGTGGATAAAAGAATTGACAATTGACTTGGCATGATATGATGTGAAATTAATGGGCGAATTTTGTGGACATTGGTCCTTTCGATTGTGATAAAATGCATATGAGATGCTTGCAATGTTCGAATATAAGTCATGTGGGCAATGGCCCTTTCGAATGAATTGGAAAGCAATGTGATTCGTTTGATAATTTTGATCTATGGATAATGGTTTGTGACCTATTCGAATAACATGCTTAAAGATGATTGGTGATTTTGCTCTTGACAAATTGTTAATGCGATGTTATAATTGGCATGTTTATTTGGTTATTTCGATTATGAAGCATGAAAATGAGTCTGCTGAATATTGAATTGGTACATGGTCTTGACTGAATCGAAATTGAAGCATGTGGATGAACTATTGTTATTTGAATTGTATTCGAGTATGAGGCTAAGAATGTTTATTTATGTTATGCATGAAGTCATTTGTGTTTGAGTTTGTTAAGCTTAGTTGGGGATAAAATGTATGTTAACAAACCTAGCTAAGTAAACTCAATGCTTGATCACACCTAAATTCAAGAATGAATTAGTTTTAGCATTGCCTCGCTAAGTAAAATTTTGTACTTAACGCTTCGTTGTTTTCTTCTTCCCAACCTTAGCAGGAAGCTTGGACCTAAAGCTAGCATTCAATCAGGACGAGTTACAAGACCATAAAAATGTATGATCTTAGTCTCATATTAAGACTCCTAGATGGTGGGTTCGAAGTTTGTTTAAGGGATATTTTTGTTTTTTGTCGTAGCTTAAGTTTACGTTGGTGTTTGAGGTTATATGCTCCTTGATGCTTAATTAGAAGGCAAAAATAATGTTTTGCTTTTAGATAGAAAGCCTTATTATTTTGTTGTATATATATAAGTCAAGCTAGTGGTCTTGCATATTCTTTTTGTTGTATATAGTTGATAGCTTGGCATGGTTTAGGGGCATATGAAACTTGATATTTTGTAATGAATTAACTAATGAAAAGTTGGTATCTTGGTATATGAATCGAACATGACTTGTATTTAAAATTGATGTTTTAATTATTGGTAATATTAGTATAATTCGAAAACCATCTAGACTAAATTAATCAAAGTTTCGAATGGTTTGGTGATGAATAGCTTAAGTATCGGCATGTTTAGTTTAATTATTATCAATGAAATAAATTGTAAATGATTAGTTAATGGTTAGAATTAATTGACCATATAGAAGGCCTAGTGATCGAATGATTGTGGAATGGTAATTTGAAATTGAAATCTGATAATGTTAATAAGATAATTGAATTGACTTGTAATTTGATAAGTAAGATTAAAAGAAACCTTGTTTGGTCATGTATGTTAGAAAAAGTTTTTGGTAGCTCACTTTCTGCATGCGTATTAATACGAAGAATTTAATTAAGAATGGATTTTTGTTTCTGATTTTCCTTTTTCCGATTCTGGTAATGCCCTCGCTCCTAACCCGGGTTAGGGGTGTTACACGAGAAGGGAAAACAAAGAGGTAAAAAAAGAAGAAGAAAAAACTTTTGCTTTCCTTTTTGTTATCTATGCGATGCGATGACGAAGATTGTGAGTATGAGTTACCTCTGTGAAAAAAGCTCTCTGCTCCTATTTCTCTTTGCAATCAAAAATGAAAAAAAGGTCTTTTACATGTGTGTTCTGATTCGGCTTTATAGCCGGGTATTACATGGTTTTCTTTTACATGAAATTGCAACGAAAATAATCTATTGGTTCGTGCAATTTTTGGGGGTGTATTAATACGAAAATAATGTTAGATTGCATTGCTTGAGGACAAGCAATAGTTCGAGTTTGGGGGTGTATTTAGTGTGCAAAAGTCATATATTTATGCCCTAGTTTAGCTTAATTGTTGTTGTTCTTAAGTATAGTTTAGTTGCATTTATTAGGAAAACGTACACAAAATTGCATAGATTAGATATTCTGCCTTATTTGATGAACTTAATTGTTTTTATATAAAAGATATTGCCCATGTGTGTTTTCTTTCTGTACGCAGGTACCCGCCCAGGCAGATGTCGTCGAGGCAGTAGAGGAGAAGCTGGAAACTGGTGGAGGAAGCTGTTGGATCATCTAGAGAGCTGATCGAGGATGAGAGGCCCAGAATGAAGAGCTGTGCCAACCCTTGCACACCAACCCAGACCTCTACCGAGGCAAACAACAGTGTGTCGTCGAGGCAGCAACTCGGGGAAGGATGGAAATATGCAAGTGGTACGCGACTAAAAGAGCTCATCAAGCCCGATTTTTGGAGATCATTTGCACGTGCACTGGAGCCCAGTAGACAAAGAAAAGTCATGGTTAAAGTAAAGGTGGAAAAAGTGAAACGGGAATCTAGAAAGATTTAATGTTAGATTTGTTCTTTTAATGAGTTGTAATTAGATTTTAATTAGTATTCCTGCCCTAAACCGACTTAAACCTAGGCCACTCCCCTATAAATATTATCGACTTGAAGAAGGAAAAGAACAATTGAGATTAGAGAGAAAACTCCTTATAGTCAAAAAAACCCTTGTGCCGCCATCCTCCATTATGTTCTAAACCTTCCCTAGGGCTAAGGGTTGGCTGTGTAGTAGTTGTAAGAGTTTGCTTGTATTTGTTTAGGTTTTCAGTTTATGCAATAAAATTTAAGGTTTGTTTACTCTTGGTTCTTCATTGTAGCAATCTTTATTAGGAGAGAAGAAAGCATCAATCTATTTGTTCAATATCGGGAGAGTTGGACTCACGAAACGAGTAAACATGGTTTTATCCAACCATAGGGTAAAGCTACTTTGACTTACGGATAAGTTAGAAGTTCAGCAGCTAAGAGAGGTTTCATAATCAGTTGGTGTTCATCCTTAGATTCATGTCGGGAGGTATCATCCAAGACGTGTTCGCCAATAGTACTTCAAGCCTAGAGATAAGAGGAAGTCATTGAAGGGAGCCTTTGTCGAACCTTGAATCATCGCTTAACTACCCAGGCAGTCACATTGGTCTTTGTCGAGGCGGGCATCTGCCGAGGCATACTTGTGGGCGGCTACCGAAAGTTGTTAAGTTGATCTGCAAAACTGTGCCGAGACAGTGCATTCAATCTCTACACTACGAAGCATTCCAATATTGGCCCATTATCTCACTCTAATTTCTCAATTTATTTTATTTGCTTTAACCTTAGCTTTAATCAAATCAACTCTCAATATTCGGGTTTTCATTTTTATTGTGCAGAAAAATGAATTCTGAAAGGTTGTCACAATCCATGTGGAGACGATATCTTAAATACTATAACTTGGCACCGTGTATACTTGCATACAATTTGTTCATCACTTTTGCACGCAACATCTTCTTACTCCTCATCATCGGATGATTCTGCATCAATCCAAGTAGCAACGTTTGCCTTGATCTTTTTCTTCTTTTCGAAGCTCCTCCTTTTGAGTTGAGGATATTCGGTTCTTATGTACCTCGACTTCTTGCACTCATAGCATATGAGTTGATACTTCTCTTCTTCCTTGTTCTTATTCTTGAAGTCTCTTTTTTTGGTTAAAATTTCTTCCTCTATTAGACTTCATGAACCAAGTGAATCTTTTGGCTAGCATAGCCATCTATTTGTCTTTCTCCTCACTCAAATCACTCTCTTCAAAAGAAGCTTTGAGAGCAACTCCGAGTTTCTTCTTATTTACTTCTTTCTTCTCGATCTTCTTTTCTTCTCTTCTCTTTTCTTCTTCTATTCCTTTCTTCATACTCTCATGAGTAAGAAGAGAACCCATGAAAGCATCGAGCTTCAAAGTCTTCAAATCCTTTGCCTTGATGATGGCGGTTTTTTTCTTTTCCCACGACTCGGGAAGAGAATAGAGGAGTTTCTGGACAAGCTTGTCTTCGAGGATGATTTCTCTGAAGCCTTTGAGACTGTTGACGATGACGGAGATATGATTGAACATCTTTGTGACATTATCATTGGGCTCCATCTTGAAATTCTCGTAGCTCAAGTTGAGGAGTCCATCTTTGTCTCCTTTACATCGTTGGTTCCCTCATAGGTGGTCTTGAGCGTGTCCCACATCTCCTTTGCACTTATACATGAAGACATCTTTGAGTACATATTCGGTCCAAGTGTACAAAAGAGCATGTGCAAAGCCATGTCATTAACTTTTAGCTTCATTCTTTCTTCATTAGCCATTTCATTCTTTGATTTTGGAACTTGTCAATCTCATTCTTGCTTCATCAGAATGGGTGGTCCATCTTCGATTATATCCCAAAGGACATAATCATTTGAATTGATGAATAGCCTCATCAGATTCTTCCAATAGGGATATTTGTCTCCATTGAAGAAAGGCGGTTTGGTGACCGATTGAGACTCGTACAAGCTATTGTTGGAGATAGATGCCATTGCTTGATTTTTGGATTGATGTATCTCTCCTAGAATCGATTCAAGAGGGTGTTAATCCTTCCAATGAGTGTAGCTACAATACCAATTGTTGAGATGGTCAATCGAATCCAAATGGCCAACGGGGGGTGAATTGGCAATTAAAAAATTTAAGGGAGCAAGTTGGAAAGATAAAAATGAAGGACAAGATATTTATAGTGGTTCAAGCTTCTAACAAGCTCTACATCCACTACGTTAGCTCCCACTAAGGATTTTCAAACAATTCACTACTGAATTTGTTCCCTTTTCTAGGCTTAGGAGGAAACCGTTACAAAACGATCAAGCTTTCTACCTACCCAAAACTTCATCAAAATGACTCACTTACAAGGAATTGTTAGCAAACTTAAATTGACCTCTCAAATAGGCTTATATGTTGCCCAATTACAAGTGAACTCTCCTCAAACATAAAATAAAAGATTACAACAAAAAATCACAAGTTTGGTACAAGGGTTTGACTCTAAAAAGCTCAAAGAGATTGGATTTTTGCTTGAATGCTTCTCACTTGATGAATAGTTATTGTTGTAGCTTTTGAGACTTGCTTTTATATCCCCTCATTGATTTCTAATCGTTTGGGTAGCTAAGATCATAAATAGAGCCGTTGAAGACTATTTTTCTCGCAATAAATGCACTTCTGGTGCAGGGCATATCAGTACATGGAAGCCCCGTATTGGTACCTGTAAGACAGAAACTAGTCGTTGCAAGAGTAAATGTAGGGGCATATCGATACGCGGGGAGGCGTATCGAAACGATCTTAGTGTAAATGGGGGTCGTATCGAAACGGCTAGGCCGCGTCAGTACGATTTTTGCTCACTAGAATCTGATGAAAAAGTCTTGGGAAAAAAGTATCAGTACGCTTTAAGGGCGTATCGATACGGAAATCTTGTTTTTACAAAAGCGTGTCGAAATGGATGTCACTCGTATCAATGCGATAGAACTGAAATTTAAAGCTTTAACTGACACTCAACGATCAAAAAATTTGATACAAAAATTCTAAAAATCTTAAGACCCCGTATCGGTATGTTGACGTGTCGTACCGAAATTGAGGATCGGTGCGCCTAAGACATGTACCAAAACTCATTTGTGTAAAGCCCAATTTGAAGGTTGTATCAAAATGGACAAGCTCGTATCGCAACATCGTATTGAAACGGGGTAAGCCTTATCAAAACGATATGCTCAATTAAAATTCAAGTAGCCAAAATTTGTATCGAAACGCTATAGGGTGTATCGGTATGCTTGGGCGATTTTGTAAAGTTTGGCTTGAAAACACTTAAAAAGTTTTGGGGTTTAAGTTTTGACTTTAAGTGAGACTTTTGAGTACTTAAAAATTTATTTACTTTTACAAATTAATCCTCAATTAATTTGTTATATCAAAATCAAACATAGGTTTTACAGTACTGTTGTGAATCGATTTGCCTCATGCAGTCAATAAATGATAGTTCTCTAAGGTTGGATTTCTATCTTGGTTGGTTGTATTGTTTATTTATTTTTGGACGTTGTGATGCTCTGCGTTTAAGCGACATAAATATGGTGCACTCTTTTTTCTTCATTTAAGATTAGAGTGGTTTCTTAATGAGACTCGTGTCTTTGTCTTGTATGTACAAATCTCTACAGTAAAATCATACAAATTTCCTTTTAAAAAAACATGTCTTGGCTTATTCTCATGCTACCTTCTATTTATTTCTTGCCAAATAATAGTTAAATCCACACCAGACAATCTAATTACAGTTACCTGCTAAAATTTACCTTTACCATGTTGTTGAACCCAGTTAAGCAACTCCATCCAACAATTATGTGAAGACAAAATCCTGCAAGCTTGTAAAATCAACTCCCGAACCTGCTTAGCAAAAATACACTTTCTAAATAAATAATAACGTGTGTCCAGTTGAGTTCCACAGAGTAAACAAACTGAATCAATGTGACAACCCAAACCAACATTCTATTTTTGGTTGGACTAGTGTTGTTAGTGAAATTATGGTGTGATAAGTGTATTTTTTTTTAATGGCAGGTTGTGTTATTTAGTTCAATTTTTTTT
The DNA here is from genome assembly GCA_958450335.1 of Hibiscus tridactylites. Lineage (NCBI taxonomy): Eukaryota > Viridiplantae > Streptophyta > Magnoliopsida > Malvales > Malvaceae > Hibiscus > Hibiscus tridactylites. The sequence continues at coordinate 43,758,882 of OY288274.1, read as the reverse complement.
ATTTTTTAATGAGCAAAATATTTTTGTTTCGACTTTTTATAAAGATATTTACGTTCTTAAAAAGAATTACGATCATACCAACATTAATATAGCAAATCGCATCAGAATGTTTAAACGAGAGTAATATTAGGATTGATAGCTTTTAAATATCTTATAAAAAATATTAACTTTAAATAATAAATTAATAAATAGACTTATAAATGAACTAATTAATAAATAAACTTATTAATGAATATAAACATATTAAACGCAGTCTTGCTTAAATCAATTTATTAAATAAAGGAATGCATTTTTTCATATATTCATTTAATCATCTTTAGGGATGTAAAAACATGTAATCGGACAGGTTTCAGGTCGGGTTCTGTCAGGTCGGGTAAAATCGGATACAGGTCATTTCAGGTAAAAAAATATTTTTTGACTCGACTCGGGTCTGGTGCGGGTCCATTGCAATCAGGTAATTTGCAGGTCGGGTCCATTTCAGGTCGGGTCAATTTTCAGGTCGGGTCCATTTCAGGTCAAACTCGTTGCAGATCGGGTAAAAACAGGTCGGGTAAAATCAGTTAATTGGCAGGTAAATTGCAGGTCGGGTAAATTTCAGGTCGGGTTCATTTCAGTTCGGGTTCATTTCAGGTCGGTTTCATTTCAGGTCGGGTAATTTTAGGTCGTCGGGTTCATTTCAGGTCGGGTTAATTCAGGTTCACCAGCAATGAACAATTTTGAATAAAAACAAAGTTTTATGGACTATAGTGAAAAAATAATAATAAATAAGAGCTAATTTGGACTAAAATAAAATTTTATGGACTATAATAGGCTCAATTTTGAATAAAAACAAAGTTTTATGGACTATAGTGAAAATATAATAAATAAGAGTTAATTTGAAGTAAAAATAAAGTTTTAAGAACTCAATTGAATTGAATTAAAACTTAAAGGACTTGAATAAAAAATTTATATAATATAAAGGGCTTTATTTATAATTTACCCCAAATTGAAATTCAATTTTGGAATTGATTCAAAATAAATTTTCCCGCCCATATATATTATAATTTAATATTATTTATTAATTATTATAATATAATATAACTTATTAATTATTATAATAACTTTATAAGTATAAATATATGTGATTATGTTTATATATATGTATTTTTATGTATTCACATGTACATAAATTACAATATATAATTATATATTATACAAACATGTATGTATTTATGTACATGTAATGTATTATACATAAATACATGTATATGTATATACATAATACATACTATGATACTAACAACATACATGTATATATACATGTATATGTATATATATATATTATACAAACATATGTATATATTAAATTATTAATACATTATACATATAACATATCATACATAATAATGAATACATATTATACAAATATATGTATGTTAATATATAATATATAATGTACATGTATATATATATGTATATATATGTGTATATATGTATATAAATACATAAATATACATATAAAATATATGTATATATACAAATATATGTATTTATAAAATTATAAAATATATGTATTTATATATGTATTTAAATACATAAATTGAATTGAACTAAAACTTAAAGGACTTAAATGAAAAACATCTAAAATTTAAAGGGCCACAAAATATTTAGCCCATCTAAAATTCAAAGGGCTACAAAATATTTAGCCCATCTAAAATTTTTAGCCCAAAGCCCAACAATTAATAATATTTATTAATTATTATATTTAGTCCATCTAAAATATTTAGTCCAAAGCCCAACAATTAATAATCATTATTTATTATTGATATTATTAATTATTATAAATAGGTGGTGGGATATGAGCCCAAAGGCCCAAGGCCCAAACTATTATTAACTATTAATTATTATTAATTATTATATTATAAATACATTATATAACTTATAAGTTATAAGTTTATATATATATATTATATTTATACATTATAGGTTTTAGGGCCCATCTAAAATAAATGGGTGGTGGGATATGAGCTTAAAAGCCCAATGCCCAAACTATTACTAATTATTATTTATTATTAATTATTATATTATAAATATATTATATAACTTATAACTTATAAGATATATATATATATATATATTATATTTATACATTACAGGTTTTAGGGGCCCATCTCAAATAAATGGGTAGTGGGATATGAGCCCAAAGGCCAAAGGCTCAAACTATTAGTAATTATTTTTTATTATTAATTATTATATTATAAATACATTATATAACTTATAAGTTATAAGTTTATATATATATATATATATATATTATATTTATACATTATAGGTTTTAGGCCCATCTAAAATAAATGGGTGGTGGGATATAAGCTCAAAGGCCCAAGGCCCAAACTATTACTAATTATTAATTATTATATTATAAATACATTATATAACTTATAAGTTATACAAGTTTATATATATATATATATGTACATTATAGGTTTTAGGGGCTCATCTCAAATAAATGGATGGTGGGATATGAGCCCAATAGCCCAAAGCCCAAATTATTACGAATTATTAATTATTATATTATAAATACATTATATAACTTATAAGTTATAAGTTTATATATATATATATATATATATATATATATATATATATATATATATATATATATATATATATATATACATTATAGGTTTTAGGCCCATCTAAAATAAGGCCTAAACCCTATAATTGAGGCGCTTGTGGAAATAAAAAAATTCCACCGCCAGTGTATAGGATATTAATCATATATAAATTATAAGTTATAAGTTTATATAATATATATATATATTATATATTATATTTATACATTATAGGTTTTAGGGGTTCATCTCAAATAAATGGGTGGTGGGATATGAGCCCAAAGGCCCAAGGCCCAAACTATTTCTAATTATTAATTATTATTAATTATTATATTATAAATACATATTTTAACTTATAACTTATAAGTTTATATATATATATATATTATATTTATACATTATAGGTTTTAGGGGTCATCTCAAATAAATGGGTGGTGGGATATGAGCCCAAAGGCCCAAGGCCCAAACTATTACTAATTATTATTTATTTTTAATTATTATATTATAAATACATTATATAAATTATAAGTTATAAGTTTATATATATATATATATATATATATTATAAGTTTTAGGGGCCCATCTCAAATAAATGGGTGGTGGGATATGAGCCCAAAGGCCCAATGCCCAAACTATTACTAATTATTATTTATTATTAATTATTATATTATAAATACATTATATAACTTTTAAGTTTTATATATATATATATATATATATATATTATATTTATACATTATAAGTTTTAGGGGCCCATCTCAAATAAATGGGTGGTGGGATATGAGCCCAAGGCACAAGGCCCAAACTATTACTAATTATTATTTATTATTAATTATTATATTATAAATACATTATATAACTTATAAGTTATAAGTTTATATATATATATATATATATATATATATATATATATATATATATATTATATTTATACATTATAGGTTTTAGGCCCATCTAAAATAAATGGGTGGTGGGATATAAGCCCAAAGGTCCAAGGCCCAAACTATTACTAATTATTAATTATTATATTATAAATACATTATATAACTTATAAGTTATACAAGTTTATATATATATATATATATATATATATATATATATTATAGGTTTTAGGGGCTCATCTCAAATAAATGGGTGGTGGGATATGAGCCCAAAGGCCCAAGGCCCAAATTATTACTAATTATTAATTATTATATTATAAATACATTATATAACTTATAAGTTATAAGTTTATATATATAATATATATATTATATTTATACATTATAGGTTTTAGGGGCCCATCTCAAATAAATGGGTGGTGGGATATGAGCCCAAAGGCCCAATGCCCAAACTATTACTAATTATTATTTATTATTAATTATTATATTATAAATACATTATATAACTTTTAAGTTTTATATATATATATATGTATATTATATTTATACATTATAAGTTTTAGGGGCCCATCTCAAATAAATGGGTGGTGGGATATGAGCCCAAGACCCAAACTATTACTAATTATTATTTATTATTAATTATTATATTATAAATACATTATATAACTTATAAGTTATAAGTTTATATATATATATATATATATATATTATATTTATACATTATAGGTTTTAGGCCCATCTAAAATAAATGGGTGGTGGGATATAAGCCCAAAGGCCCAAGGCCCAAACTATTACTAATTATTAATTATTATATTATAAATACATTATATAACTTATAAGTTATACAAGTTTATATATATATATATATATATATATATATATATATATATTATAGGTTTTAGGGGCTCATCTCAAATAAATGGGTGGTGGGATATGAGCCCAAAGGCCCAAGGCCCAAATTATTACTAATTATTAATTATTATATTATAAATACATTATATAACTTATAAGTTATAACTTATAAGTTATATATATAATATATATATTATATTTATACATTATAGGTTTTAGGGGCCCATCTCAAATAAATGGGTGGTGGGATATGAGCCCATAGGCCCAAGGCCCAAACTATTACTAATTATTATTTATTATAAATTATTATATTATAAATACATTATATAAATTATAAGTTATAAGTTTATATATATAATATATATATATATTATATTTATAAATTATAGGTTTTAGGGACCCATCTCAAATAAATGGGTGGTGGGATATAAGCCCAAAGGTTTAAGGCCCAAACTATTACTAATTATTAATAAACAAATATTTCAAAACAACATTCTTTGCCATGGGTTTTGACAACCCTAATCATCTTAATAAACAAATATTTCAAAACAACATTCTTTGCCATGGGTTTTGACAACCCTAATCATCTTAATAAACAAATATTTCAAAACAACATTCTTTAACGAGAAAACAGCAGCATATACAAACGAATAAAAACTAGTGAGAGACTCTCTGCCTTCTCTCTACACTATTAGGGTTTTGATTTTTCCTGCCATGGGTGGCGCCGCATGCCTCTGTTGGGCGCGGTAGTCACACCCACCTTTTTCTTTCTCCTCGGTTTTGCTCCTCTTTTGTTCTGTTTTTTTTGTTATCGTTTGTTCATTTTACCTTTTCTCTATTTTTGTCTCGGCCAGTTTTGTGGAGACATTCGATTTTTCGTTGGGAGTTTCATCTCCCCAGCGTCGGTTGTACCACTCCCGAAGGTCAACTTCGATGGAGATAGGTTTTCTGTTCGAATTTACTTTGACTCTTTTTTTAGGTTTGAAGATCTGCTATCCCACTCTTCATCTTTTTCAGGTGCTTTTTGCTGCTCCGACGGTCTTACTGTCGCAAAAAAAGTTTGGTTTCATGTGGTCGTTTTGGCCTTATTTTACCGTCTCACAACCCGAGCCCTTGGATTCAGGAATGGACCGAGGGTGCTGAGGGGGCAACCGCACCCCTTAAAATTTTGAAAATCATATATGATTTAGAAAAAAATTTAAAAATTTTCTGTATTTTATATTAAAAATTTATTTTTACCCGCTAAACTTTTATAAGTTCACCGCATAGAAATTTATAAGTTCGCACCCCCTAACCTAAAGTACTGGGTCCGTCCCTGCTTGATCACCTGTCGATTTATCCTACCGCCAAGGAACTCTCGTTCGATGAACCCATTGTAGGTTCAAATTTACAGTATCGTTCCTCCTATTTTAGTGGTTTTCTACTGCTTGTTTTTTTTCCGGTGGTTGTCAGCTCTTTTTTCAAACCTTATGTGTTTGTCCTTTTTGAGGCCTTGTTGTTTTCAAGCATGCGTACTTTTATTTTTCTTTTTTTGTTGTAATGCTCAGTTTTTTCTATGAATGAAATCTGGTGTTATTATTTCAAAACAAAATATCAGTATTTACAATCTACTTTTTCCCCTTCATTGTTCCATTTTCTTTATGTTGACAAGACAATGGTCAGTACTGAAATCATGGAGAGACCAACGTGCTATAATGGAGTAAACATTTACTCCTTTTTTAATTTTATTTATAAAAAAAGTTAAAAAAATTAGAAAATATAATAAAAGTTGTTGAGTTTTTCGAGGGACTAATTTAATGAGATATGAAGATTATTATTTTACACTCAATGAAATTATAATTCACTCATTCTATTTAGGTATGTAAATGAACTGAGCTTAAATAAAAAAAGAATGTGTTGTGTTTGTTTTTTTTTGTTCAAAAGACTACTTCATTTCATGCTCAAGGTCAAATTACACAGTTAAGATACAAGACGGGGAGGAGGCAGAGCCCCACAAAATTAGACCCCGATGGTTCTTAGCAAGTTTGGCTAGTCGGTCGGCAGCTTGATTACAAGACCGAGGAACAAAAGTAAAGATGCAAGAAATGAAGAATCTAGATGTGGTTCTGATATCCTCTTCCACGGCAGCTGTGGTCCAATCGGACAGGGCACCCTTTTTGATCCTTTCGATCATAGCTTTACAGTCTGTTTCGATAAAAATATTGTTGAAGCCAAAGCGGGCAGCCATCGAAATACCCAGTCTTATGGCCAAAGCTTCGACCACCGCGGCGCAGGAAGCAACATAAGAGTCAGTAAACCCATGAAGAAACGATATGAAGTTGTTTCGAGCAAGGTGACAAAATGTGGTGAAATTCTGTGAAAGCTCGTTCTGCCCGCAACCAAACATCCCATGGTTGGTCTTTCAGGTTCTCATAAATCAGCACATTCCTAGACTTCCAAAGGGACCAAAAAAGGAAAGCGATCAGGGCACATCCATCATCGAACATCCCTAATTGGCGTAATCCATTTATTTTACACCACCATTTCGAGAAGCCAAGAAAGCCAACAGAGGACGGGGAATAGCTGAAGCATGATGCCTTCCCAACCCCCTATGCAAACGAGCAAAAGAAAAGAAGATGTTCGACCGATTCTCCACTCTCCCCACATCGTGGGCGGCAATCTGAATCTTGGAAATTTCTATGAAAACGTGATGCCAGAGTACCTTTTGTATGGACAATGTTGAGATTTTAGGGGCTCGATTCGATCAACCGTTCTTGCTCGCCAAGTGTGGAGAAGTTGGATAATTGGGTGTTTTAGTGAGAGGTGAAAATTAGGCAATTTGACACACGGATTTATAGTGGTTCAACCTTCTAACCAAGGTCTACATCCACTACCTTAGCTCCCCACTAAGGATTTCCAACAAATTCACTAAGAATTTCGTCCCCTTTTCTCGGATTAGGAGGAAATCGTTACAACCCTCAAAGCTTTTTACCCAAAGCTTTAAGGAACACTCTCTTTACAAAGAAAGACTTAGCAAAACAGAAATCTCTCTAAAAGGTGTTTGTTTGCAATTCTAAGCACTCACCCAAAACCTAAACACTTGAGCAAATTTAACAATGTAAGCTCACAAGTGTAGTCTAAGCAAGAAATGAACAATTAAAGCTCTAGACAAATTTTGACATCATAATGTTGTAACAATTGAAGCATTAACCATTACAAGATGCTTGAAGGTCCCTTTTATACTCTCAATTGAGTTTGTAGCCGTTACTAGCCATTGGGGATGATTTGGAGCCGTTGAGGACTTTATTTCCCTTCATAAATGTTGTTATGCAGTCATCCGTATCGATACGCTTGGATCCGTATCGGTACGGCCTTCATTAGAAACTAGCCGTTGGGCTCTTGCTAGCCTGGCGTATCGATACGCTTGAGGGCGTATCGGTACAGGTTCATTTTTAAATGACCGTTGGGAAATAGCCGTTGGGGTTGGTTGAAAGGGGATCGGTACGCTTACCAGGCGTATCGAAACGATCCTGATCCGTATCGAAACGACCAAGCCTGTTTCGATACGGGTTTTGGCAGTGACCAAACTTGGGCAAAAAGGTATCGGTACGGGTACAACCGTATCGATACGGGTACTTTGAAAACACAAGTTTGGCTATTAAAAACATGAAAAATCTTGCCAAAAACCTATTAAAATACCTCAAACATAATTCTAAGTTGTTTTGACTTAAAAACAAGTTTTAAATTATTTTCAAATTAGTCCAAAACATTTTTCAATTATTTTATCAAAACACTAGTTCTACAAACAATATTATGGCATATCTTCTAGAGAAAAGATCGAATTTTTGCAGGAACCCCTAAGCTCCAGATAGAGTTCCAGAATTTCTTACTCGCACTTGGATCCTCGCTAGGAGAAGGATTACCATGATCCTTAGAGGAAGCCTCAATAAACCTATATCTCGAACGTGCTGAGTACTCTATATTCCTCGTGCCAGACCAGATGAACGAATCCTTAACCTAGGGCCCACCAATCGGAATGGTAAGAATTGCCTTGGCTTCTATCAGATTAAACAGATCTTGGATCTTTGATTCGTTCCATGACCGACCATCAGGGTTCATGAGACTGCTTACGGTTGGTGAAGAGGAGTCTTGAGGGATAGGAGTGGAGATTCGAAAAGTAGGTAAATCTGGGACAAAGTTATCCTTCCAAGTTGAAATGAATTTACCATTCCCAACTCTCCATAGGCATCCTGTAACCCTTTAGACCCGCCTATGCGTTACAACGGATCCTATGAAGTCACATTAGGGTCACAAGAGCGACCCACAGTAAAAATACACATAAAAACATATTTATTTCTTCAAAACACTTATTAAACTGTAAAACCAACTTCTGTTTAAAAATATTATTTCGGTATGTCATTTAAACACCTAATAAAAACTTCATAAAGTATTTTACAGACACTGTCATAAAACAATACATGACATACATGCCCACTAACTATACATTACCGTACTCCAAAAGCAACGCCGAGAGAACTCCAAACACTGACGTCAAACGTTATGCCAAGATATATTCCTTTAACCTGCGATGGTAAAAACAACGTGAGCTTGGAAAAGCTCAGTAATACAAAACTACCAAAAGATGCTATAAGCTCATGCAGATATATGGTAGGCATAACATTTTCATAATGTTCCACGCGATAATAGTCTATATTACTGTTCTACTATTTCGAGGTTGCATCATACTCGAGAATAACGGTATTTGTTCTTTAATCAGACCTTGAGAAGTAGACGGGAATTATATAGGCTGGTAACATATGAGGTAGGAATCAGAGAGTTTGACGTCTAGTGCATTCCAACGGTGCAACATTAATGCCCGAAGTGTAACAATGCAATAAATCTTTTTATTTCAAATACATTTGTTTCAAGTAGCCATAAAGTTCATTTTTAATTCTATATTTACCCTCCAACCATACTCCAGTATATAGTTTCCCCAGTGCGGTATCATGTACATGCATTAACCCGAGCCCATTGGGCATGGGTACCATCCTAAGGATATACCTTAGAATACGGGCGACCCTTGCCGAAGCATAGGAACCGAAAACGGGCGGACCTGGCCAAAGCCTAGGATCCGAAACGGGCGGACCTGGCCGAAGCTTGGGATCCAAAAACGGGGGGACCTAGCCGAAGCTTAGGATCCAAATACGAGCGGACTTACCAGCTGGATCAGGGCTGAGCCGACGGTAACTTCATATCATGTCCCAATTACCCCAGTGAATCAGATCATCAATAGTTCATTAATCAATAACTGTATTTTTAGTAATACCTTATCCATACAACATGTTTGTCATATCGGGTGCATATGCATATATCAGAAATACAGTACGGTCATGCTTAATTTATAAAACATGTCATGTGAGTTCATATATGTCAATCAAGTGCACGTGATCGGTATTATAACATGTAAAATAGTATGCAAAACAGTCATGTGGCACATATGGAACACACTAGGTGGAACAATTTTTTCCTTGGAGATACTTGACATTTACGGAAGAGAACACATTAAACTTTTGACAATTGAACGGATCTTTGAAACAAGGCCCCTATTAAAAGAGGGGTTTGTACTAACGGTTCAAACCAGATAGTCAGGAGATGATACATCAAGATCTTAAGAGTTTAGGCATATCATGAGTGATTTAGCCATTTAAGCCTACCAGGGGCATTATGGTCATTTATCATACACGGGCATTTTGGTAATTTATACCAACAGGGCGTAAACAGTGGCTCGAAAAATTAATAGATGCTCATCAGGTTTCCAACCAAGCATTCAAAGGTTTCCATGTCAAGATCTCTCACGATATCAGATACATTCAGGGTTATTTTGATCACATTGGCCATTGAGGGCATTTTGGTCATTTAACTATTATAGGGGACTTTGTAACTTAGCCCAATCATGAGGAAATTATGATTCACGATATTTAAAATTTCCAGAAGTTTATCGAGCCTCCAAAACCATTCGAACTAACATATTCCAACTTTGCATTACTAACCAACCCTTCTAATGTATCAGGATGTATCGTATATCGGAATGGTTGCTTTCATATTTCACCACAAGACTTGCCACAGAGTAGTCGAACTAATACTTTGTGCGGAAAAACTTCCATTCTTATATTAATATCAGGAGTGATTGACGTACATGGGTCATGCTTCAACCCATATGGGCATTTAAGTCATTTTCAACTTTATTGGCATTTCCAGAATTTATCAAGGGCAATTTACTTATTCTAGTCAAAAAGGGGTATTTCAGTCATTCTGAAGCTCGGGATATCCATCATTTCTGTTAATTGAACCATTTATAGCATTTCAATCATTTAAGTACCCGTGGGTGTTTCAGCCATCCAAGAAATTTCGGCACCTCCAATCACTTCATTTATTTCAGAACTCAAAGGTTTATCCATTGATCTGGTTGATTTGCAAACCCCGGTGTCCGAGGATACTTCAGCCCTTTTTGCTCAATAATATCATTCCGATTATTTTAACCATATCATTATTTCCAGTATTTTTAGTCATTTCAATAAATTTCGAATTTTGAGTCACTTGCTCAATTCGTGGGTATGAATAAATTCCTTCGAATCTATAGTCGAAGATTCATTCTAAAACCAAGGAGACCTATCACCTTACCATAGCTTTTCAAGTAGTTCGAGGTTCTCAGATGAATCATGTTGTTTTACCATATTTAGCGTAGATTTCTAGATCGCTTCTGACTTCAATGGTATTTTAGTCATTCTCATACCTTGAAGGCATTTTCGTAATTTCATATCCAAATATTTTTTTACATTTTATCATTTGACACTAATAGTCAGATTTGGAGATTAATTGTTTTATTAATTACTTATTGAACTCCAGATCCTTCTGATTTATTGATCTTCTTATTCGAGCATTGCAATTTTATCTAGAATATCATACCTGTTTCCATATTCGGTTTGACTTGAGCAGAATTAACAGTACCCATCATCATTTTTATGCATGCATTAACAAATACCAACATGCTCATAAAGCATACAAGAGGTAGTAGTGTATTACCTTAACTTCGAGCTGCAACAGTCGATTTATGATGCCTCATTCGATTGCACTCGAACCCGAATTCGATGTCCCATAATATTTCGGATATGTAGATACGTGGGTACCTTTAATAGAACAATACCTTTAATCAGTCCTCATTTACATCGGTCTTAAACTAGATATTTAACTTATGCACTCTTGGGTTCGAAGTCAAATTCAGAGGCTTCCGGGTTAGAGTTTGCGAAACGGACTTCAAAATCGGACTCAGGACGTCGAAAAACATAAAATAAGACTTTTCGGAAAAAGTTGACCTTTTGGTCAAAGTCATCGCTGACGTCAGTAGTCAAAGTCAACGCTGACGTCATGCTGACGTCACTGGTTGACCGGGTTGACTCACTGGGTTGACTCGAGCGAGTTGACTCACTGGGTTGACTCAGTCAACGGGTCGGGTCGGGTCAACGAGTCGGTCAACGGGTCTTGGTTTACTGTTGGGCTGGGCCGGTTTAGGTTGGACCGGTTCAAGAGGACCGACCAACGGGTGGGCCGGCCGGTTCAATGGCTACCGTCCAAGGCTGCCGGAAATCGCCCCGGACAGCGCGTGTGAACCACGCGTAGCCTAAAACGGCCCGAAAATGCACCAAAATGCATATTTCCGATTCGATTCATCCAACCAACATGTCTATTACCCAGAAATTGAACAAAAACTTACCAAACTTACCCATTTCGGACTGAAAAGGCTTAAGAGCGACGAAGCTCCAGCAAGGCCTCAAACGGCGACGATCAGACGATCCCTGGCAGGGTTTTGCTCGTTGTAACCTTGAGATGACGATGGCGGCCACCACTTCACGACCCGGTGCCTATGGTGGCCGGAAACAACGAAGAATGAAGGTGCGAAAATCCTAGGTTAGACGAACCTAAAATCTTCGATTTTCGGCGATTGGGGCAATGATTGTGAGAGTGGTTAAGGGGCTTTTGATCGGGGTGAGGAGGCTGTTTCAAGGGCACCGGCGGTGAGCGACACGGCGCGGCGGTGAGGCTAACGGACGGTGATCGGGTTTTGGGAGGTGTAGGGTCGATGGGTGAGGAAGATGGTTCTGGAAGGTTTGCCCCCTTTTTTTGGATATGTATTAAATGTGGCAGGTGGGGGGTTTAACCGATTTATTAAATTCAGATACAAAAAAAAAGTTTAGTTCAAAAGTAACTCAAGGCAAGCTTAGACTAGAAATGGTCTTGGGTCAAACGGTAAATGCTTCAGCATTTCACTCCAAAGGTCCAGGGTTCGAATCCATTTGATAGCACTTTCTCTTTTCTCCTTTTTTTTCACCATGATTATCAGGGTGTTACAGTTCTCTCCTCCTAAAAGAAATTTCGTCCTCGAAATTTACTAATCAGAGAGTTGCAGAAACTATTCTTTCATCAAATCTTGTACTGAACTTATCCATTAGAGCATCATTGTTTCTCGGGACTCACAAACAATCACAGATCAATCTGGGAGTGTCCTTAGTTACTCAAATTGACTTTGAACCCATAATCATCCCATCATACATTTTGGACTAATTAATCAGGATATAACAACGGAACCCATACGAAATTCATGTGGTGCCAAAGAAACACTTGTTTTATAACCTTTATAATAAATGATCTATGTCATGGATAAGAAACTTCTCCCGGTACCACAAAAGTTAATCATACAACCCGACATCATCTCTTCTAAAACAAAATTACTCTACTAGATTGACCATCGATTTATGAATGAAGAACTATATCTGGAATACATACAGGTACTCAAAGGCCTCAAGAGAGCCCTTCGAAATCAAGATGTTAACCTCAAATTTCATTTAGAATCGATATGTAGCAGAACAATATGCCACTTTTTTTATAAGGTCTTTCTTCAAGACGATCAAACATAACCAAAGTTTTAAATAGATGTCACATACCTTCAGCGTAATACTCCAATAATTGTTTACTTCGTGCATAACAGAGTCACCGCATAATCTATACTTTCACCAATCTCGCAGTCACCTTTCTTTTAAATTTGTAATACTTTTATCAAATTTTTGTCAGAATATTTTCAAACACACTTATTATCACCGAGCTACTTTACTTGTAATCTTATATCGATTTCCTCGTTTGATCAAACATTTATTCTTAATATGTTTCAGATCTTCTATTTCACATGCATAAACCATCTCAGGTTCTCTATCCAGATTCAAATCCATCAATTTAATCCAATTCATAGACAAACATTATCGATATTCCTTTCTAGTACAGATAGAGCTATTATGGATAGAAGGGTTAGATACACTTATTACAAGAAAAGATTCAACATCGGAGTCTCGGCATAGAGGAGTACGATTATGATCTAGGGGCATGCACAGACCAGACACCCTATGACAGAAGATCGGCCGATCTACCCAGAATGACGCAACTCTAAGCTCTGATACCACTAAATGTAACCCCTTATACCCGTCTATGCATTACAACGGATCCTAGGAAGTCACATTAGGGTCACAAGAGCGACCCACAGTAAAAATACACATAAAAACATTTTTATTTCTTCAAAACACTTATTAAACTATAAAACCAACTTCTGTTTAAAAATATTATTTTGGTATGTCATTTAAACACATAATAAAAACTTCATAAAGTATTTTACAGACACTGTCATAAAACAGTACATGACATACATTCCCACTAACTATACAGTACCGTACACCAAAAGCAACGCCAAGAGAACTCCAAACACTAACGTCAAACGTTATGCCAAGATATATTCCTTTAACATGCGATGGTAAAAACAACGTGAGCTTGAAAAAGCTCAGTAATACAAAACTACCAAAAGATGCTATAAGCTCATGCAGATATATGGTAGGCATAACATTTTCATGATGTTCCACGCGATAATAGTCTCTATTACTGTTCTACTATTTCGAGGTTACATCATACTCGAGAATAACGGTATTTGTTCTTTAATCAGACCTTGAGAAGTAGACGGGAATTATATAGGCTGGTAACATATGAGGTAGGAATCAGAGAGTTTGACGTCTAGTGCGTTCCAACGGTGCAACATTAATGCACGAAGTGTAACAATGCAGTAAATCTTTTTATTTCAAATACATTTGTTTCAAGTAGCCATAAAGTTCATTTTTACGTCTATATTTACCCTCCAACCATACTCCAGTATATAGTTTCCCCAGTGCGGTATCATGTACAGGCATTAACCCGAGCCCATTGGGCGTGGGTACCATCCTAAGGATATACCTTAGAATACGGGCGGCCCTTGCCGAAGCATAGGAACCGAAAACGGGCGGACCTGGCCAAAGCCTAGGATCCGAAACAGGCGGACCTGGCCGAAGCCTGGGATCCGAAAACGGGCGGACCTAGCCGAAGCTTAGGATCCGAATACGAGCGGACTTACCAGCTGGATCAGGGCTGAGCCGACGGTAACTTCATATCATGTCCCAATTACCCCAGTGAATCAGATCATCAATAGTTCATTAATCAATAACTGTATTTTTAGTAATACCTTATCCATACAACATGTTTGTCATATCGGGTGCATATGCACATATCAGAAATACAGTACGGTCATGCTTAATTTATAAAACATGTCATGTGAGTTCATATATGTCAATCAAGTGCACGTGATCGGTATTATAACATGTAAAATAGTATGCAAAACAATCATGTGGCACACATGGAACGCACTAGGTGGAACAATTTATTCCTTGGAGATACTTGACATTTACGGAAGAGAACACATTAAACTTTTGACGATTGAACGGATCTTTGAAACAAGGCCCCTATTAAAAGAGGGGTTTGTACTAACGGTTCAAACCAAATAGTCCGGAGATGATACATCAAGATCTTAAGAGTTTAGGCATATCATGAGTGATTTAGCCATTTAAGCCTACCAGGGGCATTATGGTCATTTATCATACACGGGCATTTTGGTAATTTATACTAACAGGGCGTAAACAGTGGCTCGAAAAATTAATAGATGCTCATCAGGTTTCCAACCAAGCATTCAAAGGTTTCCATGTCAAGATCTCTCACGATATCAGATACATTCAGGGCTATTTTGATCACTTTGGCCATTGAGGGCATTTTGGTCATTTAACTATTATAGGGGACTTTGTAACTTAGCCCAATCATGAGGAAATTATGATTCACGATATTTAAAATTTCCAGAAGTTTATCGAGCCTCCAAAACCATTCGAACTAACATATTCCAACTTTGCATTACTAACCAACCCTTCTAATGTATCAGGATGTATCGTATATCGGAATGGTTGCTTTCATATTTCACCACAAGACTTGCCACAGAGTAGTCGAACTAATACTCTGTGCGGAAAAACTTCCATTCTTATATTAATATCAGAAGTGATTGACGTACATGGGTCAAGCTTCAACCCATATGGGCATTTAAGTCATATTCAACTTTATTGGCATTTCCAGAATTTATCAAGGGCAATTTACTTATTCTAGTCAAAAATGGGTATTTCAGTCATTCTGAAGCTCGGGATATCCATCAATTCTGTTAATTGAACCATTTATAGCATTTCAATCATTTAAGTACCCGTGGGTGTTTCAGCCATCCAAGAAATTTCGGCACCTCCAATCACTTCATTTATTTCAGAACTCAAAGGTTTATCCATTGATCTGGTTGATTTGCAAACCCCAGTGTCCGAGGATACTTCAGCCCTTTTTGCTCAATAATATCATTCCGATTATTTTAACCATATCATTATTTCCAGTATTTTTAGTCATTTCAATAAATTTCGAATTTTGAGTCACTTGCTCAATTCGTGGGTATGAATAAATTCCTCCGAATCTATAGTCGAAGATTCATTCTAAAACCAAGGAGACCTAACACCTTACCATAGCTTTCCAAGTAGTTCGAGGTTTTCAGATGAATCATGTTGTTTTACCATATTTAGCGTAGATTTCTAGATCGCTTCTGATTTCAATGGTATTTTAGTCATTCTCATACCTTGAGGGCATTTTCGTAATTTCATATCCAAATATTTTTTTACATTTTATCATTTGACACTAATAGTCGGATTTGGAGATTAATTGTTTTATTAATTACTTATTGAACTCCAGATCCTTCTGATTTATTGATCTTCTTATTCGAGCATTGCAATTTTATCTAGAATATCATACACGTTTCCATATTCGGTTTGACTTGAGCAGAATTAACAGTACTTATCATCATTTTTATGCATGCATTAACAAATACCAACATGCTCATAAAGCATACAAGAGGTAGTAGTGTATTACCTTAACTTTGAGCTGCAACAGTCGATTTATGATGCCTCATTCGATTGCACTCGAACCCGAATTTGATGTCCCATAATATTTCGGATATGTAGATACGTGGGTACCTTCAATAGAACAATACCTTTAATCAGTCCTCATTTACATCGGTCTTAAACTAGATATTTAACTTATGCACTCTTGGGTTCGAAGTCAAATTCAGAGGCTTTCGGGTTAGAATTTTGCGAAACGGGCTTCAAAGTCGGACTCAGGACGTCGAAAAACATAAAATAGGACTTTTTTGGAAAAAGTTGACTTTTTGGTCAAAGTCGACGCTGACGTCAGTAGTCAAAGTCAACGCTGATGTCATGCTGACGTCACTGGTTGACCGGGTTGACTCACTGGGTTGACCGGGTTGACTCACTGGGTTGACTCGGGCGAGTTGACTCACTGGGTTGACTCAGTCAACGGGTCGGGTCGGGTCAACGGGTCGGGTCGGTCAACGGGTCTTGGTTTACTGTTGGGCTGGGCCGGTTTAGGTTGGACCGGTTCAAGAGGACTGACCAACGGGTGGGCCGGCCGGTTCAATGGCTACCGTCCAAGGCTGCCGGAAATCGCCCCGGACGGCGCATGTGAACCACGCGCAGCCTAAAACGGCCCGAAAATGCACCAAAATGCATATTTCCGATTCGATTCATCCAACCAACATGTCTATTACCCAGAAATTGAACAAAAACTTACCAAACTTACCCATTTCGGACTGAAAAGGCATAAAAGCGACGAAGCTCCGGCGAGGCCTCAAACGGCGACGATCGGACGATCCCTGGCAGGGTTTTGCTCGCTGTAACCTTGAGATGACGATGGCGGTCACCACTTCACGACCCGGTGCCTATGGTGGCCGGAAACAACAAAGAATGAAGGTGCGAAAATCCTAGGTTAGACGAACCTAAAATCTTCGATTTTCGGTGATTGGGGCAATGATTGTGAGAGTGGTTAAGGGGCTTTTGATCGGGGTGAGGAGGCGGTTTCAAGGGCACCGGCGGTGAGCGACACGGCGCGGCGGTGAGACTAACGGACGGTGATCGGGTTTTGGGAGGTGTAGGGTCGATGGGTGAAGGAGATGGTTCTGGAAGGTTTGCCCCCTTTTTTTGGATATGTATTAAATGTGGTAGGTGGGGGGTTTAACCGATTTATTAAATTCAGATACAAAAAAAAGTTTAGTTCAAAAGTAACTCAAGGCAAGCTTAGACCAGAAATGGTCTTGGGTCAAACGGTAAATGCTTCAGCATTTCACTCCAAAGGTCCAGGGTTCGAATCCCTTTGATAGCACTTTCTCTTTTCTCCCTTTTTTTTCACCATGATTATCAGGGTGTTACACATCCTTCCTTCAAGGTCTTTACTCCTTCCATAATCCTTGTCCAAGCCCATGAGGGATTGGTGCACTTGGGGGCATCGAAGATATTTTCGTTTGGGAAGTAAATTCCCCTAAGAGTTTGAGCAAGAAAGGACTCCGGGCTCTTTATCACTTTCCATGCAATTTTTGTAATGAGGGCTTTGTTGAAGATTCTCAAATTTCTAATCCCATTCCACCCTGATCCTTCGGTCGACAGAGATCCTTTCAACTCATCTAGTCAATGTTTCTGTCCTTATTCGAGTAATTATTCCACCAGAACTTAGCAACCATTGAGCTAAGCTCATCACAAACGGTAACATGGATGAGGTAACATTGCATTATATAAGAAGGGATGACCTGTGTCACAGCCTTGATAAGGACTTCCTTGCCCGCTAGATTCAGAAACTTTGCTCTCCAACCTTTCAACTTATTTTGGACATGTTCTTTTAATAAGCCCAAGGCTTCTTTCTTACTTCTTCCCCAGAAAGACGGAAGCCCCAGATATTTCGCCTCTTCCTCCATTGCTTTGAAGCCCAAAACATTAGACAGATTTGTTTTTGAAAATGTTTATGTGTTTAATACTAAAATCATGGAGAAACCACCATGTCGTGATGGAGTAAACATATATGCTCTTCTTAAATTGTTCTGGGTTGATTTTCTTACATAATTTTAGGAAAATTTTTGTATAAGAGATGTTGTAAAATAATTAAAATGACAATTACATTTTTGAAAAGTTATATTATATTTTGTTAAAATTTAAAAAAAAAAAGTAGAAAAAAATATGTCTAGTAAATGTTGTTGAGTTTTTTAAAGACACAAATTTAACGAGACAGAGATTATTATTTTACACTTAGTGAAATCACAATTCACTCGTCATGTTTAGTTGTGTAAATGAACTGAGCTTAAACGAATAAGGTTGTGTCGTGTTTATTTGTTTGTTTGTTTTTTAAGGTGATTTTGTTCGTTCGTTTAGCGTTAACAAACATGTTCGTTTAACGTTTGCGAACATGTTCGTTTATATGTTTGCCAACCTATTTATTAAAATTCACCAACTTGTTCATTGAAGAAAATAGTGAAATTATGCCACTTGTCCTAAGCTCCTCAGTCATTACAATTTAAACTACAAAGTTCACCATGTGTTTAATTTAGTCCCTAACTTCACCAATATTTAAAATATAAAAAAAGAAAAGAAAAATGAGAACCGAGTAAATGAGACAATAAACGAGCTTGTTCGTGAACATAAAAAATTTATTCATTTCATTTATTTAGCTTAATAAACGACCATACACTAAAGATTGACTAACAGTTCATCTAACCAGTGGCGGATCCAAATGTAATGTGGGGTGGGCCCGTGCCTACACTCAACTTTTTAAAGTTCACACATTTGCCTTCAATTTTTTTAAAATTTTATGAATTAATTTTTATATTTATGACTTGTGCCCACACCTTGAAATTTTATGTGTATCTACCCTCAAATATATTTTTAAACCCGTCAGGGCATCTAACAGCATGTTTATTTACAGTCAGTCTTGTTTTTTCCTTCCCATTGAAATGTTGATGAGTGAGATATGAAAGTGGAACTGGGATGACCGAATACCAAACATGGGGCAATGGGTTACCATAACGAGTGGAGTCGGACCCTCCAAGGTCCAAACCCACGATCCTGTGTTTGTAAACGATTCAGCACAGCATGTGCAAAGGAATTGGATTTCACATTTCAAGAATCTGTTTGTGCAACTGATGCACGTGAATGTTAAATCATTTATCCCACTCTTTCTTCACTTCACCCATACCACCACAATGTCCATCCCTTGATTTCTCTTGCAGATTTGTGGAACCACAGAGATTCGGTTTTCCAACCGCTTCCTAGCAGGTTTCATGTTCCTTCTTCTCTAATGGTCAACATGTTCGTTTTTAGGTACATGTCTCTGTCATTGTTTTAGTTGTTTGAACCAATTAAACCATAATTCAAGCTCCATGAATTCAACTTTTTTCACATTATATATATATATATATATGGGTATGATTCACCTACACTATGTAAAATTTTTAAGTTTTACATATTTTTTAGATCGTTTGATAAGAGAAATCAATGACCGAAATTAACTTGTTACTTTTTTTTCCAAACCATAATCTTCACATATTATACTGTTAATCTCATCCATTCATTTTCCCGACCTAACAATTCAAAAAACTTGTAAAATTTAAAAACTTTTACGGTGTGTAACTGGATTATATATATGATATAGGATTCACTTATACAAAAGGTAGAACTCATAATTTTACACGTTTTGTGGATCGTTGGATGGTGAAATGGATGAATGAAATTAACTCATTTTTCCAAGCGACAATCTTCACATAAATTAATGTTAAACTCAGTCATATATTTTAGTTTTCCATCTATTTAAAAAATGTATAAAAGTTTTAAGAAAATACACTGTGTGCCTATACCTACCCTTTTACTTGGAAGAATCGTAGTTGTACATGTATCAGTCACCTAAAAGAACCCACTCAACTATGCAGTGAAACACAAGCCACAAATACACTGCAACAAGATATAGGTTACTGATAAGTAGGTCCTAATTTATGAACTATAGTACAAATTGTCAATTCTTTTATATAAAAAAACAACCATGCATGCTCATGTATAGAAGGATTAACTTCGATTGATACAAAATTAAATGGGTTTTATATATCTTTATAAATCTTTTTATAATTAATATCTTAACAGGACAAACAATCATTAAATTCATTAATATTATTGTATTACCATTCATATAAGTTTTTAATCAATTCGATTTTGGTATCTCTATTATATTGATCAACTTACTAGTTATCAGGAAAATTCTGGTAATTTATTTTCTATATATAAAAAAATATTACACCGATTATCAACAGTGGGTAAATAGAGGTTAACTTATAGGGTAATATTTCCTAGTAAACATCATTTGATAAAAAGCACCAATAAAGATTAGATATTAAATATTTAAATAAAGAGATTCGAATTTTAACATTGTGAAGAGAATAAATTAAGTTAAAATGATTATTCGTACCTAATTCGAATAAACTAATCAATAAATTTGATATTAATGATTAAAATAATTATTCGATAGAGCAAGCATTTGGGTCGATTGGCTAAGCTACCTATCTTTGTTTTCTCGTATATTTTCATGTGTTTTAAATTCACTAAGAGCACTTCTTCCTTTTACTAAAGTCTCTCGTTCCCCTTCCCTCTATAAAAAATTAAAATTTGTTAAAATAATAATTATTTGATAAAAAGAAAGGAATGAATGAATGAAGTAAAGATATACAAAGAAGACAAGAAATCGGGTGCTTTGATCAGAATGCACGATTCAAATAAAGCAAATTCATCTTGTAATTAAAGAATTAGAAAGAAGCAAAAATAAAAATTGGTAGAATTCATGGCGAGTTGATACATCAAATAACAAAACCAAGTGGAATGTTTGGTCGAAAACATTCCGAACGGCACCGTCTTGCTCCTGACTCCACCGTGTAAACCTCTAGTTTATAGATCTCAGCCTCTCAAGATATTTTTTTTGAAGCTAACTGACAGAAACAAGGAAAAAAAAAGAAGCTTCTTAATTCTCTGACCAGTGTTCCAAGTTTCAAATATTTCCACACACACTCAAACAGATTCCTTCCTCTTTCTTCCAATAAAACACAGATCTTTCATTTCCAATAACATTTTCCAACTTCCAAAACCTTCCACTAAATGTTCCATTTCTGACAGCAAAAAAAAAAACATCATGAATTCCTGCATTATCTTCGATTCTAACTCAAACCCTTCTCTCAAAATCCTCTCTTTATCTTCTCTATACCTTCAAATATCCTTCCTTTTTCTTATTCAGATTCATTTCTGTTCTTCTTCTTCACCTAAATCTCTCATTTTCCCCCTTAAAACTCAAATCCTAATATCTCCGAACAAGCTTCAGTTCCAGCACAACGTTAGCCTCATTGTCTCTTTAACGGTAGGCACTCCGCCACAAAATGTCTCCATGGTTCTCGACACCGGAAGCGAGCTCTCTTGGCTCCATTGCAACCAAACGACCCGAAACAACCAACCAGACCCGACCGTTTTCTACCCGAATCAATCCACCTCGTACAAACCAATCCCTTGTTTTTCTCCGACGTGCACAAATAAAACCCAAGATTTCCCAATCCCGGCTTCATGCGACTCCAACAACCTCTGCCACGCTACTCTTTCCTATGCTGACTCTTCATCTTCCGATGGAAATCTCGCCTCCGATATCTTCCATCTCGGGTCATCCGACAATATTTCGGGCGTTGTTTTCGGTTGCATGGTCTCCATTTTCAGTTCCAACCCGGACGAAGACTCCAAAACCACCGGGCTAATGGGCATGAACCGTGGGTCCCTCTCTTTTGTTTCCCAAATGGGATTCCCCAAATTCTCGTATTGCATCTCGGGTTCCGATTTCTCGGGCTTCCTTTTACTCGGCGACTCCAATGTAACGTGGCTTGCACCGTTGAACTACACGCCGTTAATCCAAATCTCCCAACCATTGCCGTATTTTGATCGGGTCGCTTATACGGTTCAGCTTGAAGGGATCAAAGTATCGGGTAAGTTGTTACCGATTCCGAAATGGGTCCTAGTCCCGGATCACACCGGGGCAGGTCAAACCATGGTTGACTCGGGTACCCAATTCACTTTCTTACTTGGACCCGTTTACACCGCTTTGAGAACAGAGTTTTTGAATCAAACAACCGGGGTTTTAAGGGTTTTAGAGGATCCGAACTTTGTGTTCCAAGGGGCAATGGATTTGTGTTACCGGGTCCCAACGGGTCAAACCAGCCTGCCAAATTTACCGTCGGTGAGCCTGGTATTTGCCGGGGCGGAAATGGTGGTGTCGGGGGATCGGGTTTTATACAAGGTTCCGGATGAAACAAGGGGGAGTGATTCGGTGTGGTGCATGAGTTTTGGAAACTCTGATCTGTTGGGCATGGAGGCTTACGTGATTGGTCATCATCATCAGCAAAACGTATGGATGGAATTTGATCTTGAGAAATCAAGGATCGGATTGGCTCAGGTGCGGTGTGATTTGGCTAGGCAGAGATTTGGTGTGGGCCTATAGGGGAAACAGGAACAACAAAAAAGTCTTACTATATGAGCCATGTGATTGAATTTGTGATGATCAGCTTGATCACACGGCAGCAGGCCAAAATTTCTCTCAATTTGTACATGGGAGGTTTATGTTTATAACCTAAAAATTCCGCTGATTTATAAGTCTGTATTATAAGGTACAAATATTATTATTTTTTTAGAATTTTTTTCATTTGTTGTTATATAATAGGAGAATGAATTTGCATGACATTCAATTAATTTTGTTGGTATAGAAGATGATTCATAACAGATTAGATTTATGGAGTTGGTTAGAAATTTAAATATAGTTGAAATTATAAGCTAGGTAGATAAGACACTAGTCAACTTCTCGCTTGCTGCCATTAAACTACTATCTATAAATTATGCCCACCACAATTGGTGGTGTGTAACGGTGCATTTCATTAAATTTAACTTTCAAATTTTACTCATTTTTCAATAAAAACGGTTCGATTTTGAAAAAAAATGATGATTAGTTTTTTTAAAAAAACAATATACCGGCTAAAATTTATTAGAAATTAAAATAGAAAACAATCTAAAAGTATGAAATTGTAACAAAAAAATCAAAAACACAAATTTAAAAAACAAAATATCATACTAACAAAACATCTCAAGTGGGCTGCAAAACAATAATAAAGATGAAATATCAGAAAAAATAGAAACAAAGAATAATACTTCTTGTCTTTATACACCTACACGCTTCGTGCAAGGTATGATGCTGTGCAAAAGTAACAATCTTGAAGGTTGCTTCGTAAAACAGATCTGACTGTATTGGCAAACGAACCACAAAAGGGGATGAGTCTACTAAAGACCATAGACATTCTACAATCAGAACCAATACATCGTGAAAATGTATCCACGAAAACAGATCTACCACAACGATAGGCGACTACGTGCCACAAGACAGAGAAAAAACGTGCTACAAAACAGATAAAAACTAAAAAAACACTAAAATATAAAAAGAAAACAAGAACTTGACATTAAAACTGACACTACCATCGATAAATCAAGAACTAAAAAAGTGGGGTTAAAATTAAGAGAGCAGCGCTTACTGCTTGATGATTAAAATGTTATTTTTTTAAATAATAATTTATTCCATTATTAACTTGATATGATTAGGGGTGTGCATAATTAACCATAACTATTAACTGTAACAGTTATTCGGTATAACCATTACATTTTATAAGTTAACTAATCGAATAATTGAGATTAAACGGTTTCGGTTAACTAAATCGCTAAAAATGATGGTAAATGGTTACGATTACGGTTATGAATTTTGACAGACTGTTAACCTATAGGTTAATCGTAATTAAATTATTTATATATATTTATTAAATTATTTTGTGACTTGTGTTGTATTAATTCATGGAAGTTTCATTTATTTTAGGTTTGTTTTATGTTAGTTAAATATTTGTGTTTAAAACTTTGATGGTGTCATGTCCTGGACTTTGAAGATGTATTGTTATGTAGGGGTGTGCAAAAAAAAATACGATCTGTTTATCCGTTGATCTGATCCAAAATTTCAGATATCTGACCCGTTTTTTATTTTTCGGATAATTCGGATCGAATATCCGAAAATTTTAGATCAGATGCAGATAGTGATTTTACATTCGGATTGGATATCCGATATCTAAAAATTCCATTTTTATAGATATGAATCTTGTTATATTCCATACTTTGACTTGTTATATATGAAAAATTGAAATTTTTATTATATTCAATAATTTGTAGATTTTTATTTTCGAAAACTTAAATTTTTCATGGATAGGACAGTCAAATTAAAAAATATAATTAAATAAAGTTATAATTTCAGATATTCTGATATCCGAATATCCGATCCAAAATTTCTAATATCCAAAAATTGGGTATCCGATTTTTTTGGATCGGATACAGATCGCTAATATACCTATTCAATACTTTCAAATATAAAAAATTTCGGATCGGATCAAATATTCGAAATGCACACCCATATTGCTTTGTGCCGAAAATTGTTGAAACTTAGTCTTTAAGCTATAAACTATTGTGAAACTTGTGTGTATGTGTGTTGTGTTGAAACTCTACAATATGTATGTACTTTTTTGTTTAAGTATGGAGTTAGTGTTTATAATCTCTATATTTTAATAATTTTTTAATATTTTAATTTAATAATTATCGGAGATAATTTTATTATTTTAGTGAACATGTGAAAAATTGTAATAGGTAATTAACTTATAACTAAACCGTCGTTTAACCATATTCTAATAGTCAACCGTCAACGGTTAACCGTTTTTTAATGGTTAGGCTAGCAAAATTCAATAATCGTTATAACAGTTAACTGATTGTTTAAGCTAAACAATGCGGTTAACGATCATGAACACCCCTAAATAAGATGTTAGGTCAACAAATAAATTTAAATATACATAAAAATATATTTTAAAAAATAATTTTCTACCAAATATTAGAATGTGACACATGCTGGTGACAACGGGACGGGGTAGGGTGAGTTTTTGCCCCCGACCTACTCATAGTTCAACCCGCCCCGACCTACACATAGTTCAACCTGCCCTTGTATTAAATATTAATTACCCGATCCAAAAATTAAGATTATATCAATATTAATCCAACCCGATATATCATAAAAATTTAGAAAATTAAAGAAAACTTAGAAAATTAAAGCAAAGCAATGCAAATCTTAGAAAATTGAAACAAAACCCAATATTTCTGACGAGATTTATAGATATCCAAGACAAACGATAAACGAAATCCAATATACATGAAGTAAAAAAGGGGATTTTGAAAATTAATCGAAGATATCTTATACAAGAACTTTAATACAAAAGATCTAAAGAATTGAATTCATATTTTACATGAAAATGTTAAAGAAGTAAAAGGAAGCAATAAATAAATATGTACTACATATATATAGATATATATTATTGGAAATAAAGAACATGCAAATAAAAACAAACATAAAAGAAAATGAACAGGGGCGGAACTAGAAATTTATAAAGGGGACCAAAATGAAATTCAAAAGCAAAGCTAAAAATTTATGAAGGGGTTAAAGTGAAATTAAAAATTTTAAGGGGGCCAAATTAAAATTTTGCAAATTTTGAAGGGATTATAGAGGTAATTTTACCTTTTTTTTAAAAAAATTCTTTCATCTTCTTAATAAAAAAAATTGGGGGACCATACCCCCTTAAACCCCCAATGTTCCGCCACTGAAAATGAAGATAGGCGAATGCTCTGATTAGAAGAGAAAGAAAAAAAAAAGAGAAAGAGAGAGAGAGAGAGGGAGAGACTGAAGAGAACGGTAAGAAAAGAAAAGTTGAAACCTAAATAGAATTTATAAAAAATCTCGCTCTAAGATCGGATCGAATCCCATCTGATTTAAGTCAAATTGTCATTCTTAGAGTCATTTCATTGTAAAAATTTAATGATATAATTAATATTTACTTTAAAATCACACAAATTTAACTGAAAACGAAAAATTCGTTAAAATCACACCAATTCGACTAAAAATAAATATAAATATTAAGGGTAAAATTTATCACGTCAATTGTAAATTTTATGTATTAAAATTCTGCTGAATATTTTTTGAAATATATAGACATGGAATCAACCGAGTTGTCCAAGTGTTAAGCAGTTTGGTATCGCTTAAGTAGGTCTCGAGTTCGAGGTCTTGTGAATGCAAAAAAATTCTCGCTAAGAGACACATCCACCAAAGCCAGGTCTGCGGCGCTAGGGGTGTTCATTGTTCGGTTAAAATCGAATTAACCGGCCGAACCGAAATTTAGTCCGGTTAATTAGATGTTAGATCGAATAACGGTTATTTTTTTAAAAATTTAGTTATCGTTTTTAATTCGTTTTGAAATCGATTAATTAAGTGAATTAACAAAAAATAATAAATATAATATATATTAGACATAGATATATTAAACCTCACCCAACTAAATTAGATGCTAACTATTATTTTATATATTGTATATTGTTATTTTGATATTTATAATAGATACAAACTATTTTATTTGTAATGTATTTTTGTTATTTTCACACTTAATAATTATGGTATAAAATATTTTTAGGTATTTTTCATTGATATTTCGGTTAATTCGAAAATACACCGAATTAACCAAATAAGTTCGGTTCGATTAATTTAAAAAAAATCGGCTCGATTAATGTTTAAAGGAAAAAAACCGATTAATAGATTTTAGCTAGTTCAATTCGGTCGGTTAATCGAATTAACCGTTTGAATATCCCTATACGACGTGGGTCAATTTGGATTAGTTAAGACAAAGCCTTGGGAAACTGGGAGGACAACTTAAAAAAATATAGGGTAAAGTTCACAAATAGTCACTAAAATTTGGTTAATTATTCAATTTGGTAACAAAACTTCCGATTGCTTCAATGTTACAATTTACCTTTGTGTTTTGCTTTAATTTGGTCACTGAGGTCTTAACGGACGTTAAGAAAGTGATTTGACAGTTAACAAAATAATGACACATTTAGTCCTCTATATTTGCATATTCAAACAATTTACTCCTAATTCAAAAAATAATAATAAATTTAACCCTCAATATTTTACATTATTTCAATTTGGTCCTATTTTTAATTAAAAATAAGGGTAAACTATATGTTTGACCACCAATCTATTAGGAAAGTTTTAAAATGACCACCATAGAAAAAAACGCGTCATTTGACTACCCAAACTATTAAAATGGGATCAATTTGGCCACCTGTCGTTAAGAGGCTAACGGAAGGTGACGTGGCAGTTAAAAAATTAAAGGTATAATTACACATTTCGTCCTTACTATTTACACATTCTTTCAATTTAATCCTAATTTTAATCTAATAAAATAAATTAATTAGGTGGTGACACGTGTCAACACCTTATTGGAGGAATTTAATTATTTATATTTAATTTAATAAATTTATTTTCATCCCCCAATCAGGTGGTGACACGTGTCACCTGATTGGGGGATGAAAATAAATGAAATATTTACACCCAACGTGAATCGAACCTGGGTATCCTAAGCAAGAAAGACACGTCAAAGCCACTGGGCTAAAGTCAATTTTGTGATACAAAGTACAAATAATTACATACAAGAAAAAGGGGGGAAATGGGTGATAGAACCTATGTGGTGATATTCTTCTTCT
Organism: Hibiscus tridactylites; assembly: GCA_958450335.1. Lineage (NCBI taxonomy): Eukaryota > Viridiplantae > Streptophyta > Magnoliopsida > Malvales > Malvaceae > Hibiscus > Hibiscus tridactylites. Next base: position 43,730,592 of record OY288274.1, on the reverse strand, counting down.
GGGCAGCTCTCATCATTATCACCCCAACCCTTGTTCTCTTGTCAGAATACTCCAAACCCTTTTTGGAAACCAATGGTAAGGGCTTAAAATCTCACTTGTTTTAGTTTTGTGTCTGAATGTAAGGTTGATAGTTTTGCTTTGTAATTCTGCAGGTCACAAAAGTACAGAGGAAATAAAGGATAGGAGAATGATTTGATATGGAGTGAAACAATTAAGCAATGTAAGCATATCTTTGACTCAAATGAAGGCGTCAACCTCGATCGAGCACGAAAACTGGAGCTGGCTTCAAGAACTTGAAAGCTTGGTCATCAAAGTATTTCAAAAAGCAATGAGGCTGCTAATCAGTATCAGCTAAATTCAATGATAAACCTTCCAAGAAAGTGTACGTCGCAGTCCCACCTTTTCCCTAATACTTGAAGCAACTCATTTGATACTATAGCACAAGTTCATCGGGTTTAAGTTTGTCGAGTCATTACTGTAAAAAAGAATAAGACATGGCTTGTCTCCTTAATATGTCACTGTTCGTTTTTACGAGAGTTGAAAAAGAGGATGTTTTCATTGACAGCAGCCTTTGAGCTTGATTTTGTCCCGGTGTGAGTTGTCCAAGTTTGAGAGAATATGGTTAGTTGAGGAAGGTGACAGATGATTTGTTAGTTCTAACTAATTATTTGCACTTTACATCACAAAAATGGCTTTAGCCTAGTGGCTTTGCCGTGTCTTGCTTGCCTAGAATACCCAGGTTCGATTCACGCTGGGTGCAAATGTTTCATTTATTTTCATCCTCCAATCAGGTGACACGTGTCACCACCTGATTGGGGGATGAAAATAAATTTATTAAATTAAATATAAATAATTAAATTCCTCCAATAAGATGTTGACACGTGTCACCACCTAATTAATTTATTTTATTAGATTAAAATTAGGACTAAATTGAAAGAATGTGTAAATAGTAAGGACGAAATGTGTAATTATACCTTTAATTTTTTAACTGCCACGTCACCTTCCGTTAGCCTCTTAACGGCAGGTGGCCAAATTGATCCCATTTTAATAGTTTGGGTAGTCAAATGACGCGTTTTTTTTCTATGGTGGTCATTTTAAAACTTTCCCAATAGATTGGTGGTCAAACAGATAGTTTACCCTAAAACTAATTTAACCCTAAACCTAAAACCCTAATGTAACACCCCGAAAACTAGCCTAGTCGAGATTTGGTTTTCGATGATCGGAAATTTGATTATGACGATTAAGTTAATTCTTATGAAAAGGATAAAAGAGACTAATCTGAATAATTATAAAGTCTTAGGCTTAAATCAAAAGAATGAAGATTATAAGGACTAGGTATGTAATTATACCACCTAGTGATTTAATTGAAAAAAATTGAAAGTATGAGTGGTGACTAAATTGTAAAGATTCAATGTAACGCCCCAATTTAGGGCCCGAGAGTTTATCGATTATAGCCTAGGATTAGTCTGAGTTAAAATTAGACTTAAAATGATGATTTTTTTATAAAAGATGCCCATATTTATTAAAATGCCATTAATGAAATTGAGAATGAGAATTTTGAGAAAAAGAGAATAAAGAAAGGAAATTTGAAAAAGATGTCATCTTCTCCAAAATTCCCCATTTTCCACTAAAACTTCTCTAAAGCCCTAAGTCACTATTCCATTGCTCAAATCACTCATCAAAGCAAGATTTTTAAAGGTAATCTCTTCCTTATTTCGGATTTTACATTGTCTAGCTTGTGTTCTTTGAAAACCATCTTTTAAAAGCCATTAAAATGTCTTTTGAGTTTGGAGTTGAGTTGAGAAAATGGGTATTTCTATGGGTTCTTCATGTGGATTTCCATTGTAGTGTTGAAGGGTGTTTTTGATCACTTTTGGGTGTCTTAAAAATGTTAAAATGATGCGTTTTGGTGGGAAACTCGAAATGGGTATAAAAATGAGATTTTTAAGTTTAAAAGGTTAGATTTTTGGGTTGGTTCTAGGTTGAAAATGAGGCTGGTGGTTCCCTTGATGATGAGGGATGTTTCTATATGTTTTTGGATGTGTTTTAGTGGTTAGAATGGATGATTTCAGTGTGGGGTTTGTTTAGAACGAAAATGGTGAAGTTTGGATGAAATCTTGGATTCGAATTGATGTGTTTTGGTTGAAAGAGTGAGTTTTCGGGTTGCTATTGGTTTACGAGTGTATTAGTGTCCTAATAGTGTGATTTGAATTGCTTTAAATAGAGGAATCGGGTTCGGGTGCAATACTGGGTGCTACGGAGGCTTGAGATCGGCGTTTCATCTTACGTTTGGGTTCATCGGTGAGTGGATACTGTTTTGGAATCTTATTTATGTTCAACGAAGGTTTGGGGTTTGGGTGGAGTCTTAGAGACTAACCTAGACCCAAAAGTAAGTTCACCTAATCTCATTTGTTGGTTGATTTTCGGTTCTTATGAGATGTATGATGTGATGATGTTTTTAGATTGTTTTTACTCCCCGTTTAATGTTGTTGTGTAGTCGTTGTTGGCGTCGAGCCTCACGTGATGGTTGTCGTTACTACGATGATGTGTAGTCCCACCGGTAGTGACTAATAGGAGAGTACGGTGATGTGTAGTCCCATCAGAAAACTATTAGTCGAACGGTGATGTGTAGTCCCACCAGGTTTTGGGTTATGCATGTGCATACCTTGTAATGTGACGTTTGTGATACATTACGTCTTTCCTTATTTGATTTTGCTTGAACTTAAGTTTTCGTTTTAAAAACTGCATTGTTGGTGTGTTTTAGAGCTCCGCTCACTAAGCTTCTAGCTTACACTTTCTTCTCTTCAACAATGCAGATCGTTAGAGGCTTCGAGAGGCAAGTAGGCAAAGGAAGAAACTCTTGGAGTTCTCATTAAGTCAAAGTATGGTTTATGTTTTGTAATAACACTTAGACAATGGGATTGCTAGATTGTATGTTTTGGAGTTGGTGTTCAAGCTCCCCTTCTATGGGTTGTTTATGTTTCAAGCATGTTCTAAATGGTGATATTATGTTAAATTGGGACTTGGTGATGTCTTGTGTGGATTGCTAAGCATATTGACTTGTTAGTGTTTTTGTATCTAAGTGTTCATGTGAGCTTAGAGCTTGAGTTCTAAATTGTTGATTGAATGCATGTCAAATGCTGTGATTAGGACATTTTGCATCTAGAAAGTATATATGATAGTTTGCCATGTTGTTGTTTCTTGATTCTTGTGTTCTAAGGCTTGTTTGGGGACTTTAGAGATGCAGAAAACTGTTTCAGGGTCACACATAGTGCAGGCATTTTGAAACGCTTGTGGTTGTTTCGGAACGATGATTACTCCAGGGATACCCGCATCGGAACGCATTTCGATACGATTTGACACCGTGAGCTCTTGTTCCGATACGCGTATCGAAACTGTTTGCCACTATAAGGGCCTGTTTCGGAATGAGTTTCAGAACGCTTTGACAAAATGGACTCCCATACCGAAACGAGGTGGACCGTACCGGTACGGTCTGGTCTGGTTTTTAAACTGGGGCCTGTGTATCGAAATGGGCAAGCCTATTTCGAAACACAAGCCTGTAATTTGGGCTTTTGGCATCTTTAAGGATTCTCAAATGTTGGGCTTCGGTCACTTTTGTCGTAAGCTTCCTTGAGAGCCTCGTGTGAATCACTTTTTGTATGGTTTTGGTTTCGTAAGCATGAAATCGGACTAACTCAACACTTGGTAAATTTATATTACTTTGTGCCTCGTTTATATATTTTGGTTTTCGGTTTTCTACTGTCGTTTTCACACATAGGACTAACGATACATTTAGACAAGATAATGTTTAAAAGAAAATTTATAGGGTTGCTAATCGAAGTGGAGCCTTAACGTGTTTCGCTTTAGTTTTCCCTGTGTAACCTGTTCGGATCGATCTGTCGTCTAGATCGGGACGCGGGTGTTATATTTGGTGGTATCGGAGCCTCGGTTACGAGGTCTCTCGAGAAAGGTAAGTCAGGTAAGTTGGTTTGTATGGTTGCTTTCTATTGCACGGTGTATGAATGCATACTTCTAGATGTCCTTGTTGTTGGTCGAAGTCCATCAAGTGTTCCCATTGCTAGGTGTTGTTATTGAAAATGGTTTTGGTTTAAAGAGTTGAGAACTTGGGTCCTTGCCCTTTTGCTAACCTAATGTTTTCTTTTGTGTGTGATGTGTTGTTTGTTTTAGATTTTATCTCATTATGGTGAGACCGAGGGGGCTGCCTAGAGCGGGTGACTAGGCACCTGGGTGTGAGCCTCTTGCTTCTCATGCTCCTGATGGTGATGGGGTGGGTGGCGAAGGTAATGTGCCTCCGGCTGGTGCGCAAGCCGGAGGTGATGGTAATGGGCCTCAGGCCGGTGCTAATGTTGGATGTAATAGAGCCCAGACGGGTCAAGGTCAAGCAGATGCAGACATGATCCATTTGTTTTAGACCATAGTCGGAGCTTTTCAGACAGCTTTGGCCGATATGCAAGCTACAGCACCACCTCAGGGTGCGAGAACAAGATTACCCCTTGAGAGGCTCCACAGTTTGGAAGGAGTTGTGTTTCGTGGTTTGACTCTTGAAGGTTCAGAGGCTTTGCTCGAGAGTACTACACGCATCATGAGTCAGATGGAGTGCTCAGACACTCGTAAGTTGGGTTGCATTGTCTCCTTGCTTCAGTGGGACACATATACATGGTGGACCAATGTTACTTCGAGTATGGCCGAAGCAGATATCATGTGAGGATTCTTCAAAAATGTTTTTAAGAGGAAGTATCTTAGAGTTCAGTTTCTAGATGAGAAGAAGAGGGAGTTTACGACCTTGGTTCAGGGTAGCAAGACTGTGTCCGAGTACGAGGTTCAATTTGTGAGGTTGAGCCAGTATGCACCCGAGTTGGTTCCCAGTGAGAGGGAAAGGTGTGAATGCTTTCGATATGGGTTGACTAGAGATGTGAAGACTTACATGCTTGCCTCTGACTATACCGAGTTTGATGTCTTGGTCTCTAGGGCCAAGGATATTGATCAAAACTTAGGCTCCAGTGCTCGTGTTAGTGGGTCTGATTCCGGAAAGAGACACGCGGAATGGGGTTGTAACCCCCTCATCCCGGTTTGGACGGTTGACCGGTCCGAGTGGCCTACATGGGGAAAACTGAAATGAAACCCGCTAGGGCCCCATTTCAGTAAGCAACCCTAGTAAATTTCTTTTTTTTTTTATCTTGTCTAGAGGCATTCATACATCCTATACGTGACACGACAGCGGGACAACAAGAGATGCGAACAACCAAGCAAACTAATGAAAAAGAGTCCATTTTTATTTATTAAGCAGACCGTATCGATACACTAAGAGAGAGTATCAATACGCCTTGACTAGGTCAACAACCCAAGGTCAAACCAGGGAGACCGTATCGGTACACAGGTTGACCGTACCGATACGCCCTGACTGGTCAACTTCTCACGATCAACGATACAAGACCGTACCGATACACCCTAGACTCGTACCGATACGCCAAAATCTCGTTAAAATCTCAGATTTCCAGTGAGACTTTGGCGTATCGATACACCTACGCATATCAATACGCTAGGCTTAAACTGAGCCCCTAAGTGCAAGACTGTATCAATACGACCCTTGGGCGTACCGATACGCCCTGCACTGCAACACTCAAAATTGTAGCTAAGGACCCTAAACCACAACTCTAGATGCAAATTAAGATTCGCGTAGCCACAAGAAAGCATACATATGACATTTATCAACCAAGATTCAACATACAAGGCATTTGAAATGGACAAGGGCCATGCATTCAAAGGATTCAAGCAATAACTCAAAAGGAGGCATACATAGCATTAATAAGGGTTCATGCTTTAAACATCCATACCTAAGGCATCCATAGGTCAAGTTCATAGACTCTTAAACACAAACAATCAAGCACAAATAAGCATGGTCATCAATCCACGAAACTAAGATATAACACATCCAAACATAACATCAACATTTTAGCATGCTCAACTAAACACAAATCATCTAAGGAGTTTGACACCAACTCCTACAAGTCTATACCCCAGCATCTAGGCATTATTACAAAAACGCAAATCATACTTGAGCTAATTTGAGAACTCCAAAAGCTCCTCCCTTGCCCACTTGCCTCCTGTACTCTAACGATCTGCATGTTGGAAACAAAAGAGAGCGTAAGCTAACTAGCTTAGTGAGAGAAGCTTTGCAATTCAACAAGCATGCAGTTTTCAAAATACTTTTCATAATTGACAATAAATCAATGTATGCACGAATGATTATCACAACAAGACTACGCATGGCTTGCACATGCACAACCAATTTACACACACGGTGGGACCACACATCACCGTTCGACTAGTAGTTTTCCGATGGGACCACTCATCACCGTAGTTTAGACAACCATCACATGAGGCTCGACTTCTACACAACTACACAACAACAACGTTGTAAAACAACTCGAAATGCACATGATACCACAACACATAATCATTCATCAACACATAACAAAGATGTAGGAATAGTAACTTACACTCGGATTTAGGTGAACCCTCTAGGTTCCACCCAAACCCCCAAGAGTTCCATTTCGAAAACAAATCAAAGGTTAACAATTCTACTCACCATTGCTACCCACAAGAAGACCGAAAACCAAGCTCAAGACTCCAAAATCTCCGGATTCGTCTCCGAAGCTTCACCAACTAAATTCCTTGCTTCTAATCATCCCAACACAATTAAAATAGCCACAAATCAGTTCACAATTCAAAGTAGTAACTCGGAACACAATTCAAGCACATAAACACAAGATTTCAAGCTAGTATCAACTCCCAAAACTTCAATCCCAAGCAGCTCTTTAGCACAGTCTATAACCCTTGATTTCAACCTTTTTAACACACTTAAATGCTCCTAAAACAACCCCTAACTATCATACTAACATCAGCCCTCAATTTCCAACACATAGCAACCCCAAAACTCAACTTAAAACCCTTCCAATAACCCCTCAAAACCCAAATCCGGGAATCTATATAAAACTCTTTAAAATTCACATATGTTGGACCTTATGGTTCACAAACAACGTATTTAACAATAATAAATCAAAAGCTTTGTTAACAATCCATAAAGCTTCAACCTTTAACAAAAACTTTGAAAAACCAAAATACAAAATACATGGTTTCAATGAAAACTAATGGTACCTGTTGAGTGTATAAAAGTTCTATTATTTACACCCCTTTTAACCCATGTTTCTGCCGCATTCAAGCATCATTACATTGCATTTAGGTTAGTTTTCAGCAAAACATCACAAATATATAAAAGGCACAGATTCTACTAAAAATAGTTGTTTTTGGCAGGTTGCCGCCGTCGTAGACAGTGAAGGCAGGCGCAAGGTGGATAAGCAGAAGAGCTGAACTGAACAAGCAGACAAAGAGGACGATGCTGCCATGGTGCTGCCGTGACAGCAGAGGACGACAACAAGTTAGTGGAGAAAAAGTAAAGTGGACCTCGATAGATAGAGAAAATTCTGCTCGTCTGTCGTGTGAAAACCATATATTTTTCCAAGCCTCGGATCAAAAGATATGTCAAGCCCAAAGCTCAAGGAGAGAAAATCCCAAGAAACAAGGAGGACGACTGGAAAGTAGATTCCTTGAAGATTAAGTCTTTATTAGAATCATACTTTTAATTAAAGTTGTAATCCTTGTTAACTTAGATAACTTGAGCCCAAAGCTTATATAAGAGCATATATTTTAACCTAGAGGAACATCATATCGAAAAAACCCCATAACCGATAACCTAAAACCCCTGTCGTTTTCCTGCCCTCGACATGTTCTAAATTCCCCCTAGGGTCACGGGTTGATTTGTAAAGTAGTTGCAAGGGTTGTTTTGTTTTAGGAATTTTTAGTTCAATAAAATAAACTTCAAGTTCTCTCATTTTGGTTATTAATATCTTGCAAGAGCATCGGGAGAGCATTGTGAGGTTATCTATTTACTTAGCATCGAGAGAGTTAAGTATACGAAAGAAATAAGAGCAAGTTCTCTAGTTTATAGTTGAACTATCTCGTGCCTAGGGATAGGGCGAGGTTAAGTGGCTAAAGAAGAATTCATACACATCGGTGTTCATCCTTCGATTCACACCGGGAGGTATCATCAAGACGTGATCATCGACAGACTTGGACCTAGGGATAGGCCAAGGCAGATATAGGATTCTTGCCAAACTTGAAAGTACTGAGTTGAGTGTTTGCTGCCGCGACAATCAACGGACTGCTGCCGCGACAGGTGCTGTCCGCGACAGGCACGACGATAGAACTGAATTTCCTAAAATCTGCAATACCTGCACTACTGAGCAAATTAATACCAACCCATTCTCTCTATCAGGATTTCTCTACTTTTATTTTCCAGTATTCTTTATTGTTTTCGTGACAATATCTTAATCTATTCTTTTCCCCTTGTGCAGATAGCGAAGGAAAGGGTTAGCCCAGTCCCTGTGGAGACGATATCTGATACTCTAGTATCACTTCATTACTTGCGACGTGTACACTTGCACTACCATTGCGATAGACTATTTTACACGCAACAAGTTTTTGGTGCTGTTTCCAGGGACTGGCAACACACTCTTACCCTAGCTTCTGCACTTTTCTTTTCTTTTATTTTTATTTTTTTATTATTTTTTATATTATTTTTTAACAAAAAAAAAAATCAGGTGAAAATACAGGTTCAAGGGCATCAACATGCCAGGAAAAACCATTCGAGAGTTGATGTGGGAAAGTTCTTGCAATTACCGTAAAGATATGCTGCCACGACAGTAACAGGGGCAGCAAATGCCGATGCCGCAACAACAAAATTTTTTATGGTACGATCAAAACCCACAAAATTTTTTATACCATAACAGTTTTGCTGCAGAACCCGACCTGCCCTGGCAATGTCAACATCCTCAAGAGCAGTCAAAATCCTTAGAGGACACACTGCAAGCCTTCATGACACTCACTCAAGAATTGTCAACTTCTATGGATGCAAGTATCGCCAAGATGGATGAAATCTTGAGCAGACCAACCCTCATTCATGCCACAGATGAACCTGAAATCATGAGGCAATGTGACGAGGATGCCTATGTAAAGGAATACCCAACATATGATGAGTCTGAGCAACAACCTACCATGGCAATGACCGAGGAGCCGGAACGGAGCAACACCGCGACAACGCTGAGTGAAATTCAAGAGAATGTCACGACATCAACCACTTCTGAGGCAGAAACCCCAGTCAAAGCGGAAACTGCCGCCTCGGCAGCAACTGATGCTGAAGCAGCAACCACATCAGAGGCAAATTCTCAACCCACTACCTCGATTATGCCTGACCAAGATTGCACACATCCATCCATGTCATGGCACTCGCACGGCCACCTAGAAGAGCTACCCAATGACAGTTCTTCACAAATGGAATACGAGCAGATATTTGAGGAACCAACACCGGTGGACTCAGAATTATCAAAGTCTCTACTAATGGAGATCTACGAGTGGTCAATAGAATTTGATAGAGAGAGTGATGACACTTACCAATGTCCCATTGACCTGTAAAGTAACTTGATAAAGGACTGTCAAAATAACTGCCTGCCGCAGCAGCAGGCACGACAGCAAGGGATACATTCAACCACAACAACATTCAACGAAAACAAGGTAAGTTTATGGTTGAATGTCAATTTGATTTTTTCTAATCATATGTTCATGCCCTCAGAAACATTACCAAGAAGGGAGAACTTCATGGACTACAAAGGGAAGAGAAAGAAAGGAGCCCCCACCATGAGAAAAATCACCAGATGGAGGGTACAGATGGACTTCAAGAAATACCGGAAACGACCCCTCAAGCATCAATAGAACAGAGAGTATTTTTATTACTTATTTATTATTAGGAAATAAGGATTATTTCATTCGAATAATTTTTTTTATGTTTACTGTTTTTAAGAAATAAAAGAGCCAAGAAGAACAGGAGAAGTGAACTCAGCCCACAACCCATCCATCAGCCCAACAAAGCCAAATATAGAGGCCTGTCGTTCCAGCTGCCGCGACAGACACGGAAAAGACAGGCTGTCGCCAGCCTGTCACGACAGACGCAGAAACGTGTGCCAGACGCGTAATAGACGCAGAAACGCATGTCAGACACGTCAGACATGCTAAAGCTCAACAGTCACCCCGTTATTCACGCCTGCCGTTACAGTTTCAACGGGCAACAACCTCTCTTCCATAAAACCCCGTTTCATTTTCATTTTCACTCACTTCTGCTTTTCTTACTTGCTCTCCTTTTTTAGTTTCCATTTGCTTTCAATTACTTTTCACAACCCTTGCACTAATATGTCTTCCAGAAAAACCCGCCGCAATGCTGCCTCTACTTCCTCATCGGCAGCAACTCCCCCACAGTCCTTTGCAACCAGAGATCTGTGGGAAGAACGAGACTTCATTTATACTCCAGAGGAAACGAATCTGGGCCTCAAGCCTTTCATTGCTAGGAAGATTAGAGCTCTATTATGGCAATCATTTGCGGAGCAACCAGAGGAAATGAACGAGACGCTGGTGAGAGAATTTTATGCTGCCATCAGCAGCAAAACAGCGACAACAGTAATTGTTAGAGGGACAGAAGTACCGTTCACAGCCGAGCATATCAACTCTTTATATGGCCTCTGCATAGGCCCCAATGATGATGCACATCAGCAGTTCCTCGACACCTTGGATGCTGCTGCCTATGACGCTGTCATGGCAGAATTGACGGACGAGGGGACCGAATGGAATGCCTCATGGATCTGACAGTGGCAACCCCTCTCTCCTTCTTCAACCCTGCCGCCGCCACAGCTGAATCGTCAGAGCAGCCAAACCCTGAACCTACCGCCGCAGCAGCCGCACCGACAGACCCATCCGACCAAATCATTACTGCTATTCAAAGGATGGAGGACAGACAACTGGGCCTCATGACATTCATCAAGGACTTTGCCGCATCCACAATAAATTTTATTCACAATACTTTAAATTTCCCTGATGTTGTCTTTCCCACCTTCCTCGCCCACTACTTCACTGTCCCCACCCCTGTCCACACACCTACACATGCTGCAACCCCACAAACACCATCTGCCGCCTCCATACCATCACCTGTTCCGATGGCAGCCGGTAGCACCCATGCCGAAACATCTGCTCGAGGAACAAAGCGACCAGTGCCCTCGGAAGACCTTGCTGCCTTTGTTGCTGGGTTCTCTTCCTCCTCCGTCTGGGCAGACAGTGACGTTGAACCCTCTATTCAGAGGAACCTGTCGAATGAATTTACACTGGTAAAGAGGCAGAAAAGAATGGCAGATAAGAAAACTCTGCCAAGGGCCAGCAACAACAGTGACAACAGCGGCAACAGCTTTGATATTCAGGTTGTACAGTAACCACCCCAACTCGCCCCACGAACCAGAACCCGCCACCAGATCCGCCTCAGCAGCAGCAGCGAAGACAGTGATTATGTAACACCCCAATTTTGGGCTTAGAAGTTTTGGGTTTGAACCGGACCGGTCGGATTTTCGGTTCGAATATAAAAGGTGGTTTTAAGGAAAGCCTAGTTCGGGATGCATTAAAAATATAGAAAAATATCTAAAAATCCTCTTTTATTATATATAAGAGAGTGGTGAAATCAATTTTGCGAAACGGGGTTTGGAAATGTGACATTTCGAGTTAGTGACTAAAATGTAATTTTTGAAAAGTTGGTGACTATTTCAAAAGGATTGAAACTTTAAATCTTTAAGGAGCTAATTTACCCAAGAAGAGTTTTCTCCAGATTTTTCTTAATATTAAAGATTTAATTAATGATTTTTAATAAAAGGAAAAAAAGGGGAAATAGATATTTTTAATGTCATAACTAACTTTTCTCAAAATTTTCCATTTCTTTTCTCTCAATTTTTCTCTCAGCCCAAACACATTTCCCCAGCCACTTTTCCTCTGATTTTTATATCTAAAGATGAGATTTTAATCTCTATTTGGTCTCTAATCATTCCTACACCAAATTCTCATCATTTGCTTATTGAATTTTCAAGAATCTTGGCTTTAAACAAGGAGAAACTCACATTTAGAGGTATGAACGTCCTTCTCCTATAAATACTCAGTTCTTTACTGAAATTCCCAAGTTTCCAATCCTTGATTTGAATTTTATTAAAGGTTTTGATGTTGTGATCTTGATTTTGGCTTAAAATGTAAGATTTGTATTTAATTTTGACGAAATTTGTAATAATTGATTGGGCTCTATTTTGAGATGTCTTTTTGATGTAATTTGGATGTCTAAATGATGTATAATTGAGGTTTGATCAATGCAATCCCGAATAGGTTGATTTTCCTAAGTTTTTACTTGTGAAAATGGTGGTTTTTGAGGTGATTTTGGTGTTCTGTTAATGCTGGAGGTATAAGGACGTGTTTGGGATCATTTTGGATGTTAATTGATGTTTATAAATGGTTAGAAGTGATGGATCTTGGCTGGGTTAAGTTTTGGAAGAGTTTGAAGGTGATTTCGGTTGTGTTTGGTAGCCGAAATGTTGGATTTGGGTAGAGCAGCGAGTTGAGTTGTGTGGCTGGTGTTTTTAATGCATAATGATGCATTAATCCTCTGCTGTTATGTGCTTGAAACATGAGAGAATGATCCGTGAGCGATAGAGGAGGCGTTGAAGGTTTCGGATGCTTGGAAGGCTTGTTAGCTAGCCTTGTTTTGTGTATCGGTGAGTGAAGTTGGGTTTTCAGCTTTAAAACCAAGGTTTGAAGGTTTTGGGAGCTTAGTTTAAGTCTAAAAAACTTAGCTAAGCTCAAGAGTAAGTAAATGAAATTTCTCTCTTGGTTTGTGATATGAATTGGTTTTTAAAGCACTTGTGATTTTTGGATGCAATGCATGTGATTTGCATGTTTAAAATTCTGTTTTGAAAGCATATTTTAGCATGGTTTAATGCTGGTTTTGAAAGTCATGTGTGAAGGATGCTCAAGGTAAGAGATCCTTGGTTTTGAACATTGGAATTGTAGAATTGATGCATAGTGTTGCATGTTGTTTAATGGCTTTGTTTAATGCTTCAAAATAGTGAATTGATGAAGGTAATTGGTGGTTTTGGCATTTTGGTTATGCTTGTAAAAACAATGGATTTAATGTGGTAAAATGGTTATATTGGCAAGTGATGTAAGTGGTTCTTGGTTACTTTAATCGGATATAGTTAGCCGGCTATAGGATTGGGTGCACCGTGAATAGAGTCGCCTTGGATGTCGAGGGGTTGTGATTGTACCGTAAACTCCATCCAAGAATCCTAGCGATTGAGGAAATTGGTGTCACCACGATGGAGGTTGGCTCTCGTGAGTGGACTTGGTTTAGTGCCACTACGATGGAAGTTAGCTCTCGTGGGTGGGCTTGGTTTAGTGCCACCACGATGGAGGATGGCTCTCGTGGGTGAACCTTGTTAAAGTCACCATTATGGAGGATGGCTCTCATGGGTGGACTTTGTTAAGCGTCACAACGGTGGAGGGTTGCTCCCGTGTGTGAGCTTGGTTAAGGTGATTACAATGGTTGTGGTAGCTTCCATGTGTAAGCCTTGTGATGTGTCCCGTCTCTCGCTAGTGTATTATACAACTTCCGATGAGTGATGTTGAGGGGTTGTGATTGTACCGTTAAACTCCATCACGGGTGTTGAGGGGTTGTGATTGTACCGGTAAACTCCACCTTGTGTTGTTCGGAAGTGTGTATGGAGCGTGTGGGACAACGCTTGTAATCCGCGTATTCGATTGTGTATTGGGTCTTGTGTGTGGTTAAGATCACAATGGTGGTTAAAAGTCCATGTGTGGATCTGTGTATGGTTAAGATCACAATGGTGGTTAAAAGTCCATGTGTGGGTCTTGTGTAATGAAGCATGTGATGCTTGAAATGGTGCAAGGTTGCATGGAAAGTGTGTAATGTACAAAGAATGCATGTATTGCTTGTTAAGCATGAACAAGTGTTTATTTTCTATTGAGAATGATGCATATGTGCATGGAATCTCTTTAATGCATTGAAGTCTTGTGAAGGCTTGTTTAAAAGGCATGTAATGCAAATGTTGAGTTTGTGGTTCATGTGTTACATTTGTTTAATGCATGTGATTAATTGAAGGAGTAAGTGGTTTTCAATGTTTTCTTGCTTTGAAATGATTTTCAAGAATGAGAAAAGTATAGTGTGAAGTGGAAATGTTTTCCAAGGATTTTGTAGTTAACTTTGCATATGATGTTCATGCATGGAAAGGTTAAATTGATGGTTTTGCAAGGATGTGCTTTGAAGTGAGATACTTAGCTTTTCTAAGCTAAGGGTTGGTTTTCATGTTTGAGCAATGCATGATTTAAAGCATGTTGTTAAAAGGGGTTTTTAAACATTGCTTTGGTTTATCGAATTGTGTTTACTTTTAAAAGAGGTTTTATGACTCGCTGCATTGCCATGTTTTGGTTTTGAGCATTCCTCACTAAGCATTATGTGCTTACGCTCCTTTTTGTCCATCAATGCAGATATTTGAAGTTGGAACAGCGAGAAGCAAGGGATTCAAGGAGAGCTCCACTTGAGATGTATGTCTCGGTTAATAGCTATAGATAATAAAGGCAATGGGGGGAGAATCTCTTATGTTGATGTTTAATGAGATTGTATATGTTGGACAAGTTTGGTTTATGATTTTGAACTATGTGGTTTAACGCTTGCAACGTTTGAATCTTCTTATTCTTAAGTCGTTATGTTATGCTTCTTGTTTTAAAAGCATGATTGAGTGTTGGATGTGTTGAATGAGTTGGTGCACCTAAGGGTAGTTTTGTATCTAGATTTTGATGCAAATTGGTAGGTATGATGCTTTGCATGTTGTTGATTTAATGTGGAATGGTTTGGAGCATGTTTGATGGGGTTTAAAGGTGTTTAAACAGGCCTATCTGCTGTTTCTGGGCAGGGTGTTTCGAAACACCCTTGCCTGTTTCGAAACAGGCCCTTGTTTTGGCATGGGTGTTCCTGAACGGCCTAGACCGTTTCTGAACACTTTGGCTACTGCCAAGGGGTGTTCCTGAACGGCCTAGACCCGTTTCGGAACACTTGACCGTTGGGCATAAAATTTGAATGGTTTTGAGGTTTGCAAGCTTTACGTTTTAGTCCTGATTCTTGTATGTGCAATTGCTTGAGTTTGAGATGTCCGTTTGAGATGAAATTTTGCAGAGAGGCATGAAACATGACTAATTTCATAATGGTAACTTAAAATTTGGTAAAGTCCTCTTAATTTTCAGAATTTACAAATTGGTCCCTAATTTCGTATTTTGTGCAATTGGGTCTCTTATCGTTTTCCGATTGCTGTGATTTTTTTGAGTATGCTTATCTCAAGAGTATGCCTAGGTTTGGAGTGCATCTAGACAAGTTTAAAAAGAAAAAAAGGGTCGTTAATCAAGGTTGACTTTGGTTTTCCACGTGTAATCTTCGTAGTTCGGGTCAACCGTCTAGGCCGGGCTACGGGGGTTACATTTTGTGGTATCAGAGCTGAGTTGCGAATGCTTGGGGAAATGGTAAATTGTTGTAATAAGTGTTTAATGTTTATTCTAATGTGTGGTTGGAAGTCGGTTGAAATGTGTGTCTGTGAGCGAGCTGTTGATGTTTTTAGCATGCTTTTTGATTGTGAATTTTCGTTGAGCTAATGTGGAATTGTGTTGATGATATGCTGGTGATGTGAGCTGATTTTATGAATGATGAAAGTGTAATGGGCATGATATGTTGATATTATGCTGTTGTGGGTGAATGTTGTTTGATGAGAGCATGATCGAAATATGTTGATTGATATGCTCGATGTTGTGATATCCATGTTTTTATTGACTGTTATGTCATGTAAAAG
The DNA here is from genome assembly GCA_958450335.1 of Hibiscus tridactylites. Taxonomy (NCBI): domain Eukaryota; kingdom Viridiplantae; phylum Streptophyta; class Magnoliopsida; order Malvales; family Malvaceae; genus Hibiscus; species Hibiscus tridactylites. The sequence continues at coordinate 43,714,750 of OY288274.1, read as the reverse complement.
GGGAGAATTTGGGATACCCATTGCCTTATTATTATAGCTATTGTGTTATATTGGAATTGGAGTCTTGAATCCTTGCTTGAAGCTGGCCTGAACGTTTTGTTTGTTTTGTTATGATAGCTTGTTGTTAATAGCATGGTGAAATCGATGAAAGAATGGCAGTTAGGTGAGATGGTTGCTGCTTTAGAGCAGGTTGTTAAGGCGTGGAATTCACCTTTTAATGGAGATGTTTCGTCTCAGTCTTCAGTGCCTGGAGTTGAGGTAGTAAGGCAGGAGGAAGAAGTTGGTTCTGTGATGAAGAGTTCATCACCTATAGTTCATGAGGTGTTGGGAACATCTCAGGCTGTGGTGAAAGTGAGGCCTGTAGACGTGTCGATTGTGGGACACGCGGGTTTGTCGAAACAATGTTTGTATGATTTGAGAGCTGTGGAGTATCATGGTTCGACACCTGAGACGTTCGAGGCCGGGTTGGCCAGTGTAATTCTGATTTTGGATCAGGAAGGTTGTGACTATGCCCATAAGCTGGGAAGTGTTGTTTCATTGATGTTGGAGGACGCCTGTGTCTGGTGGACATTTGTGGCGGTGGCATCGCATATCCACAATATAGATTGGGACTTCTTTGTGTCTGCCTTTTATGAAAGGTACCTTGGAGAGAAATTCCCAAGGGTTAAGCAACGTGAGGGTGTGGTTTCAGTTTATGAAGGTGAGAAAAGTTTAAGCAAGAGAGTTGTGGGTACTGATCTCCGGAGCGGTCAGCGTAAGAGGCTACGTGATATAAGGTTTTGCTTGAATCGAAGTCTGGGTGGTAGTGCAAATGTGGGGCAAGTGCTGCATGATCAAGTAGTGGTAGCTCGGTTACCGGTGTGTGACCGTTGTGGAAGGCGCCATGTTGGAGGTTGTTGGGGCGCAAGAGTTTGTTGGAACTGTGGTTCTAAGGAGCATGTGAAGCGGAATTGTCCTCAAGTGGTGAGATTAGCTTCAGTGGTAGCAAAAGGGTCTCTGAAGGGTCGTGGGCACGGCCGAGACAAAGTTCGAAGGTGGCAGGAAGGGCAGAAAGGTATGAGGAGCTTGGAGAATGAATCTTGTTGGAATTGTGGGTCTGTTGGGCATTTGAGACGAAATTGCTTGAAGTTGGCTCGGGGTAGCCAGAGTTCTTTACCGCAGGGAGATGGTGATGACCTTAATGTGTTAGCTGATGTTGCAGCGGTGCGGCTGGAGAATGATGGTCCTGCGAGGAAGAGAGCTTGTCTGTTGAAGCTCCGGGGCAGTGAGGTGTTTGCAGGTAACCTTGTTAAGTAACCTTTACCCTAGTTATCTTAGTTTGGTTTCGGTTTGGTTTTCCCTTGTGTAGTGGTTTGGTCCTATCGCTAGCATGTTTGGGGTAGTAGTTGGTGTTGGTTTGGAAACAACTTAGTGTGAAGAGGGTATTAGTGGGTATTTTGTGGTTAATGGGATATTAGAACGGTAGGGTTAGACAAGTTGGAAGTGAGATAGGAGGTTGTTCCTAGGCGGATTCTGACGATGTTATTGGTGGGTGTGAACCGGTATACATGCACAATTAAAATCATTTGTTATATGCTATATTATATATGTACTGGTCCATGCATACATGTGACATGACATTAGAGGTTTTGCATGCATGTACATCATGCATTGATAGGGCATATTGGTGACCATGCATACGAACGTTCACACTCGCTGATAGTTAATCGGGTCTGTTAGTGATGTGTTAGGGTTAGGTTGGATGGTGGGTTTTAAAAGTTGTTTTGGTGCTAGGAGAATGTTTGGAGTAATGAAGAGTATTAGGCGAGCTGACAGTAATAGTGAGTGCGATATAGCATGTTGGTAGAAGGAAAGTGTTTGGCGCTTAATGAGTTTAGCGGTATGGTGGTGAGGAGATTACCGGTTGAAGTTAGAATCGGTTAGAGTGGTTGTGAATAGCTGGTAGAAGTGGTAGTTTCTTGGTGTTAAGTGATGTAGTAAGTTAGTGGATGTGTTCCAGAGTGCTGAGGTAACTTGGCATTGATGTAGTAGTAGAAGGGTTGTTTATGTAGGTGATGGTTCATAGCAACCTTTGAGGAGTTGACAAGAGGTTTTGTTGAGGGTTGTAGAAAAGGGTTAGCCTGGGAGAATAGAAGTTTCATGGTCTAAATATGTATGTATAGAATGGGCGGTGTCCTGGTAAGGCTAGTGTTGTAGTCAAAGCTTGAAGTGGAAAGGCAATGTAAGATCAAAGGCCATTGTTGGGTATAAGTAAATTCCGTCTGAAGTCAGCTGGTGGTGTATGGAACGGCTGGTGGAGTCAAGGTTGGGGTTTTGTGATGTGATTTTCGGATGTTAGGTGAGTAGTCCTGGTGAGTCGTTATGGTAATGATAGCGGCAGATGTGAAGGAATGTCAGCAATACGTTGAGAAGTTTGGGTAAGCAGTTGATGCTTAAGAATTTTTTCTTGTTGTGGTAGTCTTTGAAAGAGGTTAAGTAGTTTTGCAAGGAGTTTTAGAAGCAGTGAAGGTTGTGGGTCACATGGTGGCTGAACTGGATTGGTTGGTGTCACTGTGTGAACAAGTTTTGGGAGTTATGAGTTAAGGTGGTGTATGCTGTAAAAGTTGGAGGTTCTTCAGGTTGTTGTTGGGGCTATGTGCAGTCAGGAAGTGTGAAAGGTTAAGATGTGGTTAAAATTTGAGTGTTCTGGAATTCGTGAACAGTATGTGGTGGTGTTGAGTTTGGGTGGAGTTTTGTGAGGAGAGTGTTCAGTGGTGGTTAAGTCTCTTGTGTTGCCTTGTGTGTTGCTTTGAGAAGTTTGGTTGTGCTCTTTTCGCCGGTTGAAATTTCGAGGAGGAAATTTCCTAAGAGGGGGAGAGTTGTAACACCCCAATTTTGGGCTTAGAAGTTTTGGGTTTGAATCGGACCGGTCGGATTTTTGGTTCGAATATAAAAGGTGGTTTTAAGGAAAACCTAATTCGGGATGCATTAAAAATATGGAAAAATATCTAAAAATCCTCTTTTATTATATATAAGAGAGTGGTGAAATCAATTTTGCGAAACGGGGTTTGGAAATGTGACATTTCGAGTTAGTGACTAAAATGTAATTTTTGAAAAGTTGGTGACTGTTTTAAAAGGATTGAAACTTTGAATCTTTAAGGAGCCAATTTACCCAAGAAGAGTTTTCTCCAGATTTTTCTTAATATTAAAGATTTAATTAATGATTTTTAATAAAAGGAAAAAAGGGGAAATAGATATTTTTGATGTCATAACTAACTTTTCTCAAAATTTTCCATTTCTTTTCTCTCAATTTTTCTCTCAGCCCAAACACATTTCTCCAGCCACTTTTCCTCTGATTTTTACATCTAAAGATTAGATTTTAATCTCTATTTTGTCTCTAATCATTCCTACACCAAATTCTCATCATTTGCTTATTGAATTTTCAAGAATCTTGGCTTTAAACAAGGAGAAACTCACATTTAGAGGTATGAACGTCCTTCTCCTCTAAATACTCAGTTCTTTACTGAAATTCCCAAGTTCTCAATCCTTGATTTGAGTTTTATTAAAGGTTTTGATGTTGTGATCTTGATTTTGGTTTAAAATACAAGATTTGGATTTAATTTTGAAGAAATTTGTAATAATTGATTGGGCTCTGTTTTGAGATGTCTTTTTGATGTAATTTGGATGTCTAAATGATGTATAATTGAGGTTTGATCAATGCAATCCCGAATAGGTTGATTTTCCTAAGTTTTTACTTGTGAAAATGGTGGTTTTTGAGGTGATTTTGGTGTTCTGTTAATGCTGGAGGTATAAGGACGTGTTTGGGATCATTTTGGATGTTAATTGATGTTTATAAATGGTTAGAAGTGATGGATCTTGGCTGGGTTAAGTTTTGGAAGAGTTTGGAGGTGATTTCGGTTGTGTTTGGTAGCCAAAATGTTGGATTTGGGTAGAGCAGCGAGTTGAGTTGTGTGGCTGGTGTTTTTAATGCATAATGATGCATTAATCCTCTGTTGTTATGTGCTTGAAACAGGGGAGAATGATCCGTGAGCGATAGAGGAGGCGTTGAAGGTTTCGGATGCTTGGAAGGCTTGTTAGCTAGCCTTGTTTTGTGTATCGGTGAGTGAAGTTGGGTTTTCAGCTTTAAAACCAAGGTTTGAAGGTTTTGGGAGCTTAGTTTAAGTCTAAACAACTTAGCTAAGCTCAAGAGTAAGTAAATGGAATTTCTCTCTTGGTTTGTGATATGAATTGGTTTTTAAAGCACTTGTGATTTTTGGATGCAATGCATGTGATTTGCATGTTTAAAATTCTGTTTTGAAAGCATATTTTAGCATGATTTAATGCTGGTTTTGAAAGTCATGTGTGAAGGATGCTCAAGGTAAGAGATCCTTGGTTTTGAACATTGGAATTGTGGAATTGATGCATAGTGTTGCATGTTGTTTAATGGCTTTGTTTAATGCTTCAAAACAGTGAATTGATGAAGGTAATTGGTGGTTTTGGCATTTTGGTTATGCTTGTAAAAACAATGGATTTAATGTGGTAAAATGGTTATATTGGCAAGTGATGTAAGTGGTTCTTGGTTACTTTAATTGGATATAGTTAGCCGGCTATAGGATTGGGTGCACCGTGAATAGAGTCGCCTTGGATGTCGAGGGGTTGTGATTGTACCGTAAACTCCATCCAAGAATCCTAGCGATTGAGGAAATTTGTGTCACCACGATGGAGGTTGGCTCTCGTGAGTGGGCTTGGTTTAGTGCCACTACGATGGAGGTTAGCTCTCGTGGGTGGGCTTGGTTTAGTGCCACCACGATGGAGGATGGCTCTCGTGGGTGAACCTTGTTAAAGTCACCATGATGGAGGATGGCTCTCATGGGTGGACTTTGTTAAGCGTCACAACGGTGGAGGGTTGCTCCCGTGTGTGAGCTTGGTTAAGGTGATTACAATGGTTGTGGTAGCTTCCATGTGTAAGCCTTGTGATGTGTCCCGTCTCTCGCTAGTGTATTATACAACTTCCGATGAGTGATGTTGAGGGGTTGTGATTGTACCGTTAAACTCCATCACGGGTGTTGAGGGGTTGTGATTGTACCGGTAAACTCCACCTTGTGTTGTTCGGAAGTGTGTATGGAGCGTGTGAGACAACGCTTGTAATCCGCGTATCCGATTGTGTATTGGGTCTTGTGTGTGGTTAAGATCACAATGGTGGTTAAAAGTCCATGTGTGGATCTTGTGTATGGTTAAGATCACAATGGTGGTTAAAAGTCCATGTGTGGGTCTTGTGTAATGAAGAATGTGATGCTTGAAATGATGCAAGGTTGCATGGAAAGTGTGTAATGTACAAAGAATGCATGTATTGCTTGTTAAGCATGAACAAGTGTTTATTTTCTATTGAGAATGATACATATGTGCATGGAATCTCTTTAATGCATTGAAGTCTTGTGAAGGCTTGTTTAAAAGGCATGTAATGCAAATGTTGAGTTTGTGGTTCATGTGTTGCATTTGTTTAATGCATGTGATTAATTGAAGGAGTAAGTGGTTTTCAATGGTTTCTTGCTTTGAAATGATTTTCAAGAATGAGAAAAGTATAGTGTGAAGTGGAAGTGTTTTCCAAGGATTTTGTAGTTAACTTTGCATATGATGTTCATGCATGGAAAGGTTAAATTGATGGTTTTGCAAGGATGTGCTTTGAAGTGAGATACTTAGCTTTTCTAAGCTAAGGGTTGGTTTTCATGTTTGAGTAATGTATGATTTAAAGCATGTTGTTAAAAAGGGTTTTTAAACATTGCTTTGGTTTATCGAATTGTGTTTACTTTTAAAAGAGGTTTTATGACTCGCTGCATTAATGGTGCTTTGGTTTTAGCATTCCTCACTAAGCATTATGTGCTTACGCTCCTTTTTGTCCATCAATGCAGATATTTGAAGTTGGAACAGCGAGAAGCAAGGGATTCAAGGAGAGCTCCACTTGAGATGTATGTCTCGGTTAATAGCTATAGATAATAAAGGCAATGGGGGAGAATCTCTTATGTTGATGTTTAATGAGATTGTGTATGTTTGACAAGTTTGGTTTATGATTTTGGACTATGTGGTTTAACGCTTGCAACGTTTAAATCTTCTTATTCTTAAGTCGTTATGCTATGCTTCTTGTTTTAAAAGCATGATTGAGTGTTGGATGTGTTGAATGAGTTGGTGCACCTAGGGGTGGTTTTGTATCTAGATTTTGATGCAAATTGGTAGGTATGATGCTTGGCATGTTGTTGATTTAATGTGGAATGGTTTGGAGCATGTTTGATGGGGTTTAAAGGTGTTTAAACAGGCCTATCTGCTGTTTCTGGGCAGGGTGTTTTGAAACACCCTTGCCTGTTTCGAAACAGGCCCTTGTTTTGGCATGGGTGTTCCTGAACGGCCTAGACCGTTTCTGAACACTTTGACTACTGCCAAGGGGTGTTCCTGAACGGCCTAGACCCGTTTCGGAACACTTGACCGTTGGGCATAAAATTTGAATGGTTTTGAGGTTTGCAAGCTTTACGTTTTAGTCCTGATTCTTGTATGTACAATTGCTTGAGTTTGAGATGTCCGTTTGAGATGAAATTTGGCAGAGAGGCATGAAACATGACTAATTTCATAATGGTAACTTAAAATTTGGTAAAGTCTTCTTAATTTTCAGAATTTACAAATTGGTCCCTAATTTCGTATTTTGTGCAATTGGGTCCCTTATTGTTTTCCGATTGCTGTGATTTTTTTAGTATGCTTATCTCAAGAGTATGGCTAGGTTTGGAGTGCATCTAGACAAGTTTAAAAAGAAAAAAAGGGTCGTTAATCAAGGTTGACTTTCGGGTTGACTTTGGTTTTCCCCGTGTATTCTTCGTAGTTCGGGTCAACCGTCTAGGCCGGGCTACTGGTGTTACAGATTAAAATTTAAGTTTCTTATCTTCTTATTGCTGCCTGCCATATATATTTTGTGATGGACTGCCTTCATATGTTTTCATTTTTATTTTGTCATTTGCATTGAGGGCAATGCAACCCTCGAGTTTGGGGTTGGCAACCCTCCATAGTCATGTAGTACATCTTAGTTAAATTTTGTCTCTTACTTAGGACTTTTCAAAAAAAAAATCTTGAAAATTTTGGCTTAAAACTGTGTATTGAACTTGCCTGTCGTGACAGCTCTGTCGTGGCAGCATCTTTAGGATAGTTTAAGCAGAAGTTTAGAGCCTTTCTATAGTTCTGAAAACTTAAACACCATTGTGACTGTTATACTGCTTAGACTTCTTTTAGCCAAACTAAAATAGGAAGCTTAGCACTTGAATAGCCCCTAGAGGTGCCTAACACTGGCTCTAGGAAAGAAGTTTAGAAAAAGAGACTCAAAAATCCTAGAGGTGCCCGAAACTGGCTCTAGGAAGTTAACTAGAGGTGCCCAAAACTGGCTCTAGGAAGTTAACTAGAGGTGCCTAAAACTGGCTCTAGTAAAACTTTAGCTTGAAAAATAGAGAAATCGAGTCAAAACTAAAGAAGCATGAAAATGTGCCTTCAAAAAGATAAACTTTGGCATAAAAATTCAAGTTAAGAGTTGAAGATTCTAGTGAAACTAAGAGAGTCTTAGCATATAACTGTTCACAAGCATGCACACACTGCACGAGAACTATAGTGAGAGTCCGGACAGATCCTAAATTATCCGACAGGTTGCTGCCGCCACAGGGAACAAACGACGGGTAAGGGAAAGTTCACTGTTTGAAAGCCAAAACAAAAATATTTCATTTTTCTTTTAGGTCTTAGTTGCTTGAGGGCAAGCAAAAACTTGAGTTTGGGGGTGTGTTGAGTGTATAAAAGTTCTATTATTTACACCCTTTTAACCCATGTTTCTGCCGCATTCAAGCATCATTACATTGCATTTAGGTTAGTTTTCAGCAAAACATCACAAATATATAAAAGGCACAGATTCTACTAAAAATACTTGTTTTTGGCAGGTTGCCGCCGTCGTAGACAGTGAAGGCAGGCGCAGGGCGGATAAGCAGAATAGCTGAACTGAACAAGCAGACAAAGAGGACGATGCTGCCATGGTGCTGCCGTGACAGCAGAGGACGACAGCAAGTTAGTGGAGAAAAAGTAAAGTGGACCTCGATAGATAGAGAAAATTCTGCTCGTCTGTTGTGTGAAAACCATATATTTTTCCAAGCCCCGGATCAAAAGATATGTCAAGCCCAAAGCTCAAGGAGAGAAAATCCCAAGAAACAAGGAGGACGGCTGGAAAGTAGATTCCTTGAAGATTAAGTCTTTATTAGAATCATACTTTTAATTAAAGTTGTAATCCTTGTTAACTTAGATAACTTGAGCCCAAAGCTTATATAAGGGCATATATTTTAACCTAGAGGAACATCATATCGAAAAAACCCCAAAACCGATAACCTAAAACCCCTATCGTTTTCCTGCCCTCGACATGTTCTAAATTCCCCCTAGGGTCACGGGTTGATTTGTAAAGTAGTTGCAAGGGTTGTTTTGTTTTAGGAATTTTCAGTTCAATAAAATAAACTTCAAGTTCTCTTATTTTAGTTATTAATATCTTGCAAGAGCATCGGGAGAGCATTGTGAGGTTATCTATTTACTTAGCATCGGGAGAGTTAAGTATACGAAAGAAATAAGAGCAAGTTCTCTAGTTTATAGTTGAACTATCTCGTGCCTAGGGATATGGCGAGGTTAAGTGGCTAAAGAAGAATTCATACACATCGGTGTTCATCCTTCGATTCACGCCGGGAGGTATCATCAAGACGTGATCATCGACAGACTTGGACCTAGGGATAGGCCAAGGCAGATCTGGGATTCTTGCCAAACTTGAAAGTACTGAGTTGAGTGTTTGCTGTCGTGACAATCAACGGACTGCTGCCGCGACAGGTGCTGTCCGCGACGGGCGCGACGACAGAACTGGATTTCCTAAAATCTGCAATACCTGCACTACTGAGCAAATCAATACCAGCCCATTCTCTCTATTAGGATTTCTCTACTTTTATTTTCCATTATTCTTTATTATTTTCGTGACAATATCTTAACCTATTCTTTTCCCCTTGTGCAAATAGCGAAGGAAAGGGTTAGCCCAGTCCCTGTGGAGACGATATCCGATACTCTAGTATCACTTTATTACTTGCGACGTGTACACTTACACTACAAATGTGATAGACTATTTTACACGCAACAGTACCAAAATGAAAGGGAAGACGAGGCCAAATCAAAAACGTAATTACCTTTTGAAAATCACTAACAAGGAGCAAATGATGTGATCGAATAGTGATTTTGAAGAGATGAGCTCCAATGTCGTTGAAATGGGGAAGTGAAGAGGGAAGGAGATGAAATAAAGGGTGTTTTAAAATTAAAAAGGGTTTTAATTGAAAGTTCATTTAATTACCATAATGCCATTAATGAGGATAGCTATCTAAATTTCCAAATTCTATGGAATTGGGCTTAAAAATCAAAACATGTCCAACATAAATTATTTGTTTTGAAAACCTGAGGCCCAAAATAATATTTTATTATTTTAATTGTGAAACCGAAACCCGAAACATTATTTTAATATTATTTTCACCCGACCCCCAAACCCGAGTGTTACAGGGGTAGAGATCATGCTAAGAGGCATAGGGATATGAGGTATCAGCCCGATTCGAGGCATATGGGTGGTAACTATGGACGGGGCCACCAGAGCCAAGGAGTTGTTGTACACACTCCGGAGTGCGCTAGATGCGGGAGGCGCCATCAGGGCGAGTGTATGGAAGCTTATAGGGTATGTTGGAACTGTGGTTCCTGAGACCAATTAAGGAGTAACTGTCCACACCCTTCTAGGGGCGGATCGACTCTAGCTAGGGGTTTTGAGCATCAGAGAGGTCGTGGGCATGGTCGTGGTAACTTCAAGCCGAGGAATGATGGACATAGAAACTTGGCTCATGTAGTGGCAGTCCAGCCCGAGGGTGGAGGACCGGCTAGGGTGTATGCACATCAAGAGGCTGGAAATGACACAGATGCCATTGTAGGTAATTTCTCGTTACAGTCTTTGAGTTTGCTTTCTTTGATAGATTCAAGGTCGACACATTCTTATATTTTGGGTGAAGACGCAAGGTCTCTAGGTTTACCGTATGAGTGGTTAGAGGTAGGTGTAAATGTTACTAGTTCTTTTGGTGATACATTGGTAGTTAGGAAGAGGTATAAGAGGTGTCCCTTGATGGTTCAGGACCACGTGTTTCCGGTTGACATGATAGAGTTACCGTTCTACGGTTTTGATGCGATTTTGGGCACGGATTGGCTCGTAGAGCATAGAGCCAGGGTTGACTTTGAGACCAAGAGAGTCTCCTTGAAGCTTACAGATGACTTTGAGGTTGTGGTAGTTGGCGAGAATGTTAGGTTCTTGTTCAATGTTGTTTCTACGTTGGAAGCTCATAAGTTAATGGATTCGGGTTGTCAAGCTTACTTGGCTTACGTGATGAACTCGAATATGAGTGAGGTTAGACCGCAAGATATCATGACAATTTGTGATTTTCCAAGTGTTTTTATGGAAGAGTTGTCGGGTTTAGCTCTAGATAGAGAAGTTGAATTTGCTATTGAGACGTATTCTGATTCTGCATCCGTGTCTATTGCTCCATATAGAATGGCACCAAAAGAGTTGAAAGAATTGAAGACACAACTTCAGAAGTTGTCGGACAGTGGTTTCATTAGGCCTAGTATTTCTCCGTGGGGTGCTCCGATCTTGTTTGTGAAGAAGAAGGACGGTAGTATGAGGATGTGTATAGATTATAGGCAGTTGAACAAGGTAACAGTGAAGAACAAGTACCCTTTGCCTAGGATAGATGACTTGCTTGATTAGTTGAGAGGTGCTTCAGTGTTTTCAAAGATTGACTTGAGATCCAATTACTATCAGTTGAAGGTAAAAGATGTGGACATACCGAATAAAGCCTTCCGTACACGTTATGGGTACTATGAGTTCTTGGTGATGCATTTCGCTTTGACTAATGCTCCAGCTGCATTTATGGACATGATGAACTGTGTGTTTCACGAGTTTTTGGACATGTTTGTGGTAGTGTTCATAGATGACATCTTAGTGTACTCTAGGACCGAGGAAGAGCATGATGAGCATTTGTGGTTAGTGCTTCAGACTTTGCTTGAGAATCATTTATATACCAAGTTAAGTAAATGTGAGTTTTGGATTAGAGAGGTAGTTTTCCTAGGTCATGTGATCTCAACAATTGAGATTAGTGTGGATCCTAAGAAGATAAAAGCAATAGTGAATTGGAAGTAACCAAAGCCAGTGACGGAAATTCATAGCTTCCTAGGCTTGGCGGGATATTATCGAAGATTCGTCGAGGGATTTTCAAAGATAGCGGCTCCTTTAAGCAAGTTGTTTCAGAAGAATGTTCCGTATGAGTGGTCAGATGCAAGACAACAAGCGTTCGAGAAGTTGAAGAAAGCTTTGACCGAAGCTCCTATCTTGGTTCAGCCGGAACCGGGAAAAGAGTTTGTGATTTACAGTAATGCATCATATGTAGGTTTAGGTTGTGTGCTTATGCAAGAAGGTAAGGTTGTAGCTTATGCTTCGAGACAGTTGAAAGTTCACGAGAAGAACTATCCCACTTATGATATTTAATTAGCCGCAGTAGTATTTGCATTAAATATTTGGAGACATCACCTTTATGGTGAGAAGTGCACCGTTTATACCGACCATAAGAGTTTGAAGTACTTGATGTCTCGGAAAGAGTTAAATCTTAGGCAGCGTAGATGGATAGAACTTCTTAAATATTATGACCTCACGATAGAGTACCATCCAGGTAAGGCAAACGTAGTGGCCGATGCTTTGAGTAGAAAAGCGGCAATTGAGTTGCGAGCTATGTTTGCGAGATTGAGCGTGTCACGAGATGGTGGTTTGATAGCCGAGTTGCAAGTGAAACCGTCGCTGGCTCAATTGATCCTAGAGAAACAGTTGCAAGATGAGTCGTTGGCACCTCAGGTGCAAGATATAGCCGAGGATAGACCCACATATTTTTGTTTTGGTGAGAATGAGATCCTATGTTTCAAGGATATAATAGTTGTTCCGGAAGATTCTGAGTTGAGGTGCGTCATCTTAAATGAAGCACATAACAGTCCCTTTGCTATGCATCCAGGTAGTACGAATATGTACCATGGGTTGAAAGATGAGTACTATTGGGTTAGGTTGAAGAAGGATGTGGCCGAGTTTGTGAGTAAGTGCATGGCATGTCAGAGAGTTAAAGCCGAGCATTAGTTTCTTTCAGGGTTGTTACAGCCGTTGAAGATTTTGGAATGGAAGTGGGAATGTATCACTATGGACTTTGTGTCGGGTTTAGCATTGACTTATTCGAAGAAGAATTCAGTGGGGTGATAGTCGATAGATTCACTAAGTGCGCTCATTTCATACATGTTCATACTACCTACACCTTAGATAAGTTGGCCGATCTGTACATCTGTGAGATAGTGAGACTGCATGGGGTACCGAAATCGATTGTGTCAGATCGAGATCTGAGGTTTACAGCTAGATTTTGGGAGTGTTTGCACCGTGCCTTGGGTATTTGGTTGAACTTCAGTACTTCGTATCATCCGCAGTCAGATGGCCAGTCCAAGAGAGTGATTCAGGTGTTGGAGGACATGTTTAGGTGTTGTATCATCGACTTTCAGGGGTCTTGGGAGAAGCATCTACCGTTAGTGGAGTTTGCATACAACAACAGTCAGATGGCACCATCGTTGGCTCAGTTGATCCTATTTGTTGGGCCGAGGCCAGATAAAAGCTTGTACCGATGCCTGAGTTGATTAAGGGCACTACCGAGATGGTAAAACTGATCTGTGATCGCTTGAGGGCAGCTTCAGACTGACAGAATTCGTATGCTGATTTGAAGAGAAAAGAGATAGAATATGTCGTGGGCGAGAAGGTGTTTTTGAAGGTCTCACCTTGGAAAAAGGTGATGAGTTTTGGTAGGAAAGGTAAGTTGAGTCCGAGCTTCATTGGACCTTACGAGTTAGTTGAGAGGATCGGTCCCGTTGCGTATAGATTGAGACTCCCGATCGAGTTAGAGAAGATCCACGTTGTGTTCCATGTTTCGATGCTCCGAAAGTATAGATCAGATCCGTCTCATGTAATGCTAGTGGAAGAGATTGAGTTGAACCCCGACTTGTCGTATGATGAAGAGCCGATTGAGATTCTTGCTACAGACAAGAAAGTGTTGCGTGGGAGGTCTATCGAATTAGTCAAGATTTTGTGGAGACACCGAGGTGTGGAAAAGGCTACTTGGGAGAAGAAGGAAGGCATGGAAAGGTAGTTCCCGTATCTCTTTCTCTCAGGTAATTTCGGGGACAAAATTTCTTAAGCGAGGGAGAGTTGTAACGCCCCGGTTTAGGGCCCGAGAGTTTATCGATTATAGACTAGGATTAGTTCGGGTTAAAATTAGACTTAAAATGATGATTTTTACAAAAGATGCCCATATTTACTAAAATTCCATTAATGAAATTGAGAATGAGAATTTTGAGAAAAATGGAATAAAGAAAGGAAGTTTGAAAAAGATGTCATCTTCTCCAAAATCCCCTATATTCCACTAAAACTTCTATAAAACCCTAAATCACTATTCCATTGCTCAAATCACTCATCCAAGCAAGATTTTTGAAGGTAATCTATTCCTTATTTTAGATTTTACATTGTCTAGCTTGTGTTCTTTGAAAACCCTCTTTTAAAAGCCATTAAAATGTATTTTGAGTTTGGAGTTGAGTTGAGAAAATAGGTATTTCTATGGGTTCTTCATGTGTGTTTCTAATGTAGCGTTTCAGGGTGTTTTTTATCACTTTTGGGTGTCTTAAAAATGTTAAAATGATGGGTTTTGGTGGGAAACCCGAAATAGGTATAAAAATGAGATTTTTAGGTTTAAAAGGTTAGGTTTTTGGGTTGGTTTTAGGTTGAAAACGAGGATGGTGGTTCCCTTGATGATGGAGGATGTTTCTAGATGTTTTTGGATGTGTTTTAATGGTTGGAATGGATGATTTCAGTGTGGGGTTTGTTTAGAACGAAAATGGTGAAATTTGGATGAAATCTTGGATTCGAATTGATGTGTTTCGGTTGCAAGAGTGAGTTTCCGGGTTGTTACTGGTTTACGAGTGTATTAATGTCATAACAATATGATTTGGATTGCTTTAAACAGAGGAATCGGGTTCGGTTGCGATACCGGGTGCTACGGAGGCTCGAGATCGGTGTTTCATCTTACGTTTGGGTTCATCGGTGAGTGGATACTGTTTTGGAATCTTATTTATGTTCAACAACGGTTTGGGGTTTGGGTGGAGTCTTAGAGACTAACCTAGACCCAAGAGTAAGTTCACCTAATCTCATTTGTTGGTTGATTTTCGGTTCTCATAATATGTGTGATGTGATGATGTTTTTAGATTGTTTTTACTCTCTGTTTAATGTTGCTGTGTAGTCGTTGTTGGTGTCGAGCCTCACGTGATGGTTGTTGTTACTACGGTGATGTGTAGTCCTACCGGTAGTGACTAATAGGAGAGTACAATGATGTGTAGTCCCACCGGAAAACTATTAGTCGAACGGTGATGTGTAGTCCCACCGGGTTTTAGGTCAAAGATGTGCATACCTTGTAATGTGATGTTTGTGATACATTACATCTTCCTTATTTGATTTTGCTTGAATTTAAGTCTGCGCTTTAAAAACTGCATTATTGGTGTGTTTTAGAGCTCCGCTCACTAAGCTTCTAGCTTATGCTCTCTTTTCTTCAACAATGCAGATCGTTAGAGGCTTCGGGAGGCAAGTGAGCAAGGGAGGAAACTCTTGGAGTTCTCATTAAGTCAAAGTATGGTTTATGTTTTATAATAACACTTAGACAATGGGATTGCTAGATTGTATGTTTTGGAGTTGGTGTTCAAACTCCCCTTCTATGGGTTGTTTATGATTCAAGCATGTTCTAAACGGTGATACTATGTTAAATTGGGACTTGGTGTGGTCTTGTGTGGATTGCTAAGCATATTGACTTGTTAGTGTTTTGTATCTAATTGTTTATGTGAGCTTAGAGCTTGAGTTCTAAATTGTTGATTAAATACATGTCAAATGTTGTGATTATGACTTTTTGCATCTAGAATGTATACATGATAGTTTGCCATGTTGTTGTTTCTTGATTCTTGTGTTTTGAGGCTTGTTTGGGGACTTTAGAGATGCATAAAACTGTTTCAGGGTCACACAGAGTGCAGGCGTTTCGAAACGCTTGTGGTTATTTCGGAACGGTGATAACTTCAGAGATACCCGTATTGGAACGCGTTTCGATACGGTTTGACACGGTGAGCTCATGTTCTAATACGCGTATCGAAACGATTTGTCACCATAAGGGCCTGTTCCGGAACTCGTTCCGGAACGCTTTGACAAAATGGACCCTCGTACCGAAACGAGGTGGACCGTACCGGTACGGTCTGGTCTGGTTTTTAAACCGGGGCCCGTGTATCGAAACGGGCAAGCCTGTTTCGAAACATAGGCCTGTAATTTGGGCTTTTGGCATATTTAAGGATTCTCAAATGTTGGGCTTTGGTTCCGTTTGTCGTAAGCTTCCTTGAGAGCCTCGTGTGAATCGCTCTTGTATGGTTTCAGTTTCGTAAGCATGAAATCAGACTAACTCGACACTTGGTAAATTTATATTATTTTGCGTCTCGTTTATATCTTTTCGTTTTCAGTTTTTCACTATCGTTTTCACACATAGGACTAACGATACATTTAGACAAGATAATGTTTAAAAGAAATTTTCTAGGGTTGCTAATCGAAGTGGAGCTTTAATGGGGTTCACTTCGGTTTTCCACGTGTAACCTGTTCGGATCGGTCTGTCGCCTAGATCGGGATGGGGGTTACATTCAAAGTGAAGGAGATAAAATGTAAAAGTTAAGAAATTCAAGGACCAATGGTATGATTCGACCTTAACCTTTCTTCATGAAAAGAAAAGGCAATTTAAGGACTAAATCGAATTAAATATGAATAAAAGTTTGCATGTGTAAATAAACCAAGAATTCATCATATGGATTAATTACATATTTTATATAACCATAATAGGCTATCTCGTAATAGTGGGAGATGAACAAGTATGTGTACTGTATGTTAGTGATTAATCAATTAGAAGATTTAGGACCAAGGTGAATAGATGACAAAAGAATTTGGTTGCATGGTAATTAAGTCAATTTAACTAAATTATGGATTTGGATGACAAGACCATGCTAGGTGTCATCGGTATGAATTTTGTGGTGGCATAAGTTAATGACTAATCAACTTATTAGGATAATAATAATAATAATAATAATAATAATAATAATAATAATAATAATAAGAAGAAGAAGAAGAAGAAGAATAAGAAGAATAAGAATAAAAAAAATGAAAAGGGGACTACAGTAATTGCTGTTAGTGATGAGTCACATGCTAGGTGTCTCCATGTGTTAAATTGTAAGGCTTTTAACTATAGGAAATCTGATGGAAATTAGGGATAACAATGGGGGGCAGTTTCGGGAGGAAAAAGAAAACAAAGTTTGGAAAGATTCAGCATCATCTCCTTCTCCCGAGCCGAATTCACCATTGATAAATTTATTAAGAGTACGAATAGTCAAGCTCCCATTCCCATCAAATCAAGCTTTAGGTGTGAAAACCTTAATTTCGGAATCTCAAGCTTGGAGTGATGACTTCAATATATCGGTGAGTGTAGTTCATGATTTCGGATAACAAGTGTTATCTCAATTGCTAGTTTTATGTATTATTATACTTGATTGCATTGCACATAGCTCACATAGAGCAAATGGTGGCTGTATTCATGGCATGAAAAGTTGGTAAGCGTCTTTGATTTGCTTTACATTATTGGTTGCATTGAAATTGAGCATGACATGAAAATATGACATTGTGATGAATCATATAACTTAGACCTTACATTGATATTGCACTGAAACTATTTAATACATCGAAATACATTGTTTTAGAGCTTTGTGCTCATTATGATTATTGAACCAAGACTCACTTATTGATGGACACATGGACATGGTATATTTATTGCACTGATCTTGTATTGGTGATGGGGAGGTTAGGCGGAGATGATAGATGATGGAGAAAGAAGCATCCACTCATTGATATTACATCGATACTAGCTATTACTTTTGTGCTTAGCTATGTGATTCATTGACCAATGATACTTATGTCTAATGCGCTTAGACCCGATAAATTTGACTCGAAACCCGAATCAAATTATTCGAATCGAGACCTAATTTTGACCCGAATATAATGATTTGAAGTTGCCCGAAATTCGAAATAAACTGAACCGAAACCGACTCGAATTTTTTTTATTGAACCGAAATGGACCCGAACCGAAAGTTGAACCGAATATCGACCCAATTTTAACCTGAAAATTAAGGTAAAATAAATAATAATTTATTTTTAATATTATCTATTTTTAACAATATAACAAATAATAAAATGAAGTATATTTTATTATCTTTTTGTACTATACCATGGAAGAGACCATTGCTCTTGTCAAAGTTGTGGTATAAAAACATTTTATGTCATTTTGGCTAAAAATTAAATCTTAAAAATTAAAATGAACAAAAATATTATTATATTAAATTAATAGACTAAATTACAAAGATTAGTTAACTTCGACTAAAAGTAATTTTTTATAGACTAAATATCACTACGGGGAGAGAATTTTTATATCCGAAGTCTAAACGGTGGGGATACTTGTGACTAAATTAAATTAAACTAAAACTTAAAGTTGAATATTAGTACTAAAATGTAACATTTTAAATGCAACGTGACCTAAAAATTAATTAATCTCTAACTTAAAAAATTGGTGGCTTATTTCCCTCCAAAATTTTGTATTTTCCCTCTCTATTTTACCAATTGTCTTTTTTTTTTCTTTTTTTTTCTTCAATCTAACTTAAAAAATTGATGGCTTATTTCCCTCCAAAATTTTATCTTTTCCCTCTCTATTTTTACCAATTGTCATTATTTTTTCCTTTTTCTTAATTTAATTGAGTTTCAATTTAGATTAATTTAATTGAAATTTCACATTTAGTTTAAAATTATTTTAATTATGTATGTGATTTATGCTTCTAGATTTTAGTTAGCTCAATTAGATCTTAAGTTTAATAAATTAATTCATTTCAGACATTATTATTATTATTATTATTATTATTATTATTATTATTATTATTATTATTATTATTATAAACTTTGATTTAATATAATTATACAAAAAAATGATATGGATACATGAAGCTTTAATTTAAATATCTAATCAAATTTAAATGCATAGATTAACAAGTTGAATCAGAATTAATCTCATAAACCAATAACTCTAAACTAAACCATAAATACTAAACCTCAAACGCTAAACCCAGCTGACCCAAAAATTCAAATGTTGACCCGACCTGAATGACCCGATTTTGACTCGAACCGAAAGTGACCCGAATGACTCGATTTTGACCAGAACCGAAAGCGACTGATTTGATATTGACCTGACCTGAAAACAACCGATTCGATTTTGACCCGATCCAATACCCGAACTAAATCCGACACATCACATACCCGAACCAAATCTAAACCGATTTTAGATAGACCCGAACCAAACGACCCGAATGCCACCTCTAAATGTGCTTCAAGACAGATAAAAATAAGGGTAAACTACTGCAATGGCCACTAAAGTTTATCCATGTACATTTCTGCTCCCCAATTTAAAAAAAATAAACACTATGGTCACTACTGAAAAGGTTTCTTTATAGTTTCATCCATAGATTTTTAAAAATTCATTTTTCAACTCTAAAACTTTACAATATTAGTACACTAATATTATAAATGCTTAAATGGAAAATAGGTGCCCAAAGTATACCTTTTTAAATTTTAGGTGCTCAAATTGCTCCTATTTAATAACTAAACTTTCAAATTACTCATATTTTTCACTATGGATTATTTTACTATTATTATAACATGACGTATTATATTTTTATTATTTTTAAATTAAAAATATTAATTCTTAAAATAATTTAAGTGTCTAAAGTATTTTTTTAAAAATAGGTGCCCAAAGTTTCGATAGTTACAATATTAGGTGCTCGATTGTTAAATGGGTGTTAAAAATTTGTCAATCAATCGGTGCTTGACACGTGACATTAATTTTATTTTTAAAAAAAATTAATGGAAAATACTCAAATTTTTTAAAATTTTATAAAATCTCAAAATTTTACAAGCTTCACAAAACAATCCTTAAATCCTTAAAAATTCTCAAACCTCTGCATTCAATTTCTGACGCTTTCGCCACCAGTCGGTGTCGCTGACCACACCCACTTGATCGTCGGACCAAGGCGACCATTTCTCCTAACACGGTATCGCCGAAAACACCCAACAACATGCAATCGGTGTTCATTTTTGACGTTCAGCTGCATGCCGTTGGGCGTTTTCGACGATGCCGTATTAGGGGAAATGGCCGCCTTGGTCTGTAACCCCCTTCGTCCCGGTCCGGACGCTTGACCGATTCGAGTGGGCTACACGGGGATAACCGAGATGAAACCCGTTAAGGCTCCATTTTGGTTACAGACCCTAGGAAAAACTTTTTCATTTATTATCTTATCTAGAATGAATTAATTAAACCTAAGCGTGAAACGACAGCGGAAACAAGGCTCACGAGAAGCCCAACAACAAACAGGGCCTAAGCCCAACCCTTGAAACCCTTTAGAGATGTCAAAAAGCCCAATTACATGCCTGTGTTTCGAAACAGTCAAAGCCGTTTCGAAACACGAGCTCCAGTTTTAAAAGCCAGACACCCGTTTCGAAACGCATCCACCCCGTTTCGAAACAGGGTCTCCTTTTGCCTAGCTGTTTCGATACCCGTTTCGAAACAAGCAATTCCAGTAGCCAAAGTTTTTCGAAACATGGCTACCCGTTTCGAAACACCTGATGTCTGTGAATTCCCAAAATCAATTTTAAACACCTACAAATGATCCCAAACGTCCGTAACGACTCCAAGAAGCATACTTAACATACAAACACACTCTAGAGGCATACACCATATAGCAAACATACTCAAGATACATAAGATATAAGATAAGGCATCCATTCAAAAGATCATTCAAGGCATACACTTAAGCATTCAAGACAACATGCTTGCACAAGGTCAACACCAAGCATTTAAGGTAGGTAGTTTAAACATGGTTTACAAACCAAACATGGCATCCAAAAGCCAAAACAATATGGCAATTAAAGGAGTCTAACATGGTCCTAAACAACCAACATCAACATACTTCAAAAGGCTCAAACAACATATACATGTCCCATTGCTTGACCATTACATCACATAATATAAAATCCATACTTGATAGATTTTAAAAGCCCAACTAGCACACACTTGGAGGCCCCTTCTTGCACTAGCAACCCACGAACTACGGATCTGCATTGTCGAACAAAAGAGAGCGTAAGCATAAAGCTTAGCGAGGGTAAGCTCATTAAAACAAATATCGACAATGCAGGGTCCAAGCACAAGCACAACCAAGGTAGAATGCATGATCTTACCTTCGATCCTCATGAGCCAAAATACACATGATGCATGAACATATATTCAATATTATGCCATGCTCAACAAGCTCAAATCCACATCATATGTAAACACATATAATAATTCATACAGGAATCACATTCCATATCATATTGATACACATATCAACTCATATTTTCACCTAGCTATGACTCGAATACGCGGATAACACGTTGGAACTCACATCCAACACAACCATTACCTTACGGTGGGATTACACTCATCACCGTTCTTGCGGAGGGGATTCCACTCATCCTCACGCCCCGTCGATTGGATTACACTCATCATCGACTAATATAGATAAGAATATTTTCCGGGCGAACCCGTACTCCATCTTGATGACTACCATCATCAAGACCATGCGCGCATTTGACTCACGTGTGTACACTAACATCCTAATGATCGATCATTTGTACCCAAGTATACTAGTGCCAATAGTAAACACAATCCACAATATCAATTCACAACCATTTCCGTGCTTAGCACGTACTCACCATGATTAACATCATGCCCATACCTCATGCATATAACAATGCATCACAACCATGCCTCAACATACATGTATAACACATTTATACATAACCATCATAAACACAAATCATCATGAGGCATAAACAATAATTAAAGAGTTCAACCAATGTCTCTAACTAAAGCTTGAGATTAGGCTACCACTCTAATCCCAACTCTAGGTGGGTCTACCAAGCCCTACCTAGTCCACATGCTTGAACCAAATACTCGAAACCATTTTAAAAACATTAAACCACTCACCTTCACTTCCAAGCTCAACAACCAAGCAACCAAGACCTTCAAGCTTCCGGATTCACTCTCGATGCTTCACCAACACAAACTCTTGCCTCTAATCATCCCAACACAATCAAAATAATCCCAAAACAGTCCATACATCAATGTAGCAAACCCGAAACACTATTCAAGCAATAAACACATGAATTCAAGCCATGAACAACCCCAAAATCATCAAACTCGAGCAGCCCTAAAGCACAGTCCAAAACCTTTGATTTCAACACTTTTAACACTCCCAAATGATTCCAAAACAACCCTTAACTAACATACTTACATTAGCCTTCCATTTCCAACATAAAACAACCCCAAAATCCATTCCAAAACCCTTCAAAAACCCCATGAATACCCAAATACGAAAATCATGTTAAAACACTTTGAAATTCATATATGTTGGACTTCAAGGTTCATAAACAACATATCTAACATTATAAAATCAAAACCTTAAGTTAAAAACAATAAATGTAGCATTTTTATTCAAAACTCCCAAAATCACAAATTCCTAATACATGGATGAAAATGAAAACTATTTGTACTTTCAAAGAGAGGAAGATGAGAGCAAGATGGGAAAGTGATTACATTTCAAACCGAGCCAAAATGAAGAAGCAAGGAAATGGAATAGTGAAATGGAGGGGGGAGCTTCTCTTTGTCGTTCAAAATGGAGAAGATGAATATTGAAAAAGATGACAAAAAGGGTGTTTTAATTGAAAAGGGGCTTTTTTAGTTGAAGTTCATTTTATTACAAAAATGCCATTAATGAGATGGCATTCTCATTTACTTTAAAATTCATGAAATTTGAGTTTCAATTCAATTTGGTCCAACATAACTTGTTTGCTTTGAAATCACAAAGTCGAAATAATATATAATATTATTTTAATCATAAATCGAGACTCAAAATATTATTTAAATATTATTTTCACTTGACCCCTAAATCCGGATGTTACATGGTCCGACGACCAAGTGGGTGTGGTTAGAGACGACGACTGGCGGCAATAGACGGAAGAAGTTTGAGAATTATTAGGGATTTAGGGACTGTTTTGTAAAGCTTGTAAAATTTTGAGATTTTATAAAAATTTAAAAAATTTGAGTATTTTCCATTAAAAATTAAAAAATAAAATTAATGTCACGTGTCAAGCATCGATTGACTGACAATTTTTTTAACGCCCATTTAATAGTCGGGCACCTAAAATTGTAACTATGGAAACTTTGGGCACCTATTTTTACAAAAATATACTTTAGACACCTAAATTATTTTAAAAAATATTTTAAATTTAATAATAATAAAAATAATTTTATTTTAAAATTATTTTTAATTTAACAATAATAAAATATGATATGTCATGTTATAATAATAATAATAATAATAATAATAATAATAATAATAATTTGGAGTGAAAATATGAGCAATTTGAAAGTTTAGTTATTAAATAGAAGCAATTTGGACACCTAATTTTTTTTAAAAAGGTATACTTTGGGAACCTATTTTTCATTTAAGCCTTTATAATAATATTGTACTAATTGAGTGTAAAGTTTTAGGGTTGAAAATGAATTTTTAAAAATTCAAGCGTGAAATTATAAAGAAACATTTTCAGAAGTGACCATAATGTTTATTTTTTTAAAATTGGGGAGCAAAAATGTACATGTGATAAACTTTAGTGGCCATTGCAATAATTTGCCCTTATTTTTTCGCTGCCAAGTCAGCAAGCCGTTAATATTTAACATCAACAAACGGCTGAGTGACCAAAAGTTTATGCCCTGAAAACTGTAAAACCTATGTTTGGTTTTGATATAATTAGATCTTTAAGGATCAATTTGAAAAACTTAAAATTGTTTTTATAAGTCCCTTAATAAGTTTTAAAACACCAACACTTTAAAACTGATTTGTAAAACTCAAACTCAAAATATTTTCTAAGTGTTCCAAGGCAAAACCATTGAAAATCGTTTAGGTGTATCGATACACTCCCAAGCGTATCGATACCTTTTTGCCAAACTTGGTTATTGTCGGAACACGTATCGATACGACAAACCCTCGTATCGATACACCCCTGTGTTAAAATTCAAAGAGTTTGAATAGCGTACCGATATGGTAAACCCTCATATCGATACGGGCTTTATAATTTTTAAATATAAGCCGGTTTAAAAAATATGACCGTTGGTGTCAGTTGGTTAGTAACCAAACTTTAAAAGGTCGTTGACCCGTATCGATACGCCTAACCCCCTACCGATACGGATATCAACAGTGAGTTAAGTTGAGAAAAAGGTATCGATACGGCCTTCACCGTTTCGATACCCCGTACCGATACGCCTACGTGCGTTTCGATACCCCTCATTTATTGCACACAACGGCTCTTTCTTTTCTGAGACAAGTATCGATACACCTTCCCGCGTACCGATACGCATAGCTGCAGAAGTACATTTATGGTGGTAAGAGAGGGTTCCAATGGCTCCATTTATGTTCCCAACCACTCAAACGACTAAAAATCAATGAGGAGGTATAAAAGACACATCTAAAAGCATCAGTAACAACTATTGATCTTCAAGAAAAAATCTATTCATCAAATCCAAGTAATTGTGCAAAAATTCATATTGTCTAGAAACCCCAATTGTAATTTTCATTCTTATCTTGTTCAATTGGGTTGAGTGCTTGTAATTGGGCTATCATTTGTATTGAGAGATACTTCATTAGCCAACAAATTTCTTTGTTCTCTTGTTGTGAGGATTGGGTTAATTTTGGGTAGAAAATTCAACCGAAATTGTAAGAGTTGCCTCCTTAGCCTAGAAAAGGGAAAGAGCAATTAGTGGAATTGTTGCAAATCCTTAGTGAAGCTAAGGTAGTGGATGTAGAGTTCATTTGGAACTTGAACCACTCTAAAATCCCTTGTCATTATTTTTAATTTGCAATTTCCACCACAAAACCTTTAAATTTCCAATTCACCCCCATCTTGGTTCATATCGATCTTTCGATCCACTCAACAATTGGTATCACAGCCTACCTCTTTGAGGATTAACAACCACAATAGGAGTTCCTTGGAAGAGTGTGATCATCATATATCAAGAGATGACTTCAACCTCCGATTCGAGCATGTACGAGTCACAATCCACTATAAAGCCTCCCTTCTTCAATGGTGATAACTATTCTTTTTGGAAGAATAGAATGCGTCTCTTCATCAAGTCAAATGACTATCTAGTGTGGGATGTCATTGAAGATGGCCCATATATTCCATTGAAGCAAGATGGTGAAGGCAAGATGGTTTTGAAGAAGAAAGTGGAGATGATTGAAGAGGAGAGGAAAAAGATTCAAGTCAATGATAAAGCTCTCCACATGCTATTTTGTTCTTTCGGTCCGGACATCTATTCAAAGGTCTCATCCATCGAGAGTGCCAAAGAAGTGTGGGACACTCTTGAGACTACTTATGATGGCACCAACAATGTTAAAGAAACTAAGATTGGAATTCTCAATCTTAGTTATGAAAATTTTAAGATGGAGCCCGATGAGACGATGTCGAAGATGTTTGATCGTTTCTCCACCATTGTCAATGAGCTAAAGGGTTTTGGAGAAATCATACCGGAAGACAAGCTTGTCCGAAAGCTACTCTATTCACTTCCTGAGTCTTGGGATGGGAAGAGAACCGCTATCATTGAAGAAAAGAATTTGAAAACTTTGAAGCTTGATGAGCTTGTGGGTTCTCTCCTTACTCATGAGATCATGAAGCAAGGAAGGGAAGATGAGAAGAAAAAAGAAGAGAAAAGGGTAGAGAAGCTTGAGGTTGAGAAGAAGAAGAAGATGGGAATAGCTTTCAAGGCTAAAGCTTCACAACATGAAGAGAGCTCATCTAGTGAGGAGGATGAACTCGAAAAATTGGCCATGATAGCCAAACGATTCTCACGTTTTATGAGGTCCAATCGGGGAAGAAAAATCCAAAGAAATATGGACTTCAAAAGCAAGAACAAAGAGGAATGAAGAGATCCTATCATTTGCTTTGAGTGCAAACAACCCGGCCACATACGTTCGGAGTGCCCTCAACTCAAGAAGAAGGGCTTTGAGAAGAAGAAGAAGCTCAAAGCCAAGCTTGCTACTTGGAGTGATGAGGAGTCATCGGAGGATGACGAACAAGAAGTAGCTAACCTTTGTCTCATGGCACTTGAGGAAGATTCCTCCATGGTAACCTCTAACTCATCTACTTTAGATTTTGAAGAATTAAATGATGCATATGATGAGTTACAAAAGGTCTATGATGAATTAGTTGAGAAATATAAAGAGTCGGTCATTAGGAATAAAAATATTATTTTAGAACTAAAAGAGAAAAATGACTCACTCACTCAAGCTAATTCAAAATTTGAGAAAAATATATTAGGATTAAAAGATGAACTAAAATTCTTTCAAGATGAAAATGTTGATCTTAATAATCTTTTGTCTCAATGTAATAGTGAACACCAAAAGGTGTTGGGTGAGCTAAATGAGCTGAAAAAGTCTTTGAAAAATGTTGGTAGTGTCAAGCATGAAATAGGTGAATCCTCAAGAACACGCCAACCTAAGAAAAAGACTAACTACTACAAACAAGGTAGCTATCCTAGACATAGTAGAGCTAAAAGAATTAGAAGTGTATGAGTTCCTAAGGAACTTGTAAAATCTAATAATATTATTGCTCTATCATATTGGATTCCTAAGGGAACCAAGGTTTGGGGAGCTAACACTCATGGACCCAAAATGATTTGGGTACCAAAAACAAAAGCTTAATATCTTTGTTTGTAGGGGGAGCATTGCTACAAGGCCAAAGCACAAAGTCAAAACTCATGGTACCTTGATAGTGGATGCTCGAGGCATATGACTGGAGACAAGAGTAGATTCATGGATCTAAAGCCAAAATGTGGAGGAGTAGTGACATTTGGTGACAACTCCAAAGGCCACATTAAAGGTATTGGCTCCATAGGTAATCACTCTACTATTCTCATTGAAAATGTATTATATGTCGATGGTCTTAAACACAATTTATTGAGCATAAGTCAATTGTGTGATAAAGGATTTAATGTTTTATTTGAAAAAAATGGATGCAAAATTGTAGACATTAAATCTAATAATATTATGCTCATAGGTCATCGCATAGGGAACATATACATGGTGCATCTAGATGACATTCATACATCTCATGCATGCTTAGTTGCACAAAATGAAAATGATGCATGGTTGTGGCATAGGAAACTAGGACATGCTAGCATAAGTGTTTTAGAAAAACTAATCTCCCTTAATCTAGTTAGAGGTTTACCCTAGATAAAATTTTCAAATGATAAAATTTGTGATGCATGCTCAAAGGGTAAACAACATAGATCTTCCTTTAAATCCATTAATGATGTTTCTACTAGTAGATGCTTACAACTAATCCATATGGATTTATTTGGGCCAATTAGGACTATGAGCTTGGGTGGTAAGTCTTATGCCTTTGTACTTGTTGATGATTTTTCTAGATTTACTTGGGTTCTATTTTTAAGTACTAAAGATGAGGCTTTGGAAAAATTCATCACATTTTCAAAATTAACCCAAAATGATCTTGAACTTAAGATTTCACATATTAGAAGTGATCATGGAACCGAGTTTCAAAATTTGGGGTTTGAAGATTTTTTAAATGAAAATGGTATTAGCCATAAATTTTCGGCTCCTCGAACTCCTCAACAAAATGGAGTAGTTGAGAGGAAAAATAGAACTTTGCAAGAAATGGCTAGAACTATGCTTTGTGAAAACAATTTACCTAAATATTTTTGGGCGGAAGCCACAAACACCGCTTGCTATAATGTAAATCGAGTAATGATTAGGCCAATTTTAAAGAAAACACCTTATGAGATTTTAAAATCTAAAAAGCCTAACATTAGCTATTTTCACCCTTTTGGTTGCAATTGTTTTGTTTTAAATAATGGAAAAGACAACTTAGGTAAATTTGATGCAAAAAGTGATGAAACAATTTTTATAGGTTACTCTTTAACCTCTAAAGCCTATCGAGTATTTAACAAAAGAACTTTAGTAGTAGAAGAATCTATTCATGTTGTATTCGATGATAACCTCCTTCCTAGGAAGGATTCTTGTGATGATGATGATGTAGGAATCATAAATGCCTTTGATGGAGGACAAACTTCAAAGGAGGATGAGATTACAACAAAAGAAGAGGACACACAAGATCCACCTCTTGAAGCCTTGACGGACTTGGCTGTTGAGGAAAAGGAAGTGAGCTACCCAAGGGAGTTAAACTATGTCAAAGATGGTGAAATATTGGGTGATCCATCCAAGGGGGTAACCACTCGATCTTCTCTTAGATTAATGAATCATGTTGCATTTATCTCATGCATAGAGCCTACGAATATTAAAGAAGCATTGAAAGATGACTTTTGGATTATGGCTATGCAAGAAGAGTTAAATCAATTTGAGAGAAGTAATGTTTGGACATTAGTTGATAGGCCTAGTAATCAATCTACAATAGGAACTAAATGGGTCTTTAGGAACAAGCTAGATGAGAGTGGTAACATTGTGAGAAATAAAGCTAGACTAGTAGCACAAGGTTACACTTAAGAAGAGGGAATAGATTTTGATGAAACCTATGCACCTGTAGCTAGAATGGAAGCCATTAGAATGTTGCTTGCATATGCATGTTATCATAATTTCAAGCTTTTTCAAATGGATGTTAAAAGCGCATTTTTAAATGGTTTTATAAATGAAGAAGTATATGTGGAACAACCACCGGGTTTTGAAGATTCAAAATTTCCAAACCATGTTTTCAAACTTACCAAAGCTCTTTATAGTTTAAAACAAGCTCCTAGAGCTTGGTATGAAAGACTTTCAAACCTTTTAATTGAAAAGGATTTGAAAAAGGAAAGGTGAACACTACACTTTTTATAAAAATGTATAAAAATGACATCTTAGTAGTTCAAATTTATGTTGATGATATTATTTTTGGTTCTACTAATGAATGTCATTGTTAAGAGTTTGCTAAGTTAATGCAAGGTGAATTTGAGATGAGCATGATGAGGGAGCTCTCATTCTTTTTGGGACTCCAAATCAAGCAAAAGAAGGATGACACCTTCATCAACCAAGCAAAATACATAAAGAATATGCTCAAGAAGTTTGGCTTGGAGAATGCAAAGCCTCAAGCCACTCCTATGAGCTCATCTACAAAGCTTGACAAAGATGAAGGAGGTAAGTGTGTTGACTCTAAGCTTTATCGTTCTATGATTGGATCTTTGCTTTACCTTACCGCAAGTAGACCGAATATCTTGTTTAGTGTTTGCTTGTGTGCTAGGTTTCAAGCTAGTCCTAGAGAGTCTCACCTTATAGCCTTTAAGAGAATCTTTAGGTACCTTAGAGATACTCCTTGTTTAGGTCTTTGGTATCCTAGAGACTCTACCTTCAACCTTCATGCTTACTCGGATGCGGATTCTGGGGGTTGTAAAATCGATAGGAAAAGTACTTCGGGAACTTGTCAATTCTTAGGTAGTATGCTCATATCTTGGTTCTCTAAGAAACAAAATAGTGTAGCCTTATCTACCACTGAAGCCGAGTACATATCCTTAGGTAGTTGTTGTGCTCAAGTCCTTTGGATGAAGCAACAACTCTTAGATTATGGAATTAAAGTTGAAACCATACCCCTAAAATGTGACAACACTAGTGCAATATGTTTAACTAAAAATCCCATCCAACACTCTAGAACCAAACACATAGAAATAAGGCATCATTTCATTAGAGATCATGTCCTTAAGGAAGATGTGGTTATAGAGTATGTAGACACCTTGAATCAATTAGCGGACATATTTACAAAACCCTTAGACAAAGAGCGTTTTTGGTCCCTTAGGAGAGAGTTAGGTCTAGCTAGCCTATCTTGAACTTTTAGGACCTCTTTTGTGCTTAAATATGATTGATCTTGTGAAATGCCATGTTTATGTGTATAAAATCCTAATTTCATCCATGCCTATAGTTAGGGGGAGTATGCTTCTGTTAAAATATGCTTAGAACTGCTCATTCATCATTTGCATAACTTTAGGAGATGTCAAGTTCGAGCCTTCGGGTGTTCTTTGAACCAAATATGTATTTCTGGGCATACGGTATCGATAGGGCTCTACGCGTATCGATACATGTTCTTCATTCTGTTTCTCAGAATTTTCTTCGCTTCACGGGTATCGATACGATTAATCTCGTATCGATACGGGTCGTTTCGATACGGACCCCTCCGTTTCGATACGACTTTCCAACGAGCATTTTTGCGGAAAAGACGATTCTACCCCAGTATCGATACACCCCCAGGCGTATCGATACTCGATTGCGCAGATGGCATTAAATTTGGCTTTTAATGAGTTCAACTTTTACCAAAATTCAAACTCTTCAAAACCTAATTAACCCTAGCCGTTTTTGCCTATAAAAAGGCCCTTCCTCCTTCATGTTTTTCACACCTCAACTCAATTCTAAAAGAGTTTTTGAATCAAGCAAGGCTTTGTGCTCTCTCTCTCATCTATTGTGCTAGATTTTCTTCAATCTCCCAAGTTCTATCAAGGTAATCTTTTTTGTTTTCTTTTTTCTTTTTCAATTTCTTTTATTGATTGTTTTTGTTTCATCTTTTCTTTTAAATTTTTTGTTTTTCAAAAAATTTCTTCAAAATTTTCTCAAATTTTTTTACCTTGATTTTTCCTCAAAATTGAAGAAATCTTCTTGCTTATTTCTCTTTTAGATCATGGCACCAAAATAACTTTCGAGGAAGCGTACAAGGGTTTCTCAAGCCGGTGAATCATCCACCCTTGGAACGATTGCTCGTCCGAACTACTCAATCATCTATGAGCAATGCTTTGATGGCAATTCGGGTCTAACTCATTTTCGTCAATATGAGAATTATAAGATCCGTACCGAAAGGGTAATATCCGTTCCTTTTCTCAACTCTAAGCGTTTCAAGTTTGAATATCTTCCGTTATTTCGTCGATGGAACTTCATGGATTTCATCTCTATTCCCGGTTTTTACTATCGCCAATTGGTTTTGATTTTTTACTCTAATGCCAAATGTATTTCTCGTGATGGGGAAGTTGTTGCCATTAGCTCTTACCTCATGGGGAAGAAAATTATTCTTGATGTCGAATCTATTTGTGAGGTTTTCAAATTAGAGGATGAAGGCATCGATAATGAGCATGCTTTGGGGCATGTTCTTCATGGATCCGTCACCGCCCTAAATGCTCAAGACCGGATCTTACATTTGATGGTGTCTTGGTGGTTCCGTCCCTCCGGAGGAAAATATTCCACCATCCGTCAAGTGGATGATTTTTGGATCCGTTGTTTCCGTGAGAAAAAGCGCCCAAATCTAGCTCGACTCATGTTCGCGGAGATCGTCTACCTCGTGCAAAATTGTCACACAACTCTTGTCACCTCCTTTACATATGGTACAACTTTGAGTTATTTCTTTCTTAAAAAAGATATTGATTGCTCTTATGACTACCCAACTCCCCTCACCGATCCTATTGATGAGCGATCTCTTGCTCGGGCAAAATTTCATTATCTTAATGGTGAATGGGTACGTCTTGCCGAGTTACCACCCGAGGCCGACGCCGTATTTGAAGAGGCTCACGCTTCTCAAGCTCCTCAAGTCCCACAACCCTCCATGGATGCTCTCATGACCTATCTCAATGAGCAATTTACCGGGTTGCGCACGGACATGAATACTCGTCTTACTTCCATGGAAACTACCTTTGATACAAGGATGACATGTATGGAGAATCGCCTCACATCCCTTGAAAGCGGGCACAATTCTTTGAATATTTCCATCGCCGCTTTTCATGATGAGTGGCGTAATAGCATGCGGGATAATGAGCCTATGGGAGTTGATGATGAAGAGGATGAAGATGACGAAGACGATGCCTAGACGTTTCTTCTTGCACTTCATGCATATCATTTAGGATTTTCTATTTTATGCACCTTTGCTTATGTTCTTAGGATTAAGTTTTTATTTAGGATTAAAACCTATGCTTTGATTTCTTTTTTGCCTTTGTTTGGATTTCAAGTTTGATGCTATGATGAATAAAATTATGTTGCTTATTATTATACCTTTGCCTTCTTTATGCACTTAATTGTCTCAAGATTTTTTGATCTAACAAAAAGGGGGAGAAACTAGCTCACACTTCAAATATTTTGATTTTAACTCAAAGGTTACCAAGCTTATATTAAGGGGGAGTTAACTTTGTAAAGATTTTTTCAAAATGTCAAAAATTTTAAGTTTTAGTTTTGTTATATCAAAAAGGGGGAGATTGTAAAACCTATGTTTGATTTTGATATAATTAGATCTTTAAGGATCAATTTGAAAAACTTAAAATTGTTTTTATAAGTCCCTTAATAAGTTTTAAAACACCAACACTTTAAAACTGATTTGTAAAACTCAAACTCAAAATATTTTCTAAGTGTTCCAAGGCAAAACCATTGAAAATCGTTCAGGTGTATCGATACACTCTCAAGCGTATCGATACCTTTCTGCCAAACTTGGTTACTGTCGGAACATGTATCGATACGGCAAACCCTCGTATCGATACGCCCCTGTGTTAAAATTTAAAGAGTTTGAATAGCGTACCGATACGGCAAACCCTCGTATCGATACGGGCTTTATAATTTTTAAATATAAGTCGGCTTAAAAAATATGACTGTTGGTGTCAGTTGGTTGGTAACCAAACTTTAAAAGGTCGTTGACCTGTATCGATACGCCTAACCCTCGTACCGATACGGATATCAACAGTGAGTTAAGTTGAGAAAATGGTATTGATACGGCCTTCACCGTATCGATACCCCGTACCGAATCGCCTATGTGCGTTTCGATACCCCTCATTTATTGCACACAACGACTCTTTCTTTTCTGAGACAGGTATCGATACACCTTCCCGCGTACCGATACACATAGCTGCAGAAGTGCATTTATGGTGGTAAGAGAGGGTTCCAAAGGCTCCATTTATGTTCCCAACCACTCAAACGGCTAGAAATCAATGATGAGGTATAAAAGACACATCTAAAAGCATCAACAACAACTATTGATCTTCAAGAAAACATCTATTCATCAAATCCAAGCAATTGTACAAAAATTCATATTGTCTAGAAACCCCTATTGTAATTTTCATTCTTATCTTGTTCAATTGGGTTGAGTGCTTGTAATTGGGCTATCATTTGTATTGAGAGATACTTCATTAGCCAACAAATTTCTTTGTTCTCTTGTTGTGAGGATTGGGTTGAATTTTGGGTAGAAAATTCAACCGAAATTGTAAGGGTTGCCTCCTTAGCCTAGAAAAGGGGAAGAGCAATTAGTGGAATTGTTGCAAATCCTCAGTGAAGCTAAGATAGTGGATGTAGAGTTCATTTGGAACTTGAACCACTCTAAAATCCCTTGTCATTATTTTTAATTTGCAATTTCCACCACAAAACCTTTAAATTTCCAATTCACCCCCTCTTGGTTCATATCGATCTTTCGATACACTCAACAAAAACGTAAGTGACCTTACTAGTCGTTTTTTAAAATCGGTGACCAACTCTGTACTGGGGAAAACATAAGCGACTATTCTAGTAGTTACCCCATTGAATTTAGTTTAGTATAGTAATTAAGACTAATGAAAATAAATCATAAAAATGATCTTTAAGTTTTTGTATTGTATATGTGTGATATGTACAAGACATGACTCTGAACCCAAATAAGATGTATTCAAGTATGCTTTGATGTCACCACATACTTTGATTTCATTGGATGCATTGATGCTATTATGTGCCTTATTTTAATCGAAATCTATAATTATTTATATATATTATTATGCAAAGTCGCTACCTCACATAAGCTAAGTAAGCCTAATGTATTCTATTGATATGTATTTTCATGATTTTGAACTTATGAAGATCGATCATGGATGAAGGTTTTTTTTTTATCAAAAGGATAACTTCATTTCTTGAAAAACCAAAATTACAAGGATTTAGATTGGGGGTCCGGTCCCCACAACATTTGACCCTGAAGATTCTTTGCAAATTTGGCTAACCAGTCGGCCGCTTGATTACAACTTCTAGGAACAAAAGAAAATAAACATGAGGAAAAAGATTCAACAATGGATTTAATATCCTCCTCGACAGCCGACAAAGTCCAATCGGATGGGGATCCCCCGTTAAGACTATTGATAGCAGCTTTGCAGTCGACTTCAATGATGATGTTTTTGTAGCCATTTTTAGGGGCCAATGACAGTCTCAGACGGATGGCTAAAACTTTTGCCATGACAGCAGACGGAGCAACACAAGGTTCAGATATTCCTTGAATAAAGGAACCAGAGGAATCCCTAGC
The DNA here is from genome assembly GCA_958450335.1 of Hibiscus tridactylites. NCBI lineage: Eukaryota > Viridiplantae > Streptophyta > Magnoliopsida > Malvales > Malvaceae > Hibiscus > Hibiscus tridactylites. The sequence goes on along the minus strand of OY288274.1, from coordinate 43,681,101 downwards.
AACAACCGTTGCTGAGCCTTTCCCCGAATGAGCGTCATACGCTGCATCATAGTTTATTTTGACTGAATGAGGAGGTGGTGGTGTCCACTGCCTCATCTCCTTGGAGCTGCATGGCTTTTCCGGAGGATTCGAGAAGTTGGACTGTCGATACTCCATAAAAGCTCGTTCTGCCCGAAGCCAAAGTCTCAGGGCACGTCTTGCTTTCCTTCAAAAAACGAGACATTTCTTGATTTCCACAGAGCCCAAAGAAGAAAGGCAATAAGAGCGCAACCATCTTCAAAGTTTCCTAGCTTCCGGAATTCGTCAATTTTGCTCCACCATTTCGGAAAACGAGGGAAGCCCAAGGGGGACAGAGAATAATGAAAACCATATGCCTTCCATACTGCTTGTGCGAACGGACATAAAAACATGAGATGTTCGATCGTCTCCCCTTTTTCCCTACAATGTGGGCAGCAATCAGAGTCCAGGAATTTACCGTGAAATTGAGACGCAAAGATGGCCTTGGTTGGGACTATGTTATGGCACAACTTCCACAGAAAAGACCTAACTTTGGCTGGAACCCCTAGACTCCAAATTGGTTTCCAGAACTCCTGACTCATTCTCGAGTCATCGCTAGAGGATGGAATGGAATTGTTCTCAGAGATTTCCTCAATGAATCTGTATCCCGACTTTGCCGAGTATTCCCCATTCCTCGTGTCAGTCCAAATAAAAGAGTCTTTCACCTGAGGCCCTCCGATTGGTATGGATAAAATAGCATTGGCCTCATCTGGTCCAAATAACTCCTTGACCTTGGCTTCATTCCACGATCTTTGATCTGAATTAATGAGAAAACTCACCGACGGAGATAAGGAGTTAGAAGGTGACTGAGAGGATACCTGAACTTAGGAAGCTTTGGGACCCAATTATCTTTCCAGGTTGAAATGAATATGCCATTACCAACTCTCCAAAGGCCTCCCTCTTTGATTATCTTCACTCCTTCCCTAATACATGTCCAGGCCCATGAAGGATTAGCACACTTGGGTGCTTCAAAGATGTTGCCATTAGGGAAGTAGATTCCCCGAATGGTTTGAGCAAGAAGAGAATCCGGATCCTTTATCACCTTCCAGGCAACTTTTGCAATGAGAACTTTGTTGAAAGTTCTGAGGTTTCAAACCCAAACCTTCATGGTCCTTTGGGCGGCAAAGGTCCTTCCATCTGATCCAATGAATACTTCTATCTTTGTCTGCGCCATTATTCCACTAGAAGTTTGCCACAATTGAGCATAGTTCATCGCAAAAGGTGACTGGAAGGAGGAAACATTGCATGACATAAGTGGGGATTTCCTGGGCGACTGCCTTAATCAGAACTTCCTTACCAGCCATGTTCAAGAATTTAGCTTCCCAACCCCTTAGTCTATTCTGAACTAGCTCTTTAATGAAAACCAACTCTACTTTCTTACTCCGCCCCCAAAATGAGGGGAGGCCAAGGTATCTAGAGTCCTCCTCCATTGGTATGAACCCCAGTAAATTAGACAAGTGAAGTTTGAGATTGATGGTGACATTTGGGGAGAAATAAACCGAGGATTTCTAAAAGTTGACAGATTGTTCTATTGAAGATTGAAAAAGATGGAGGATTTGAAGAGCTGTTGTGCAATTTCCTTCGTCAGCTTCTGAGAACAACATGCAATCGTCGGCAAACATAAGACGACTTAGAATAGGGCATCGCCTTTTAATTCTCAGGCCAGCAAAGTTATCATTCTCGGTTTCTCTGGTTATGATCCACGTCAGAATGCTAGAAATGAAAGTGAACAGAAAGGGAGATAAAGGGTCCCCTTGTCTTAGACCCCTCCCAGCTATGGATTCTCATGTGCGCTCCCCATTCAAAACAAGGGAGAAAGAAGCAGATGTAACACATTCCATGATTCTGCTAATCCACCACTCCCCGAATCCCAACCTACTCATAACAAAGTGCAGAAGTCCCCAATCCACTTTATCGTAGGCTTTCTCCAGATCGATCTTAAGGGCCATGAATCCCTTCTTTCCTTTTCTTGTCCTCTTGAGTGCATGGAAAGCCTCGTTTGCAAGGATAATATTATCGTGGATTGATCAACCTTGCACAAATGCTGACTGAGAGTTGGGGATGATATCTGGGAGAAAAACCTTCAGTCTTGATGCTAGAATCTTTGTGATAACTTTTAAAGAGAAGTTGCAAAGACTGACGGTCTGAAATGTGATACTTCAGTTGGATTAGACTTCTTAGGGATTAGAACAATATTGGTCTTGTTTATCCCTGTGTACATAACACCATCCATGAAAAAAATGGAGACCATTCCGATTAGGTCCTCTTTCACCGTCTCCCAATAAGTTTGGTAGAAGCAACCAGGAAATTCGTCAAGGCCCGGGGCTTTTGTCGCAGCCATATTAAAGATCGCCTCTTTTATCTCTTCTTCAGTCACATCTTTGCTAAGCTTAGAGTTCATCTCCCCAGTTACCAATCTGGGTATGACATCTCTGAGGCATTGAAAGTTTACCAATTGATCACGTGTGAATACTTTCCGGAAATGTTGCTGCAAGTAGGAGGCAATATTCTCCCTTTCCTCAATCCAAGTTCCATCATCCCTTTTGAGTTTGATTATGGAATTGGTTCTGCGATGTTGGATGGTGGTAGCATGGAAAAACTTAGTATTCGTGTCTCCCCATATCAACCAATTGACCCTAGAACGCTGATGTCAGTACCTCTCCTCGCTCTCCCATTCGGTATCAAGTTCCTTCTAAAGCATCATAAGCTCTTTCAACTCTGCCTCGGATAATTTCCTTCCTTGGAGGAGTTTATTCTTGCCCGTTAACGTCTGATTCCTCTCATTTTTCCGCTTCATCTTGTCCTTATTCCATCTGGTAAGGACTGCTCTAGTGCTGCAGATTTTCCTCCCAAATCTCAAGACCACTCTTTCCCCGGGCGAAATGTTCCATCATGTTGAGACCATCTGTGAACATTCCTCGTCTAGCAGCCATTTAGTTTCAAATTTGAAATCTTTTTTTGTATTTTCTGGTCTGACCCTTAGTAAGCTGAACAATAGGGGCGTGGTCAGAAGCGACATCAATCTTTATTATCTCCAAAGCTTTAGGGAAGGCTAGGCTCCATTCTGTTGAACATAAAATGCGGTCAAGTTTCTCAAGAATGGAGTTGTCCCCGCTTCTTTGATTAAACCAAGTATAAACGTCTCCCTTAATGGGCATTTCTACCAGGCTCGCAGAATTGATAAAGTCAATCAAACATTTCGCCTCCTCAGGTTTAACCGGGTTTCCTTCCTCCTTCTCCTCTTGTCTCAGCACAGTGTTGGAATCCCCAATAATGAGCCATTTAACATTGTTAGATTCTCTGATATCTGAGAGGCCTTCCCAAAAGGCTTGCCTTTCTTCTCTGTACGGTGGGCCGTAGATGAAAGTACCAAACCATTTATCCTCCTCATGCAGAACAATCTCCGTATCAATGAAATTTTTCTCATATTTCAGAATGCTAAGATTTGTATCCCCTGTCCACCATAAAGCTAGACCCCCAGCTAGACCTTGTGGTTCCACATAAAAGGAGTGATCCATTTTCATCTTCATCTTTATCTTTTTCAGGTATCGTTTTTTCTATTTCGTTTCACTAATGAATATTATAGAAGGTTTGTGTTTAGACATCGAATTGTGTAGTGCCCTCACTGTCTCTTTGTTCCCCAAGCCGCGTACGTTCCATGCTAAAATGGACATTGGTCACAAGTTTCAGCTCCCCTCGACGATCTTCAAAGGCCCCAAGAACAGAACTGCCTCAGATCAGTGATCAATATGAAGAAGGAAAAATAGGCCTATCACAACAGGAAACGGTCGATACAGATTCCACTGTCTAATAATGTGTACCAGAGATCAGCCGAAGAACCCCAAAAAAACTCATCATCAGACAAAAGCCCGAAGGAAAGCAGATTCACCAAGACTCACCACTAGCAAAACATCAATATGAACAAAGAATACAGCACCCAAATGGCAAACATTGCAAGAAAAAACCACCAACTGAGTATTGTCTCAGCTTTAGGAACCTTCATTATAATAGACAGAGAATCATTCGCATCCACCAAATCAATTCAAAAGGATTCAATTCATTAAGAAAGCCAAACCTTCCGTATAAGGAAGAAGCTGAATTCAACCCACAACAAAACAATACACAAGCGGGATCCAACTTAAAATGCTGTCAAACTGGTTCATAAGAAGATGATGAGTCCACTAGAAAACGAGGCACAATGAGGGGAGAAAGAGGGAAAAGTCACCAGAAAACGGGATTATAGAACGATTCAGGGGAACAACGGGAAAGACAATGAACCTGGAAGGGGGCGATGAAGCTCGTCAACCATGATGTTTCTGGCAGTAGGAAAACCAATCTCCGAAAGCACAATTGAAATTCCAGGAAACAGTTAAGAACACCAGTTCCTCCCAAACGGCTCCACTATAAAGAACTAACTCACCCACAAGCTTAATTTCCAGAAACAAAAGCACGAGTCAACCTCTTTCTCTGCAATTGCCGGCACCGGTTCGTCTCTTCATTCTTTCACAAGTACGGGTTACAGAAGCTCAGTGCTGACCGTGTCTTCTCTTAACGAGCAAAAGGAAAAGAGGGGAGAGGTGAGAAACCCGATCGGCACCCACAATTTTCAGCCGCCACAAATCCTTTGAGTAAACCACCAGGCAATGTCGTCCACCCAAAATTCGGCGCGCGGTGACCTACTATCGAGGAAAGACTCCACTCAACCAGAAGAATCACTCGAAACAAACTGGATCTGGTGGATCAAACGGGCGTCTGAGACTCTAGGTTACGAACGAGAGGAAAAATTTGGGGGCGCGTGTTTCTCACGCGCTTTGAGTCGACTCTCTTTCCATAGTTTTTACTTTTCTCCTTAGTTTTCACGGTGGAGATTGTTGGACATACAAAGAATGCACATGATGTGGCCTGTGAACTACGATCATGGATGAAGGTTTTTTTTTTTTTTGACCAAAGATACTTTCATTAAATTAAAACCGAAACGGGCCCTACAACCATGCAGGGGCCATGCACGTACGAGAAAAACAAGGACACCAGCAGGCGCCCAACAACAACCGAAGAACATAAGAAAAATAAAAACACCAGCCTAAGAGAAACAACAAACACATGAAAGGATAGGTAAACAGGTCCCGGGGATCACAAGAAACCGAAGCCATTAACCTAAAACAACAAGACGTCCCACACATAGGTGACGCAGAAAATTTCTCCATCCTCGGGGGAGTGGGAGAAGAACCAAAGCAGAGACCCCTAATACGTATTGGAAAATGAACAAAACGAATTCTCGCCAACCTCGATCGATGGTACTTTGCCGTCATTGCGTCTGAGAGCTCTTTCCAGAGACAGGCTTCCGATAGAATATCGATCCTTATCAAGGCGTCAACTGCAATGTACTGACGAAGAGGGGACTGTGAGAAAACAAGATCATCCTCCTGTAAAGGGGGCTCATCAAGCTAGCAAAACAGAGGCAAACGATGAAAGACGCAAAAGGTGAAAACCAAACGAAAACTAAAGCCGCTAATGAACATAGAGAACGAAGAAACGCCGGAAGAAGGATTTAAAAGAGCCACCGAGTATCGACCCTCCTCATCGAACACGGTGGAGATGCACGGAATCATTTCTGAAGCGGATAACCCTCAAGGGAGTTATCCGCGATCCTTGTTAAGGTGAAAACCTCGAGCAAACCCCTAAGCCTGCGTAGATCAGCTTTGGCTTGGCTGAACATCATCAAAAGGGGCAAGGATTTTGGTGAGTAGGTATTGTACATATTGAAAGCTCCCAGATTAAGAGCCTTTTTAGAGTCAACCAGCACAGCAAGGGGATTGACAGACCAGACATGAGTGATAAAAATAGAAACCCAAGAGCTGTTGTGAGAGTGACCAAAGGTAACCCAAATCCCATAGAATCCGGGAAATAGCAGAGAGATGTCAAACCAATCCCATGAAGAAAAGTCAAAGATTACCAAAAATAGAGGGAAATTTATTACCACGGGAAAGGACCAAACTACCCCTAGTGGCTAGTGCTTCTCCGACTGATTTTGACGACAGCTTGCCTGAGTTACTGCCTGCCATTTTCCGGGGGAAAGGCTAAAACCGAGCCAGAATCCGAGGGGAGATACGAGAGCCATAACGCTTGTCGCGTGAACCGACCTGCACGCCCACCTTACTTTCCATATGAAACTGCCAAGCCAGATTCTTTCGACCAGAAATCCTCCGGCGGCCATAGTTCGCCTGAGTTTGACGGCTGAGTCCCCGAGACGTCTAGAGATGCATCCACTACCAACCAGACCGACCATCCCTGTTTCCATTCCGCTCATGCTAAGGCTGCGAGACGACGGCGACAAACCAAAACCTTGGCCTGGGTAGCAGAGAAAAGGAAGAGGGCCCGACGACGTAGGAAAAGGTGAAAACCATCTATCGTTTAACCCCCGCGGGGCCCTCCAAACCACTGCCGCTCCATCAACCTGGTCCGAGCCACCAGCCGGAGTCGTTTTCCGCGGAACCAGCACCCGACGGCCATTGGAGGGGGAGTACCACCCTCGCGCAACGCCGAGCAGAGAAACCGGGACTGGAAATCCACACAACCACCTGAGGGATATGTCACGGTCATGTATGAATAAATTGTGATATGAAAATGTGTGTGCATTATGGCATATGGTACATGGAACTTTGGTGACACGATGCTTTGTTTCGTGTTCATATGATTGGTTTAGTACATATGTGCTAATTGCATGTCAAGTATGTAAGTATGACATGTTGGTTTCATGAAATAACCCTTTAGGCATTTATTAGATCAGATAAGGTAAGTACAAGTAAAATTGGTTGGTACCTTTCCCCTTTGATATCCTTGATAAGCTTTGACTTTTCCCTTTTGGTTATGCTAGGCTGGTTCTCTTTCCCTATTAATCTTACAGCGTCGGCAAAATATTTCTTTGGAGGGAAAGGATATCTGGTGCAATCTTTGCCTCAGATTTGGTTTTTTAATTTCTCTGATTACCACCCATGCTACTATTTGGTTTTTACTTTTGGTTTTTGCGGTGCTACCGTTACATTTGTGGATAACTCCGGTGGAAGTTATCCGCAACAAGCATGAAGCTATTGTCTCCCGCTATCGACATTTGGAAGGAGAGGTTGGTGGCGGTGTTTTTTAGTCCTTCCCCGACAAGCCTTGGCTTCGGTTGCGTTAGGATCTTATGTAGGTTCCTGAGGATTAGCGATTCTCCAAGCTTGCGATGCTTTGTTGCTGTTTCTTATGATAATGATTTTTGGTCTTCTGCGTTTTGGTTCTGGAAGGGTACTTTTCCCGGTATTGTGTTCCCAAGCTACTTTTTTAAGTTCATTTCTTCTAACGTCATGACAAGGGCCACATTTATTGACGTGAAAGCCTGCCTCTGGATAGAGCTCTCCGGCATTTTAGTTATGTTCGTGTTGGCCAAAGAATGTGATGGCTGGGTTTGGAGCTTCCATCCTTGTTGCCGGACTCTGCTGATGTTATGATGCGACCCAGTGCTTTGCCACTGGATGCATGGTCTTGTTATGCTCACCCTGTTGGTGTTATGTTGTTTTTTATTGTCTTGTTTCTTCCTTTGTGGTCGAGGGCTTTGTTTGTTATTCTTTGGCTTGTGCATGGCTCTCCATGCTTGTTCACGTGTATGTTCTCTTCCTTCTTTCAATTAATGGCAGTTACCTTTGGATCAAAAAATGGATATAAGCCTGCTTTTTAATATGTTGAACATGAGATATGTGTTTATGTGATGGTCATTTGATCAAATGCATGAAAGACTAAATTATGTATGAAATTGGACATTAATGACATAAAATGGCATCTGTGGCGCTTTCATAATTAGATAAAAAAATATGCATGCTAAAATGAACACGTACTTGTTATACATTTAACTTAATATGGTAGAAATAAGTTGTATGAGTTTGATATGCATTGAACATGAATTAGATTGGTATAAATTAAGTTTGGTATGAAGAGCTGCATTCTGGTGCAGGGTGTATCGATGATATGCCGCAATAATAATATAAGACAAGGCGTACATGTACAGACTACTCTGTACCGATATGAAAATTCATTACTGGAAATGGTGCATAAGAATAGTTTATACAGGGTACCAGTATTGAGAGTATGTGTACTGATATGGTCACTCGTGCATCGGTACGAAGATTCTGTATCGATAAGAGTTTTGAGTCTCTAAAAAATAATTTGACCAGGCATATCGTTACGACCCTTCAAGTACCGATATCGAGGTAGGTAATTCTGATATGAACTTGAAGTGCATTCTCAGATTTTGTAATTGGGTCCTAAGGGATGTTAGACTCAATTGAATGAGTTAGAGACTTCTAAATAAGTCAATAATATGCATGTATAAATGTTGGAATCTGAATTTCGTAGTGATGCCACTGAGTCACCGTAAGGATTTGTAAATCTTAAAAATTTATATTTGGTCCCCTAGTCAAGGTTTGTCTAACTAAATGACTTTGAAGATTCTGATTAAGCTGAAAATATGCATGCTTGACTATTATGTAATAACTTTTATGATCATGTCTTAAATTTAGACAAGGACTTATAATTTTTGGAAATTATGATTTAGTCCCTAAACTTTGAATTCTTTATTAAATGACCCTTAATCATTGAAAGTAAGATTTAATATGAATTACATGATTGTATGTTTGATATGTAAGATTGAATAAATATATTATGACATGAACTTTCTATGAATGTCCTTAATTGGATAAGAAGACTTAAATTATGTGAATCTTATAAATTGATCCTTATGCTTGCAATTGGATTAAGAAGCTAAGTATGTGTGAAATTTTATGGTTTGCTTTGATCATTGTTTTCAATATGTTAAAAATGGAATTTATACATTGATTATCTGAAACATGTATCATTGTGTTTTGCTTTGTTTTGTGATAACACTTCCGATCCAGTTTCCTCCCAAACCGGGTAGGAGTGTTACACCTAAACCTTAAACCCCAAATCTATAAACCCAAAATAAAAAACCTTAAACCCATAAACTCAAACCTTAAACATTAAGCCTTACAATCATAAACCCAAAACCCTAACCCTAAATTTTGCTAATCCTTGTAAAGGAATCAAGTCAAACTAAAAAAGGGAAGGTAAATACCGAGTCCACTACTGAAGGTATCAAACTAGAGCCCAAACCTATAATTATATCTGAGGCGCTTGCCAAGTTTTTGGGTGCTGAAGGAAGGGAGATGGTAGCAGCCGAGGCAGAAAGACGTGTTTGGGAGCACATAAAGGTTAATCACTTGGAGGTAGGAGCTGGCACACAAGTTTGTGCAACTCTTCCCATTAAACCTTAGGCTTGTGTATGTTCTCTAGCACCAGTATTAATCTCCTTGGTGCCTTTTGCTATTGTTTAAGGATCCGTCAAATTCAATGGTGATATTGTGTGATGCCAATCTTCGCGAGCTTCTCGGAAGCGAAAGCTTATCCGTGATGGGGATACGTGACCCACTACTACGTATCGATCTCTGATATAGATATGCTAGTGTTGACTGATTGATATCAGAGACGGACCCAGGATTTTATGTTAGGGGCTAGCTTTTATATAAACTATGGTGACACAAGTCAATGCAAAATAACAATCATAATTATAATTCTTCTTCTCGGCTTACCTCAAATGAAATTTAAAGGGTGAAAAATTATAATTTTTAGGGGGTGCAAAATTAGATATTGACAACAAAGTACAGAAAAATGCCTATACTAGATAATTTAAATTTTTTAGAGGGGCGACTGCCCCTCAGCACCCCCTCGGTCCATCCCTGGTTGGTATAACTGCTTGAATAAGTTCATTATCGTATAATGCATCCAAACTTAGTACATCATTTTTATGCAGCTTTTTTGTAATGTATTGACCGTGCCTTTTTTATAGAACATTTCGTTCTTGTTTCTTGCAGGAGGTATAAGACCTTGGTAATTCCAGTTATATCTGATGGTAGAACAGTTAGTGAAGACCTTCCTTGTTTCTACTAGTTCGTTTGTTGTTTTTGTGCATTTCACATCCTTACATTCGAAGCTTTTAAGGTAGTTTGCTTGTTTATTTTGTACCATGGGCATCATGGCAAGAATATTTTGTAGTTATGCCTTTAGCCCAGAACTCTAGGTGTATTTTGTTGTAGACCGTTGCCTTTCAGATTCTAACCTCGAAACTGAACTGAAAATTGTAATGGAAATTATAAGTTTTAACTTCTCAGAATGATTGGGAATGTATCGAGGGTTAAATTATTTTTAATTAAAAATAGGACCAATTTGAAATTATGTGAAATATTAAGTGTTAAATTTATTATTATTTTTTGAATTAGGAGTAAATTGTTTGAATATGCAAATATGAGGACTAAATGTGGTATTATACAAAATTTGTTAATTAAGACCTCAGTGATCAAATTGAAGCAAAACAGAAAGTTTAATGATAAAATTGAAGCAAAACATAACGTTTAATGATAAAATTTAAGTAATTGAAAGTTTAATAATCAAATTGAATAATTAATTAACGTTTAGTGACTATTTGTAAAATTTACCTAAAATATATATATAGACATTAAAGTTTTTTTTTTAAATCTTAAATCTAATTCTAATTCTACCTAGAAGGGAGGGGAAGAGGAGACTCTAGGGGAAGGAAGAAGGGTACTTCTAGTAAGTCTCGAACCCATAACCTACGGAAATATAAGGAACAAAGACTAGTAGCTTGGTCAACCGGCCAAATGTGCTTCTCATATAGACATGAAAGTCTTAAACACCCATTTATCCAAATATAATCATTTAAAATTATTTAAAAACAATATTCATTTATGATTGTTTATAAAAATAACATCTACATCCGTCACATAAACCATAAACATTTTAAATCAAATATACATAAACCATCCTTTGTGTTGTCTTAATTTATGTATTCACATTAAAAAATTAGATTTAGGATTAAAGTTTAGGATTAGGATTTAGCATTAGAATTTAGAGAATTGAAGTATGTTGTATTTTCTTTTGAATAAAAGTTGTTAGTCTTATTAAAAAGAGAAAATATCCAAAATTACAATAAGGTTTACAACTATCATCGTAAACTAAATATATAATTTGGACATTTTCCTATAACATTGACAGAATAAACTAGCCACTTTAGATCATACAAGGACCATACATGGAAAATGTTAAAAACCTAATCAAAAGACTCGAATGAAAAATAGATGCAAACAAATCTGACTGCATCGGCAAATGAACCACAAAAGGGGTTAAGTTATTGAAAGACCACTGAGAACCGCAAATCAAAGTTGAGCGCCGTGAGAAACTATCCACGAACGCAAATCGTGTATCCATCCAAGGGTCCAAAACAAGGAAGATAAGCATGATTACAAATAAGCGCCATCTTGATCAGTCGTGGCGTCGTCAAATCCAACCATGAGAAAATATAAAATAAAAAGAACGGCCAAACGACCAAAAAAGAAGACGAAAAACATGTCAAAAGGCAGAGATAATCGTGCCACAAAGGCAGAGAAAAACATGTCATAAAGGCAGGGTTATTCTTATTAAAAGCTAAAAACAAAATAAGAAAAAAAGAAAACCAACGGACGAAAACCAACATCAAAGTCGGTGTCGCCGTCGATTAAACAAAGTCAAAGAACAAGAAAATGAAATGATTGAAGAACGGCACAAACCCTATTTTCAAGCGATGGGGTGTGTAACCCCCTTAGCCCAGTCTAGACAGTTGACCCGAACCGAGGTGATTACACGAGGAAACTCGAAGCCAACTCGTTAAAATCGACTCCGATTTACAACCATTTTTTCCTTTATCTTTTCTAGATGCAGATTTCATTCTATGTGATCACCAAAGAGCTTAGGAAGAAACGGCACAGCGATCGGATTTCATTTAGGGGTTTAATTACACAAACTAGACATTTATGGACCAAAAAGTAATTTTTTCAAATTAAAAGAACTTTTCTGATTTTAAGGTTACCATTACTCAATTAGTCATGTTTCATGCTTCTCTGTAAATTTCCATCACAATCTAACTACTCAATCACATTCAATTGCAAACATGAAGTTCAAGGACTAAAATGCAACATTTTCAAACTTTAAAAGATGTCATTAACAGAATTAACGGTCGTGTATCGGTACGCTTGGGGACCGTATCGATATGCAGGAAGGAAGTGACCAAAATTGTAGAAAAAGTATCGATACGCTTCCCCGTGTATCGGTAATCCCTTCAAACCCGTATCAAAACACTCTCCAACCGTACTGATACCCCTGTACCAAAAGGCACAAGTTTAGCTTATGTGTATCAATACGCAAGCCCGTGTATCGATACACATACCAAAACTGTCTCAAAATAATCCTCAAATTCGTATCAAACTTCAACAAGTCATCATCAAATCACATAGACATGTTTATGGCATCCACTTCATCATATAAGCATGCAATCCCAAAAACATGGTAACATTTAGTTGATTAACTAAAGCATAGCAAGGCATATAACAAAGCATGCATAAACCACAAACCAAAAGCATACCAAAAAGCAAGACATAACATCAAAACCAATACAAAGGCCTTTTACAAACCAAATAAACCATATAACACTTGCATCAACATTAGAGAGTCCAAAACACATCTCCCACAAACAACTATTAAATCTCATTGCCATATATCATTACTAAAGTAAAAGTATAGCAACATACTTGAGCTTATCTATTCCTTGAATTTCTCGAAGCCTCATCACTGCCCAAGATATCTCAATTATCTGTATTGTTGGTAAAAGAGAGCGTAAGCACGATAGTTTAGTGAGGCATGCTCTAAAAACACCAACACAATAATGCAAGCTTTTAAATTTCTATCTTGAAATCCATTTAAAAAACCATGCTCTTTCTATTTCATGCTTGAAAATCATTTCAAAGCAAATCACCATTTGAAAATCACATGTACCATCTATCTATCTATCTATCTCATGCATTCAATCAATGCAAATCTCATGGCAAAGCCACGCATGCTTGATATTCAAAAGCATTTCATAATCTCAAAATCTCATATGTATTTCTCATAGCATAAATTCATTTCAACATTGGTACATGTGAAACAAAGTTCATTCATATATATTGACATTTCATATTCTATCTTTACTCGGATATACAGATTAGTTTGACATAAGTCAAGTTCTATCCCGGTGCAATCTCGCATCCCAGACTCTCATGGCGGTATCTCTCTTCTCCACAAAGCTTGGGTGTTTCACCAAGACCTACCATGATGGTATCTCTCATCATCGGACTCTCACTTTGGATCGGGATGGCACTACCCCCATTGCCTGACTCTAAAGAGCATGTACGAATTTTTAGTTTATAGTGCACTTTAACTCATATTGGCCAACCAATTATATCTGGTAATCTTCTCATCATTAATGTCAATATATTACATTAAAATCATCATATCACCTACTGTTTTGATGCAACATTTCTAAACACAATATCATCTCATTTCAAAACCACAATCCATGCATAACATTTAATCAAAATCTCAAAACTCTTTGCAAAGTCATTCTATCTCATGGGATCAATATGAAACATCATTTCATGTCATAAATCATGCATAAAACAGTAGAAATTTGTCTATCTCAAATCAAGAGCATGGCAAAAGCATTTAGGGGCATCAACCACTTTTCGAGAGCAAATCTAAACATACTTACTTTCGGTTTTATGATGGTGTTTCAAACCAATCCTAAATCACCAAACCTTTTTTCCTTGTCCCTCAAGGACTTCTAAAACCATTTGCACTCACCGATAACATTTCGCTTGCTTGCCGAAACGATTTCTAGGCTTCCAACACTTCCGGATCAACACCAAATGCGTCCAATGATGTCTCCCTTGTTCATTACACATAAGAGCATATGATTAATGCATCATCATGCATTAAAATCACCAACCACTCATTCTAACTCGCTGCTCTACTCAAAACTAACATTTTGGCTATCCGAAATAACTGAAATCACTCTCAAACTTCCTCAAATCAAAGCTCAGCCAAGATCTATCAATTCTAACATTTTCTAAACCTCAACCAACATCAAAAAACAACATAAACACAATCTTATACCTCTAGCAATAGCAGATCACCATAAACACCTCAAAAACCACAAATCTAGCATCTCAAACTTAGGAACCCAAACCTATTCGGGATTTATTTGTTAAAACCCCATTCTCAACATCAAATATCATCCAAAATATGTTAAAAATGAACCTCAAAACAGAGCCTAACATAGAAATACGAAAATCACCAAGATCTCACCAAGAATCTTGAATTTAGCAACTATTTCTTGTGTATAACATTAAAACAACTTAAAAACAATTAACAAAGGATTGATAACTTGGGAATTTCAGTAAAGAACCGATCATTAGAGGAGAAGGGCGAAGCTTACCTCTAATGGTTGATCTCTCTTCAATTTGGGCAAGTTTTCTTGAAAATCCAAAGCAAGAATCAAAAGGATTTGATGAAACAAAGATATGAAATATTTTGGAAGATAAAATCCCAACAAACAAGATGAAAACTAGAGGAGAGAAAAGTGTTTGGCTGATTAGAAGTTGAGAGAAAATGAAAAGAGAAAACTACTATAAAATTAGTTATGAAAAGTCAACTTTAATTTTTCCTCTTTAATTCCCTTTTATTTCTTTAATAAAATCATCATTAAAAGCTCCCAAATTAAAGAGAAATATGATGAAATCAATTGGTAAAATTAGCTCCTTAAAGATTCAAAGTGTCAATCCATTACAAAACAGTCACTAGTCAACTTTTGCAAAAACTGCATTTTGTTCACTATACCAAAATGTAATATTTCCGAATCTCCTCTTGTAAAATTGTTTTCAGCATAATCATTTATATAATAAATGATGATTTTAAGATATTTTTTCATATTTTTAAAATATCCCGAACTAGGCGTTCCCTAAACCAACCTAAAGGGTTCGAATCGTTCCCGACTCACCCGATTCAACATCTAAAACATATAGGCCCAAAACCAGGGCATTACATGGAGTTCCTAGATCATGATTTTTTTAAAAGAATAAGAGTATGGTGCATTTTTATGATTCAAAGTTTATAGTTTAAGATATAAAATTTTAGAATTATAACTTAAAATCTAATATTTGATTTTATTTTAACGCATAAAAAGGAATACCAAAAATGATGATTTTTGTTCATCAAACATACATTTGAAAAATACCTTTTAACAAAGTGCGCTTCTACGTTGCTTGGTTAGTGAAGGTTTGTATAAAAATGAGTTTAACCTACAATTCTTGACATCTTAATAATCTTTGATATTTTATTTGATTTTATTGAATTTGTCCTCCAAAACATACGGTAATATATTATTTAAGTTTAATTTAATTGTTATAATTGTCAATGCATCATACAAAAGAATGAGTGAGGAGAAGTTTAAATAATATAAATATCGTAAAAAAAAGTAATGCACCTATATTATAGTTTATCTCTAAAATTATTTATATAATATTTAAAATACCGACAAGTTGTCTAAACTTTTAAGGGCTTTTAAACTATGGTTTTCAAGTTACTACAATGATAATGATGTCAACTAAAATAAGATAAAGAAAAATTTATTAATTGGCCGAATGATCAATAATACTCATGTTGTCCACATCTGTATAGGTTCTAATCTCTGTATTTATCTCGTTAATAATATCTCTACTTAATAAAAGATTAAAATAAAATTAAATCAATAATTTATTATTAATAATTTTCAAAGTGTGAATCTAAAATGTTGTAATCTATGAATCCAAAAAAGGGGGTTAGATTTATATCTATGGGGAGAAGGGGTGGTGAAAGGGATGTTGCATGGAAGTAACTATCAAAATTTGTTAAGCAACTTAGAGATACAACAGTTTGGAACAACCGACAGCTAACTAATATGATCTAAATCCATTCTGTTTTGGCTTCATTAACAAGTATTAATGGTTGGACATTGAAGGCTACCCTGCAACCATGCCCACCCCTTTGCACCCATAATTACATTAATCAACCCTTCTCCTATTTTTATTGTTTTTAACGATATAACAAAGAAAAAAATTGATACACAGGTTGTGTAAACTTTAGTTTACACAATTTTTTTAGTTTTAAGGGTTAGGGGTTTAGTTCATAGTTTAGGATTTAGGGTATAGTGTGTAGAATTTATGGTTAGTGTGTATAATTAGGGTATATAGTTTAGAGTTTAAGATTAAAAATTTATAAAACAAATATGTAGACTTGTGTAAAATTTATTTTGCTGTGTATCAAAGTTTTACCCATATAATAACTTTTTTTTCACTCCTATTCAAACCTTATAACTTTAAAAAAAAAAAAAAAACTCAAACCTTATAACTAATTCATTTAATTTAGCCTTGAATATATGAAAAATCCGTCTCTATGGTTTTGTTGTATGATTTTCGAAGAAATGTGAGATAAGAGAAAGATATTGAATGTAACATAAAAACATCATTAATTTTATGATCTATATTCAAATTTATTGTTAGAAAAAATAGATATCCATTAGGGGAATTGTTCTCTGGCTTGGACCTCACTCTAAAGTGATCCACCATCAGCAGTTGAGACCAGAAATAGAAGTTGCTGCTCAAGACACAAACCTGTGTAAAAGCTAACAGGGGATTCTCTGAAAAGTTACTTACCTAATCAACAAACTTGTCAGGCCTTCTCCCACTATATAAACTGATTGAATCCTTCCTTTTTCTTACCATCAAAACAAGTTTGAGCTCTTGTTTGACTAACATACAATGGTTTCTGTTCTTACATCTTCGGACATTTTCAAGGCTTTGCTCCTAGCATTGTCTGCTATCTGGTTATTGTCTGATTTGGCACTTGCAAAACATGCAGGCGTTACCAGGCACTACAAGTTTGATGTAAGTTTTGGTTACCCTTTTTCCTGATTTTTAACGTTGCTTATAGTTTTGGCTTACATTTTTTTACTATGTTTTACAGATTAAGATGCAAAGTGTGACCAGGTTGTGCCAAACAAAGAGCATTGTGACGGTCAACGGCCAATTTCCCGGGCCACGGATAATAGCACGGGAAGGCGATCGCCTTTTGATCAAGGTGGTTAACCATGTTCAGTACAATGTCACACTTCACTGGTATGGAATTTGACTTCCTAATCCTACTGATTCCTCTCCTTTTATTCAATGGTTATAATTTTAGTTGAAATTGATGAATGTTGGCTTCTCGTTTATGAAAACTAGGCATGGAATCCGGCAGCTACGGAGTGGATGGGCCGATGGACCTGCCTATGTCACACAGTGTCCGATTCAGACAGGGCAGTCCTATGTGTACAACTTCACCATTACTGGCCAAAGAGGGACCTTATTTTGGCATGCTCACATCTCTTGGCTAAGGGCTACTCTTTATGGACCTATTGTCATTCTCCCCAAACGACATGCCTCGTATCCGTTTCCCCAGCCCTACAAAGAAGTTCCCATCGTTTTCGGTACAAGAAACGAATTCTAATATCAAGCACTAAAGGAGGAATCACTTTTTTGCATCTTCAATTGATTTCTTTGAGTTTTGCCTCGAATTGCAGGGGAATGGTGGAAAGCTGATACCGAAACGATTATCAACCAGGCAATGGCAACTGGAGGAGCACCGAATATCTCGGATGCCTTCACCATTAATGGTCTCCCAGGGCCTTCTTACAACTGCTCAGCAAAAGGTACCTCAACATATCTTACAATTACAACATTGTAAATTGCTATTAGAAGGGTTCCAATCAAGGACATACTAAAGTCGGGTTAACTAAACATATGCAGAAACATTCAAGCTCAAGGTGAAGGCCGGTAAAACGTATCTTCTCCGTCTTGTCAACGCTGCACTCAATGACGAGCTCTTCTTCAGAATCGCAAACCACACGCTCACCGTCGTGGAAGCGGATGCAGTGTATGTCAAACCCTTCAAAACCGACATCGTACTTATCACTCCAGGGCAGACCACTAATGTCCTTCTCAGGGCCAAATCCAAGACCCCAAGTGCCAAGTTTGCTATGTCAGCTAGGCCTTATGCAACTGGCCCTGCCACTTTTGACAATACCACCACAATTGGAATTCTAGAATATGAGAAATCTGTTTTAGCCTCAAAATCTACTAACAAGAAGCTGCCACTTCTAAAAGCAAAACTTCCACAGTTCAATGACTCCACCTATGCTATGAAATTCTTCCGGAAAATTCGCAGTCTCGCCACCGCTAAATTCCCCGCAAAAGTCCCGAAAAAAGTCGATCGACAGTTCTTCTTCACCGTCGGGCTAGGGATACTCCCTTGTGCGAAAACTCAAACATGCCAAGGTCCCAACAACACAAGGCCTGCAGCTGCAGTTAACAATGTCTCATTTGTGCAACCAAATATTGCTCTTCTCCAAGCCCACTTTTTTAATAAATCAAAGGGTGTTTACACCACCAACTTCCCAACCAACCCACCTTTCAAGTTTAACTACACCGGCACACCACCCAAGAACATTGCGCTGAGCAGCGGCACCAAGGTGGTGGCGCTGCCTTTCAACACCAGAGTGGAGTTAGTGTTGCAGGATACTAGCATCCTTGGAGCAGAAAGCCACCCCCTACATCTCCATGGGTTTAATTTCTTTGTTTTGGCTCAAGGTGTTGGGAACTTTGACCCCAAAAACGATCCGGCCAAGTTCAATCTCGTCGACCCCGCGGAGAGGAACACGGTGGGTGTGCCGTCTGGTGGGTGGGTCGCGATTCGGTTCCTTGCAGACAATCCAGGTGAGTAACGAGTTACATCATGACATTATACAACTCTTTATGTTTCACTTGTGACATTATACAACTCTTTATGTTTCACTTGTGACATCATATAGTTTTACAATAATTTGATCAACTTTGAATAAAATGGTGCATGAATATAGGCGTTTGGTTTATGCACTGCCATTTGGAAGTACACACTAGCTGGGGGTTGAAGATGGCTTGGGTGGTCAACGACGGAAAAGGCCGCAAACAGAAGCTACCACCTCCGCCTGCCGATCTTCCAAAGTGCTGAGGACCGATCATCGACGTCTTTTCCGGTGTCCATTATATTCTTTTATTCCCTATTGCTTTGTTATACTTGTTAGGATCACCAATTCCCCATACCTTCATTTTTTTGGTTTAATGTTACATGGAATTATACAACGCCAGAACAAGAACTGGTGCAGATTTTTTGCATAGATTATCAGGCTACGGAATGTACCACCATATATAACAATATGATGTTTGAAAGAATCTATGCATTATGCATACATATATTTTCTACAACTACAATTTCTTTTCTTTAAACTTTTCCGAATTTATTGTTAATTGTGATTAGAAATTAGAAATCTAAAAGTTCATTGCAGATGCCAAGTTAAACGCAAACATATGCGGATTCATAATCTTATCTGAATCTGACACGATTTCATATTTTGTATTCATATTGCAGCTTTGCCAGCTAATGTGTCGAGCCAGAAAATCATTGCCCCGACAACAAGCCCAATCATTTTCACATTCCACAATATTTGAAATAATCAAATACGAAAAGTTTTTGTAATTTTAGTTTGTACAAATTTATTAGATTAAAGATTTAGTTTACACAACTTTTATATCATACAAAATTTGGTAAACACTAATACTTTAAAATTGGACTAAACATTTTTATTTTATAATTTGTCTCATACATGAAACAAAATTTTAATTTTTGATTTACTATTTGAATCTCATAGATTAAGCATCATAATCAAAAGTTTCATTGTTTTGCAAAAGAAATTTTCAGTGGAAAGCACAGATAGAAAGGGAATAAAAAACAAAAGGCGATGACATAACAGAAACCGATGATGACAATAGCAAACGGAATAAAATAATAAAAAAAATAAATTAATCAGCTCCAACATTAGAAATTGGAAGATGGAAAACTAATACTAGTGGTAATCCTAAATGATTATATTTACGGTTCAAGTTTCATTAAAGAAACAAACAAATAACCGAAGATTGCAGAATATTTTTCCATTCTCTTATAGTTTGAACCACATAGCTTCACGTCTAGACTGCATGGTGAAAAGAGAATCGAGATCAGGCGGCTGGAAATAACCGTTCTTCGGGGGCTCCCTCTTTGGTCCGCCTTGCGATTTCTTCCTCGGCGGTGGCGGACATTGAAATGCCTCGGGTATTGGATGCTTCGGCGTAGTGCAACCTTCTTCTATCAAGCCGGATCTCTCCATTTTCTCAAAACCTTTGAAATAAACAAAACGAATCTGGAGAGTTGAAACGATATATATAAGGGATACAATTCCGTATTAACCTTTTTTGAAATTTTGAAAATTTGGTGGGAGAGGAAAAACAATGGGGAATGTTCGTGGAATCGCGGGCTGTTTTTAAGCGGGGAGGAAACTGTTGAAATTAATAATAAAAAAAGAGTGGAGAATTTTGATCGTGCGGGTGGGACGAATGACAGCTAAGCGAGAACTGGTTGGATCCACGTGGCGAATGCTGAATGGGTTAGTTAAGCTGCGAGTGTAAACGTGGCCCGCGTTGAGTGTTTGTGGGGGCATTTTCAAATAGGACGGCGCCCGACCTGAGTCGGCGTTTGGGCGGGAAAAATTAGTAGCTTTGAATCTCGACCGCCCGTTTTGGGGCTTTTTTGGTTTTTACATTTCGGTTCAGAGAATTTTTCAGTCGGTGGGCTGAACCGCTGTCAATGGGGCCACTGGGGACAGTAAATTAAATATAAATGGCCTAAGATTGAAGCCTGCCTAAAACGTGCTTCAATTTGCTCAACCTTTTGAAGGTTGAATGTAATACATATACACCTACATATATGAACCCATGGTATTGGGTGTAGTACCACATTTAAAATTTTTAAATTTTCGTATAGTTTAACTAAATTTTATATATTTTTGTTGAAGATTTAATTTTATATTTTTTAAAATTCTGTAATTATATATCTTAAATTTTTAAAACAGTTTTTAAAAAAAATTGCACCATCGATCTAAAACAAGCATTTGTGCTCATATACCTATAATATCCAGATCCCTCTCACCAATAAATCATAAGATGTTAAACGTTTAAGTATATTCGATCTCATGAACTTATATATTATACTAACAACAATATCAATCGTAGTACATAAAATAAAAATTAGAGTTTAAAAGGTATACAATCCAATCTTAAGATCCACAAAATAATATATTTTATAATAAATTTAAATATAAACATTGATTATAATTTAGTTGAACAATAACATTGATTATTATATGATATTTGATACAAAATTACAATAAGTTCAATTAAATTTAATAATTTTAACACAATATAGATATACCATGATAACAATGATTGGAGTATCACATAATACATGAAACACATAAATATAATATACAAAATTGTGTCAGATTTTACATAAAAATTATTATTAATGAATCAAATTTATAGAAATATTTAACTACAATATAACCAAAAAAAGTAATGGTGATATGTTTAATTAGTATAGACTGAAATTTTCTCTCTACTCTTGTAGCACGTTTTTCTCTGCTCTTGTAGCACGTTTTCTTTTTTTTTTCAGATCTGATTTTCTTCTTGACTTTTGTCAAGTCTTTTCCACTGTCGGAATGGGTCTCGCCGCTATGGCAAATGTGAGTGACGAACTGACGAATCTAATCATTGATGGTGGGGAGGATGACAGACTTCAGTTTGAGGCAGAGGATGCTGACTCCTCCCTCTCGTATGACCATTGTTTTGTGGGGAAATTTCTCACTACCAGTGTCATTAATGTTCCAGCTATGAAAGCAACACTGGCTAGTGTTTGGAAACCGGTAGGGGGCATTGCCATATCTGATATTGGTGATAGTAGGTTTCTTTTTCGTTTTTTCAATTCCGTTGATGCAAATCGGATTGAGAAAAGTGGGTTGTGGTATTTTAATAATCATCTTCTTATTATGCATAGATTGGTGCAAAACGAAGACCCTTTGCTTGTTCCTTTGTTCCAGGTTTCATATTGGATTCTGGTACACGATGTTCCTCACGGTTTTATTTCTAAAAAAGTAGCTAAGTCGATTGGGAACTTTTTTGGTGGTTTCCTAGATTATGATTCCTCGGTTGTGGCTTTGGGGTACAAGTGTATAATGCGAATTCGAGTACGCTTTGATTGCATGCTCCTGTTGAAAAGGAGGAAGAAACTGATACTTAGTGGGGGCAAAGTTCATTATGTTCGTTTTGAGTATGAAAAGTTAACCATGTTCTGCTTTATTTATGGTTTACTAGGACATGGTGAAAGTTTCTGCCCGTTACGTGTGGTGAACGGTGATAAGGAGATTGTTTTTGACTGGGATGTCTCGCTGAGAGCACTTTCGCGGTGAGCGGTGCCGACGTCTAGTCCCTGGCTCCGAGAAGAGCCCGTTAATCAAGCCTATTATTCGGGGATAAATGATTTTACCGTGAATCGTGGGATTAAGTTAAACGGGGATCAAATTTTATTATAGGGCGCAAATTTAGGGATGCAGCTCCCTCATTTGAATAATGGTGCTAAATTTGGGCCATCAAATCCTGTTTTGGGCTGCCAACCCTCTAGGCCGTCAAATTCCTTAGTCCTAATTATGGATACACACATGGCCAACGAGGATAAGGACCAAGCTTTAGAACAATTAGAAGGTTCGAAACGTCATCGTGTTCAGTTTCCTCCACCAAGATTTTCTGATGTTTCAGATTCGAATGGTGTTTCCTCTTTTACATCGGCAGACCTCAGTCAGCAGTCCAGCCAGCCGCAATGAAAACCTTAAGCTGGAATGTCCGTGGCCTGGGGAAGCTACGGGCAGTTCTACGCCTTAGGAATAAACCGAGGGAGGTTCGCCCCAACATTTTGTTTCTTATGGAGACAAAGCTTTTTTTATGTTAAAATGGCTCGTGTTCGACGTCAATGTGGGTTCTGACAAGGGTTTGATGTTAGTGCTAATGGTTCTTTGGTGGTTTATCGTTAGCATGGACTCGTGATGTCTCTGTTTCTTTAAGGAGTTTTCTACTTTTCATATCGAAGTTGATATTACCGATGCACATTCGTCCTTGGTCTGGAGATTAACAGGTTTTTATGGCAATCCAGTTGAAAAATTACGAGCTGATAGTTGGGATCTGTTACGGTCTTTGAGAGAGGACCAAAATTTGCCATGGTTAGTTGTGGAGGATTTCAACGAAATTTTCCTTTCATCCGAGAAAGAAGGTTGTCGTTTACGTTTTGATAGGAACATAGATGTTTTTCGTAATGCTCTGGTGGACTGTAATTTAGCGAATTTGGGCTTTATAGGTTAGTGGTACACTTGGGAAAAGGGTAGACTCTCTTCTAATGTCATTAGAGAATGACTCGATGGAGGTGTTGCCAATCCAGCATGGTGGCATGCTTTCCCTGATTTTTATGTCCAAAATCTCACGCAAGCCATGTCAGACCATTATCCTGTGTTGGTTACTTCCACTCCACAAGGTTTGCATAACCCACCTAATAATTCCC
Source organism: Hibiscus tridactylites (assembly GCA_958450335.1). Classification (NCBI taxonomy): domain Eukaryota; kingdom Viridiplantae; phylum Streptophyta; class Magnoliopsida; order Malvales; family Malvaceae; genus Hibiscus; species Hibiscus tridactylites. The sequence continues at coordinate 43,657,545 of OY288274.1, read as the reverse complement.
AGCCTTTTAAATTCAATACAAATTGGACTCTAGAGGAAGAGTGTGAATCCCTTATAAGATCTTTTTGGGAAGAAAATGAGATGAGTCTTCCACGGAAGTTGGCCGTTCTAGGCTCTAAGCTTTTTCGTTGGCAATAGGAGAGTAAGGCTTTCTGTCATAATCGTACTCGCAACCTTAGAGATAAACTTAATTTCTTATCGAATTAAGACCCTGATGATGAGGTGCTGGCTGAAATTATGGATGTTAAGATCACGTTGAATTTGGAGGCCGATAAGAAGGAGCTTTACTAGGAACAAAGGGCTTGGGTTAATTGGTTGTGTCATGGTGACCGTAATACTATTTTCTTTCACAAATGGGCTTCATACCGGAAAAAGAAAAACATGGTTAATAAGCTTCTAAATGATGATGGGCTTTGGATCACTAATGATAATGAGATGGCTTCCTTTGTTGTTGATTTTTTTTAAAACATCTTTACTAGTTCCTCTACTATGGGTGATAGGACTATTTATGATTGTGTGCAGTCTGTGATTACCGATGATATGAATAGAGATTTGCTACTGCCTGATCTCAAAGAGGAGATTGTTGCAGCTGTCAAAAGTATGGCTCCGTTAAAAGCGTCGGGGTATCACGAGTATCCTGCTATTTTCTATCAACACTACTGGCACATTGTGAGGGATGAAGTTTTGAAGTTCTGTCTAGACATTCTTAACAACAACATAGATATTTCTGTTATTAATAGCGCAAATATAGTGCTAATTCCGAAAACTGAAAATCCATCTACTATGGCCCAGTTTCGCCCGATAAGCTTATGTAATGTGCTTTATAAAATCATTGCTAAAACTATAGTTAACAGGCTTTGTTCCTTGCTGCACATTTGTATAGATGAAACGCAAGGTGGTTTTGTGGTTGGGAGACATATTACCGATAATATATTAATTGCTTATGAGGTCCTATATTCTTTGAAAATGAAGAAGAGGGGTAAGAAGGGATCGTTTGCTTTGAAATTGGATATGAGTAAAGCGTATGGCAGGGTAGAGTGGTCCTTTGTTCAGAATATGTTGCTTACTCTGGGTTTCGATGCTAGATGGGTTTCCCTTATTATGATATGTGTTTCTACCGTTTCGTATAAGGTGATTCTTAATGATATTATTAGTGATAGTTTTCAGACTACTCGAGGACTACGACAGGGGGATCCATTAAGCCCGTACCTCTTTTTGTTTTGTGCTCATGGACTATATGCGCTATTAAAGTCGGCCAAAACATCCAAGAAACTGGAGGGTGTGAAGGTGGGTCGACAAGGGGTGACTCTCACCCATCTATTCTTCGCAGGTGATTGTATTCTGTTTGGAGACGCCACTCCTACTGGGGCAGCAATGATGAAGGATCTCTTACAATGTTACGAGAGGGCCTCTGGGCAGAAAATCAATTTTGATAAGTCGCTCATTTACTCCAGTAGCAACTTAACCCAAAGTGTTAAAAATATTATTGGGGGTTTTTTGGGAGTACATATTTCGAACAATCCAGAGAAGTATTTGGGATTACCGACCATGATTGGAAGAAACAAACGTGAGGCCTTTGCGAGTCTGAAAGACAGAACTGATATGAAAGTGGACTGTTGGAATACCCGATTTCTCTCTATGGGGGGTAAAGAGGTCTTCATTAAGTATGTTCTTCAAGCGATTCCGGTCTATGCTATGCAGTGCTTCCTTTTTGCCTTATCCCTATGTCGTGATTTGGAAGCCATTTACAATAAATTCTGGTGGTGCAACAATGGCACAAAGAAGGGGATTCATTGGTCTCGATGGATTTATTTATGTGCTTCTAAGTCTATGGGTGGTTTGGGCTTTCGAAACCTTGCTAAGTTCAATATAGCTATCCTCGCTAAACAAGGATGGCACATTATGACGAATCCAGATTGCCTTCTTGCTAAGGTTCTTAAAGGCCGCTACTTCCCAAATGGCTCGTTCATACAATCGAATTTAGGCTCCAATCCTTCATATACTTGGAAGAGCATATGGGCTTGTCGAGGTTTGCTGGAAAGAGGCACAAGTTGGATGGTTGGTGATGGCAGTTCAATTAACATTTGGAATGATGTGTGGATTCCTAGTTCGAATGATGGTAGAGTTGTGGCTGAATCAATTTTCACCCAATACAGTTGGGTGGCTGATTTAATAGATAAGAATAACAGAACATGGAAGGTAGATGTGATTCACATGCTTTTCACACGAAATCTGGCTAAGCAGATTCTTAGTATTCAGCTATCTAGGGTCCCTGTTCCTGATGTGTATCGATTGAGGTATGATATTTTTGGATCCTATAGTGTGAAAAGCGGCTATAAATTGTTAATGGGTGTGGATAGCTTTCCAGCTAATGGCCTTACGATGATGCAACAATATTTTGCTAAGGTTTTTGATAGTGTTTGGCCCTCTTCAATTTCTTCTAAATTGCAGATCGTATGTTGGAGGTTCATCAAGAATTTCCTCCCAAAAGCTGTGAATTTATCGAGTTGACGATTGCCAGTCAATACAGATTGCATGCTTTGTAGCAGTTCCCCTGAATCTGCTCAACATATTTTGAATTGCCCTTTCTTTACTCAGGTATTATCTGAACTACATGTTGATATTACTAGTACACCTGTGGAACAACAGTGGCTTCAATGGTTGTCACATTTTTAAAAAAACTATATACTGAGGCAATCAAGCTATTTATTTTGGCTATTTGGGCTACATGGAACTATCGCAATAGTAGACTACATGAAAACTTAAATCAGAGACCTATCGATGTGGCAAATTTTGTTAAACATTATGTAGGAGAAATTGAAGTTGCTTATACCAATAGCTGTATTAGATCTGTTTCACCTTCTAGTGGATGGATCCCACCACCTATTGATTATGTTAAAGATAACTTTGATGCAAGTTTTCAGTCTGCCACAAATACTTCAATTTAGGGGTTATTATTCGAGATGCTCAAGGCTTAATTATGGCTTCAGGTTCTTACCCAAATCGACATGTTCCTAATTCGGAGGTGGGTGAAGCTTTGGCTTGCCGACATGCCATGACTTTGACGAGTGAACTGGGTTTTCGACGCGTTATTGTTGAAGGGGATTCTTTGTCCATTATTAAGAAATTGTCAAATTCTTCTTTTGATAGATCTTTAATAGGACCGATTATCCATGATATTAAGCTAATTAGTAATGGATTTTTAGACTTATCTTTTAAACATGTTCATCGGAGCTCTAACACGACGGCGCACCTCCTGGCCATGGAAGGGAGGCGATTCGACTCTCTACATATCTGGATCGAAGAAGCCCCTGGTGTGGTTGAGACGGCGGCTCTCAGAGATCGTTCCCGGGCCGACTTCAGTATCTAACTCCCTCTCTCTCTTGATTCCAGAGGTTCTTCATCTAACTTCGTGTTTTTTCACTCATCTACATGCATCGGGTCGTATCTTGATCTAGTTGTTAGAGTCTGAGCTCAAATGGTGAAGCTGATCTTTAATGGTGGTTCGCTTCTGATTCTGGAGCCTTCTTTCCTTTTCGTTTTTGGTTTTTGAGCTTTCTTTTGGTTTTGTTGTCTTTTGGTTTTCTTTTTTCTTTATTTTTATTTGGCTTAGATGGCTTTGGCTCCTTGTAACCGATTGTCTTTAATATGATCATCATTTTCTTCAAAAAAAAAAAAGTAATGGTGACATGAAATTAATAATCATTTTAAAAAGGTTTCAGAAAATTCAATTGAAGTTCTAAATATTATATTTTGTTAAAAAATATAATATTTTACATTGATTCATAATAGTTGAATTGTTTAATTTTAAATAAATACAAGGGCTAAAACTAAATTATATTCTCGTTTAAAATTCGAATGGGTTGGTTAAATTTCTAACGGGTAACGGGGACGTGTCGATGAAAATTCGCTCAACTCTCTCAACCCTCTCCGCTTTTCCCCATCCGTCGCCTTCTCCCTTTTTCTTCTCCGACCTTCCCTCTCATCGCCACTATGAAGACGTTTCTCCTTGATTCCTGTTAATATTCTGATTCTTGATTTAGAGTTTCACGATAAAAGAAAGAAGAGAAGACGGGTAAAGAAAAGAGAATTTATTATTATTGAATTGAATGAATAAAATTAGTTTACAAAAATATTTAAAGCCTTAATATAGAATAAAAGAAACTGATTAAAGAAGATTAACCACCTAACTAATTACAGCTAATCACAACTAAATACAACTCAGCTAAATAATAACACTTAACAACCCCCTCAAGTTGGAGCATACAAATTTTGTATGCCCAACTTAAAAATAAAATTCCTAAACAAAGCTGAAAAAAGGGATTTGGTGAAGCAATCAACCAATTGTTTTGAAGATGAAACATGCAGAAGATGCAAAATTCGTTGTTGAACTTTTTCCCGTATCAAATGACAATCAATCTTGATGTGTTTTGTACGCTCGTGCTGAACTGGATTCTCTGCAATTTTAATAGCAAACAAGTTATCACAGTACAAATTAGCAGGGGAGAAAGGAATGTGCAATTCATCTAGTAAATAATGCAACCACTGAATTTCACATGCTACAGTTGCAAGAGCCTTATATTCAGCTTCACTAGATGATCGAGAAATGGTTGGTTGCTTTTTTGATTTCCATGAAATTAAAGTAGATCTAAAAAATATGCATGAAACCAGTAACATATCTCTTAGAATATGGGCAAGATGCCCAATCAGAGTTAGAAAAGGCATTGAGTTTCAGTTCATTGTTGGCAGAAAAAATAATCCTTGACCAGGACTACCCTTAAGATATCTTAGGATGCGATGAACAATAGTTTAGTGAATATCTGTTGGAGCAGATAGAAATTGAGATAAATGATTCACAACAAAAGTAATATCCGATCTAGTGTTAGTTAGATAAAAGAGTTTTCCTATTAATTGCGTATAAGAAGTTACATCTTCTAAAGGTACATCATCCAATTTAGAAAGCTTTTGCTTAGTGTTAAAAGGGGTTGAAGCAGGTTTAGAACTAAGGAAACCTATTTCTTTCAAAAGTTTAAGGGTATATTTGCGTTGACAAAAATTAATAACCTATTTAGACGAGCAACCTCAAATCCTAAAAAAAAATTTAAATCACCTAGGTCCTTTATTTTAAAGGTGTCATGCAAATATTGCTTAACTACTGAGATTTCATTCATACTAGGACTTAAAAGAACTATGTCATCTACATATATAGCACGAGCAATAAAGTCAGACCCTCTACCTTTTATAAACAAAGAATTGTCAGAAGATGATTGTTTAAAACCTTGAGATTTTAAGGCCAATGATAGCCTCTAATTCCACTTTCTACTGGCTTGCTTCAAGCCATATAAGCTCTTTTTGAGCTTACATACTAAACCTGGTGGTAAGTTCATATAAACTTTTTCATTTAAAAAGTCATGTAAAAAGGCATTATTGATGTCTAATTGCTGTAAAAACTAATTCTTAGAGGCAACAATAGAAATTAGAGTTCTAATAGTGGTAATTCTAGCAACAGGACTAAAAGTGTCAAGATAATCCAAACCATGCTGTTGAGTATATACCTTTGCAACTAGCCTAGCTTTATATCTCTCTAAGCTTCCATCAGACTTCGATTTTGTCCTATAAACTCATTTACACCCAATTGTTTGTTTTCCACTAGGCAAAGAAACAAATTCTCAAGTGTTATTCCTCTCAAGAGCTGAGATTTCTTCACTCATAGCTTGTTTCCAACAGTCATATTTAACAACTTGTTTATAATTTTTAGGTTCTTTTAGTAAATCAACTTGATTAATGAAGTGTTGATGATTAAAACAAACATTATTATAACACAAAACTTGAGCAATAGTATGAGGAGTTGTATGAGAATTAGATTGACTCATTGAAAGAGAAACTTGGAAACTATTAAACTTGGAAGGAAGCTTGATAGTTTTAAAAGGTCTTGTGGAAGCAACTAGAAGTTGTTCTGAAGTTGGAATATGAACTGAATCTGCCACTGGACTAGAATTAGACAACTCAGTCTGATTAGGTTTTGGATCACCAGAAGACAAGGCTGGTGAATGCTGACAAGTGCTACCAAGTTATGCAATAGAATTTAAACCTGCCATGGGAGGAGAAACAATATCCTCAAAGAGTGTATTTGTGTAACATCCTAAAAATTAGCCTAGAAGATTAGAGGTCTAATTAAATGATTAAGTGAATTATTAGATTAATTTCATAAACTTTGGAATTGAAAATTGGTTCATTATGGACCAAATTGAAATGTGAGTAAATGTATAAGTAGAATTCGGTCAATATATCTAGTGACCAATTCGAACAAGAAAGAAAATAAAAGGCTTGCATGCTAAAGTTAAAGAACATGGATTAATTCATGAAATTCCATGAAATGATAGGATTAACAAGATGTTATATAGCTAAAGGGGTATAATTAAGATTGATAATAGGGGAAATTAGTTGAGATATGACATGAAAGTCATATCCCATTTAATTTGTCCCCTCCCCTTTCTCATTCCTTAACCGGCTACCCCAACCAAACCACCTATTCCATTTTGCTCTTTCACACCAAAAATATAAACATAGAAAGTTAGAGAGGGTTGAGAGCTTCGGTGAAGAAGAAGGAGAGCTTGCATGGTGGTGAAATCTCTTTAGAAAATTCAAAAGAAAATCGGAAGTAAGTAGCTTATTCCTTTCTTAGTTCGGTCATGGTAAAAATTGCACTAGATCACATGTTATAATATGTTTAGAAAATTATTAAGATGATGTCTTAAGTGTAGTTGCTGGAAAAAAATGTAGAAATTCATAAGAATCCTTAAGGATTAAAAGACACAAAAGATTATGAACATGCATGTAGTTATGTTGGCAGATTTGGTAAGTTACATGACATGCATCTTTGGAAATTCATAGAAAATTCACTAATGAGAGTTTAATGCTGAATTTTGGATATGTTTTACCTTGACATGTTTAAAATAGTAGAAAAATGATAAAACAAAGTTTTGATGGCTGTATTGAAATCTGGAAAGCATAAATTGATCAACATGCAAAACTGTCCAGCAACGATTCAAGCTAGACAGTGAACTTTGAAAAATCGTAGAAAATAATCTACTAAGAGTTTTGGTCTGAATTTTTGATATGTTAAAATTGGATATGTTAATTGAATTTAGGAACAAACGGTGTTCGATTTGGAGTTGTATACAGGTAATACCAAAATGAATCAATCTAGGTGGTTAGAACTGAGTATAAATGAAAAGAAGAGAAATTAGAACTTGAGATTTATGAAATTGGTAAAATTGGATTATATGAAGTATTGCTAAATTGAATTATGAACTGTAGGATGTGAAATACATCCATTTTAGTGGTCAATTTGAAGGATTAAGTGGCTAATTAAAGAAATTAGGAAAATGAGAAATAGTCGAATTGAACCGAAATAATTTAGGGACTGTTTTAAATAAAAATGCAAAATTCAGCCTCTAATTGCATGAATTGAATTCTGAAAATTACCCATTATTTGGCTTGAATGCCTTAGATCCTAGAAGCGAAAGGGGTGAAGAGGAAATTGCACCGGGATCGGCTTCGGATCGAGCGAAGGGCATTCAGATAAAAAATTAGCTCGGCGAACTGTGAGTGAAACGAATTTTAGAGTTGGGATTAGGGTCCCAACTGCCTTAATTTGATTTTTAAGTTTGATAAGCATGAAATTTGGACTAATTAATTATTCGATTTAGTAAGGGAAGAAGGAATTAAAAGGAAAATGGCCATATGCATGTGATATGTGATTTTGGTATTCTAAGTGTTGGATTTAAATGTGATGCTTATCATGTTAGTTGAATATGAACTTTATGTATTTTGGATTGATTTTGGATGTGTTGAACTGCTGATTGTTAGCATAATTGATAAGATGATAAAGTGATTAATGTGTGATTTAAATTGGTTAATACCATGAGTATGCTTGATAAGCTTGTCTTGAATTTGAGTTATGCTATGTGCATTTTGAATAATTACATGCGTGAATGGAGCATGATGTTGCTATGCTGATTCGATTATTGTCTATTGGACTGATTATGACTAGTGAAATTCTGATTATAAGCTTGTTATATGTTGGCCGAATGGTTAGTGTTAATCGAATTGATTAATGCCATGTTTAAACATGTTTGATAAGCTCAATTGGAATGTGAGTTGTGAAATGTGGCTTGACTATGTGACTTGAAATTGGATTATTCCAATCGAAAGGATTGAAGATTTAATTCTGATAATTTCCGAATAATAAAATGATTAAATTAAATGTTAATAAGCAAAGCCCTTGGTGTGTATAGTTTGTCCAGGTAGTACGGCTAGCCTAGAGTTTGAGCTCAATAAGAAAATCGGTACGTTAGTGTACTCGATATTGTGGTACGTAAGTGTACCTTCTTGCTTAATGTCTGCGGACATTTGATATGTTATATGTGATACGAGTTTGGTACGTGGTACCTATTACATGGTGAATTTTGATTCACAACCTCTGTTATACGTGACTTGATTACCTAGCATACTCTACTATCCAAGGCATTGCTAAATGAATAAAATGAACAATTAGAGTAATGCAATCTGAAAATTGAAAGTAAATTCATGAAATTGGTTATGTGAACATTCGGATGAAATTTTGAAATTTCATGAATTGCTATTCTTGATATGCTATGAAACTTTAATTTGTGATAAGTTGATAATTGAATGTTAAATTAGGTTTCATGGCTTGTATGTGTATTCATGATATGAATGATATGAAATTTATTGTTTGCATTCGAATGGAAATTATATGTCTCTCTTTGCATATAATCGATTGTTGGCTATTGTGTATCAATTAATTGTGAATTGATTGCATTACTTGAACCATTCGAATGACCTAATGTGCAAAGTGAAATTATATTGTATGATCATAAGTATTTATTTGGAAACCGAATAGAATAGGGTTTCCTCACTAAGTACGAGAAGTACTTACCACTCGAACCTTTCATTCCTTCCCTTAAATTTTAGGTTCTAGCATCGTTGACCTCTACCCGTATTCTACTCGTACGAAGCTTAAGTATGATTTTCCTTGATTTGTCGTACTCATGATGGGTAGCCTAGCGTTCAGCATGTTAGTTCAGTTTGGTCTGATGGTTATGTTTATGAACTATTACTTTGGTTCGATAAGAACTTTCTAAAATTTTTCCCTCTATTTTGATATGTATGTAAGGGGTAAATATTTGGGGTATAGATCGCCCACGTATATGTTTGGGGCTTGATTCTTTTTGTTGAAATCACTTTTTGTATAGGCAACCTATAAGTTTAGCCGTTGTAGTACCCCGAGTTTATTTTGTAAAAAGGGAAAATAGAAACGATATGGATGTATGAATCAGATATGATGCGTTATATATATATATATATAAATATGATGAATGTTTCGGCTAAGTGTTGATTGGAAATACTTTATCATGATATCATGAGAAGTAGATTTAATTACTTGAATTGGATTATGTGTATGCTATTCGATTGATTAAATTGGAGAATTAAGAAATTGAAATTTGGTAATCCGAATGAAATGAACTATATGACAAGTACATGTTAACTTGTATGCAATTTGTAATTTAAGTAGATTTGGTTTTAGATTAAAAGTTGGAAACCGAATTGTATGAATTCACCTTAGTACCAATAGAACTATGATATGAGATTTGTATGTTACATGTATAATGTTTGTATTTGATATGGTTGAATATACATGGGTAATGATTGAGTATAAGATAGCTAAGTTACATATGTTTGTATTCGAATAAAAAAAATATTACACGATTTTGATAAACCATCCTTCCGCTGCTAATCCGAATCTGTTTCAGTTAATATAACGCTCCTTACCCCTAATCCGGGGTGAGAGGTGTTATATAAAGTGGTATTAGAGCTTTTTAGGTTAAGTCCTAAAAATTTAATCGAGTCTACATGCATCTGCATTTTTAGGTATGCCACCCATGTATTGCATGACAAGATATCTGTATTGAGCTTTCTGATCTTCTGTTATTTGACTAAATGATAGAATATGACGGACCCAAAAGACCCAAAGAATGGGAGCTCGCACGAATCTTCGAGCGAAGGTGAAAGTGTGAGATTGGGTGATAATTCTCCTGCTCGAACTGAAACTCCGAGAAAGGAGAGAAACAAAGAGCCTGCTCAGATTCCCGAGCAAATTGCCAAAAAGCCTGCTCAAGTCACTGAACGGATCCCTATAGAGCCTGTTCAGAACATTGAGCAATCTGATAAAGAACCTGTTCAGAACACAGAACAACCTCCACCTGAAAATCCTATGGTTCAGTCTGCCCAAAGGGAATGTCTCCTCAGTATGAAGGAGATGTTCAATCAACTTCAGACAAATCTGAAACAAGAGCAACCTGTTGTTTCTGTCCCTATTGCACCTAGCAGAGCACCGATAGATAAGCTTTCTCAGCATCGAGCTTATACCTTTACTGGTGCTAATGAAGAAAGACCAGAAGATGCAGAGTACTGGCTTGAAAACACCACCAAGTGGTAACTAGACAATTACAGTGCTCCGATGACCACAAATTGGAGTGTGATGTGGCTCTGTTAGCTGATGAGGCTATGAATTGGTGGGAAACCACTATTCTCACTGTTCCAATTGAACTGGTGACATGGGAATTTTTCCTCGAAGAGTTCAAAAAGAAGTACATTAGTGAGCAGTACTTGGCTGAAAGAAGAAAGAAATTCTTGCACCTTAAACAAGCCAACCGTCCGATTGAGCAGTACGTTGCAGACTTTTGCAAGTATTGCAAATACGGTGCAGAATACATCAAAACTGAAGCTGATAAATCCCGAATGTTCATTGAAGGCATGAATGATGAATTGAGACCAATCTTCAATGCTTTGGGAATCAATGATTTCCAAAACCTTGTTAATCGGGCTATTGCATTCGAAGCTAGAATGAAAGCTGCTGAAAAGCGAAAAGGGGGCAATAAGCCTGACAAAAAGCAGAAACGAGACGACAAGTCTCAATGGCAGTTCAAGAAGCCTAAATTTCAGAAAGAAGGGTCTTCTAATTTCACTTCTGCTCCGAGGAGTAATTACACTTCAAAACCAGCTACAGTGATCAGATCCTCAGTACCGACTATGTCTGTTAATAGTACGGGAAATTCTGAAAAGATTCCTCCTTGCAAGTTCTGTCAGAAACTACATCGAGGTCAGTGCAGACTTTAGGCAAATCTCTGCTATGCTTGTGGTGGTGGTGATCACTACATCAAAGACTGTCCTCAGAAGCATGAATCTATGCCAGCTCGTAACACTGCAGTTCCTAGTCCGACATCCTCTAATCGGAATAGGAATGCTAAGTCAGCCCAGCCGAGTTATCAGAAGAAAGGCAAGGGTACTCATTCTAATGCTACCACTCATCAGGAATCTCAAGCACCTACTAGAGTTTACCACATTCGTGGTAGAGATGATGAAGAGTCTCCTGAAGTGATTGCAGGTACCGTTGAGCTAAACTCATATCCTGTTTATGCCTTAATAGATTCGGGATCCACTCATTCATTCACATGTCTATCCGTAGTGAAAAGGTTGAATTTAGAACCTGAAAATGTGAAAACAAGTCTGATAGTTTCAAATCCTTTAGGAGGAACTTCGAACATTAGTCTGATATGTAGAAATTGTTCATTGCATATTAGCAATTTTCCATTCCTTATTGATCTCTACATATTACCCTCCTGTGAGTTAATCTAATTCTGGGTTTAGATTGGTTAAGTAAACATGAGGCTTGGGTAGATTGTCAGAATAAAAGACTGTATCTTCAGGGTTTAGGAAAAGAATCCATACTCCTAATTGATAAAAAGCCCACTTCCATTTTTGCATCCATGGTCTTACGAGATCAAGTTGAATTTGGAATGTCTGAAATGCCCGTTGTTTCTGAATTCATTGATGTGTTTCCTGTGGAACTACCTGGTCTCCCTCCGACTAGAGAAGTTGAATTCGGGATTGAAGTACAGCCTGGCTCAAATCCGGCGTCTATCACTCCGTATCGGATGACACCTCTTGAATTAAAAGAATTGCAAAAGCAACTTCAAGAGCTTTAGGACAAGGGTTTCATTCGACCCAGCACTTCTCCTTGGGGTGCACCTGTTCTATTTGTAAAGAAGAAAGATGGAGCGATGCGTCTTTGCATTGACTACCGTCAATTGAACAAGATCACAATCAAGAACCGATATCCGCTCCCAAGAATAGAAGATCTGTTTGATCAACTTAGGGATGCTTCGGTATTCTCAAAGATCGACCTGCGATCTGGATACTATCAAATGAGAGTCAAAGAGGAGGATGTGTCTAAAACAGCCTTCCGAACTCGTTATGGCCACTATGAATTTCTGGTAATGCCTTTCGGATTGACAAATGCTCCGGCGACATTCATGGATCTCATGAACAGAGTATTCAAGCCTTATCTTGATAAATTTGTCGTCGTCTTCATTGATGACATTTTGATCTATTCTCACAACAAAGAAGAACATGCTGATCATCTCCGCATTGTCTTGCAAACTCTCCGGGAACGCCAGTTATTCGCAAAATTTTCCAAGTGCGAGTTCTGGTTATCGGAAGTCTCTTTCCTTGGACATGTAATTTCTGCAGAAGGAATTAAAGTTGATCCGAAGAAAATTCAGTCAATCATGGATTGGCGACCTCCCAGAAATGTCAGTGAAATAAAGAGTTTTCTTGGTTTTGCTGGTTATTACAGAAGGTTTGTCAAAGGGTTTTCCTCTATAGCCTTACCTTTGACTAAACTTCTTCGTAAAGACCAACCATTTGAATGGACTGACAAGCAACAGAGAAGCTTTGACCAACTTAAAGCAGCCTTGACTCATGCCCCAGTTTTGATCCAACCAGAACCGGACAAAGATTATACTGTATACAGTGATGCTTCACATGCGGGTCTTGGATGTGTTCTAATGCAAGGTGACAATGTGATAGCTTATGCTTCACGCCAATTGAAATCTCATGAATTGAACTATCCAACGCATGATCTCGAACTTGCTGCAAATGTGTTTGCTCTCAAAATATGGAGACACTAGTACGGTGAGAAATGTTACCTGTTCACCGATCACAAGAGCCTTAAGTATCTTCTGACTCAGAAAGATCTAAATTTGAGACAACGCAGATGGATGGATTTGTTGAAAGACTATGATTTAGTCATTGACTATCATCCAGGAAAAGCCAATGTGGTTGCAGACGCCTTGAGTCGTAAACCGACATTGGGTAAAATTTCTAATCCTTGATCCTTAAAATAAAAATTAATATGTCTGTAATAAAAGTTCTGATTAAAAAGTGGAATTTATTCTTGTAGCTCCAACTGCTGTCAACGCTCATCTTCGAGTATATCAGAAGCAAGGATTTCTGTTCGAACTTCAAATTCAGTCCAATCTAATCTCAAGGATTGAAAATCTTCAGAAAGCTGATCCAGAACTTCAGGATATGATTTCCAAACTAGATACAAAGTCTGGTGAAGGATTCCGTATTCATACAAACGGTCTCCTCTATTTCAAAGATAGAATTTATGTTCCAAATGATGAAAATCTAAAAAGAGATCTTCTGGAAGAAGCACACCAGAGTTCTTTCTCGGTCTACCCTGGATCGGTTAAGATGTATAAAGATCTCAAATCTTTGTATTGGTGGTCTGGTATGAAAGCGGCTATCAATGATTTCATATCCAAATGTTTAAATTGTCGAAGAGTCAAAGCTGAACATAGAGTTCCCACCGGTCTACTCCAACCACTTGTACTGCCACAGTGGAAATGGGAATGGATTACTATGGACTTCGTGACTGGTCTTCCTTGTTCTCCCAGAAAATATGATGCTATTTTGGTGATTGTTGATCGATTCACCAAATCGGCACATTTCATTTCTATTCGCATTAATTACAGTTTGGAAACTTTGGCCAATCTGTACATTCAGGAAATAATCCTGCTACATGGAATTCCTATCTCCATTGTCTCTGATCGTGATCCAAGATTTACCTCCAGATTTTGGAGAACATTGCAAAGAGCTATGGGAACCAAATTGAATCTAAGCACTGCTTTCCATCCGCAAAGTGATGGTCAGTCTGAATGAGTAATTTAGATTCTCGAAGATATGCTGAGAGCTTGCATTATAGACTTTGGGAAGAATTGGGAGAAATCCCTACCCTTAGTTGAATTTTCCTTCAACAATAGCTATCAGTCGTCTATTCAGATGGCACCTTTTGAAGCATTGTATGGCAGGAAATGCAGAACACCTCTGTGCTGGTCCGAACTTGGTGAAAATAAAGTTTTGGGACCCCAATTGCTCAGAGAAACAGAAGAGAAAGTTCAAATCATCCATTCTCGTTTAAAACAAGCCTTCGATAGACAAAAAGCCTATGCTGATCTGAAACGAAGAGATATTCAACATAATGTGGGAGACAAATTCTTTCTTAAAGTCTCTCCATGGAAGAAAGTATTTTGGTTCGGAAAGAGAGGAAAGCTCAGTCCTCGCTTTATTGGACCTTTTGAAATCACTGAAAGAATTGGCCCAGTGGCTTATCGACTTGCACTCCCTAGTGAGTTCGATAAAATTCATAATGTCTTTCATGTGTCAATGGTCAGAAAGTATAGATCCGATCCATATCATATCTTAGAGCCGGAAGAAGTAGAGCTAAATCCTGATTTGTCTGACGAAGAGGAACCGGTTCAGATTCTGGATAGGGAAATTAAAAGACTCCGAAACAAAAATGTTGCACTTGTTAAAGTCTTGTGGAGAAATCACAAGATGGAAGAGGCAACATGGGAACCAGAGGAAACGATGCGAAACTAATACCCTCAATTGTTCGATTCAGGTAAGAATTCGGGGACGAATTCTTTCTTTAAGGGGGAAGAAATGTAACATCCTAAAAATTAGCCTAGAAGATTAGAGGTCTAATTAAATGATTAAGTGAATTATTAGATTAATTTCCTAAACTTTCGAATTAAAAATTGGTTCATTATGGACCAAATTGAAATGTGAGTAAATGTATAAGTAGAATTCGCTCAATATATCTAGTGACCAATTCGAACAAGGAAGAAAATAAAAGGCTTGCATGCTAAAGTTAAAGAACATGGATTAATTCATGAAATTCCATGAAATGATAGGATTAACAAGATGTTATATAGCTAAAGTGGTATAATTAAGATTGATAATAGGGGAAATTAGTTGAGATATGACATGAAAGTCATATCCCATTTAATTTGTCCCCTCCCCTTTCTCATTCCTTAACCGGCTACCCCAACCAAACCACCTATTCCATTTTGCTCTTTCACACCAAAAACATAAACATAGAAAGTTAGAGAGGGTTGAGAGCTTCGGTGAAGAAGAAGGAGAGCTTGCATGGTGGTGAAATCTCTTTAGAAAATTCAAAAAAAAAAATCGGAAGTAAGTAGCTTATTCCTTTCTTAGTTCGGTCATGGTAAAAATTGCACTAGATCACATGTTATAATATGTTTAGAAAATTATTAAGATGATGTCTTAAATGTAGTTGCTGGAAAAAATGTAGAAATTCATAGAAAATTCATAAGAATCCTTAAGGATTAAAAGACACAAAAGATTATGAACATGCATGTAGTTATGTTGGCAGATTTGGTATGTTACATGACATGCATCTTTGGAAATTCATAGAAAATTCACTAATGAGAGTCTAATGCTGAATTTTGGATATGTTTTACCTTGACATGTTTAAAATAGTAGAAAAATGATAAAACAGAGTTTTGATAGCTGTATTGAAATCTGGAAAGCATAAATTGATCAACATGCAAAACTGTCCAGCAACGATTTAAGCTGGACAGTGAACTTTGAAAAATCGTAGAAAATAATCTACTAGGAGTTTTGGTCTGAATTTTTAATATGATAAAATTGGGTATGTTAATTGAATTTAGGAACAAATGGTGTTCGATTTGGAGTTGTATACAGGAAATACAAAATGAATCAATCTAGGTGGTCAGAAATGAGTATAAATGAAAAGAAGAGAAATTAGAACTTGAGATTTATGAAATTGGTAAAATTGGATTATATGAAGTATTGCTAAATTGAATTATGAACTGTAGGATGTGAAATCCATCCATTTTAGTGGTCAATTTGAAGGATTAAGTGGCTAATTAAAGAAATTAGGAAAATGAGAAATAGTCGAATTGAACCGAAATAATTTAGGGACTGTTTTAAATAAAAATGCAAAATTCAGCCTCTAATTGCATGAATTGAATTCTGAAAATTTCCCATTATTTGGCTTGAATGCCTTAGATCCTAGAAGAAAAAGGGGTGAAGAGGAAATTGTACCGGGATCGGCTTCGGATCGAGCGAAGGGCATTCGGATACAAAATTAGCTCGGCGAACTGTGAGTGAAACGATTTTTAGAGTTGGGATTAGAGTCCCAACTGCCTTAATTTGATTTTTAAGTTTGATAAGCATGAAATTTGGACTAATTAATTATTCGATTTAGTAAGGGAAGAAGGAATTAAAAGGAAAATGGCCATATGCATGTGATATGTGATTTTGGCATTCTAAGTGTTGGATTTAAATGTGATGCTTATCATGTTAGTTGAATCTGA
This sequence comes from Hibiscus tridactylites, assembly GCA_958450335.1. Taxonomy (NCBI): domain Eukaryota; kingdom Viridiplantae; phylum Streptophyta; class Magnoliopsida; order Malvales; family Malvaceae; genus Hibiscus; species Hibiscus tridactylites. The sequence goes on along the minus strand of OY288274.1, from coordinate 43,640,972 downwards.
ACTTTATGTATTTTGGATTGATTTTGGATGTGTTGAACTGCTGATTGTTAGCATAATTGATAAGATGATAAAGTGATTAATGTGTGATTTAAATTGGTTAATACCATGAGTATGCTTGATAAGCTTGTCTGAAATTTGAGTTATGCTATGTGCATTTTGAATAACTACATGCGTGAATGGAGCATGATGTTGCTATGCTGATTCGATTATTGTCTATTGGACTGATTATGACTAGTGAAATTCTGATTATAAGCTTGTTATATGTTGGCCGAATGGTTAGTGTTAATCGAATTGATTAATGCCATGTTTATACATGTTTGATAAGCTCAATTGGAATGTGAGTTGTGAAATGTGGCTTGACTATGTGACTTGAAATTGGATTATAGATAGGCCGATTTGATAATGTTAGATTGAATTGGAAATTCATGTTTCCAATCGAAAGGATTGAAGATTTAATTCTGATAATTTCGAATAATAAAATGATTAAATTAAATGTTAATAAGCAAAGCCCTTGGTGTGTATAGTTTGTCCAGGTAGTACGGTTAGCCTAGAGTATGAGCTCAATAAGAAAATCGGTACGTTAGTGTACTCGATATTGTGGTACGTAAGTGTACCTTCTTGCTTAATGTCTGCGGACATTATGATATGTTATATGTGATACGATTTTGGTACGTGGTACCTATTACATGGTGAATTTTGATTCACAACCTCTGCTATACATGACTTGATTACCTAGCATACTCTACTATCCAAGGCATTGCTAAATGAATAAAATGAACAATCAGAGTAATGCAATCTGAAAATTGAAAGTAAATTCATGAAATTGGTTATGGGAACATTCGAATGAAATATTGAAATTTCATGAATTGCTATTCTTGATATGCTATGAAACTTTAATTTGTGATAAGTTGATAATTGAATGTTAAATTAGGTTTCATGGCTTGTATGTGTATTCATGATATGAATGATATGAAATTTATTGTTTGCATTCGAATGGAAATTATATGCCTCTCTTTGCATATAATCGATTGTTGGCTATTGTGTATCAATTAATTGTGAATTGATTGCATTACTTGAACCATTCGAATGAACTAATGTGCAAAGTGAAATTATATTGTATGATCATAAGAATTTATTTGGAAACCGAATAGAATAGGGTTTCCTCACTAAGTACGAGAAGTACTTACCACTCGAACCTTTCCTTCCTTCCCCTAAATTTCAGGTTATAGCATCTTGACCTCTACCCGTATTCTACTCGTATGAAGCTTAAGTATGATTTTCCCTGTCTTTTTCATACTCATGATGGGTGGCCTAGCCTTCAGCATGTTAGTTCAGTTTGGTCTGATGGTTATGTTTATGAACTATTACTTTGGTTCGATATGAACTTTCTAAAATGTTTCCCTCTATTTTGATATGTATGTAAGGGGTAAATATTTGGGGTATAGATCGCCCACGTATATGTTTGGGGCTTGATTCTTTTTGTTGAAATCACTTTTTATATAGGCAACCTATAGGTTTAGCCATTGTAGTACCCCGAGTTTATTTTGTAAAAAGGGAAACTAGAAACGATATGGATGTATGAATCGGATATGATGCATTATATATATAAATATGATGAATGTTTCAGCTAAGTGTTGATTGGAATTACTTTATCATGATATCATGAGAAGTAGATTTAATTACTTGAATTGGATTATGTGTATGTTATTCGATTGATTAAATTGAAGAATTAAGAAATTGAAATTGGGTAATCCGAATGAAATGAACTATATGACATACGAATGAATTTAGAGATTTGTAAATGTACACCAATTTGGGTTGATTAAATGATGTTCGAATGGAATAGGAGATTGAATTGATTCTTTCGAATGGAGTATAGTTAATGATCTTATAAATTAAATGTATAGTTCACAAGTACATGTTAACTTGTATGCAATTTGTAATTTAAGTAGATTTGGTTTTAGATTAAAAGTTGGAAACCAAATTGTATGAATTCACCTTAGTACCAATAGAACTATGATATGAGATTTGTATGTTACATGTATAATGTTTGTATTTGATATGGTTGAATATACATGGGTAATGATTGAGTATAAGATAGCTAAGTTACATATGTTTGTATTCGAATAAAAAAATATTACACGATTTTGATAAACCATCCTTCCACTGCTAATCCGAATCTGTTTCAGTTAATATAACGCTCCTTGCCCCTAATCCGAGGTGAGGGGTGTTATGATTTGAATCAATAGTAGGAAAAATAATATCACTGGAAGTTTTACCTGTTTTTGAAGGGAATCTGATTTTCTGAGAATACAACATCTCTAAAAACAAAAATTGTTTTGTTTGCCATGTCATAAAGTTTATAACCTTTGAAATTTTTAAGAAAACTAATAAAAACACACTTGGTGCTTCGAGGGTGAAGTTTTGTTTGTGGTTTAGGTAGAATAGAAGCAAAAGCTAGGCATCCAAAAACTTTAATATTGTTCAGATTAGGCTTTGTTTGAAATAGAAGTTCAATGGAGTCTTATTGTTAAGAAGATGGGTAGGTGTTATATTAATTAGGTACGCTGAGTGTAGAACACAGCCAGGCCAGAAATTTAAGGGAAGATTAGCTTCAATTCTCAGACTTCTTGCAACAGCAAGAAGATGCTGGTGTTTACGCTCTACAATGCTATTTTGTTGAGGTGTGTAGGTGCATGTATTTTGATGAACAACACCTTTAGAACTATAAAAGTCAGACATATCAAATTCTTTGGCATTGTCTGTCCTAATACATTTTATTATTAAAGAAAATTGAGTTAAGGCAAACTCATAAAATTCAGTAATAAGCTGCCTAACCTGAGATTTATGGTGCATTGAAAAAACCCAAACATATCTACTCATACCATAAACTATAATCATAAAGTAAGTATGTCCATAAAAGCTTTTAACTGGGAAAGGACCCAAACATCTACATGGATTAAATCACAAGTAGAAGTACTAGTAGGAAAGGATAACCTTTTTTTTGTTTTGCAAGGTGACATACATCACAATCAAACTTAGAATGAGAAACAGAAGAAATTTTATTGCAAAGTTCAGAGAACGGTTTCATTTTGCTTTAAGCAGGGTGGCCTAACCTAGAGTGCCAAACATCAAAACTATTTGAAACATAATTACAAAAAGGAAAAACATTAAACTTGAGAATCAAACTGTGGTAAGCAAGCAAAATCCAGCATGTATAAACCATTGATAAGGCTAGCTATACCAATCGTCCTCCATGGTTGCACATCCTGTATACATCAAGAACCATTAGAAAAAATTAAAGAAATATTACCGTCCTTTGTTAATTGGCTCACAGAAACCACATTAAAATTAAATCTAGTGATATAAAAAAACATTATTAAGAACTAATTCTTTAGAAATATTTACCGTGCCTATATGATCAACTTGCACAAGCTGATCATTAGGTAACTTAACATACTTATTTTGAACAGAATAATAATCAATAAAATAACATAAACTATTGCAAACATGATCAGTAGCCCCAGAGTCTAATATTCATAAACTACTTGAACTATCTAAAGAATTACAGTTCAGAACAATACTTGTGTCATTACCTGAGGAAACATCAAAAGTTGAAGAGAGCATGTTGACCTTGGAAATATCAGTATGAGAAGATTCATGGGAAACTTTAAGTCTTTCTCATGAAGCAAGTTGAGCAGACTATCATACTGAGCCTTAGTAAGGGTCATTAGAGTATCATCTTTAAGTAAAGATGCATCACCAACAGAAGATCCAACAAGATTTGTTCTATTGTTATTCTGAAACTTATTCTTATAACCGGGAGGAAATCCATGTTTCCTATAACATTTATCTATTGCATGACCATAATTGCCACAGTGAACACACAAAGGACGTTTAGAACCAGAAGAGAATTTCTTGGAACTAACATTTCTTCTATCAATCCTATTCAAATCAGAAGCATTATTAGGAGAAACACGACCATCCATCAAAATGTTGGATTCAAGAACAATAATAGAGGATGCTAAGGATCTTTCATGTTGAATAACGATTGAAAAAATTTCAGTAATCTTTGGTAGATGTTTCATCACGAGGATTTGAGTTTTAGGAATATTGAGTGACTCATTTAAACCACGAAGGAATCGAAAAACAAAATCTTATTTTCTATATAGTAAATCATGACAGTCACAAGGGGATAAAGGGCGTAAGCTGAAAATATCATCCCATATTGTCTTTAATTGAGTGTAAAAAGCAGACACAAAAAGGTTACCTTGAGAGAGACTGAAGAAATCTTGAAGCAAGTCAAATACCCTAAGTAAATTGCCCTGACTAAATCTGTCAAAATGGTCAACCAACAACTCTGATGTGTTGTCGAACCAGATTACGCTCTGGGCAATTTCAGGAACCAGAGCCCTTTGCAACCAGGAGAGGACCAGATTATTGCATTTCTCCCAAGATGCGAACCGAGAATCATCATGCTTTGGCTCCTTAATCGACCCATCAACAAAGGCAAATTTGTTCTCCGAGATAAGTGCCATACGAATCGATTGAGCCCACTGGTGATAGTTCTTCCCATAGAGCAAGGACTACGTTAACACGTGAGCTGGGTTTTCGTTTGAATGTATGTTGTAGAACTAATGTTTTGATATAATAATTGAAAAATGTTTTGGACCAACTTAAAAAGTATTTAAAACATTTCCAAAGTCCAAACAACTTGAAATTATGTTTAGGGAATTTCTTAAAAGGGTTTTTCATGATTTTCAAAGCCAATCTAAACAAAACTGTCCAGGTGTTTCGAAACACCTTAGGGCGTTTCGAAACAGGGTGCTCTAGTAGCAAAATCGTTTCGAAACTTGTTTCGAAACAAGCCTTCATTGGACATGATTTTTGCCCAGCGTTTCGAAACGGGCTAGGCCGTTTCGATACGCCTACATGGCATTGACCATAACGGTCATAAAACCCAACGACTCTTTCCCAACCAACTTTCAAATGCAGGTGTTTCGATACGGGCCCATAGCATTCCGATACGCGTTTCAAAACGACAAGGGTGTGTTCCGAAACGGGTACCCTGACAGACTGCAACGACTCTTTCTACATTGAGAGTGTTTCGAAATGGCTTCGAGCGTTTCGAAACGGGTAGCTGCAGAACTGCATTTATGGTGGGAATTAAAGTCCTCAACGGCTCCAATTTCATCCCAACGGCTAGTAACGGCTACAAACTCAATTGGGAGTACAAAAGGGACCTCCAAGCATCAAGAGAAGACTAATGCTCATATTGTCAAACATCAAATGATCAAAAAGTGTCTTAGTGCTTAAATTGTCAATTCTTGTATAGACAAACACTAGTGAGCCAAAATTGTCAAATTTGCTCAAGTGTTTTAGGTTTTGGGTGAGTGCTTAATTGTGCAAACAAACACCTATTAGAGGGTTTTAAGTTTGCTTTATTTATCTCTTTGTAAAGAGGGTGTTGATCAAGGCTTTGGGTAGAAGCTTGATCGGTTGTAAGGGTTTCCTCCTAATCCTAGAAAAGTGGACGAATCAATTAGTGGAATTGGTTGAGAAATCCTTAGTGGGAAGCTAAGGTAGTGGATGTAGACCTTGGTTAGAAGGTTGAACCACTATAAATCATTGTGTCAATTTTCATTTTAGCTTCCTAAACCCTTCCACCCAAAAATCCACCTCTCCACCACTTGGTGAGCTAAATTGGTTGATCGAATCGAGCCCCACAAATCTCAACAATTGGTATCAGAGCTTGGCTCAATCGAAAAGGATTCACATCCTATTGAGAAGATCCAGCAAGCTCGATCACTTTTTCATCAACCGGCTCAATGGCACATTCAATCGACAAACCGCCTTTCTTTGACGGAACTCACTATGCCCATTGGAAGACAAAGATGAAGTTCTTCATCAAATCAAAAGATTACAAGCTATGGGATGTAGTTGAAGATGGTCCGTTCGTGCCTCAAAGAAGTAAAGCGGAGTGGAGTGCCGACGATCGCAAGAAGATGGAGCTAAATTGCAAAGCCTTGCACATTTTATTTTGTGCATTTGGTCCATCCATCTATGAGAAGATGTCTTCTTGTGAGAGTGCCAAGGAGGTATGGGACAAGCTTGAAGTCACATACGAGGGAACCAATGAAGTCAAGGAGACCATGATTGGACTCCTAACTTTAGAGTATGAGAACTTCAAAATGGATCCGGAAGAAAACATCGAGAAGATGTTTGATAGGTTCTCCACCATCACCAATGGTCTCAAAGGCTATGAAGAAGCCATCCCGGAGGAAAAGCTTGTTCGAAAGCTCATCTACTCACTTCCCGAGTCTTGGGACTCAAAGAGGACCGCCATCATCGAAGCCAAAAATTTGAAGACTTTGAAGCTTGATGAACTCATGGGGTCACTTCTTACTCATCAAATCATGAAGAAGAACAAAGAGGATGAGAAGAAGAGGGAAGAAATTAGAGCTATGGGAGAGAAGAAAATCAAAGGGCTTGGCATCAATACAAGTGCCATGGCTCTCAAATCCTCCACTTGCCATCATGTCTACTCAAGTGAAGAGGAGGATAAAGATGAAGATATAGTTCATCTCTTCAAGAAGTGTTCCCCGTTCATGAAGAAAGCCTTGAGAGAGCTTGAACGAGAACCCAAGAGAAAGGAGAGGGCAAGCACTTCAAGCCATAAGAAGAAGGCACATGTGGCTACTTGGAGTGATGAGGACTCCACCGACGATGAACAAGCCAACCTTTCCCTTATGGACATCGAAGAAGATTCAAGGGTAACTTCTAATTCATCTACTTCATGTTCTTATTCCTTTGATGAATTACAAGATGCCTATGATGATTTGGTTTTAGATTTTAAAAGCCACATTTTGAAAAACAATAAATTGATTTCAAAGTTAAAAATTCAAAATGATTTGCTTGCTAAAACCAAACTTGAACTTGAAGCAAAACTTGAAGAGTTTGAATTAAAATGTTTTGATTTACAAAAATCGCTTCAAAATGTTCAAGAAGAAAAAGATTTGATTTCCAAAGAGCTTGAAAAGAAAAACAATTTTGGAAAATCAAATTTTTACATTAGACAATCTAGTGCCCCTAGATTTATAAAAGGTAAATGTTTTAGAAGTGTTTGGGTCCCAAAAGGACTAACCACTTCAATTAATAAGGATGACATTGAAAAATGGATTCCTAAGGGGACTAAAATTTGTGCTAATAATGTTTATGGATCCAAAGCAATTTGGATACCAAAAATTACTTGATTGTCTATTGTTAGGTGTGATGAAGATGTTCAACAAGTCAAACATTGAGGGGGAGCTCCATGCACACAAGGAAGAACACTTGAAGAAGGAAGGCTTCACATCCTCCCTTGAGTTCAAGTGTTGGTAAAAATCTAGTTGTTTTGCTTTTATTTGTTTTATTTTTTTAATTCAACTAGATGATCATACATGTTGGACTAACATTTCAATGATGCTTTGAGTAAGGGGGAGCCATTTTAAAACCAAATTCTTATTTTTGTCAAATTTTACCTCTATTGTTATTTTTGAACTAAATGTTTTAAATTATTTTTGATATAACAAAAAAGGGGAGAAATGGTTTGAAAAATTGAATTTTCAATTGAATAAGGGGGAGCTTTATTTGAATTACAATTTTTAATCTCTTATTCACATTTTTAAAGTTAAAGGGGGAAAATCCCAAACAATTTTTCAAGTGGTCTTATTATATCAAAAAAGGGGGAGATTGTAGAACTAATGTTTTGATATAATAATTGAAAAATGTTTTGGACCAACTTAAAAAGTATTTAAAACATTTCCAAAGTCCAAACAATTTGAAATTATGTTTAGGGAATTTCTTAAAAGGGTTTTTCATGATTTTCAAAGCCAATCTAAACAAAACTGTCCAGGTGTTTCGAAACACCTTAGGGCGTTTCGAAACAGGGTGCTCCAGTAGCAAAATCGTTTCGAAACTTGTTTCGAAACGAGCCTTCATTGGACATGATTTTTGCCCAGCGTTTCGAAACGAGCTAGGCCGTTTCGATACGCCTACATGGCATTGATCATAACGGTCATAAAACCCAACGGCTCTTTCCCAACCAACTTTCAAATGCAGGCGTTTCGATACGGGCCCATAGCGTTCCGATACGCATTTCGAAACGGCAAGGGGGTGTTCCGAAACGGGTACCCTGACAGACTGCAACGACTCTTTCTACATTGAGAGTATTTTGAAACGGCTTCGAGCGTTTCGAAACGGGTAGCTACAGAACTGCATTTATGGTGGGAATTAAGTTCTCAACGGCTCCAATTTGATCCCAACGGCTAGTAACGGCTACAAACTCAACTGGGAGTACAAAAGGGACCTCCAAGTATCAAGAGAAGACTAATGCTCATATTGTCAAACATCAAATGATCAAAAAGTGTCTTAGTGCTTAAATTGTCAATTCTTGTATAGACAAACACTAGTGAGCCAAAATTGTCAAATTTGCTCAAGTGTTTTAGGTTTTGGGTGAGTGCTTAATTGTGCAAACAAACACCTATTAGAGGGTTTTAAGTTTGCTTTATTTATCTCTTTGTAAAGAGGGTGTTGATCAAGGCTTTGGGTAGAAGCTTGATCGGTTGTAAGGGTTTCCTCCTAATCCTAGAAAAGGGGACGAATCAATTAGTGGAATTGGTTGAGAAATCCTTAGTGGGAAGCTAAGGTAGTGGATGTAGACCTTGGTTAGAAGGTTGAACCACTATAAATCATTGTGTCAATTTTCATTTTAGCTTCCTAAACCCTTCTACCCAAAAATCCACCTCTCCACCACTTGGTGAGCTAAATTGGTTGATCGAATCGAGCCCCACACATCTCAACATATGTACTACGGATCGGAGGGATCATCAGTTTTTGAAAATCGAGTCTGTTCAGAGGAAGAGAGCGAGAATCGGAAGGAGAATCAACTGATACCATGTTAGTTTTTTGATTCTTGATTTAGGTTTTCACGATAAAAGGGAGAAGAGAAACGGGTAAAGAAAAGAGAATTTATTATTATTGAATTGAATGAATAAAATTAGTTTACAAAAATATTTAAAGCCTTAATATAGAATAAAAGAAACTGATTAAAGAAGATTAACCACCTAACTAATTACAGCTAATCACAACTATATACAACTTAGCTAAATAATAACTCTTAACAATTCCGGCAGTGATCACGCTTCCTTTCTTGTCGTCATTTTGAATTGGGGAGCTTGTGGGTGCTGTTTGCAGGACTATTTTCTTTTTTTGTTGGCTACTTTGGGATCCTGAGTTTTGGGTTACGTTTTGGGTGCTGATACTGTCGTTGCTTTTCGATTTCTAGCTTTCTCCTTGGATTAGGAGAGGTCTTTTTGTTTTGAGAGGTAAGTTATTTCCATCACACTACAACCTTTTCCTTTGGTTAATGTTGATTGGTTCTCTTTGGGTTTCGATTTTACATTGCATTATAGATTGCTTTACAGATTGTATGAAGGGTATTGATTGAATTAATATGAATTTTGTTCGTCTTTATTTCACTTTATATCATGATTTATCCTTGTTTACAATTTATTGTATGTCAGTCATGGAATCAGTATTACGTTTGTTGGTGAAAATGATATGTATCGTTAGCTACATGGGATCTTCATGGAATCAGTATTATGTCAGTCATGGAATCAGTATGGCAAGTAATCTTAATACTCCTTTATGTCTCTCCAAAACTAATCTCCCATCTTCCTGCGATCTTCATGGGAAAGAGTTTATTGGTTGCCTCTTGGCATCTGATTTTATTGTCGCTTTTATGGCTTTTGTCCTTGTCCTTATGGCCATGGTTGTGGCTCTCGATCTCCTAGCCTTTACTGACTTGGTTTCAAATGCTATGCCACTATTTGCAGCTTTGGTGGTATTGTTTGCCCTTAATTTGTAGACCGACTTTGCTTAATGTTTCAATCTTCCTTTGGCCCTTGAAGCTGTATTGGGAGGCTGTGCACAATCTACGCAATCATAACTAAGTCATTCCGAGCAAGCCTGATCAATAGCATCGACACGAGAAGGTGAAGCTTCGATGCATGGTTGGGATGCAAGATTCGGGAGCTCTAATTTTATTCAGCTTGAAGATTGACTTAGGTTTAAAGCTACCTTTTTTGTTGTTGTTTTATATGAATCTTTATTTCATATATTGGATGCAGGCTTTGTATAGAGTATTGTTGGAGAGTTTATGTTTTCCATTCTATTTTTACAATTGATGATTTTATTTTTGAAGTGGATCATTTTCGTTACACTTTGTTGCGACTAAAAAATTTTCAGAAATACATAAGTGCCTCGGGTGTCGCCCGGAGGAACCGGGTTTTGATTGGGTTTTGAAAATTTAGTCGGATTTGTAAAAAATAGAGGAGTCGCCACCGGCCACTTAAAATGGTAGACCGGACACCGAGATAAAACCAGAGATTTTTCTTTTAAAAATGGGTTCGGGAGTCGGTTACACGCGGGGAAGGATGAGCACCCCCGTCGTGCCCGAAAATCGGTACCAAAAACATTACCGCTCAATTAATATTAAACTTCGCGAATTAAAGTGACGAATCGTATCGAAATTTGGTTATACGAGCGAGTGAATTTTAAAGGTCTTAATATTCGAGAAGGAACGCCCGAACCACCACCACTACGACTGGTACTGGCCTCGTTCGTTCCCGAATAAAAAGACGCTCGCATTGCAATTCATAAATTCGGGATGCAACTTATAAATTCATACACAGGACATAAAAATATACGAAATAAACCAAACAAAGCATACGGAAATAAAGTAAGCAAATACGCGAACGATGAGGTTTAACATTATACGCTATTTAAACCAAACATGAAACTAGACGATAAAAAAAACATGTAATCGTAAATCACGGCAACCGCATGTATTTTGGATTAAGCATACATATATGTGTAAAACACGTAAAGAAGACATGAATTAAAAAGTCAAGGAAACACTAATATGATTCGAAAGCTAAAAACATGAAGTAAGAAAAACTGAAAGGGGTTGAAACTGGACTCGGGGCAGATTCCGAGGATCGAATAAGGAAATAAACCACAAAAAAAGGTTTAAACTGTAAAAAAAAGACCAAAATTGAAGAACGTTGAATTCAGGAAGGACCGAAATGGTCATTAAACCATTCGGTGTCGATTAAAATAAAATAGGGGACGAAATTAAAAATAACTTGAAAACATGGAGGGACCTGGGACGGGATTTCCACACGCGGAAGCCCTCCCCGCGTAATTAGAGTGACACGGAAGGGCTTAAAACGCGATTAAAATAGTTTTAATTTATTAAAATACTATAAAAGGCATTTTAAAACATTATAAACCTTTTTTTATATAGTTAACCCTAAAAAACGAGAGACCCCTCTTCTCTGTCATTTTTCCCGGCGCCGTCAGGGTTTCGGTCGCCGTTGCCAGCACCGGAACCCTAAAAAACTTTTTCCCTTCTTTTCAAAACCAAAACACCCTTCTTTGACTATCCCCGAAACCCAAACTGAATTCCTCCGTTTGTGAAACCAAAAATCCAAAAACTTTTCTATTTTCGCCTTAGAAACCCAAATCGAAACCCAAAAAAACGTTAGAAAAACTATTTTAGCGTTCGCTCCTCACCGACTCACCGCATGCGGTCTCGGAGGAGACCCAAGGGCTTGTCGCCGGCGAGGGAAACGAAACAATGCAAAGGTAAAACGAAAAAACAGAAATCCCTAATCTTCTTTTCTTTTTGTTTTGAAACTGCGAAATGAAAACGAGATAATTCATCTGTAAATCTAATGCTTGTATTGATATGAAATTCTGATTACAACTTGTTCTCTCTGAAGTTTTCGAATAGTTCCTCTCTAAAAACCTCTCGAATGCTCTCTTCTCCAATCCTCTGTAATTTTGGTTTTTTCTCCTATATAACCCCAATGATATGTTAGAACAGGGGCCTTTAACTCTTTGTGCCTTGCTCTGATTGCTTCTGATCTGGTCTAGTTGACCTTTTGTTGTTTTCGTTTGTTTTTTCTGTTGCGAAGGCTATTTTTGGGTATCTGATATTTGCTTGTTTCCTGTTTTTCTTGCTGGTCACTCTTGAAACGGTGAGAACAAGGTCAGACACGGGCAGCGGCGTGGCGAATCTGACGGTTCGTACGCTCGACAGAGAAGCAGAAGAGTCGCATGCGTCGTTCCTACGCGCGCGTGAAAGACCCAAAAGGTCACGGGTGATGCACTGAAGAGACGCGCATGGAGCGTGTTGCATCTCAGGATCCATCATCATCGTTGGTTGCCCCTTCGATCCAACGACAGAGACCGCGCGGCGCGAAGGTATTGAGAGGGGCATCTAGGGCTTCATCTGAGGCGAGCTCTGGACCGTCAGATCTAAACAGATCTGACGGCTGTGGGCTTGGCGGCGCGAGACCAAACCCTAGGGTTTCTCTCCTCATGCGATCTGCACCGTCGGATCATCCCTGATCTGACGGCTGTGGCTTGTGGTGTAACCCCCTTAACCCGGTCTAGACGGTTGACCCGAATTAGGAAGATTACACGGGGAAAACCAAAGTCAACCCAAAAGTCAACCTTGATTAACGACCTTTTTTTTTCTTTTAAATATTTTCTAGATGCACATTAACCCTAGATATGTTCACAAATTCAACATACTCAAAGATCATAACAATAAGAGAACATTCAGGGACTCAATTGCATAAATTACAACTTTAGGGACCAAATTGTAAATTCTGAAAATTATAAGGACTTAACCCAAATTAAAGTTACAAATATGAAATTAATCATATTTCATGCTTCTCTGTCAAATTTCAGCTCAAACGGACATCCCAAACTCATTTAATTGCAATAACAAGGTTCAGGACTAAAACACAAACATTTCAAAACATATAACCGCCAATGTCAGTGCCCAACGGTCGGGTGTTCCGAAACAGGGAGAACCTGTTCCGAAACGTGGGACCGTTCCGAAACGAGTTCCGATACGGGCCTTGGCAGTAACATTTCCGTTTCGGAACGGTTCCTTCCGTTTTGAACGCCTGGGCCATTACAGGCCCCCGTTCCGAAACGGTAGCACCCGTTCCGATACGGCCTGCCCAGATTTGCAGAATTTTGCTGATTAAACACACAATTGACCTATCAAACATGCTCCAAAGGCAACCAAATTATACCAGCAACTCATATCATGCATAAGGAACATAATTGCATCAACCATTCAACAACATGGCATCAATTAAGCAAATCCCCAATTCTATAGGCATGCATCCTACTTATTAAACCATTCAAGCATCAAAATACCAAAACCACCTCACAAAGGCCAATTACAAGTTCCAACATCATTAACAACATAAAACCAACTTAGGGAGTCCAAAACATCTCCCAAAACAACAACATAGGTCCCCCATTGCCAAATGGCAAAAGCTAATAGTGTTAGAAAACATTCACCATACATGAGCTTAAAACTTCACTTGGATTCTTGGCTTCCTTGCTGCCCCAAATGTACTTCAATGCTTTGCATTATTGGTTTAAGAAAAGAGAGAGCGTAAGCAAAAAGCTTAGTGAGGGATGCTCATTTAAAACTACACAATAATGCATTTATAAAACACCTTTATAAACCTTAGTTCAAATCATCATTTGTACATGCACATAAGCATTTAAAACAAGCAATTCATGCTTCAAGTTTATAACATGTCATATTGGCCACAAGTGATACAATCAACATAAGATCCACACATGAACTTTTAAACACCATTGTGATCTTACAATCCACAAGGACCACACATGGACTTTTAAACACCATTGTGTCCTTAGCACAAGAATCATCCATGGACTTTTAAACACCATGATGTTCTTACAATTCACAAGAACCACACAAGGACTTTTAAACACCTTTGTGTCCTTAACAAGAATCACCCAAGGACTTTTAAACACCTTGGTGTTCTTAAATAAACAAGGCTCACACAAGGACTTTTAACCACCTTTGTGACCTTAACCAAGAACCAACCATGGACTTTTAACCACCATGTTGTTCTTAAATTCACAAGATTCACACAAGGACTTTTAACCACCTTTGTGATCTTAACCAAGAACCAACCATGGACTTTTAACCACCATGTTGTTCTTAAAACAAGAATCACCTATGGACTTTTAACCACCATAGTGTTCTTAACCATCACTTGCCAATATACGTCATTTTACAACATTAATCCACTGTTTTAAAGCATTTATCAAAACCATAATCATCATGCATCATTATGCACCAAAACCACATCCAACATTGTTCAAAAACAAGAATCTCTTATCTTGAGCATTCTTCAACACATGGCTTATAAAATCAGCAATTAAACATGCTAAATATGCTTTCAAAACAAGATATAAAACATGCAAACCAATCACATTGCATACAACCAATTCATGGTTCATCATCAAGAGAGTTTTTCCGAAAACTTACTCTTGAGCTTAGCTAAGTTGCTTAGACTTAAACTAAGCTCCCAAACCTTCAAAACATTGGTTTCAAAGCTGAAAACCAAAATCCACTCACCGATTACATTTCGCCACTTGCCGAAACACCAAACAAGCTTCCAGATCACCACCTCAAGGATCCAAAGATGACTCCCCTGTTTTAAACACATCAAAGCAGAGGATTAATGCATCATCATGCATTAATATCTTCAATGAAAGCACCTAAACTCGCTGCTCTCATCAACACTCCCATTTCGGCTACCAAACACAACCGAAATCACCTCCAAACAACTCCACAACACTACCCAGCCATGATCCATCAATTCTAAACATCCTTAAACCTCAATTAACATCCAAAAAAGGATCTAACCACGTCCTTATACCTCCAGCTATAACAGATCATCAAGATCACTCCAAAAACAACCAAAAACTCAAGCAAAACTTAGGAAATTTAACCTATCCGGGATTGCATTAATTAAACCTCAATTTCTCATCAATTAAACATTCAATTAACATCAAAAAGACACCTCAAAACACTGCCCAAACAGATCATACGAATTTTATCAAAAATCAACCAAATCTTGCATTTTAAAGCTAAGATCAAGAACACATCTACAAAACCTTTTATAAAACACAAATCAAGGATTGAGAACTTGGGAATTTCAGTAAAGAACTGAGAATTTAGAGGAGAAGGACGTTCATACCTCTAAACTTGAGTTTCTCCCTTTTGGAACCAAAATTCTTGAAAATCCAAATAGCAAATGCTAAGGTTTTGTTGAAGAGATGATTAGAGATCAAATGAGGATTGAATTCTCATATTTGGAAATCAAAATCAGAGGGAAAATGTGCTGGAGAATGTGTTTGGTTTGAGAGAAAAGATGAGAGAAAAGGAAAATGGGAATTTGGAAAAGTTAGTTGGAAAATGCTAAAATATCTTCCCTCCCTTTTACTTTTATTTAAAAACCATTAATTAAACCTTTAATATTTAAGAAAAATTTGGAGAAACTCCCTTTTGGGTAAATAGCTCCTTAAAGATTCAAAGTTTCAATCCTTTTTAAAACAGTCACATAGTTTTCAAAAATTACATTTTGGTCACTAACCAAAATGTCACACTTCCAAACCTCAATTTGTAAAATTGATTTCACCATTCTCTTATATATAATAAAAGAGGATTTTAAGAAATTTTCCATATTTTCAATGCAACCCGAATTAGGCTTTCCTAAATTCACCTTTATATATATTCGAACCGCAGTCCGAGCGACTCGGTCCGAACCCAAAACTTCTAAGCCCAAAATTGGGGTGTTACATGTGGCGACTGCAGAAAAAGACATCAGGCAATTAAGGTTAGCTTAGGGTTTCTGTTTGATTGGGCTGAGAATGTATGGGCTTTTGGGTCTTATGTATGTAATGGATTATTATTTTTGGACTCTTATTATTAATCAAAGTTTATTTGGGCTTCAATTTATTTATGTTCTACTTATATCTTCATAATAATAATAATAATAATAATAATAATAATAATAATAATAATAATAATAAAGATAAATAATAATAATAATAATAATATAGTATAAATAATAATATAACAATATGTAAATAATACTAAATAATAACAAATAATAATACTAACACATAATAAAGGATAATGTATAATAAGTGATAGTAACAAAAACAAATAGTAATAATGATAAGATAATGTTAAAAAAATATTATAGTAATGTTTAGGGTTTTTTTTTTGATAATATTAATAATATAAAATAATAATACTAATCCTAAAAGGCAATCACAACGATAGTAGAGAAAAACACATATGTACACATTTAAGCATTATTATTTAATTATAGTTATATCTAATATGTCACATGCACTTAATAACACTCATAATAGTGAGGTAATAATATGTATGATATATATATATATATATATATATATATATATTTTCAATTTTATAATAGCCCAATATAAGCCCATTGACAACACAAACTTAAAGGGGTCTGAGGTCCGGACAAAATTAGTGATTACACACTTTTCTTAAGTATGAAATGGATCTTTTTAGATACACTTAAAGTTTGTCGATTTCAATGGGAAATATGTTTACACAGTTTCATCTCGACGCGGACTCCATTGCTAATTGACTTATTTTTTAATCTAAATCCTTTTTATTCAATTTATGTTCCTTTATGAACATAACAATCTCCATTTATCATTCAAAGTTCTCCATCAATTTGTGGGACATGTCCATTACTCACTTTAAATTATATAATTAGTTTACTAAAGCCGAAGTGTGGGAGGCTGTCAACTCGGCCGATGGATCAAGAGCACCCGGTCCGGACGGTTTTAACTTGGATTTTTTCAAAAAGTTTTGGAAGACTATCAAAGCTGGAATAATGAAGTTGTGCTCGGATTTTTTCAATGGTAATCTGGACATGAGTAGGATTAACCATTCCTTCATTTCACTAATTCCGAAAAAACAAGGGGATGTTGATGTTGATGATTATAGACCTATATCTTTGGTGGGTAGCCTTTATAAAATTGTGGCTCGCATTTTGGCTAGGAGATTGGTTGCTCTGGTTAATGACGTGGTTGGTAACAGTCAATTTGCGTTCATTCCGGGTAAGCAGATAATGGATTGTGCTCTTATAGCAAATGAACTTGTGGACGATTTGGAAAGAAAGAAAATCTCAAGCTGTAGTGTTTAAAGCTGATTTCAGAAAAGTGTATGACTCTGTAGATTGGGAGTTCTTAGATCTCATTATGAGGAAAATGGGTTTTGGCACAAAATGGAGACGATAGATATTTCAGTGCATTTCAACTCCGAAAATTTCTGTCCTAATTAATGGATTCCCTACTAGACCTTTTGAGATCAAACGAGGATTGCGACAAGGTTGCCCATTGTCGCCTCTGCTTTTTAATCTAGTTGGAGAAGCATTAAGTGGGTTAATCATGAAAGCTGTTGATATTGGATTGATTTCTGGTGTTGAAGTGGGGAGAAGTAATCTTACAGTTTCGCACATCTAGTTCGCTGACGATATGATATTATTCATCAAGGCGAAAAAAGAAATGGTGCTCAATGTCAAGAGATTATTAAACATTTTTCAAGTGGCAGCATGTTTAAGTTTGAATCTACAAAAAACCAAAATTTATGGAATCAATGTTCAAGATCAGTGTTTTAAAAGAATGGGCTGACAGTATCAATTGCTCCGCCGATGTGTTTCCGACTAAATATTTAGGATTACCTTTGGGGCAGGTCAGAAACTCTATGGAATTGTGGAAGCCAGTAATGGACAAAGTCCTATCTCGGATGGATGGGTGGAAAGGTAAGCTTCTATCGCTAGGTGGCAGGATAGCTTTAGTGAAGTCAGTCCTTACCAATTTACATGTGTATTACCTTTCGATCTTTAAGATGCCAACTTCAGCTGCCACTAAACTTAACAGAGCCATAACAAGTTTCATTTGGGGAGGTAAAAATGCAAAATCAATCAAATGGGTTAAATGGGAAAATGTATGCAAACCGTACATGAATGGAGGCTTAGGGATAGTTGATATGAGAAAAAAAATCGATCGTTATTAAATAAATGGATTTGGAGGTTCGGAATTGAAAATGATGCTTTGTGGAAGAAGGTGATGGTTGCTAAGTATGGGTACGACAGTTGTTCGTTGCTGCCCCAGCAAGTCTCGCGCAGAAATTGCTCATGGGTATGGCGTAATATAGTTAATCCCGTTTATGAAGGTAATGATGAATTCACAAAGAATATTAGATGTTGTGTGGGAGATGGTAAATCAGTGGACTTTTGGAATGACTTCTGGACTGAAGTGCCTTCACTGCGGTTGGCTTTTCCACGCATATATGCTATGGCAGTAAAAAAAGTCAGGGAAGGTGGTAGATTTTGGCGAGAAATTAAATGGGATTTGAAGTTGGAACATTGAAAGCAGAAGACTACTGTTTGAATGGGAAGTTCCCTTGTGGGACAATTTCTTAGATGTTATCAATCGAGCTATGAACGGGCGATATTCAGTGGATAGTTTGAAATGGGAGGGTGCTTCGAACGGGTTATACTCCTCTAAAAGTTACTGTGAGCAAGTTACAAAGGATGGGCGTGAAGATGAAATTTTCTGAAAATTAGTGTGGGCGAGGCTGGCCCCTCCTAAGGTAGAAGCATTCGTGTGGAAAACAGTGCAGCAAAGAACCCCTACAATGGATAAATTGGCAAAAAGGGGAGTGGCAAACTTGGGGTCGTTGATGTGTGTGTTTTGCAGGATTGAGGAAGAATCAGTGAATCACATTACATGTCATTGTAAAATGGTGTGGCGAGTATGGCAGAAATGGTGCTCGTTGTGGAATGTTAACCTCGTTTTTCCTGGTACGTTAAAATCTTTGCTAATTGTGTGAAATAATCAATGCATTAGAAAAGGGGCTAAATCCTTGTGGCAACTCTCATTTTTCGGATTAGTGTGGACATGCTGGATATGTAGAAATAATTGTAGATTCAATAACAAAAGCTTCAGTGTTGAACAAATTTTTGATCTCGCAACCTTGCGGATTGGGATTTGGTTCAAGAGCAAATGGTCGTCGGTAGTTCCTTCCTTAGCTGATTTTGTTAGATGCTCGAATGATGTCTCTGTTCCTATGATGCAAATGAAAAGACAGGTTGCTGATTCTTGGATTCGACCGGCTGTTGGCACTCTGAAATTTAATGTTGATGCTGCTGTGAATGGAAGCTACGGCCCTGCCGGCATTTGTGGAATTCTCAGAGACCACGCTGGTTGCACTGTTGGGATGTTCTCAATAAACATAGGTATGGCCGATCCAACTTTTACAGAACTGTGTAGTATTTTAAAAGCGTGCAAATTGTTCGGTGAATCGGAATGGAGAAAGTTCTACTTACTGGAAATTGAATCGGATAGCATGCTTGTTGTGTCCTGGATTAATGCCCCTATTGCTGTCCCCAATAGTTTTAAGGAAATATTTAAGGAAATTAGAGGGTGGAAAGATATGTGCAGATGGAGAATTGGTTTCGAATACAGAGAAAGTAGTGGCTTAGCTCATATGTTGGGTAAACAAGGAGTTGCCAGAGGTTCAGACTTGGTGTGGTTCAAAAAAATCAATGCCATGGCAGTAAACTAGTGAAGAATTGGCATTCCAGGTGCTTGCTGTCAGTTAGGGGCAGTTTTGATCATACTTTTTGTACTTGTTATTTGGTTGCAGTGAGATGTAATAGATGTGATTTGGAATGTTCCTGCAAATTGTGATTCCAAATCCAAGGTGATTAATGGTAGGGAATATAGGGGTAAAGTGTGATTGTTCAACATCGAGGTGGTGCGCTCTTTTTCCTCCAAAATAGGTTTAGGGAGGTTTTTTAATGAGGCACCTATCGATGTAGGGAGCTTTATTCATGAATAAAATTATTCAGTTACCTTTCAAAAAAAATTATATAATTAACTCTGGTTAGATTAAAATTTAGGCATAATTCAAATTAGGATGAGTCTACCATGTGCGATGAACATTGATGAACACCGATGAATGCCATTAATTTTTTTTAAAATTTTAAAAATCTAAAGGACTAAAATTATAATTAAAATTATCTCTTAAAAAATAAAAATAAAATTTAATAGTTACTTTATAATATTTTTTAATAGCTTAGAATCAAATATACCCAATTCTCTTAAACCCTAACAAAATCAATTTCTTAAAAAAATAGAAATCAATTTTTTTAAATCTATTTGATAGAAATCAGTTTAAACCTAAATTTAATACACGCGGCAACCATTGTATCATATATATATTATGACAACAACTAAACAATTATGATATAATCTTATGTATCAGTATAATGGACTTGATACAGTTCTTCTCGACATCGGCATCGGAGAGTAGAAATATGTTTTGTCCTCGACATCGGCATCGGAGAGTAGAAATATGTTTTGTCCTCGATAGCGATATCCACCATAGTTATCTCATCGTCGAGTTCCTGAATCCAGGTGATGCCTGATCGTGCCAGATTTTCTTCATAAAGGCCGCTGCTGCATTGGTTTCTTTGAATAGTGGCTGTAACAGATCAAACTTCAACCAGCGGCAGTTGAACTAACGACAGCTTTGTCAATGGTTTATTCAACCAAATTTTGCACGTCAATTGTTGCGGTTGTGTTCACAACATCGTAGCATCACAATGGCATAACCTTGACATCATCATTTTGTTCAACTGTGAAACAAAAAGACACAAAAATACGATAGTTGACCCAACTGTCATATCATTATAACAAGTTTAGACATTGATTCTTTGCAGATCCACAACTCGGTTACATTGCGGCTGGAGCAACTGCCCATGGCTGTCCAAAACTAACAGCATAACAACATAAGATGCAGATATTATAAAGTAACTATTAAATTTCTATTTTTTAAGAGATTGATTTTGTTAGGGTTTAGGAGAATTGGGTATATTTGATTCTAACTTATTAAAAAATATTATAAAGTAACTATTAAATTTATACCAATGAACAAAATAATACATACATACATTGAAAAAACCTTAAGTCTTTTCAAAAGATGAGCGCAAGGGAGAATGGCCGCCGGCAGCAATGGACTGTGTTCGTGGGAAGGATATCGGAATCCCTACACTGGAAAGGACTATGGCAGGTGTTCGATAGACATGGTGAGGTACTCGATGCTTTCATCCCTCGGAAAAGGGCAAAAGATGGAGGGCGTTTCGGTTTTGTTAGGATGGCCAGTAAAATCGACGCGGATCGAGCGATTGAACGCCTCAACAACAAATGGATCTATGGGTCTCGATTGATGGTAAGCATGGCTCGATTTGCTGACCGTGGATCGTATCAGAGGAATCGTGATTTGGGTGCGTTAGATCACAGGACAAGTGGGGAGGACAAAGGGCAATCAAACAGTGTGAATTCAAAGCGTTTACATGTTTCGGCAAAGGTGATCCGAGGGTGCGTCGACGATGAGAAAATGGCTATTCTCCAGCATTGTATGGTGGGCTGGTGCAATCGCCAATGGAGTTTGAAGGAGATAGCATCGAGGATGAACATCCCTAATTTCAAAGTTTTATCTATATTGCGAATTGCTGGACCGGCTATACTGTTGATGTTCAAGGATGCGAAATTAAAGGAAGAGATATTGGCGAAGACGAGTTTCAGTGATTGTTTCTCAAAATTAGAGAATTGGGAGCCGAGGATGACAATACAAACTCGACGAGCGTGGATTGCAGTCCGTGGTATTCCAATCCATGTTTGGTCTTATGAGACTTTTGACAATATTGCGAAGAATTGGGGCTCGCTCGTCAAGGTTGCGGATAACACAACTTCACCGACATCTTTCGAACGGGGTTGGTTGTTGATCGAAACGGACATGATGGAGCACATTGACACTCGTTTGGTGCTGGAAATCGAGGGTAAGCCGCACCATATTTTTGTCAAGGAGGTGACCATATTTGGGCCCCCTACCGATTGTGAATGCACAACGATCAACGACAGCGGTAGCGAGGAATCAACTGAAGGTACCTCGTCGGAGTGTGTGCCGGAGTCGTGGATGGGGGATGATTGTCAATGGGAATTATCAGCGGAAGTAGGACAGGGTCTGAAGGACTGGAAAATTAATCAATTATGGAATGATTCATACCGAGGGGAACATGATATGGTCGATGATCCAAGGGTTGATGAGCCCGGTGGCCAGTTGTCGACGCCGATGCAGGGTAAGCCGTCACTGGTCGGTGGTGAAACTGGGCTGGAGAGAATTCCACCAGCGTTAGGAGTGTGCATTACACAAAAGAGTCCAAAGGCATTAGAATACCAAAACAATGAAAATGCTACAGCCAATACAATACCTATAGCAGCTGATCTAAATCACTTGGACAACCTGATTGATCAAAATAATAGTCCAGATAAACGGGGGGAGACGGTGAGTGGACAACAGGCGTCGGCAGTTTTGATCCCCGTTCCGATTACATCGCACAATGACGAGCCGTCAGGAGTGCTCTCAATTCCGGTTGAACAGTTAGGTGACGAACAGGAACAACGGCAATCTGAAGCAGAAGATGCTGTAATTCTGGTTTGGGTTAATGGTGTATTAAAAAAGACAAAATCTGTGAATGCGCTTTCGGGGGTGGCGAAAAACTTGAAACAGGGGAGAGGAAGACCGAGGAAGAGTGGAGGTCGTGACTCTCATCCAGTTATTGTTGACACATCGATAACTGATTCGGATCTCCACCGTCGATAGCAAATACTTCACCGTGAAGCAACAGCAACAGCGGCTCTAGGGAATTTGGTGGGAGTGACATCACTAGGCCGCGAGGAAGAAATTCTACAAGATTTGTCGCGAGTGCTGCAAGACGGCATTCGCAATTTGCAATAATGCGACTACTGAGCTGGAATGTCAGGGGGTTGGGATCTTTGTTGAAGAGAAGACGGGTAGGAGAAGTAATTAGACGACAACGGTTTGATATGGTAATTTTGCAAGAGTCGAAGTTAGAAGAGCTGAGTCTGTCGGTAATTGCTGGTATGTGGTACAGTGATGGATTTGAGTTTTTGTTTTCGCCATCCGTGGGTGCTTCGGGAGGTATAATAGTAATATGGGAAGGTGAAAGATTTGTAATGGAATCGGTAGAGACTGATAGACATTTTGTGGTGATTCAAGGGCGGTGGAAGCATGAGGATATAGTATGTTGTATTATGGCGGTATATGCCCCGTGTGATGTGTCGGAACAGGAAGGTCTATGGCAACGATTATAGACAGTGAGTAACGGATTCTCGGGACCATGGTGCGTCGCGGGTGACTTTAATTCGGTGTTGTGCCCGTCGGAGAGAGCAGGCTGTCACTCGCAGTCTAGAGGTATGAACTCATTCGCTTCGTTTGTGAATTTTGCTTGTTTGATTGATTTACCGTTGAAAGGAAAGCAGTATACATGGTTTGGGAGGGATAATCGAAAAAGCTGTATCGATAGATTCCTTGTATCAACTGGGTGGTTGGATAGTTTTACTAGAATTGAACAATTGTCTATGTCGAGAGGTATTTCGGACCATGCCCCTATTATGTTGTTGTGTGATGATATTGACTGGGGTCCGAGGCCTTTCCGCTTCATAAATGTGTGGTTGGAAGAGAAACACAATGTGAATCGTATGGCTGAGGAGTGGTGCAGGTTGACGGGCATGGGAATAGGTAATTCAAACATTTCGGTGAAATTGAGACACTTGAAGCCGTTCCTTAGAAAATGGAATAAAACAGATTTTGGGGATGTAGAGAACGAAATTACATATATATACAAGGCCGCCTTGACTGCTTAGATAATGGTGAGGAGGAGATAGCCGAGGGGGAGGGTGATGTTCTGAGTGACCGCAAAAAGGCATGGATGCAAGCTTTATGGCGAGCGATTCCTAGAAAAGAATCGCTATGGCGACAGAAATCACGAGGGACATGGCTTAAATTGGGTGATAGGAAAACAGCGTTCTTTCACAGGGCAGCGAAGTTGCGAGCTATACGTAATGCAATTGTTGGTTTAAATATAGGTGGTACTTGGGTAACTGATCCGAACAGGTTACGGAAGCATGTGGTGAGTTTCTTCTCTAAGCATTTTGCTGCGGAAGCGAGGGCTTGTAACTGGCAGTTTGAGGGGGCTTTTAACAAGGTGAATAATAGTGAGAATTCGACTTTGATTGCGCCGTTCTCTATGGGCGAGGCATGGGAAGTGGTGCGAGGGTGTGAGGGTTCAAAGTCTCCGGGTCCGGATGGTTATAGCATGGAGTTTTACAAGAGGTGCTGGGAGGTTGTTAGTATCGATGTGGAAAGGTTTTTGGCCGATTTCTTCACCACTGGAAAGTTACCGTTGGGCGTCAACAATACATTTCTTGTGCTGCTACCAAAAGTGGAATCGCCAGTGTCATTACATGAATATAGACCAATCAGTTTGCTAAATTCCATTTATAAGATTTTAGCTAAAATTTTAGCTAGGCGTTTACAAGTGGTGTTAGGTGGTTTGATCAGTGACCATCAGTCTGCTTTTGTCCGAGGACGTCAGATAATGGATGGAATTTTGCTAGCAAATGAGACGATACATTCTATGCGTAGCAGCCGAGTTGGGGGATGTGTGCTGAAGCTAGATTTTGCGAAGGTATACGATTGTGTCCGTTGGAAATTCTTGGATCAAGTCATGAGTTCGATGGGCTTTAGCGACACGTGGAGGGGGTGGGTGCTGGAATGTATTGGTTCTGTTCGCTTATCAGTCCTGCTAAATGGGAGTGCAACTAAGGAATTTGTGATGAGGCGGGGGTTGCGACAAGGCTGCCCACTGTCGCCATTATTGTTTGTCATCGTGGCTGAAGCGTTGCATCGGTTATTAGTACAAGCGGAGGTAGTGGGGCTGATTAGGGGGTGGTAGTAGCGCCGGGGGTGACGTTAACACACCTCCAGTTTGCCGACGACACCGTACTTTTCATTGAAGCATCAGTAGAAGCAGCGCTGAATGTCCGCAGGTTATTGTGTTGCTTCCAGGTTTGCTCAGGTTTGCGTATAAACTTCTCCAAATCTTCCCTGTATTCGATTGGTATTGATGGGGATATGGTTGCTTCTATGGTCGAGGTATTGTGTTGCCGTCAGGGGGAGTTACCGTTTGTGTACTTGGGTTTGCCGCTAGGGGTAAATCCGCGAAACATTGCTATATGGGAGCCATTAATTGCATCTGTTCGACGTAAGCTAGCAAATTGGAAGAAGACATCCTTATCGTTTGCGGCACGAGTCACATTGGTAAATTCAGTCTTATCCTCTCTTCCTGTTTATTATATGGGAGTGTTTCGTGTGCCGAAAGGGGTGATTGCTGCTATAGATTGGTTGAGGCGAGCTTTCCTATGGGGTGGGATGAATCTTCAGCGTAAAACGAGTAGAGTAAGCTGGAGCTTGGTATGCCGGCCTCGCCATCTTGGAGGCTTGGGAGTGGCTGATTTAGAGGTTCGAAATAAGGCACTCTTGGCGAAGTGGTCGTGGAGATATGCTCGGGACGTGACATCTTTATGGCGGGCTATTATTGTATCTAAGTATGGTGAAGCGGCACAGTGGTGGCGGTTTAATACATCGGTAAGGGGACAGATGTCTGTGATTTGGAAACAAATAGTACAAACTGTTAGTTTAGAGGGTGTGCAAAAACATATGGGCGAGGCTCAATTCGTTTGGAAGATTGGTTCAGGGGAACGAGTGTTGTTTTGGTTTGATGCTTGGTGTATTGAACAGCCACTAAAAGATGTATTCCCTCGTCTGTTTTCAATCATGGTTGATCGGCTTGCAATGGTGAAGGATGTTGCGGTTGGGGGGAGCTTCCAGCAAGTTCAGTGGGATGCTTTGTTTCGCCGTAGTCTACGATCATTTGAGGCTCGACAATTGATGGATTTAAGAGCGTTGGTGTGCCCGGTAAAGCTACGACAAGGTGAGCTCGATATGCTCGTGTGGACACCGGATAACCTTGGGAATTTTTCAGTTAAGGGGCTGACTCGGTTGCTTATGATGGACAAAGTGGGCGAGAGTGATTTTGGGGACTGCTTTGCGTGGAAGGTCTTGGTTCCTCCTAAGGTCCAGGCGTTTCTATGGTTTGCTTGGTGGCGCCGCTTGCCGATGTTTGCTTTTTTGCGGATTCGTGGGATAGATTTGGGTGCCAACCAAGGAGTGTGTAGGTGGTGCCGCGAGAGGGAGGAGGATATTGATCATCTGTTTTATTCTTGCCCGTTTGCCCAAGAATTGTGGGATTGGTTTCGAGGGTGGTGGACGATTTCTCTGCCGATGCTGAAATCTTTGGCGGATTTTCTTCTCCCGGATATGCACTGTTCCTTCAGAGGCATCTTGCGGAAGTTTTGGGTGTCGAGTGTTGCTGCATTATTATGGTCGTTGTGGCTTGCGCGTAATGACTTGGTTTTTAATGAAAAATTTGTTTCAGCAGCGGAAATAGGCTTCTTGGTCAAGCTTCGTTCATTCTATTGGGTGAAGACCCTCAAAGAGGGGTTGTCGGTTAGTGAGTCCCTTTGGTGGGACTGTCCAAGTCTGTATCGGGAAGGGATTGACAAGCAATTGGAGCGATTGGGAGTGAGATGGTAGCCCCCTATCGGAAATACAGTGAAGTTCTCGGTGGATGGTTCTGCGCGTGGGAAGCCAGGGCCAGCGGGTTTTGGAGGGGTGTTGCGTGATGCTCAGAGTCGTATCCTCGCATTATTTTTAGGTCCGCTTGGTACTCTTGATTCTAATGTGGCTGAGGTTCAGGCGATAGCTTTTGCCCTGGAGTATTTTGTAGAGTCTAAATGGGCGGATCGTCCCCTAATCGTGGAGTCGGATTCCAAAATTGCAGTTGGGTGGGTGTTGCAGGTGGAACGTCGCCCTTGGCGTCTGTGGGAGTCCTTTTGTGCGATTGACCGTGCTTGTCTGAGGTTAGGTTCCGTGTGCTTTTCTCATATTTTCCGGGAGGCGAATGGGCTAGCTGATGCGCTAGCGAAGGAAGGGGTGTCTCGAGTCTCTCTGTTTCAGGCTTCGTTATGATGTTTTTTGTAAAGGGGGTTTATCACTTTGTTTTAAAGTCGACATGTCGTACTATTTTCCTCCGTTAGGCTTAGGGAGGTTTTTAATGAGGCGCTTGTCCGACTTGCGTTGTATATTTACCTTCAATAAAATATACTTCGCTTTGCTGATAAAAAAACTATTAAATTTATTTTTTATTTTTTTAAAAGATAATTTTAATTATAATTTTAGTCCTTTAAATTTAAAAAAAAATTAATGGTGTTCATCGGTGTTCATCGTTAGTGGTGTTCATCAATGTTCGTCACCCGTTGTAGAATTTTCCTTCAAATTATTGTATATCCATTGGGCTTATGGATATATATGTTAAATTTGGTTTGAATTTGTCTTTGATTAGAGTTAATTTAATCTAAAAATTTAGGTGCCAAATTTTGTTTGAATTTATCCTTGATTAGAGTTAATTAAAACTTTAATTTAGATGTCATTGTCTTAATATTTTCCTTAATTCTCTTTATGGTTAATTCAAACCCTAATTTAGATGCCAAATCTGGTATGGATTTATTCTTGATTAAAGTTCATTCAAATTTGGTTATAAATGCTAAATTTGAATTGGATTTATCTTTGATTAGAGTTAATTCAATTTTGAATCTAGAGGCTAATTTAGGTTTGAATTTATCCCTAATTAAAGTTAGTTCAAACTTTAATTTAGATGCCACCACCTTAATATTCTCCTTAAATCTCTCTGTAGTAGTTTTAAATCTGAAATTAGGTGATAAAATTGGATTAGATTTGTCCTCGTTTAGAGTAAATTCAATTTTGATTTTAGATGCTAATTTTGGATTGGATTCTCTTGTTTATAGTTATTTCAATTCTGCAATTAGATGCCATCACCTTAATTTTCTCCTTAAATATCGCCCTGGTAAATTCAAATCTAAATTTAGATACTAAAATTGGATCAGGTTTATCCTTGATTAGTGATCAATCAATCTTGAATTTGGATGCTAAACTTGGATTAGTTTTATCTTTGATTACAATTAACTTAAATTTGAATCTCGATGCTAATTTTGAATCAAAATTATCCTTGATTAGAGTTAAATCATCATTTAATTTAGATGTCATCTTCTTAATATTCTCCTTAATCCTCTCTTTGGTAACAATACGATTTGAATCCAATTCAAATTTTCCCTTAATTAGCACTGATTTTATCTTTACCCTAAGCTTTAAAGCTTTTCATTTTGGTGTAGTCTATCTTCCCTCTATATTCAAGTGTAGATACAAAACTCTACACCTTTATATTCTCGTTGTTTATTCCCCCACAAGACTCATTCGCGTCCATTCTTCCTTTGCTATATTTAGATTATTCGTCATTCGATCCAATGGCTCCCGACTCAATTCTTCAATGACTGGGTGATCTTAACTTCATCACTGAGAAACAAGGGGTGGTTTTCACTCCTTAAGTCAATTGGGAATCCCCAGAGGATTGTGATTTGTCTCTTATCGGCAAGGTCATCACGTATAAGACAATAGACGATACTGCTTTGATACGTGTCTTTCGTGCGGTGTGGAAAAATGATAAGGTGCTCTCGATCTCTGAATTGAAGCCCAACTTCTTTCTGATCAAATTCTCTTCAACAACAAAGCGTAATGACACCCTTAAGAGATAACATTGGACCTTTAAGAAGGACTGACTTTCCATTCTCCCTTTTGGATCCTTAATGCTCAATAGATGAATATTCCCTTACTAATATGTGTATTTGGGTCCGTATTCATCGCATCCCGATTGTTTTGATAGCTGATGATATTGGCCAATCTCTCGGATCTTGCACTGAAACCTTTTTTGGGACAGATACTCGAATTATGGATGACAACATGGGAGATTTCCTCCGGGTTTGGGTAATCTTGGATACTCTAAAACCAATCCGTCGATGTGTGGCAATGGGTGTTTCTAGGGCCACACCGAAATTATGCCCTCTTTAATAAGAACGAATTCCCTTGATTTGCCATGGCTGCGGAATCATCGGTCATCGGACCTCCTCTTACCTAATGGTTAAGGTTGATTCTTCCTCTAAGTTCTAATATAGGTTACGTGTCGATCCTCCTAAACCTCAAGGGGGAACCTCATGGTCGAGAGGTAGAATCCGTTACCATGACGTTGTGGCACCTTCAAGTGTGCCAAGTAACGACACCGATATGGAAGAGAATACTCCAATGGCTAAAAATGATGAAGTATTGGTGGATGTTGATTCGGCCAGTACTGATCATGAACCCGACCGCAATTGTTTCCATCGCTACAATCTCTATGCTCGGACTGGATTCGAGGGTCACAACCAACTCGGCTGAGACCTTCCTTGCTGCGCCAACAGTCGTGACATCTCCTGTTGTGACGCAACCAACAACGGCCCTCCCGCTCATGCTGTTGCGAAAGTTGATGCTGCAACAGTCGAACCTGCTATTCCCAAAACTACGCCTGGTGCTTTGGCTAAAGCCCAGGTTTGGTGGCTGATGTGTAACCCCCTAGACCCGCCTATGCGTTACAACGGATCCTAAAAAGTTACATTAGGGTCACAAGAGCGACCCATAGTAAAAATACACATAAAAACATTTTTTTAAACACTTATTAAACTATAAAATCAACTTCTGTTTAAAATGTCATTTCGGGAAGTCATTTAAACACATAACAATAATTTCAAAAAGTGTTTTACAAATACTGTCAGAAAACAATACATGACATACATGCCCACTAACTATACAATACCGTACTCCAAAGACAACGCCGAGACAACTCCGAACACTGCTGTCAACCATTATACCATGATATATTCTTTTAACCTGCGATGGTAAAAACATCGTGAGCTTGGAAAAGCTCAGTAATACAGAACTACCAAAAGATGCAATAAGCTCATGCAGATATATGATAGGCATAACATTTTCATAATGTTCCACGTAGTAACAATCTCCATTTCTGTTATACTATTTCGAGGTTGCATCATACTCGAGAATAACGATATTTGTATTTTATTCAAACATCGAGAATTAAACGGGAATTATATAGGCTGGTAACATACGAGGTAGGAAACAGAGAGCTTAGTGTCTAGTGTGTTCCAACGGTGCAACGTTAATGCATGAAATGTAACAATGCAATAAACATTTTTATTTAAAATACATTTGTTTCAAGTAGCCATAAAGTTCATTTTAATTCTATATTTACCCTCCAACCATACTCCAGTATATAGTTTCCCCAGTGCAGTATCATGTACAGGCATTAACCCAAGCCCATTGGGCGTGGGTACCATCCTAAGGATATACCTTAGAATACGGGCGGCCCTTGCCGAAGCATTGGAACCGATAACGGGCGGATCTGGCCGAAGCCTAGGATCCGAAAATGGGCGGGCCTAGCCGAAGCCCAGTATCCGAAAACGAGCGGACCTAGCCGAAGCTTAGGATCTGAATACGGGCGGACTTACCAGCTGGATCAGGGCTGAGCCGACGGTAACTTCATCTCATAACCCAAGTACCCCAGTGAATCAGATCATCAATAGTTCATTAATCAAATAACTGTATTTTAGTAATACAATATCCATATAGCATGCTTGTCATATCGGGTGCATAGACATATCAGAAATACAGTACGGTCATGTTTAATTATAAAACATGCCATGTTCATGTAAGTTCCAGTATGTCAATAATGTGCACGTGATCGATATTATAACATGTAAATCAGTATGCAAAAACAGTCGGGTGGCACACATGGAACACACTAAGTGGAACAGTTTGTTTCTTGGAGATACTTGGCATTTACGGAAGAGAACACATTAAACTTTTGACAATTTGAATGGATTTTTGAAACGAGGCCCCTATTAAAGGGGGTTCGTACCAACGGTTCAAACCAGATATTCAAGAGACGATACATCAAGATCTTTGATAGTTTTGGCATATCATGGGTGATTTAGTCATTTAAGCCTACAAGGGCATCATGGTCATTTTATCATGCATGTGCATTTTGGTAATTTATACCAACAATGCATACACAGTGGCTCGAGAATTCTATTTGCTCATTAGGTTTCCAACCAGGCATTCAGAGATTTCTATGTCAAGATCTTTCTCGATATCCGATACATTCAAGGCTAGTTTGATTACTTTGGCTAACAAGGACATTTTGGTCATTTAACTATCAGTGGTGATTTTGTAATTTAGCCCAATAATGGTGAAATGACGATATACAAAATTTAAGATTTCCAGAAGTTTATCGAGCCTCTAAAACCAATCGAACTAACGTGTCCCAATCTCACAGTACTAACCAACCTTCTGATGTAAGCACTTCACGGGTATCATTTCCAAATATTGATTGTATCGTGTATATGAAAGGTTGCCTTCACATTTCACCACGAGACTTGCCACGGAGTAGTTGAACTAATACTCTGTGTGGAAAACTTCCATCCTTATATTAATATCAGGAGTGATTGACGTACATGAGTCATGCTTCAACCTATAAGGGCATTTCAGTCATTTTTAGCTTTATTGACATTTCTCGAATTTCATCAAAGGCAATTTACTTATTTCAGTCAAGGGGAGGGTATTTCAGTCATTTTAGCTCGGGATATCTATCATTCCTGACAATCGAACCATTTATAGTATTTCAATCATTTAAGTACTCGTGGGTGTTTCAACCATTTAAGAAATTTCGGTACCCTCCAACCACTTCATTCATTTCAGACTCAAGGGTATGTCCATCCTTCCAGTTAATTTGCAAACTTGGGTGTCCGAAGATACTTCAGCCTTCTTGGTCACTACGATCATTCTGATTAATTTAACTATAACAATATTTCCAATACTTTTAGTCATTACAATCAATTCAATAGTTTGAGCCACTTGATTTATTCAGAGGTATGGATAGTTTCCGGTGAATTTATATTCAGAGATTCATTCCAAAATCAAAGAAACCCAACACCTTACAATCTCGAAGGTTTAAATCTTGTTACCATAACTTTCCAAGTAGATCGAGGTTTTTAGATGAATCTGGTTGTTTTACCATATCCAGCATAAATTTCTAGATCGCTTCAAATTCCAAGGGTATTTTCGTAATTTCATATCCAAATATTTTTAGCATTTAATCACTTGACATTAATAATAAAGTTTGAGGATTAGCCGCCTTATTAATTGATTTATTGAACTTCACATCCTTACTTTTATTAACTTCCTCATTCGAACATTTCGATCTTTTCTAGGTTATCGTACTCAATTTCATATCAGGTTTGGCTTAAGCAGGGTTAACAACACTCTTTATCATATTCATGCATGCATTAACCGAATACCAACATGTTCATAAAGCATACTAGAGGTAGTAGTGTATTACCTTTAATACTTGCTATATCGGTCGACCATGATACTCTGTTCGATCATTCTCGAACCTGAATGCGACATCCTCAACATCCCGAATACAAGAAACTTCGAATACCTTCAATCACACAAATTCCAATTTCAGTCCTTATTCACATTGCTCATGATTGATTATTAAAATACATAAGCAGCCTCAAGTTCAAGGTCCAATTCGGAGGCTTTCTGATTAGAATTTTATGAAACGAGCTTCAAAATCGGACTCAGGACGTCGAAAAACATAAAATAGGGCTTTTCGGGAAAAGTTGACTTTTGTCAAAGTCAACACTGATGTTAGCGGTCAAAGTCAACGCTGATGTCACTGGTCCAGAGGCTGACTCGGCGAGTTGACTCACTGGGTTGACTCGGGCGAGTTGACTCACTGGGTTGACTCGGGCGAGTTGACTCACTGGGTTGACTCGGTCAATGGGTCAAACTCGGGTCGGGTTCGGGTCAACTCTGGTCGGGTTTGGGTCGGGCAGACGGGTCGGGGCTTGGTACGGTTTGGGCTCAAACTGAGTTTGGCCGGTTCAGACCGGTTTAGATCGGGTTGAACCCGGTTCACTTACCAAGTATTTAAGCTTACCAGCCGGTCTCCGAAGACGCCCTTGGCCGCGATTTTACCAGAAAAAGATAGATAATCAATCTAACATTTAAACCCACATGCCACTAATACAAAAATAAACCGGAATTTTGACGGATCTTACCCTGGAAATTCGAAACCCGCCGGAAACGTATGGTACTCCGATGAAGGCTTTCCCGGTGACAAAACGTCAGGTGCTTAGAGGGGTTTTCCTCGCCTCCACACGGGGAGCATGTCTGGACGTTCGAAGCGCTTTGTCGACGGCGGAGATGGTCGAAAACGAAGGGGAGAAGAAGGGAAAGCTTAGGGTGTTTCGACGGAACTTTCCCCTTTCCGCCACGGCAGACGGCTCGCGCAGGCGCGTGGCTGACGGCGCTGGGCTCGGAACTGGTCGCCACACACGCCGGTGGTGGCGGTGTCTCGCACGGCGGAGCGGTGAGGGCAACAGTGGTCAGATGGGGGTTGGTAGGTGTGTTTCGGTGAAGTCTCTAGAAGGAAAAAAAATCGAGCATTTAAATTTTCCTTGGTAGGTGGAGGGGCATATCAGATTTAATTACCCAAGGCAAGGAACAAAATATGGTTCAAAATGAAACTAGGGGAACTCAAACACTAAGAGCCATTAGCTCAGATGGTTGGGTCACGGCCATGGTTACCTTGGGTCGTGGGTTTGATTCCCACGGCAAGCAACCTTCATCTTTTATTATTATTTTTCATCATCATTCATTTTTCTTGGGGTGTTACATGATGAGACTTTGGAACATGTGTCCTTTGTACTTGTTGATGGCTCGGTCTTAGTTGCTGATTTTGCGGTTGAGGAAGGCAAAGTGGCCTCTGCTATTTTTTCTTTTGAAGGCACAAAGGGCAAGGTTACTTCGGACAAGTCTAAATCAACCCCAAAGTTGTCCGCTTTTGATGCTTGGATAGCTACGCGTCCATGCTCCACCATGACTACAAAATACAAATAGCAAGAACCAGTTACTCATTTTCCAAATAGAGGTTCCACTCTCCTTGAAGCTGTCAAAGCAAAGCGACAACATTCTTCATCATTTTATAATTTTTGAGATTTTAAACACTCTACAATTGGGATGAGTAGCGTCAAAAACTCTTCGGCGGAGGTTGATACTCAACCCTGCCGAGAAAAATAAAGCTCATGTATTGGAACTACCAAGGTCTCGGTAAGCCTCAGGCAGTTCAGTCATTAGGGCAGTTTGTTTCTCGTTTTCATCCTAATGTTGTTTTCTTAGTGAAACTCGTTTGAATAATTTTAGTAATAATAGATTAAAGTTAGCTTTAAATATGCATGGTTGTATCAATGTAGATAGAAATCGCGATTGTTCGGGGGTCTTATGCTCCTATGGAATAATAATATTACCGTTGATTTGGTCTCGTACTCTACTCGCCATATTGATATTATTATTCATACGGGTCTTGACCAATATCACTTCTCCGGTATCTATGGTTACACTGACACAAACAAAAACATAAAACTTGGGAATTAATTGATACTTTAAGCTCCTGATCGCTTTTCCCTTGGCTAATCGGGGGAAATCTTAATGAAATCCTTTCCGATAATGAAAAACAATGAGGTTGTCGATGTGCTCATTCACAAATTGATAGCTTTAGGGATTGCTTATCTCAGAATCACTTGTTTGACTGTAAACCCACTAGAGGTTGGTTCACTTGGTCTAAATTCGGTCCACATGCCTCGCCTATCTTTGAGCGGCTCGATCATTTTGTGGCTTAACACTTACCCTGGACATCGTGCTGTATCAGAGTATAACGCAGAATCATATCATTGTGTCATCCTTATGGAGAGGTCTCTCATCTCGCATGAACCAAGGACACTCGAAATGACCATTTTCGGTTCGAGAATTACTGGGCTCATGATGCCAACTGCGTGTCAACGGTTCAATGAGCCTAGGCAGTTGCTTATGGTTCGCCCGTTAATAAGATTCAGGCTATTGGGGATTGCCTCAAGACCTGGCCAGACCAACGACGCATGGAATCTATCCATCGTATCACGAAATCGAACAAACAAATTAATTCTTGCATGTGTGGTCGTCTTTTTAAGGCTGATCTGGAGGTCTTTCTAGCGGCTAAATCCAAACTTCGACATCTTTTTAATATCAGGGAAGCTTATTGGGCTCAACATTCCCGAATTACTTGGATTTCACAGGGGGTAAGAATATGTTCTTTTTTCCATGCTTGTGCATCGAGAAGAAGAAAGAAAAATCATATTAAAGTTATGCTTAATCACAACAATGTATGACAGAGAGGTATGGATAAAATTATGAGAGTTATCACATATTACTTTTAGAATTTATACACCTCTTCTAATCTGATTATGGCCTTTTTAATCCTTGACAATAATATTTCATCAGTTACACCTGACATGAATAAGGCTTTAACTAGGCCATTCACTGCGGATGAAGTCGTTTTTGCCTTTCGGGATATATATCCCAGGAAAGCTTGGGTATTGATAGTCTCCTAAGCAGCTTTTCTCGGCATCATTGGGATACGGTCGGCCTGGATGTCGTTAATCTTTGTTTGGACTTCCTTAAAGGGGATGCGAACATGGCCTTAGTAAACCAAACAATCATGGTCCTAATACCAAATGTGGCCGAGCCTACCTCTATGCGTCAACTTAAGCCCATCAGTCTTTGCACCATTATTTATAAAATCGTTGCAAAAGTGCTTGTCAATCACATGAAACCTGTGATGCCCTCTTGCATTAGCGGAAACCAGGTGGCTTTTTTCCGAGGAAGGAGTATCACAGACAATATTCTGATGGCTCATGAACTGGTTCCCTCCCTTAACTCCAATAGTAGTGGTCCCTTTCAGCGTGCCGCTCTAAAACTTGATATGGAAAAGGCATTTGATTGGGGTGAATGGTCTTTCATCTAGAGTGTTATGTTAAAAATGGGATTTGATGTGGTGTGGACAGATATCCTTATGCGTTGTATCTCATCATTATCCTTTACGCCCTGGGTCAATGGCTCGCTTTCACCGGTTTTCTATCCTCAGCAGGGATTAAGGCTAGGGGACCTCCTCCCCCCTTTTTGTTTCTCATTTACACACAAGACCTCACAACCACACTCACCGTTGAATAGTGGGCGGGGCATCTTCATGAACTCTGCGCAAGTTGCTATGGGACTCGGGTGAATCACCTGTTTTTTTCTGATGATAGTATGATTTTTATTGAAAATAATATTCAGGAAGCTACACGAGTTAAAGAAATCCATCACACCTATGCTTTCTCTTCGAGGCAAGCGGTTAATTTTGAGAAATCTACCATCTTTTTTAGTCTCCACATCCCTCATAGCCATAAGCAAGATGTCCATGATATCCTTCATATCTGAGAGGTAAACGGTTTTGGTATTTATCTAGGCATTCCTCTTTTGATTGGGAAAATAAAACGGCTGCCCTAAAATTTACTCGAGACAAAGTGAACTCGTGTATGGCTAGTTGGAACAATCATCATCTCTCGTTTAGCAGCCGAGAGGTATTCGTCAAATCGGTAGTTCAGCCTCTGCCTTAGTACGTCATGTCCTGCTACTTGCTGCCTCAAAACCTTATTGATGATATGACTAAATATGTGTGATGTTACTAGTGATCAGGTCGAAACAATAAACAAGGCTGGCCTATGATTGCTTGGGACTCTGTTTGTGCCCCCAAGATTTTCGGTGGCATTGGCTTTCGTGATATGCATCTCTTTAGTGTTTCTTTTTTGGGAAAACAAATTTAGCGTATAGTCCATGAGCCTAATTCACTGTTATCTCGTGTCTACATGTCACAATACTTTTCTTTCGGGAATATATTTGATGACGGGTCCAACACGAAAGCATCATTTGCCTAGAAAGGTCTATACCAAGCCATGCGTAAATTGCAATTTGGGTTCTTCTAGAGGCTGGGTATCAATAGCAAAATCCGCGTGCACTCGGATAACTAGGGTGGTGCGTCTGCAATCAATTTGTATGGTGATTGCACGAATAATGATAAACTGCATATTTGTTGTCGTGACTTTATACGACGTGGGCATCCATCTTGGGACGAGGCTAAAGTTCGTCATTACTTTGATTAGGACGATGCCAACACAATCCTCCATGTACTTATTATCAATGACAACCACGACATGGTTCTTTGGAGTAACCATGATTCCGACATCTACTTGGTGAGGCTCGGATATTTGTTCTTGCAGAGACAGTCTGCCCCATTAAATCGACCCTTGTGTATTTGGAAGATTATCTCCAAGTTTCCAGTTATTCTTAAGATTCAGACATTTGGCTGGCGTTTAGTTCATGATGCCCTGACGACTTTTCAAAGACTTCAGACGACAAACTTGGCCCTTGGCTCATGCCCTCTCTACCACTTGGCCTAGAAATGACAATTCATGTCGTAAGCGACTGCCCGGGTTCATCTGAAGCTCTATGTTTGGCTGGATTGCCACATGGCCTTATTTTCAGCCGCACCACATCTATGCTCTCGTGGCTTGAGAAGGGGGCTTTCATGCTCCCGTGTAGCACCTTTGCCTTGTTTCTTACAGTTCTTTGAATTTATGGAATCGTAGGAATGATTGGGTTCATAGCGATCGCCTTCATCCCCCTTGGCTCATAATGCTCAACCCTTAAGGCCTTATCTGCGACTACGCAGCTGCCACGTCGACCAACTCTGCTACGATGCCACCGACCGATGACCCGGTGTTCGCGAATCAAAGTTGGCGCCCTCCTTCGGCCGAGACTATAAATATCAATACCGATGGCACCTTCCTTCCGACTTGAAAGGATGTTGCCATTGGAGTTATTGCGAGAGATGATAAAGGTGTTGTCCTTGGTGGGTTAGCCCAACACTCGGCTGGTTGCATGAGTGAAACTATGGTCGAACTTCAAGCGGTTATTGCCAACATTCAGCTTGGTCATGATAGAGGTTGGTCTAATGTTGTCATTGAAACTAATTCCACCATTGTGGCTAATAAATTGAATCGACAAGAGATGATTTATCGATGCTTATGCCTCATTTTGTTAATGCTCACCTTTTGTTGGATGGTTCTAATGGTTTTTGTATTCAGTTTGTTTCGTGGGCGGTTAAATTTGTTGCCCATCTGCTAGGCTCTAAGGCCCTGCAGTCTTTGTCCTCTACTTTTTTTATTCGGTTTACCTCGACTACTGTTCATTCTATTTTAACTGACGAGATTCATTATCATTTCTTTTAATAAATTTAGAGTACTCTTTTCCCCTTAGGTGGCCTCCGCCGATCTTTGGCCATTGGTGACTTTAGAAGGAGTTTTAACGAGGCCTATCCTTTTTCTTAAAAAAATTATATAACATATGAGTTAAATTAAAAAAATCATATTAAAGTAAAAAGAACAATACTAAGATAACATTGTTGCGACTGTTTTTGTGACTCGCTTGTGGAAAAATAGACTGACGATTTAGGTTTTGTAAATCGGGGTTTTTTCATTTTAATTTGGTCTTGGATTAGGGGTTTTTCTATTTTTATTCAAATTTCCTTTATTTTCTTAAAAATTGTTTTGGATTTGCCACCGGCCACTTTGGTAGATCAAACACCTTAAAAAGTAGACCAGAGATTCTTTTAATAAAATTCAGGTTCGGGAGTCGGTTACTTGTAGGAAAGGGTTAGCACCCCTACAACTCCCGTTATCGGTACCTCATTAATTCCACGTGGCATTTTGGCATTTCAAACATTAATCTAAATTTAATTAAATCTTTAATCGTAAAATAGATTATATTCCGAATAGGGATATCCTTTTGTAAGAAAATACATTTTGGACGAATATAAGTTTTGAAACGTCCAAATACATTAGGACACTTCAATTTATATTCAAAATGTATCTCAACACAAAAGGTTTAATGCATGTTCAATTATTTTGTTGTTCATTTTATGTAAACCCTAATTTAGGATCCATTAATTTAATTAATTAAAATTCTACGAATATTATTAAGTTTTAGGGTTTATCAAATAATACCCAAATAATTGGGCACTACCCATGTCATGCCCTGAATCCATAATATTCCTAATTAATTGTGATTCTAGTTATCTGTACTTAATTTCAATTTAATTAAACTAACTATGTGAATACTGTTTTCTAAGTTCAAATGGAACATTGAATTTCTTATTTGAATATCCATTGATTACCATCACGTTACATTGTGATACTAACCAATTTAGGACTTTCAAACCTTAATTCAATATCCATTTATTTGCTACAATGTCCTATCATATTAAATTATTTATTTTAAGAAGCTTATGCTAAAGGCTCTACCTAGAGCAATTTAGTGATTAGGTCTTCCTAGCATATATACTACATGCTTAATTTTTAAAATGTGCAAGCATACAATTAAATAAAGAAATTAAACAAAATATTAAAATAAACAATTAAACTGATTTTGGGCCAAATTGAATTAAATTGAAACTTGGATTGTCGATTTACAAAGGGATAGATGACTGAAATGTAAAGCAGGATAACCTTCAAAGCTTAAACCTAAATCCTTAAAAGTTCTGGCCCAAAAATTCTTAAACCGGGTCAAACCTACGAAAAACCGGTCTACAAACCAGCCCAATTGATCAGCCCAACTTCCAAACAGTCCGAACCAAGCCCCGGGTCACCAACCGGGTTGCGGCCCCATATCCATCAAGAGAGGCGTGGATCCTCTTTGACCCGGCTCCCAAAACGGTACCGTTCCAACTTGGTATAAAAGGACCATTTTTGAGTTTGAACGGTCATTTTCTCAGCTCCCACTATCTTTTCTTTCTCTTCTCTCTCTAATTCTCTAAACTCAAACACCTATTTTCCAAAATCCCTGACCCAATCTCGATCAAAACCCTATTTTTCATCCTTGTTCTTCCCCTGTTCATCTATTTTCATCGATTTAATCTTAAAAAA
Source organism: Hibiscus tridactylites (assembly GCA_958450335.1). Lineage (NCBI taxonomy): Eukaryota > Viridiplantae > Streptophyta > Magnoliopsida > Malvales > Malvaceae > Hibiscus > Hibiscus tridactylites. Next base: position 43,601,177 of record OY288274.1, on the reverse strand, counting down.
CACAAAAATCACTCATATTCCTTGTTCCTGAAGATCAAAGTACCTATTTACTCAAGAACTAGCAGAGAATATCTTCCAAATCACACTTTGATCCTCATTCAACCAAAATCCCTTCCCCAACCTATATTTTGTTCACTAGTGATAATGTCGGTCACCGATAATCATCTCCGATCGTCTTCTTCTTTTCTCCGATAACTGGTAACCTTCTGGTCATCTTCTTTGCTACCTTTTGTAATTTTCGGCCACCTTTCGACCAAACTCCGATCATCTTCTCTTTCTAAATTGTACTCTTCGGCCATCGTCTATGACTTTCGGCCACCATCTCCATCGTCGTCGAAACCCTAAAACTACCCAAATCATTCATTTTTATCCTAAACCTAGATCTAGTCCCCGTTTCATCATAAACGCCCCCTTCTCCCATTCCTGAGCTATCTACCCAAAACCAGTAGCCTCTCTTCTATCATTTTCGAATCTAACTAAAATCCTAGCACCCCGATCTCAATGCCGATGATACTCACGTTGACGGTGACGACAAGATAAATTCTCTGCCCATTTGAATTTTTTTATTTTTGTTCGAACCTAGTTTAGCATACAACTGATTACTCATCAATCTCTGCAAAACAAGTCTCAAGTGCTCATCATGCTCTTCTTCTGATCTTGAGTACACAAGGATGTCGTCTATGAAAACAACTACAAACCAGTCTAGATAGTCTCTGAAAACTCTGTTCATCATGTCCATGAAAGCTGCTGGTGCATTCGTGAGCCCAAACGGAATCACAAGGAACTCATAGTGACCATATCTAGTCCTAAAAGCTGTCTTTGGAACATCACACTTTTTTACCTTCAACTGATAGTACCATGATCTCAAATATATCTTCAAAAACACTGAGGCACCCCTCATCTGATCAAACAAGTCATCTATACGAGGCAACGGATACTTGTTCTTCACTATTAACTGGTTCAACTGCTTGTAGTCGATACACATTCTCATACTGCCATCCTTCTTCTTCACAAACAACACGGGAGCACCCTAAGGCGAACTACTAGGACTAATAAAACCACGGTCTAACAACTCCTGAAGCTGACTTTTCAACTCTTTCGGAGCCATACGGTACGGAGCAATAGAAACTGGAGTAGACCCTGAAATAGTCTCAATCACAAACTCTACATCTTTGTCAGGAGGCAAACCGGGTAACTCTTCTGGAAACACATTCGAAAATTCACAAACTGTTCTGACATCTTTCGGTCTAACCTCACTCATATTCGCATTCATCACATACGCTAAGTAAGCCCCAGAACCGGAATCCATCAACCTATGAGCCTCTAAAGCTGACACAACATTCGACAAGAACTTAACGTTTTCGCCTACTACCATTACCTCGTAGTCATCGGAAAGCTTCAAAGAAATTCTCTTTGTCTCAAAATCTACACTAGCTCTGTGCTCAACCAACCAATCCATACCCAAGATAATATCAAAACCATAGAACGGAAGCTCCATCATATCAATCGGAAACACATGACCCTGAATCTTCAACGGACACCTCCTATACATCCGTCTAACTACAACTGTCTCACCGAAAGAACTAGTCGCATGCATCCCTACATCTAAGATCTCAACATGTATGTCTAACTTCTTTGCAAGCTCACTCAAAATGTAAGAATGCGTAGAACTTGAATCAACTAAGGAAAGCAAAGACATAGATTGTAACTCAAAATTACCTGCTATCACATCTTTGTCATTCCCTACCTCTCTTTGAGCGTAGACTCTAGCTGGTCCACCGGCCTCTGGCTGTACTGCCACAACATGAGCAAGATTCCTCGGTGCTTCTATCCTAGGTGCATCAGCCCTCGGCTGGAAGTAACCATGACCGCCCCCACGGCCTCTCTGATAGTCGATCTCTCTCGTAGGAGCTTGTGCCTGAACCGATGCCTGTGCCACATGATGCGGACACTCTCTCCTGAAGTGGTCTCTCGATCCACAGTTCCAGCAAGCATTAAAATTACCCCAACACTCTCCTGAATGTTGTCTCCCCCAACGGGTGCACTCGGGCAAACGCCCTCCAGCTCTCTGGCCCTGATGGCCTCTACCATGGTGGCCACCGCCACGCCTATGGTCAAACTGATGTCCACCGCCCCGATGCCTCTTGGCATCACCGTGATCAAAGTTGTTGTGTCTTTTCCCTGAACTGGATCCTCCCGAATGCTTGGTCAGCCCCAAGCTATGCTCGATGTCCTTGGCCCTAGCGACCAAGACATCAAAATCAGAATAATATGAATCCAAGGTGTACCTCTTGACTTCCTCATGAAGCCCATATCTGAACCGATTACAATGGTCCCTCTTAGTAGGAACCAACTCTGGAGCATACTGACTCAAACGGACAAAGCAAATCTCATAATTTGTCACTGAAGCATCTTCCTGAACGAGAGCCATGAACTTCCGCTTCTTCTTATCCAGATATCTCGGCCCTAAATACCTCTTCCTGAAAGCAGTCTCAAAGAAGTCCCAACCAATCTCGGCCTCAGGCACCCCGGTAGTAATGGTGACCCACCAGGTGTAGGCATCACCCTGAAGTAACGAAACCACACAGCCCAACTTACGAGCTCCAACACATCCCATCTGAGCTAAAATACGGACTGTCTTCTCCAACCACAACTCTGACCTCTCAGGTGTAGATCCTCTGAACTCATCAGCTCCTAGGCTACGAAGCCTCTCTAACGATAAGCTAGCATCATCACCTCTCGGCTGAGCTGCAGCCTGAGCTCCGGCAACTACTGCCTGAAACGCTCCTGCTATAGCTTGAACTAGCGAAGCCATATCTATCCCCGTAGGACCTTGGCCACCCTGACCAACCTGAGGTTCTGCTCCCTCAGCTCCAGCCTCGCCTCCCACTTCAGGCTGAGGAGGTGGTGGTGGTGGAGGAGCTCCGACTCCAATAGCTAGCTCTCCCACAGGAGCCTCTGCACCAACCACCGGCTCATTAACAGGAGCCGCAACCCGAGGTTCCTGACGAACCAACCTCGGTCTACCTCTAGGCCTCGACATACGCGCTCACATATAACAACTACAACGCAACAACAACATACAAAGATAGAGTTAGCAAGGGCAAGGGTCCAAGTGGCTCAAGTATGTTCCCTCACTTAAAAATCCTTTTTCCGATGTAATAGAAGTAATGAGACTCTACTCAACATGCTTCAAACAACACACATATACGATCAAATAAGCATACATCAAGCATAGTTGATAAACAAGAAAACATGCTTACATGGCAAGCAAACACCGTGCAATTGCAATACAAGAATTTAACTTACATCACTTACATGCCCGATGTCTCGGAAACCTCAGGCTCTGATACCAACAAGTGTACCCCCTCGTCCCGGTCTGGGCAACTGACCAGTCCGAGTGGGTTACATGGGGATAACCGAGGTGAAACTCGTTAAGGCTTCACTTCGGTTAACAACCCGAGAAAACTTTTTCATTATTATTATCTTATCTAGATGCATTATTATGTCCTATGTGAAAAAGGCAACAGCGGAAGAAAACAAGCGAGGCAAACAACCGAAAATCAGATAAAAAACAGCCCATTTTAACTTAAACTGCAGGTCGTATCGGAACGCCTAGAGGGTGTTTCGATACGCCTTGACTAGGTCAACTGGCCAAAGTCAACTCGAGGAGATTTTAGCTGGTCAAATGTATCGATACGCCCTCATCGGTCAACTTCTTGTGGTCAATGATACGAAGATCGTTCCGAAACGCCTAGGACCATTTCGATACCCTCAATTTCTCGTCAAAATCTCAGATTTCCAGTAGCAAAATCGTATCGAACGTCCCCTTTGCGTATCGAAATGCCTGGCCTAAAACAATGGGACCGTATCGAAACGGGGCCAACCATTTCGATACACCTGCTGCGAATAGAAAGATTTTAGCTGGTTTATGGCACAAGGCTGCCTCAAACACCATCTAAAACCTCCCACAACCAAACATACATCAACTCTAGATGCTAAGCACCCTAAAACAAGCATGCTTAACACACTTCACACATTTAAAAGTCATACATTAAAAGGATCAACAATTCAACATATGATTCATACAAAGCATTCAAGACATCATGTCATAGACAAGAACATACATAAGAACATTCAAGGTAAGCAACACAAACATAGTTTACAAAACAAGACATGGCATCCACAAGCCACACCAACATCAACAAGGAGTCTAACATGCTTCTAAAACAAAATAACCACATAAATCCCCATTGCTTGACTATTACACCATTAACTTAAAATAGTTCATACATGAGGTTAGCAAAAGCTCAACTAGCGCACTTGGAGGCCCCCTTCTTGCACTAGCAACCCACGAACTACGGATCTGCATTGTCGAACAAAAGAGAGCGTAAGCATAAAGCTTAGTGAGGGTAAGCTCATAAAACAAACCTCGACAATGCAGGGTCCAAGCACGAGCACACAACCAAGGTAGAATGCATGATCTTACCTTCGAACCACATGAGTCAAAATAAAAATGATGCATGAACACAATTATCAACATCATGACATGCTCAACAACTCATAAGCTCAACACATGGAAGTACATATATCAATGTATTATCAAACACATTCCGCAATCCGTATTGGCACCTAGCTATGACCCGAATACGTGGATAACCGTTGGAATTCACATCCAACCACAACCATTACCTTACGGTGGGATTACACTCAGCACCGTTTCACGCGGAGGGGATTCCACTCATCCTCACGCCTCGTCGATGGGATTCCACTCATCACCGACTAACATATATATAAGAAGATTTTCGGGCGAACCCGTACTCCATCTTGATGACTACCATCACCAAGACCACGCGCACATTTAGACTCTCGTGTGCACACTAAACATCCTAATGATCGATCATTGTATCCAAGCATACTAGTGCCAATACTAACACATTTTCATAACCTTTCACAATACCATTTCATACCAACTTACGTGCTTAGCACGTACTCACCATGACTTTCTGTCATGCACAAACCACATGCATATAACAATGCATCAACACCATGCCTCATCACATATGTATAACACAATATACATAACCACCATAATCACAATTAAACATGAGGCATACACAACATTTAAAGTTCAACCAAAGTCTCTAACTAAAGCTTGGGATTAGACTACCAATCTAATCTCACCTCTAGGTGGGTTTACCAAGCCAAACCTAGGCCCACATGCTTGAACCAACCTTTGAAAATCAATTTAAAATGTAGAACCACTCACTGACTATTCCAAGCTCAACCACACTAGCCGATCAAGCTCCCAACGGTTCCGGATTTGTTCCCGGGGCTTCACCAACACAAATCCTTACTTCTAAACATCCCAACACAATCAAAACAATTACAAATCAGTCCACAAACCAATGTAGCAACCCGGAACACAAACCAAGCACAAAACACATGATTTCAAGCTAAAGACAACTCCAAAATCCTCATTCCCAGGCATCCCTAAATCACAGCCAAAAACCACTGATTTCAATACTTATAATACCCCCAAAAGCTTCCAAAACAACCCTTATACATAGCCTAACCATCAGCCATCAGATTCCCACTCCAAACACCCCCAAAACTCAACATTTGAACTCTCTAAAACCTCCGTAAAACCCAATTTCGGGAAACATCATAAAACCATGTAAAAATCGAGTATGTTGGACCTTATAAGATGCTTTTAACTTATCTAACAACATTAAATCAAAAACTCATCTAAAGGTTATCAAAGTTTGGATTTTTATCTTCAAAACTTAAAAACTCAAAATCTAAAAACTATGAGCTTTCATGAAAATAAAGGTATGAGCTTGTAGAGAATGATAAGGACAAGTCAAAAGTGGGTTTACCTTTGAAAAATCTCCAACAACAAGCAAGAAAGATGATTGAATAGTAACTCAAGGGGAAATGGAGTTTTTGTCGTGGGAATTGGAAAGGAAGAGGGGAGAAGATGATGAAAAAGCTCTTTTAAAATAAAATGGATTTTTATTTCACAAGTCCATTTATTTACAAGAATGCCATTAATGAGATGGCTATCTCAAATATCTAAAATCCATGGGATTTGGGTTTTAAATCAAATTAAGTCCAACATAAAATATTTGTTTTGAAAACACGAAGCCCAAAATATTATTTTATTATTTTTAGTTCACCTGACCCCCAAACCCGGGTGTTATAGACAGAGGTACCAATATTCTACAACGGGGTGAACTACCCAACATGGATGATGATTGGTGCCTCAGCCAATGGAATCATCCTTGACAGACCACCAGAAGAGGCACTGCGGATTCTGAACCAAGCCGCCTAGAACGATTATAATTATCCAACATCCCGCTGAGGCGGCATTAGGCGGCCAACCACTGTGAACGAGGTAGCAACCTCAGAATCTGTCAACGCCCGCCTTGACTTACTTACAGAGCTGGTCATGAGCATTGTAAAACCTGCTGAAAAGGTCTATGAGGTACATGTTGTGAATCCGTTCTGTGATGAGTGTGGGGGCAACCATGATTTCTCTGACTGCACCGCATCTGCCAATTTTATGGGAAGATATGAGAGGAACAACAGACCTGCCCAGAACATCTACAACCCTGGATAGAAGAACCATCCCAACTTCTGCTGGAGCAACCGAAAGACTGCTGCAAACCCCCAACAGCAACATGAAGATTATCAGCAGTACTTGTCCAACAGTTGCCTTAACAACAACAGAATACGAACACCTCTTCCTTAGAATCTACCCTACATACTTTCATATCACGTACTAATGATTTTATTTCTAATACGAATAAATTTATTGACAAAACAGAATCTTTCATGTACATGACAGAAATCATGATGAACAGCCAAGAAGCAGCGACAAAAAATCTAGAGACTCAGTTCGGAAAATTTGCTCAGGTTATCAGTACTAGGCCAATGGGTGGATTACTTAGTGACACTGAAATAGCGAAAGGGAAATCTCATGAACAGTGCAAAGCTATAACAACCAGAAGCGGGATAACACTACAGAACCCATCCATGCCTGCTGCAAGAGAAACAACACATGTCAAACCAGTTCAAGCCACCAGACAACCTACCGCGGCAGCACCAGACGAAAGCAACAAGGAACCAGAATCTCCACTGGCAGATGACACCAGGAATGAATGGCCAGATTCTGAACCAGTTACCTCTTCCCAGGATAGGATGCCCAACAAAGCAAAAACTGTCAGCCCCTCACCTCTACCACCATTTCCACAAAGGTTGAAGAAATAGAAACAAGAGATGCAGTATAAAAAATTCTTGGACGTTCTAAAGCAAGTCAAAATCAATCTTCCACTGGTCGAATTGATTGAACAAATGCCCATCTATGCCAAGTTTTTAAAATATATGGTATCCAAGAGAACAAGGATCGGGGAATTTGAAACAGTGGCAGTGACGGAAGGATGAATGGTCATGTTGCACAATAAGGCGCCGCCCAAATAGAAAGATCCGGGAAGCTTCATAATTCCTTGCAAAATAGGCAGCAACCACTTCGTACGAGCTCTATGTGACTTAGGGGCGAGCATCAACTTAATGCCCAAATCTGTCTTCATGAAACTAGGAATAGGAGACGCCCACCCAACAACAGTAATGCTCTAGCTGGCTGACAGAACATACGTACGACCAGAATGAAAAATTGAGGACATCCTGGTAAAGGTGGACAAATTTATTTTCCCTACCGATTTTCTAGTACTAGACTGTGAAGTAGATGAAAAGGCACCAATAATCCTGGCCATTCCTTGCTACGGGCAGAACACTAATTAATGTGGAAAAAGGTGAACTTACAATGAGGGTAGATGACCAACAAGTAAAATTGAATGTCTTCCAATCCATGAGGCAAGCTGATAATCCAGAAGAATGCCAGCTAATGGAAGCCATCTCAGAGTTCAACCTTGTAGTCAACAGACCCTGCCTACAGCAAGATTGCCCGGGCAGCAACCTCGGCAGCTATCTCGGTAGCCATTTAGAAACCTGCCCAGAAGATGAACAACACAACGAGTGGACAGAGCAGGAATTGGAGAAACAGGAAGAAGCATACTTGATAGCGAACAAGCCAGGTAAGTACTTTGAACCACTGAATTACACAGAAAATGGGGCAAAATGTTCAAACCATCCACCGAACAACCTTCCACTCTTGAGTTAAAAGCCTTACCTGCACAAGTTAAGTATGTTTTCCTAGGACCTAATGATACACTACCAGTAATAATTTCTTCCAAGCTGCAGCCTAGATAGGAAAAGAAACTGACAGTACTGTTGCGACAACATAAGAAGGCAATAGGCTGGACCAATGCAGATATAAAAGGATTAAGCTCGGCCATTTGCATGCACAAAATCCATCTCGAGCAGGACCAAAAGCCAAATGTAGATGCCCAGAGGAGATTAAACGATGTCATGAGAGAAGTTGTCAAAAAGGAGATCATCAAATGGTTAGACGCTGGTATCATATATCCTATCTCGGACAGTGAATGGGTAAGCCCGGTACAATGTGTACCAAAGAAAGGTGGCATAACTATGGTAAGCAATGACAATAACGAGTTAATACCAACTAGAATAGTAACTGGTTGGAGAATCTGCATGGATTACCGCAAGTTAAATAAAGCAACAAAAAAGGATCATTTTCCATTACCTTTTATTGATCAAATGCTTGACCGCCTTGCTGGCAAACCTTTCTATTGCTTTTTGGATGGATATTCAGGTTATAACCAGATCACCATCGCACCAGAAGACCAGGCCAAAATAACATTCACCTACCCATATGGCATTTATGTTATACTCTTCGAAGAATGCCATTCAGATTATGCAACGCCCCCGCCACATTCCAGCGATGCATGATGGCTATCTTCTACAACATGATAGAGAACTTCATGGAAATACTTATGGATGACTTCTCTGTTTTCAGTAGCAGCTTCGATAGCTGCCTCGACAATATTGAAAAAGTACTCACTAGATGCGAGGAAACAGACCTGGTGCTTAACTGGGAAAATGCCACTTTATGGTTGAAGAAGGCATAGTCTTGGGGCATAAAATTTCCACACAGGGAAAAGAGGTAGACAAAGCCAAGATTGAAGTAATTGTCAACTTGTCACCGCCGACCGCTGTCAAGGGCATTCAGAGTTTCTTGGGACACGCGGGTTTTTATCGCAGATTCATTGAGAATTTTTCTAAAATCTCTAAACCGTTGTGTACTTTGCTGGAACATGACAAATCGTTCAACTTCGATGAGGCATGCCAGGAGGCATTTAAAACCTTAAAAGAAAAGCTAGTGATACTGTCGTCGGCGCCACCCTAAGACAACACAGAGACAAAATCTTTCATGTAATCTATTACGCCAGCAAAACATTGAATCATACCCAAACCAACTACACCACTATAGAGAAAGAATTAGTGGCGGTAGTGTTCGCTTTCGATAAGTTCTTGCCCTACCTTGTTGGCACCAAGGTGATAGTCCGTAGAGATCATTCGACCTTAAGGTACCTGTTCGCAAAAAAGGATGCAAAGCCGCACCTGATCTATTGGATCATGTTGCTGCAAGAGTTTGAACTAGAAATTCGAGACAAGAAGGGCATAGAAAATCAAGTGGCAAACCATCTCTCTCGGCTTGAGAATGGACAAGAGAATACCTCCAACAGCGAAATTCAGGATGCATTCCCTGATGAACAGTTGCTACTAGCCTCTTCTGTGGTAGCCGCCCTAGAAGCTGAAGGCATCTCACTTGCTTCCCAATGAAGAAGCCACAACAACAACATCGACAGACACACCCTGGTCTACATATATTGTGAATTATTTAGTATCTGGTGTTTTGCCCTACGAACTTAACTTTCAAGGACAGAAACGATTCCAGCATGATGCTAAGCATTATTTTTGGGACGAGCCTTTCTTGTTTAAAAACTGTGCAGACCAGGTTATTAGACGGTGTGTCCTAGAGGATGAACAGCAAGCCATACTCTCATAGTACCATGCAGCACCATATGGATGCCATTTTGAAGGGCAGCGCACGGCAGCAAAAGTGCTTCAATCAGGTTTCTTTTGGCGGACACTGCATAAAGATGCCCAAGCATTCTACAAATAGTGTAACAGCTGCCAAAGAACAGGAAACATATCAAGAAGGAACGAAATGCCCCTGCAAACAATCTTGGAAGTTGAGTTGTTCGATGTTTGGGGATAGATTTTATAGGACCATTCTCATCTTCATGTGGTAATATGTACATCCTAGTAGCAGTGGACTATGTTTCCAAGTGGGTAGAAGCCATTGCCATCCCTAGAATGATGCAAAGATCGTCCATAGGTTCTTACGGAAGAACATATTCACAAGGTTCGGAGTCCCAAGAGCATTCATTACTGACGAGGGCACCCACTTTAATAACAAACTGATTACCAAGGTACTCCAAAAAGTTGGGGTCAAGCACAAGATTGCCGCCGCATATCATCCACAAAGAAATGGGCAGGCAGAAATTTCGAACAGGGAAGTCAAGACCATCTTGGAGAAAGTTGTAAACCCAAGTAGGAAAGATTGATTAATGAAATTAGACGACGCTCTTTGGGCATACCGGACAACATACAAAACACCACTAGGGATGTCCCCATATCGTATAGTATACAGAAAGGACTGCCACCTCCTTGTCGAAATAGAACACAAGACGTATTGGGCAGTCAAGGTAGTGAACATGGACTGGAAACAGGCTGGCGAAAAGAGACTACTGAATCTGAAAGAAATGGAGGACGTTCGGCGGGAGGCATACGAGAATGCCAAGTTGTACAAGGAAAAGGTCAAAAATTGGCACGACGGCAAGATTCAGCAGCGGCAGTTCCTGCCCGGGCAGCAAGTACTGTTGTTTAATTCCTGTCCCAAGCTATTTCCTGGGAAGTTAAAATCCAGATGGTCAGGACCGTTCAAAGTAGTCCAAGCCTTCCCACATGGTGTCGTGACAGTAAAACAGTGAATGAAAGGACATAATTCAAAGTTAACAGGCAACGACTAAAACACTATACAGAAGATTCTTTCCCAAAAGAACATGAAGAATTCACATTGGGGGATGACCACCCCACTATGACATAAATTTATCTTTTCCATATCTTTACCGCTTTAGTAGGAGTAGTTTTTTAGGAATAGGTTTTCATTTTCTTTTTATTCTCGTCTCACAATTAATTATGTAGGTCCAAACCCTTAAAAACCAAGACCGCTACGCATAGACAAGGACATCAAATGCTTACCAGCTGTCGTGACCTGCCACTGACAGCAGACAACCCCTTTAAATCCTCTACACCATCTGACTAAGCCTAAGGTCCTCTTCCCTTTTTTCTTGCCTCTAATTTTCTTTTTATTTTCTTTTTCTATTTTGTGCATTGAGGGAAATGCCCATCTCGAGTTTGGGGGGGGGGGATAGTTCTCACATCTTTTGTCTAGGCATACTTAGTAGCATATAGGTTGCATTGTACTTGCCTTAGTAATAATCGGAAAAGAAAAATTTGTTATATAACTTGTGCCTATGATAGTTAGCCGACTACTTATTTCGCACCAATAATAAATTGAACTTAATATAGGAAAAGCATGAAAAATGACTTCGAATTTTTTTCTTTAATGGCCAAAACCATCAAACACAACTATTACTTACTGAATTTGTTCGATTATCTAGTGAACATTGCCTGCTTGTTTTTAGAATTCTTTGCAAAGTTCTAAGAATGGTTACAAGTAGCCGCCGAGGTAAGCAAGAGAAACAGAAAAATACAGCACTACCACGGCAGTAGAAGTAAAAACAAAGAACATTGTTGTTTTACCCTAGAGGTGCCCGTAATAGGCTCTAGGAAGAATCATGTGCGAGGACACTCCGCTGCTATCAAAGTCCATGAATCTAAAAGTTTTGAAGTGATGGAAAAATTAGCATGAGTGAATGAAAGTCTTCACGGGATGACTCTACTCCATGGGTTCAGGGTTTTGTAGTTTGCTCCTATCTTAATTTCAGACCTAGAAGAGTAGTTGTGATAAGCTGAAGCCCTCATTATCATGATTAAAATATTGTACTTAACTGTGCTGCCTCGGTAACAACCTTATATATCGTAACAGAATCTTTGTTTATTTAGTTATTTTGCATATTCAGCCTGTATACAGTCTTGCACACACTGCACTGGCATTAGAAATTAATTCTGAGTTATTTTCTTGCTAAATTCCCTTCACTAATTTAATATAGGTGCCACGGCCTTGAGGTATGAAATCAAGATGAAAACAAGTTTTTCTTTCTGGTTATTATAAGGGCAAGTATGTTAGACTTCATTGCTTGAGGAAAAGCAATAGTTCGAGTTTGGAGGTGTGTAAAGTGTCCACAAGTTCTATATTTCATGCACATTCCATCTCATATTATTGTTGTTTTTAAGAACATCTTAGGCATAATTAGGACCATGCATTGCATTTTATAGTATTTCTTTGCTTTACCTTGTTTTTATAGTTTACCTTTTATTTGGTGAAGAAAATGTATTGTTTTAGTGTATTTTTGGTTTTAGGTACTAAAGACTGACAGAGGGAAAGAGGAGTTGAGAATGTGATGTTGAGGCAGCGAACCAGGGAGCTGTACTAACGCAGTTCGAGACAGAAACAACAGCTTCCGAGTGCTCTCACCGCCGACTGTGCCGCCCACTCCTGCAGACTATGGAGTTGGAGAACCGGAGTGCGATTTGTAGAGCCGCCAAAGCAAAATCTTGAGATTGCTTGCAAAACAAGGCAACATGATAAAGTCCACATTTAACTCAAAGAAGTTAGAGTTTAAAGTCACATTTAAAGTGGAAAGTTGCTTTTGAAGACTTCTACTTTAAGAAGAACTAGACCTAGCTATTGTCTATAAATACTTATTGTAATTCTAATTCAAATCATCTTAGGTTTTCTTTAGGCATAGCTTAGGATTTCTTACCGTCGACATGTTCTAAATTTCTCTTGGGTTTGGGGTTATGTTGTAATTAGTTATAAGAATGGTTGTTTAGGTTTCAAAGTTTGTTTTGCAATAAAATATTCCAAGTTTGCTTAATTCATGTACTTCACTTCTTCAATTACTTCCAAAAGTCCAGTTGAAGAAATCCATTTGTCGGGCACGAGAGTGTCAAACTCACGAAAGAATTAAGTACGGTCTCATCACGACGAGGTGTTGACTAATTCGGCTTAGACATAAGTTAGAATTTTAGCGGCTAAAAGGAGCAACCAAACGTCGACTGCTTGTGTTAGGTTTACGCTGAGATTGCCAGGTATTTCCTACATCACGTAGTGACAGAATCCTTGCCTAGACATAGGAAGGATCACTTCAGAATTGCTTCGCCGAACTTGGAGTATCTGTCAGACTTGCCGTCGGGACTTCTCTCCATCCCACCTGCCGAGACAGCGAAAGTTGCGAACGCAGAATTTTGACGTGGCATCGAAAGTTGCCGCCGCCTCAATCCGCCATCACCCACCAAGGCAGCAGATCTTGGCAGCACAAAATAACTTGGCCTATTCAACGCAGTTTCACACTAAGCAGCAGCATAACCCTGCCCTGTAATATCCTAAAAATTAGCCTAGAAGATTAGAGGTCTAATTAAATGATTAAGTGAATTATTAGATTAATTTCCTAAACTTTCGAATTGAAAATTGGTTCATTATGGACCAAATTGAAATGTGAGTAAATGTATAAGTAGAATTCGGTCAATATATCTAGTGACCAATTCGAACAAGGAAGAAAATAAAAGGCTTGCATGCTAAAGTTAAATAACATGGATTAATTCATGAAATTCCATGAAATGATAGGATTAACAAGATGTTATATAGCTAAAGTGGTATAATTAAGATTGATAATAGGGGAAATTAGTTGAGATATGACATGAAAGTCATATCCCATTTAATTTGTCCCCTCCCCTTTCTCATTCCTTAACCGGCTACACTGGGGAAAAAAACAAATTCCATTTTGCTCTTTCACACCAAAAACATAAACATAGAAAGTTAGAGAGGGTTGAGAGCTTCAGTGAAGAAGAAGGAAAGCTTGCATGGTGGTGAAATCTCTTTAGAAAATTCAAAAGAAAATCGGAAGTAAGTAGCTTATTCTTTTCTTAGTTCGGTCATGGTAAAAATTGCACTAGATCACATGTTATAATATGTTTAGAAAATTATTAAGATGATGTCTTAAGTGTAGTTGCTGGAAAAAAATGTAGAAATTCATAAGAATCCTTAAGGATTAAAAGACACAAAAGATTATGAACATGCATGTAGTTATGTTGGCAGATTTGGTAAGTTACATGACATGCATCTTTGGAAATTCATAGAAAATTCACTAATGAGAGTCTAATGCTGAATTTTGGATATGTTTTACCTTGAAATGTTTAAAATAGTATAAAAATGATAAAACAGAGTTTTGATGGCTGTACTGAAATCTGGAAAGCATAAATTGATCAACATGCAAAACTGTCCAGCAACGATTCAAGCTGGACAGTGAACTTTGAAAAATCATAAAAAATAATCTACTAATAGTTTTGGTCTGAATTTTTGATATGTTTAAATTGGGTATGTTAATTGAATTTAGGAACAAACGGTGTTCGATTTGGAGTTGTATACAGGAAATACGAAATGAATCAATCTAGGTGGTCAGAAATGAGTATAAATGAAAAGAAGAGAAATTAGAACTTGAGATTTATGAAATTGGTAAAATTGGATTATATGAAGTATTTCTAAATTGAATTATGAACTGTAGGATGTGAAATCCATGCATTTTAGTGGTCAATTTGAAGGATTAAGTGGCTAATTAAAGAAATTAGGAAAATGGGAAATAGTCGAATTGAACCGAAATAATTTAGGGACTGTTTTAAATAAAAATGAAAAATTCAGCCTCTAATTGCATTAATAGAATTCTGAAAATTTCCCATTATTTGGCTTGAATGCCTTAGATCCTAGAAGCGAAAGGGGTGAAGAGGAAATTACACCGGGATCGGCTTCGGATCGAGCGAATGCCCTTCGGATACAAAATTAGCTCGGCGAACTGTGAGTGAAACGATTTTTAGAGTTGGGATTAGAGTCCCAACTGCCTTAATTTGATTTTTAAGTTTGATAAGCATGAAATTTGGACTAATTAATTATTCGATTTAGTAAGGGAAGAAGGAATTAAAAGGAAAATGGCCATATGCATGTGATATGTGATTTTGGCATTCTAAGTGTTGGATTTAAATGTGATGCTTATCATGTTAGTTGAATCTGAACTTTATGTATTTTGGATTGATTTTGGATGTGTTGAACTGCTGATTGTTAGCATAATTGATAAGATGATAAAGTGATTAATGTGTGATTTAAATTGGTTAATACCATGAGTTTGCTTGATAAGCTTGTCTTGAATTTGAGTTATGCTATGTGCATTTTGAATAATTACATGCGTGAATGGAGCATGATGTTGCTATGCTGATTCGATTATTGTCTATTGGACTGATTATGACTAGTGAAATTCTGATTATAAGCTTGTTATATGTTGGCCGAATGGTTAGTGTTAATCGAATTGATTAATGCCATGTTTATACATGTTTGATAAGCTCAATTGGAATGTGAGTTGTGAAATGTGGCTTGACTATGTGACTTGAAATTGG
Organism: Hibiscus tridactylites; assembly: GCA_958450335.1. Taxonomy (NCBI): domain Eukaryota; kingdom Viridiplantae; phylum Streptophyta; class Magnoliopsida; order Malvales; family Malvaceae; genus Hibiscus; species Hibiscus tridactylites. The sequence continues at coordinate 43,585,559 of OY288274.1, read as the reverse complement.
ATTATAGATAGGCCGATTTGATAATGTTAGATTGAATTGGAAATTCATGTTTCAAATCGAAAGGATTGAAGATTTAATTCTGATAATTTCCGAATAATAAAATGATTAAATTAAATGTTAATAAACAAAGCCCTTGGTGTGTATAGTTTGTCAAGGTAGTACGGCTAGCCTAGAGTCTGAGCTCAATAAGAAAATCGGTACGTTAGTGTACTCGATATTGTGGTACGTAAGTGTACCTTCTTGCTTAATGTTTGCGGACATTATGATATGTTATATGTGATACGATTTTGGTATGTGGTACCTATTACGTGGTGAATTTTGATTCACAACCTCTGTTATACGTGACTTGATTACCTAGCATACTCTACTATCCAAGGCATTGCTAAATGAATAAAATGAACAATTAGAGTAATGCAATCTGAAAATTGAAAGTAAATTCATGAAATTGGTTATGGGAACATTCGAATGAAAAATCGAAATTTCATGAATTGCTATTCTTGATATGCTATGAAACTTTAATTTGTGATAAGTTGATAATTGAATGTTAAATTAGGTTTCATGGCTTGTATGTGTATTCATGATATGAATGATATGAAATTTATTGTTTGCATTCGAATGGGAATTATATGTCTCTCTTTGCATATAATCGATTGTTGGCTATTGTGTATCAATTAATTGTGAATTGATTGCATTACTTGAACCATTCGAATGAACTAATGTGCAAAGTGAAATTATATTGTATGATCATAAGAATTTATTTGGAAACCGAATAGAATAGGGTTTCCTCACTAAGTACGAGAAGTACTTACCACTCGAACCTTTCCTTCCTTCCCCTAAATTTCAGGTTCTAGCATCGTTGACCTCTACCCGTATTCTACTCGTACGAAGCTTAAGTATGATTTTCCCTGTCTTTGTCGTACTCATGATGGGTGGCCTAGCGTTCAGCATGTTAGTTCAGTTTGGTCTGATGGTTATATTTATGAACTATTACTTTGGTTCGATATGAACTTTCTAAAATGTTTCCCTCTATTTTGATATGTATGTAAGGGGTAAATATTTGGGGTATAGATCGCCCACATATATGTTTGGGGCTTGATTCTTTTTGTTGAAATCACTTTTTGTATAGGCAACCTATAGGTTTAGCCGTTGTAGTACCCCGAGTTTATTTTGTAAAAAGGGAAACTAGAAACGATATGGATGTATGAATCGGATATGATGCATTATATATATATAAATATGATGAATGTTTTGGCTAAGTGTTGATTGGAATTACTTTATCATGATATCATGAGAAGTAGACTTAATTACTTGAATTGGATTATGTGTATGCTATTCGATTGATTAAATTGGAGAATTAAGAAATTGAAATTGGGTAATCCGAATGAAATGAACTATATGACATTCGAATGAATTTAGAAATTTGTAAATGTACACCAATTTGGGTTGATTAAATGATGTTCGAATGGAATAGGAGATTGAATTGATTCTTTCGAATGAAGTATAGTTAATGATCTTATAAATTAAATGTATAGTTCACAAGTACATGTTAACTTGTATGCAATTTGTAATTTAAGTAGATTTGGTTTTAGATTAAAAGTTGGAAATTGAATTGTATGAATTCACCTTAGTGCCAATAGAACTATGATATGAGATTTGTATGTTACATGTATAATGTTTGTATTTGATATGGTTGAATATACATGGGTAATGATTGAGTATAAGATAGCTAAGTTACATATGTTTGTATTCGAATAAAAAAATATTACACGATTTTGATAAACCATCCTTCCACTGCTAATCCGAATCTATTTCAGTTAATATAACGCTCCTTGCCCCTAATCCGGGGTGAGGGGTGTTATATAAAGTGGTAATCAGAGCGTTTTAGGTTAAGTCCTGAAAATTTAATCGAGTCTACATGCATCTGCATTGTTAGGTATGCCACCCATGTATTGCATGACAAGATATCTTTATTGAGCTTTCTGATCTTCTGTTATTTGACTGAATGATAGAATATGACGAACCCAAAAGACCCAAAGAATGGGAGCTCGCATGAATCTTCGAGCGAAGGTGAAAGTGTGAGATTGGGTGATAATTCTCCTGCTCGAACAGAAACTCCGAGAAAGGAGAGAAACAAAGAGCCTACTCAGATTCCCGAGCAAATTGCTAAAAAGCCTGCTCAAGTCACTGAACGGATCCCTATAGAGCCTGTTCAGAACATTGAGCAATCTGATAAAGAACCTGTTCAGAACACAGAACAACCTCCACCTGAAAATCCTATGGTTCAGTCTGCCCAAAGGGAATGTCTCCTCAGTATGAAGGAGATGTTCAATCAACTTCTAACAAATCTGAAACAAGAGCAACCTGTTGTTTATGTCCCTATTCCACCTAGCAGAGCACCGATAGATAAGCTTTCTCAGCATCGAGCATATACCTTTACTGGTGCTAATGAAGAAAGACCAGAAGATGCAGAGTATTGGCTTGAAAACACCACCAAGGTGGTAACTAGACAATTACAGTGCTCCGATGACCACAAATTGGAGTGTATTGTGGCTCTGTTAGCTGATGAGGCTATGAATTGGTGGGAAACCACTATTCTCACTGTTCCAACTGAACTGGTGACATGGGAATTTTTCCTCGAAGAGTTCAAAAAGAAGTACATTAGTGAGCAGTACTTGGCTGAAAGAAGAAAGAAATTCTTGCACCTTAAACAAGCCAACCGTCCGATTGAGCAGTACGTTGCAGACTTTTGCAAGTATTGCAAATACAGTGCAGAATACATCAAAACTGAAGCTGATAAATGCCGGATGTTCATTGAAGGCATGAATGATGAATTGAGTCCAATCTTCACTGCTTTGGGAATCAATGATTTCCAAAACCTTGTTAATCGGGCTATTGCAACCGAAGCTAGAAGGGAAGCTGCTGAAAAGCGAAAAGGGGGCAATAAGCCTGACAAAAAGCAGAAACGAGATGACAAGTCTCAATGGCAGTTCAAGAAGCCTAAATTTCAGAAAGAAAGGTCTTCTAATTTCACTTCTGCTCCGAGGAGTAATTACACTTCAAAACCAGCTACAGTGATCAGATCCTCAGTACCGACTATGTCTGTTAATAGTACGGGAAATTCTGAAAAGATTCCTCCTTGCAAGTTCTGTCAGAAACCACATCGAGGTCAGTGCAGACTTCAGGCAAATCTCTTCTATGCTTGTGGTGGTGATGATCACTACATCAAAGACTGTCCTCAGAAGCATGAATCTATGCCAGCTCGTAACACTGCAGTTCCTAGTTGACAAGCGTCGTTTTACCCGTCAAAATAATAAATAAATTAGCCTCTTTCGACTAACAATAAAATAAAGAAATTAAGTAGATATAGGGAAAGAGGGTCGATCCACAGGGAGATTTTTCAGTTTAGTAACTTGATCCTGTTAGCCTTTTTGTCCAGGAATATCTGCAAGTAGGCGTTAAAAGGAAAATGGGGGGATGTTTGAAATGTTGAGCAAGAAAATAAATAAAGTGCGGATAATAATAAAGAAAATTCAAGAATGCAAAATAGCGTCGAACCAGCTCCTTCAATTCTTTTGATCACTGAAATAGATTTTTATTTTGAGGATCATGTCGGTTACAGTCTACGAGGCCCAACCCATCGTAACTTGTTTCTCTCTCGAGTAACCAATCCTCCCAAGTATATCTTCGAAAGATGGTTCTTAAATAAATCAACCACGTCTATCGCCGTTAAAATATTTAGATTAAAAGCAGGAAAAACCCGACTCAGAAATTGTCTAAAAAGAATCGCTTCTGATTTTATCTTTCCTTAGCGGACCGCCGCTAAGAGTGTTCATAGGAAGTCAAAATTGCCACAGCCTAATCCTTCCTCCAAACTGTGTTTTTAAGCGATTTCAGACCAACGAGCCCTTTTTGATTTGAAAAACAGTTAAAAACTTTTAGTAAGGCTGATTGCCAAACTATCTAAGCAGAAAGATAAAAATGATTTCCCAAAAGAATTTAAGCAAAGTTCAATTCTCACGAATCGAATTGACTTGGCTGGTTCTTGGCTTAAAAGATTTAGCTAAGCATGATATTAATTATCATACTTAACTTGGTTTTTAGAAAAGTAATTAAATAACATAAAATAAATGGAACAAGGAAAAATAAAGGAAAAGAACTTTTATTAAAGCTAAAAACTATTTACAAAGGAAAAGCTAAAAAAAATACTCAAAGCTAAAAAGATGATCACTCAAATGATTGATGATCTAAGCCTTTACCAAGGGTGGTATTTATAGGCTTAGATTTACAAACATAAAGTGATGAGATAATTTAAAATAATAAACAAAAGATAAAACAATTCAAATGTTTTGAAATTTAAATGCAGGAAATCTAAACGGGTAAGCTGATAAGATCTCTCAGAACGTTCCAGAAGCTTCTAGAAGTCGCCGCGTCATTGCCACGTCACTGCCACATCAGACGCGTCGTGTTCGGTGTCGTGCCCATGATGCCAGTCATGACATAATTATAATAAAAACTGCAGAAATGCCCCATTTTCACTGATATTTCCAGAATTGGATCCCTGCATAAAATCTAACGAAAACAACATGTATTAAGCAGCAAGAAGTCCAAATAACTAGAAAAATAGCAAATGAAATATGTCATATTTGAGAACTCATCACTAGTCCGACATCCTCTAATCGGAATAGGAATGCTAAGTCAGCCCAGTCGAGTTATCAGAAGAAAGGCAAGGGTACTCATTCTAATGCTACCACTCATCAGGAATCTCGAGCACCTGCTAGAGTTTACCACATTCGTGGTAGAGATGATGAAGAGTCTCCTAAAGTGATTGCAGGTACCGTTGAGCTAAACTCACATCCTGTTTATGCCTTAATAGATTCGGGATCCACTCATTCATTCACATGTCTATCCGTAGTGAAAAGGTTGAATTTAGAACCTGAAAATGTGAAAACAAGTCTGATAGTTTCAAATCCTTTAGGAGGAACTTCGAACATTAGTCTGATATGTAGAAATTGTTCAATGCATATTAGCAATTTGCTGTTCCTTATTGATCTCTACATATTACCCTCTTGTGAGTTCGATCTAATTCTGGGTTTAGATTGGTTAAGTAAACATGAGGCTTGGGTAGATTGTCAGAATAAAAGACTGTATCTTCAGGGTTTAGGAAAAGAATCCATACTCCTAATTGATAAAAAGCCCACTTCCATTTTTGCATCCGTGGTCCTACGAGATCAAATTGAATTTGGAATGTCTGAAATGCCTGTTGTTTCTGAATTCATTGATGTGTTTCCCGAGGAACTACCTGGTCTCCCTCCGACTAGAGAAGTTGAATTCGAGATTGAAGTACAGCCTGGCTCAAATCCGGTGTCTATCACTCCGTATCGGATGGCACCTATTGAATTAAAAGAATTGCAAAAGCAACTTCAAGAGCTTCAGGACAAGGGTTTCATTCGACCCAGCACTTCTCCTTGGGGTGCACCTGTTCTATTTGTAAAGAAGAAAGATGGAGGGATGCGTCTTTGCATTGACTACCGTCAATTGAACAAGATCACAATCAAGAACCGATATCCGCTCCTAAGAATAGAAGATTTGTTTGATCAACTTAGGGATGCTTCGGTATTCTCAAAGATCGACCTGCGATCTGGATACTATCAAATGAGAGTCAAAGAGGAGGATGTGTCTAAAACAGCCTTCCGAACTCGTTATGGCCACTATGAATTTCTGGTAATGCCTTTCGGATTGCAAATGCTCCGGCGGCATTCATGGATCTCATTAACAGAGTATTCAAGCCTTATCTTGATAAATTTGTCATCGTCTTCATTGATGACATTTTGATCTATTCTCGCAACAAAGAAGAACATGATGATCATCTCCGCATTGTCTTACAAACTCTCCGGGAACGCCAGTTATTCGCAAAATTTTCCAAGTGCGAGTTCTGGTTATCGGAAGTCTCTTTCAGTCAATGACTATCATCCAGGAAAAGCCAATGTGGTTGCAGACGCCTTGAGTCGTAAACCGACATTGGGTAAAATTTCTAATCCTTGATCCTTAAAATAAAAATTAATATGTCTGTAATAAAAGTTCTGATTAAAAAGTGGAATTTATTCTTGTAGCTCCAACTGCTATCAACGCTCTTCTTCGAGTATATCAGAAGCAAGGATTTCTGTCCGAACTTCAAATTCAGTCCAATCTAATCTCAAGGATTGAAAATCTTCATAAAGCTGATCCAGAACTTCAGGATATGATTTCCAAACTGGATACAAAGTCTGGTGAAGGATTCCGTATTCATACAAACGGTCTCCTCTATTTCAAAGATAGAATTTGTGTTCCAAATGATTAAAATCTAAAAAGAGATCTTCTGGAAGAAGCACACCAGAGTTCTTTCTCGGTCCACCCTGGATCGGTTAAGATGTATAAAGATCTCAAATATTTGTATTGGTGGTCTGGTATGAAAGCGGCTATCAATGATTTTGTATCCAAATGTCTAAATTGTCAAAGAGTCAAAGCTGAACATAGAGTTCCCACCGGACTACTCCAACCACTTGTACTGCCACAGTGGAAATGGGAATGAATTACTATGGACTTCGTGACTGGTCTTCCTTGTTCTCCCAGAAAATATGATGCTATTTGGGTGATTGTTGATCGATTCACCAAATCGGCACATTTCATTTCTATTTGCATTAATTACAGTTTGGAAACTTTGGCCAATCTGTACATTCAGGAAATAATCCGGCTACATGGAATTCCTATCTCCATTGTCTCTGATCGTGATCCAAGATTTACCTCCAGATTTTGGAGAACATTGCAAAGAGCTATGGGAACCAAATTGAATCTAAGCACTGCTTTCCATCCGCAAAGTGATGGTCAGTCTGAGTGAGTAATTCAGATTCTCGAAGATATGTTGAGAGCTTGCATTATAGACTTTGGGAAGAATTGGGAGAAATCCCTACCCTTAGTTGAATTTGCCTACAACAATAGCTATCAGTCGTCTATTCATATGACACCTTTTGAAGCATTGTATGGCAGGAAATGCAGAACACCTCTGTGCTGGTCCGAACTTGGTGAAAATAAAGTTTTGGGACCGCAATTGCTTAGAGAAACAGAAGAGAAAGTTCAAATCATCCATTCTCGTTTAAAACAAGCCTTCGATAGATAGAAAGCCTATGCTGATCTAAAACGAAGAGATATTCAGCATAATGTGGGAGACAAAGTCTTTCTTAAAGTCTATCCATGGAAGAAAGTATTTTAGTTCGGAAAGAGAGGAAAGCTCAGTCCTCGCTTTATTGGACCTTTTGAAATCACTGAAAGAATTGGCCCAGTGGCTTATCGACTTGCACTCCCTAGTGAGTTCGATAAAATTCACAATGTCTTTCATGTGTCAATGCTCAAAAAGTATAGATCTGATCCATCTCATATCTTAGAGCTGGAAGAAGTAGAGCTAAATCCTGATTTGTCTTACGAAGAGGAACCGGTTCAGATTCTGGATAGGGAAATTAAAAGACTCCGAAACAAAAATGTTGCACTTGTTAAAGTCTTGTGGAGAAATCACAAGATGGAAGAGGCAACATGGGAACCTGAGGAAACGATACGAAACCAATACCCTAAATTGTTCGATTCAGGTAAGAATTCAGGGACGAATTCTTTCTTTAAGGGGGAAGAAATGTAACATCCTAAAAATTAGCCTAGAAGATTAGAGGTCTAATTAAATGATTAAGTGAATTATTAGATTAATTTCCTAAACTTTCGAATTGAAAATTGGTTCATTATGGACCAAATTGAAATGTGAGTAAATGTATAAGTAGAATTCGCTCAATATATCTAGTGGCCAATTCGAACAAGGAAGAAAATAAAAGGCTCGCATGCTAAAGTTAAAGAACATGGATTAATTCATGAAATTCCATGAAATGATAGGATTAACAAGATGTTATATAGCTAAAGTTGTATAATTAAGATTGATAATAGGGGAAATTAGTTGAGATATGACATGAAAGTCATATCCCATTTAATTTGTCCCCTCCCCTTTCTCATTCCTTAACCGGCTACACTGGGGAAAAAAACAAATTCCATTTTGCTCTTTCACACCAAAAACATAAACATAGAAAGTTAGAGAGGGTTGAGAGCTTCGGTGAAGAAGAAGGAGAGCTTGCATGGTGGTGAAATCTCTTTAGAAAATTCAAAAGAAAATCGGAAGTAAATAGCTTATTCCTTTCTTAGTTCGGTCATGGTAAAAATTGCACTAGATCACATGTTATAATATGTTTAGAAAATTATTAAGATGATGTCTTAAGTGTAGTTGCTGGAAAAAATGTAGAAATTCATAAGAATCCTTAAGGATTAAAAGACACAAAAGATTATGAACATGCATGTAGTTATGTTGGCAGATTTGGTAAGTTACATGACATGCATCTTTGGAAATTCATAGAAATTTCACTAATGAGAGTCTAATGCTGAATTTTGGATATGTTTTACCTTGACATGTTTAAAATAGTATAAAAATGATAAAACAGAGTTTTGATGGCTGTATTGAAATCTGGAAAGCATAAATTGATCAACATGCAAAACTGTCCAGCAACGATTCAAGCTGGACAGTGAACTTTGAAAAATCGTAGAAAATAATCTACTAGAAGTTTTGGTCTAAATTTTTATATGTTAAAATTGGGTATGTTAATTGAATTTAGGAACAAACGGTGTTCGATTTGGAGTTGTATGCAGGAAATAAGAAATGAATCAATCTAGGTGGTCAGAAATGAGTATAAATGAAAAAAAGAGAAATTAGAACTTGAGATTTATGAAATTGGTAAAATTGGATTATATGAAGTATTGCTAAATTGAATTATGAACTGTAGGATGTGAAATTCATCCATTTTAGTGGTCAATTTGAAGGATTAAGTGGCTAATTAAAGAAATTAGGAAAATGGGAAATAGTCGAATTGAACCGAAATAATTTAGGGACTGTTTTAAATAAAAATGAAAAATTCAGCCTCTAATTGCATGAATTGAATTCTGAAAATTTCCCATTATTTGGCTTGAATGCCTTAGATCCTAGAAGCGAAAGGGGTGAAGAGGAAATTGCACCGGGATCGGCTTCAGATCGAGCGAAGGACATTCGGATACAAAATTAGCTCGGCGAACTGTGAGTGAAACGATTTTTAGAGTTGGGATTAGAGTCCCAACTGCCTTAATTTGATTTTTAAGTTTGATAAGCATGAAATTTGGACTAATTAATTATTCAATTTAGTAAGGGAAGAAGGAATTAAAAGGAAAATGGCCATATGCATGTGATATGTGATTTTGGCATTCTAAGTGTTGGATTTAAATGTGATGCTTATCATGTTAGTTGAATCTGAACTTTATGTATTTTGGATTGATTTTGGATGTGTTGAACTGCTGATTGTTAGCATAATTGATTAGATGATAAAGTGATTAATGTGTGATTTAAATTGGTTAATACCATGAGTTTGCTTGATAAGCTTGTCTTGAATTTGAGTTATGCTATGTGCATTTTGAATAATTACATGCGTGAATGGAGCATGATGTTGCTATGCTGATTCGATTATTGTCTATTGGACTGATTATGACTAGTGAAATTCTGATTATAAGCTTGTTATATGTTGGCCGAATGGTTAGTGTTAATCGAATTGATTAATGCCATGTTTATACATGTTTGATAAGCTCAATTGGAATGTGAGTTGTGAAATGTGGCTTGACTATGTGACTTGAAATTGGATTATAGATAGGCCGATTTGATAATGTTAGATTGAATTGGAAATTCATGTTTCCAATCGAAAGGATTGAAGATTTAATTCTGATAATTTCCGAATAATAAAATGATTAAATTAAATGTTAATAAGCAAAGCCCTTGGTGTGTATAGTTTGTCCAGGTAGTACGGCTAGCCTAGAGTCTGAGCTCAATAAGAAAATCGGTACGTTAGTGTACTCGATATTGTGGTACGTAAGTGTACCTTCTTGCTTAATGTTTGCGGGCATTATGATATGTTATATGTGATACGATTTTGGTACGTGGTACCTATTACGTGGTGAATTTTGATTCACAACCTCTGTTATACGTGACTTGATTACCTAGCACACTCTACTATCCAAGGCATTGCTAAATGAATAAAATGAACAATTAGAGTAATGCAATCTGAAAATTGAAAGTAAATTCATGAAATTGGTTATGGGAACATTCGAATGAAATATTGAAATTTCATGAATTGCTATTCTTGATATGCTATGAAACTTTAATTTGTGATAAGTTGATAATTGAATGTTAAATTAGGTTTCATGGCTTGTATGTGTATTCATGATATGAATGATATGAAATTTATTGTTTGCATTCGAATGGAAATTATATGTCTCTCTTTGCATATAATCGATTGTTGGCTATTGTGTATCAATTAATTGTGAATTGATTGCATTACTTGAACCATTCGAATGAACTAATGTGCAAAGTGAAATTATATTGTATGATCATAAGAATTTATTTGGAAACCGAATAGAATAGGGTTTCCTCACTAAGTACGAGAAGTACTTACCACTCGAACCTTTCCTTCCTTCCCCTAAATTTCAGGTTCTAGCATCGTTGACCTCTACCCGTATTCTACTCGTACGAAGCTTAAGTATGATTTTCCCTGTCTTTGTCGTACTCATGATGGGTGGCCTAGTGTTCAGCATGTTAGTTCAGTTTGGTCTGATGGTTATGTTTATGAACTATTACTTTGGTTCGATATGAACTTTCTAAAATGTTTCCCTCTATTTTGATATGTATGTAAGGGGTAAATATTTGGGGTATAGATCACCCACGTATATGTTTGGGGCTTGATTCTTTTTGTTGAAATCACTTTTTGTATAGGCAACCTATAGGTTTAGCCGTTGTAGTACCCCGAGTTTATTTTGTAAAAAGGGAAACTAGAAACGATATGGATGTATGAATCGGATATGATGCATTATATATATAAATATGATGAATGTTTCGGCTAAGTGTTGATTGGAATTACTTTATCATGATATCATGAGAAGTAGATTTAATTACTTGAATTGGATTATGTGTATGCTATTCGATTGATTAAATTGGAGAATTAAGAAATTGAAATTGGGTAATCCGAATGAAATGAACTATATGACATTCGAATGAATTTAGAAATTTGTAAATGTACACCAATTTGGGTTGATTAAATGATGTTCGAATGGAATAGGAGATTGAATTGATTCTTTCGAATGAAGTATAGTTAATGATCTTATAAATTAAATGTATAGTTCACAAGTACATGTTAACTTGTATGCAATTTGTAATTTAAGTAGATTTGGTTTTAGATTAAAAGTTGGAAACCAAATTGTATGAATTCACCTTAGTACCAATAGAACTATGATATGAGATTTGTATGTTACATGTATAATGTTTGTATTTGATATGGTTGAATATACATGGGTAATGATTGAGTATAAGATAGCTAAGTTACATATGTTTGTATTCGAATAAAAAAATATTACACGATTTTGATAAACCATCCTTCCGCTGCTAATCTGAATCTGTTTCAGCTAATATAACGCTCCTTGCCCCTAATCCGGGGTGAGGGGTGTTATAATTTGAATCAATAGTAGGAAAAATAATATCACTGGAAGTTTTACCTGTTTTTTTAAAGGGAAACTGATTTTCTGAGAATACAACATCTCTAGAAACAAAAATTGTTTTGTTTGCCATGTCATAAAGTTTATAACCTTTGAAATTTTTAAGAAAACCAATAAAAACACACTTGGTGCTTCGAGGGTGAAGTTTTGTTTGTGGTTTAGGTAGAATAGAAGCAAAAGCTAGGCATCCAAAAACTTTAATATTGTTCAGATTAGGCTTTGTTTGAAATAGAAGTTCAATGGAGTCTTATTGTTAAGAAGAGGGGTAGGTGTTATATTAATTAGGTATGCTGAGTGTAGAACACAGTCAGGCCAGAAATTTAAGGGAAGATTAGCTTCAATTCTCAAACTTCTTGCAACAGCAAGAAGATGCTGGTGTTTACGCTCTACAATGCTATTTTGTTGAGGTGTGTAGGTGCATGTATTTTGATGAACAACACGTTTAGAACTATAAAAGTCAGACATATCAAATTATTTGGCATTGTCTGTCCTAATACATTTTATTTTTAAAGAAAATTGAGTTAAGGCAAACTCATAAAATTCAGTAATAAGCTGCCTAACCTGAGATTTCTGGTGCATTGAAAAAACCCAAACATATCTACTCATACCATAAACTATAATCATAAAGTAAGTATGTCCATAAAAGCTTTTAACTGGGAAAGGACCCAAACATCTACATGGATTAAATCACAAGTAGAAGTACTAGCAGGAAAGGATAACCTTTTTTTGTTTTGCAAGGTGACATACATCACAATCAAACTTAGAATGAGAAACAGAAGAAATTTTATTGCAAAGTTCAGAGAACGGTTTCATTTTGCTTTAAGCAGGGTGGCCTAACCTAGAGTGCCAAACATCAAAACTATTTGAAACATAATTACAAAAAGGAAAAACATTAAACTGAGATTGAGAACCAAACTGTGGTAAGCAAGCAAAATCCAGCATGTATAAACCATTGATAAGGCTAGCTATACCAATCGTCCTCCATGGTTGCACATCCTGTATACATCAAGAACCATTAGAAAAAATTAAAGAAATATTACCGTCCTTTGTTAATTGGCTCATAGAAACTACATTAAAATTAAATCTAGAGATATAAAAAAACATTATTAAGAACTATTTCTTTAGAAATATTTACCGTGCCTATATGATCAACTTGCACAAGATGATCATTAGGTAACTTAACATACTTATTTTGAACAGAATAATAATCAATAAAATAACATAAACTATTGCAAACATGATCAGTAGCCCCAGAGTCTAATATTCATAAACTACTTGAACTATCTAAAGAATTACAGTTCAGAACAATACATGTGTCATTACCTTAGGAAACATCAAAAGTTGAAGAGAGCATGTTGACCTTGGAAATATCAGTATGAGAAGATTCATGGGAAACTTTAAGTCTTTCTCATGAAGCAAGTTGAGCAGACTATCATACTGAGCCTTAGTAAGGGTCATTAGAGTATCATCTTTAAGTAAAGATGCATCACCAACAGAAGATCCAACAAGATTTGTTCTATTGTTATTCTGAAACTTATTCTTATAACCGGGAGGAAATCCATGTTTCCTATAACATTTATCTATTGCATGACCATAATTGCCACAGTGAACACACAAAGGACGTTTAGAACCAGAAGAGAATTTCTTGGAACTAACATTTCTTCTACCAATCCTATTCAAATCAGAAGCATTATTAGGAGAAACACGACCAGCCATCAAAATGTTGGATTCAAGAACAATAATAGAGGATGCTAAGGATCTTTCATGTTGAATAACGATTGAAAAAATTTCAGTAATCTTTGGTAGATGTTTCATCACGAGGATTTGAGTTTTAGGAATATTGAGTGACTCATTTAAACCACGAAGGAATCGAAAAACAAAATCTTATTTTCTATATAGTAAATCATGACAGTCACAAGGGGATAAAGGGCGTAAGCTGAAAATATCATCCCATATTGTCTTTAATTGAGTGTAAAAAGCAGACACAAAAAGGTTACCTTGAGAGAGACTGAAGAAATCTTGAAGCAAGTCAAATACCCTAAGTAAATTGCCCTAACTAAATCTGTCAAAATGGTCAACCAACAACTCTGATGTGTTGTCGAACCAGATTACGCTCTGGGCAATTTCAGGAACCAGAGCCCTTTGCAACCAGGAAGAGGACCAGATTATTGCATTTCTCCCAAGATGCGAACCGAGAATCATCATGCTTTGGCTCCTTAATCGACCCATCAAAAAAGGCAAATTTGTTCTCCGAGATAAGTGCCATACGAATCGATTGAGCCCACTGGTGATAGTTCTTCCCATAGAGCAAGGACTACGTTAACACGTGAGCTGGTTTTTCGTTTGAATGTATGTACTACGGATCGGAGGGATCATCAGATTTTGAAAACCGAGTCTGATCAGAGGAAGAGAGCGAGAATCGGAAGGAGAATCAACTGATACCATGTTAGTTTTTTGATTCTTGATTTACGGTTTCACGATAAAGGGGAGAAGAGAAACGGGTAAAGAAAAGAGAATTTATTATTATTGAATTGAATGAATAAAATTAGTTTACAAAAATATTTAAAGCCTTAGTATAGAATAAAAGAAACTGATTAAAGAAGATTAACCACCTAAGTAATTACAGCTATGAGAAGATGTCTTCTTGTGAGAGTTCCAAGGAGGTATGGGACAAGCTTGAAGTCACATACGAGGGAACCAATGAAGTCAAGGAGACCAAGATTGGACTCCTAACCTTAGAGTATGAGAACTTCAAAATGGATCCGGAAGAAAACATCGAGAAGATGTTTGATAGGTTCTCCACCATCACCAATGGTCTCAAAGGCTATGAAGAAGCCATCCCGGAGGAAAAGCTTGTTCGAAAGCTCATCTACTCACTTCCCGAGTCTTGGGACTCAAAGAGGACCGCCATCATCGAAGCCAAAAATTTGAAGACTTTGAAGCTTGATGAACTCATGGGGTCACTTCTTACTCATCAAATCATGAAGAAGAACAAAGAGGATGAGAAGAAGAGGGAAGAAATTAGAGCTATGGGAGAGAAGAAAATCAAAGGGCTTGGCATCAATACAAGTGCCATGGCTCTCAAATCCTCCACTTGCCATCATGTCTACTCAAGTGAAGAGGAGGATAAAGATGATGATATAGTTCATCTCTTCAAGAAGTGTTCCCCGTTCATGAAGAAAGCCTTGAGAGAGCTTGAACGAGAACCCAAGAGAAAGGAGAGGGCAAGCACTTCAAGCCATAAGAAGAAGGCACATGTGGCTACTTGGAGTGATGAGGACTCCACCGACGATGAACAAGCCAACCTTTCCCTTATGGCCATCGAAGAAGATTCAAGGGTAACTTCTAATTCATCTACTTCATGTTCTTATTCCTTTGATGAATTACAAGATGCCTATGATGATTTGGTTTTAGATTTTAAAAGCCACATTTTGAAAAACAATAAATTGATTTCAAAGTTAAAAATTCAAAATGATTTGCTTGCTAAAACCAAACTTGAACTTGAAGCAAAACTTGAAGAGTTTGAATTAAAATGTTTTGATTTACAAAAATTGCTTCAAAATGTTCAAGAAGAAAAAGATTTGATTTCCAAAGAGCTTGAAAAGAAAAACAATTTTGGAAAATCAAATTTTTACATTAGACAATCTAGTGCCCCTAGATTTATAAAAGGTAAATGTTTTAGAAGTGTTTGGGTCCCAAAAGGACTAACCACTTCAATTAATAAGGATGACATTGAAAAATGGATTCCTAAGGGGACTAAAATTTGTGCTAATAATGTTTATGGATCCAAAGCAATTTGGATACCAAAAATTACTTGATTGTCTATTGTTAGGTGTGATGAAGATGTTCAACAAGTCAAACATTGAGGGGGAGCTCCATGCACACAAGGAAGAACACTTGAAGAAGGAAGGCTTCACATCCTCCCTTGAGTTCAAGTGTTGGTAAAAATCTAGTTGTTTTGCTTTTATTTGTTTTATTTTTTTAATTCAACTAGATGATCATACATGTTGGACTAACATTTCAATGATGCTTTGAGTAAGGGGGAGCCATTTTAAAACCAAATTCTTATTTTTGTCAAATTTTACCTCTATTGTTATTTTTGAACTAAATGTTTTAAATTATTTTTGATATAACAAAAAAGGGGAGAAATGGTTTGAAAAATTGAATTTTCAATTGAATAAGGGGGAGCTTTATTTGAATTACAATTTTTAATATCTTATTCACATTTTTAAAGTTAAAGGGGGAAAATCCCAAACAATTTTTCAAGTGGTCTTATTATATCAAAAAAGGGGGAGATTGTAGAACTAATGTTTTGATATAATAATTGAAAAATGTTTTGGACCAACTTAAAAAGTATTTAAAACATTTCCAAAGTCCAAACAATTTGAAATTATGTTTAGGGAATTTCTTAAAAGGGTTTTTCATGATTTTCAAAGCCAATCTAAACAAAACTGTCCAGGTGTTTCGAAACACCTTAGGGCGTTTCGAAACAGGGTGCTCCAGTAGCAAAATCGTTTCGAAACTTGTTTCGAAACGAGCCTTCATTGGACATGATTTTTGCCCAGCGTTTCGAAACGAGCTAGGCCGTTTCGATACGCCTACATGGCATTGATCATAACGGTCATAAAACCCAACGGCTCTTTCCCAACCAACTTTCAAATGCAGGCGTTTCGATACGGGCCCATAGCGTTCCGATACGCATTTCGAAACGGCAAGGGGGTGTTCCGAAACGGGTACCCTGACAGACTGCAACGACTCTTTCTACATTGAGAGTATTTTGAAACGGCTTCGAGCGTTTCGAAACGGGTAGCTACAGAACTGCATTTATGGTGGGAATTAAGTTCTCAACGGCTCCAATTTGATCCCAACGGCTAGTAACGGCTACAAACTCAACTGGGAGTACAAAAGGGACCTCCAAGTATCAAGAGAAGACTAATGCTCATATTGTCAAACATCAAATGATCAAAAAGTGTCTTAGTGCTTAAATTGTCAATTCTTGTATAGACAAACACTAGTGAGCCAAAATTGTCAAATTTGCTCAAGTGTTTTAGGTTTTGGGTGAGTGCTTAATTGTGCAAACAAACACCTATTAGAGGGTTTTAAGTTTGCTTTATTTATCTCTTTGTAAAGAGGGTGTTGATCAAGGCTTTGGGTAGAAGCTTGATCGGTTGTAAGGGTTTCCTCCTAATCCTAGAAAAGGGGACGAATCAATTAGTGGAATTGGTTGAGAAATCCTTAGTGGGAAGCTAAGGTAGTGGATGTAGACCTTGGTTAGAAGGTTGAACCACTATAAATCATTGTGTCAATTTTCATTTTAGCTTCCTAAACCCTTCTACCCAAAAATCCACCTCTCCACCACTTGGTGAGCTAAATTGGTTGATCGAATCGAGCCCCACACATCTCAACATATGTACTACGGATCGGAGGGATCATCAGTTTTTGAAAATCGAGTCTGTTCAGAGGAAGAGAGCGAGAATCGGAAGGAGAATCAACTGATACCATGTTAGTTTTTTGATTCTTGATTTAGGTTTTCACGATAAAAGGGAGAAGAGAAACGGGTAAAGAAAAGAGAATTTATTATTATTGAATTGAATGAATAAAATTAGTTTACAAAAATATTTAAAGCCTTAATATAGAATAAAAGAAACTGATTAAAGAAGATTAACCACCTAACTAATTACAGCTAATCACAACTATATACAACTTAGCTAAATAATAACTCTTAACAATTCCGGCAGTGATCACGCTTCCTTTCTTGTCGTCATTTTGAATTGGGGAGCTTGTGGGTGCTGTTTGCAGGACTATTTTCTTTTTTTGTTGGCTACTTTGGGATCCTGAGTTTTGGGTTACGTTTTGGGTGCTGATACTGTCGTTGCTTTTCGATTTCTAGCTTTCTCCTTGGATTAGGAGAGGCCTTTTTGTTTTGAGAGGTAAGTTATTTCCATCACACTACAACCTTTTCCTTTGGTTAATGTTGATTGGTTCTCTTTGGGTTTCGATTTTACATTGCATTATAGATTGCTTTACAGATTGTATGAAGGGTATTGATTGAATTAATATGAATTTTGTTCGTCTTTATTTCACTTTATATCATGATTTATCCTTGTTTACAATTTATTGTATGTCAGTCATGGAATCAGTATTACGTTTGTTGGTGAAAATGATATGTATCGTTAGCTACATGGGATCTTCATGGAATCAGTATTATGTCAGTCATGGAATCAGTATGGCAAGTAATCTTAATACTCCTTTATGTCTCTCCAAAACTAATCTCCCATCTTCCTGCGATCTTCATGGGAAAGAGTTTATTGGTTGCCTCTTGGCATCTGATTTTATTGTCGCTTTTATGGCTTTTGTCCTTGTCCTTATGGCCATGGTTGTGGCTCTCGATCTCCTAGCCTTTACTGACTTGGTTTCAAATGCTATGCCACTATTTGCAGCTTTGGTGGTATTGTTTGCCCTTAATTTGTAGACCGACTTTGCTTAATGTTTCAATCTTCCTTTGGCCCTTGAAGCTGTATTGGGAGGCTGTGCACAATCTACGCAATCATAACTAAGTCATTCCGAGCAAGCCTGATCAATAGCATCGACACGAGAAGGTGAAGCTTCGATGCATGGTTGGGATGCAAGATTCGGGAGCTCTAATTTTATTCAGCTTGAAGATTGACTTAGGTTTAAAGCTACCTTTTTTGTTGTTGTTTTATATGAATCTTTATTTCATATATTGGATGCAGGCTTTGTATAGAGTATTGTTGGAGAGTTTATGTTTTCCATTCTATTTTTACAATTGATGATTTTATTTTTGAAGTGGATCATTTTCGTTACACTTTGTTGCGACTAAAAAATTTTCAGAAATACATAAGTGCCTCGGGTGTCGCCCGGAGGAACCGGGTTTTGATTGGGTTTTGAAAATTTAGTCGGATTTGTAAAAAATAGAGGAGTCGCCACCGGCCACTTAAAATGGTAGACCGGACACCGAGATAAAACCAGAGATTTTTCTTTTAAAAATGGGTTCGGGAGTCGGTTACACGCGGGGAAGGATGAGCACCCCCGTCGTGCCCGAAAATCGGTACCAAAAACATTACCGCTCAATTAATATTAAACTTCGCGAATTAAAGTGACGAATCGTATCGAAATTTGGTTATACGAGCGAGTGAATTTTAAAGGTCTTAATATTCGAGAAGGAACGCCCGAACCACCACCACTACGACTGGTACTGGCCTCGTTCGTTCCCGAATAAAAAGACGCTCGCATTGCAATTCATAAATTCGGGATGCAACTTATAAATTCATACACAGGACATAAAAATATACGAAATAAACCAAACAAAGCATACGGAAATAAAGTAAGCAAATACGCGAACGATGAGGTTTAACATTATACGCTATTTAAACCAAACATGAAACTAGACGATAAAAAAAACATGTAATCGTAAATCACGGCAACCGCATGTATTTTGGATTAAGCATACATATATGTGTAAAACACGTAAAGAAGACATGAATTAAAAAGTCAAGGAAACACTAATATGATTCGAAAGCTAAAAACATGAAGTAAGAAAAACTGAAAGGGGTTGAAACTAGACTCGGGGCAGATTTCGAGGATCGAATAAGGAAATAAACCACAAAAAAAGGTTTAAACTGTAAAAAAAAGACCAAAATTGAAGAACGTTGAATTCAGGAAGGACCGAAATGGTCATTAAACCATTCGGTGTCGATTAAAATAAAATAGGGGACGAAATTAAAAATAACTTGAAAACATGGAGGGACCTGGGACGGGATTTCCACACGCGGAAGCCCTCCCTGCGTAATTAGAGTGACACGGAAGGGCTTAAAACGCGATTAAAATAGTTTTAATTTATTAAAATACTATAAAAGGCATTTTAAAACATTATAAACCTTTTTTTTATATAGTTAACCCTAAAAAACGAGAGACCCCTCTTCTCTGTCATTTTTCCCGGTGCCGTCAGGGTTTCGGTCGCCGTTGCCGGCACCGGAACCCTAAAAAACTTTTTCCCTTCTTTTCAAAACCAAAACGCCCTTCTTTGACTATCCCCGAAACCCAAACTGAATTCCTCCGTTTGTGAAACCAAAAACCCAAAAACTTTTCTGTTTTCGCCTTAGAAACCCAAATCGAAACCCAAAAAAACGTTAGAAAAACTATTTTAGCGTTCGCTCCTCACCGACTCACCGCATGCGGTCTCGGAGGAGACCCAAGGGCTTGTCGCCGGCGAGGGAAACGAAACAATGCAAAGGTAAAACGAAAAAACAGAAATCCCTAATCTTCTTTTCTTTTTGTTTTGAAACTGCGAAATGAAAAAGAGATAATTCCTCTGTAAATCTAATGCTTGTATTGATATGAAATTATGATTACAACTTGTTCTCTCTGAAGTTTTCGAATGGTTCCTCTCTAAAAACCTCTCGAATGCTCTCTTCTCCAATCCTCTGTAATTTTGGTTTTTTCTCCTATATAACCCCAATGATATGTTAGAACAGGGGCCTTTAACTCTCTGTGCCTTGCTCTGATTGCTTTTGATCTGGTCTAGTTGACCTTTTGTTGTTTTCGTTTGTTTTTTCTGTTGCCAATGTTATTTTTGGGTATCTGATATTTGATTGTTTCCTGTTTTTCTTGGTGGTCACTCCCGAAACGGTGAGAACAAGGTCAGACACGGGCAGCGTCGTGGCGAATCTGACGGTTCGTACGCTCGACAGAGAAGCAGAAGAGTCGCATGCGTCGTTCCTACGCGCGCGTGAAAGACCCAAAAGGTCACGAGTGATGCACTGAAGGGACGCGCGTGGAGCGTGTTGCATCTCAGGATCCATCGTCATTGTTCGTTGCCCCTTCAATCCAACGGCAGAGACCGCGCGGCGCGAAGGTATTGAGAGGGGCATCTAGGGCTTCATCTGAGGCGAGCTCTGGACCGTCAGATCTAAACAGATCTGACGGCTGTGGGCTTGGCGGCGCGAGACCAAACCCTTGGGTTTCTCTCCTCATGCGATCTGCACCGTCGGATCATCCCCGATCTGACGGCTGTGGCTTGTGGCGGCTTTAGAAAAAGACATTAGGCAATTAGGGTTAGCTTAGGGTTTCTGTTTGATTGGGCTGAGAATGTATAGGCTTTTGGGTCTTATGTATGTAATGGATTATTATTTTTGGACTCTTATTATTAATCAAAGTTTATTTGGGCTTCAATTTATTTATGTTCTACTTATATCTTCATAATAATAATAATAATAATAATAATAATAATAATAATAATAATAATAATAAAGATAAATATAATAAATAATAAACATAGTAACAATAATAATAATAACAATATAGTATAAATAATAATATAACAATATGTAAATAATACTAAATAATAACAAATAATAATACTAACACATAATAAAGGATAATGTATAATAAGTGATAGTAACAAAAACAAATAGTAATAATGATAAGATAATGTTAAAAAAATATTATAGTAATGTTTAGGGTTTTTTTGGATAATATTAATAATATAAAATAATAATACTAATCCTAAAAGGCAATCACAACGATAGTAGAGAAAAACACATATGTACACATTTAAGCATTATTATTTAATTATAGTTATATCTAATATGTCACATGCACTTAATAACACTCATAATAGTGAGGTAATAATATGTATGACATATATATATATATATATATATATATATATATATATATATATATATATATATATATTCAATTTTATAATAGCCCAATATAAGCCCATTGACAACACAAACTTAAAGGGGTCTGAGGTCCGGACAAAATTAGTGATTACACACTTTTCTTAAGTATGGAATGGATCTTTTTAGATACACTTAAAGTTTGTCGATTTCAATGGGAAATATGCTTACACAGTTTCATCTCGACGCGGACTCCATTGCTAATTGACTTATTTTTTAATCTAAATCCTTTTTATTCAATTTATGTTCCTTAATGAACATAACAGTCTCCATTTATCATTCAAAGTTCTCCATCAATTTGTGGGACATGTCCATTACTCACTTTAAATTATATAATTAGTTTACTAAAGCCGAAGTGTGGGAGGCTGTCAACTCGGCCGATGGATCAAGAGCACCCGGTCCGGACGGTTTTAACTTGGATTTTTTCAAAAAGTTTTGGAAGACTATCAAAGCTGGAATAATGAAGTTGTGCTCGGATTTTTTCAATGGTAATCTGGACATGAGTAGGATTAACCATTCCTTCATTTCACTGATTCCAAAAAAACAAGGGGATGTTGATGTTGATGATTATAGACCTATATCTTTGGTGGGTAGCCTTTATAAAATTGTGGCTCGCATTTTGGCTAGGAGATTGGTTGCTCTGGTTAATGACGTGGTTGGTAACAGTCAATTTGCGTTCATTCCGGGTAAGCAGATAATGGATTGTGCTCTTATAGCAAATGAACTTGTGGACGATTTGGAAAGAAGGAAATCTGAAGCTGTAGTGTTTAAATCCGATTTCAGAAAAGCGTATGACTCTGTAGATTGGGAGTTCTTAGATCTCATTATGAGGAAAATGGGTTTTGGCACAAAATGGAGACGATAGATATTTCAGTGCATTTCAACTCCGAAAATTTCTGTCCTAATTAATGGATTCCCTACTAGACCTTTCGAGATCAAACGAGGATTGCGACAAGGTTGCCCATTGTCGCCTCTGCTTTTTAATCTAGTTGGAGAAGCATTAAGTGGGTTAATCAGGAAAGCTGATGATATTGGATTGATTTCTGGTGTTGAAGTGGGGAGAAGTAATCTTACAGTTTCGCATATCCAGTTCGCGGACGATCTGGTATTATTCATCAAAGCGAAAAAAGAAATGGTGCTGAATGTCAAGAGATTATTAAACATTTTTCAAGTGGCAGCAGGTTTAAGTTTCAATCTACAAAAAACCAAAATTTATGGAATCAATGTTCAAGATCAGTGTTTAAAAGAATGGGCTGACAGTATCAATTGCTCCACCGATGTGTTTCCGACTAAATATTTAGGATTACCTTTGGGGCAGGTCAGAAACTCTATGGAATTGTGGAAGCCAGTAATGGACAAAGTCTTATCTCGGATGGATGGGTGGAAAGGTAAGCTTCTATCGCTTGGTGGCAGGATAGCTTTAGTGAAGTCAGTCCTTACCAATTTACATGTGTATTACCTTTCGATCTTTAAGATGCCAGCTTCAGCTGCCACTAAACTTAACAGAGCCATAACAAGTTTCATTTGGGGAGGTAAAAATGCAAAATCAATCAAATGGGTTAAATAGGAAAATGTATGCAAACCGTACATGAATGGAGGCTTAGGGATAGTTGATATGAGAACAAAAAATCGATCGTTATTAAATAAATGGATTTGGAGGTTCGGAATTGAAAATGATGCTTTGTGGAAGAAGGTGATGGTTGCTAAGTATGGGTACGACAGTTGTTCGTTGCTGCCCCAGCAAGTCTCGCGCAGAAATTGCTCATGGGTATGGCGTAATATAGTTAATCTCGTTTATGAAGGTAATGATGAATTCACAAAGAATATTAGATGTTGTGTGGGAGATGGTAAATCAGTGGACTTTTGGAATGACTTCTGGACTGAAGTGCCTTCACTGCGGTTGGCTTTTCCACGCATATATGCTATGGCAGTAAAAAAGTCGGGGAAGCTGGTAGATTTTGGCGAGAAATTAAATGGGATTGGGAGTTGGAACATTGAAAGCAGAAGACTACTGTTTGAATGGGAAGTTCCCTTGTGGGACAATTTCTTAGATGTTATCAATCGAGCTGCGAACAGGCAATATTCAGTGGATAGTTTGAAATGGGTGGGTGCTTCGAACGGGTTATACTCCTCTAAAAGTTACTGTGAGCAAGTTACAAAGGATGGGCGTGAAGACGAAATTTTCTGAAAATCAGTGTGGGCGGGGCTGGCCCCTCCTAAGGTAGAAGCATTCGTGTGGAAAGCAGTGCAGCAAAGAATCCCTACAATGGATGAATTGGCAAAAAGGGGAGTGGCAAACTTGGGGTCGTTGATGTGTGTGTTTTGCAGGATTGAGGAAGAATCAGTGAATCACATTACATGTCATTGTAAAATGGTGTGGCGAGTATGGCAAAAATGGTGCTCGTTGTGGAATGTTAACCTCGTTTTTCCTGGTACGTTAAAATCTTTGCTAATTGTGTGAAATAATCAATGCATTAGAAAAGGGGCTAAATCCTTGTGGCAACTCTCATTTTTCGGATTAGTGTGGACATGCTGGATATGTAGAAATAATTGTAGATTCAATAACAAAAGCTTCAGTGTTGAACAAATTTTTGATCTCGCAAGCTTGCGAATTGGGATTTGGTTCAAGAGCAAATGGTTGTCGGTAGTTCCTTCCTTAGCTGGTTTTGTTAGATGCTCGAATGATGTCTCTGTTCCTATGATGCAAATGAAAAGACAGGTTGTTGATTCTTGGATTCGACCGGCTGTTGGCACTCTGAAATTTAATGTTGATGCTGCTGTGAATGGAAGCTACAGCCCTGCCGGCATTTGTGGAATTCTCAGAGACCACGTTGGTTGCACTTTTGGGAGGCTCTCAATAAACATAGGTATGGTCGATCCAACTTTTGCAGAACTGTGTAGTATTTTAGAAGCGTGCAAATTGTTCGGTGAATCGGAATGGAGAAAGTTCTATTTACTGAAAATTGAATCGGATAGCATGCTTGTTGTGTCCTGGATTAATGCCCCTATTGCTGTCCCCAATAGTTTTAAGGAAATAGTTAAGAAAATTAGAGGGTGGAAAGATATGTGCAGATGGAGAATTGGTTTCGAATACAGAGAAAGTAGTGGCTTAGCTCATATGTTGGCTAAACAAGGAGTTGCCAGAGGTTCAGACTTGGTGTGGTTCAAAAAAATCAATGCAATGACAGTAAACTAGTGAAGAATTGGCATTCCAGGTGCTTGATGTCAATTAAGGGCAGTTTCGATCATGCTTTTTGTACTTGTTATTTGGTTGCTGTGAGATGTAATAGATGTGATTTGGAATGTTCCTGCAAATTGTGATTCCAAATCCAAGGTGATTAATGGTAGGGAATATAGGGGTAAAGTGTGATTGTTCAACATCGAGGTGGTGCACTCTTTTTCCTCCAAAATAGGTTTAGGGAGGTTTTTTAATGAGGCACCTATCGATTTAGGGAGCTTTATTCATGAATAAAATTATTCAGTTACCTTTCAAAAAAAAATTATATAATTAACTCTGGTTAGATTAAAATTTAGGCATAATTCAAATTAGGATGAGTCTACCATGTGCGACGAACATTGATGAACATCGATGAATGCCATTAATTTTTTTTAAAATTTTAAAAATCTAAAGGACTAAAATTATAATTAAAATTATCTCTTAAAAAATAAAAATCAAATTTAATAGTTACTTTATAATATTATTTAATAAACAACTAAACAATTATGAAATAATCTTATGTATCAGTATAATGGACTTGATTACAGTTCTTCTCAACATCATCGGAGAGTAGAAATATGGTTTGTCCTCGACATCGGCATCGGAGAGTAGAAATATGTTTTGTCCTCGATAGCGATATCCACCATAGTTATCTCATCGTCGAGTTCCTGAATCCAGGTGATGCCTGATCGTGCCGGATTTTCTTCATAAAGGCTGCTGCTGCATTGGTTTCTTTGAATAGTGGCTGTAACAGATCAAACTTCAACCAGCGGCAGTTGAACTAACGACAGCTTTGTCAATGGTTTATTCAACCAAATTTTGTACGTCAATTGTTGCGGTTGTGTTCACAACATCGTAGCATCACAATGGCATAACCTTGACATCATCATTTTGTTCAACTGTGAAACAAAAAGACACAAAAATACGATAGTAAACCCAACTGTCATATCATTATAACAAGTTTAGACATTGATTCTTTGCAGATCCACAACTCGGTTACATTGCGGCTGGAGCAACTGCCCATGGCTGTCCAAAACTAACAGCATAACAACATAAGATGCAGAAGATTATAAAGTAACTATTAAATTTCTATTTTTTAAGAGATTGATTTTGTTAAGGTTTAGGAGAATTGGGTATATTTGATTCTAACTTATTAAAAAATATTATAAAGTAACTATTAAATTTATTTTTTTATTTTTTTAAAAGATAATTTTAATTATAATTTTAGTCCTTTAAATTTAAAAAAAAATTAATGGTGTTCATCGGTGTTCATCGTTAGTGGTGTTCATCAATGTTCGTCACCCGTTGTAGAATTTTCTTTCAAATTATTGTATATCCATTGGGCTTATGGATATATATGCTAAATTTGGTTTGAATTTGTCGTTGATTAGAGTTAATTTAATCTTAAAATTTAGGTGCTAAATTTTGTTTGAATTTATCCTTGATTAGAGTTAATTCAAACTTTAATTTAGATGTCATTGTCTTAATATTTTCCTTAATTCTCTTTATGGTTAATTCAAACCCTAATTTAGATGCCAAATCTGGTATGGATTTATTCTTGATTAAAGTTCATTCAAATTTGGTTATAAATGCTAAATTTGAATTGGATTTATCTTTGATTAGAGTTAATTCATTTTTGAATCTAGAGGCTAATTTAGGTTTGAATTTATCCCTGATTAAAGTTAGTCCAAACTTTAATTTAGATGTGGTGAAGGAGAGGAGTTAAGCAAAGTCACCCAAAATTAGGTTAGGGGGTTTTTTAACGAGGCCTAAGTCGATGTTGTAACAGCGATAATCGTATAAATAAAAGCTACCAAGTGTTTCAAAAAAATAAATCTGAAATTAGGTGATAAAATTGGATTAGATTTGTCCTCGTTTAAAGTAAATTCAATTTTGATTTTAGATGCTAATTTTGGATTGGATTCTCTTGTTTATAGTTATTTCAATTCTGCAATTAGATTCCATCACCTTAATTTTCTCCTTAAATATCGCCCTGGTAAATTCAAATCTAAATTTAGATACTAAAATTGGATCAGGTTTATCCTTGATTAGTGATCAATCAATCTTGAATTTGGATGCTAAATTTGGATTAGTTTTATCTTTGATTACAATTAACTTAAATTTGAATCTCGATGCTAATTTTGAATCAAAATTATCCTTGGTTAGAGTTAAATCATCATTTAATTTAGATGTCATCTTCTTAATATTCTCCTTAATCCTCTCTTTGGTAACAATACGATTTGAATCCAATTCAAATTTTCCCTTAATTAGCACCGATTTTATCTTTACCCTAAGCTTTAAAGCTTTTCATTTTGGTGTAGTCTATCTTCCCTCTATATTCAAATGTGGATACAAAACTCTACACCTTTATATTCTCGTTGTTTATTCCCCCACAAGACTCATTCGCGTCCATTCTTCCTTTGCTATATTTAGATTATTCGTCATTCGAACCAATGGCTCCCGACTCAATTCTTCAATGACTGGGTGATCGTAACTTCATCACTGAGAAACAAGGGGTGGTTTTCACTCCTTAAGTCAATTGGGAATCCCCAGAGGATTGTGATTTGTCTCTTATCGGCAAGGTCATCACGTATAAGACAATAGACGATACTGCTTTGATACGTGTCTTTCGTGCGGTGTGGAAAAATGATAAGGTGCTCTCGATCTCTGAATTGAAGCCCAACTTCTTTCTGATCAAATTCTCTTCAACAACAAAGCGTAATGACACCCTTAAGAGATAACATTGGACCTTTAAGAAGGACTGACTTTCCATTCTCCCTTTGGATCCTTAATGCTCAATAGATGAATATTCCCTTACTAATATGTGTATTTGGGTCCGTATTCATCGCATCCCGATTATTTTGATGGTTGATGATATTGGCCAATCTCTCAGATCTTGCACTGAAACCTTTTTTGGGACAAATACTCGAATTATGGATGACAACATGGGAGATTTCCTCCGGGTTTGGGTAATCTTGGATACTATAAAACCAATCCATCGATGTGTGGCAAAGGGTGTTTCTAGGGCCACACTGAAATTATGCCCTCTTTAATAAGAACGAATTCCCTTGATTTGCCATGGCTGCGGAATCATCGGTCATCCGACCTCCTCTTACCTAATGGTTAAGGTTGATTCTTCCTCTAAGTTCTAATATAGGTTACGTGTCGATCCTCCTAAACCTCAAGGGGGAACCTCATGGTCGAGAGGTAGAATCCGTTACCATGATGTTGTGGCACCTTCAAGTGTGCCAAGTAACGACACCGATGTGGAAGAGAATACTCCAATGGCTAAAAATGATGAAGTATTGGTGGATGTTGATTCGGCCAGTACTGATCATGAGCGCGACCGCAATTGTTTCCATCGCTACAATCTCTATGCTTGGACTGGATTCGGGGGTCACAACCAACTCGGCTGAGACCTTCCTTGTTGCGCCAACAATCGTGACATCTCCTGTTGTGACGCAACCAACAACGGCCCTCCCGCTCATGCTGCTGCGAAAGTTGATGCTGCAACAGTCAAACCTGCTATTCCCAAAACTACGCATGGTGCTTTGGCTAAAGCCCAGGTTTTGGTGGCTGATGTGTAACCCCCTAGACTCGCCTATGCGTTACAACGGATCTTAGAAAGTTACATTAGGGTCACAAGAGCGACCCACAGTAAAAATACACATAAAAACATTTTTTTAAACACTTCTTAAACTATAAAATCAACTTCTGTTTAAAATGTCATTTCGGGAAGTCATTTAAACACGTAAAAATAATTTCAAAAAGTGTTTTACAAATACTGTCATAAAACAATACATGACATACATGCCCACTAACTATACAATACCGTACTCCAAAGACAACGCCGAGACAACTCCGAACACTGCTGTCAACCATTATACCATGATATATTCTTTTAACCTGCGATAGTAAAAACAGCGTGAGCTTGGAAAAGCTCAGTAATACAGAACTACCAAAAGATGCAATAACCTCATGCAGATATATGATAGGCATAACATTTTCATAATGTTCCACGTAGTAACAATCTCTATTTCTGTTCTACTATTTCGAGGTTGCATCATACTCGAGAATAACGATATTTGTTCTTTATTCAAACATCAAGAATTAGACGGGAATTATATAGGCTGGTAACATACGAGGTAGGAAACAGAGAGCTTAGTGTCTAGTGTGTTCCAACGGTGCAACGTTAATGCATGAAATGTAACAATGCAATAAACATTTTTATTTAAAATACATTTGTTTCAAGTAGCCGTAAAGTTCATTTTAATTCTATATTTACCCTCCCACCATACTCCAGTATATAGTTTCCCCAGTGCAGTATCATGTACAGGCATTAACCCAAGCCCATTGGGCGTGGGTACCATCCTAAGGATATACCTTAGAATACGGGCGGCCCTTGCCGAAGCATAGGAACCGATAACGGGCGGACCTGACCGAAGCCTAGGAACTGAAAACGGGCGGACCTGGTCGAAGCCCAGGATCCGAAAACGGGCAGACCTAGCCGAAGCTTAGGATCCGAATACGAGCGGACTTACCAGCTGGATCAGGGCTGAGCCGACGGTAACTTCATCTCATAACCCAAGTACCCCAGTGAATCAAATCATCAATAGTTCATTAATCAAATAACTGTATTTTAGTAATACATTATCCATATAGCATGCTTGTCATATCGGGTGCATAGGCATATCAGAAATACAGTACGATCATGTTTAATTATAAAACATGCCATGTTCATGTAAGTTCCAGTATGTCAATAATGTGCACGTGATCGATATTATAACATGTAAATCAGTATGCAAAAACAGTCGTGTGGCACACATGGAACACACTAGGTGGAACAGTTTTTTTCTTGGAGATACTTGGCATTTACGGAAGAGAACACATTAAACTTTTGACAATTTGAATGGATTTTTGAAACGAGGCCCCTATTAAAGGGGGTTCGTACCAACGGTTCAAACCAGATATTCAAGAGACGATACATCAAGATCTTTGAGAGTTTTGGCATATCATGGGTGATTTAGTCATTTAAGCCTACAAGGGCATCATGGTCATTTTATCATACATGGGCATTTTGGTAATTTATACCGACAATGCATACACAATGGCTCGAGAATTCTATTTGCTCATTAGGTTTCCAACCAGGCATTCAGAGATTTCTATGTCAAGATCTTTCTCGATATCGGATACATTCAAGGCTAGTTTGATTACTTTGGCTAACGAGGACATTTTGGTCATTTAACTATCAGTGGTGATTTTGTAATTTAGCCCAGTAATGGTGAAATGACGATTTACAAAATTTAAGATTTCCAGAAGTTTATCGAGCCTCTAAAACCAATCGAACTAACGTGTCCCAATCTCACAGTACTAACCAACCTTCTGATGTAAGCACTTCACGGGTATCATTTCCAAATATTGATTGTATCGTGTATATGAAAGGTTGCCTTCACATTTCACCACGAGACTTGCCACGGAGTAGTCGAACTAATACTCTGTGCGGAAAAACTTCCATCCTTATATTAATATCAGGAGTGATTGACGTACATGAGTCATGCTTCAACCTATAAGGGCATTTCAGTCATTTTTAGCTTTATTGACATTTCTCGAATTTCATCAAAGGCAATTTACTTATTTCAGTCAAGGGGGTATTTCAGTCATTTTTAGCTCAGGATATCTATCATTCTTGACAATCAAACCATTTATAGTATTTCAATCATTTAAGTACTCGTGGGTGTTTCAACCATTCAAGAAATTTCGGTACCCTCCAACCATTTCATTCATTTCAGACTCAAGGGTATGTCCATCCTTCCAGTTAATTTGCAAACTTGGGTGTCTGAAGATACTTCAGCCTTCTTGGTCACTACGATCATTATGATTAATTTGACCATAACAATATTTCCAATACTTTTAGTTATTACAATCAATTCAATATTTTGAGCCACTTGATTTATTCAGAGGTATAGATAGTTTCCCGTGAATTTATATTCGGAGATTCATTCCAAAATCAAAGAAACCCAACACCTTACAATCTCGAAGGTTTAAATCTTGTTACCATAACTGTCCAAGTAGATCGAGGTTTTTAGATGAATCGGGTTGTTTTACCATATCCAGTATAAATTTCTAGATCGCTTCAAATTCCAAGGGTATTTTCGTAATTTCATATCCAAATATTTTTAGCATTTAATCACTTGACATTAATAATCAAGTTTGAGGATTAGCCGCCTTATTAATTAATTTATTGAACTTCACATCCTTACATTTATTAACTTCCTCATTCGAACATTTCGATCTTTTCTAGGTTATCGTACTCAATTTCATATCAGGTTTGGCTTAAGCAGGATTAACAACACTCTTTATCATATTCATGCATGCATTAACCGAATACCAACATGTTCATAAAGCATACTAGAGGTAGTAGTGTATTACCTTTAATACTTGTTATATCGGTCGACCATGATACTCTGTTTGATCACTCTCAAACCTGAATGCGACATCCTTAACATCCCGAATACAAGAAACTTCGAATACCTTCAATCACACAAATTCCAATTTCAGTCCTTATTCACATTGCTCATGATTGATTATTAAAATACATAAGCAGCCTCGAGTTCAAGGTCCAATTCGGAGGCTTTCTGGTTAGAATTTTACGAAACGAGCTTCAAAATCGGACTCAGGACGTCGAAAAACATAAAATAGGGCTTTTCGGGCGAGTTGACTCACTGGTCCAGAGGCTGACTCGGCGAGTTGACTCACTGGGTTGACTCAGGCGAGTTGACTCACTGGGTTGACTCGGGCGAGTTGACTCACAGGGTTGACTCGGTCAATGGGTCAAACTCGGGCCGGGTTCGGGTCAACTCGGGTCGGGTTTGGGTCGGGCAGACGGGTCGGGGCTTGGTACGGTTTGGGCTCAAACTGAGTTTGGCCGGTTCAGACCAGTTTAGACCGGGTTGAACCCGGTTCACTTACCAAGTATTTAAGCTTACCGGCCGGTCGCCGGAGACGCCCTTGGCCGCGATTTTACCAGAAAAAGATAGATCATCAATCTAACATTTAAACCCATA
The DNA here is from genome assembly GCA_958450335.1 of Hibiscus tridactylites. Lineage (NCBI taxonomy): Eukaryota > Viridiplantae > Streptophyta > Magnoliopsida > Malvales > Malvaceae > Hibiscus > Hibiscus tridactylites. The sequence continues at coordinate 43,553,949 of OY288274.1, read as the reverse complement.
TGCCACTAATACAAAAATAAACCGGAATTTCGACGGATCTTACCCTGGAAATTCGAAACCCGCAGGAAACGTATGGTACTCCGATGAAGGCTTTCCCGGCGACAAAACGTCAGGTGCTTAGAGGGGTTTTTCTCGCCTCCACACGGATAGCATGTCTGGACGTTCGATGCGCTTCGTCGACGGCGGAGATGGTCGGAAACGGAGGGGAGAAGAAGGAAAAGCTTAGGGTGTTTCGACGGAACTTTTCCCCACGGCAGACGGCTCGGGCAGGCGCGTGGCTGACGGCGCTGGGCTCGGAACTGGTCGGCACACACGCCGGTGGTGGCGGTGTCTCGCACGGCGGAGCGGTGAGGGGAGGGCAACGGTGGTCAGATGGGGGTTGGTAGGAGTGTTTCGGTGAAGTCTCTAGAAGGGAAAAAATCGAGCATTTAATTTTTCCTTGGTAGGTGGAGGGGCATATCAGATTTAATTACCCAAGGCAAGGAACAAAATATGGTTCAAAATGAAACTAGTAGAACTCAAAAACTAAGAGCCATTAGCTCAGATGGTTGGGTCACGGCTATGGTTACCTTGGGTCGTGGTTTCAATTCCCACGGCAAGCAACCTTCATCTTTTATTATTTTTTTCATCATCATTCATTTTTCTTGGGGTGTTACATGATGAGACTTTGGAACATGTGTCCTTTGTACTTGTGGATGGCCCGGTCTTAGTTGCTGATTTTGCGGTTGAGGAAGGCAAAGTGGCCTCTGCTATTTTTGCTTTTGAAGGCACAAAGGGCAAGGTTACTTCAGACAAGTCTAAATCAGCCCCAAAGTTGTCCGATTTTGATGCTTGGATAGCTACGCGTCCATGCTCCACCATGACTACAAAATACAAATAGCAAGAACCAGTTACTCATTTTCCAAATAGAGGTTCCACTCTCATTGAAGCTGTCAAAGCAAAGCGACAACATTCTTCATCACTTTCTAATTTTTGAGATTTTAAACACTCTACAATTGGGATGAGTAGCGTCAAAAACTCTTTGGCGGAGGTTGATACTCAACCCAGCCGAGAAAAATAAAGCTCATGTATTGGAACTACCAAGGTCTTGGTAAGCCTCAGGCAGTTCAGTCATTAGGGCAGTTTGTTTCTCGTTTTCATCCTAATGTTGTTTTCTTAGTGAAACTCGTTTGAATAATTTTAGTAATAATAGATTAAAGTTAGCTTTAAATATGCATGGTTGTATCAATGTAGATAGAAATCGCGATTGTTCGGGGGTCTTATGCTCCTTTGGAATTATAATATTACCGTTGATTTGGTCTCGTACTCTACTCGTCATATTGATATTATTATTCATACGGGTCTTGACCAATTTCACTTCTCCGGTATCTATGGTTACACTGACACAAACAAAAACATAAAACTTGGGAATTAATTGATACATTAAGCTCCTGATCGCTTTTCCCTTGGCTAATCGGGGGAAATCTTAATGAAATCCTTTCCGATAATGAAAAACAGTGAGGTTGTCGATGTGCTCGTTCACAAATTGATAGCTTTAGGGATTGCTTATCTCAGAATCACTTGTTTGACTGTAAACCCACTAGAGGTTGGTTCACTTGGTCTAAATTCGGTCCACATGCCTCGCCTATCCTTGAGCGGCTCGATCATTTTGTGGCTTAACACTTACCCTGGACATCGTGCTGTATCAGAGTATAACGCGGAATCATATCATTGTGTCATCCTTATGGAGAGGTCTCTCGTCTCGTGTGAACCAAGGACACTCGAAATGACCATTTTCGGTTCGAGAATTACTGGGCTCATGATGCCAATTGTGTGTCAACGGTTCAATGAGCCTAGGCAGTTGCTTATGGTTCGACCGTTAATAAGATTCAGGCTATTGGGGATTGCCTCAAGACCTGGCAAGACCAACGACGCATGGAATCTATCCATCGTATCACCAAATCGAACAAACAAATTAATTCTTGCATGTGTGGTTGTCTTTTTAAGGCTGATCTGGAGGTCATTCTAGCGGCTAAATCCAAACTTCGACATCTTTTTAATATCAGAGAAGCTTATTGGGCTCAACGTTCCCGAATTACTTGGCTTTCACAGGGGGTAAGAATACGTTCTTTTTTCCATGCTTGTGCATCGAGAAGAAGAAAGAAGAATCATATTAAAGTTATGCTTAACCACAACAATGTATGGAAGAGAGGTATGGATAAAATTATGAGAGTTGTCACATATTACTTTTAGAATTTATACACCTCTTCTAATCCGATTATGGCCTCTTTAATCCTTGACAATATTATTTCATCAGTTACACCTGACATGAATAAGGCTTTAACTAGGCCATTCACTGCGGATGAAGTCGTTTTTGCCTTTCGGGATATAAATCCCAAGAAAGCTTGGGTATTGACAGTCTCCCAAGCAGCTTTTCTCGGCATCATTTGGATACGGTCGGCCTGGATGTCGTTAAGCTTTGTTTGGACTTCCTTAAAGGGGATGCGAACATGGCCTTAGTAAACCAAACAATCATGGTCCTAATACCAAATGTGGTCGAGCCTACCTCTATGCGTCAACTTAAGCCCATCAGTCTTTGCACTGTTATTTATAAAATCGTTGCAAAAGTGCTTGTCAATCACATGAAACCTGTGATGCCCTCTTGCATTAGCGGAAACCAGGTGGCTTTTTTCCGAGGAAGGAGTATCACAGACAATATTCTGATGGCTCATGAACTGGTGCACTCCCTTAACTCCAATAGTAGTGGTCTCTTTCAACGTGACGCTCTAAAACTTGATATGGAAAAGGCATTTGATTGGGGTGAATGGTCTTTCATCTAGAGTGTTATGTTAAAAATGGGATTTGATGTGGTGTGGACAGATATCCTTATGCGTTGTATCTCATCATTATCCTTTATGCCCTGGGTCAATGGCTCGCTTTCACCGGTTTTCTATCCTCAGCAGGGATTAAGGCAAGGGGACCTCTTCCCCCTTTTTGTTTCTCATTTACACTCAAGATCTCACAGCCACACTCACCGTTGAATAGTGGGCGGGGCATCTTCATGAACTCTGCGCAAGTTGCTATGGGACTCGGGTGAATCATCTGCTTTTTGTTGATGATAGTATGATTTTTATTCAAAATAATATTCAGGAAGCTACACGAGTTAAAGAAATCCATCACACCTATGCTTTCTCTTCGGGGCAAGCGGTTAATTTCGAGAAATCTACCATATTCTTTAGTCTCCACATCCCTCATAGCCATAAGCAAGATGTCCATGATATCCTTCATATCTGGGAGGTAAACGGTTTTGGTATTTATCTAGGCATTCCTCTTTTGATTGGGAAAAATAAAACGGCTGCCCTAAAATTTACTCAAGACAAAGTGAACTCGTGTATGGCTAGTTGGAACAATCATCATCTCTCGTTTAGCAGCCGAGAGGTATTCGTCAAATCGGTAGTTCAGCCTATGCCTTAGTACGTCATGTCCTGCTACTTGTTGCCTCAGAACCTTATTGATGATATGACTAAATATGTGTGATGTTACTGGTGATCAGGTCAAAACAATAAACAAGGCTGGCCTATGATTGCTTGGGACTCTGTTTGTGCCCCCAAGATTTTCGGTGGCATTGGCTTTCGTGATATGCATCTCTTTAGTGTTTCTTTGTTGGGAAAACAAATTTAGCGTATAGTCCATGAGCCTAATTCACTGTTATCTCGTGTCTACATGTCACAATACTTTTCTTTCGGGAATATATTTGATGACGGGTCCAACATGAAAGCATCATTCGCCTAGAAAGGTCTATACCAAGCCATGCGTAAATTGCAATTTGGGTTCTTCTAGAGGCTGGTTATCAATAGCAAAATCCGCGTGCACTCGGATAACTAGGGTGGTGCGTCTACAATCAATTTGTATGGTGATTACACGAATAATGATAAACTGCATATTTGTTGTCGTGACTTTATGCGACGTGGGCAGCCATCTTGGGATGAGGCTAAAGTTCGTCATTACTTTGATTAGGACGATGCCAACACAATCCTCCATGTACTTATTATCAATGACAACCACGACATGGTTCTTTAGAGTAACCATGATTCCGACATCTACTTGGTTAGGCTCAGATATTTGTTCTTGCAGAGACAGTCTGCCCCTTTAAATCGACCCTTGTGTATTTGGAAGATTATCTCCAAGTTGCCAGTTATTCTTAAGATTCGGACATTTGGTTGGCGTTTAGTTCATGATTCCCTGATGACTTTTCAAAGACTTCAGACGAAAAACTTGGCCCTTGGCTCATGCCCTCTCTACCACTTGGCCTAGAAATGACAATTCATGTCGTAAGCGACTGCCCGGGTTCATCTGAAGCTCTATGTTTGGCTGGATTGCCACATGGCCTTATTTTCAGCCGCACCACATCTATGCTCTCGTGGCTTGAGAAGGGGGCTTTCATGCTCCCATGTAGCACCTTTGCCTTGTTTCTTACAGTTCTTTGAATTTATGGAATCGTAGGAATGATTGGGTTCATAACGATCGCCTTCATCCCCCTTGGCTCACAATGCTCAACCCTTAAAGCCTTATCTGCAACTACGCAGCTGCCACGTCGACCAACTCTGCTACGATGCCACCAAACGATGACCCGGTGTTCGCGAATCAAAGTTGGCGCCCTCCTTCGGCCGGGACTATAAATATCAATACCGATGGCACCTTCCTTCCGACTTGAAAGGATGTTGCCATTGGAGTTATTGCGAGAGATGATAAAGGTGTTGTCCTTGGTGGGTTAGCCCAACACTCGGCTGGTTGCATGAGTGAAACTATGGTCGAACTTCAAGTGGTTATTGCCAACATTCAGCTTGGTCATGATAGAGGTTGGTCTAATGTTGTCATTGAAACTGATTCCACCATTGTGGCTAATAAATTGAATCGACAAGAGATGATTTATCGATGCTTAGGCCTCATTTTGTTAATGCTCACCTTTTGTTGGATGGTTCTAATGGTTTTTGCATTCAGTTTGTTTCTGGGGCGGTTAAATTTGTTGCCCATCTGCTAGGCTCTAAGGCCCTGCAGTCTTTGTCCTCTACTTTTTTTATTCGGCTTACCTCGACTACAGTTCATTCTATTTTAACTAATGAGATTCATTATCATTTCTTTTAATAAATTTAGAGTACTCTTTTCCCCTTAGGTGGCCTCCGCCGGTCTTTGGCCATTGGTGACTTTAGAAGGAGTTTTAACGAGGCCCACCCTTTTTCTTAAAAAAATTATATAACATATGAGTTAAATTAAAAAAATCATATTAAAGTAAAAAGAACAATACTAAGATAACATTGTTGCGACTGTTCTTGTGACTCGTTTGTGGAAAAATATACTGACGATTTAGGTTTTGTAAATCGGGGTTTTTTCATTTTAGTTTGGTCTTGGATTAGGGGTTTTTCTATTTTTAATCAAATTTCCTTTATTTGCTTAAAAATCGTTTTGGATTTGCCACCGGTCACTTTGGTAGATCAAACACCTTAAAAAGTAGACCAGAGATTCTTTTAATAAAATTCAGGTTTGGGAGTCGGTTACGTGTAGGAAAGGGTTAGCACCCCTACAACTCCCGTTATCGGTACCTCATTAATTCCACGTGGCATTTTGGCATTTCAAACATTAATCTAAATTTAATTAAATCTTTAATTGTAAAATAGATTCTATTCCGAATAGGGATATCCTTTTGTAAGAAAATACATTTTGGACGAATATAAGTTTTGAAACGTCCAAATACATTAGGACACTTCAATTTATATTCAAAATGTATCTCAACACAAAAGGTTTAATGCATGTTCAATTATTTTGTTGTTTATTTTATGTAAACCCTAATTTAGGATCCATTAATTTAATTAATTAAAATTCTACGAATATTATTAAGTTTTAGGGTTTATCAGATAATACCCAAATAATTGGGCACTACCCATGTCATGCCCTGAATCCATAATATTCCTAAATAATTGTGATTCTAATTATCTGTACTTAATTTCAATTTAATTAAACTAACTATGTGAATACCGTTTTCTAAGTTCAAATGGAACATTGAATTTCTTATTTGAATATCCATTGCTTAACATCACGTTACATTGTGATACAAACCAATTTAGGACTTTCAAACCTTAATTCAATATCCATTTATTTGCTACAATGTCCTATCATATTAAATTATTTATTTTAAGAAGCTTATGCTAAAGGCTCTACCTAGAGCAATTTAGTGATTAGGTCTTCCTAACATATATACTACATGCTTAATTTTTAAAATGTGCAAGCATACAATTAAATAAAGCAATTAAACAAAATATTAAAATAAACAATTAAACTTATTTTGGGCCAAATTGAATTAAATTGAAACTTGGGTTGTCACCTTCAAAGCTTAAACCTAAATCCTTAAAAGTTCCGGCCCAAAAATTCTTAAACCGGGTCAAACCTACGAAAAACCGGTCTACAAATCAGCCCAATTGATCAGCCCAACTTCCAAACAGTCCGAACCAAGCCCCGGGTCACCAACCGGGTTGTGGCCCCATATCCATATCCATCAAGAGAGGCGTGGATCCACTTTGACCCGGCTCCCAAAACGGTACCGTTCCATCTTGGTATAAAAGGACCATTTTTGAGTTGGAACAGTCATTTTCTCAGCTCCCACTATCTTTTCTTTCTCTTCTCTCTCTAATTCTCTAAACTCAAACACCTATTTTCCAAAATCCCTGACCCAATCTCGATCAAAACCCTATTTTTCATCCTTGTTCTTCCCTTGTTCATCTATTTTCATCGATTTAATCTTAAAAAACACAAAAATCACTCATATTCCTTGTTCCTGAAGATCAAAGTACCTATTTACTCAAGAACTAGCCAAGAACATCTTCCAAATCACACTTTGATCCTCATTCAACCAAAATCCCTTCCCCAACCTATATTTTGTTCACTAGAGATAATGTCGGTCACCGATAATCTTCTCCGATTGTCTTCTTCTTTTCTCCGATAACTGGTAACCTTTCGGTCATCTTCTCTGCTACCTTTTGTAATTTCCGGCCACCTTTCGACCAAACTCCGATCATCTTCTCTTTCTAAATTGTACTCTTCGGCCATCGTCTATGACTTTCGGCCACCATCTTCGTCATCGCCAAAACCCTAAAACTACCCAAATCATTCATTTTTATCCTAAACCTAGATCTAGTCCCCGTTTCATCATAAACGCCCCCTTCTCCCATTCCTGAGCTATCTACCCAAAACCAGTAGCCTCTTGTCTATCATTTTCGACTCTAACTAAAATCCTAGCACCCCGATCTCAACGCCGATGATACTCACGTTGACGGTGACGACAAGATAAATTCTCTGCCCTTTTGAATTTTTTTTATTTTTGTTCGAACCTAGTTTAGCATACAACTGATTACTCATCAATCTCTGCAAAACAAGTCTCAAGTGCTCATCATGCTCTTCTTCTGATCTTGAGTACACAAGGATGCCGTCTATGAAAACAACTACAAACCGGTCTAGATAGTCTCTTAAAACTCTGTTCATCATGTCCATGAAAGCTGCTGGTGCATTCGTGAGCCCAAACGGAATCACAAGGAACTCATAGTGACCATATCTAGTCCTAAAAGTTGTCTTTGGAACATCACACTCTTTTACCTTCAACTGATAGTACCATGATCTCAAATCTATCTTCAAAACCACTAAGGCACCCCTCATCTGATCAAACAAGTCATCTATACGAGGCAATGGATACTTGTTCTTCACTATCAACTAGTTCAACTGCCTGTAGTCGATACACATTCTCATACGTCCATCCTTCTTCTTCACAAACAACACGGGAGCACCCCAAGGCGAACTATTAGGACTAATAAAACCATGGTCTAACAACTCATGACGCTGACTTTTCAACTCTTTCGGAGCCATACGGTACGGAGCAATAGAAACTGGAGTAGACCCTGAAACAGTCTCAATCACAAACTCTGCATCTTTGTCAGGAGGCAAACCCGGTAACTCTTCTGGAAACACATTCGAAAAATCACAAATTGTTCTGACATCTTTCGGTCTAACCTCACTCATATTCGCATTCATCACATACGCTAAGTAAGCCCCAGAACCGGAATCCATCAACCTATGAGCCTCTAAAGCTGACACAACATTCGACAAGAACTTAACGTTCTCGCCTACTACCATTACCTCGTAGTCATCGGAAAGCTTCAAAGAAATTCTCTTTGTCTCAAAATCTACACTAGCTATGTTCTCAACCAACCAATCCATACCCAAGATAATATCAAAACCATAGAACGGAAGCTCCATCATATCAATCGGAAACACATGACCCTGGATCTTCAACGGACACCTCTTATACATCCGTCTAACTACAACTGTCTCACCGAAAGAACTAGTCGCATGCATCCCTACATCTAAGATCTCAACAGGTATGTCTAACTTCTTTGCAAGCTCACTCAAAATGTAAGAATGCGTAGAACTCGAATCAACTAAGGAAAGCAAAGACATAGATTGTAACTCAAAATTACCTGCTACACAGATGTGTCAACGCCCCGGTTTTGGGCTTAGGAGTTTTGGGCGTTGACCGGTTGGTCAAGGTGCTGTTCGAATCTAAAGAGGTTAAATTAGGAAAGCCTAGTTCGGGTTGCATTAAAAATATGGAAAATGTTCTAAAATCATCTTTTATTATAATTAAGTGAACTGTGAAATCAATTTTGGAAAATGAGTTTCGGAAATGTGACATTTTGGCTAGTGACCAAAATGTAATTTTCGCAAGTTTGGTGGCTGTTTTATAAAGGGTTGGAACTTTGAATCTTTAAGGAGCTATTTATCCAAAAGTGGTTTCTCCAGATTTTTCCAAGATATTTTGAGTTATAATTCTGATTTTAAAGTATATCAAAAAGGAGGGAAAAGCCATTTGGCTAATTTCATAACTAACTTCTCAATTTTCTTCTCCCATTTTCTCTCAACCCAAACACTCCATTTCCAGAGAATTGTTTCTGATTTTCTCACCTAAATCTCTCCTTTTAACTCTCTTTTGATCTCTAATCAACATATCTTCAAAACCTCTTCAATTGCTACAAGTTTCATCAAGGTTTTTCATTCCAAAAAGTGGAGAAACACAAGTTTGGAGGTAAGAACGTCCTTCTCCTCTAAACTATCAGTTCTTTACTGAAATTCCTAAGTTTTCAATCCTAAATTGAAGTTTAATTAAAGGTTTTTAAGTGTTGAATTGGATCTTGGCTTATTATGCAAGATTTTGATGATTTTTGGTGATTTTCGTTAGATCTGAGTAATATGTGATTTAAGAGGTGTTTTTGATGTTAAATGATCTCTAAAATGATGTGGAATTGAGTTTTGATTGATGCAATCCCGGATAGGTTGAGTTTCCTAAGTTTAGCTTGTGTTTTAAGGTAGTTTTTGAGGTGATCTTGGTGATCTGTTGTTGCTGGAGGTATAAGGTTGTTAATAGGTTGTTTTTAGATGTTATGTGATGTTAATGGAAGTGAGGTTTTGCTGGTTTATGGCTGGGCTTTGTTTAGAAGTGGTTTGGATGCATTTTCGGTTGTGTTTGGTGGCCGAAAATGGAGGTTGGATGAGAGCAGCGAGTTTAGGTGCTTTCATTGAAGCAATTAATGCATGATGATGCATTAATCCTCTGCTTTGATGTGTTGAAACAGGGGAGGCATCTTTGGATCCAAGATTGGTTGATCCGGAAGCTTGATTTGGTGCTTTGGCTTGAAGCAAAGTGGAAATCGGTGAGTGCATTTGTGGAAATTGGATTTTCAGCTTTAAAACCAAGGTTTGAAGGTTTTGGGAGCTTAGTCTAAGTCTAAACAACTTTGCTAAGCTCAAGTGTAAGTTTTCGGATTTTCTCTCTAGTGGTGGCCATGACTTTGATGTGTTGCAAAATGATGATTTGCATGTTTTTAATTACTGTTTTGAAAGCATGTTTTAGCATGGATTTTGCTGATGATGTAAGCCATATGTTGAAGGTAACTCTAAGTAGGAGTACCTTGCTTTTATACATTGAAACAATGTGGTTTGATGCTTTGAAATGCATGATAAAAATGGCTTGGTTTAATGCTTTAAAACAGTGGATTAAATGATGAATATGATGTATATTGGCAAGTGATGTTTTGAAAAGATTAAGGTCACTAAGGTGGTTAAAAGTCCTTGAGTGAGCCTTGTTACTTAAGATCATCAAGGTGGTTAAAAGTCCTTGGATGAGTCTTGTTGTGGACACTAAGGTGGTTAAAAGTCCTTAGGTGATCCTTTCCATGGTGTTTAAAAGTCCATGGGGGCCAAGGTGTTTAAAAGTCCTTGGGGCCAAGGTGTTTAAAAGTCCTTGGGGGTGATTCAAGCATTGGACACAAAGGTGGTTAAAAGTCCTTGTGTGGTCCTCATTCATGGTGTTTAAAAGTCCATGGCCAAGGTGTTTAAAAGTCCTTGGGGCCAAGGTGTTTAAAAGTCCTTGGGAAGTTGTTGAACTTGTTTTATGATATGAAATGTATTACTTGAGCCAATATGACATGTTAAGTATATTATGAAGCATGAGATGCTTGTTTTTAATGTTTATGTTGAAGCATGGTATTGCTTGTTTTAAGTATGCTTTTGAGCATGTGCAAGGATTGATTTTAAGCATGATTTATAAAAGGTTTTAATTGCATTATTGAATTGTTTTTAAAGAGCATTCCTCACTAAGCTTTGGCTTACGCTCTCTTCGTTTTCTTAATTCAATAATGCAGAGCATTAAAGTACCTTGAGGGGCAGCAAGAAAGGGCAAGCAATCAAGTTCAAGTAAAGCTCAATGTATGAAGGTTTTATAAGTACTTTTTAGCTTTTGGGTGATTTGGCAATGGGGGACCAATGTATATGTTTTGGGAGGTGTTTGGGACTCCCTAAGTATGTTGAATGTTGTTGAGATTGCTGGTTTTTGAATTGGAACCTTATATGCTTGTTTTGGAAGTTTGGTGTTTGATTAGCTAGCTTGTGTAGGAAGCATGCCTATAGAATTGGGGCTTTTTGCATATGATGTTGGTTTGTTGTTTTGGTGATTCCTACAAGTCTTAAATATGTTTAATTGCATGCTGGTAAAGTTTGGTGACATTTGGAGCATGTTTGAATGATTTATTGCATGAATTGGAATGCTTGTTTGCTGAAATCTGTGCAGGCGTTTCGGAACAATGTGCACCGTTTCGGAACGGGTGCCTTACATGAACCCAGGCGTCCGAAACGGTATGCACCGTTTCGAAACGGTTTGGTCTCTTCCAAGGCCATGTTTCGGAACCCGTTTCGGAACGGCCCGTGTTTCGGAACAGGGTCTACCTGTTTCGGAACGGTCGACCGTTGGGGGCTGACATTGGCAGTTAAATGTTTTGAATTGTTTACGTTTTGGTCCTGAATCTTGTTTGTTCAATTGCATGAGCTTGGGAAGTCCTTTTGAGCTGAAATTTCACAGAGAAGCATGAAACCTGATTAATTTCAAGATGGTAACTTTAATTTGGGTTAAGACCTTCTAATTATCAGAAATTACAAATTGGTCCCTAAAGTTGTAATTTGTTCAATTGGGTCCCTGTTTGATCTCTGATGTTTGTGGTCTTTGAGTATGATGTTTGTGTGATCACAATTAGGATTAATGTGCATCTAGACAAGTTTAAAAAGAAAAAAAAGGGTCGTTAATCAAGGTTGACTTTCGGGTTGACTTTGGTTTTCCCCGTGTGACTTTTTTAATTCGGGTCAACCGTCTAGGCCGGGTTAAGGGGGTTACATTTGGTGGTATCAGAGCTGAGTTTGCGAGTAATTGAATGAATGTATGCATGATTGAAGTATGTTTAGTTTGTATGCTTGTTGTTTGAAAGCATGTTTAGTGGCTTGAGATGTTGATGCAATTGAGATGTATGTTGTGATGTTGCATGTTGAGGGTACCCATTGCCAAACAAAAGCTAATGAAATGATGTTGATTTTGACTGAAATTGAGCTTGAATACTTGGATTGCTTACCTTGCTGGGCCTGACTTGTTTTATTTTGCATTGTGATTGCATGGTAAAAGTATGGCACCACGTAGAGAGTTAAGAGGTAGTGTGCGAGCTACGGCTCCCAATGAGACCGAGAATGAAGAGAATACGGGTAGTGCTGTGTTACCCCCTCCTCCGCCTGGTGGTGGTGCTGGAGGTGAGCGAGCTGAAGCTGCAGCTGGTGCTGGAGCTGCTGGACCAGAGGTTGGTCAGGGGCAAGCTATGCCTGATATGTCTATGCTGGTACAAGCTATTGCGGGTGCTTTTCGAGCAGCAGTAGCTGGAGCTCAAGGAGCTGGGCATCAGGGAGATGCTGGAGTCAGACTACCTTTGGAGCGTCTGCGCAGTCTTGGTGGGACTGAGTTCAGAGGTATGTCTGCTGAGAGTTCGGAAGCTTGGCTAGAGAGTACCAAGCGTATTTTGGGTCAGATGAGCTGCACGGATGTGCAAAAGTTGGGTTGTGTTGTGTCCTTGCTGCAGGACGATGCGTATACGTGGTGGACGACCACCATAGCTGGGATGGCTGAAGCTGATGTTTCTTGGACATTCTTTCAGAATGCGTTCAAGAGGAGATATCTTGGAGTGAGATATCTAGATGAGAAAAAGCGTGAATTCATGTCTCTTACCCAAGGGAGCATGAGTGTGGCTGAGTATGAAGTGCAGTTCGTACGGCTCAGTCAGTATGCACCGGAGCTGATACCTGATGAGCGTGAGAGGTGCGAAAGGTTCCGTTATGGCTTGGTGACGGAAGTAAAGACCTATATGTTGGCTGCTGAGTACAATGATTTTGATGTGTTGGTGAGCCGATCCAAGGACATTGAGATGAACTTGGGTTTAGCTGCGAAAGGTGCTGGAGCGAGTTCTGGCAAGAGAGCTGCTGAGTATAGTTCCGGAGGTGGACGGAACAAGAGGGGACGTGATCAGAAGTATCAGTCCTCAGCCAAGAGAGGTGGCGGTGCACCTGCTAGAGGTGGTTTTGCTAGAGCTGAACCTAGTGCTTGCTGGATATGTGGTTCGCGTGGTCACATGAAGCGTGACTGTCCTCGTGCTGTGAGGGAGGTGCAAGCTCCTGTTGCGGCAGCTGGTAATGGATGTTGGAACTGTGGTTCTGTTGATCATCTGAGGCGAGATTGTCCGAGGTTGGCTGGTGGCCAAGATCGTGCTCCTGTTGTTGCACCGCAGAGAGGTCGTGGGCGCGGCCGTGGTAATTTCCAGAGGAGAGAGGAAGGTGGTCGCGGAGTAGCTCATGTTGTGGCTATTCAGCCTGAGGGTGGAGGCCAAGCGAGGGTGTATGCTCAGCGCGAGGGAAGGAATGATGCTGATGTGATTGCAGGTACCTTTACTTTGCAATCCTTGTCATTGCTTTCTTTGATTGATTCTGGATCTACGCATTCATATATTTTGCGTGAGCATGCTGAATTGCTTGGTTTGCCTGTTGAGTCTTTGGATGTTGGTGTTCGTGTCACTAGTTCTTTTGGTGAAACTGTTGTGACTCGAAAGCTTTATAGAAGGTGTCCCTTGGTTGTTCAAGAACATGTCTTTCATGTTGATCTTATGGAGTTGCCTTTCTATGGTTTTGATGTGATCCTTGGTATGGATTGGCTTGCTGAGCATCGTGCTGTTGTGGATTGTGAGAATAAGCGGGTTTCGCTTAAGCTTGCGGAAGATTATGAAGTTGTTGTAGTTGGTGAGAATGTGAAGTTTCTTGCTAATGTTGTGTCTACCTTGGAGGCGAGTAGGATGTTGAGGCAAGGGTGCGAAGCTTATCTAGCTTTTGTGATGAATCCTAGCTCTAAGGAGTTGAGGGTGCAAGATATCAAGGTTGTGAAGGAGTTTCCTGGTGTTTTTCCTGAAGAGTTGCCTGGTTTACCTCCTAATCGCGAGGTGGAGTTTGGAATTGAGCTGTATGAGAATACAACTCCTGTGTCCATTACTCCCTATAGAATGGCACCTAAGGAGCTGAAGGAGCTGAAGACGCAGTTGCAAGAGCTGCTTGATCGTGGTTTCATCCGGCCGAGTGTGTCGCCTTGGGGTGCTCCTGTCTTGTTTGTGAAGAAGAAAGATGGCACTATGAGGATGTGCATTGATTACCGTCAGCTGAACAAGTTGACTATCAAGAATCGGTATCCTTTGCCGAGGATTGATGATCTCTTTGATCAATTTCGGGGAGATGCTGTGTTCTCTAAGATTGACTTGAGGTCAGGGTATTATCAGTTGAAGGTGAAGGATGTGGATGTGCCTAAGACAGCTTTCAGGACAAGTTATGGGCATTATGAGTTCCTTGTGATGCCGTTTGGTTTGACAAATGCTCCTGCTGCTTTCATGGACATGATGAATCGTGTGTTTCATGAATACCTGGACAAGTTCGTTGTGGTGTTCATTGATGATATCCTCGTGTACTCGCGTACTGAAGAGGAGCACGAAGAGCATTTGAGGGTTGTGCTGCAAGCTTTGTTGGAGAATCAGCTTTATGCTAAGCTGAGCAAGTGTGAGTTCTGGCTTAAGGAGGTGGTGTTTCTTGGGCATGTGGTCTCAGCTGAGGGGATTCGTGTTGATCCTCAGAAGATTGAAGCGGTGATGAACTGGAAAGTTCCTAAGTCTGTTCATGAGGTCCGTAGTTTCCTTGGCTTGGCGGGATACTACCGGAGGTTTGTGGATGGTTTTTCCAAGATTGCTGCTCCTTTGACGAAGCTGTTGCAAAAGGATGTTAAGTATGAGTGGACGGAAGCGAGACAGCAGGCTTTTGAGAAGCTGAAGGTGGCTTTGACGCAAGCTCCTATCTTGATTCAGCCTGAATCAGAGAAAGAGTTTGTGGTCTATAGTGATGCATCCTATGTTGGTTTGGGGTGTGTGCTGATGCAAGAGGGTAAGGTTGTGGCTTATGCGTCGCGGCAGTTGAAGGTGCATGAGTGCAATTATCCTACGCATGACATTGAGTTGGCTGCAGTGGTGTTTGCTCTGAAGATCTGGAGACATTATCTGTATGGTGAGAAGTATACTGTGTACACGGATCACAAGAGTTTGAGGTATCTGATGTCTCAGAAGGAGTTGAATCTTAGGCAGCGACGTTGGTTGGAGTTGCTCAAGGATTATGATCTGACGATTGAGTATCATCCTGGTAAAGCTAATGTTGTTGTGGATGCCTTGAGTAGGAAGGTAGCTGTTGAGCTGAGGGCGATGTTTGCTAGCTTGAGCATATCGCGAGATGGTGGTCTTGTTGCTGAGTTACAAGTGAAACCATCTTTGGTTCAGTTGATCAAGGAAAAGCAGTTGTTGGATGATTCCTTGGTGTCTCATGTTCAGGATATCGCGGAGGGTAGACCTTCGGATTTCTGCTTTAATGAGGATGGTGTGTTGTGTTTTGGTAGTCGGATAGTAGTGCCTGCAGATGTTGAGTTGAGGCGTGCTATTCTGACTGAAGGTCATAGTAGTCCTTTTGCTATGCACCCTGGTAGTACTAAGATGTATCGTGATCTTCGTGAAGAGAACTATTGGGTAGGTTTGAAGAAGGATGTTGCAGAGTTTGTGAGCAAGTGTTTGGTGTGTCAGCGAGTCAAGGCTGAACATCAGGTTCCTTCTGGTTTGTTGCAACCGTTGAAAATCCCTGAATGGAAGTGGGAGAGGGTTAACATGGATTTCGTATCTGGTTTGCCTTTGTCTCCATCGAAGAAGAATTCTGTTTGGGTGATTGTGGATCGCTTGACGAAGTGTGCGCATTTCTTGCCTGTGCATACTACGTTTTCTTTGGATAAGCTGGCAGAGCTGTACATTGCTGAGATAGTGAGGTTGCATGGTGTGCCTAAGTCGATTGTGTCGGATAGGGATCCGAGGTTCACGTCGCGTTTCTGGCAGTGTTTGCATCAAGCTTTGGGTACAAGGTTGCATTTCAGTACATCCTATCATCCCCAGTCGGATGGTCAGTCTGAGCGGGTTATTCAGATTTTGGAGGATATGTTGAGATGCTGCGTGATTGAGTTCCAAGGTTCTTGGGAGAAGCATCTGCCTTTGGTTGAGTTCGCTTATAACAATAGTTATCAGGCGAGTATACAGATGGCACCTTATGAGGCTCTGTATAGGAGGAAGTGTAGGACTCCTCTTTGTTGGGCTGAAACTGGTCAAAAGTTGGTTTCGATGCCTGCTTTGTTGAAAGGGACCACCGAGAAGGTGAAGCTCATTTGTGAGAGGTTGAAGGCTGCCTCTGATCGGCAAAAGTCTTACGCGGATTTGAAGCGTAAGGAGATAGAGTATGCGGTGGGTGACCGTGTGTTCTTGAAGGTTTCGCCTTGGAAGAAGGTGATGAGGTTTGGTCGGAAGGGTAAGTTGAGCCCTCGGTACATTGGACCATATGAGGTGGTTGAGCGAGTGGGTCCTGTTGCGTATCGGCTGAGGTTACCTCAGGAGTTGGAGAAGATTCATGATGTGTTCCATGTTTCTATGCTCCGAAAGTATAGATCTGATCCTTCGCATGTGATGCCTGTGGAGGATGTGGTTTTGAATCCGGATTTGACCTATGATGAGGAACCGGTGAAAGTTCTGGATTCGGATTGTAAGGTTCTTCGTGGCAAGACCATTGAGTTGGTGAAGGTGTTGTGGAAGCATCGAGGTGTTGAGGAAGCCACGTGGGAGCGGAAGGAAGACATGCTGAAGCAGTTTCCTTATCTCTTTCCTTTAGGTAAATTTCGAGGACGAAATTTCTTAAGGGGGGGAGAGTTGTAACGCCCCGGTTTTGGGCTTAGGAGTTTTGGGCGTTGACCGGTTGGTCAAGGTGCTGTTCGAATCTAAAGAGGTTAAATTAGGAAAGCCTAGTTCGGGTTGCATTAAAAATATGGGAAAATGTTCTAAAATCATCTTTTATTATAATTAAGTGAACTGTGAAATCAATTTTGGAAAATGAGTTTCGGAAATGTGACATTTTGGCTAGTGACCAAAATGTAATTTTCGCAAGTTTGGTGGCTGTTTTATAAAGGGTTGGAACTTTGAATCTTTAAGGAGCTATTTATCCAAAAGTGGTTTCTCCAGATTTTTCCAAGATATTTTGAGTTATAATTCTGATTTTAAAGTATATCAAAAAGGAGGGAAAAGCCATTTGGCTAATTTCATAACTAACTTCTCAATTTTCTTCTCCCATTTTCTCTCAACCCAAACACTCCATTTCCAGAGAATTGTTTCTGATTTTCTCACCAAAATCTCTCCTTTTAACTCTCTTTTGATCTCTAATCAACATATCTTCAAAACCTCTTCAATTGCTACAAGTTTCATCAAGGTTTTTCATTCCAAAAAGTGGAGAAACACAAGTTTGGAGGTAAGAACGTCCTTCTCCTCTAAACTATCAGTTCTTTACTGAAATTCCTAAGTTTTCAATCCTAAATTGAAGTTTAATTAAAGGTTTTTAAGTGTTGAATTGGATCTTGGCTTATTATGCAAGATTTTGATGATTTTTGGTGATTTTCGTTAGATCTGAGTAATATGTGATTTAAGAGGTGTTTTTGATGTTAAATGATCTCTAAAATGATGTGGAATTGAGTTTTGATTGATGCAATCCCGGATAGGTTGAGTTTCCTAAGTTTAGCTTGTGTTTTAAGGTAGTTTTTGAGGTGATCTTGGTGATCTGTTGTTGCTGGAGGTATAAGGTTGTTAATAGGTTGTTTTTAGATGTTATGTGATGTTAATGGAAGTGAGGTTTTGCTGGTTTATGGCTGGGCTTTGTTTAGAAGTGGTTTGGATGCATTTTCGGTTGTGTTTGGTGGCCGAAAATGGAGGTTGGATGAGAGCAGCGAGTTTAGGTGCTTTCATTGAAGCAATTAATGCATGATGATGCATTAATCCTCTGCTTTGATGTGTTGAAACAGGGGAGGCATCTTTGGATCCAAGATTGGTTGATCCGGAAGCTTGATTTGGTGCTTTGGCTTGAAGCAAAGTGGAAATCGGTGAGTGCATTTGTGGAAATTGGATTTTCAGCTTTAAAACCAAGGTTTGAAGGTTTTGGGAGCTTAGTCTAAGTCTAAACAACTTTGCTAAGCTCAAGTGTAAGTTTTCGGATTTTCTCTCTAGTGGTGGCCATGACTTTGATGTGTTGCAAAATGATGATTTGCATGTTTTTAATTACTGTTTTGAAAGCATGTTTTAGCATGGATTTTGCTGATGATGTAAGCCATATGTTGAAGGTAACTCTAAGTAGGAGTACCTTGCTTTTATACATTGAAACAATGTGGTTTGATGCTTTGAAATGCATGATAAAAATGGCTTGGTTTAATGCTTTAAAACAGTGGATTAAATGATGAATATGATGTATATTGGCAAGTGATGTTTTGAAAAGATTAAGGTCACTAAGGTGGTTAAAAGTCCTTGAGTGAGCCTTGTTACTTAAGATCATCAAGGTGGTTAAAAGTCCTTGGATGAGTCTTGTTGTGGACACTAAGGTGGTTAAAAGTCCTTAGGTGATCCTTTCCATGGTGTTTAAAAGTCCATGGGGGCCAAGGTGTTTAAAAGTCCTTGGGGCCAAGGTGTTTAAAAGTCCTTGGGGGTGATTCAAGCATTGGACACAAAGGTGGTTAAAAGTCCTTGTGTGGTCCTCATTCATGGTGTTTAAAAGTCCATGGCCAAGGTGTTTAAAAGTCCTTGGGGCCAAGGTGTTTAAAAGTCCTTGGGAAGTTGTTGAACTTGTTTTATGATATGAAATGTATTACTTGAGCCAATATGACATGTTAAGTATATTATGAAGCATGAGATGCTTGTTTTTAATGTTTATGTTGAAGCATGGTATTGCTTGTTTTAAGTATGCTTTTGAGCATGTGCAAGGATTGATTTTAAGCATGATTTATAAAAGGTTTTAATTGCATTATTGAATTGTTTTTAAAGAGCATTCCTCACTAAGCTTTGGCTTACGCTCTCTTCGTTTTCTTAATTCAATAATGCAGAGCATTAAAGTACCTTGAGGGGCAGCAAGAAAGGGCAAGCAATCAAGTTCAAGTAAAGCTCAATGTATGAAGGTTTTATAAGTACTTTTTAGCTTTTGGGTGATTTGGCAATGGGGGACCAATGTATATGTTTTGGGAGGTGTTTGGGACTCCCTAAGTATGTTGAATGTTGTTGAGATTGCTGGTTTTTGAATTGGAACCTTATATGCTTGTTTTGGAAGTTTGGTGTTTGATTAGCTAGCTTGTGTAGGAAGCATGCCTATAGAATTGGGGCTTTTTGCATATGATGTTGGTTTGTTGTTTTGGTGATTCCTACAAGTCTTAAATATGTTTAATTGCATGCTGGTAAAGTTTGGTGACATTTGGAGCATGTTTGAATGATTTATTGCATGAATTGGAATGCTTGTTTGCTGAAATCTGTGCAGGCGTTTCGGAACAATGTGCACCGTTTCGGAACGGGTGCCTTACATGAACCCAGGCGTCCGAAACGGTATGCACCGTTTCGAAACGGTTTGGTCTCTTCCAAGGCCATGTTTCGGAACCCGTTTCGGAACGGCCCGTGTTTCGGAACAGGGTCTACCTGTTTCGGAACGGTCGACCGTTGGGGGCTGACATTGGCAGTTAAATGTTTTGAATTGTTTACGTTTTGGTCCTGAATCTTGTTTGTTCAATTGCATGAGCTTGGGAAGTCCTTTTGAGCTGAAATTTCACAGAGAAGCATGAAACCTGATTAATTTCAAGATGGTAACTTTAATTTGGGTTAAGACCTTCTAATTATCAGAAATTACAAATTGGTCCCTAAAGTTGTAATTTGTTCAATTGGGTCCCTGTTTGATCTCTGATGTTTGTGGTCTTTGAGTATGATGTTTGTGTGATCACAATTAGGATTAATGTGCATCTAGACAAGTTTAAAAAGAAAAAAAGGGTCGTTAATCAAGGTTGACTTTCGGGTTGACTTTGGTTTTCCCCGTGTGACTTTTTTTAATTCGGGTCAACCGTCTAGGCCGGGTTAAGGGGGTTACATTTGGTGGTATCAGAGCTGAGTTTGCGAGTAATTGAATGAATGTATGCATGATTGAAGTATGTTTAGTTTGTATGCTTGTTGTTTGAAAGCATGTTTAGTGGCTTGAGATGTTGATGCAATTGAGATGTATGTTGTGATGTTGCATGTTGAGGGTACCCATTGCCAAACAAAAGCTAATGAAATGATGTTGATTTTGACTGAAATTGAGCTTGAATACTTGGATTGCTTACCTTGCTGGGCCTGACTTGTTTTATTTTGCATTGTGATTGCATGGTAAAAGTATGGCACCACGTAGAGAGTTAAGAGGTAGTGTGCGAGCTACGGCTCCCAATGAGACCGAGAATGAAGAGAATACGGGTAGTGCTGTGTTACCCCCTCCTCCGCCTGGTGGTGGTGCTGGAGGTGAGCGAGCTGAAGCTGCAGCTGGTGCTGGAGCTGCTGGACCAGAGGTTGGTCAGGGGCAAGCTATGCCTGATATGTCTATGCTGGTACAAGCTATTGCGGGTGCTTTTCGAGCAGCAGTAGCTGGAGCTCAAGGAGCTGGGCATCAGGGAGATGCTGGAGTCAGACTACCTTTGGAGCGTCTGCGCAGTCTTGGTGGGACTGAGTTCAGAGGTATGTCTGCTGAGAGTTCGGAAGCTTGGCTAGAGAGTACCAAGCGTATTTTGGGTCAGATGAGCTGCACGGATGTGCAAAAGTTGGGTTGTGTTGTGTCCTTGCTGCAGGACGATGCGTATACGTGGTGGACGACCACCATAGCTGGGATGGCTGAAGCTGATGTTTCTTGGACATTCTTTCAGAATGCGTTCAAGAGGAGATATCTTGGAGTGAGATATCTAGATGAGAAAAAGCGTGAATTCATGTCTCTTACCCAAGGGAGCATGAGTGTGGCTGAGTATGAAGTGCAGTTCGTACGGCTCAGTCAGTATGCACCGGAGCTGATACCTGATGAGCGTGAGAGGTGCGAAAGGTTCCGTTATGGCTTGGTGACGGAAGTAAAGACCTATATGTTGGCTGCTGAGTACAATGATTTTGATGTGTTGGTGAGCCGATCCAAGGACATTGAGATGAACTTGGGTTTAGCTGCGAAAGGTGCTGGAGCGAGTTCTGGCAAGAGAGCTGCTGAGTATAGTTCCGGAGGTGGACGGAACAAGAGGGGACGTGATCAGAAGTATCAGTCCTCAGCCAAGAGAGGTGGCGGTGCACCTGCTAGAGGTGGTTTTGCTAGAGCTGAACCTAGTGCTTGCTGGATATGTGGTTCGCGTGGTCACATGAAGCGTGACTGTCCTCGTGCTGTGAGGGAGGTGCAAGCTCCTGTTGCGGCAGCTGGTAATGGATGTTGGAACTGTGGTTCTGTTGATCATCTGAGGCGAGATTGTCCGAGGTTGGCTGGTGGCCAAGATCGTGCTCCTGTTGTTGCACCGCAGAGAGGTCGTGGGCGCGGCCGTGGTAATTTCCAGAGGAGAGAGGAAGGTGGTCGCGGAGTAGCTCATGTTGTGGCTATTCAGCCTGAGGGTGGAGGCCAAGCGAGGGTGTATGCTCAGCGCGAGGGAAGGAATGATGCTGATGTGATTGCAGGTACCTTTACTTTGCAATCCTTGTCATTGCTTTCTTTGATTGATTCTGGATCTACGCATTCATATATTTTGCGTGAGCATGCTGAATTGCTTGGTTTGCCTGTTGAGTCTTTGGATGTTGGTGTTCGTGTCACTAGTTCTTTTGGTGAAACTGTTGTGACTCGAAAGCTTTATAGAAGGTGTCCCTTGGTTGTTCAAGAACATGTCTTTCATGTTGATCTTATGGAGTTGCCTTTCTATGGTTTTGATGTGATCCTTGGTATGGATTGGCTTGCTGAGCATCGTGCTGTTGTGGATTGTGAGAATAAGCGGGTTTCGCTTAAGCTTGCGGAAGATTATGAAGTTGTTGTAGTTGGTGAGAATGTGAAGTTTCTTGCTAATGTTGTGTCTACCTTGGAGGCGAGTAGGATGTTGAGGCAAGGGTGCGAAGCTTATCTAGCTTTTGTGATGAATCCTAGCTCTAAGGAGTTGAGGGTGCAAGATATCAAGGTTGTGAAGGAGTTTCCTGGTGTTTTTCCTGAAGAGTTGCCTGGTTTACCTCCTAATCGCGAGGTGGAGTTTGGAATTGAGCTGTATGAGAATACAACTCCTGTGTCCATTACTCCCTATAGAATGGCACCTAAGGAGCTGAAGGAGCTGAAGACGCAGTTGCAAGAGCTGCTTGATCGTGGTTTCATCCGGCCGAGTGTGTCGCCTTGGGGTGCTCCTGTCTTGTTTGTGAAGAAGAAAGATGGCACTATGAGGATGTGCATTGATTACCGTCAGCTGAACAAGTTGACTATCAAGAATCGGTATCCTTTGCCGAGGATTGATGATCTCTTTGATCAATTTCGGGGAGATGCTGTGTTCTCTAAGATTGACTTGAGGTCAGGGTATTATCAGTTGAAGGTGAAGGATGTGGATGTGCCTAAGACAGCTTTCAGGACAAGTTATGGGCATTATGAGTTCCTTGTGATGCCGTTTGGTTTGACAAATGCTCCTGCTGCTTTCATGGACATGATGAATCGTGTGTTTCATGAATACCTGGACAAGTTCGTTGTGGTGTTCATTGATGATATCCTCGTGTACTCGCGTACTGAAGAGGAGCACGAAGAGCATTTGAGGGTTGTGCTGCAAGCTTTGTTGGAGAATCAGCTTTATGCTAAGCTGAGCAAGTGTGAGTTCTGGCTTAAGGAGGTGGTGTTTCTTGGGCATGTGGTCTCAGCTGAGGGGATTCGTGTTGATCCTCAGAAGATTGAAGCGGTGATGAACTGGAAAGTTCCTAAGTCTGTTCATGAGGTCCGTAGTTTCCTTGGCTTGGCGGGATACTACCGGAGGTTTGTGGATGGTTTTTCCAAGATTGCTGCTCCTTTGACGAAGCTGTTGCAAAAGGATGTTAAGTATGAGTGGACGGAAGCGAGACAGCAGGCTTTTGAGAAGCTGAAGGTGGCTTTGACGCAAGCTCCTATCTTGATTCAGCCTGAATCAGAGAAAGAGTTTGTGGTCTATAGTGATGCATCCTATGTTGGTTTGGGGTGTGTGCTGATGCAAGAGGGTAAGGTTGTGGCTTATGCGTCGCGGCAGTTGAAGGTGCATGAGTGCAATTATCCTACGCATGACATTGAGTTGGCTGCAGTGGTGTTTGCTCTGAAGATCTGGAGACATTATCTGTATGGTGAGAAGTATACTGTGTACACGGATCACAAGAGTTTGAGGTATCTGATGTCTCAGAAGGAGTTGAATCTTAGGCAGCGACGTTGGTTGGAGTTGCTCAAGGATTATGATCTGACGATTGAGTATCATCCTGGTAAAGCTAATGTTGTTGTGGATGCCTTGAGTAGGAAGGTAGCTGTTGAGCTGAGGGCGATGTTTGCTAGCTTGAGCATATCGCGAGATGGTGGTCTTGTTGCTGAGTTACAAGTGAAACCATCTTTGGTTCAGTTGATCAAGGAAAAGCAGTTGTTGGATGATTCCTTGGTGTCTCATGTTCAGGATATCGCGGAGGGTAGACCTTCGGATTTCTGCTTTAATGAGGATGGTGTGTTGTGTTTTGGTAGTCGGATAGTAGTGCCTGCAGATGTTGAGTTGAGGCGTGCTATTCTGACTGAAGGTCATAGTAGTCCTTTTGCTATGCACCCTGGTAGTACTAAGATGTATCGTGATCTTCGTGAAGAGAACTATTGGGTAGGTTTGAAGAAGGATGTTGCAGAGTTTGTGAGCAAGTGTTTGGTGTGTCAGCGAGTCAAGGCTGAACATCAGGTTCCTTCTGGTTTGTTGCAACCGTTGAAAATCCCTGAATGGAAGTGGGAGAGGGTTAACATGGATTTCGTATCTGGTTTGCCTTTGTCTCCATCGAAGAAGAATTCTGTTTGGGTGATTGTGGATCGCTTGACGAAGTGTGCGCATTTCTTGCCTGTGCATACTACGTTTTCTTTGGATAAGCTGGCAGAGCTGTACATTGCTGAGATAGTGAGGTTGCATGGTGTGCCTAAGTCGATTGTGTCGGATAGGGATCCGAGGTTCACGTCGCGTTTCTGGCAGTGTTTGCATCAAGCTTTGGGTACAAGGTTGCATTTCAGTACATCCTATCATCCCCAGTCGGATGGTCAGTCTGAGCGGGTTATTCAGATTTTGGAGGATATGTTGAGATGCTGCGTGATTGAGTTCCAAGGTTCTTGGGAGAAGCATCTGCCTTTGGTTGAGTTCGCTTATAACAATAGTTATCAGGCGAGTATACAGATGGCACCTTATGAGGCTCTGTATAGGAGGAAGTGTAGGACTCCTCTTTGTTGGGCTGAAACTGGTCAAAAGTTGGTTTCGATGCCTGCTTTGTTGAAAGGGACCACCGAGAAGGTGAAGCTCATTTGTGAGAGGTTGAAGGCTGCCTCTGATCGGCAAAAGTCTTACGCGGATTTGAAGCGTAAGGAGATAGAGTATGCGGTGGGTGACCGTGTGTTCTTGAAGGTTTCGCCTTGGAAGAAGGTGATGAGGTTTGGTCGGAAGGGTAAGTTGAGCCCTCGGTACATTGGACCATATGAGGTGGTTGAGCGAGTGGGTCCTGTTGCGTATCGGCTGAGGTTACCTCAGGAGTTGGAGAAGATTCATGATGTGTTCCATGTTTCTATGCTCCGAAAGTATAGATCTGATCCTTCGCATGTGATGCCTGTGGAGGATGTGGTTTTGAATCCGGATTTGACCTATGATGAGGAACCGGTGAAAGTTCTGGATTCGGATTGTAAGGTTCTTCGTGGCAAGACCATTGAGTTGGTGAAGGTGTTGTGGAAGCATCGAGGTGTTGAGGAAGCCACGTGGGAGCGGAAGGAAGACATGCTGAAGCAGTTTCCTTATCTCTTTCCTTTAGGTAAATTTCGAGGACGAAATTTCTTAAGGGGGGGAGAGTTGTAACGCCCCGGTTTTGGGCTTAGGAGTTTTGGGCGTTGACCGGTTGGTCAAGGTGCTGTTCGAATCTAAAGAGGTTAAATTAGGAAAGCCTAGTTCGGGTTGCATTAAAAATATGGGAAAATGTTCTAAAATCATCTTTTATTATAATTAAGTGAACTGTGAAATCAATTTTGGAAAATGAGTTTCGGAAATGTGACATTTTGGCTAGTGACCAAAATGTAATTTTCGCAAGTTTGGTGGCTGTTTTATAAAGGGTTGGAACTTTGAATCTTTAAGGAGCTATTTATCCAAAAGTGGTTTCTCCAGATTTTTCCAAGATATTTTGAGTTATAATTCTGATTTTAAAGTATATCAAAAAGGAGGGAAAAGCCATTTGGCTAATTTCATAACTAACTTCTCAATTTTCTTCTCCCATTTTCTCTCAACCCAAACACTCCATTTCCAGAGAATTGTTTCTGATTTTCTCACCAAAATCTCTCCTTTTAACTCTCTTTTGATCTCTAATCAACATATCTTCAAAACCTCTTCAATTGCTACAAGTTTCATCAAGGTTTTTCATTCCAAAAAGTGGAGAAACACAAGTTTGGAGGTAAGAACGTCCTTCTCCTCTAAACTATCAGTTCTTTACTGAAATTCCTAAGTTTTCAATCCTAAATTGAAGTTTAATTAAAGGTTTTTAAGTGTTGAATTGGATCTTGGCTTATTATGCAAGATTTTGATGATTTTTGGTGATTTTCGTTAGATCTGAGTAATATGTGATTTAAGAGGTGTTTTTGATGTTAAATGATCTCTAAAATGATGTGGAATTGAGTTTTGATTGATGCAATCCCGGATAGGTTGAGTTTCCTAAGTTTAGCTTGTGTTTTAAGGTAGTTTTTGAGGTGATCTTGGTGATCTGTTGTTGCTGGAGGTATAAGGTTGTTAATAGGTTGTTTTTAGATGTTATGTGATGTTAATGGAAGTGAGGTTTTGCTGGTTTATGGCTGGGCTTTGTTTAGAAGTGGTTTGGATGCATTTTCGGTTGTGTTTGGTGGCCGAAAATGGAGGTTGGATGAGAGCAGCGAGTTTAGGTGCTTTCATTGAAGCAATTAATGCATGATGATGCATTAATCCTCTGCTTTGATGTGTTGAAACAGGGGAGGCATCTTTGGATCCAAGATTGGTTGATCCGGAAGCTTGATTTGGTGCTTTGGCTTGAAGCAAAGTGGAAATCGGTGAGTGCATTTGTGGAAATTGGATTTTCAGCTTTAAAACCAAGGTTTGAAGGTTTTGGGAGCTTAGTCTAAGTCTAAACAACTTTGCTAAGCTCAAGTGTAAGTTTTCGGATTTTCTCTCTAGTGGTGGCCATGACTTTGATGTGTTGCAAAATGATGATTTGCATGTTTTTAATTACTGTTTTGAAAGCATGTTTTAGCATGGATTTTGCTGATGATGTAAGCCATATGTTGAAGGTAACTCTAAGTAGGAGTACCTTGCTTTTATACATTGAAACAATGTGGTTTGATGCTTTGAAATGCATGATAAAAATGGCTTGGTTTAATGCTTTAAAACAGTGGATTAAATGATGAATATGATGTATATTGGCAAGTGATGTTTTGAAAAGATTAAGGTCACTAAGGTGGTTAAAAGTCCTTGAGTGAGCCTTGTTACTTAAGATCATCAAGGTGGTTAAAAGTCCTTGGATGAGTCTTGTTGTGGACACTAAGGTGGTTAAAAGTCCTTAGGTGATCCTTTCCATGGTGTTTAAAAGTCCATGGGGGCCAAGGTGTTTAAAAGTCCTTGGGGCCAAGGTGTTTAAAAGTCCTTGGGGTGATTCAAGCATTGGACACAAAGGTGGTTAAAAGTCCTTGTGTGGTCCTCATTCATGGTGTTTAAAAGTCCATGGCCAAGGTGTTTAAAAGTCCTTGGGGCCAAGGTGTTTAAAAGTCCTTGGGAAGTTGTTGAACTTGTTTTATGATATGAAATGTATCACTTGAGCCAATATGACATGTTAAGTATATTATGAAGCATGAGATGCTTGTTTTTAATGTTTATGTTGAAGCATGGTATTGCTTGTTTTAAGTATGCTTTTGAGCATGTGCAAGGATTGATTTTAAGCATGATTTATAAAAGGTTTTAATTGCATTATTGAATTGTTTTTAAAGAGCATTCCTCACTAAGCTTTGGCTTACGCTCTCTTCGTTTTCTTAATTCAATAATGCAGAGCATTAAAGTACCTTGAGGGGCAGCAAGAAAGGGCAAGCAATCAAGTTCAAGTAAAGCTCAATGTATGAAGGTTTTATAAGTACTTTTTAGCTTTTGGGTGATTTGGCAATGGGGGACCAATGTATATGTTTTGGGAGGTGTTTGGGACTCCCTAAGTATGTTGAATGTTGTTGAGATTGCTGGTTTTTGAATTGGAACCTTATATGCTTGTTTTGGAAGTTTGGTGTTTGATTAGCTAGCTTGTGTAGGAAGCATGCCTATAGAATTGGGGCTTTTTGCATATGATGTTGGTTTGTTGTTTTGGTGATTCCTACAAGTCTTAAATATGTTTAATTGCATGCTGGTAAAGTTTGGTGACATTTGGAGCATGTTTGAATGATTTATTGCATGAATTGGAATGCTTGTTTGCTGAAATCTGTGCAGGCGTTTCGGAACAGTGTGCACCGTTTCGGAACGGGTGCCTTACATGAACCCAGGCGTCCGAAACGGTATGCACCGTTTCGAAACGGTTTGGTCTCTGCCAAGGCCATGTTTCGGAACCCGTTTCGGAACGGCCCGTGTTTCGGAACAGGGTCTACCTGTTTCGGAACGGTCGACCGTTGGGGGCTGACATTGGCAGTTAAATGTTTTGAATTGTTTACGTTTTGGTCCTGAATCTTGTTTGTTCAATTGCATGAGCTTGGGAAGTCCTTTTGAGCTGAAATTTCACAGAGAAGCATGAAACCTGATTAATTTCAAGATGGTAACTTTAATTTGGGTTAAGACCTTCTAATTATCAGAAATTACAAATTGGTCCCTAAAGTTGTAATTTGTTCAATTGGGTCCCTGTTTGATCTCTGATGTTTGTGATCTTTGAGTATGATGTTTGTGTGATCAC
Source organism: Hibiscus tridactylites (assembly GCA_958450335.1). NCBI lineage: Eukaryota > Viridiplantae > Streptophyta > Magnoliopsida > Malvales > Malvaceae > Hibiscus > Hibiscus tridactylites. Next base: position 43,525,978 of record OY288274.1, on the reverse strand, counting down.
AATTAGGATTAATGTGCATCTAGACAAGTTTAAAAAGAAAAAAAGGGTCGTTAATCAAGGTTGACTTTCGGGTTGACTTTGGTTTTCCCCGTGTGACTTTCTTAATTCGGGTCAACCGTCTAGGCCGGGTTAAGGGGGTTACATCTAACTTCTTTGCAAGCTCACTCAAAATGTAAGAATGCGTAGAACTCGAATCAACTAAGGAAAGCAAAGACATAGATTGTAACTCAAAATTACCTGCTATCACAGATGTGTCATTCCCTACCTCTCTTTGAGCGTAGACTCTAGCTGGTCCACCGGCCTCTGGCTGTACTGCCACAACATGAGCAAGATTCCTCGGTGCTTCTATCCTAGGTGCATCAGCCCTCGGCTGGAAGTAACCACGACCGCGCCCACGGCCTCTCTGATAGTCGATCGCTCTCGTAGGAGCTTGTGCCTGAACCGATGCATGTGCCGCATGATGCGGACACTCTCTCCTGAAGTGGTCTCTCGATCCACAGTTCCAGCAAGCATTAAAATTACCCCAACACTCTCCTGAATGTTGTCTCCCCCAACGGGTGCACTCGGGCAAACGCCCTCCAGCTCTCTGGCCCTGATGGCCTCTACCATGGTGGCCACCGCCACGCCTATGGTCAAACTGATGTCCACCGCCCTGATGCCTCTTGGCATCATCGTGATCAAAGTTGTTGTGTCTTTTCCCTGAACTGGATCCTCCCGAATGCTTGGTCAGCCCCAAGCTATGCTCAATGTCCTTGGCCCTAGCGACCAAGACATCAAAATCAGAATAATATGAAGCCAAGGTGTACCTCTTGACTTCCTCATGAAGCCCATATCTGAACCAATTACAACGGTCCCTCTCATTAGGAACCAACTCTGGAGCATACTGACTCAAACGGAAAAAGCGAATCTCATAATTTGTCACTGAAGCATCTTCCTGAACGAGAGCCATGAACTTCCGCTTCTTCTCATCCAGATATCTCGGCCCCAAATACCTCTTCCTGAAAGCAGTCTCAAAGAAGTCCCAACCAATCTCGGCCTCAGGCACCCCGGTAGTAATGGTGACCCACCAGGTGTAGGCATCACCGTGAAGTAACGAAACCACACAACCCAACTTACAAGCTCCATCACACCCCATCTGAGCTAAAATACGGACTGTCTTCTCCAACCACAACTCTGACCTCTCAGGTGTAGATCCTCTGAACTCATCAGCTCCTAGGCTACGAAGCCTCTCTAACGATAAGCTAGCATCATCACCTCTCGGCTGAGCTGCAGCCTGAGCTCCAGCAACTGCTGCCTGAAACGCTCCCGCTATAGCTTGAACTAGCGGAGCCATATCTATCCCCGTAGGACCTTGGCCACCCTGACCAACCTGAAGTTCCGCTCCCTCAGCTCAAGCCTCGCCTCCCACTTCAGGCTGAGGAGGTGGTGGTGGAGGAGGAGCTCCGACTCCAACAGCAGGCTCTCCCACAAGAGCCTCTGCTCCAACCACCGGCTCATTAACAGGAGCCGCAACCCGAGGTTCCTGACGAACCAACCTCGGTCTACCTCTAGGCCTCGACATACGCGCTCACAGATAACAACTACAACACAACAACGATATACAAAGATAGAGTTAGCAAGGGCAAGGGTCCAAGTGGCTCAAGTATGTTCCCTCACTTAAAAATCCTTTTTCCGATGTGATAGAAGTAATGGAACTCTACTCAACATGCTTCAAACAACACACATATACGATCAAATAAGCATACATCAAGCATAGTTGATAAATAAGCAAACATGCTTACATGGCAAGCAAACACCGTGCAATTGCAATACAAGAATTTAACTTACATCACTTACCTGCCCGATGTCTTGGAAACCTCAGGCTCTGATACCAACAAGTGTACCCCCTCGTCCCGGTCCGGGCAACTGACCGGTCCGAGTGGGTTACATGGGGATAACCGAGGTGAAACTCGTTAAGGCTTCACTTCGGTTAACAACCCGAGAAAACTTTTTCATTATTATTATCTTATCTAGATGCATTATTATGTCCTATGTGAAAAAGGCAACAGCAGAAGAAAACAAGCGAGGCAAACAACTGAAAATCAGATAAAAAACAGCCCATTTTAACTTAAACTGTAGGTCGTATCGGAACGCCTAGAGGGTGTTTCGATACGCCTTGACTAGGTCAACTGGCCAAAGTCAACTCGAGGAGACCGTATCGAAATGCTGGTCAACTGTATCGATACGCCCTTATCGGTCAACTTCTTGTGGTCAACGATACGAAGATCGTTCCGAAACGCCTAGGACCATTTCGATACACTCAATTTCTCGTCAAAATCTCAGATTTCCAGTAGCAAAATCGTATCGAAACGACCCTTTGCGTATCGAAACGCCTGGCCTGAAACAATGGGACCGTATCGAAACAGGGCCAACCATTTCGATACACCTGCTGTGAACAGACAGATTTTAGCTGGTTTATGGCACAAGGCTGCCTTAAACACCATCTAAAACCTCCAACAACCAAACATACATCAACTCTAGATGCTAAGCACCCTAAAACAAGCATGCTTAACACACTTCACACATATAAAAGCCATACATTAAAAGGATCAACAATTCAACATATGATTCATACAAAGCATTCAAGACATCATGTCATAGACAAGAACATACATAAGAACATTCAAGGTAAGCAACACAAACATGGTTTACAAAACAAGACATGGCATCCACAAGCCACACCAACATCAACAAGGAGTCTAACATGCTCCTAAAACAAAATAACCACATAAATCCCCATTGCTTGACTATTACATCATTAACTTAAAATAGTTCATACATAAGGTTAGCAAAAGCTCAACTAGCGCACTTGGAGGCCCCCTTCTTGCACTAGCAACCCACAAACTACGGATCTGCATTGTCGAACAAAAGAGAGCGTAAGCATAAAGCTCAGTGAGGGTAAGCTCATAAAACAAACCTCGACAATGCAGGGTCCAAGCACGAGCACACAACCAAGGTAGAATGCATGATCTTACCTTCGAACCACATGAGTCAAAATAAAAATGATGCATGAACACAATTATCAACATCATGACATGCTCAACAACTCATAAGCTCAACACATGGAAGTACATATATCAATGTATTATCAAACACATTCCACAATCCGTATTGGCACCTAGCTATGACCCGAATACGCGGATAACCGTTGGAATTCACATCCAACCACAACCATTACCTTACGGTGGGATTACACCCATCACCGTTTCACGCGGAGGGGATTTCACTCATCCTCACGCCTCGTCGATGGGATTCCACTCATCACCGACTAACATATATATAAGAAGATTTTCGGGCGAACCCATACTCTATCTTGATGACTACCATCACCAAGACCACGCGCACATTTAAACTCCCGTGTGCACACTAAACATCCTAATGATCGATCATTGTACCCAAGCATACTAGTGCCAATACTAACACATTTTCATAACCTTTCACAATACCATTTCATACCAACTTCCGTGCTTAGCACGTACTCACCATGACTTACCGTCATACACAAACCACATGCATATAACAATGCATCAACACCATGCCTCATCACATATGTATAACACAATATACATAACCACCATAATCACAATTAAACATGAGGCATACACAACATTTAAAGTTCAACCAAAGTCTCTAACTAAAGCTTGGGATTAGACTACCAATCTAATCCCAACTCTAGGTGGGTTTACCAAGCCCAACCTAGGCCCACATGCTTGAACCAACCTTTGAAAATCAATATAAAATGTAGAACCACTCACTAACTATTCCAAGCTCAACCACACTAGCCGATCAAGCTCCCAACGGTTCCGGATTTGTTCCCGGGGCTTCACCAACACAAATCCTTACTTCTAAACATCCCAACACAATCAAAACAATTACAAATCAGTCCACAAACCAATCTTCACTGCAAGTATTGCAAATACGGTGCAGAATACATCAAAACTGAAGCTGATAAATGCTGAATGTTCATTGAAGGCATGAATGATGAATTGAGTCCAATCTTCACTGCTTTGGGAATCAATGATTTCCAAAACCTTGTTAATCGAGCTATTGCAACCGAAGCTAGAATGAAAGCTGTTGAAAAGCGAAAAGGGGGCAATAAGCCTGACAAAAAGCAGAAACGAGACGACAAGTCTCAATGGCAGTTCAAGAAGCCTAAATTTCAGAAAGAAGGGTCTTCTAATTTCACTTCTGCTCCGAGGAGTAATTACACTTCAAAACCAGCTACAGTGATCAGATCCTCAGTACCGACTATGTCTGTTAATAGTACGGGAAATTCTGAAAAGATTCCTCCTTGCAAGTTCTGTCAGAAACCACATCGAGGTCAGTGCAGACTTCAGGCAAATCTCTGTTATGCTTGTGGTGGTGATGATCACTACATCAAAGACTGTCCTCAGAAGCATGAATCTATGCCAGCTCGTAACACTGCAGTTCCTAGTCCGACATCCTCTAATCGGAATAGGAATGCTAAGTCAGCCCAGCCGAGTTATTAGAAGAAAGTCAAGGGTACTCTTTCTAATGCTACCACTCATCAGGAATCTCAAGCACCTGCTAGAGTTTACCACATTCGTGGTAGAGATGATGAAGAGTCTCCTAAAGTGATTGCAGGTACCATTGAGCTAAACTCACATCATGTTTATGCCTTAATAGATTTGGGATCCACTCATTCATTCACATGTCTATCCGTAGTGAAAAGGTTGAATTTAGAACCTGAAAATGTGAAAACAAGTCTGATAGTTTCAAATCCTTTAGGAGGAACTTCGAACATTAGTCTGATATGTAGAAATTGTTCATTGCATATTAGCAATTTGCCATTCCTTATTGATCTCTACATATTACCCTCTTGTGAGTTCGATCTAATTCTGGGTTTAGATTGGTTAAGTAAACATGAGGCTTGGGTAGATTGTCAGAATAAAAGACTGTATCTTCAGGGTTTAGGAAAAGAATCCATACTCCTAATTGATAAAAAGCCCACTTCCATTTTTGCATCCATGGTCTTACGAGATAAAATTGAATTTGGAATGTCTGAAATGCCTGTTGTTTCTGAATTCATTGATGTGTTTCTCGAGGAACTACCTAGTCTCCCTCCGACTAGAGAAGTTGAATTCGGGATTGAAGTACAGCCTGGCTCAAATCCGGTGTCTATCACTCCGTATCGGATGGCACCTCTTGAATTAAAAGAATTGCAAAAGCAACTTCAAGAGCATCAGGACAAGGGTTTCATTCGACCCAGCACTTCTCCTTGGGGTGCACCTGTTCTATTTGTAAAGAAGAAAGATGGAGTGACGCGCCTTTGCATTGACTACCGTCAATTGAACAAGATCACAATCAAGAACCGATATCCGCTCCTAAGAATAGAAGATCTGTTTGATCAACGTAGGGATGCTTCGGTATTCTCAAAGATCGACCTGCGATCTGGATACTATCAAATGAGAGTCAAAGAGGAGGATGTGTCTAAAACAGCCTTCCGAACTCGTTATGGCCACTATGAATTTCTGGTAATACCTTTCGGATTGACAAATGCTCCGGCAGCATTCATGGATCTCATGAACAGAGTATTCAAGCCTTAGCTTGATAAATTTGTCGTCGTCTTCATTGATGACATTTTGATCTATTCTCGCAACAAAGAAGAACATGCTGATCATCTCTGCATTGTCTTGCAAACTCTCCGGGAACGCCAGTTATTCGCAAAATTTTCCAAGTGCGAGTTCTGGTTATCGGAAGTCTCTTTCCTTGGACATGTAATTTCTGCAGAAGGAATTAAAGTTGATCCGAAGAAAATTCAGTCAATCATGGAATGGCGACCTCCCAGAAATGTCAGTGAAATAAGGAGTTTTCTTGGTCTTGCTGGTTATTACAGAAGGTTTGTCAAAGGGTTTTCCTCTATAGCCTTACCTTTGACTAAACTTCTTCGTAAAGACCAACCATTTGAATGGACTGACAAGCAATAGAGAAGCTTTGACCAACTTAAAGCAGCCTTGACTCATGCCCCAGTTTTGATCCAACTAGAACCGGGCAAAGATTATACTGTATACAGTGATGCTTCACATGCAGGTCTTGGATGTGTTCTAATGCAAGGTGACAATGTGATAGCTTATGCTTCACGCCAATTGAAATCTCATGAATTGAACTATCCAACGCATGATCTCGAACTTGCTGCAATTGTGTTTGCTCTCAAAATATAGAGACACTACTTGTACGGTGAGAAATGTTACCTGTTCACCAATCACAAGAGCCTTAAGTATCTTCTGACTCAGAAAGATCTAAATTTGAGACAACGCGGATGGATGGAGTTGTTGAAAGACTATGATTTAGTCATTGACTATCATCCAGGAAAAGCCAATGTGGTTGCAGACGCATTGAGTTGTAAACCGACATTGGGTAAAATTTCTAATCCTTGATCCTTAAAATAAAAATTAATATGTCTGTAATAAAAGTTCTGATTAAAAAGTGGAATTTATTCTTGTAGTTCCAACTGCTATCAACGCTCATCTTCGAGTATATCAAAAGCAAGGATTTCTGTCCGAACTTCAAATTCAGTCCAATCTAATCTCAAGGATTGAAAATCTTCAGAAAGCTGGTCCAGAACTTCAGGATATGATTTCCAAACTAGATACAAAGTCTGGTGAAGGATTCCGTATTCATACAAACGGTCTCCTCTATTTCAAAGATAGAATTTGTGTTCCAAATGATGAAAATCTAAAAAGAGATCTTCTGGAAGAAGCACACCAGAGTTCTTTCTCGGTCCACCCTAGATCGGTTAAGATGTATAAAGATCTCAAATCTTTGTATTGGTGGTCTGGTATGAAAGCGGTTATCAATGATTTCATATCCAAATGTCTAAATTGTCAAAGAGTCAAAGCTGAACATAGAGTTCCCACCGGACTACTCCAACCACTTGTACTGCCACAGTGGAAATGGGAACGAATTACTATGGACTTCGTGACTGGTCTTCCTTGTTCTCCCAGAAAATATGATGCTATTTGGGTTATTGTTGATCGATTCACCAAATCGGCACATTTCATTTCTATTCGCATTAATTACAGTTTGGAAACTTTGGCCAATCTGTACATTCAGGAAATAATTCGGCTACATGGAATTCCTATCTCCATTTTCTCTGATCGTGATCCAAGATTTACCTCCAGAATTTGGAGAACATTGCAAAGAGCTATGGGAACCAAATTGAATCTAAGCACTGCTTTCCATCCGCAAAGTGATGGTCAGTCTGAACGAGTAATTCAGATTCTCGAAGATATGCTGAGAGCTTGCATTATAGACTTTGGGAAGAATTGGGAGAAATCCCTACCCTTAGTTGAATTTGCCTACAACAATAGCTATCAGTCGTCTATTCAGATGGCACCTTTTGAAGCATTGTATGGCAGGAAATGCAGAACACCTCTGTGCTGGTCCGAACTTGGTGAAAATAAAGTTTTGGGACCCCAATTGCTCAGAGAAACAGAAGAGAAAGTTCAAATCATCCATTCTCGTTTAAAATAAGCCTTCGATAGACAGAAAGCCTATGCTGATCTGAAACGAAGAGATATTCAGCATAATGTGGGAGACAAAGTCTTTCTTAAAGTCTCTCCATGGAAGAAAGTATTTCAGTTCGGAAAGAGAGGAAAGCTCAGTCCTCGATTTATTGGACCTTTTGAAATCACTGAAAGAATTGGCCCAGTGGCTTATCGACTTGCACTCCCTAGTGAGTTCGATAAAATTCACAATGTCTTTCATGTGTCAATGCTCAGAAAATATAGATCTGATCCATCTCATATCTTAGAGCCGGAAGAAGTAGAGCTAAATCCTGATTTGTCTTACGAAGAGGAACCGGTTCAGATTCTGGATAGGGAAATTAAAAGACTCCGAAACAAAAATGTTGCACTTGTTAAAGTCTTGTGGAGAAATCACAAGATGAAAGAGGCAACATAGGAACCAATACCCTCAATTGTTCGATTCAGGTAAGAATTCGGGGATGAATTCTTTCTTTAAGGGGGGAAGAAATGTAACATCCTAAAAATTAGCCTAGAAGATTAGAGGTCTAATTAAATGATTAAGTGAATTATTAGATTAATTTCCTAAACTTTCGAATTGAAAATTGGTTCATTATGGACCAAATTGAAATGTGAGTAAATATATAAGTAGAATTCGGTCAATATATCTAGTGACCAATTCGAACAAGGAAGAAAATAAAAGGCTTGCATGCTAAAGTTAAAGAACATGGATTAATTCATGAAATTCCATGAAATGATAGGATTAACAAGATGTTATATAGCTAAAGTGGTATAATTAAGATTGATAACAGGGGAAATTAGTTGAGATATGACATGAAAGTCATATCCCATTTAATTTGTCCCCTCCCCTTTCTCATTCCTTAACCGGCTACCCCAACCAAACCACCTATTCCATTTTGCTCTTTCACACCAAAAACATAAACATAAAAAGTTAGAGAGAGTTGAGAGCTTCAGTGAAGAAGAAGGAGAGCTTGCATGGTGGTAAAATCTCTTTAGAAAATTCAAAAGAAAATCGGAAGTAAGTAGCTTATTCCTTTCTTAGTTCGGTCATGGTAAAAATTGCACTAGATCACATGTTATAATATGTTTAGAAAATTATTAAGATGATGTCTTAAGTGTAGTTGCTGGAAAAAAATGTAGAAATTCATAAAAATCCTTAAGGATTAAAAGACACAAAAGATTATGAACATGCATGTAGTTATGTTGGCAGATTTGGTAAGTTACATGACAAGCATCTTTGGAAATTCATAGAAAATTCACTAATGAGAGTCTAATGCTGAATTTTGGATATGTTTTACCTTGACATGTTTAAAATAGTAGAAAAATGATAAAACAGAGTTTTGATGGCTGTATTGAAATCTGGAAAGCATAAATTGATCAACATGCAAAACTGTCCAGCAACGATTCAAGCTGGACAGTGAATTTTGAAAAATCGTAGAAAATAATATACTAGAAGTTTTGGTCTGAATTTTTGATATGTTAAAATTGGGTATGTTAATTGAATTTAGGAACAAACGGTGTTCGATTTGGAGTTGTATACAGAAAATACAAAATGAATCAATCTAGGTGGTCAGAAATGAGTATAAATGAAAAGAAGAGAAATTAGAACTTGAGATTTATGAAATTGGTAAAATTGGATTATATGAAGTATTGCTAAATTGAATTATGAACTGTAGGATGTGTAATCCATCCAATTTAGTGGTCAATTTGAAGGATTAAGTGGCTAATTAAAGAAATTAGGAAAATGGGAAATAGTCAAATTGAACCGAAATAATTTAGGGACTGTTTTAAATAAAAATGCAAAATCCAGCCTCTAATTGCATGAATTGAATTCTGAAAATTTCCCATTATTTGGCTTGAATGCCTTAGATCCTAGAAGTGAAAGGGGTGAAGAGGAAATTGCACCGGGATCGGCTTCGGATCGAGCAAAGGGCATTCGGATACAAAATTAGCTCGGCGAACTGTGAGTGAAACAATTTTTAGAGTTGGGATTAGAGTCCCAAATTTCAGGTTCTAGCATCGTTGACCTCTACCCGTATTCTACTCGTACGAAGCTTAAGTATGATTTTCCCTGTCTTTGTCGTACTCATGATGGGTGGCCTAGCGTTCAGCATGTTAGTTCAGTTTGGTCTGATGGTTATGTTTATGAACTATTACTTTGGCTCGATATGAACTTTCTAAAATGTTTCCCTCTATTTTAATATGTATGTAAGGGGTAAATATTTGGGGTATAGATCGCCCACGTATATGTTTGGGGCTTGATTCTTTTTGTTGAAATCACTTTTTGTATAGGCAACCTATAGGTTTAGCCGTTGTAGTACCCCGAGTTTATTTTGTAAAAAGGGAAACTAGAAACGATATGGATGTATGAATCGGATATGATGCATTATATATATATATATATGATGAATGTTTCGGCTAAGTGTTGATTGGAATTACTTTATCATGATATCATGAGAAGTAGATTTAATTACTTGAATTGGATTATGTGTATGCTATTCGATTGATTAAATTGGAGAATTAAGAAATTGAAATTGGGTAATCCGAATGAAATGAACTATATGACATTCGAATGAATTTAGAAATTTGTAAATGTACACCAATTTGGGTTGATTAAATGATGTTCGAATGGAATAGGAGATTGAATTGATTCTTTCGAATGAAGTATAGTTAATGATCTTATAAATTAAATGTATAGTTCACAAGTACATGTTAACTTGTATGCAATTTGTAATTTAAGTAGATTTGGTTTTAGATTAAAAGTTGGAAACCGAATTGTATGAATTCACCTTAGTACCAATAGAACTATGATATGAGATTTGTATGTTACATGTATAATGTTTGTATTTGATATGGTTGAATATACATGGGTAATGATTGAGTATAAGATAGCTAAGTTACATATGTTTGTATTCGAATAAAAAAATATTACACGATTTTGATAAACCATCCTTCCGCTGCTAATCCGAATCTGTTTCAGTTAATATAACGCTCTTTGCCCCTAATCCGGGGTGAGGGGTGTTATATGCCCTCTCTATCAATCTGATCACTTCCTCTTTTACTTGTGTTTTCTTTTACTTTTCTTCTCAACAACTATCTTACTTGTGCAATTTACTATTCTTGTGTAGGAACAACAATTTGAACCAAGTTGTCCAATCCATGTGGGAGATGATATCTTATATACTATAACTTGACAAGAGTGTGCACTTACGCTCATAAATAGAGTACACCTAAAACGCTCTACACCAGCAAAAACTTTTGGTGAATAAAAGAAAATAATATAAAACTAAAAATAATTCCGAGTTTGGATAGTAAATTTGAATAATGGAGTAAAAGGATACTTGATGCATATTGCATGCACTTTATGCACACTTCATGACCTTAGGCTAGCGTTATATTTTTGCTCTTGAATTTGTTGATCTACTTGGCATTACTACACTAGGTATATGAGGATAGAACTAAGACCAGATTCTGCATGCTAGCATGTGTTGTGAGTCATGAAAATTTTGCCAAGGTACTTCATTTTATTTTTCTGTTTTCTTAATTTTAGTTGCATTACTTGAGAACAAGCAATGGGCTAGTTTTGGGGGAGTGTTAACTCTTCAAAAGTACTATTTTTCCTACATATATTGTCATGCTTTTGCTTGCCTTTGAGTATATATATTCATGCATTTAGTTAGTAGAATCATGCATTTGCATAAGGGAGTTAAGGAACCTTTCTTTTGCCAAAGTAAAGGTGTAATTCTTTGCTTTGGTGTACAAGGTAGGTTAGGAGCATGAGCAAGACAAGAGCAGGACATGAGTAGTTGGCAGAGCAAAGCGAAGAACCAGAGGAGACATGCCAAGTCAAGCTGGAAAAAGCAGGACAAGGATTGCCAGGCTTGGTTGGAAAAAGAATGATGGTCGATGTTTGGTCAGTTAGTCGTTGGTCAAAGATCCAGTCAGCCCTAATTTCAAATGAGAAGATAAGAGGGTAATACGCTTATCTCAAGTGTGTAACCAACTTTCAAATTCAAACCCGATCTAGGGTTTTCACGAGTGCCTATAAAAAGGAATCCCAACGATGAAACATGGATCGACTCAATCAAGGAGGTTGCACTGTGGTGAAGAGGGCAAACTGTGGTTCGACTAGGCTAAGACCGAGAGCTCTGGATCCATTTAAGGGCTGCATCGACGGACCTCCTTCTTTCTCCATTTTTCTTTTGTTTTAATTCTGATTCTTACGATGGTGTTTGTTAAAAATGATTTGGTCTTCATGGTTCCCCTAACCATGAATTAAATTTCTTAAGTTTGTTGGGGGGTTTTTAGCGATGAACGCTCAGCTGTTTTTTAGCTTTTAATAATTGAATGCATTGGCATTTTTTTCAATCTTGCTAGTGCTTAATTTTCTTCAATTGTGTGTCATACGACAGTTGGCATTGTATGCCTATTATCGCTTAATATCTTAACAGACTTAGGAGATAACGATTAATTGTCAGGTACTAAGGTGAGAAGCTTCGAAAGAAGATGTTTAAGTAGATGAGCTTACTTCGGGAGTGAATCTACCCCTTAAGAGTAAAGATTAAAAATTGGGTAAAGTACACAGACTGTCACTGAACTTTGGTAAAAAAAAAACAAAATGGTAACCAAACATTCAAAATCACAAAATGGCAACTAAACTTATGTTTTATAACAAAATGGTAACTAGAAGTTAAATCATGTTAAGTGTCTGTTATAAAATTTGGTATAATAACACATTTAGTCCTTCATATTTATATATTCAATCAATTTAATCCTAATTTGAAACAATTCACTAAATTTAGTCCTTGTTATTTACACATTCTTTCAATTTGGTCCTTAAAGCAAAATTCCAAAGTATGGTAACATGATAAATAATTACAATTAAATTTTTATAGGAACTCGAAAACTTGACTCGACTTGACTCGAATCGAATCGAAAAAATTTCAAATAAAGTTTGAGTTGTAAAATATGACAAGTCAACTCGAATAACTTGAAATTTTTTGACTCAACTCGATTGAACGCTCACCTCTATCTTAAGATATGACGTTTCAACTCGAAATATTCAAATATTTTAAATCATTTTTTTTCTTTTAAATCGAATATTTTTTAAAATAGAATATTTAATATTTTCATATTTAAATCACATCGAATATTTAATAACTACTTTAAATATTCAATTTAATTTAAAAATATTCGAATTAAAAGAAAAATTGATTTAAAATATTTGAATATGTAATAAACACTTTAAATATTTTTCTTTTAAATATTCGACTATTTTAAATCGATTTTTTTCTTTTAAATCAAATATTTTTAAATTAAATTGAATATTTAAAGTAGTTATTAAATATTCGATGTGATTTAAAAGAAAAAAATGATTTAAAATATTCGAATATTTTGAGTTATTCAAGTTGACTCGTCATATCTTAAGATAGAGGTGAGCGTTCGATCGAGTCGAGTCAAAAAAATTTAGTTGTTCGAGTTTGTGCGTCATATTTTACAACTCAAACTTTATTTGAATTTTTTATTCAAGTCAAGTTGAGTCGAGCTTTCGAGTTCCTATACAAATTTAATTAAATATTCAGATATTTTAAATCAATTTTTTTCTTTTTAATCGAATATTTTTAAGTTAAATCGAATATTTAAAGTAGTTATTAAATATTCGATGTGATTTAAGTATGAAAATATTAAATATTCTATTTTAAAAATATATTCAATTTAAAAGAAAAATGATTTAAAATATTCGAATATTTTGAGTTATTTTGAGTTGACGCCTCATATCATAAGATAGAGGTGAGCGCTCGATCGAGTCGAGCCAAAAAATTTCAAATTATTCGAGTTGACACATCATATTTTACAACTCAAATTTTATTTGAAATTTTTTCGATTCGAGTCGAGTCAAGTTTTCGAGTTCCTATAAAAATTTAATTGTAATTATTTATCATGTTACCATACTTTGGAATTTTGCTTTAAGGACCAAATTGAAAGAATGCATAATAACGAGGGCTAAATTTAGTAAATTGTTTCGAAATATGACTAAATTGATTGAATGTATAAATATGAAGGACTAAATGTGTTATTATATCAAATTTTATAACAGACACTTAATATGATTTAACGTCTAGTTACCATTTTGTTATAAAACATAAAGTTTAATTGCCAATTTGTGATTTTTGAAAGTTTAGTTACCATTTTGTTTTTTTACCAAAGTTCAGTGATCGTCTGTGTACTTTACCCTTAAAACTTTGTCAAGTTAATTATTGAAAAACATCATTATAGACATATAAGAGTTAATCGTAATTAACTTAGAGTATTTCTATCGACAGAGGCAATACTACTTAAATCTGGTCGACAATAAAATCAAAGCTCGAAGTTATTACATGTTGGCATAGCTAGTGTGAAATCCAAACATCCCTTGCCAACTTCAACCATCTATTTGAATACATTTGTTTGCAAAACTGTCTGAGTTTTCATTGCATTTTTTCTTAGTCATTTTTCTTAATCCAAAATCCAAATTTCAAATTAAACTCATTTGTGCCATTTCACAAGTAAAATCGTGGCATTTAATTCTTGGAAATTCTTATGGATATTTTTTTTTGAACAGCAATATGATTTTATTGAAGAGAAAAAATCATACAAGCACAACTAATAGCCTCATTAAAAACCCCCCTAAGCCTAAGTGGGGGAAAAGAGTACCATTAGTTGTGTACTACAAGGACCAACACGACTCAGATCAAGGCCGAACCCATAGCCAAGACACCCTATCAACACCTCCTTTCCCAAGGGAGTCCGCCACTTTATTTCCCTCTCTCAAGACATGCGAGAAGCATACATCCGGCAAATCCGCACAAGCATCATCAATCTGAAAGAACCATCGCCATAATCGCCAAGGTCGGCTCTCTCCTCCTTGGATCCAAGCAAGGGCCACCTTCGAATCGGATTCAATGACGACCGACTCCACCCCCGCCCAAGACAGCTCCCTCAACATCTTCAGAGCATAAGCTATCGCCTGAACCTCGGCTTCATTCGAGTCCGCCACACCAATTGGCCCGGAAAACAGTCCCCTAATTCGACTCTCCCAGTCTCGAAGCACTCCCCAGTCCCCCGCACCCTGCCAAGCTCGGCTTCCCCCGAGCTACACCATCGACATTAAATTTCCACACGGCCTTCCAAGGCGGAGACCACTCCACTACATCCCTAACCGGCTGGTTTACCCGTGCATCATTAACGCAAATAAGAGGACAATCCCACCAAGCTGCTTCCCGAATATCCACCGTATCGAAGCTCGCCCTCGTCCATTGAAAGGATCTCAATTTAATTAAGAACAAAATACCCCCAACCGACGAGCTCTTGTTCTGAAACAATAAATTATTCCGCGCTAACCACAACGACCATAACACACTAGTGCATCCTATAAGCCACCACACACGCATATCTCCTTTAAAAAAGCTGTGGAAACTAGCTAAAAGGAAGTCGCGCACTTGATGCGGACACGTCACACTTACTCCCCACCACGCGAAGAAACACCCCCAAATCTCCCACGCCCATGAGCATTGCCATAGGATATGGTTCACTTCATCCTCTCCAGCCCCACAAAACCGGCAACACAACGACGTGTCCCCCAATGCTACACCGCGAGCAAGCAACATAGATAAAGTTGGCAGTCGATCCATGGCAATGAACCAGAGGAAGCATTGCAATTTAGGTAGTATAGGGAGCCGCCACGGCCAAGAGACGTCCGACATATCCGACATCCCAAACGATATCATCAGTTTATGTAAAGCTCTTATCGAAAACTCACCCGACGGCGCATGAATCCAAACGAAACGGTCAAGCACTCCATGGCACAATTCTTATGGATATGATACTCAAATTATTGTTGAATTACTTGCTGACCGTGTATACTTGCACGAAAAAAAGACCTGAATTTTGTATTATTTTCTGGCGTATTTACTTTAATTCTTCAATTATTTTCCAAGTGTTAGTCAGTCGACAACCTTTTAGCAAGAATCTCGAATCAAGCCTTCCAACCAAAAACCCTTCAACTTCTCTCTCAACTCAAGCATGGAAGAAACCCCCAAAAACCTTCTCTAGCCATACAACCATGAAAAACGGATTAAAACATGGACCAAAGATTTTGGGAAGAATCCACCACGAATTTACAACCTTAAAAGCCAAGAGAAAACTCCATAGAAACCCTCAAAGCTCAAAACCTCATAAAAACCCATAGATGGTAAATTCACCTATTTGAGAAGTGAAAACAGTTTTCTTGAAGCTCATGAGAGGAGATCAACATAATAAGCTCTTAAATTTTGGGTGAAAGAACTTGGTAGGAAAGTTGGCTTCTTTAATTCAAATGGTCATGGGTGTTCATGAAAAAAGATGAAGAGATGTGGTGGAGAGGGAAAAGATGGAAGAAAAGTGATGTAATTTGGTTCCCCCTTCCAACGTGAGACAAAGGGCATTTAAGAAAAATTCAGCTTTTAAATTAAAAAGGGGTCTAATAGCTTTATAAAAATCCTCAATTTTCATCATCTTACAAAAATGGTCACCTACCAATCCCAAATGGCCCAACTATCAACCAATATGATCCAAACTTGTTCCAATGGGTCTAATGAGCCAACCTAACATGTAGGTCCACAACTCGTGTCAACACCCAAACTTTGAATCAGAAATTCGGATCTTTACAACTCTCCCCTCCTAAAAAGAAATTTCTTTCTCGAAATTGACGAAAGAAAGAGATACAGCCACCTTAGGTCCAACCATTTCCCATCTCACATACGTTCACCACGGTTCTAAAGTTTCTTCACAAACTTCTTTATCTAAAGCTCATAACGCTGAACTCCTCAACATCTCTCTCATGGATGTCCAACGGTTTATTCCTAATAATTGAACAAATCAGGATGGACTCAACGACATTGTCCAAGCAATCAACCCAAAGAAATCACATCGGATGAGTTTAGTCTCGGTTAAGAATCCCCTCTAGCATTACCCGCAGTTTAAAACTCTTAAATTCAAACCTCATCTGTGTTCGGAACGCGACAACTAATCAAAGGTATGCTACTAGGAACACTTCTCTGTCTAATATTAACACCATGACCAAACGTTTCAAAGAACAAGTGAAGCTCTGAAAACTAAATTCTACCGTATACTTATCTTGTATTAACAACCCTTCTTCCTGGCTTGGCCAACCAAGGCGGGACTTAGCACTTCACTTTACTAGAACTCGCCCCAATTCAAACGAAAGCTAACTCATGAGCATGTGATGCCACTACTCGACCAACTTGATCCCAAATGAAAACCGTTGTCGCTTACGAACTCTACTAGAGGTCAAAACTCCCCAAACTATCCCCGAAGGTCCAAACATTCTCTTCCAACCCAACCATTTAATTCCAACGAACAGTTTTACTGAAACTTTAACAAGTCCTCAAGGATTTTCAAATGGTTCTTCCAAAAATATCTATTGCAACACAAGATTATATTAACGATAAACGTAGCCGATAACCTACATTTCTGTTGTGCTACTATGATAATCTTCACACTGTTTTACCATACATGTAGACAACTCATCTCAAAAACTTGGTAGAGCAAACACTCAAATTATCGAACTCAAGATTATATTGACGCCCTCGTGAGTCGAAACCACTTCACGACTTGTCCTTAGAGTCTATACATCACATTGAACTCAATCTTTATCACGAATTCTCGTTAACCTTCGACTTTCGATACTTAAATTTTGAACGATTGTACGGAAACCTCAAAACTCTTCAACCAGTTACAAGATCATCAACCTCGAGAAACGGATAACGGTCCTTCCCGTTAAACATCGGCTTGCAACATCCAATGCCACCACTCTTTGCCATACCAACACAGGCACATCCCAAGGTGAACCACTTGGTGACGACACCCGTATTCACTCACTTTTACAAATGACTCTACACTCTAAAAGTTTAGTCGGTGTCATACCATAAGGTGATGGACACTAGTACCGAACTCAGGGGCAAAACTAGAAATTTATAAATGGGGACCAAAATAAAATTAATAAAAAAGAGAAATTTATAAAGGGGGCCAAAATGACATTAAAAATTTTGAGGGGGTCATACTAAGATTTTACAAACTTTGAAGGGATTATAGAGGTAATTTTACTTTTTTTCTAAAAAAACTATCATATTCCTAATGAAAAAAATGTTGGTGGGGACCAAACCCCCTTAAACCCCCTATGTTCTGCCCCTGAACGAACTCGATGTTACCTCTATTGTGGGTTCTAATCCACGGTCAAGAGGTAAGCCCGCTCATTTCTCAAAGACCACCCTAACAAACTTTTAAATGTTCGCAACTCTAAAGCCTCGGACTCTCAACCCTAGTATCTACTAAGTGGGCTAAAAAAGTCTTGAAACTTACAAACTCTCATTGAACTAGCCTCACAAGAGCACGACACTCACACTAGAGAGGTAATGGTTCCTCGCGTCCAATACCAACAACTTGGTTCATTTCGGATCTCTAAACTTCGAGACTCTTTCTTGAAAACAGAGACATACGTCGTACTCACAAGACAACCTATACTAACGGTAACATCCACTAACTAGGGAGAGAGAGTAACTCTAACAAGCCCATGGGGACTGTTACTCTCAATCGTCACTCACCATCTACGGTAAAAACCTTACTTATAAGCACTTATGAATTTGACGAATTAATCAATCCAACATTAACCTCTAGATCTTACCACAACACTTATTCAACGAGAACCAATACCCTTGCATAAACAAGAAATCATGTCTCTATTAAAGCAACAACTGAAATCAAAACGAAACACAAGTACCTGACATATCATCGGCGGTAAAGCTATCCTCTCTTACCTAAATGGTAGACTATCTAGAAACGGCTCGAGCGTCGAATCTGACGGTGGATCTCACAGAACCTCCACTTTGATACCTAGATGACGCCCTAGGACCACCTCTCGCAAAACTTTGACCATGCCGAGAAGGAGTCAACCTTAGTGACTGAATTAGTGTGCCATCATTCATAATTGGGCAATCATTCGCCATGTGACTCGGTGCCCCACACCTATAGCAAAACCTTCGAAGCAAGAAGCACACTCCAAGATGATGTCGGTCACAAGGCTCACAAGACAGTGGAAGCGATGCTCTAGCCGAACCATCAGTACTCTCCTCAAGAGCAGAAATCAAAGAGCCTCTACGTACCCTCGATCTAGATCCTTGATTGACTCTCAATAGCTAATCTAAAGCAACTCTCTTTGAAACCCTCGAAGCACGAAACCTCCTAGACGGAGCCTGGGAATAACTTATGACGTCTTGGGTCCGAACAACATGGCCTCTAGAGTCCTCAATCTGACTCGGTGTCAAACCCTAAAGTCATTCAAGTGCCTTCGCAATATTGGCTAACTTAGAGAATGTCCCAAGCGAAGCTATTGTCACATGTATCTAAAGGTCAACCTTCAATCCATGTCTAAATCTCTTATAACTCAACTCCTCGGTGGCAACTAACTCGGGGGCATAACGGCTCAACCGTAGAAAATCTTGCTCAAACTCAAACATTGTATGGTCCCCCTAAACTAGATACAGGAATTGATCTCTCATCTCATCCATGTGAACCTCATTGATGTACTTCTTCCTGAACTCGTCCAAGAAGACATCTCATGATGGAAGTGCATGTTGTAATCCCAACTCAACAATCTACCACCACTTATATGCATTGCTCTTAAGAAGGGAGACAATAAAATTAAGGTCGTCCTTCAGACTCCCCATATGTCTTAGAATCCTTTGAGTGTCTCTTAACCACTAGTCAGTCTTGATCGGGTCATCCTCACCCAAACCTTCGAAATATTTTGGTCAATAATGGTAAAGCCTCTCAATAGGGGTCTTGTGAGGCGTCTCAGATTGCCTCGAGATAGCTTGCACCACTTTCAAGAGAGTTGAGGTAAGATCATGAAGGTGGTTTACCCCTTCTCTTCTGGTACCTCCCGGAAGACTCGTGTCCCCAACATATGGGACAGACTTTTTACTAAAGTCCTTCGCTTGAGAGACATGGCTCTCCTCACGACTCTTCTGGTCGTGTCCGACTTCACCAACCATCGAGTTTTCTAAAATCACAAGGAAACAAGACAACACCATCAGGATTCCCAGTCTTAGACAAGTATAACTTAAATTTAGGGGCTTGTATTCACTAGACACCTTACACGACCTCTATACTACCCCGGGGTGTCCTAGAACCGGTTAAACCTAAGCTCTTATACCACTAAATGTAACACTCTGATCCTGATCCGAAGTACTACATTCGAAAATTTCCATTGAAAACCATAAGTTTAGTCAATTTCAAAATATCAAATCATCCACAAATTCATGTAATTAAATAAGCATTTAAATAAGTTTACAAAACAGGAGATCCATGTTTAAAACACCGTATATCAAAATAACATTTCAATAGAGTTTACAGACTCAATAACCCGTAAGGTCCTATGAATACATAAGCTCAAAACTAAATACTAAGCATTGTATTTTAAAGCGAAACGGTGCTGAGAAATCCCTTCTCGATGTGCTCCTCCATCACGATCAACCTACAAACCTACGAATGGAAACAACGATTCTGAACGCTGAGCTTACAAAGCTCAATGGTACATTTCTACTCTACCACAATTCGTGATTATCATAAAATAAGCATACAAGATAAATATAGTTTAAAGAGCATAGATAAAGCTTCAATATCTATGAGTTATCATCTAGCCTACACTAGTTAGAGTTATTAGATCATCTATCTCAAGGCATTATTAAATCTACAATGAGTATTACATGTTTCCACAAACAATGAGACAACTGAATTTGAAAACTGTAAGTGATTCTCTTAAGCTCTTTATTGTAAGTTAAGGAGCAATTGTGACAGTCAATGATCAACAATAATCAATGTATTTGTTTGGGTGAGATAATGGAAACATTTTCTTTGCTAAAAGAAACAAATTACCAGTTAAAATATGATAGCATGTCGGTTGCCAAGTATGGGTGTTAATATAGTTATTTTAAGGTTTAAATATACATTGGATGTATAAATTATACATGTTCTTTTAAGTTGGTACCTAACAAATTTTTGCTTCTAAATTAATATTTGAACTAGGCACATTTTTCCAAGTTAGTATTTAAAGAATTTTTACTTCCAAGTTGGTACTTGAACTAAGCACCTTCTCTTAAGTTGGTGCCCACACTAATGCATTCTTTCAATTTGATCATAATTCATAATAACTAAATAAATTTAACCCTCTATATTTAAAAGTTATATCAATTTACTCTTTGTTCATCTCTTAAATTATTTGTTCTTCTACTAGAAACTTTATATTACTTTCCTGGTATAGTAAAAGTTTAACAGTAACTTGTTGCTTTATAGTAGAATGCAATTATGTAACTATTACTTTGATCCGATGGAATCGTTTGGTTTAACAATGTCGCAAAAATGATTAAATTGGTGTAATTTTTAAACATGAAGTATTAAATTTATTGAATTATTTTGAATTAGGACCAAATTGATAGAATATGTAAGTTTTAGGAACTAAAATTGTTAATAAAAGTACCGAAATAGTGGATGATATTAAAGGTTGAGTACCAATTTGGGAGCAAAAATTCTTCAAGTATCAGCTTGGGAGAAATTGTCTACATCAAGCACTAATTTGTGAGTAAATTATTTAGTTACCAACTTAAGTGAAAATACATTGTTCATGTACTAAAAATAATATTTAAGGCTTATTTTAATATTTTAATTTTCATTAAACTTTAAACAGTAATGTTTTTAACTTTTTCATTACCTTAAACATTTCTTTAGATTTGTCAGCATCCTAAACCACTCCAAAAACGAACCAAATTAAATATTAATATCTTAAAAATTAAAAAAATAAAACAAACTAACTTGAAGAAAATATATTTTTTCTACAAATAAATAAAAACAACATTAAAACTAAAAAAAAACATAATATATTAAAAGCAGTAATATTAATACTGGTTTCTAAACTCCAAGCAGTGCAACGCCACGACATATAAGAGGATGCTATTGCTAGGTCATCATAGGACTTGGTGGATCCATAAGTGCTGCAATGGCGGTTTCAATCTGCATCTTTAATCCATCTTTCTCCTTTACATCAGCCTGCGTTTATCATTTCATATCAGCATATATATCTAATTTATTCTCACCTAAATACAATTAATACTGATTTCAATCAGCATTCTAAATCAAATGTTTTGAGGATGGGATGTGAAGTAACCTCACCTAAATATTTTTTATTGAATTAAGTGATATGACTGTCTGAGTAGGACTATGGAGTTTAACTCATCAGTTGGTACCGTTGTCGGTGTAACATACAAGAGGAGGTGAGATCGAATATATTTAAATATTCAACATCCTTCGATTCAAGGACGAGGAGGGGTCTGAATAATCATGGTATCAATATGTATAGTAGGGTGGAGTTACCTCAATAAACAAAGTGTTCAACAGTGCCCCAGGGAGAGCAGTGATGTTTGCTGTAATAATTTTGAGGTTGAATGATTCGAAAAGTTGACAGAGTTTAACAATGGTGCCCGCCCTTTTAGTGCACGTTAAATTCACCAACAAAATGTTGTCTCCCATGGGCGTCACGTTAAGCTGCAAAAGTCTTAGAACAAAGTTAGAGAAACAAAGACAAGATACAATCAATGGATGAAATAAGTAGAGAGGTTAGCTTTGACTTGAAGAAGTTGAATATTGGGGGAAGATGCTGAATTGAAAACGTTGGTGTTGTGGGATCCTAGTAGCTGAGGCAGAGGCCGCGGCTGCTCCTCCGTCACCGGATTATTGCTCTCCATCTCCATGATCTCGGTTTGGGTTTTGGCCAGTTCCTCCTGCAGTTTCTGGATGTAGTCGATGGCATCCTTGATTATGGAAGCCTTGTCCATCTAAAAAGGAAACAGGAAGGTGACTGCATGCATCATGCATGTGCGTTGAGTTTATGAATTATTAGTAATATGTTGTATCTAGCTTACCTTGGTAATATTTGGAACAACCGCTCTGAGAGCAAAAAGGCGTTGGTTAAGCTGCTTCCGTCGGTTTCGTTCGGAGACGATGTTTTTGGAGGCAGCGGATGAGGGTGCTCCGTCGGGGGAACTAGAATCATAGTACCCGTCAATTGTCCAACTGCATGCATGGATGCAAAGAAAACAAGTTAGTTTAGTTTCCCTTTTCTTGTCAAAACCAAAGTTGTAGTGTTTTAGTAGGTACCTGTATTCTTGATTCTCAAGCAAATATGGAGTGTGCAAATAATTTCTGTACTCATCGCCAACATTCTCAATATTCTCCATCCAAAGCCTTTACTTGAAAGAAAGAAAGAAAGAAAGAATGGAAACAAAAGTTAAATATGGTGGAAGCCAGGGAGGGAGGGGTAATAAAAGTGTTTCTTTTCTTGTAGTAGAAGTTAACTCCCAACTTTTTTAATTTATACAAAATGGATGGATGGGGTTTTTATGTTTAACGTTTATTTGTTTACGGAACATTAATGTCAAACTTATGAAAGGAGACCGAATTCGATCGCATGTTATAAAGTGTGTAAATCTTATCAAAGAATTAAAAAAAATTATGAACGTATATTAGCATGTAATCATACCTATATAAAACAATTAATGTAAAGCTTAAACTTGGCAAAACATTCTATGAATTTGACCAAAAACATGTGAACCAAGGCCATGGGCATTACATTAGTCGGTGCTCTTCCCCCTCGAGGCTCACGCATCCTCTGAATGTCTAACAAACAAAACAAGTAACACGAGTTTGACTCCATCTTTTTGGCATTTATTGACCAATAAAAAAAACTTTGAAAAACTTGTTTCACAGCCAAATATAGTATGCACCAGATTTAGGACCATTTTGTCATATTCATCCACTTTTTCCTTTTTTAAAAAAGGGGTCGTGGAGGCAGAAGTACTCTTATTCAGTTGCTTGTAGAAATAGATGGATTGGGAGCAACTTCTGGTATTGTAGACAGAGCTCTGTTGAGACCCGGTCGGTTCGTTGGCAAAATTACAATTGATAAACCCGACATTAAGGGTCGTGACCAAATCTTTCAGGAAATTCAAACTTGATAATAAATAATCCATCATATTACACTCAACGACTTGCTGCTCTAAGCCCTGGCTTTGCTGGTGCTGACATTGCAATGAAGCGACATTGATAGCTGCCATGAAGGAAACTGCTCTAATAACCATGGAAAAGAACTGTAGAGAGTTAGTTAAGTGAAGTAGTTGTTCTGTTAATCAATCAATTAGTTAGTTAATCTTCGGTTGATTAGTTAGGTGAAGTTGTATATATACTTGACTTGTAAATTAATTCAATAATGATGAATGTACATATATGTTCATTTAAGGGTTATATTTTAATACACAAATTCTGTAAAAAAAAGTATTATACAACTCTTTTTTAAAATTTAATTTCTAAATTACTAAACATAAAACCTTACACCCTAACCATAAATCCTAAATTCTAAATACCACAACTTAAACCACTAAACTCTAAAAACCCTAAACCTAAACTACAAACCTTAAGTCTAACAGGCTTGTGTGAACTAAAGTTTATACAACTTGTGTATCAATTTTTTTCCTTTCTTTAATCATACGGTTATACAATTTAACATGGTGTTTGATGTCATTATCGAGTTGAGACTTTTCCCTCGAACTCTTTTGTTGTTGATCTGTTTCTCGAGCTGTCTTTGATCAATTTCTTTAGGGTTTTGCTTTCTTCATCATTATCGTTGTCTTTTTCTTTTAGATCTCTAGAACTTACAACTTAGGGAAGGGGAAGGTATCAACTAAAAGCTTTTAACCACTCACTCTAGAGATTGTTGACTGAATATGTATAATTTTTTTTGAATGTATACAATTTTATACATTATCAATGATAATGACAAATATACGTTGAAAGTGAATGGAGCTCGTCTCATGAATTTTTTTTATCTCATAGAAATACTTAATGAATCTTTATTATTTTTAACTTATGTGATTTGTCTCTCTTAATATTTAATCTTAAATTTAACATTGATTAGTGAATCTGATGATAATATATCTAAAAAATGAAATAAAAGAACCAAATAAGTAGCTTCAATAAAAAAGATGATGATATTTATCCTAAAAGATTCAGGTTTGAGCACCTATATACGCGCGTTGTCAAAGGGTTAATAAAAAAGAATGGATAGATATTATCATCTAATCACCTCAATGACCTATATATAATAAAATGAGTTTGATTATAATAATGGGTAAACTACATAAATGGCCATTATACTTTGAATTTGGACTCGATTTGATCACTATACTTCTAATTGCAGCAATTAAACCACTAAACTATTAAATTAAATTCAATGTGATCACCAACCATTAAAATTTAACGGAAGGGCTGACGTGGCAGTTAAAAGAAATTTGTATAATTACACATTTAATCCCTATTACTTATACATTCTATCAATTTGGTCCAAATTTTAATTTAATAAAATAAAATAATTATTCAATTAGATGGTGACGTGTCACCACCTCATTGGAGGAATTTAACTATTTATATTTAATTTAATAATTTTAGTTTCCTCCTCCAATCAAGTGGTGACACGTGTCACCACCCAATCAAAGGAAGAAAATGAAGAAAATAACAATTGCCCCCAACATGTCTCCATGGGAAGATGGGCATTGGTTTACCACTGTGCCAAATGCACTTTTGTGAACTAAAGTATGAAATATATTATATGTCTTCATTTGTTAATGTTAGGAAAAAAATAAATAGGGTTAAGGAAACTCGAATATGACACACTTAAGATGTATAAAAACTTCTAAATCATCAAAATAAATCTAATAATTAAATTAAAATTGACACACTAATATTTTTAAGCTAAATCTAATATATTTTTCTTTCCACAATTATTTTTTATAAATTCGTATAAATAATCATTGAATTATTTTTTAACTTAATTAATAATT
Source organism: Hibiscus tridactylites (assembly GCA_958450335.1). Lineage (NCBI taxonomy): Eukaryota > Viridiplantae > Streptophyta > Magnoliopsida > Malvales > Malvaceae > Hibiscus > Hibiscus tridactylites. Next base: position 43,500,453 of record OY288274.1, on the reverse strand, counting down.
TATGTTTTATTAAATTTTTTAATTAAATTATCATGTACATTAAATTATATTAAAATTTTAAAATTATATTAGAAATAATTTAGCAATCTAAACTCCCGAACATAATTTAAATTAATTGATATTATTTTCAAATTTTGAATTTTTAATATAATTTCATATATATATATAATAATTAAATTAAATTTTATTAATAAATATTAAAATTATTAATTAAGTTTAAAAAATAAATTTATTGATTACATATGTGAAAATATAAAAAATAAATGTAAAAAAATACTGAATTTAGTTTTAAAATATAAAATAATATTAAAATAATTTTTATTTTAAATCAAGCATTAACTATAATTTAAAAATATATATCTTCAACTTTAATTTAATTATTAAATTTATTTTGATGATTTATAAGTTTTTATGCATCTCAAATGTTTCATGTTCGAGTCCCACTAACCCTTATTTTTTTTCTGGCATTAACAAGAAATAAAGACATATAATATATTTCATACTTTAGTTCACAAAAATGTACTTGGCACAGTGGTAAACCAATGCTCATCTCCCTATGGAGACCTAGGTTTGAAACTTGTTGGGGGCAATTAATAGAATGTATAAGTAATGAGAATTAAATGTGTAATTATACAAAATTTTTTTAACTGTCACATCAGCCTCTCCGTTAGATTTTAATGGTTCACATTGAGTCTAATTTAATAATTCAGTAGTTTAATTGTTACAATTAAAAGTATAGTGGTCAAATCAAGTCCAAATATAGTGACCATTTATGTAGTTTACCATATAATAATTTAATTTTCTATTCCAAAAACATTTCGAAATTTAAAACTAAAACTCGCAATTAAAGAGCCGACATTATGGGCCTCAACTGGTTCACCAGACAATAAATTCATGGGCTAACCTATTTAACGGCAATAAAAGCAGGGAAGACGACGAGATAACTGATAAGGCTAAGGCTTTACTTTACTTTACAAACAGGATAAGAAAAATCAAAATAATATTTTTATAAACAATTCTTACATTTACAACCTCTTTAACGGCAACTACCATAAAGCTTTTTAATTTATTCCTCCTTCCGCTCCTCCGATTTTGCTAACCTCACCGGCGGTGGGATAGTAACCGACCCTTCTCGATCAATGGCTACGCTTACACGTGTCCCATTGGTCTTTTCCAGCTGCACGGTTCCACCAGCTGCTAATTCAATGTCTTTAAATCGTCACTGTCATAAATATACTTGCGTGGCACCGTCATCACCTCTAACCAGAAAAATTCCAGATTGTTCTACTCTCTCTTCTCTCAAAGTCGGCTCTTTTTCATCTCCATTTCCGCCTCTCTCAACCAGAAAAACCAAGGGTTTTAGGAGAACAGCAGTGGTTTTAGCTTCCATGGCTGATTTGAGCACTGTGCTGGTCACCGGAGCCGGCGGCAGAACAGGTTTTCCCTTTGTTTTACAGCTCTTATCTCTCTTTTTAGTTATTAAAAAGGGTTTCTTTTTCTTTTTGTTGATTTTTTGGTTTTGGTTTTCCTTAGGGTACAATTATGCCATGAATGTTAGTGGGTGAATTGGGTTATTGGCTGCTTGGGATTTTGTTGTTTTTCAAGTTATTGAGTATCAATGTTTATTGTGGATTCCTATAGTTTCTTGCAAACACAGAAAATTGTTGCTGTTAAGGAACTTAATTGAAGTGGAATGGTGAAGGTGCCACAGAAGAGGGTTATTTCACAAACTTTTAGCCCTTGCAATTGGTTTTCTTTAATGCTTTACATATGAAAATTGTTGTCATATAGGCCTGCTGCCTGCATTGTTATTCCATAAATGTTTGTTCCCACGTTTACTTAATGTAACTTCAACCTACAGAAAGTGCTTACAGCCTTGTGGCATCCATGGTGGTTATGTTTTTTAATCGAACAATGTCCTGGTATTGAGCATTGACATGGATTTATTGGTGGGGATTCTGGCAGGTCAGATAGTTTACAAGAAACTGAAAGAGAGGTCCGACCAGTTTGTTGCAAGAGGATTGGTTAGGACTCCAGAAAGCAAGGAGTCAATCGGTGGAGCAGATGATGTTATTGTCGGCGATATAAGGGATACCGCCACTCTAGTTCCTGCTATGCAAGGAGTTGATGCTCTCATCATTCTTACAAGTGCTGTTCCGAGAATGAAACCCGGGTTTGATCCGACAAAAGGAGGAAGGCCTGAGTTCTATTTTGAAGATGGAGCATACCCGGAGCAAGTAAGCCCATTTTCTTCTTGTAATTCTAGGATTTTACTCTTGCTTCCTTTTATTCTTCACTATACTGATGTACCTGTCTTGTTTCTTAGGTTGACTGGATTGGTCAGAAAAATCAAATAGATGTTGGTGAGTTGTTCATCTAAATTGTTCCCAAATATTCAGTCTACATGTCTAGTTTTCACTTAGGCAAACCATAAAACCAAAAAACACATTTCGAATGGCAGCTAAGGAGGCTGGTGTGAAGCAAATTGTGTTGGTCGGGTCAATGGGTGGAACAAACCTTAATCATCCCTTGAACAGCTTGGGCAATGGGAACATTTTGGTTAGCATCCTTCTCAATACTACTAATAAATCTCACCCTCTGTATTACTGAATTATTCGGTTTCCATTTTCTGTTTTGCAGGTCTGGAAAAGAAAGGCCGAGCAGTATTTGGCTGATTCCGGTGTTCCATACACGATTATCAGGTAGACGAATTTAGGTAGTTTTATAGCGTTGGCATTCTTTGGTTTTCCCTCTCCATTCTAGTAGAGGAAATGCCAGTGACCTCAAACAACTGACATTGAGTCTTTTCCGCCAAGTTAGGGCTGGAGGGCTGCAAGATAGAGATGGGGGTATCAGAGAACTACTTGTTGGGAAGGATGATGAGCTTCTTCAGACTGAAACAAAAACAATTGCCAGGACTGATGTAGCTGAAGTTTGCATTCAGGTATCGCCTTTAATCATGTCTGCATTCCGAATTTTAAACATTTTCATCCTCACCATTGGCATTGTATTGCTTTTCTCATGCATCTTATTTGTTTTCTTTTCAAACAGGCTCTGAAATTCGAGGAGGCCAAATTTAAGGCGTTTGATTTAGCCTCAAAACCCGAGGGAGCCGGCACTCCAACGAAGGACTTCAAGGCTCTTTTTTCACAGATCACTACTCGTTTCTAATTCTCGAGGGACATGAGGTTGTCTACAAGATATGTTATGCTTCTAAGGACTTTTAATCTGAATAATCAACAGTATGTAAATCTTTTGGAATCAAACCATGATGAGCAGAAAGGAGTAGAAAACAAGCAACTGTCGGCTGTTCTACTAAGGTACCCTTTGCAAAACTTAGCGGTGCAATGAAATTCTTTTGGTACTACATTGCTATGGAAGTCATCATTTCAGTAATATTTGAACTCTAGTGTGCATCCTCTCTATATGGAACTCAATATTTGATCTCTATACCGAATTCTCCCTCTTTTTTGCGGCTGGCCACCAGTACAATGAAACAATGTTGTTGGAAAAATAAATTACAACTATTACTACAAAAGCATCCGAGCATACATTGTTTTTTCAACAAATTATGTAATGGAAGTGAACTCCATCCGACAAAGGCAGGCATTTCGGTTGCAGATCAGCTTTGAATGCATAGATATCAATTACAGAAGTGTTTATTTACAAGATTGAGCAGAGACCTCAGACACCTGATTCCAGTAGCTGCTTGGCCTGCTGTTGGGACCAGTAGGCATGGACAGCGAGGACCCGGTCTAAAAGCTCTTGTGGTAAAGGTTCTCCCCTCCTTTGCTGAGGGGAGATTCTTGCTGTGTGGACCAATGTCTTCCACTTATCCTGTACCAAGTAAACAACTAAGGAATCTTAACATAATGGAATGAACTCCGGTTCAGAAAACCCAAATCTGGAAGAATTAGGATGTAAACTTTAGAACTAAACGTACACGTATATTTTACATGAAAAACATGTTGTTATAAAGATATTCAGCAATGAAAAACATGTTGTTCTAAAGATATTCAGCAATGAAAAATATGTTGTTCTAAAGATGTTCAGCAGAAACATAAATGGACCATTCACCTTCAAATCCACATACGTCCGATGCTTTGCATTGTCAAAAGCGCGTAATTTGACATCACGCCACCTACAACATTTACAACAGGCTTAGTAACCAAAGCACCGGAGTCTGCAATCAAAAGGATAACCAAAAAAAGTAACCTTCCAGTTCCTAGTTTCTCGACTGCCTGAACCAATGCTTCTACTTCTGAGACAGAGAAGGGTCTTCTGATACGCCGCTGGACAAACTCACGACGTCTAGCTCTGAGATGTGTTGGAACCATAGCCAATGCCCCAACACTGATGGCCGGTATTGATAGTACAGATTGCGAATTTAGAAGAGTGATAGTATTAGCTGATATGTTGGGAAGAGACGAAACTAGGTGAAGGTCGCTTTCACCACCATTGTTGCAACCAGATACAGGAGGAACATGGCCGGAGACACCAGATGTCTCCGGTTCTAAAGTAAAAGACGTCACATGCCTGGAAGATGAGTTAAAAATTTTGAAAAGGAGCCACAGAAGTGAAGATGGAATGAGAAAAGGTCGGCCCTCTATTAGCTTAACAAATCCCAAATACTTGCCTTGTTATCCTCTGCTCTCCCAGGCACGGAGGTGGTATAATTTGCGGGTGCCCAGGCTCCAACATAAAACCCAAATTACGATGCTTGCCATCTCGAGAAATACCAGTCTGAAGCAGGGTTTTGCCGTCTTCTTTAACCTTTTTTCCTTGAAGAAGGATGCCAACGTGTAAGCCATCTCCAAGTGCAGTAGTCACTGCCTCCATCACAGTCCTCTACAAAAAAAAACACGACATTATCCTATGATTTACGAATTTGAGTAGTTTAAGCATTGTATAAGAAAAAGGCTACTTCATCTCTATAAGCTCATACATAATTTCTTAAAACATTAAAGCGACCAAAGCAGTGTAACGCTGAGAATACTGCGTACTTTCAGTGAACCAACAGTAGCAGTTGTAGGAATCTCAACTAAGAGCTCTGGAACCTTAAAGGATTTAATCCGAAGCTTCACTGAAAAAGAAAAGAAAGGTTAGAGAATGGATGGATAACACAGCCATCTGATCAGATACTATAACATTGCACCAAAGATGTCCATACCATTGCGTTCTCGGGACCCAAGATGCGGGTGTGGACTTGCAATTGAGGATCCCACTCTAATGGCTGCATGTAAGAGCTCGTTTATTCAGCGAAAATTGAATAGATCCCTAAAGCCTAAGGGCAGAAAATGAACAAAAAAGAAAGCTGAAGGCCATATTGAACCTGCACTAGAGTTGTCACCATCACTTCTCTTGTCAGCAGAATTGAATCTGTTATCTAGCTGAAACCCTCGATCTGACCTAGAGAATGGCCGTTGATTAAGGACACCCCTTCTCTTGAAAGAGGACATCCTCTTCGATCTTTGACGACTATAACTAGTTCTCCCATCTTGGAATCTTTTCCCATCTGAAAACATCAGTTAATCAGGAAATGGCATTTAATTCAGAAGGCAAATTCGTGGTGCTAAACGAACAGATACGGGAATGAATGCCTACCGTATCCAGTAACATGAGCAAGAACTTATTACTAGTCGCAAACTTCAGTGAATTCAATAGACTGTATCATGACATCTAGAATTACATTCATACTATAAGAGCACAATCCATTATTAATATACCACAGAATGCTCATATACCATTTCTAAAGGAAGCTCCACCATTCAAATTCGGAGATACTCCCCAATGTCGGGATGAAGACAGGTTCTTAATTCTTTGATCCGCAGCATTTGACGGTAGCCTGAAGGCCTTCAATGTGGTGGCTGCCTGAGTGCACCCAATGTACTTCTTGTCATCATCTCTATTGACCAAATCTATAGTATCAGAATGCCTAGAGGGACCAAGAGTTATCCAATCTTTGAACATTGATGCCTTGCTGTCTGAACAGAAAAAATCGGGAGTTTTACTGTCCATTTGCGACACATCCAAACTGACTGTAAGCGGAGGAGTTTCACATTTTACAGTTCGAATGATTGAAGGTTCAGTTCCTGCATCCTCTACTTTCCCTTCGGAAAACTCCCGAGATACAAGAGAAGAACTGCGTAATTCAGCAGAAGGGTTTGCATTTCTACCACTGACATTAGCCAACTGATCAAAGCTCTTTAAATTTGCATCGGCTGCTTTTGAATTAAACCAGTCCGGAGCACATGAAAACTTATTCAATGTATCGATTTGGTGGTAACTGATAAAGGTTTTCTCATCACAAGTTTCCTGACCGGAAATGTTGCACTTCGTTGATTGCCTCTCATCCTCTTGTTCCTTCGAAAGGAGATTCTTACGAGCAATTTGCTGATCCTCTGGCACAGAAGTTTTACTTTCTTGCAACAGTTCACCGGCTACACTAACCAAAATTTCGAAAGCACGTTTCTGACTGTTCGCACTTGTCTTCCTGATCGGCACTCTAACCTAAAACCAGCAGATGACAATATCAAAACTACTATTTTCAAACATAAAAAAACAGGAATATAGACCATCCTCGGATGTGAGCATTTGTTTACCCTTGCTGATCTACAAGCTCGAGGGAACACAGGCACCTGGTAGCCGTTGAAACCGTATTCCAATCTTGTCTGGGACACCATGTCTTAGGCATTCATTTAAAAAAAGAATCCATTAAGCAAAACCAATAGGAAAACTAGATTCTGCAAATGAGAAAAATAGATACAGCAAACAAAGAGTAGGAAACTGCAGATCAGAAAGATTCAAGAACATAAAATAGGGGAATCCTGCAAATGACCAGGAGACAACAATTCTTGACAAGCCATGAATGTTACCGAATTTTTTCCATATGCTTAAAGGACCATAGCCACATATCTATGCCTGAATATGTGTATCCTATAAAGAAACTAAAGAGACCAAGCCATAAACCCAAACACAGAACTGTTTCAAAGTTTTAACAATCCTTCATATGGAACAGAAAATTCAGACAGAAGAATAAAAGTAGTAATCAAAAAAGGAAGCAAAACCCTGTCATGTTTGAATATTATCTTATAATTTAGAGATATGGGTTTTTTTTAGCTGCCAAAATCCAGAGACAAAAACTACCTTAACTTTCCACCTACCAAATTACAATGTCTCATCTAACCTAAAGAAGATCAAAACAAAATTTGCAGGTTTTAAGAGCAAGACAAAAAAAAACATTGAAAAATTCACCTTTAAAGATGGGTTTTTTCAGCTTTGTGTCTGATCCCCATGAAAACAAACCACCCAAAAGTTCCAATCTTTCTTGTTTTTTGTGTTAAACCCACAAAAGAAATGGTTGCGTTTATATAACTTGCGGGGTTTTAAGTGGAATAACCGGTCACTGAAGGGCAAGCAAAAACTACTTTGGACCAGTTCCTCCGTTTTGGGTGATCCACTCCTGTCCGTATCAGTTCTATCGCTGACATGTGGAAGCCTGTCCTTCCATTTTGGTTAATCTTAATCTCCTTCACATAAAACTAGGCTTTTTCCATCTTCCTGGGGTAAGTTTGGATAATTGAAATTTGTTCCTTTCGGACATAATTTTGCTATAAAACCATGACCAACATAAGACATCACGTTGTCGGTTTCACTCCCACCTTTTTCCCAAATCAGACAATTCTATATTCGAATCATTGTTTAATATTATCTTTTTTGTCAATGTCATATTTAATATTAATCTGTTTGTCAAAAAAATATATTTAATATAAATTTTAATATGCTAATGTATTGGATAAATCACATCCGTTGTCATTGGCAATTTTAGATTAAAAACTCTTTTTAATTATTATTTGGGATTATGGCTCCCAAAATATAATATTTGGCAAAATGACACCCAAACTTGCCACGTCGTTGGACCTCGCGTTGTGTAGGATGCGAGGTCGGATATCGCGTTCTACACAACGCGATTTCAGTCTACGTGGCCTTGTTGTTTGTGTTAACGGTTTTACAGTACCTCGCGTTCTGCAGAACGTGAGGTTCACGAGAATTTGAAAAGGCGGCTGAATATATCGCACAGACCTCGCATTCTGCAGAACGCGAGTTCTGTGCATTTCTGGGTTGAAGAACAAGGAAAAACAAGTGTGGGTAGGCCTCTTCGAGCCCAATTTCGAGCGTGTAAATCGTATATTTTTAGCGATCATCGAGTTTGGGGTCGTAGTACTGGAAATTGTCTTTCGTATGATACCAACATGGTTAATTTCCGTCCATTCTACAATGGTTTAAAATGGCTTCGAAAACCCTATGCTATCATCATTTTTTGAATGAAGTTGCATTTCAACAAATGCCGATAGGCATGTTCGAGCAGAATTTCATACGTAGAAATTTTAAATTTTTAGGTAACATCGAGTTTGGGGTTGTAGTACTGGAAATTCTCTATCGTATGACACTGACACGATCAATTTTCGTCCATTGTACACTGACTTAAAGTTGCTTCGAAAATACTATCATAACATATTTTTTTGAATGATTGAAAATATAAGATGGCGTACTGTATAAATCGAAGTAGACTCACTTTATTGATTCGATTGTCATGGGCGAACTCACATATACAAATTAAAAATAATTAATTAAGACGAGGGGCTGAGCGATTAGGACACTTAGGAGCTGTGTGTCCAGGATTTCGACGTACAGTACAATGCTTCTTTTGTCCGGTTTTCTCTCGATGTTCGACCATATCCTCGGCACAGTATATTCTTGTAGAACGTAGACGTCCTTTGGCTCGTATTAGTGTTGGATCTGGGCGTATGATCGGTTCAGTGTCCACAGCATTCGGATCAACCTCATTTCCGATTGGAGAGAAATATTTTTCGTAAACCTTAAACATCGTTTCGAGTAAGTATACCGGATCAACCAGATGCATGTATTGTATCTGTTGGTTAGTGCAAGCAGCAATGACGTGTGCGCACGGGTATTTGAATGTTTGGAAAATTCCGCACTCGCAGGTTCTATCCCTCAGGTTTACCACGTAAGCGTTGTGCTGAATGCCTTCTAACTGCCTGGAAAATTCTGCAACACGAAACATGTGTCATTCTCGCGAGAAGAGAGTTGCTTGCATCTGTCTTGATTGGCCCAATTGAGTATGCAGTTTTGTGCGGAAATCCGGATAGACTTTGTGTCCACCTGCCATGTACTCAGTTGCTTGCCTTCCCAAGGTTGCAAAAAGGGCAGGCAAACGATAATAGGTCGCTTTGACAATGGAAGTGATAAGCAACTGCCGCACTCCCTTCAGTGATGAGTTCACTGCCTCAGCCAAGTTCGTTGTCATGTGACCATAACGTTTACCCTCATCATACGATCGAAGCCATTTTTCCTTTGGGATTTTTTCAAGGTATTCTGCGCCTTTTTTGTTTCTCGCTCTCAGTTCCTCGAGCAGGTCAGCCACCTCTTATTTGTAGTGCGAGTTGCCTACGGGATGACAGTTGAATAGTTATGGGCGAAAAACACATGCAAAAAGGTCGTAAATCAAAGGGAGTAAGAAATAATATAGTAAATGAAAATGACATAAAGGACGTACCCATATCGAGCACCATTTGACGTTCATCACGGTTCTTGTATTGCAGCAGGTAGTTTGCGGCTATGTGTCGCAAGCAAAAACGGTGGTGAATGTATGGAGGCTTCCAATAGTTACCCAAATTTTCTATCTCCCACAACTCTGTTAGAAATAACACACACCCATTCATCCCTTCTTCGTATTACAAGATCAAGGACATATTTTCGTAGGTTCTGAAAGAAGAACTTCCAAGACTCCAAATCCTCCTTCGGGACGATTGTGAATGCAACAGGAACGCATTTGCAATTGTCGTCCTGTGCTATAGCTAGAAGTAGGGTCTGTGTATATCTTCCGTACAACCATGTGCCATCGATTTGGACCATCGGTTTGCAGTGCTTGAATGCGTTGATGCACTGGGGGAAAGTCCAAAATAACTGCTGGAATTGAGAAACACCTCAGACGAGACGATCATTTTCGTATGCCGGAACCGTATCAAGTTTGACAACCATTTTGGGGATGTGTTTCTGAAGGAGATTAAGCCACGGGCGCAACTCTTTGTAAGATTCCTCCCATCGGCCGTATATTTCCTCTTTGGCCTGCTTCCTTCCATACCATGCTTTGGAATATTGAGAACGGTAGTCGATGACAGCTAGAGCTGCAGCCTGACATGTGGGGACCGATATAATGGGATTTGTTTTCACCAGTGTCGAAAAGATGTCCGCGAGGTACTTTGCATTCAGCTTCTTGTGATCCTGGTTGAGGCTAGGAACGGTGCATGTATGGGGCCCCTGAAGTTTTGTTATTGTCCAACGGTCTCCTGCCCTCTTCAACTGTGATATACGGATTTTCCATTTACAGCCTTGATTTTTTTGGACGCAATAAGCCTTGTAGTATCTGGATTGGGTTTTATCCACGGCTGTCTCAACATTATGACGAAGGTTGTACTGCTTAACTACCGCCACATCAATTTCCTTTTTCAAGAACGTCATACCAATTCTCAGTTCACCATCAGAACGGTTGACCCGGCCATCTATTGTGTCGTCATGCGGAAAATCAGGGACATCCATTGCATCCATATCAACCGTTGTGAAGTGGGATGGTGGCTGGAACATAGAAATTGTTGTTGCGTCTACAGGAAAGTTGGTGGCAGTCGGTTCTTCGTCCAAATCTGGTGGTGGAACGGTAGCGTCTTCCGGTAGAACTGTCAAGTCTTCTGGTTCGAGATAGAATGACCCCAGCTCGTCTCCGTCAGGTCCGGGTTCTCTAATCGGTTCTTCGTCAGAAGCATTCTTCGAAAGCTGGAATAGTAGAGCTTCGTCGATCACTACCCTTGGAGGCGAGGATGGGGGTCGATGAGCGGGAGACCTCTCACGAGATCGCTCACGAACCGCATTTCCAAGACCAAAATCAAGATCACCATAAGAAGAATGTATTCTCATAGATGGTTGAACGTACTCCGTGCTAGAGACATACGTTGAGTGTCGTCCATATGAGGAATCATAGTCGTGCATAGCGTAAGAAGACGACGCTCCCTCACCTCCAAAAGAAGAATGTCTCCCCATAGATGGTTGACCGTAGTCGGTGCCAGGGACATACATTGAGTGCCGGCCATATGATGCTTCATGGTCGTGTGCAACGTAAGGAGCCGACATTCCCTCCCCCCAAAACTATAAGGATTGTATGGATTGTATGATGCATTTGTTGGTGCATCGAATTCATTGTTTGGGGGTTGGTTCAGGTCGAACCCGATACTAGCTACGCACGACTGCCTTGGAGGAGCAGATGACGATGCACCAAACTCGTTGTCTTGGCACAGTAGGTTAAAATCACATCGTAGACCTGCGGTCGGGCTATCAACGTTGGCATTCGGATTGAAGTCAAAATTCGCCCAGCCCCAGCTTGGTATTTGGATAACTGGATTAGACTCGGAGAACGATGCATACAGCTCGAGGGGCGTTCCAATTGAATAGTCGAAGTGGGTTTCCATCATCATGTCCACATCAGCATTTTCCGCAATTTGGCATACAGACTACCTTAAAGGGTCTATAGATGTTGGCACCCGATACTTCATGTTGGACAAACGGTGATTATCGAAATGAGGGACTTTTGCCTCCAGTTCCTTTACCAACTTCTTGAACGATAATCTCTTCGGAAGCTTTAGCGTTATCGGATCTTCGCAGTGAAAAAGGACGTCGAGTTCGGTACCCTCGAATATCTGCCCATCGTAGTAAACTAGCGTAGTAACGCCTCGTCTGGCCATTTGAATATTTTCTGAAAGACTTCTGAATTTTTGATACTTGGAAAATTCTAGGAATTGTTTGGCAATTGAAACATATATTTTCGTTTTATGGTTCTGCTTCATATATAGGCAAAATTATTGCCACTTGAAATCCCTGAGAATCTGGTTGTGTAAGGCAAATAATGGTTCCGAGAGGTAACTTTTCTTGTCCATTTCCTAAAACCGATAAGCAGATAAATAATGAACAAGTCAAGAATAATGGTGCCCGGGAGGCAGTCCCCTAACTTTGGACAAGTAAGGGATAGAGTTGATGAGGAGGCAGGTTTAAGTGACCTCGCGTTCTACACAACGCGATAACCAGTACCTCGCGTTCTATACAACGCAAGGTCTTATAAATATCGCGTTATGTAGAACGCGAGGTCACTTTAATTGCTTTGTCTCAGATATTCCGTCAGAAGTTATAATAACCGTAATGTTTACTCTTTGTTTGTTTGTGTAATTGAGAACATGTTCGAATAATTGAGACAATTGTAGTCTGGTAATGTAATTGAATACTACAAGTGCTACATAACGTGAGGTCCCTTTATATATTTTGGGACAGAGATTACGTCAGAATTAATAAAACTCGTACTAAGAACTCGATTTATGTTTGAATAACTTAGACAATTGTAGTTTAGCAATGTAATTGAATAGTATTAGTTTTACATAACGTGAGGTCCGTTGAACATTAATAAAGGATGAAATAAGACGTCATATAACATAATTGGAAGATAATTTTAGAAGTTTATGGTTAATCTGAATCATCGTAGTCAGTGGACACGTCTGAACTTAGGTTTAGTTCTTCGATCAGCTGTTGTTTTCTTTGTCTACGCCTGTACATAAAAAGTTGCAACTCCTCCGCAGCCGCATCAACATCCGGTGAAGACAGTGCGTGTTCAGTGTTCGGAGCAGGTTGTACGGGTGCAGACGTACTACCTTCGTCGGCGTTGACGTCGTCAAACTTAACATTTAGATCGACGTCTCTAGCTCCGACGGAATTGAGCCGGTCATACATGTTACGAACGTCTGTTTCGTTCGTAAGCTTCATAACGTAGTGCATTTCGTTTGCTGACGGTGTTGGGATTCGACATTCCAAGGAAGAAATTTGTTTGTCGGTGTGTTTACTAACCTCGATTGTTGTCAACTGTATTAAATCTTTCAGTGACATTTTGCCGGTGATTGTTGACTCAAAATAAGTATCGAGAAAATAAAATGTTGCCTGAAATTTTGCCATAAGGTGAGCAAAGATTGGGTGTTTAGAGAGAATTTGGAATGAGTAAATGATGGTGGAATTCGTGGGTATTTATAGGAAAGGAAAAACACCACATAAGTAAATTTAAGTCGAATTAAAACTTTATTTATAGTAAATCAAAAACGCAACACATGTAAATTTAACTCGAATGAAAACTTTAATTCGTATTTCATTTAACAAAACTTTCAACATGTATTCTTTAATAAGTAAATTGAGACAACTATATAAATTGTCTACAAAAGTCGAAACAATATATGCAAAAAGTCCGGTGGGCAAATGTGATCGGAGGTCCCGACTGAAAGAAGCAGAGCGCGATAATCAGATTTCTTCTAAAATGGTAGCAGCTTTGATCCACATTAGCAAATGTAATCGGCACCGACCGCATATGAAAAGTAGGGCTGCCACGGCAGTATGGTCGATCTAAATCCGCCCTCGCTTCCTAAAAGTCATTTCGTTTCAAAACTGTAGCCGCGGATCCTCTCGACGGCGGCTACAGAAGCTGCCATTGAAGGCACTACTGCAGCCCACAACCTCCAAAATATTGCGATGTGTCGGTAAATATTATTCAATGAACGTATCATGCGGGGGTATGTACCCCGCGGAACACAAATCTTTAAGTGAACTCCAACTATCATAAAGGAACAATATTTCGGACAAAAAAATTTCAACTGCAAAAAAAACGTAACATGACACGAACTCATATTCAACTGAGAAAAACTTAACTGGTTACGAAAATCCATCACCGTGCATATATATATATACCAACATCTAAATGACCTCGCGTTCTGTACAACGCGAGGTTTGAAGGACCTCGCGTCCTACAGAACGCGAGGTTGCCACGTCAGCAGACTCAGCTCCCTCTATAAATAGCAAACTCTTGGGGAGGCAAGGAGCACTCACAGAAATTTTTTTCTGTATTCACGTAAACATATTCACGTAAGCAGTTTTCGCTTGCAGCTACTAATGGCAACATAGCGCGTATTTGGAAAGTTTTGTTCAAACTAATTTCCAAAATATTGCGCTATGTCGTTATTTGTAGTTACTAATGAAAACATGGCGCGTATTTAGGAAGTTTTTTTCAATTATTATTGTTGTTATTATTAGTAGTATTAATATTAATAATAATATTATTATTATTATTATCATACTAATTATTATTATTATTATTATTATAATTATTAATATGATTATTACTTTTATTAATATTAATATTAATATTAATATTATTATTATTATTATTATTATTATTATTATAATTATTAGTATGATATTATTAGTATGATTATTATTGTTATTATTATTATTATTATTATTATTATTATTATTATTATTATTATTATTATTATTATTTCTATTATTATTATTATTTCTATTATTATTATTATTATTAAATTTTTTTATATTAAATGACTTTCCCGCCTGAGAAGTCTTCCTTTAAAAAACCCCACGACCTCGCGTCCTATAGAACGCGAGTTCTTTAGAACCTCGCGTTCTATAGGACGCGAGGTCACTTCTGACCGTTCAGTTTACGCGTCTGTTCTGTGACGCGCCTTTTCAATGAACCTCGCGTTCTATAGGACGCGAGGTATATGGATATCGCGTTCTACAGAACGCGAGGTTCATTAACATCGCATCCCAAAAGGCGCGAGGTCTTCTATAAATTGGAGGCTCTGCCCCAATATCAACCACAAAACGCGAGTTCTATAGCTTTTTTACAACAAATTATTAGGAACTTTTATATTTCGTTCGATATAATGGAGCCCTTACTACTAGGGGTGGGAATTGTCGGGTACCCGGGATTCGGGTACCCGTAAAATTCGGGTACCCGATTCCTTTTTTTATTATTATTTTTTTAATTTTAAAATTAAAAAAAATTACATGTTAAAGACAAAAATATTTTTAAAAAATTAAACTTAAAACTTAAAAGAATATAATACAAACATAGAAAAAATGTAGGGATTTAAACTTAATTTTAGAGTGAAAATATTAACAAACATAAAATAAAAATATAATTTTAAATATAAAAAATATATATTAAAATTTATCGGGTCGGGTCGGGTACCCGGTAAGGGAAAACTTTCGGCCCGTGTCCCGGGAAATTTGCCGGGTCGGGTAATTTTTTTTCGGGAATTACCCGGTATTTTAGTTTCGGGTCTTCGGGCTTTCGGGTCGGGTATTTTCTCCCACCCCTACTTACTACGCAACGAAGCGACTCACTGCAATAAATATTGGCGAAACAGTCCAGAGGTATTATTTTTTTCCCTATTAATTTCTAATATTTTTTATTTAATTATAATTTTTATTTTACTAACTATTTTATTTTATTTTTTTGAAGGGATACGAACGTAATTTACAATGTTACCTTAACCGTATCAACACCCCACCCGTTGATGTTGTTATGGAGTGGATTGAGCGCGCCAGTTTTGGCTACATAGCACGGTATATAGGGGTGAAGGTAAAACCATCGTTGATCAGCGCGCTGATAGAACGGTGGAGACCTGAGACGCACATGTTTCATTTTCCATTTGGCGAGGCAACAATCACGTGTGAGGATGTTGCCTACATTCTGGGGTTGCCTACAAACGGTACCATAATTACGGGTGTAGCGTTGGCAGATTGGCCAACTCTATTTGCTGAACAAATGGGCGTGATGCCCCCTGAGGACGTGTACGACGGAGGAAAAATCGATCTATCATATTTGGAGGCTCACTTTGGAACCCCTCCCCCAATGCGGATGTAGTTGCACTTCAGGTATTTTTTCTATTTAAAAATTAGGATACCATTATTAAATATTTAGTATGCTTTTATTAGATTTATGATGAAATTAAAAATATTTATTTGAACATTACGATGGTTTATGAAATTTTTAGGATGACTTCATTAAATATTTAGGATCCTTTTAATAAATTTAGGATGCAATTACAAATCATTACTTGAAAATTAAGATGCTTTTATTAAATATTTATGATGACTTTATTAAATATTTAGGTTGCCTACATTAAATATTTAAGATGAAGTTACAAATATTTATTTGCAAATTAGGATTAAGTTACTCATTTCTTTGGATGCCTTTATTAAATTTAGGATGAACTTACAATTTTTTTTAATTAGGATGTCTTTATTAAATCTTTATTTTCACAGCGGTGTGCGCGTGCCCACATCTTGCGCATTATTGGCGGGATATTAATGCCAGACAAATCCCGCACAAAGGTGCACGTGATGTGGCTTCGTCATCTTACAGATTTAAATGAGTCTAGAAGAAAATCTTGGGGATCAGCTGTCTTGGTGTTTCTTATCAGAGACCTCTGCAGAAACGTTGACGCCTCCAGATCATCGATGAGAGGATGCTGTTTATTCCTACAGGCTTGGGTTTGGTTTCGGATGCCTACTTTGAGACCACAGCTTAGACAGCCCACCGCTATGTTATTTCCGCTTCTACGGAGGTACTACGTAATCTACTATATTTTTTATTTTTAAATTATTTTATTTAACGATTTTTTTTCATTATTTATAGGTGGACCAGCACACTGAAACACCGGCCTGCCGAACTCCCAGAAAGAATTCAGGCATGCTTTCGATAGCTTGAGGGAGCACGAGGTAATACGAAAATTAATTTGAATTTTTTCATACTTTTTTCCAATAATATTTCATATAACCGTTACAAACGCTTTCATTCTTTTTAGTTCGTGTGGAGGCCCTACGATTCAGAGGATATTCAGCAGATTACTCCACCAGATATTCTGCGAGACCGAGACCTCTGGATTTCCGTCGTGCCGCTGCTCAACTACGAAATTTGCGTGTGGCATTCTACGGATAGGGTTCTCCGACAGTTTGGGTACTTCCAAAATGTTCCAGCCCCTCCGCAAAATATGGACCGCTTCTACAATCTTACGCGCCAGGGGAAGACGGAGGTTGACTGGTCCGAGCACCATGCTCCCTGGATAGCGATTTGGGGTAACCGATTTGACCGACGCCCACTGCTTCTCCAAAAAATTATGGAAGGGGCTGATTCGGTCGCTTTCAATTATGACCAGTGGTATAGGCTCAATGGGATGCCGCATATCCTTACTCATGCCGAGCGCGATGCAGGGCTTCCCCAACAACCCCAAAACCGTCCACGCGGCACCCGTCGAGCGACCCAGAGCCAGAGCCAGTCGACGCAGCGCGGTCCGAGACCACGATATGACACTGCAGGGGCATCATCTTCTGCCGCACCATTTCATGCTTATAGCGGTCCATCGAGTTTCCAGCAGATGATGCCTCCACCCCAGTTCGGCTCCTCCGATGCCTATCGTCCCCATACGCCCACGACTGACCTTTAACTTATCGATTATCCACAGCTGCAGTCTCAGTATGAGTCTCCCATTATGGAGAGTACGCCGATCGGTAGCTTGTTTTACTCCCCGCCTGGGCCCAGCACAGATCCGCATATCGCGCACGATGGTCAGGATGATGGGGACCAGAGACCACCTGACGATGGACGGAGGTATCCGGCTCGTGAGCGTCATCCACCCGACTGTAGAACAGGGGGACATAGGCATTTTTAGTCTTTTCTTTTACTGATTTGTACTTATGTTTTTAATATTTATATAAAACACATTTGATTTTTATAATGTTGTATTATAATTTTGTTTACATATTATAATTAAACTTTATAATGTTTATTTAATTTCAGTTTTTAATAAATTTTATGGGATTACTAAATCAAAAATCGGCATTTGTTGAAATGCAACTTCATTAAAAAAAAAGATGATAGCATAGGATTTTCGAAGCCATTTTAAACCATTGTAGAATGGACAGAAATTAACAATGTTGGTATCATACGATAGCCAATTTCCAGTACTACGACCCTAAACTCGATCATCGCTAAAAATATACAACTTACACGCCCGAAATTGGGCTCGAACATGCCTACCCACACTTGTTTTCCCTTGTTCTTCAGCCCAGAAATGCACAGAACTCGCGTCCTGCAGAACGCGAGGTCTATACGATATATTCAACCGCCGTTTCAAATTCTCGTGGACATCACGTTCTACAGAACGCGAGGTACTATAAAACCGTTAACACAAACAACAAGGCCACGTAGACGAAAATCGTGTTGTGCAGAACGCGATATCCTACTTCGCGTCCTACACAAAACGAGGTCCACCGACGTGGCAAGTTTGGGGGTCATTTTGCCAAATATTATTTTTTGGGAGCCATTATCTCAAATAATTAAAAAATTAAAAAGGGTTTTTAATCTAAAATTGCCGTTGTCATTTAATTATTTGTTTAGTAACAACATATTATTTTTTTTCAAAAGTTATAAATATATCGTTAATTAAAAAATTATTACAAATATATCACTCAATTAATAAATTATTATAAACAAGTCACTTTTTTGTAGTACAACATGATATAAAAATATATTTAGTCCCAAAATTTTTACAATAAACAATTTAAAATTCAATAAATTTAACTCATAATATTTTGATTTGTAAAAAAACTTTTAATATTTAAAATTTCACCATTTTAATTCTTATTCTTCTCTAAAGTTACTTGTTTTTTCATAAATGTTAATATAATAACAGTTTAACAATAATATATTACTTTATGATATAATGCAATTGTGAAAGAAAAATTCTACAACAGGCGATTGATGAACACTACTAACGATAAACATCGATGAACACCATTAATTTTTTTAAATTTTAAAAGTCTAAAGGACCAAAATTATAATTAAAATTATCTCTTAAAAAATGAAAATTAAATTTAATAGTTACTTTATAATATTTTTAATAGGTTAGAATCAAATATACCCAATTTTTTTAAACCCTAACAAAATCAATCTCTTAAAAAAATAGAAATCAATTTATAATTTTTTAATAGATTAGAATCAAATATACCCAACTCTCCTAAACCTATTAATTGATTTCTATATTTTTTAAGAGATTGATTTTGTTAGGGTTTAGGAGAATTGAATATATTTGATCCTAAGCTATTAAAAATTATTATAAAGTAACTATTAAATTTGATTATTATTTTTTAAGAGATAATTTTAATTATAATTTTAGTACTTTATATTTTTAAAATTAAAAAAAAATTAATGATGTTCATCGTTAGTAGTGTTCATCCATGTTTATCGCACGTGGTAGACTCATCCATTATGAAAATACTGATTTGAACAAACTCTAGAGTTGATTTGATGAGCTCATTTATTTTGATAATATTGTAAAAAAAATAAATTGATAAAAAATTTAAATATAAAAGATTAAATGTATTGAATTTTTTAAAATTATAACAAAATTTATAGAATATAAAATAAATTCGAGACTAATATACTAAAAAATAACTTATTTAAAAGTGAAAACATGTTACTTTTAAAAAATGTTTGTAATAATATATTAATTGAATAGTGTTTGTAATAATATATTAATTGAATAGCATGTACCTAATTTTTAGGAAAAATGGCAGTTGTTATAAAAGCTATAATTTAGTGCTACCTTGAGCGTAGTTTACCATGATTTATTTTATTTTGATACATCCATGCATAATTTTTTCACATCCTATTCATATAATCTTATGACAATCAAGATTATCCAATTGAAAAAAATACAAAGATATTTCTTGAAAACCATGGATCGGAAACTGAGAATTATAAATAAAACATATCCGGGGGTAAATACC
This sequence comes from Hibiscus tridactylites, assembly GCA_958450335.1. Lineage (NCBI taxonomy): Eukaryota > Viridiplantae > Streptophyta > Magnoliopsida > Malvales > Malvaceae > Hibiscus > Hibiscus tridactylites. The sequence goes on along the minus strand of OY288274.1, from coordinate 43,480,704 downwards.
TATATGGAATTGTTCTATGATCGACACTAACCACAATACCAAACCAAAGTGTAAACCGCATATAAAGACTATATCATACAGTTCAAAAGCAAGCGCAAATGTATAGTTTTAGTTGGCAGCCAAATCTTCATACTGCCATGGGTTGAATTCAGTGGACTTAACGTCAATCTCCTCACTGCTACTCGAGCTATCCACTGCAGCCCGGTATTCATCATACTTGCCATTGTATTGATAAACTTCCAACTCACCCCAAGGTGTAGCAGCGACTTCGTTGGTGAAGTCGAACCATTTGGGTGTAAATTTATGGCCCTTTTCCTCCCTGTTTTTCTTTTCAGCTCTTTGTCTTTCCTCCAAACTGCACAACGAAAGGAGAGCTTATAAGACATTATAAGAATATTATATGAATTGAGATGATAATAGGCTAATAGCATATAAAGTGAAGAGTGACATAATAGATAAAATGAAATACAACACCATAACCTGTTTCACCTCCATCAAACAAAGTTCATTCGATCAGCAGCATATATGTAATATGTATACAGGCAGTAAACATTAATTCTAAAATCTAATTCGACGACAGCGAGAGAGAAATACCTGCTTTTTTCGAAACCTGCCTTAGAGAGGTCACCCTGCTCTAGTGCATATCTATCAGGACGTAGACGAGAATCAGATGCTAATAGCTTCTTGGGAGCAGTATCAAAGCTATTAATCTTATGTGCAAAATGTGTGTACTGGAATTTATCATTTTTCGGAGCTTCAGCAAGTCTCCATGACTGCATAATAGCAACAGAGTCATAACAAGCAGATCAGTATTGGAGGCATAATCTTTTATCCCTTTTTTTGTATTTCTTAAAGCTCTACAAATTATTACCACGGGTAAGTATATCAGTCCTCAATTGCTTTGATTTTGAAATCAAAACACTCATCATGCAATAGAGAAAATGTCTATGTAAACAAAACTTAAAAAATTGCATATAAATTGCTACTGAACCAGGCACCACAGTTCTCTTGTTCATTGTTAGAAGCAGCACTACTTATTTAGCATGTCGGAAGCTATTGGGAAAGGTGTAATACTTAGAGAACAAGTATGGTTTCGCCATTCTGACTGCAAACCTTGTTTCAAAAGTCAAAATTAATCACTAGGGATAAACACACAGCTTGTAATCTGCTTTCTGAATGAATCACATGTTAAAAACATCATTATTCATTCTGCTAAATTTTTGGAGGAAATACGAAAATTCTAGAATACAAGCATCAAGAAAACTCTAGGAGTGTTTACGGGAGAAACAAAGACAAAAACAACTCAGAGATGGTGTAAAAGACTAACCTCCTTTAGTTCAGTGCCTGGAAGTGGTTCCCCTTCACTATCACAAGGTTGATAACTCATTGACTCGTTCCATTTCCCAGTCATCAAAATCTTTGGCTCCTCAGCAGAATTATATACATATCCATCAATTTCATAGCGGCCAGCCCTGTGAACAACCAAGACCTAATGTTAAATTGCAAAGTGAATCCCTTTAAAATCTTGATAAGCATTCCTTTTTTGTGTGTGTGTCTCCAAACAATACAGAGAGGAAAAGACTTGGAAGTTGGAGCCTACATATGCGGGAGAATAGTGATTTCTTAGAATAAAACCATACCCAAACCAACCACACGGTTGAAAATATAGCACAGCTTTGTCGCCTGTTGTCAGGTTTGTCATGATCATCTCCCCTGGGGAGTCGACCCAAGTTCGTCCAAAAATTAAGTTGTTAACTTTTGTGGGAGGAGGCACCAAATCAAAAACTGCACCATCTCTTTTAAGGGTCACGCGGGTCCTGCACACAATTATTTGAGAATCTATGCATCAATACCAACACTAAACCTTAAAAGTATGCCAAGTTTACTTTCATCGAAATCAAACACCATGAAAGGATAACCCAAACAAGTTCAATTTTATAAGATGAGAGGCGTCCTATAAGATGATGGTTCCAAAGAAGATTAGGTGGGGAAACAGAAAAACTCAAGTTTATGTATGACAGCTACACAATCTCTGACAGATCAGAATGCATATAAACAAGTTCTTCCCTCCCCATTGCAGTGTTCTTGTATCAAAGGCCATATGTATTTTTTTTGAAAGTCAATGCTAAATGCACACCAACCCAAGTATTAAATAATTTGTTGAACCTTTTGACCTATATTCAACTCAAGTACAAGTAGAAAATTCTCCAACAAAAATAAACCGAACTGCGAGAACAGACCTTTACATTAAGAATTAGATATTATTGTAATTTCCACAAACTCGAAGGTTAATGCTGCTTCTATTGGCTTAAAACATGCTAATGACATATAATTTATTTTACACGATGAAATTGAAAACTAATACAAGAAGTACGAATAGGCCCTAAAAAGTTATGAAAGAGAGCATGTTTTACCTTCCCAGAGGATAGATATCAATGGAATTTCCCAAAAACTTGGTTTTCACTTTAGATGAAATATCATAAATGAAATGCTCATTTTCAGCATGACCAGCACTCATTGGGGGGTGATGACTAACCTGGAAGGGGAAATTGTGTAATAAATACCTTAAATATAAGCCATTTAGAGAAATTATGCGAAAAAAGTACCAGAAATAAGAGCCTAAAGCATTAAAATGGGAGAAAAATGAACCCAAACTCAGTTCTAAAAGACACACCTGTTCAGCTAGAAAAGTAACGCCACCATGATTAACCATTTCATAAGTCTCCCCAAGTATGGGATTGAATGGTTTCCAAGTACGTTGAAAGGCATAATAGACGGAGATAGCCCATGAAGCTGCAATTAGCTACCATTAGTCACCTATTTAAACTTGGAGAGAAAGAGAAATTAGAAGAAACCTTACTAGTGTACACTAATCGCATGTAAGGATCTTCGCATTCATCAGCCAGATCTAGCAGGTATGAATACTCCATCAACTGTCACAGAACAAAATTGATAAATGATAAATCCCACTGACAGAAAAGAACCAAACACAGCAATGGTTGGATGTGAAAACACAAACCTCAGCCATTTTCTGCAACATTGACATCGGCTCAAAAATAAGAACTGGAAGTGTCACCATTGATGTAACATCAGACCCTATATACTTTTGCATCATTTTCCAGTAACTGTCCCTTTCCTGTTAAACAAAAGAAAGCAAAGTTGTAAATGGCCATACAAGTTAATAAAAATGCATCCTCATCATATCAAAGGCATCTTAAGCAATCAGTCTCGTATAATTTTATCATTTATGAGAAATAAGCAAGCATTAAGCATGATAGTCATGGGACAAACATGGCTTTTCTGGCAACATTCAAATATCTCATATGTTCCAGCGAAATCAGTTGGAACATGTTAGCCTAAGCACAATATAAAAGTTTGGCAATGTAACGATGATTGTCACTACAATATAACCCTGATAGGCACTAATGATAATAATGCAACTCAAGTCAAAAGTGACTTTGCAGGAAGATCTTCCAAATTGAAGCATCATTATTTAAAAGCACGTGATAGAAACAGGCACCAAACTCAGTGTTTTTCTTCCTTATTTGCTCCAATTAAGACGAAGACCCCAAAAATTAAGCACTACCTCCTGTTTCCATCTTCCCCTCCTTGCTTCTTCTTCGGCATCTTCAGTCCCCCCTTCTGGATTAACAACTTCAAGCCCTTCATATCCCAACAAACTGTTCAAACAGGAAAACAACCGTGAAACCTCAATGAGCTAAAAAAAACCTCAATTCAAAACATTCAAATAGTTCATTTCAGCTAAAACCTCTAATAAGCTCTAAACAAAATCACAGATCTGATACAACAAACTCCTTTTAAGCAACATGCAATCTATAATAACCTCGAAATTGAACTAAAAGTTATTTCCAGATGGAGATCGAATCAATCAACTCATTTTAAAAAAGAGAGAGAGAAAGATCCGAGAAAAAAGAAAATAAATAAAAATAAAAATTAGAAGATGGATCTTCTTAATACCCGTTGACTGATTTAGTCATGGCGCTACCAAAATTAGAAATACTGCTAGCGATCGACGCAAAGAAACCAGCACCTTGTTTCGGATCATTCGGCGCCATCTCTATTCTATTCTTCGTTAATTGAAACGAAAAGAAGAAGAAGAAGAAGAAGAAGAAGAAGAAGAAGAAATCAAAGCTCGGTTACGAAAGACGAAGAAGAGGAGGGGTTTTAAAAGAGAGGAATTTAAAAACTTTATAAAAGCTTTGTTTATGAAATAATTAATTATGGGAATATCTTTTTATATTAGTTTTTTTTATTATTATTAGTATAATGATGATGGAAACAGCGAAGACTAGCGAAGCAAACATACATAGTTGGAGGTTATTTGTTTTAAACCGAATATCATTGGAGAAGTTCGGCCACGCGTTGTTGTGGAGAGTGAGTGAAAATCCAACCGAGTCGGCCTTCGATTCGAAGTAGTAGTAACAAAAAGGTGCGAACCGAGTGCAATTCACCTGGGCTGGGTTCCTTAGCCGACAAGGTTAAACCGGTTTGTGGCTACTGCTGGCCTCTTTCCTTTGCCGCGTTAGAAAACACCTTACAAAGTTGGATAAATACACCCTAATTCACTCAATTGCATGTCTAAAATAAATATTTTATTTTTCTTTTAAAATGTCAATTGTGAACTCACTAAGTAGTATCATTAAAGAACAGAGTTAGAATAAAATATTGTAAGGGGCACAGCTTTATTAAGCTTTTAAATTTAAAAGTCAGGAGGGGCAAACATTTTATTTTACTACTATTTATACTAAAAGGGACCTCAAATATAATTATACCTAACAAAATTAAGAGAGGCAAGAACCCCTTCCATACATAACATGGCTCTGTCCCAAGTATCAATGAAAAAAAAAAGAGATAATGTTCATTTTATGAAACAGGTTCAAATCACTTTGTTAACAATATATGTTTGTATTGTCAAAAGGTTAAGAATATGTATGAATATATACTACCTTATAATCACCTTAAGGTTATTAAAAAAATAAAATGACAATTGTCCCCCAATTAAAGTTTTTATGACAAATATGTTATTTTATAATTAAAAATGAAATCAACAACTTGATATAATAATAATTTTAGTCCTCAAAACTTATGTATTCTATTAATTTGGTCATAATTCAAAATAATTCAATAAATTTAATCATTCACATTAAAAAAAATTATGAGTAAAGTTATTGTGACTACTATTAGACATAGTTAAGGTCATAATAAATTTATTGCATTAATGATTTTCTTAGTTTACTATATATTTTTATGACTTTTTGTAATTTTTATAGTTTTAATAATTTTCATTGGTGGGAGTGTCCTTAGTCATGTTTGTTGAGTTTGGATAAACGAGCAGAACGAACAAAAATTTATCATTGATTATTTGACAAGGGAAAAGTTGGCATCGACAGACTAAGGTGGTTTGCTACGTTATTAAGAGAATTGTGTATTGACACTATTTTTTTGTCCATTAGAGGTAATGAACTCTAATGAGAAGAAGGTGAGGGCAATTGATTTTTCTTTGGATATGATATTTGTTGATGCCGAATTTGGGCAATACCAAATAAGGAGGTGGAGACGGTGGCCGAATGAAGGTTTGGGGATGAGGATTGGTGGTTCACTCATCATGGGACGGACGAAGAGCTACAGTGGACGGTGATTGATAGTAGAATCAAACGCTTCACCCCTAGTTGACTTGGGGTCGAGAGCTATAGACAGTGCAAAGAGGGTGATCGGAGTCACGTGAGAGAGGAGAGTGTGTGTGTGTGAGGTGTTGATGTAGAAGTGTCGTCTCGTTTATCTTCGGTCTTGGGGGTATTTATATCCCCTTGGTGCTGCTCGATGGGATGGAGTCAAGCCTAGCGTCATGATGACTACTGAAGGGCTGACATAGTGGACCTCGTTGTCGGGCGACAAAATGAGCTGAGAGTCAGGTGGACTTGACAGCGGTTATGTCAAGGTACTTGAGCTGAATGGGGAGAGTGATGCGGAGATAGGAGCTCCAAAGGCCATGGTGCCTCGAGTGGTGCAAAGGCTAGGAGCTCTAGAGGTTCTACAGCGGGAGCTTGCGGATCCCAGAGGCTTGTGGACTCTAAAGGCTTCGTAAATCTCAGAGGTGAGCCTTTGGGGGAATGTCGAAGTGTAGTGTAGGGGCGGTGATGTCTTTCTCAGGGGTGGTGTATTCCCCATGCATTTGGAGGAGGTACAACACTAGTCCCCTCTTAGTTGAGGGAGTGCCATAAAGTGGCACGAGCTGAGACCTTGTTGATCCGTTAGTTTTGGAGATGGGATATGCTAGAGCGGAGATGTCTCGATGTTGTGTTCTTAGCGGAGATCTTAACATTTTGTGGGAATTTGTCGAATAGTGCTTCTGAAGGCATCTATTGAAGAAACCATGGCGGGTCACCCTAATTGTGATTTGGGCCAAGAGTCGCAGTCAAGTAGAGAAACAATGTTCATCGAGTAGAGGGCTCAACCTTGAGACAACGTCAAAGGAATGGGTAAGCAAATGGTTCGACTCCAAAAAATCATCGGATGAGTGAGTGAGCGACTCGGCCTCGAATGGGAGTAAGTGAAGATGTCAAATCTGGGAAATCATTGAAGGAGTAAACCAATTACTCAACCCTAAAGGGGAAGTAAGAGAATGACTCAACTTCGGGAAACCATCGGAGGAGTAGATAAGAGAGTGACTCGACCTTGGGAAAATCATCATGGGAGTGAACAAACGACTCAACTCCAGGAAATCATCGGAGGAGTAAATGACTTAACCCTAGGACAACATCAAGGGAGTAAGCAATGACTTAACTCTAGAAAATCATTAGAGAATTGGGTATAGAAGCGAATCACTCAACTCTAAAAAATCATCAGATAAGTAGATAATAAAATGACTCAACTCTGGGAAATCATTAGAGGAGTATCATTCCATGCCTCTTGAGGGTCAGGCGTAGTTCTTGGGTTGGGGCATATCTACGCTCTTGTGCCCTTATAGAAACAGATGGAAGTTTTGGCAGATGAGCAGAGGCATCTCCGTGTGACGGCATCTCTACGCTCAAAAATAAAATTTTAGCGAAGGAAACTCTACGCTCTTGGAGGAAACAAATATATAATTGAGCGGAGGTTGATTGATGCTCATAAATACAATATGAGCGGAGGAAACTCGATGCTCTTAGGGAAACAATGATATTGTGGGTGGAGCTTATCTCGATGGCCTTAGAGAAACAATGATATTATAGGCGGAGCTTATCTCGACGCCCTTGGGAAAACAATGATATTATAGGAAGAGCTTATCTCGACGCCCTTAGAGAAATAATCACATTACGGGAAGAGTTTATCTCGACTCACTTGGAGAAAATATTTGTAAAAGGAGTGGAGCTTATCTTAACACTCTTGGAGAGCATATGTGATATGGGCGAAGCTTATATGTATAATATGGGTGGAGCTTATCTTGACACCCTTGGAGAATGCATTGTTATCTTCATATGAAGGCATCTCATACCCCTTGGAGAGACAGTTGTATGTGGGTATTGTTAATAATTCGTTCTTACACTTGTTGGCTTAGTGACGAATTGGAGAAACTTCTATCATCAAGGGGAAAGAGAGAAAGTTGTGGAGAATTGGTCAATAGTTGTTCTTGGAGTCCATGCTTAAGGTTAGTACATCTCCAACTTTGAAGTGTTTCATGCCTTTCATAATAGTGATTGGTTTGCATTAAGCATGACGTATTTGGGTGTTTGAGCATGTTGGCCATTGGTTGATCTTTAAGTTGTTTTGATGTTAAAAAGGCCTAAATATGCTAATAATAATCCTAATAGACTTTGGGAAGCATGAAACTAGTTAGGTGGTTCGAATTTAGGGATTTCTAGTTGAAATTAGTGGCTTAGAAAGGCATTTGGGTTATAGTATCGGTACGCGGGAGGCCTGTTGACGAAATACTGCTTGGCAAAAGGTTGAGGATTCTGTTTGTCAATTCAGGAAATAATGCCAAGGATATGTCTTTTACATGCAAGTATACACGACCAACAAGTAATAAAGTAGTGAGTTGAGTATCGTCTCCACATGGATTGTTCAGGAATTAATTGCCACGATTAATACTTGTGAACTGGAAAATAAAAGTGATGACAATTGATTAAGAGAACAATTAAAATAAAAAAAAACTAAAGAAATTAAGAAAACTAAGGTAAAGATCTTGGAATTAAACCGATAGTGGACTGGCAAACAATAGATGCAAGAATGATTATTAAATCTTGGCAAGGGATGTCTGGATTTCACACTTATGAATACATCAATTAGTAACACTATTATCTGATTTTATTATCAAAGAAAATTCCATATTAGTACTGCCTCTGTTGATAGCAGCACCCTAAGTTAATTCCTCTCAACACATATATGTCTATGGTGAGTTTTGAGTATCCAACTTGATGAAGTTCCAACCTATACTCCTAAGGGGTAGACTCACTTCTAAGGTAAGTATCATCTACTCGAATCTCTTCTGTCGAAGTTTCTCCCCTTAGTACATGTATTCGATCGTTATTATCTAAGTCGATTAAGATATTAGACAATAATAAGCATGTAATACTAACTATTGTATAACAAAAGATATATAAGAAATTAACACATACAATATAGATAATAAAACTGGATAAACCGATAACTAAATACTTCAACCTAAAGTGTTCCTCACAAACATACCCTAGCCAATTAAATGTTTAGTTCATGGCTGGGGTAAGTTCAGCAAATTCAAGATTGAAATCATTCTTAGCACAAGATCGATAATACGAAAAACAAACAAGAAACAAAAGAAAGAAAGGAAGTTTTTCGATGCAGCCGTTTAATGGATCCCATATGTATTTCGAGTGCTCAAGCCTTTGTTATTATTGTCTTTGATTTCTCTTTTTTCTTTGTTGTAGCCTGCTATGTCTACTACTCAAGGGATGTTGCGATTCTACAATTCTATAGCGGCCTCCACGACATAAGTTGTCTGGCGGCTGCGCATGTCCTTTTATAGGTGTAAGTGTAGCCCTAATTAGGGTTAACATAACTCCTATATTTTTGGTGCAAGCATAAGATGTTTACTAAAACTAGTATTTATGTTGCCTCTATTTTTCTGACATCTTATCTGGCGCTATTTCTTCGACGTCTAATCTAGTGATATTTTCTCATAGTCTCATTTGAGCGCTATTTTCTCAGCATCTAACTTGACGTTATTTTCTCGGGCATTGTCATTCTTATTGCCAACTATTCTTGGCAATTTCTTCTTGTCCCTGCTTCTTCCAATCCTGTCGTTCTTGCACATCATCGTATAAACACAAACCTTTGCTAATGGTCGGTCTTGCAATAAAAACCTGGTACTCCTTAAATCCTCAATACAATGTAATGCAAATGTATGAAACTACTAGGATATATATATACTAATATTTACTCAAAGTCAAGCAATATTCTTGCCAAAATATGCATGGAAAGTACTTTTTAGAAGTTAACACACCCTCAAACCTAGGTCATTGTTTGTCCTCAAGTAACGCAAAATAAAAGAAATAAAAATTATCAATTATTATGCCTTGGAAAACGTGTTCTAATTGGTAACACCGCTAGCAAGCAAACTATGGCCCTAGTTCTATTCTTAGTAATCTCAAGATAATAGTAGCAATGCCAAATGGAGATCAAGTGTAGAAATATAACTCTAACTTGGGTCGTTCTTGTGTATGATGGTGTGGGCAGTTTGCATCCAGCGTCTCTAAACTCCCTTAGAAAATTTTACTACCCAAACTCGGTATTATGCATGCTCACAAAAGTTTTCTTTTCACTTTTCTTTTTGTTTGTCTTGCTTATGGCAATTTATTCAGGGTCCGCGTCATAATGTTGTTTGGCTTGAGAAGTAAGAGGGAGTATACCACGAACCCCTATGTTAGTCCAGACACTACCACTTTTCTTATCCATTACACTCATCCCTGAAGTAATTTTGTTGGCATGAGAACTAAGAGAGAGCAAACCACAAAGCCCTAAGTCAATTACTTTTTCTTAGGCAGATGAGTGTTCTACTTTTCAATACTTGAAAAAACATTGTTGCCCTATTCATTACATTTTACCTTGACATTTTGTTGAGTTCAGTTTCAAATGTTCTAAGTTTATTCAGGGAACTAGATACATGCTAGGTGTTTAAGTGAAATCAAACTTTCCTAAGTTAGAGATCAATTCCTAAGAGACTTGTCTTTACTGAGTTTAACTGTTGTAGTTCTTTGAGAGTTCTGAGATTTTAATTTTTCATCAAACAGAGGTATACTAGGGCTGAATTTAACTATGCTAGCAATGCATTTGGAAAAATTTTAAGTACAAAATTAAGCCTTGGCAATTTTTAGTGGTCTGGTATGCAAGGTTTTTTTCTATATCTACATGGCAATAAAAAAATGCAAACATATACATAAAGATGAATGTCGTGGCAATAAATGTGAGGCAACGCACACCCTCAAAACTAAGGTATGCATTATCCTCAATAGATGAGAACATGTATATACTTATGAAATGCATGAGAATAATTAAATAAATGAATAAGGAGTTTTAAGGGGAAGAGGACTCCCTTGAGAAATGTGTTGGTTGAGACGATCTGGTCCTTCTTCTTGTTCTCGGTACCAATTTTCTAGCCATTTTCTTTCTTCTGTGGCAAAGGAATGCGTCCTCATCAGTAGGTTCCTTAACGTCTTGAAGGATCTATTCAATTATCTTTAAGGGCTTGTCGCAATCCTTTCGAGCCTGACATAAAAAAAAATACGGAGTCACCACCAATCTTTTAAAAGATGTGATTGGATCACCTAAATATGGGTTATTTTAATAAAACATTTTATTTTATTAAAACAACAATTTCGGTCTGCGAAAACAAAAAAACAGGTTTGGGAGTCGGTTGCGCGTGGGGAAGGGTTAGCACCCCACAACGCCTAAAAATTAGTACCTAGCTTATTACAAAATGTTTTAATATCGAAATTTTGAGTAAAATTCAATTTATTTGTTCATTTATAATTGATTCTTATTTTAACGGCCTTACCATTCGGAAAATAAACTCTAATCACTGCCAACACTCCTGGCGCTAATCCGTCATTTCCGTTTAGTAAGACATCACATTTATTATATTCTATTTTCAAACAAGCAATCAAAGAAGTAAGATAATTAAATTGCTAAATTAAATACATATAAAGAATAATTAAATTAATAATGCTAGCTAGGGTGTGAGATTAATTAAAAAAGAGTGTATCTTTCTGGATCAAGTCAACACTTAATTTTTATGTCAGAGTTATTTTAGGAAAGAGAATACAAATTAAAACTTGATTTTTTAAAAATGATTAGATAATTAAAAAATGAATTCTAAAAAAAGTAAAAAGGTGACCAAAATTAAAACCCATGACAAAGTTTAAAGAAATCAATGACTAAATTGAAGGGTTTAGAAACGTGGTTACTTGCGGAATAAAAATAAAGGGAAGAGGTATTTAATGGATGCAATTGGCCCAATTTGTTTTTGGGTATAAAACCCAACTTTAAAAAAACACTTCTTCATTTTAATTTTTCAACAAAAATGGATCAAAGCCCCCTATATATCAAAACCCCTCAAATGTTCTTGGTATTCTTCAAGAATGAAGAACACCAAGAACGGGACCACAACGTTGACCGCCTTCCACCGGCGTCGGCTGCCGTCTAACGACAGTGGTTCTAGTTTTTTTTTTGTTTTTTTTGAAAAGAAAGCTCAAAACAACAAGAAAACACTTTAGATTAGAATGAAAGGAAAAATCCAGCTACAACAACATTTTTTTAATAAGGTGAGTATTCCATCATTCTTCAAATATTATATTCGAAATAAAAAATCAAACAAGTAAAAAAAAGTAAAAAAAAAGGATAATATAATACCAGAGAAAAAACCTTGCTTGATTACTTCTATTCCAACAAATCCGAATACAAATGAGCTGCTAAATCTGAGTACTTTCTTCTCAAATTTCAGTGTCTAGTTTTTTGTAATTGTTGGTGTCTAAGTTACAAGGGATTGAGGGTGTTTATATAGGGTTTTTGTGGCCTAAATTAAAAAGAAATTGGTCCAAGAAATTCTCAAAATTTGGGTAAAATGATGCCTAAAATCGGATTGATTTGATTCCAATATGTCTTGCCGGAAATATGCTATTATTTTCCCCCTTTTGTTGATTTTAATTCGAATATGATTTGTTTTCCATTTTGATATGAATCGGCCCAGATTTGGGGTTGTTTCCCATCATTTTTTCATATTTGTAGGTGATCGGTGTGGGCAGGAGGAACGAAGACAGTGCGATCATCGGCCGCGTGGTGCAGCGAGAGAGGCAGGGCTGGAACGATCTTCTGCGTCACGTGATGGCGGTGTGGTGCCGAGACGGCCGTGAAACGGCGCATCGTCGCGCATGTGAGGCCGAATGGGCTGGGTTTCGCGCGCGTGCTTTGCATGCGCCATGGGGACCGACCGATTTCTCCATTGGTCAAGATCTAGACTGTTGGATCTAACTTAGATCAAACGGTTGTGACAAGGCTACGCATTGGAGAACAAAATAGTCAGGTAGAGTTTTTACCTTAGGGCCAATTGGGCCACTATTGTATTGGACTCTTATTTAAAATTAAATGATCCTTATTTTAACTAAATGGACTTATTATTTTATTTGAAAGTGGACTCTTTTTAATTTTTTTGGGGTTTTATTAATAGGACCAACACTAGCATAAATAATAGGGATAACTACATATATTCTCGTGTTCCTATTTTAGTACCCCACATATTTTTTTTGGCAAAATGGTACCTAACGTTACGTTTTCGTTCTGTTTTGATGCCCGACCGTTAAGAACAAACGAAAATGACGACTTGGCTTATTTTTAATTGGGATAATCATAGTTATAGTCCCTAAAACTTTTACATTTCTATTAATTTGGTCCAAAATCTATCAAAATAATCATTATCTTAAATATTTGGATTTAAACTGCAAATTTCCCTTTTTTTTCTTCTTCCCCGAAAAACTTAACCCCTCTTTTCCCCTTTTTACAAAAATAATGCGATCGAGGGTGTTTGAGGAACCATGACATTTTAGTTATATTTACCCCAAAATAAATCAATTCGAAGGTGACATTTTTAGTTGAAAAAAGGCAAACTTTTTTTCAGGCTTCGCCCATTAATTGCTTTGCACTCTGCTTCCCACTTTGTAATGCTATGCAATGAGCTACGCATAGTTCATTTTTCCTTAATCTCTTGTCTACCCTTTAATTCTTAAAGAGCTCGCGATCTGCCATGGGAGAAACCAAAAGTAGAGCCATTTTTCGTTTCCAAAGCATTCAGGGTCTCTCTCCCTTGGAAATGACGACGCTCGAGGAGCCTCTCCACCGTATTGTCCTGCTTCGTTACGATTCCAACGGTGGTCATGGCGGTGCTCCTAATTTCTCTTGTATTTCAATTTCGGAGAAGAGAGAACAACGTCAATGAGGTTTCTCGCCCGCCCCGGGTCAACTCCTTAACCACCCGTTGGATACTTTATCCTATGTCCTCAGAGACACTGCCATTTTTGCTGCTGGAGTCGTCGCTAAAACCGTCATGGCTCCCCTCGGTCGCATTTGTAACACCCAAAAATTACGCCCAAATTAAAAACCCTAGATTTTGAGAATTTAGGTTTAAAACCATAAATTAATTTTGGGAATTTGAATTTTGGAACCTAATTATTGCTAAAGGATTAAATTGAGTTAATTTAAATTTGTGTGGCTTAATTCAGAATTTTAGGGGCCATTTTGTAAGTCGGGAAAAGTTTGGGTGCTATTCTACAAACCCTAAATAATTGGATGGCCTATCGTGGATTTACCCTTGAGTGGGGTATTTAAACCCCTTAATCGGCCAAAACAATTTATTTTTGAGATTCCATTCGAGAGCAGCCGCACGTTCTCTCCCTCTCTCTCGACATCTTTTTTTATGTTTCTTATTTCGATCGAACTTTGGTGAGTATCTAGCATCGCACAACCTTAATTTTTGAAGGATTTGGATATGAGAACTGGTGCAGTTTAAATATGTGTTTTAGACGACATCGACTTGGAAGAAGACGAGTTACCACCTCCTTCACATATTCGATATAACCGTGCATGTACTACGAGAACTACACGTGAGTATTCTTTTAGATTGGTATTAGTTTTTTTAGTCGGTGGCATAGTGATAGTTATTAATATAGGGATTATATTGTAGGTTCCGATTCAGCTAGATCCAAACGTGAGAGGCGTTCATCTTGACGTTAGAGCTATTGCTGCTTAAGGTATGTTTTCTTACCGTGCTATATAAATGGTTTTACCGTGTGATGTTGCTTACAATTTATGGGTATTTTACATGAAACGTATTGTTGCATAAAGAATTTTCTATGAATTTATACTTGAGATATTTATTTTAAATAATGGTTTTGTGGACTATGAACTCGGATTACAGTATAGAATTGTGATTATATACCGTTGTGTGCATGGGTTGGGATTTTGCGGTGGAAGATTGTGGTTTCGACCACTTACCGATTGGTGTGATGTACCGAGGAGTTCTGGGGAATGTTCCTCTTATCGTTTGCTGTGCTGTAGTTGGGTACATTGCATTGTGTTTATAAAATTAAATCGTTTGTGTTGTGAATCATCATTGTTTTGAACTTAAAAATTTTATATAAATTATTGTCTTTGTGTTTACGATTTTTCTTGCAATTTAGAGACACACTAAGCTCTATAGCTTACCCCCATAATTTTCTTTTACAGATATCTTAGACTTTAGGCGACGTGGTACTTGGAAGATCTCAATTTTATCCGATTATTTTATTATTCAGTATGAACTAAATTTAAACTATCATATTATTATTCTTTTTTGCTTTGAGATATTTACGTATTTCAGATTGTGAAACTTTATATTTTGGGATTATGTTTTAGAATATATCTACAGACTTTATTTCAGATATTTTATTAAATGATCAGAATATTTTAATAATATTTGGGTTTTGAAAAAATATATGGTATTTTACGATAATTATTATTATTTAGTAATTATTTTGTTTTATAAATTATTTAAACCTAAAATCTATTACTTGAGAGTAAAGTTTTCAACGGTGACTTCCTAAATTCGGTATTTTCTTCTAGGTCGGGTTTAGGGAGGTTACATCATTAAGCTTCTTATGCAGGTTCTGTAATTTCCCTTTCATTCTTGTGCAAAAGGGGAAAATAGGGGTTAAAGTTTCTGGGGAAGAAGAAAGAAAGAAAGAAAGGGACATTTGCAGCTTAAATCCAAATATTTAAGATAATGATTAAATTGATAGAGTTTAGACCAAATTGAAAGAAATATAAAAGTTTTGAGGACTAAAACTGTGATTATCCCAATTAAAAATAAGTCAAGTCATCATTTCTGTTTGTTTTTAACGGTCGGGGTACTGAAACAGAACAAAAACGTAATGTTAGGTATCATTTTGCCAAAAAAAATAGGCAGGGTACTAAAATAGGAACACGAGAATAAGTGGAGTACTAAATATGTAGTTATCCTTAAAAAATAATAATAATTATAATTATTATAATTATAATTATAATTAAATAACAATAAAAATAAAATGTAAGAACAAATAAATAAATAAAATGAAGAGATGGTGATAATTTAGTGACAACACATGCCCCTCTTTGCTCATTCCGGTGAAATAGGGATAGATCAAAGACTAAAAGGCGCTAATTTTCACTAATCACCAATTTGTTAGACAATTTCATTCTCCTTTCGCCCGAATAGATAGGCGGGTTCCATTCACCTGATGCCTGAACAGACAGGCGGATTTCATTCTGCTGATGCCTGAAGGGATAGGCGGGGTATATTCTCCTGATGCCTGAACGGATAAAGCAAATTTGAAAAATAAAGGTTCCATCCTCGTCATACTCGGACGTATAAGCAGGTTCTATTCTCCTTATTCTCGAATAGATAAGCGGGTTCCATTCTCCAAATGCCCGAACGGATATACTGGTTCTATTCTCCTTATGCTTGAATAGATAAGCAGGTTCTATTCTCCAAATTCCCGAACGGATAGACGAGTTCTAGTCTCCTTATGCTTGAATAGATAAGCAAGTCCCATTCTCCAATTGTCTGAACAAATAAGCGGATTCTATTCTCCTTATGCTCGAATAGATAAGCAGATTCTATCCTCTTCATGCTTGGATGGATAAGAAAGTTCTATCCTCCTCATGCTCGGATAGATAAGCAGACTAAAAAAAGGCTCCATCCTCGTCATGCTTGGATGGATAAGCAAGTTCTATTCTTCTCATGCTCGAATAGATAAGCATATTGAAAAATAAAGGTTCCATCATCCTCATGCTCAGATGAATAAAGAGATTATATTCTCCTTAAGCCCGAGTAGATAGGCGGGTTCTATTCTCCTCATGCCTGAACAAATAGGCAGATTTTGAAAAGCAAAGGTTTCATCCTCCTCATGCTCGGATGAATAAGCAAGTTCTATTCTCCTCATGCTCGAATAGATAAGCAGATTCTGAAAAAAAGATTCCATCCTTCTTATGCTCGGATGGATAAGCAGGTTATATTCTCATAATGCTCGTATAGATAAGCAGACTGAAAAAAGGTTACATCCTCCTCATGCTCGGATAGATAAACAGATGCAGAAAAATAAGGGTTTCATCCTCCTCATGCTCGGATGAATAAGTAGATTCTATTCTTCTTATGCTCGAATAGATAAGCGAGTTCCATTCTCCATATGCCCAAACAGATAGATGTGTTCTTTTCTCCTCATGCTCGAATAGATAAGTAGGTTCCAAACCTGTCAAAAATAAACAAATGCTATGATTATGATGTGCATGCCCCTAAGGATGCCTATCAAATGTATGCATGTTTCACTTTTTTTTGCTTCTTTTTTCTCAGAATTAATTTTTTCCTCTTTATTTTTGAATCCACACGTTTGCTTGCTCAGTCCAGATAGTCAATTATGCTTTTTCATTGTATTTCTTTGCTTTTTTGGAAAACATCTGATCTTTGTATATTTGCTCACTCAATCGAGTTATCTTGTACTCCTAACTTGAAAGATCGTTCTTCTATCTGTACACTCTTCAACACCTCTTTAGCCTTTGTTTAAAGGAGTTAATACATATCTTATCATAGCTTGGGTGGATACTCCAATGTCTGTAAAATTGTTCTCACCATCATAGGAAAGGGTTCAGCAAACATGTTGCCTTAAACAATGCCAATCGCCTTCACAACTTTCTGTAGGCTCTCAAATTCTTTCCCCTGTAGGGTAGTTTAAAGTGTTTGCATGCAAAATCTTCCAACAAAGCTTATTTCTCATGCCTATCAACATTGAGGGCCTTAAATCATTGTAAATTGCCCTAATTGGTGGCGTAGTTTTCCTTCTGGGCGTAATTCCATCCCCTTTTCATGCTTTAGGGATCTTACATCTTATATGTGAATCTTTCTCAACAACACGGTCCACTTAAAACACATGTACTTTTTCTTCTTTTTTTCTTCTCATGCAAGGTGATGCCCCCGCTCAAACTGAAGTTCAATTGTTGGCCACTTCATTTTCCCTGAAGCGTTGGATAACATTCGTTCCTGGTTCCCTACGGTTGGGATCAATACCAAGAAATCCTTTGTTTTTCATGAATCTATGTTAACCTACTTGTAAGATGCAAGAAAAGGCTAAAAATGATAGTTTAAAAGAAGAAGTCATGACATATGCAAGGAAAGGCTAAAAATGGGGATTTTAAGAAAATAGTCATGGCAAACATGGAAAAGAGGAAAATTAGATGCCTCAAAATTCATAGTATGAATGATTCATGAATCCATCAATCGTATAGTACCCCACTTTTAGGTGGCTCTCTTTTACTCACACACTCCCAAAATTTAAAGTTTCTCACTTTTCTAATCTTGATCAGACATTAGAAGTTTTGAGGTCCCTGAAGAAAGGTTAACTCAATAAGGCGAAATGTGTTCTGAAGACAAACTCTTTTTCTCAGATATTCATGTGTGATCCAAATAATCTTTTAAGGCTTGTAATGTAAGCTAGGCTCGGGTTGCCAAGAAAGGATATATAGGCTCAAATACGTGTTTTAAGGGTGATTAACCAAGGATCAATCTTTCTTGATGAAATCTTCATTCTTTTCTTCTTTGGATCACTCTAGACTGCCCATTTTGGGTTTTCACCCTAGAGTTCATTTTCTTTTCTGGCGCATGTCTCATTTGGAGGATTTGTTTCAAATTTTCCTCCGCACTTCAGTTTTCATTTCTTCCTTTTTCTTCTTCTATTTTCTTCTTTTTTCCTTTTCTTTTTTTTTCTTTATTTCTTCTTTTTTTTCCTTTTTTTTGTCCCTTTCATCTTCAGTTTAGGACACTCAACCTGATTTGGCATGTTTTTTTTCCTGCAAATAGCTTTTCATCCTCTTTGCCCTTACAGTGTGGGGAGTGATCCTTTGTTAGGGTTAAATCACAAGAAAATTATCAGGTTCAAAAGGGGACAACAATGTATTTTATTTTCTTATTTGTGAAGGGAAATAAAGGAATGCCAAATGTCATTTCACACACATTATCATCGAGGAGAAGTAGTCTTCAGTTGGTAGATGTTTTAGAGTCATCACTTCATTCAAAGACCCTAACAACAATGTCTGGAGGAAAATTCACTCATAATCTGTATACGGGATCTCCCCATTAATCCTGAACACACTTTATGTCCCTCTATCTCAGGATTAGATTCAAAAATCATTCATACAAGGGCTCTACAAAAAGGTGTATTTTGGAAGAGAAATAGATGAAAAATGAAAAGAAATAAAAAAGTAAAAAGGATGAAACATGAATAAAAATGAGAAATGTTTGCCACTTGAGAAAATAAAGAAAAATGCATCTTTAAACAAGTAGATTAACATGGAAGCCCTTACAAAAGATCCTTAATGCTCACGGGCAAAAACAAGAGAGTTGATTCTAGGTATGACCCCAACAATGTTCGAAAAAGTCCTCTATTATATAGTCGTGAAACATTATTTTAGGAAGGCATGAATGAACTTCACCCAAGCTTGACTGTCTTTTTTGCGATGAGATTCTATAAGCGTTCATCATATTCCCCTTCTTCGACTCTTCCACATTTGAAGGCTGCCAATATCAATTCTTCATTCATGACCATGTCTGCAAAGTTTTCGATGGCATGGTTTAACATATAGTCATAGAAGGGACCATTTAAAGTCTCCACAAACATTGGAGTAACCTCATTTTCCAACAGTGGAGTTTGAACTTGGGCTGCCACATCTCGACATCTCTAGGAATACTGGCGAAAGCTCTCGTTAGGCTTTTGTTCCATATCTTGCAGTACGATTATGTTTGGGGCCATATCTATCATATACTCGTACTATTTGAGGAAAGCTCTTGACATATATGTCCAAGTATGTACATTGCCTTGATTGAGTTGAGTATACCATCAAGCAGCGGACCATGATAGACTGTCTTGGAAGCAGAAGATGAGTAGTTTCTCGTTTTCCATGTGCGGTGACATTTTTCAGCAGTACATGGTCAAGTGCGCCAAAGGGCAAGTGGTCATGTTGTACTTCTCGAAGCCAAAAGCTTTGAATTTTTGAGTAATTGCCAAGTCAGACACTGGACTTAGATCTCTAACATTTTCGCCACCATATACATTTCCTCCTTGTAAGGCTCTGATGATCTCTTCGATCCTGTCATATTGATCGTCTAGCTCCTTGTTCGTTTTGGATCTATCGGCTACCTTATGGAGATCCCGCACCTCAATGCCTTGATTTCCTTCATGATTTATCCTCGACCTTGTTAGAGTATGAGTTGAGGTTTTTGTTGTTCAGATTTAAAACCTCTTATTCGGTGGAAATGTATGACTAGTCATCCAGGGCTGGGGCGACGAAACATCAACGACTTCAACCGCCTTTCCTCTTTCTAGGTCTTTAAAACCCAACATGGCCCCAAACCGTAAAATGGATTAAAGCCCCTTCATATCAAAACCCCTCAAATGTTCTTGGTATTCTTCAAGAATGAAGAACACCGGGAACAGGACCACCGCGTCGGCCGCCGTCTAATGGCGGTGGTTCTAGCTTTTTATTTTTTATTTTTGAAAAGAAAGCTCAAAACATCAATAAAACTTTTTAGATTTGAATGAAAGGGAAATTCAGCTACAACAACAATTTTTAAGCAAATCAAGGTGAGTACCCCATCATTCTTCAAATATTATATTTGAAATAAAAAATCAAATAAGTAAAAAAGTAAAAAAAAAAAGAGAATAAAACACCAAAGAAAAAAACTTGCTTGATTGCTTCTATTCTAACAAATCCGAATACAAATGAGTTGCTAAATTCGAATGCTTTCTTCTAACATTTCAGTGTGTAGTTTGCGATAATTATTGATGTCTAAGTCACAAGGGATTGTGAGTGTTTATATAGGATTTTTGTTGCCTAAATTACAAAGAAATTGGTCCGAGAAAATCTCAAAATTCAGGTAAAATGATGCCCAAAATCAGATTGATTTGATTCCAATCTGCCTTGCCCGAAATATGTTGTTGTTTTCCCCTTTTGTTGATTTTAATTCGAATCTAATTTGTTTTCCCTTTTAATCCGAATCTGTCCGGATTTGGGGTTGATTTCCATCCTTTTTTCCATATTTGCAGGTAATTGGCATGGGTAGGAGGAACGACGACAGCGCAGTCATCGGCCGCGTGGTGCAGCGAGAGGGACGGGGCTAGAACATTCGTCCGCGTTATGCGGTGGCGGTGTGGCATCGGGACGACCGTGAAACGGCACATCATCGCGCCTATGAGGCCGAATGGGCTTGGGTTTCGCACGCGTGCCTTGCACGCGCCATGGGGACCAGCCGGTTTCTCCATCATTCAAGATTTGGACCATTGGATCTAACTCAGATCCAACAGCTGTTGACACGCGTCGTTTTCGCGTCAAAATAATTCCTTATTCTCTATTAATAAATAAAGGAAATTAAATGTAGTAAAAGAGAAGTAAGGGTCGATCCCACAGGGACTAAGAAAACTTTCTGATTTATGTTCGCTTAATCGGTGAGCCAAGAAGAGAGCTAAATGATATTTAAGTAGAAAAGGGGGTGACTTGTAGAAATTAAGTAAAAATAAATGAAGATTGTAGGGAATATTAAAAAATGAATTTAATATAATAAAGATTAGCTCCAGGCTTTTACTTTGACTCAATTTCCTCAAATCATTGGAAAATGTTTTTTACTTCAGGATTCACGTTGGTTACTTGCCTACAAGGATCAATCCTCGAGACTTTTTTTTCCTCCGGTAAACCGATAATGTAAAATCAATTTTTAGATTCCAGTTTTCTGGTTAGATTAATCGCGGCTATCTCTGTTAAAAATAAACAGTTTTAAAGTTTTGGAAAACCCTTCTGATCTCAATTTTCTCTTAGTAATCAATTACTAAGTGTTTTTCAGGAAGTCTAATGTGCTTCAATAGCCGATCCTTCCTCCCACATATCTAACCAAAAACAATATCCTGACCAAAGTCAATCTTTAGTTTTGAAATCGTTTTGATTTTTGAAATTAAGCTTAGAAAACTGAGAGAAAAAACTTGAAGTTATTTAAGTGCTTTTCATTCCTCACGTTGGAATCGAGTCATTGTTTTAGCCTTTGGCTATGGAAAAATAAAACTTTATTAAAGTAAAATTCCCAAGAACAAATAAAAACTGAAAGATGAGATATCAGATGAGATGCTTTGAGTCTTACCCCAAGGGGTATTTATACTAGTCTAAAACCCTAGGAATTTCGTAAGTGACAAGAGATAAATAAATTCAAATTTTTAAAGATAAATCCTAAGAGATAATTCCTAAAAAATATTTAAATTAAATAAAAGAGATAAATCCCAAGTCTTTATCCAAATCCTAGTCGATAAGCTATCATTCCGAATCCAATAAGCTATCGGAATATCCTGATAAGCTTTCACTTATGCCGCCATGTCATCATCTGATAATCATTGTTGCTGATGTCATCCGCTGACGTGTCACCGAGTCAGTGTATTCATGCCCCAATTCATGCCCACTAATCCGACCATGAATCTAGAAAACTTGCAGATTTCAACCTTTTTCGTAGTATTTCGCAGCAGCGAGGTCCTGCACAGTAAATCATGTAATGAGCAACAATTCAGCACCACAAAGCAATCAATTGAACATAATTAGCATGAAAATATTGATCAAACTAGCTACTCATCAAATTCCCCCTCACTTATCCGATGCTTGTCCTCAAGTATCAAAAATTTAAACTATTGAATCTCATGTTCTCATCCTCTATTTCACAAAGTCCTTAATGTGTAAAAATGATGAAATATCTATAAATGAAAGAAAGAAAAGAAACCAATAGATAAATGGCAAAATTATTATCAACACAAATATTCCAACAAATAAGTTAAGCCAACCTAGGCAAAGTATATCATAAACTTGTAAATGAAACATAGTCTACACTGTTAACTTGAGGCATTTTTCATTTTTTTTCATTTTTTTCTTCTTGCTAGAACCAATTTTTGGCACTTCTAACTTTATATTTTTCTCTGCTAGAGCTAGTGATAGGCACCTCTAGCTTTTTCTTAATTTTTTTCGGCTAGAGCCAGTGATAGGCACCTCTAGCTTTTATGAAAAAAATTTCGAGAAGTATTTCAAAACAAGTTAATGAACGCTAAGACTAGTTTGGTGTAAAGAATCAAATTATGAAACACAATAATCATGCCATGGTCTAAAGTGTAATCTACACTTTCTAACAAAATAGATACAAAATCATAATGGCATCAAAAGGACAAGGTATAATAGAGGATAAAAAAATCAAATCAATGGGATAAAAATCAAGAGAACCAGAGAGCAACCAAATGGATAAGCAAGAAAAAGAATTTGACCCAAATTCTTACTCCCCCTCACTTAAGTCATTTTGCCCCAAAATGTATATCAAAATTAAAAGAGAAGGAAAGTAAGAGCTCCCTGAAATAGTTGCGGTGGCGTTATTCTTTGACGATCGCTAAGCATGATGGGTGTCAGGCGGTTGTGGCAGGCTTGCTCCCAAGTGCAGACCATGGCGGCAGTTGAAGGGGTTGGTCGAAGGTTGAGGTTGTACAAGAAGAATTGTGACTGGTTAACTAGGTTGAAGGAGATGAAAATGATAGTTTGGTTAGGGGGAATATTTAACGAAAATAAAGAGAGAAAAGAGGGGATGGGTTATCAAGTTTGATAAGGGGATAAAATTTAAATATAAGTCAAAGTTAAAAATATGGGTGAAAGACTAATACCAAAACGTGATAAATTTTTTCCATATTTTAAAATTTGTTTTAAAATTTTCCTTTACCAAACATGATAAAGAAATTATTTTTAAAATAAGGATAAAAGACGTGGTTTTACAAACTAATAGAAAAAGGATTTTGAGTTTAAACAAGAAAAACAAAGTGATAAGGGATGACTTTTTTTTCGAGATTGGGATAAGATGATAAGCCATGGTCCATGGGATTTGCCACCATGTTTTAAATTCCTACACATATTCAACCAAAAATTTAATTAGCAAGGGATTATCAGAAAAATAAAATAGGATTAACATTACATATAAATTTAAATAAATTAAAGTAAAAATTGGAAAGAAGCAAAATAAAATAAAGAAACAAATATATTCGAATAAAATAAATTAAAGAAAAAGAAATAAATTAATATTGAGTTACCTCCTATTAAGCGCTTATTTAATGTCATTTAGCTCCACGACCTGGTCATAGATCAAAACAAATTATAATCAGTAACTTTGCCGAAGTCCCAGCAACGACGCCAATTTGACACGCGTCGTTTTCGCGTTAAAATAATTCCTTATTCTCTATTAATAAATAAAGGAAATTATATGTAGTAAAAGAGAAGTAAGGGTCGATCCCACAGAAACTAAGAAAACTTTCTGATTTATGTTCGCTTGATCGGTGAGCCAAGAAGAGAGCTAAATGATGTTAAGTAGAAAAGGGGGTGACTTGTAGAATTTAAGTAAAAATAAATAAAGATTGTAGAGAATATTAAAAAAATGAATTTAATATAATAAAGACTAGCTTTGGGATTTTACTTTGACTCAATTTACTCAGATCATTGGAAAATATTTTTTACTTCAGGATTCACGTCGGTTACTTGCCTACAATGATCAATCCTTGAGACTTGTTTATCCTCTCCTGTAAACTGATAATCTAAAATTAATTTTTAGATTCCAGTTTTCTGGTTAGATTAACCGCAGCTATCGCTGTTAAAAATAAACAGTTTTAAAGTTTTGGAAAACCCCGACTCGGATTATGTTGTTTCAATAACAACAGTTTCGATCTCATTTTTCTCTTAGTAATCAATTTACTAAGTGTGTTCCCAGGAAGTCGAATGTGCTTCAATAGCCGATCCTTCCTCCCACATATTTAACCAAAACCAATATCTTGACCAAAGTCAATCTTTAGGTTTGAAATCGTTTTGATTTTTGAAATTAAGCTTAGAAAACTAAGAGAAAAAACTTGAGGTTATTTAAGTGATTTTCATTCCTCACGTTGGAATCGAGTCATTGCTTTAGCCTTTGGCTATGTAAAAATAAAACTTTATTAAAGTAAAATTCCCAAGAACAAATAAAAACTGAAAGATGAGATATCAAATGAGATGCTTTGAGTCTTACCCCAATGGGGTATTTATACTAGTCTAAAACCCTAGGAATTACGTAAGTAATAAGAGATAAATAAATTCAAATTACAAAAGATAAATCCTAAGCGATAATTCCTAAAAAATATTTAAATTAAATAAAAGAGATAAATCCCAAGTCTTTATCCAAATCCTGGTCGATAAGCTATCATCCTGAATCTGATAAGCTATCAAAATATCTTGATAAGCTTTCAGTTCTGCCGCCACGTCATCATCCGATCATCATTGTTGCTGACGTCATCCTATCGTGCTGCTGACGTCATCCACCGACGTGTCGCCGAGTCAGTGCATTCATGCCCGCTAATCCGGCCATGAATCCAGAAAACTTGCAGATTTCAGCCTTTTTCGTAGTATTTCGCAGCAGCGAGGTTCTGCACAGTAAATTACGTAATGAGCAACAATTCAACACCACAAAGCAACCAATTGAACATAATTAGAATGAAAATATTGATCAAACTAGCTACTCATCAGTTGTTACAAGGCTGCGCTTGGGAGAACAAAATAGTTAGCTAGGGTTTTTACCTTAGAGCCAATTGGGCCACTATTGTATTGAACTCTTATTTAAAATTAAATGGTCCCTACTTTAACTCAATGGACTCTTTATTTTATTTGAAAGTAGACTATTTTTAAATTTGTTTTTTTGGGTTTTATTAATAGGACCAACACTAGAATAAATAATAATAATAATAATAATAATAATAATAATAATAATAATAATAATAATAATAATAATAATAAAATATAAGAATAAATAAATAAAATGAAGAGATGGAAAAAATTTAGTGGCAACAGGGCTCAGGGACAACTGCTGTGACTGTTACAGGTGGTGGTTTTTCTTGTGTGGTTGCAACTTTAGGCTCTCATTCTCCGCTAATGTTGTAATTCCATCAATACCTGGCATAGTTTCTTGTCCTCTCTTGCGTGACAATCTTTCATGTGTATTTTTTTACCTTTCAAAACAATAAAAATAAAATAAAAGTAGAATTGAATGATGAGAAGTAAAGTAATAAGAAACTTCCTAATTCCTAAAATAAATATAATTGAAATAACTACCCTAAATCTACATACAATGTTCATACTTGGTTGGCAAATTTTTATTGTATGTCTGCAAGGAGAATGGTCTCCTTAGCAGTAATCTGACTTCCTTCCTAGTAGTGCTTCAGTCTTTGGCCCTTGGTTGGCTGATGGTAGGTTGTGGCAATCTTTTGTTTAAATAACCAATGTAGAAAGTCGGAGAATTGCTTTCTTTTGAGTATGCCAAATTCTCAATTGCACAATGAAGGAGAATGTTTTGCCATGGTGGCTTTGAATAACCACCTTAGAAAACCGAAGTATCTCTTTGATGTATGTCCAGAGAACCTTTCATTTAACTCAACTCCAAGTAGTGCTTAGGCTTTATTTGTAAGCCCCTCGACACGACCTAGACACTCGACCGAACCGAGTGAGCTACATTAGGTTTGACAAAACAAACCTGGAACGATTACACAAGATTGGGACCATTTTTTCTTTTTATCTTCTCTAGATGCAATATATTAACCTAAGGTGTGCATACTGGCAGCGGATGAAATCTCAAAAGAAATGGACACCAAAAAGACACCTGATTGCATATTGACACATTTTAGGGACTAAAACATAAATCTGGAAAACTATAAAAACTTAATTTAAATTTAGATTACCAATCCTTAATTAGTCAGATTACATGCTTGCCCGCCAAATTTCAGCTCAAAACGATCATCCGATTGCATTCATAAGAAACAAGGACTAAAATGAAAGAATTAGAAATCATAGAATCTCTTTAATAGAAATTAACGACAACTGGTATCGGTACATGAGCAGCCGTATCGATACCAGGCTTCATACAAAGAGGGTCATACTGGTACAACTCATAACATATCGGTACTCGGCTTGTTGTGCAAAACATCAATTCTAGTACCTAAAAATCGTACCAATACACTTTCCCGTGTATCGATACCTCCTTAATTTTCTCAAAGCTCGTAGCGATACAACTCTTCGTGTACCGATCCCTGAGCCCAAATTATACTTACACATACCGATACAAGGGACCGCGTATCGATACCCTTAGACCTATAATGTCCAATTTTGTTGGTTTTTCACCTAATTGATAGCTCAAACATACCTTAACTCATCATATCCATATACACAATCACTACAAAGGTCAAACCATGTCAAATACTCAAGGAACCGAAGTCAACTCAAGGAAAAATGTCTCAAACATCACACTAGAGGCATGCTTCCTGAAAATCACTCAACTTAACATTCAAAAAGAGGTTCAAAGCACAAAATAACATAGGGATTGCATCAACAACCTATTAGCATCATTTTAAACATGCTAGAATCACAAATCATGAGTATAAGCACATCCAACCTATAGGTACCCTAAGGAATTCACAAAGTATAACTCATACTAGCATGTCATCATCAATCATGCCTCTATTCCACAAACATGATAACCATCATTCACAACATATAAACTTCCACAATATATCCAAAAATTCAGATTACAAAATTCCCCCAAAACATGGTAACACATTGTCTTATTAATTAAATTTAAAACCAACTTTCATACTCAAGCAAATTTCTTAATCTTGGACCTTCCTTGCCAAACCAATGTTGACCCTCAATTTTATTGCTCTGCATCAATGAGAAAAAGAGAGTGTAAGCACAAATGTTTAGTGATGATTCTCCTAACAAAACATTGACGCATTTGAAAACCGCAAATCTTTTTGCTTTCAAATCATGCTTAACTACCCAAGCATTTTCACATTTGTTTCCAAAATAAATCATGCATGAAAACCATATGCATCATCCATTTGTAAATCTCAATTAGCACAAATATTCTCATATATTTGCATTTATAGTGACCCGGATAGACTTGCCTATATTCATGGATAGTACAACCCCTATCCATACATGTTCGGATACATAAATTCCCTTGATGGCACTACCCCCATCAAGTCTTGTATCATGGTGGTACTACCTCCACCATAACTCACTTCGGCCGGGAATAGAACTACTCCTATCACTTCACAATAGCATTACCCCTATTGTGTAACCGAATAATTTTACACGGTTGATTTTACATTTTATAGTGCACTTTATTCCTATGGCTAGCCAACTATATCTGATACTTTCATTATACGTCACATAGCCAATATATCATTCTCAAGTACATTTACTTACTATTTTCCAATACAATTCACAAAATCGTTCCATATACAAAACCACATTGCCAAAGGCAATAACACATTCTCTTCAAGGAACAGATCTCAATGCTTAAAGGCATTCATATACTTTGATAAACATTGCATATTAATCCAAAACGATGCATTTACAGTAAGTAAATCAAATCATGTTTAAAATCCAAAACACGAAATCAGCAAGCTCATATCAATGCCGATAACCAAGAAAAATAAGGGAAACATGTGCTTGAGCTTAGTTAAGCTTGTTAGGCTATAACTAAAACCCCCAGATCCATCGATAAAACCTTTTTAAGAGCTTTAACATGTTATTGCACTCATCAATACACATCGCTTTGCTCGCTGATGCGAATTGAGCCTCCGGTAAGCAATGCACGTAACTAGGCAACCTCGCCTTGGTCGTCCCCTATTTTAACCACATAAAACCAGAGAGGAAATACATCATTATTCATTCAACTCATATCCCAACAACAATCCCCTACAACCTTTACGTTAACCTTCCAAAAACTAACTGAAACTACCTAAAACAACATCAATCTTCTCTCTACCAACTCCTAACCTTAAACCAGTGAATCTAACATTTAATCTACATCATAACTCAACCAAAACACCTTCCAAACATCCTTATATCTCCAACAACTCAAAAAAAAAACCTAAAATAGCCCCCAAAACTACCAAGAACTCATCTAAAAATTAGCCAATTAAATAGTTTCGGATTCATTCTTATAATCTCATTTCACAATATGATTACCTTATCAAAACATGAAATTACCCAATTAAAATCTCCAGGTTTCATCAACTTAAACAAATCATTAAGCAAAATATCAAAATCACCATTTACAACTCAAATCTTGAAATCCATTACAAAACCATGTTAATATCAATCCATTATCATCCAACTACTAGGGAATGCCAATAAATAACCTTAGTTTTAAGAGAGAAAAAGAAATTCACATTTGAAGAAGCTCCCACCAAAATTGACGTAAGATTTTCTTAAAATCCAACTTATGAAATTGATGAAATCCTTATGAGGTTTTGTTAAGAAACAAGAGTGAAATCAAATGATAGATTCTCCATTGAAAATCAGAAAAGAATCGTGGAGAATCTTGTTTGAAAGTTGAAATGAAAAATGAAGGAAATATGGAGAGAAAATGAGGAAAGATCAAAACAATAGGAAAAATAATTTAGAAAACAATTAACCGTCAATTTCTTACTCAATTAAGGTGGTTATTTTCATATTAAAACATTTCGAAAATATAGCTCTCTAAGGATTCTTAGTATTGGCCCATTTACAAAATAATCATTAAAAACAGTTTTGCAATTTTTACAATTTGTTCGCTAAAATCCAAACTCCATTTAATCACATTAAATTACCTTCCAATTAAAATTTATCAATATTAAATAAAATATCCAACATATTTAGAAAGCTCAAATCCTTTCCCAAATAATTTCAATTCCGATTTTATTCTTTTAATTTTACCCAAAACCTAATTAATTGACTGATACGGCTTAACCGATTCGAATCGAATCCAGTCAAATCCTCTAAACACCTAGCCCTATTTTTTGGGTGTTACATTACTTCACCTTTTCCCTTTGTTTTTGAAGCATATTCATCCTCATCATGTTCCAGAATTTTTGTAGCAATCTTTATTAAATCTTCAGTTTCTAGCCGCAACATCTCTGGCATTTTTGTTGCTGCGAAATTTTTCTGCTTCAACTCTTCAATTTTAGTCATTTGGATTTCATATTTCCTTCCAGTAACTAGTCGTCTGAGCACACCTCGCTTCGCGATATCTATCATGATCAGAATCGATCTTCTTTGTCGCTCAATTGTTTTGTCGTCGGTGTCTTCTAGTATGATCTTATTGTTGTGTGATTTAAGTGCAATGTAAACAGTGCAAGTATACACGTCGCAAGTAATAGTATAGATTAAGATCGTCTCCACATGGATTGGTGAAACTTTGACTTTTAGCTCCTCGCACTGAAAAGGAATGAAATTGATGGTGATAGAAGATGATAAATAGAAAGTAAAATAAACTAGGTATAAAAGAAATTAAATAAATCGAAGAAGATAACCAATATGAGAGAATAGGTTGGGTTATCGTGAGTAATGGATGATTTGTCGTGGCAATTAATTGTCCTTCAATGTTTGACATAGTATTTTTCAATGCCTTCGAATTATCCCTAACCGAAGAACTGATGAATGTGCAAGTCTTGGTAATACATCCCTGAGTTAACCTTAGGTGAACAACATCGATCTTTTCACTCTTCTTAGCCGTTGAAATTCATTCCTTATTTTTAAGGTGAATTAGTTTCCACCAACGGTCGTTCAAATGGAAACTGTATACATTCTTTTCATGAATCTAACTCTCCCGAGTCTTAGATAAATAAATGCATTCAAGCTCCTTTCCTAAGTTTACTTGAAGTTAATTAAAGAACCAAGAATGGATAAATAATGAATCTATAGAATTAAAAACCAAAACAAATCATTTATCTTTACACACCACAAACTCAATAACCAAGCTAAAATATTCTAGTTCATGGCTGGGTTAGAAGAAAATAACAATGAATAAAACCCAACACGATACAAAGATAAAAGTAAATGGAAAAGATGAACTTCTCCAATATGCGTTAGTGGCTCCACGGGAGTACCTCTCTTTGATTCTTTCTCTCCCCAAAATTCTCCCTCATCGGTTTGTTGTTGCGATCTCATTAAATAGGCGAGGAGTAGAGTCCAATTGAGTGTGAAACTAGTGGGGTTTGATATCTAACTAACGCATCTTTTAAATTTGAACATGAGTAATTATCCAAAGTGTTTGAATAAATCATAGAGATAATAGCTTTATCACGACTTGCCATGTCAACCTTCGACAAGTGGCTCGGTAACTCATCCTGCACATAATAGAGCAAAAACAACATCGATTTCTCCACAAAAATTAACAAAACATAAGGCCAAGCCCAACGGACAGAAGAACTACGGAACAATGCATGAATGACTAAGAATGGAACTAAATGAGCTTAAGTCTAAAACAATAATATGAGTAAAAGAGTTAAAAAAAATATAGTACTTTTTACACTTCAACATCATCCACAAATGAAAGCAAAACAAACACAATCGCACCCAACACATGCACAACTAACACCCAAACACATTATATAAATGTTATATATAAATTCTTAATAACTCCTTATATTTGAACATTACAATATGTCAATATCATGTATTCTTAATAATTTGTAACATTAATATTTTGTTTGGTAGAATAATTCCCACGAGTAATATCCCTAATGGACGTTGGGCTACCCTTTCATCAAAGTGGCCAAGATTCGAGGGTAAGTGAGTTCATTGTACACATCAAATTTTTACCACATTAAATATTGAAATAAATAATATAAACCTTAGTGAGCTCAAATATATCCGAGCCCAAAAAACCCAAACCCACGTTTAAACCGAACTCATTTCTCACCACTAAAACACTCACATTCTTCCCCAAAATCTCGGTCAAACTGAATACACCAACTCACCCCTAAAAATTCTAAACCAAACTAGACCCACTTCCACCGTCATATCTCAACAATCCCCAAAGAATCGAGATTTTGATGCTCTTTGAATTCTTATAAATTGCTGAATTAGGAGATGAATTAAAAGGGGGAACCACGAATTAAGGGTTGGCTACGAGAGCCATGGTTAAAGAGGAAACAAGAGAAATCAAGGGTTGGCTACGAGAGCCATGGTTAAAGAGGAAACAAGAGAAATCAAAGAGATGAGGCCTCTCGGCCATGACTCCCATCGAGCCTCACCATCCAGGCCCGTCGGCCATCATAATAAACCACCGTTGTCACCGTCACTACCACCATAGGCACACAAAAAGCACCTCGAAATGCCACTGGCGGTAAAACCCATCACAACCATCTTTCTAATATCCCAAAACTTGAACTGTGAGATCGAGAAAGGAGAAGAAAAGCTTTGATTCGATAGAGATACGATGGCTACAACAACGGCAAAAATGGTTTCTGCCCTATCAGGAGGCAGTCTGCTACATGCATGCATGAGAATCTGAAAGGGGACGAAAATTGAGAAAGTTGGTTGTAATTGGTATTGGTTGGATGAATGGTGGTATTTAATTAGGTAAGTGGTACGAGTGGTTGAGATTTAATTTTTGTGACGTTAAATATGGGTGGGTTGAAAATAGTTAGTCTAAAGGGATAAAAAATATTTTGAAGAAAATTTGGAGAGTTTTATTGGAGTAAGTATTTTATTTTTGTAATTTGTCATTATTATTTTGAATAATTATATTAAGTAATATTTTTTGTAATTTAGTTATTTTTGTATATTTTATTTTATAGTAATTACGAAAATAAAAATTTTTGTGTTTTGAAGTTAAAATTTGTGATTTTTTTCGTGTTAAATAGGTGGTTGAAGAGAAGAAGAAATTTTAAGAGAATATAGTAAGTTAAGTTATTTGTTTGATTAATTTTGAAGTTGTTTGAATATTTTGTGTTAAATAGGTGGGGATTTGAGAAATACTTTGTGCTAAATAGGTGGAGAGATTTTTTTTTTTTTAAAAAATTGATGTTTGAATATTCGATTATATTTGGAGAGATAGTTTAAATATTTTGTGCTAAATAGGTGTAGAGATTTTGAGAATATAGAAAAATTGTTTGAATATAAGAGAAAAAACATTTATTTTAATTTATAGTAAGTTAATTTGATTTGTATTTTATTATTTTATTTAAGTTCATTAATTTATTTAGATTTATTTATAGGTAATTGAATAAAAAACGACGATGTTAATGATTTAATAGAAAATAAGCAAATACGTAATTAAATTTTTAGTATTGAAATCTTTTCCCTTAAATATGGTTGTTTAAAGTAAGATTATCCGGGTTATTTTTTTATTTTATTATAATTGTTATATTTTAACGTGGTAGATTTAGTCTCGGTTTACTAATATTTTCTTTCTTGTCATGTAGGATGGTTGGGCAAGCTCCATTGTTGCATTTACAGAATCGACATATTACTATCCTTAGAGTTGATGAGGTGGTATAATTTTTTAAAAATTATTTCATTACGAAATAGGCTGCTTCTGTATTTTTTGTTAATAATTATGTTTAAATAATGTGTTATTTACAGGATGCAAAGGAAACATTTAAACATCATTTGTGCATGGTAGACAAACCCCTAGACCACAAAATTGAGAATTTCTTATATATGAAAGGATTTTATCATGACATGTTCTTCCGTGGGTACAAGTTGGTGCCCGGATTGATTACAACTCTAATTGAGCGTTGGAGACCTGAAATGCATATCTTTTATATGTTTTGCGGAGAATGCACGATCACTCTTGATGACGTGGTTTAACTTATTGGGGTCCCAGTAAACGGGAACCCAATGGTCGAGCGTACCAAGGGCTCAACGGCTGATATTTGTCAAAGGTACCTTGGGAAGGTACCTTATGGAAGTAACGTGAGAGAGTCTCGTATGAAAATGAGTTGGCTAGAGAGTGAATTTCAACTCGCTGAGTATAATACAGTTGATGAAATTTATATAGTCAGTCGAGCATATATCCTACAGATGATTAGAGGTATATTGATGCCGGATAAATCTTGCAATATGATCAACATAAGGTATCTTCGTTTTTTGGATACTCCTTGGGAGCATGGTTTTTAATATAGTTGGGGATCAGCTATATTAGCGTGCTTGTATCGCGAGTTGTGTAAGGGCGCTTTACTGCAGAAGGGTAAGAAGGTAGGCGGTATTGGTGGTTGCATGTTATTGTTGCAAGCGTGGGCTTGACAACATCTTCCCTTTTTTACACCACTTACTCGAACATATGTGTAGTTTTCTCTCGTTGCAAGGTAAATATATATCCTTATTCTTAGTTGATTTTTTAAATTAATTAAATTAAATTTTTATATAAATATATTGTGATTTGTATGAAAATGGTGCAATGAGAAACATGAGATGGGGTTGGCGCACAACAACGTCAGAGTTTGTAGATCTCTTATTGATTCTCACTGTAAAGAGTAGGTATATGAATGGAAAGTAATTTTTACGTTAAATGTGTTTTTCACATCTTAGTTAGTTAAATGTATTATTTTAAACCATTATTTTTTGCAATTTATTTGGAAGGCCTATGAAGATGACCATATATTTGTACCGGAATATTTAATGAAGGATTCACTTTTATGGTGTAGTGTTAGACCGTTGATCCATTTCTCTACTGTCGAGTTCTACTTTGCAGATAGAGTGTTGAGGCAATTTGGCTTCCACTAGCCTATTCCGCGCATTCCACGTGACCATTACCATCTTCATGCCTATGATAGACGTGGCAGGCCAGATACGGATTAGGAAGTCGAACATAGCGACTATATTGCTTTGTGGAGCAACAGAGGTTCATCGGTGCTGGAACATTATCCCAATGGAAGCTGCCGATTTTGATTTCGAGAGTTCATTATACATGATCTACTATCATAGTCATGGAATACCGTACTTAACAGATCAATTTGAACGGGAGGAATGCGAAAGGTTCCGAAAAAATATAGAGGCAAAAGTAAATCATCGAAGGCTGCAACGGGCTCATCGCAGGGGCAACATATTTGTAGTAGAGACTTTACGGGTTGGCCAATGACATGAGAGCCATATATGAACAGAGTATTACCAATGGCTATATGGGAAAAAGAATCGGCTCCTACTTGTGTACAACCGGAAGTGGCCCCGAGCTATTCAGGTAATGTGGGAGGGAGCTTTTCAGGTAATGTAGGGTTTGATGATCCTAATTTATACAGACCATATTTTATTTCGCGACAGACACCCAATTACTCGAACTTGGGTGAGAACATAGATTTTTTACGTCTCTTGTGGTCAAACTTTACGATGCATTTTTCCGATGATGACTGTCTCGTCGAGTGTTTCTCAAGGATCGATCCCTTTGTATCCGTATCAACCCGATTATGGGACCCATATGTTCAGCAAACACCACCGCAGTCCTTGTTCTTCACAGGTGGGCCATTTGGAACCGAGAATGAGAACGATGATAATGTCGATGAAGAGCAGTAACTTCAGCCCTGTCCTCGACGCAATCTTGATCGGTCTTGTCATTTACCGGGATGTGGTACCGGTGGGCATAAGCATCGTTAGCTTTTTTATTTCAAATAGTTAATAACTTTAGTGGACTATGTTAAAATGCAATGTTTGAATAAGTTTTTTATTTTTATTTTGTATCTAACATTGCAAGCAAATTAGAGGACCAAGAAAGAAAGTTGTTTAGTTTATTCTATCCTTCATTTTTATTATAGTCAATCGATTATCCAATTTAATTGGTACAATATAAGATCGAGAACTGAATAATTTGAATTTAGCAATTGTTGATATAACAATTTAAAATAAAAATGTTTTTCAATTGGAATCGATTATATTAGATCTTTTAAAAATAATTTAAAGTCCAAACAAACTTGAATATTTCAAATATGAACAATTCAAAAATTAAGTTATTAAATTGAATTGTTTCATAACATAACATAACTGTAAAACTAATGTTTAATTTTGATATAACAAATAATCTAAGGACTAAATTGTAAAGTAAATAAATTTTTAAGTAATCAAAATACTCACATTTGACAAGTAAATTTTAGACTTAAAATGTTTTGAAGTCAAAACTTAAACCCCATAAATTTTTATAAGTGTTTCAAAACCAAAATACTCAAAATTGCCCAGGCATTTTGAAACACCCCCAAAGTGTTTCGATACGTTTTGCCACTGGAAACGTCCGTTTCGATATGAACTATTCTGTTTCGAGACAAGGGTTTTGAAACAGGCTTGCCCGTTTCGATACAACCTTCATCTGAGCTTTTGATTTTTTAAGTGTCGTTTCAAAACGAATCATACTAGTTTCGATACAAGGGTTAAGTATTTTCAAAATTGAGCATTAAATGAACTAGCTGTTACTTGTCAGAACCGAACTTTTGAAAAATTGATTAAGTGTTTCGATACATTCCTTTGCTGTTTCGAAACACCAATTTATAGTTTCAAAATGTTTCGATACAACCTATAACCGTTTTGATACGGCTCCCTTTTTACACTTAAAAGGCATTTTACAATTTCAAACTGTTTCGATACGGCCTATAGTCGTTTCGATACGGGTCCTTTTTTACACTCAACAACTCTTTATTTTTTTGGCGTCCGTTTCGATACAGGGTCTCGGGTTTTGATACGAGTAGTTTCAAAATATCATTTATAGAGGGAAGAGAGAGCCCCAACAACTATATTGATGATCTCAACCACCCAAATGGCTAGAAATCAATGAGAATGTATAAAAGCAAGCCTCAAAAGCACCAACAACAACTATTAAACCTCAAAGCAACATCCAAGCAATTGAATCCAAACCCTAGCACTTAGTGTCAAATTCTTGTACCCAACTCTTAGAGTTCTTAGTGTAAATCAAATTTGTTAGTTTTGGGAGTGTTTGTAATCAATTTGGGCTATATTTATCTTGTGAGAGATCAATTGTAATAGCCAACATCTCTTTTGTAAGTGAGAGTCTCGTGGTTCAATCTTTGGGTAGAAAGATTAAACATTTGTAAAGGTTGCCTCCTTAGCCTAGAAAAGGGAAAGAACAAATTAGTGAAAAGTTTGTTGAAAATCCTTAGTGGGAGCTAAGGTAGTGGATGTAGAGCTTGTTTAAAAGCTTAAACCACTATAATTGCCCTGTCTATCATTTTTAATTGTTCCTTTTGCTCCCTTCATTCTTTAAATTGCCAATTCACCCCTTCTTGGCCATATCAGTTAATTTTGTCCACTCAACAATAACATAGCATAGCATAGCATAACATAACATAGCATAACATAGCATAGCAGAGCATAGCATAGCATAGTATAGCATAGCATAGCATAGCATAGCATAACATAACATAACATAACATAACATAACATAACATAGCATAGCATAGCATAGCATAGCATAGCATAGCATAGCATAGCATAGCATAGCATAGCATAGCATAGCATAGCATAGCATAGCATAACATAGCATAGCATAGCTGTGACACCCCCAACCCGGGTCGGGAGTTAGGGGCGTCGGACGGAACAGAAAAGGCGGACAAACGAAACAAGACAAACAATTGCGGAAGCATTTTGATGACGTGATATATTTTTAATCGATAATTCATTTTAATGCGCACGCGGAAAGTGGGCTAACAAAAACTTACACATACTTTCATTTAATCTTGTTACAAATTTTAGGACCAATTTAACACTTTTATTTTTTATTAACATATTACTAATGCAATTAAGCCATAATGTCAAATACTTAATTTACCAAATTACATGCTAATCGAAAACCATTACTTAAATGGTCTAAGTGAGTTCGAATTAACCCCAAAATTACCAAATATTTAAACAACCGATTTCATACATCATATAATAGATTCCAAATTCATTTCATGGCATTTGATTTCCTTTTCTTAAGGCTTACAAAAAGACATAGCTTATATGCTCCTAAACATGCCAAGCTATCGACTATGGACAACAAAAAGGATCGACACAACCATAGCTTGACTTACATTTTTACACAAAATAATGAGGCTAACTACTTAGATACAAAACATGATTCTAGCCTCCTAACCGAACATTACGGAGCATGTAATTTCAAACACCATTTCAAACTTAGGTTTCGACCAAATAAAACAAAACGGATCCTGAGACAAACTTCAAAGCCACCATCTAGGAGTCTAAAAATAAGACTTAGATCGTACATATTTCGGAATTGTGAACTTGATAACCTTGATCCAACGAAAGCTAGCTTTAGGGTCCGAGCTATCCTGCTAAGGTTGGGAAGAAGAAAACAGAGGAGTGGTAAGTACAAAAAGTACTTAGCGAGGTAATGCTAATACTAATTCGTTCTTGAGCTTAAGCGTGATCAAACATTTAGGTTACTTAGCTAGGTTTATTAGCAATTCGGTATTCACCCAACTAAGCTCACACAAAATTCATATATATGGCAGCATACATGTCATTTCAACATTCATAACACATGCTTGAACACATAGCATATCATGATAATTTATTTCATGCTTATACATGATTCGAACAATAGCATATTTCATTTCATTTTCAGCATACTCAATATCATGCTTTAGCATTTAATTATATCAAGCTTTCATGCTAAACCATACATAGCATTTTCAACATAACAAATCAAATCCACAATTTCACCATAGCATATCATTCGAATGATCTCAATTTGTCCTTCAAAAATCAGAATTTCTCTTTTCGATATCACATGTATTCGAGTGGGGTTATTACCCAATTTCTCATAATCGAACTTGTAAGCATTCTCATGCTTCTTATCATAATCGGATCGGATCAAAGTCCACATATCATAGCATTTCGCTTCATAACATATTCGGAAAGGATCAATGTCCACATAGCATAGCAATTCACATCATAGCATATTCGGAAAAGGATCAATGTTCACATAGCATAGCAATTCACATCATAGCATATTCGGAAAGGATCAATGTCCACATAGCATAGCAATTCACATCATAGTATATCATATTAAGTCACATTATTCTTTAATATGATTCCATAACACAAACATTTATTTTAACATTTTGCCCATGGTAGATTAGTCGTAACAGAAATTCGAGCCATCGGAAGGGTAACATGTAACGCATATCGGAGTGTTGCCCGCGGCAACGTCATTGATTGCACAAAGCAAAATCAAAGGTGATGCCCATAGCATCGTGTGTCTCGAACATCAATCAAGATCACACATCTTATCAAGAGTACACAAAGTACTATCAAAGATTGCACAAAGCAATATCGGAGGGTGAGCTCAGACTCTAGGCATGCCGTTCTTATCTAGAACGTCCAAACGACCAAGGGCGGGATCTTGTTAGGTGATTAGTCCTTTAATTCATTTCATGTGTGTATTTTTCAGAATTCACATCACATACTCAATTGCTCATAACATGGCAGCAACATCATTCATACATAACATATGCATTTTCAAGCATAGCATATTCATGTCATAGGGCAGTCCACATAATCATCATATCAATCATGATCAAAATTCATTTCATGCTTTTTCTACCATACAACATTTACATGGGCAGTCCACATTTGTACATACTCAATCAATCATCAAAATCCACATTAACATATAACTCATGGCATTTAGCATCATGCAAAACAGTCCACAAATCGCATTCTATCAATCATGCATCACAAATTGCAATCATGCACTCAAATTCCTTTATAACTTCTTCCCTTACTAAACATATTACCGGATAGCATTTAGTCCAATTTCATGCATAATAAATATAAATTACAGAATATTAAAGTGGTTCGGACACTAGTCCCAACCCTAAGATAAGATTACACTCACGAAAGTTACACTCACGATCCTTATGCTTGATCTCGAATTGAGATGCCTTTGCCTCTTCCTTTCGAACGATCGATCCTAGCTTCCTCCGAAGCTTCTTCGCTATTACGATCTTAACTCTCGACATTAAACAAATACACTATATTAGGAAGCAATTCAACCATACTAATTTACAATTCAAGCATGAACTTCTAATTTCGATTCTGACTTTTTCACTAAACTAGTTCGAGGACTAGTTATCGTTTTAATCATAACTTTTTAATTACTTATCCAAAATTAACATATCATATACCGTTGGAAAGGTATTAAAACTAATTTTTCAGTCACATTAACCTCATATTTTTATCTTATTCGGATTAATACAGTTTATTATTTCTTTATACTCAATTCGGCAATTCTGGACAGCATGCACTGCCCGACTTTAAAAATTCATATCTTTCAAATTATATATGGAAATCTAGTTCCGCTTTCTCTCAATGATTTTAGACATACTAAAGTTTATACTGTACAAATTTCAGTTCCAAAAACCCTATATTCGATTTTTAGTGAATTTCCAAAGTCACTGCTTTTACATAGAACTTCACTGGACAGATTTCTTAATTAACACATTAGCTTGAACAAACACTTAATTACATTCTTAAACTTAAATTTCTTTCATAGCATAACTTAATATCCTTTTCAAGGGTATTTTTACAGTTCATGTAAGTTTCTAATTTCAACATTTAGACATGCAAAATTACTGATTTCTTCAAAACAGTCCCTATTCTTCACAAATTCGATCTTATGACCATTTTTAGTTCTAATCATCATACCATCTTCCTACTTCATTTTTCCAGCAATCATTAAACTTTTATAACCAATTGTTCATCCCTTAACAAGTTTCTCTTAGTAACCATTTTCAGATTTTTAACTCTTAACAAGTTTTCCAAAGCTCAAGATTTTATTCTTTTCTTCAAAACAGTCCCCTTTTTACTCCTTTCTTGTTTTCTTGCATAGATTCCATATTTTTCCATATTTTCTCTTGTTATTACATTTAAGACTCATGTATCTTCATGTTCATATAAAACTTAGGTTTGCAAGCATGTTTTTAGCTCAACCGAAAGTTTCAAAGTGTAGGAGACTTACTTTCTTTAATCTTTGACAACCTTAGTTACACTCTTCAATATCCTAGCTTAAGCCCTCTTCATGCAACCGAAAATTTCATGTATTTTGCTCTCAAACATGACTGACTTTTGAGCTTCTCTCTTCCCCCATTCTTCCCTTTCTTCACGGCAAAGAAGAGCAAAAATGGGAAAAAGATGACAAGCTTTCATCATATGCTTGATTTGATGGCTTGTGTATTTTACTTATAAACCCTTTTCATTTCTTCATTTACTCTTTATTTACTAGGGGCATCCCCAAGGATAAATCATCTTTTACATGCATTATTTACTATTTAATAATCTTCTAATTTAATCCCTAATTTGTTTTGCTACAAGCTTAATTAAGCTTTATCAATTTTGTCCCATTTTAAGGAGTACATTGTTATGTTAATTTCCTTCGTATTCTTTTAGTTCTACATTTTAAATCTAGACTTCACTAATTTGATTTCATTGGCTTACCAATCGGCTAAACCGATTAACTTAATCTAATTTCCTTTCTATTTCGAATTGGTGCACTAATTGCCCAATTGCGGACTTTAGGGACCAATTTGCATAATTCACAAGTTCACGGGCTCAATTGCTTCTAAGAATAATTAAAAATAATTAAATTC
Source organism: Hibiscus tridactylites (assembly GCA_958450335.1). Classification (NCBI taxonomy): domain Eukaryota; kingdom Viridiplantae; phylum Streptophyta; class Magnoliopsida; order Malvales; family Malvaceae; genus Hibiscus; species Hibiscus tridactylites. Next base: position 43,439,683 of record OY288274.1, on the reverse strand, counting down.
TACGGCGAAAACTTCTAGGACGGAAATGCGGATGTTACAATTCCCTCCTCCTTAAAGAAAGAATTTTTCCTCGAATTCTTACCTGAACTGAATAAATGAGGATATTGCTTTCGTATCGTATCCTCGGGTTCCCAAGTTGCTTCTGTAACATTATGATTCTTCCAGAGAATTTTAACAAGAGGGACACTCTTGTTACGAAGCCTTTTAATTTCTCGATCGAGAATCTGAACAGGTTCTTCTTCATAGGAGAGGTCAGGATTAAGTTCAACTTCTTCTGGTTCGAGAATGTGAGACGGATCAGATCGATAACGCCTTAACATAGAAACGTGAAAGACATTATGAATCTTATCGAATTCAGGAGGTAGTGCAAGGCGATAAGCTACAGGACCAATTCTCTCAATTACTTCAAACGGTCCAATGAAACGCGGACTAAGTTTTCCTTTCTTTCCGAAACGGAAGACCTTCTTCCACGGAGAAACTTTGAGAAATACCTTATCTCCGATTTCATATTGGATGTCCCTACGCTTCATATCAGCGTATGACTTCTGCCTATCAAAAGCTTGTTTCAAACGGGAATGAATGATTTGAACTTGTTCTTCAGTTTCCTACAGTAGTTGAGGTCCTAAAACCTTATTTTCTCCAAGTTCAGACCAACACAAAGGAGTTCGGCATTTTCTTCCATACAGTGCTTCAAAAAGAGCCATCTGAATAGAAGACTGATAGCTATTATTATAAGCGAACTCGATTAACGGCAGAGATTTCTCCCAATTCTTACCGAAATCGATGATACAAGCTCTAAGCATATCTTCAAGAATTTGAATTACTCGTTCAGATTGTCCGTCACTTTGAGGATGAAATGCTGTGCTAACATTCAGCTTAGTTCCAAGAGCCTTATGTAGAGCTTTCCAGAATCGAGCTGTAAATCGAGGGTCTCGATCTGAAACAATAGAAGTTGGAACTCCGTGTAAACGGATAACTTCTCGAACATACAGTTCTGCTAAGGTCTCAAGACTATAATTCATTCGCACCGGAATGAAATGTGCTGACTTAGTGAAACGATCAACGATTACCCAGACAACATCACACTTCCTAGGAGAGTCAGGAAGACCAGTTACAAAATCCATCGTAATCCGTTCCCATTTCCATCGTGGAAATTCAAGAGGCTGAAGTAATCCAGTAGGAGCACGATGTTCAGCTTTGATTCGCTGACAATTCAGACATCTCGATACAAAGTCGTTGATAGCCGATTTCATTCCAGACCACCAATACAAGGGCTTGAGATCCTTGTACATCTTAACAGATCCAGGGTGGATTGAAAAAGAACTTTGATGTGCTTCTTTCAGAATTTCAGCTTGCAATTCCTTATTATTAGGAACACAAATTCGATCCTTGAAATATAGAAGACCATTTGACTTGACAGAAAAGTCAGGATTAAATTTAAGCTTAGACAAGATTCTCTGAAGTTCTGGATCAACTTGCTGGAGTTCTTTGACTCTAGAAATCAGAACAGATTGGATTTGGAGTTCGTTCAGATAATTCCGAGTTTTACATAGACGAAAATGAGCATTGATGGCCAAAGAAGCAAGGTTCGGTTTCTGACTCAGAGCATCGGCAACCACATTGGCTTTTCCAGGATGGTAGTCGATGGTCAGATCATAATCCTTGAGTAATTCCAACCACCTTCTTTGTCTAAGATTTAGATCTTTCTGTGTAAGCAAGTACTTCAGACTTTTGTGATCGGTGGATAGCTTACACTTCTCACCGTACAAGTAATGCCGCCAAATTTTCAGTGCAAAAACAATGGCTGCTAATTCAAGGTCATGAGTTGGATAGTTTAGCTCGTGAGGCTTAAGTTGTCGGGAAGCGTATGCAATCACATTACCTTCCTGCATCAAGACGCATCCAAGGCCGGAATGTGAAGCATCACTGTAAACAACAAATTCTTTTCCGGACTCAGGCTGAATGAGAACAGGAGCACAAGTCAAGGCTTGTTTAAGCTGATCAAAACTTCTTTGTTGTCCTTCTGACCACTTAAATGGTTCACTCTTTCTAAGCAATTTGGTTAGCGGTGCAGCAATTACCGAAAATCCTTTCACAAATCTCCGATAATATCCAGCTAAACCAAGGAAACTGCGGACCTCACTTACATTGCTCGGAGGTCGCCATTCAAGAATTGACTGAATTTTCTTAGAGTCAACTTTGATTCCTTCCGCTGAGATAACATGTCCGAGGAAGGACACTTCTGAAAGCCAGAATTCACATTTAGTGAACTTAGCGAATAGCTGATTTTCTCGGAGTGTCTGGAGTACAATCCGAAGATGTTGAGCATGTTCCTCTCTATTACGGGAATAGACCAGAATATCATCGATGAATACGACAACAAACTTGTCAAGATGAGGCTTGAATACCCGATTCATCAAATCCATGAATGCAGCAGGGGCATTTGTTAACCCGAATGGCATCACCAGAAATTCGTAATGACCATAACGAGTTCTAAAAGCAGTTTTGGGTATATCTTCATCTTTCACTCTCATCTGATAATATCCAGATCGAAGGTCAATTTTAGAGAATACACCAGCATCCTTCAGCTGATCAAACAGATCTTCAATTCGGGGCAATGGATACTTGTTCTTGATAGTGACTCTGTTCAATTGCCGGTAATCAATGCAAAGTCGCATCGTCCCGTCTTTCTTTTTCACAAAAAGAACAGGAGCACCCCAGGGAGAAGTGCTGGGTCGAATGAAACCCTTATCTTCTAGTTCTTGAATTTGCTTCTTAGTTCTTGCAATTCAATTGGTGCCATACGATAGGGCGTAATGGACACAGGATTAGTTCCAGGCTGAACTTCAATTTTAAACTCAACTTCTCGAATTGGAGGAAGTCCAGGGAGTTCCTCAGGAAAAACATCAACAAATTCAGATACAACAGGCATTTCTGTTAAGCCAAAATCTAATTCGTCTTGCAAAGCCATAGCAGCAAAAATAGATGTTGGCTTCCTGTCAATTAGCAGAATTGATTCTTTTCCTAATCCCCTTAAGTACAGTCTTTTATTCTGACAATCAATCCAGGCTTCATGTCTACTCAACCAGTCTAACCCTAGTATTAGGTCAAACTCGCATTTAGGTAGAACATACAGATCACAGGGGAAAGGTACATTTCGAATAGAGACAAGGCTATTCTTACAGATCAGGTTGATTGGTAAGTCACCTCCTATAGGGTTTGAGACAATTAACCCAGTTTTAACAATTTCAGGCTTTAACTGTAACTTGTCGATCAATTGAGAACACACAAAGGAATGAGTTGATCCTGAATCAATTAAAGCATAAACAGGAGTAAGGTTTAGTTCAACCGTACCCGCAATAACATCCGGAGACTCTTCCTCATCTTTGCCACGGATATGATAGACTCGAGCTGGAACTCGTGATTCCTGATGTGTAGTGGCTTTCGACTGATTGCTTCTGCCCTTGCCCTGATTCCCAGACTGAGCTTGTCTAATATTCTTGTTCCGATTGGATTGCACAAGACTCGGATTAGCAGAATTTTGAGCAGGAGCTTGATCTCTCATCACTGGACAATCTCTGATATAGTGGTCACTTCCGCCACAAGCAAAACATAAGTTGGCCTGCTTTCGGCACTGACCAGAATGTGGTTTCTGACAATGCTGACAAACGGCAACCCTTTCTGAATTCCCAGGGCTATTAATAGATATGACTGGAACAGAGAGTCTACTCACCGAATGAGGCTTCGGTGTGAAGTTACTACGAGGTGCTGGATTATACGAGGAGGTACCTTCTTTGTAGCTTTTAGACTTTTTGGATTTCCAGTGAGACTTGTCATCACTCTTACGCTTCTTATCATGACGGAAACCGCTCTTCCTCTTTTCTGCGGTCCGGAACTTGGATTCCGTAGCAATGGCTCGATTTACGAGAGTTTGAAAGTCCGTGATATCCAGGGCGGTAAACATCGGACTCAGCTCATCATTCAGGCCGTCAATGAACATACGGCACTTTTCTTTCTCTGACTTGATGTACTCAGAACCATACTTGCAGTACTTACAGAAATCAGCCACGTACTGCTCTATTGGGCGTCCCGCTTGCTTCAGATGCAAGAAACGCTTTCTTCGATCGGCCAGGTACTGTTCACTGATGTATTTCTTCTTGAATTCGTCTACAAAGAATTTCCAGTTCACAGATTCAACTGGAGCAGTTAGTGTTGTAGTTTCCCACCAATTCAAGGCTTCATCAGCAAGTAAGGCTACAACGCATTCGAGTTTATGCTCATCGGAGCACTGAAGTTGCTTAGTCAATATCTGAGTAGTTCTTTCTAACCAATACTCAGCTTCTTCAGGCTTCTCTTCTATAGAGCCTGCAAAAGTATAGGCTCGGTGCTGAGCAAGCTTTTTGATAGGAGCTCTGCTAGGGGCAGCAGCTACCGGAACAGGTTGTTCATGTCTCATGTTCGTCAAAAGCTGATCGAACATTTCCTTCATGCTCAGAAGACAATCTCTTTGAACATTCTGAACAGTCGGATTGTCAGTGTTCGTCCGAGGCTGAACAGGAGATTGTTGTCGAGTATTATCTGGTACAGGAGGGTTCTCCTTTTCCGGAGGGTTTTCTTTCATACGAACACTATCCCCTTCACTTGAGGATTCTCGAGGACTTTCATCGTCTCGAGCTAAGTGAGTCTCTTTCATTCTAATTCAGATCAAACAAAGTTCAAGTTAGGATCAAGTCACAAGTAACAATATGTATGATCCCTAGGTGGCTTGACTCAACTAATGACGTACACAGAACACATCCAAAGTTTATAGGACCTATTACCTAAAAAGCTCTGATACCAAAACAAATGTGACACCCCCAACCCGGGTCGGGAGTTAGGGGCGTCGGACGGAACAGAAAAGGCAGACAAACGAAACAAGACAAACAATTGCGGAAGCATTTTGATGACGTGATATATTTTTAATCGATAATTCATTTTAATGCGCACGCGGAAAGTGGGCTAACAAAAACTTACACATACTTTCATTTAATCTTGTTACAAATTTTAGGACCAATTTAACACTTTTATTTTTTATTAACATATTACTAATGCAATTAAGCCATAATGTCAAATACTTAATTTACCAAATTACATGCTAATCGAAAACCATTACTTAAATGGTCTAAGTGAGTTCGAATTAACCCCAAAATTACCAAATATTTAAACAACCGATTTCATACATCATATAATAGATTCCAAATTCATTTCATGGCATTTGATTTCCTTTTCTTAAGGCTTACAAAAAGACATAGCTTATATGCTCCTAAACATGCCAAGCTATCGACTATGGACAACAAAAAGGATCGACACAACCATAGCTTGACTTACATTTTTACACAAAATAATGAGGCTAACTACTTAGATACAAAACATGATTCTAGCCTCCTAACCGAACATTACGGAGCATGTAATTTCAAACACCATTTCAAACTTAGGTTTCGACCAAATAAAACAAAACGGATCCTGAGACAAACTTCAAAGCCACCATCTAGGAGTCTAAAAATAAGACTTAGATCGTACATATTTCGGAATTGTGAACTTGATAACCTTGATCCAACGAAAGCTAGCTTTAGGGTCCGAGCTATCCTGCTAAGGTTGGGAAGAAGAAAACAGAGGAGTGGTAAGTACAAAAAGTACTTAGCGAGGTAATGCTAATACTAATTCGTTCTTGAGCTTAAGCGTGATCAAACATTTAGGTTACTTAGCTAGGTTTATTAGCAATTCGGTATTCACCCAACTAAGCTCACACAAAATTCATATATATGGCAGCATACATGTCATTTCAACATTCATAACACATGCTTGAACACATAGCATATCATGATAATTTATTTCATGCTTATACATGATTCGAACAATAGCATATTTCATTTCATTTTCAGCATACTCAATATCATGCTTTAGCATTTAATTATATCAAGCTTTCATGCTAAACCATACATAGCATTTTCAACATAACAAATCAAATCCACAATTTCACCATAGCATATCATTCGAATGATCTCAATTTGTCCTTCAAAAATCAGAATTTCTCTTTTCGATATCACATGTATTCGAGTGGGGTTATTACCCAATTTCTCATAATCGAACTTGTAAGCATTCTCATGCTTCTTATCATAATCGGATCGGATCAAAGTCCACATATCATAGCATTTCGCTTCATAACATATTCGGAAAGGATCAATGTCCACATAGCATAGCAATTCACATCATAGCATATTCGGAAAAGGATCAATGTTCACATAGCATAGCAATTCACATCATAGCATATTCGGAAAGGATCAATGTCCACATAGCATAGCAATTCACATCATAGTATATCATATTAAGTCACATTATTCTTTAATATGATTCCATAACACAAACATTTATTTTAACATTTTGCCCATGGTAGATTAGTCGTAACAGAAATTCGAGCCATCGGAAGGGTAACATGTAACGCATATCGGAGTGTTGCCCGCGGCAACGTCATTGATTGCACAAAGCAAAATCAAAGGTGATGCCCATAGCATCGTGTGTCTCGAACATCAATCAAGATCACACATCTTATCAAGAGTACACAAAGTACTATCAAAGATTGCACAAAGCAATATCGGAGGGTGAGCTCAGACTCTAGGCATGCTGTTCTTATCTAGAACGTCCAAACGACCAAGGGCGGAATCTTGTTAGGTGATTAGTCCTTTAATTCATTTCATGTGTGTATTTTTCAGAATTCACATCACATACTCAATTGCTCATAACATGGCAGCAACATCATTCATACATAACATATGCATTTTCAAGCATAGCATATTCATGTCATAGGGCAGTCCACATAATCATCATATCAATCATGATCAAAATTCATTTCATGCTTTTTCTACCATACAACATTTACATGGGCAGTCCACATTTGTACATACTCAATCAATCATCAAAATCCACATTAACATATAACTCATGGCATTTAGCATCATGCAAAACAGTCCACAAATCGCATTCGATCAATCATGCATCACAAATTGCAATCATGCACTCAAATTCCTTTATAACTTCTTCCCTTACTAAACATATTACCGGATAGCATTTAGTCCAATTTCATGCATAATAAATATAAATTACAGAATATTAAAGTGGTTCGGACACTAGTCTCAACCCTAAGATAAGATTACACTCACGAAAGTTACACTCACGATCCTTATGCTTGATCTCGAATTGAGATGCCTTTGCCTCTTCCTTTCAAACGATCGATCCTAGCTTCCTCCGAAGCTTCTTCACTATTACGATCTTAACTCTCGACATTAAACAAATACACTATATTAGGAAGCAATTCAACCATACTAATTTACAATTCAAGCATGAACTTCTAATTTCGATTCTGACTTTTTCACTAAACTAGTTCGAGGACTAGTTATCGTTTTAATCATAACTTTTTAATTACTTATCCAAAATTAACATATCATATACCGTTGGAAAGGTATTAAACCTAATTTTTCAGTCACATTAACTTCATATTTTTATCTTATTCGGATTAATACAGTTTATTATTTCTTTATACTCAATTCGGCAATTCTGGACAGCATGCACTGCCCGACTTTAAAAATTCATATCTTTCAAATTATATATGGAAATCTAGTTCCGCTTTCTCTCAATGATTTTAGACATACTAAAGTTTATACTGTACAAATTTCAGTTCCAAAAACCCTATATTCGATTTTTAGTGAATTTCCAAAGTCACTGCTTTTACATAGAACTTCACTGGACAGATTTCTTAATTAACACATTAGCTTGAACAAACACTTAATTACATTCTTAAACTTAAATTTCTTTCATAGCATAACTTAATATCCTTTTCAAGGGTATTTTTACAGTTCATGTAAGTTTCTAATTTCAACATTTAGACATGCAAAATTACTGATTTCTTCAAAACAGTCCCTATTCTTCACAAATTCGATCTTATGACCATTTTTAGTTCTAATCATCATACCATCTTCCTACTTCATTTTTCCAGCAATCATTAAACTTTTATAATCAATTGTTCATCCCTTAACAAGTTTCTCTTAGTAACCATTTTCAGATTTTTAACTCTTAACAAGTTTTCCAAAGCTCAAGATTTTATTCTTTTCTTCAAAACAGTCCCCTTTTTACTCCTTTCTTGTTTTCTTGCATAGATTCCATATTTTTCCATATTTTCTCTTGTTATTACATTTAAGACTCATGTATCTTCATGTTCATATAAAACTTAGGTTTGCATGCATGTTTTTAGCTCAACCGAAAGTTTCAAAGTGTAGGAGACTTACTTTCTTTAATCTTTGACAACCTTAGTTACACTCTTCAATATCCTAGCTTAAGCCCTCTTCATGCAACCGAAAATTTCATGTATTTTGCTCTCAAACATGGCTGACTTTTGAGCTTCTCTCTTCCCCCATTCTTCCCTTTCTTCACGGCAAAGAAGAGCAAAAATGGGAAAAAGATGACAAGCTTTCATCATATACTTGATTTGATGGCTTGTGTATTTTACTTATAAACCCTTTTCATTTCTTCATTTACTCTTTATTTACTAGGGGCATCCCCAAGGATAAATCATCTTTTACATGCATTATTTACTATTTAATAATCTTCTAATTTAATCCCTAATTTGCTTTGCTACAAGCTTAATTAAGCTTTATCAATTTTGTCCCATTTTAAGGAGTACATTGTTATGTTAATTTCCTTCGTATTCTTTTAGTTCTACATTTTAAATCTAGACTTCACTAATTTGATTTCATTGGCTTACCAATCGGCTAAACCGATTAACTTAATCTAATTTCCTTTCTATTTCGAATTGGTGCACTAATTGCCCAATTGCGGACTTTAGGGACCAATTTGCATAATTCACAAGTTCACGGGCTCAATTGCTTCTAAGAATAATTAAAAATAATTAAATTCTACGGCGAAAACTTCTAGGACGGAAATGCGGATGTTACAATAGCATAGCATAGCATAGCATAACATAACATAACATAACATAACATAACATAACATAACATAACATAACATAACATAACATAACATAACATAACATAACATAACATAACATAACATTTTCAAATACAAACATTGGAAATCATAGAGGCATTGGCACGAATCTTGGTTCATTTGGGCAGTTTGATCTAGAATGTCCTTCGGCCCTACATATGGTACATCTCTTTCGTTGTCCCTTCTTTCTATCATGAAGATCCATACTGGTATAGATGCAAGTCGATCTAGGTCGGCCATTTGAAGATCTACAGAGTGTAGGATTCGGTAACCATTTTTCATGCTCTACCGGCGGCCAATAAATTGAATTTGCAATCGGTGGGAACTCACTTCTGTAAATATTGACCATCCTATAGAGATCGAAGCATTCATCAACAAAAGTGTATGGGTCAACCCCTACATGCAAACACACTGCAACTGCATAAATACAAAGATATCACCATGCCTGGAATGCTCTACAATCACACCAACTATGTTTGAAATCGACTCAAAATACATTTGAGTGCACTGTTTCGTTGTTGCGTCTGGCACCAACAACATCAAATGTCTGATTAGTTCAGTCAAAGCTTTGAACCTTTAGCGACGTTGCTTTCTTCATGTTCTCTTTCATTTTCGTTACAAGATTGGGAGCCCAACTTTGCCCCCTATTTAATAAGGCCTCAATTTTCTTCCCTTTAACTACCCAAACTTCAGCCAACCTATAGTACGTCTCTTTTACCATGTTTGCTATTGGAAGATGACGGTGATCCTTTTAGTTCTCCATTTATGCACTCCACAAGGTTGGTAGTCATTTGCCCGTATCATCTACCACCTTCGCCACATGATTGGGCTCATCTTTCCCTCTCGATTTCGTTTGCGCAACTCCAAACTTGCTTGCCGTACTTCATTAAATTCGCCGTCTTCCTCTCAAAATGTGGTCGCGTTAGTAGATATCATGTTTCATAATATTATTAGTATTTACACAAATAAAAAATATAAATAAATAAGTAAATGGATATGCAAATATAATTTAGTTTGAAAAAGATGCTTACCCATGCTTTCAATCTTACTGCGAAGATATTTATTTTTGAACCGTTCGTAGCAGTTCTTACTAATATGACGAATACAGTAGGCAGGGTATGCGTACGGTGGTGTCCAACGACTTCCGTCTCGATTAATTGATGCTCGTAGTAGTTCTTACTGATATTTATTTTTGAACCGCTCGTAGCAGTTCTTACTGAACCCCTCGATCGGATATAATGCATACCCCATCTTCTTGGACGACATGCTCACGTAAATTCGTCAAAAAGAAATTCCAAGCGTCTATCGTCTCCTGCTCAACAATTGTGAATGCAATTGGGAAGACGTTGTTGTAACCATCTTGCGCAACAACAACCAACATTATATGAGAGTATCTCACGTACAACAATGTGCCATCGACTTGGATCATACGTTTGCAATATGGAAAGCCTTCGATGGTAGGCTTGAAAGCCCAAAAAAGTTGATGAAAATATTTATGGCCTTCAACAATTTGGCCTTCTCCGTTGTACGCATCCTTGGTTTGATACCTCACTATGGTGCCGGTGATAAAATGTGTCAGTGCTACTAATAAAGCTGGTAACTCGTACGACTTATCATAATCACCATATGTTGCGTGTAAAAGTGTTTATCGCAATGTAGTGCAAGTGTACACGACGCAAGTAGTAAAGTGATACGTAAGTATCAGATATCGTCTCCACAGGGACTGGGCTAATAGCTTTAACCTTGGATTTCTGCACAAGAGGAAAAAGAAAGAGTTTAGTTGTTTGTCACGAAATAATAAAGAAGATTGAAAATAAAAGATGAAAATATTCAGAATAAAGAGTAGGCTGGTATTGATTTGCTCCGTAGTGCAGGTGTTTGAACTGTCTAGGACTTCTCTGTTCTGTCGTAGCGCCTGTCGCGACAGCACCTGCTACGGCAGCGGTTTGTTGTTGTCGCGGCAGCGAACACACAACTCAGTACTTCAAGCTTGGCAAGAATCCCTGCTATGCCTTGGCCTATCCCTAGGTCAAACTCTGTCGATGAACACGTCTTTGATGATACATCCCGGCGTGAATCGAAGGATGAACACCGATGTTGTTGAATTCTTCCTTAGCCACTTAACCTCGTCCTCTCCCTAGGCCCGAGATAGTTCAACCATAAACTGGAGAACCCGTACTTATTCCTTTCATATACTTAACTCTCTCGATATTAAGTAAATGTGTAATCTCACAATGCTCTCCCGATACTCTTGCAAGATGTTGAAAACCAAAATAAGCAAACTTGAAGTCTATTTTATTGAACAGAAAAAAATCCTAAAACAATGCAATCCTTGCAACTACTTTACAGAATCAACCCTAGCCTTAGAGGAAGTTTAGAACATGATGAGAAAAGGGGAAAACGACTAGGGTTTAGGGGAAGACGGCTAGAGAGTAAGATATCCTTCCCTAGGTCGAATTACATGCCTTTATATAGGCCTTGGGTTCAAGTTTTCTAATATGGAAAGAATACAAGTTTAAATTAAAGTACAACTCTATTAAAGACTAAATCTTCAGAGTATATGTTTTTAATTCGTCCTTCCTTCTTGCTTGGAGTTTTCTTCCTTGAAATTTGGGTTTGGCCTTCATTCTGATCTAGGGCTCAGAAAAATATAAGAGTGCTTCACGACAGACCGGCTTAATTTCCTCTTTCTGTCGAGCTCCACTTCATTTTTTCTCTTCACCATTGCTGTCGTCCTTAGCTGCCACGGCAGCGGCCATGACAGCATCCTTCTTCTCGGCTGTAGTCCAGTGTTCCAGCTCTGCTTCTCCACTGCCCTTCGTCTGCTACAGCAGCTACCTGCAAAAGTAACCAATTTCAGTAGCAATTGTGTCATTTAATGTAATTGTGATGTATGAATGAAATCTATCATAAATGCACTGAATTATGCTTGAATGCAGCAAAAATATGGGTTAAATATGTGGTAAAATATAGAACTTTTACACACTCAACACACCCCCAAACTCAAGTTCTTGCTTGCCCTCAAGCAATTATTACCTTTTTTTTCTTTTTTTTTCTTTGGCTTAAATCAGTGAACTCTACATTACCTACCACTTGTATTCTATCAAGAGTAGTACCTTGTCGGGCATTTCTGGACTCATTCGGAACCATGCTATAATTCTTGTGATGTGTGTGGGTTTTGTGAACACTTATGCATCTAGACTACCTTAGTATACCATAATAGTTATATCTACAAACTTGAGGTTTTTCCATTTCAACTTTTTTCTGGAGGAAATTCTTAGGCTCCTTTAGTTTTTTTTAACTGCGTCTTTTCTGGAGGCAATTCTTAGGCTCCTTTAGTTTTTTTTTCTAACTTAGCTCAAAGGAGAAATCTCCTAAAATAAGTGCAAGGCAGTTTTGCAAGCTATTGAGTCTAAATATTTTTTTTGTTTTCCTAGAGTCAGTAATAGGCACATCTAGGGGCAGTTTCAAGCGGGTAGACATTCCTATTCCAGTGTACTAAAGTCATCTAAAAGGCATAAGAGTCACAATGAGTGTTTTACAGGGTAGAATCATAGCAAGGCTCTAGACAAATGCTAAAATTTCCTAAAGGCACTGTCACGACAGCATATGTCGTGGTAGGTAAGTGAAGTTCAAAGACTTAAGCCAAATTTTCATCATTTTTTAAGCAAAAATAAACTAAACATTAGACACAATTTCTAAACATAAAGACACTTCATTAATGGAGGGATGCCACCCCCAAACTCAAGGGTTGCATTACCCTCAATGTATGATGACAAAATGATAAAAAGAAAATAAAAACAACATCACAATTATAACAAAATAGCAGACAACAAATATAAGAAAAGAAACTTAAATTTTAAGTGATGTCGTCGTCGTTGCTGCTGCTGCTGCTGATCCAAATCTGCCGGCAGGCAGTGAATTTCCTCGTGGGTGCCGGTAGATGGCTGGGAGAGGCAGAGGTGGTCTTTTTCTTTGCTTCCCTCGGAGGCTGGATGCGGGTCGGTGAGGGTAGTTTCTCCAGCACCTGAACCTCCTCGGAAGAGCTGCTACTGCTGCTGTCAAATTTCCCTTGGTCGGATGGTCTGACTCCAGTGTTGGGTTTCTGCCGTTTCATTTGGGTGAATTCCTTGGACAGGTTTCTCTTGACAGAGGGCTCGTCGTCGGATTCCCCCCAAATTGAGGAGGAGGAGAAACCAGCTATATATCTGTCGAGGTCGGACATGAGCTCTTTTCTCTTCTCTCCCCTGGCAGATGCTGTGGAAGTGTGGCTGCCGCCTGCAGCTGCCGTGGCCGGGGTTGGGGTGGACGCAGAAGACGGTGTTCTCGGTGTGGCAACATGGGTAGGAGTATAGGCAGGGGTGGGGGCATCAAAATAATGATCGGGGAAAGCAGAAAACAATACATCTGGAAAATTTAAATTGGTTTTTAATGAAATGTATCGTGGCAGTGGTGAAGTCCCGAATAAAGCTCATCAGGCCCAGCCGTCGTTCCTCCATTTTCTACAGGGTGGCAAGGATCTGGGTAGAGGAGTCGGCTGTGGGAGCTGCTGCTGTGGGCTGCCTTGGTTCTGTGGCGGCAAGCTTTGTTTGGGTGGGCTCTGTCAGCTCACCTGCAGCGGCAGACGGGTTGAAGCTCGATATTGGCGTTGCAGCTTTCAGCTCCATCAAGCTAAGGATGTTCCTCTTCGTCCATCCTTTTCCTCGGATTCTCAAATCCTCAGCAACTTCAGGGACGTTGTGGCCACGTCATAGGGTTGTTATGAGGTAGGGGAAGACTAGTGGTCCCGATAGCCGGTATGCACAATCCAAAATCCCCTCCCGAGCATATCTACCAACATTAATAGGCCTCTCGTTTAGAATTGAATAGACGAGAGCTAACCTTGGTTGATCTACCGTGTTGTTGTGTGAGAAGGGCATAATCCTTTTTTTGACGAATTCGTTCCACATCTTGGCTTCGGGGGTGAGTTGAACTCGTTTCACCGTCCTTGGGTGTTTGGGATCGGTATTCCATTCGGTGCCTTCCTCGGTGAGCTCTGCCATAATAGCATCATAATCTGATGTCTCCAGGCTCTCCACGAACCTTTGGTGGCCGTCTTCCCTTCTGTCGACGTAGAATCCATAAAGGATGTTGATGTATTCTAGCTCAAAGGGTACTTCCTTCCCACGAACTGTCACTGCTGTCGCCTCCCTGCAATCGATGGCAGCATAAAATTCTCGGACTAAGGTGACGTTCATCTCTTCCGGCTGCCCGACAAACATCTGCCACTGTAGAGCTCTGATCTTACGGGCTATGAATGGTTTGAGCCCGAGATTCTCCGTTCTTTTACTATAGATGAAGCCTTTTTCATCCCACATATCTCTGCCTTGGAAGGAGCTGGGAGTGGCTGCTGCTGGGGCAGAGCCTGAGGCAGCACTGCGTCGGGTGTTCCTGGTACTCATCGTTGCAAGGGACTGTAGAAAAAAATGAAGCAAATGAAATTATAGAGAGGAAACAAGTAGAGAGAGTAAAAGTGAGTGAAAATGAATAGTAAAACGGGGTTTACATAGATGAAGAGTTTGCTGCCCGTTGGAGCTGTAACGGCAGGCGCGGATAACGGGGCCAGCTGTTACGCGGTTTTTGACGCGTCTGTCACGCGTTTCCGTGTCTGCTGCGCGTCTGTTACGTGTTTGCGTGTCTTTCGCGACATCGTGTTGACATGCTGGATTTTCTGCGTCTGTCACGGCAGCTGTAATGTCAGGCTCCTATTTTGGGTTTTTCGGGCTGATGGTGAGATGGTGGGCTGAGTTCACTTCTCCTCTTCTCTTTGTCTCATTTATTTCCTAAAAATAATAAAAATAAAAACTTAGTTCCTAGAAATAAAATAATTCTAATTACCTAATAAATATATATATATATATAAATAAAAATAAAATTAGGTTAAATTAGGGATACCATGAGGGGCATCTCCTAAAGTAACCACTTCCTGCATTTTTGGGGCTTCAGTCCCCTGATAATGCTTTAATCTATGTCCGTTGACTTTAAATTGGTGCCCGTCTTTTAAAGATTTGATCGTGATGGCACCATGAGGAAAAACTTGCACCACTTGGAATGGGTCGGACCACCTAGATTTCAGCTTCACTGGGAAGAGTTTCAACCTAGAGTTGAACAACAACACAAGCTACCCTGGGCAGAACTGTCGTGGCAGCAGCTTCTAGTCATGCCACTTCTTCGTCTTGTCCTTGTAAATCTTTGCGTTGTCATAGGCCATTGCTCGAATTTTTTCGATCTCATTCAAGTCAAGTAGCCTTTTCTGTCCTGTCTTTTCCAAGTCCATATTCACTGCCTTGATGGCCCAATATGCTCTGTGCTCAATCTCAACAGGTAGATGACATGTTTTTTTCATAAATCAGCCGGTAGGGTGACATTCCCAATGGAGTTTTGAACGTTGTTCTGTAGGCCCAGAGTGCATTATTGAGGTGTAGAGACCAGTCCTTTCGAGTTGACTTAACCATATTCTCAAGAATGTTCTTTACCTCTCGGTTGGATATTTCGACCTGTCCATTGGTCTGAGGGTGGTAGGTTGTTGCGATTCGATGCTTGACACCATATTTCTTTATGGCAGCAGTTATTACCCTATTGCCAAAATGCCTTCCTTCATCACTGATTATCTCCTTAGGGATGCCAAATCTGGAAAAAATGTTCTTGTACAAAAACCTCTGAACAGTCTTGGCATCGCTTTTCTGTGTGGCAATTGCTTCTACCCATTTGGACACATAGTCCACTGCTAGGAGGATATATAAATTCCCACAAGATTCTGGTAATGGTTCTATGAAATCATTCTTCCAAA
The DNA here is from genome assembly GCA_958450335.1 of Hibiscus tridactylites. Lineage (NCBI taxonomy): Eukaryota > Viridiplantae > Streptophyta > Magnoliopsida > Malvales > Malvaceae > Hibiscus > Hibiscus tridactylites. The sequence goes on along the minus strand of OY288274.1, from coordinate 43,423,818 downwards.
CGTCGAATATTTCGACTTCAAGAATGTTTTGCAGCGGCATCTCATGTCTTCTTGAGATACTTCCAGTCCATTGATATTTATCACAACTTTTGTAGAATGCCTGGGCATCCTTGAACAGTGACGACCAATAAAACCAGACTGCAAAACCTTGGCAGCAGTTTTGTTACCACCCAAGTGTCCTCCATATTGTGAAGCATGGCAGTGATGAAGCACAACTTCTTGCTCATCATGTGGTACACATCTCCTGATGATCTGATCTGTACATATTTTGAAAAGAAGAGGTTCGTCCCAATAATAATGTTTAACATCATTTTGGAACCTCTTCCTAGCTTGATAGTTAAGATCAGGAGGAAATATTCCGCTAACTAAATAATTAACGAAATCAGCGTACCAGGGGAGTTCAGAAAACTTACCTGCCACCATGGTTGTCGCGACAGTGCTTATGGCAGCGAACAGCTGCTCGTCAGAGAAGGTCTCTAGTATGTGTGTCTCGTCTGTTGGGAGACTCTTTCCCTTCTCTAATCTTGACAAGTGATCTGCAACTTGGTTCTCTGTCCCCTTTTTGTCCTTGATTTCTATGTTGAACTCTTGCAACAACAGAATCCAACGAATCAGTCTGGGATTTACGTCTTTCTTAGCAAACAAATATTTCAGTGAAGAGTGGTCTGTGTGGACCACCACTTTCATCCCAAGTATGCATGATCGAAACTTGTCAATTGAAAACACCACAGCCAACAATTCCTTCTCTATTGTGGTGTAATTCACTTGGGCATCGTTGAGTGTTTTGCTAGCATAGTAGATTACATGGAACAACTTGTCCTTCCTCTGCCCAAGTGTTGCCCATACAGCATAATCACTGGCATCATACATAATCTCGAATGGAAACTTCCAGTCCGGTGGCTATACGATCGGGGCTGTTACTAGCTTCTCTTTCAGAATTTTGAATGCCTCAGTACATTCAGTGTTGAAGTCGAAGGGACGATTCTGCTCTAATAGGTGACATAACGGCTTGGTGATCTTCGAAAAATTGGCTATAAACCTTCGATAGAAACCAGCATGCCCTAAAAACTTCAAATTCCCTTGACTGTGGTGGGTGGTGGCAGCTTTTCAATTACCTCAATTTTTGCCCTGTCGACCTCTATGCCGCGGCAGCTTACTTTGTGGCCTAGGATTATCTCTTCATCCACCATGAAGTGACATTTCTCCCAGTTTAATACCAAGTTCGTTTTCTCGCATCTCTCGAGCACTTTCTGCAGGTTGCCTAAGCAGCTTTCAAAATTGTCTCCAAAGACTAAGAAATCATCCATGAATATCTCCAGGAAATTCTCCACCATGTCGAAGAATATAGCCATCATACACCTCTGAAAAGTTGTTGGTGCGTTGCAAAGTCCAAATGGCATCCTCCGAAAAGCATAAGTAAGATACGGGCAAGTGAAGGTCGTTTTCTCTTGATCCTCCGGCGCGATGGCTATTTGGTTGTAACCTAAGTAACCATCAAGAAAACAGTAATAAGGCTTTCCCGCTAATCTATCAAGCATTTGATCAATAAAAGGCAGGGGAAAGTGGTTCTTCTGGGTAGCTTTGTTAAGCTTCCGGTAGTCCATACAAACCCTCCAACCGGTCACAGTCCTGGTTGGGATTACCTCGTTTTCTTCGTTGGTTACCACGATTATTCCTCCTTTCTTAGGAACGCACTACACCGGGCTCACCCACTTACTATCCGAGATGACGTAACCAGCATCTAGCCATTTGATAATTTCTTTTCGGACCACTTCTCGCATAGCATCATTTAAACGTCTCTGAGCATCAATGGTTGGCTTGTGATCATCCTCTAAGAGTATTTTATGCATGTATAGTGTCGGACTGATGCCTTGGATATCAGCTATCGTCCACCCAATAGCCCTTTTGTGCTACTGCAGCATCTCTATCAGTTGTTGTTCCTGTTCTTGCATCAACTTGGAAGTGATGATTACGGGCAACGTATCATTTAATCCAAGAAAAACATATTTAAGCTACCTTGGCAGGGGCTTAAGATCTAGAACAAGTGGCTCTACAATTGATGGCTTTTGGATGATATGTTCATTCGAGGTATAATTTAAGGGCTCGAATAACTTACATGGACGATTGCCTATCCAGTTTACCTCCTCATGATCTTCAGTATAAGATATGTAAGAGTTTGAGGAGCTATTGTCGTCGTCGTTGCCATGACAGTCTTCTAAATGGCTACTGGGGCAGTGGCCAAATTTGATGTCATGGTAGTCCAACCTGATGTAGGGTTGGTCAAGGATAACTTCGGTGATAGCCTTGCATTCTTCTTCTGCATCAACGTGCTTTATTGCTTGGAGAACATTCAGCTTGATCTCTTGATCATTCACTCTCATAGTGAGTTCTCCCTTTTCTACATCAATCAGTGATCTTCCTGTGGCTAAGAAGGGTCGCCCCAAGATGATTGGTGCATTCTCATCTACTTCACAATCTAAAACAAGAAAGTCAGCATGAAAAATAAATTTATCCACTCTTACCAGAATATCTTCAATTTTTCCTTCCGGTTGCATGTAAGAGCGGTCTGCCAGCTGCAACATAACTGTTGTGGGTCGTGCTCGTCCAATACCTAATTTATGAAATACAAATTTTGGCATTAAATTAATACTAGCACCTAGATCACAAAGTGCCTTACCCACAAATTTATCACCGATTATGCACGGTATTATGAAGCTCCCAGAATTCTTCTTTTTCTGGGGTGGATGCTTGTGCAGAATAGTCATGCATCCTTCTGTCAATTTAACCGTCTCAAATTCCCCAAGTCTGGATTTCTTCGACATAGCATCCTTGAGAAATTTAGGCATAAGAGACATCTCCTTGATAGCATCTAACAACGGAATATTGATGTGGACCTGCTTAAAAATATCATAGATCCTCTTAAGCTGGGATTCCTGTTTCAACTTCTGTAACTGCTGAGGGAAAAGAGGTGGAGGATGGTAGTCTGCAATGCGTCCTTCCCACTGCATTCGGATCTGAGGAGGCTTAGGTTCTTCATCCTTCTCCTCTGTCCCTTCTACTGTCGTGACAGGTTCATCGGCAGCAGGCTGTTTGTCGTCTGCGGGGGCACCGTTCTCGGTAGTCGATTCTAGGGCTGGTTCCTTAATTGGTTCAGCTTCCTTCTCTGGCCCTGGTAATTTCTTCCCACTCCTAGTTGTGATAGCTTTGCACTGCTCATGTGTGGGTTGTCTAGCGACCTCAGTATCGATAGGGAATCCTCCATTCTTCCTCGGTTTAATATGCTGGGAAACCTGACCCATCTGTGTCTCCAGTGATTTCAGAGCAGCTTCATGGTTAGTCATCCGCATCTCTGTTTTATCCATGAATGACTCAGTCTTCTTGACGAAGTGATTCATGTTCTCAATGTAAGTTCTTGTTTGAGACATAAACGTAGCCAAGGTCTGCTCCAATATACTATTCGTGGCTACTGGTGGCTGTTGCGGTTGCTGCCGAGTTAGAAGTCTAGGTGCCCCCTGATTTTGAGTGTCCTGTACTTGAGGATTCAGGGCATTGTTCGGGTTGCTCCAAGAAAATTTGGGATCTTTTCTCCAACTGGGATTGTAATTGTTGGAATTATAGTTATGCTTGTTATAGTTCCCAACGTACATCCCTTCCTCTAGCTGTAGTGGGCAGTCCTCCGAACTATGATTCCCACCGCAAGTTCTGCATACCTCTTCTGCAGCATAAGCAGGTTGAGAATCATTTTTCAGCAAGTTCTCTATTGCCTTTGTGAGATATGCAACTTGTGTCTTTAAGGAATTATCGGCTTCATAATCCTTCACAGCTAGTACTCGTTTACCTCTCCTCGATGTGGGGAATTGCTCTTCATTCTTAGCCAAATTCTTTAACACTACCATGGCGTCCTCTGGATCTTTATCTAACAACGACCCGTTGGCTGCTGAATCGATTCTCATACGAGTTTGTAGCTTGGCAACATTGTAGAATTTGATTACCTGATTCAAACAGGGAATCCATGCATCGGGCAATTCCTCAGAAGAGTGGTAAACCTGTCCCATGCCTCGTGCATTGGCTCGTCGTCTTCCTGTTGAAAAGTAGCAATTTCGTTACGTAATCGCTCAGATAAATGGGAAAGGTTAAAACGAGACAAAAATTCACGAGTTAAATCTGCCCAAGTTCGTATTGAACCCGACGTTGGTTTGTTCAACCAAGTTTTAGCTCTGTCCCTCAATGAATGAGGAAATAACCGAAGCCTCAATATCTCCGGATTTACTCTTGGTAGTCTAAACGAACCACAGATTTCCTGGAACATTTTCAGAATGTTCCCTCGCATCCTCTGTAGCAGCACCACTAAATTGGCTAGCGGAATTAATCATGCTGAACATGACAGGTTTCAGCTCGAAATTCTCAGCTTCCACATCTGGCAGGGTGGTCTCTAGTTCCAAATGATCATTGATCATGTAGTCTCGGCATGACCGGCTTGCGGCAGCAACAGGAGGATCGGCAGGTTGTCCGTTTCTTCCATCTCCAACAGGATCTTCAGGACCTCGGAGATTCTCTTGGTTGTTCCTCCTGTCTTCGTGTCTTTCATTCACCATTGCTTCTAACTGTTCCTCCAAGTACTCGTTTCGTTCTACTAGGAGGCGGACTCGCTTTTTGAGGTTGCAAGTTCGTTCGATTTCAGGATCTAACTTGTGCTCAGGTTCTTTCCCTCGTTGAGATATGCGCATAGGCAAACAAAAGACCTTGTGAAAAGCACAGGGTGAACAATCCGAGTAAATACAGAAAAATAAAAGAAGGTGCAGTAAAAATAGGGTAAAGATATGTTGCCAGTCCCCGAAAACGGCGCCAAAAACTTGTTGCGTGTAAAAGTGTCTATCGCAATGTAGTGCAAGTGTACACGACGCAAGTAGTAAAGTGATACGTAAGTATCGGATATCGTCTCCACAGGGACTGGGCTAATAGCTTTAACCTTGGATTTCTGCACAAGAGGAAAAAGAAAGAGTTTAATTGTTTGTCACGAAATAATAAAGAAGATTGAAAATAAAAGATGAAAATATTCGGAGTAAAGAGTAGGCTGGTATTGATCTGCTCCGTAGTGCAGGTGTTTGCACTATCTAGGACTTCTCTGTTCTGTCGTAGCGCCTATCGCGGCAGCACCTGCTGCGGCAGCGGTCTGTTGTTGTCGCGACAGCGAACACACAACTCAGTACTTCAAGCTTGACAAGAATCCCTGCTATGCCTTGGCATATCCCTAGGTCCAAGTCTATCGATGAACATGTCTTTGATGATACCTCTCGGTGTGAATCGAAGGATGAACATCGATGTTGTTGAATTCTTCCTTAGCCACTTAACCTCGTCCTATCCCTAGGTCCGAGATAGTTCAACCATAAACTGGAGAACCCGTACTTATTCCTTTCGTATACTTAACTCTTTCGATATTAAGTAAATGTGTAATCTCACAATGCTCTCTCGATACTCTTGCAAGATGTTGAAAACCAGAATAAGCAAACTTCAAGTCTATTTTATTGAATAGAAAAAAATCCTAAAACAATGCAATCCTTGCAACTACTTTACAGAATCAACCCTTAGCCCTATGGGAAGTTTAGAACATGGTGAGAAGGGGGGAAACGACTAGGGTTTAGGGGAAGACGGCTAGAAAGTAAGATATCATTCCCTAGGTCGAATTACATGCCTTTATATAGGCCTTGGGTTCAAGTTTTCTAATATGGCAAGAATACAAGTTTAAATTAAAGTACAACTTTATTAAAGACTAAATCTTCATAGTATATGTCTTTAATTCGTCCTTCCTTCTTGCTTGGAGTTTTCTTCCTTGAACTTTGGGCTTGGCCTTCATTCTGATCTAGGGCTCAGAAAAATATAAGAGTGCTTCATGACAGACCGGCTTAATTTCCTCTTTCTGTCGAGCTCCACTTCACTTTTTCCCTTCACCATTGTTGTCGTCCTTAGCTGCCACGGCAGCAACCATGGCAGCATCCTTTTTCTCGGTTGTAGTCCAGTGTTCCAGCTCTGCTTCTCCACTGCCATTCGTCTGCTACAGCAGCTACCTGCAAAAGTAACCAATTTTAGTAGCAACTTTGCCATTTAATGTAATTGTGATGTATGAATGAAATCTATCCCAAATGCACTGAATTATACTTGAATGCAACAAAAATATGGGTTAAATAGGGGGTAAAATATAGAACTTTTACACACTCAACACCATACACCAAGTCCATTGCCTTATCCCTTGCACGCCACGCCTTCTTGTATTTTATTTGGTATTCAAATTGCTGCGCAATGCTTGCCTGAATCGTTGAAACTAGAACTCGTGGATTTGCTTCAACCAACTTCATTATGTGATGGCTTATTACGCTAGAGTCCAATTTCCGGTGGTTCTGGTCGATGGAAGTTCGTAAGCATGTGTGAACACCATTATACTTTGTGACCTCCCAACGATTTGACCTTTGCCGCTTCGTCACTCGGATCTTCCAATTGCACTCTTGTTCATATTTCACACATTTGGCAAAGAAAGTTCTCTGGCTGGATTCTGCGGCAACGTAGTCCACGTGGTTCTTGATGTTTTACTCTTTCACTGCCAATATAGCTTCATTCTTGTCATCAAATTGAAGCTTAACATATAATTCACTGTGTTGACTCGAGGTTAATCGGGGTAAATCTAAGAATTCAGGCACCCTCATTGCATCGAAATCCACCGAACTCACGTGAGAAGAAGGTTCATAGAATGTAAAGTCGCCCCCAGACGAAACAAATTCTCCAACACCAAAATCAGGGGCTGCACCGACGTCATCAGGGAACAAATTGTGATCCCCAATATCTTCATCTTCGCTGGAATCGTCAAGGGATTCTCTTTATCGACCTCGTAAGGGTTCCACATCAACTTCAATAGTAGGATCAAAACCCGACCTATGTGATAAAGTATATGTTGAAGGTCAAACTTGATGAAATGCATTTGATGTTCCACTTGTCAACATTGCAACAAAACAGCCTCCGAGCATATCAATCTCATCACCAAAATTCATTTGAGTTGATTCTCCAACTACGTTTCTAGATGGGCCGGGAACATCATGTACCTCGGCAAACAACTCGATATATCAAATTCCCATAGAATCATGCTCTTCGATCATCATTGCAACATCGTCATCATCTTGGAGAGTGATTGCACAATATCTGATCAGATTGTCATATGACATCCATCGGTAACGTAAACCATGAATCTCTTTCCTAATTTTCTATGATATTTTCTCCTTCATTTCTCAAAGGATGATTTCCTTATCGAATCTCATATTCGTACTGCTTTTAAAATCAAAGACAACATCGACATCAGTTTTCACCATTTGTCCATTGTAATGAACAATAGCCATAAATTTGTTGTTGCTCATTTTCTCTGCATGATCAAAATAAAATATACTAAATCAAAATGCTCATAATAAAATAAAATAACTCTGGTTACTAACATCATGGACGAGTTTTTTTGAATATATATCTTTTAATAAATATATTATATTAATTTTTTAAAATATATAGTTCGAATATATTTCTTGATAATATACTCATCCTATAAAATATTAACATAATAATTTTTTCTAACATAGTAAATCAACTTTACAAATAAATTTTAAAAATATCCAAATCCAATCCAAATTCGAACTAACTCAAATTATAAACTACATGAAAAAATTAAAAATATATGTTTACATACTAAATAACTCAAAAAATTACCAAACTAAAAAAAATCGAATCTACTTACAAAATAAAATTACCAAACTAAAAAAACAAAACTTAAAAAAAAATCGAATCTACTTACAATCTTTTCTCTACTATTTTCTTTATCTTCTTCTTCTATTTCTTCAATCTTAACTTCCTTTCTTTTAACCTTAACTTAACTATTTAACAAAAAATTAAATTTTTTTATCTCTTATACTACCCATATCTCTGTCTAACTAACAACTATAAACTTTTAACACCTACACATATACATTTTAAAATACCCTAAAACTATCATCATTCAAAGCATGTATTTTTTCTTTCTCAATTTTCGTTTCTCGACCAATCTTTTCATGGCCGTGCATGGCAAATTCTCATGCATGCACGACATGTAGGTTGCCTGACATGAAATTCCCTGAAGTCAGATCCAAATGGGATCGACTTTACCCTAAAGTCAGACTCAAATGAGGATGACTTTAAAAAATTTCCCCCCAAAGTCGAATTCAGCTGAGGGAGACTTTGGACCAACCCCAAAGTCAAATTCAATTGAGTAAGCCTTTGGGTTTTTTTTTTTGAAATTCAGGTTCATCAGATTCTGACTTTAGGTTCACTGTTTAAACAATAATATTTTTAAAAATAATCTGCCCACATCAATAGTTTAGGAAAAAATTTCCACCACAATATATTTGTAAATCTTCCAATGTGAATTTCATATTTTATTACTTTATTTTATTATTCTATTGATTATCTCATTTTTATTTATTTTATTAACATCTTTTGTCGAGACAACATGTGATCATTTTAGGTATTAATTTTGGGTGTCGTAGGGGTGCCCTAACCTTCCTGACGCGTACTCGACTCCTAAACTCAACCATACTCCAGTACAAATGCAGACCAGACATACAGATTTTTGGTCGTACCCAACCCAAAACGACTGATGACAACTCCAAACGTTTGATGGGCTTTTGAAGGCCTAACCAATTTTGACCTGACAAAAACGGGTCAACATTCATGATTTGTAACATCTTTGCAAAATTTATTTTCAGATTATATATAAAATATATTTTTAAAAAGAATAATCTTCACCAGTGGTCCCTTTTGTTTAGGGTGTGTTTTATTTTGGTCACCAGAATTCAAAAAAGATTATTCTGGTCACTTACGTTTAGAATTGTTTCCATTTTGGTCCCTTGGCCGTTAGTCTCCGTTACTTAAAAAATTAGTTTCTAATTTAACCCCCAAACTTTCAAAATTTTATTTTTCACCATCTAATTTAACCCCAAACTTTCAAAATTTTATTTTCACCATTTTTTGTGTCTTGTCTCTTAATAAGCTTAACATAGTCTTTGCTCTTGTTCTTTCCTCAGAGCGCAACTTGTCGAGAAAACTTGCGTTCACTTTCCGTCTACCACTTTCCTTACTCTTCCCGACGTTTCTCTTCTCAACAACTTACCTTTAAGTTTGTTATTCTTTCACCTTTTGATTCTCTTTGCTTGTTTGATTAGATTTTGGTTTATTTTATAAAAAAAATGAGTTTTTTTTTGTTGTTGTTGTGAGATTGGAAATAGAAAAAAAAAGAGGTTTGGTGTTTTAGATTTGGGGATTTGAGAGAAGTGGGTTTCTTGATTTCTTCCCCCTATCATAAGTTAATTTGGTATGTGAGTTGCTCTTAATTGGAATCATAAGTTCTGGGCTTTTGTTGTTAAAAATTAAATTTTTAGGTTGAATTACTGGGTTGGGATCTTGTTGTGTATCTGGGTTTGAAAAATTGAAGCTAGACTTGCAACTGAAGCTCGTCCATTTTATGGAATGAATCCGGTGGATTTGCGAGCAGTTGGGAAAAGGTCAGTGGAGTGGGATTTGAATGATTGGAAATGGGATGGTGACCTTTTCATTGCTAGCTCGATAAATCAAGTGTCTGCTGATAGTATGGGAAGTCAGTTTTTCCCACTTGGGTCTGGGTTCCTAAAAATTCGTCGAATAGTTCATCGTCATGCTCCGAAGAAATGAATCCTAAAACTGATAAAGGAAAAAGGAAATTGAAAAAGAAAAGGATAGTTATTGTGGTGGAAGATGACAGTGTGAATGAAGAAGCAGGTGGCCTTACTTTAAAGCTTGGTTCCAAAGGTCGTCATGGTTATCCAATCAGTCAAAGGGAGATGAGAACTTGGGAGGGAACTAGTGGGCAGAAGACTAAGTTGAGTGGAGGTTCTGTAAATCGTGTGGTTTATCAGGTTGAGGATTGTGGTGCTGATCTGAGCCAGGCCAAGGATTATCATAGACGGCATAAGATTTGTGAGATGCATTCCAAAGCTAGTAAGGCACTGGTTGAAAATGTCATGCAACGATTTTGTCAACAGTGCAGTAGGTAAGCATCTAAAATTTAATATGTAGAAATTCTGATTGAAAAGAAGTCTTGAATCTTGATGATTATTTTGTTGTTCAAGCTGACGTGTTGTTTGGTTTTTAAGTTTCATGTCCTTCAAGAGTTTGATGAAGGTAAGAGAAGTTGTCGCAAACGTTTGGCAGGCCACAATAAAAGGAGGAGAAAAACAAATCTTGATACTGTTGCCAATGGCAATTCACTGAATGATGAGCAGACTAGTGGTTATCTATTGTTAAGTCTTTTGAAGATACTTTCTAACATGCATTGTAAGTATAACTTGATTGCTTTATCATAACAAATCATTTTTCCTGGAATTTAGATGAATTTTGAAGTTAAAATAGCTGGCATGATTCTTTTATAGTAGTATGGTTCTAGCTATCATATATTTTCCTTGGATATTTTTTTGTTTGCTTTTGCACTACGCTGGTAGATGATTTTGTTTTTCCTCGGGTCCTGCCTGAGAAAAGAACAAAAGCAAATACTCTGTTAAGCTTATTAAGAGACAAGACACAAAAAAGGGTGAAAATAAAATTTTAAAAGTTTGGGGGTTAAATTAGATGGTGAAAAATAAAATTTTGAAAGTTTGAGGGTTAAATTAGAAACTAATTTTTTTAAGTAACGGAGATTAACGGCCAAAGGACCAAAATAAAAACGATTCTAAACGTAAGTGACCAGAATAATCTTTTTTGAATTCTGGTAACCAAAATAAAACACACCCTAAACAAAAGGGACCACTGGTGAAGATTACCCTTTTAAAAAATGAAGAATCCGTCCTTTCCGGTGAAAAACAGTTGGCCAAATCAAATGCCAACGTGTTTCCCAGTCTTGATGTGTATTTTGGGGCAATGGACAAAACGGTTGCTTGAAGTTTGGTAATTTAACAATGCATGCTTGCCTTATACAACCTGCTGTCTTGATTTTAGAAACGCAATCCTTGAAAAAACTCAACCCCACCAAGCTTCAATGTGACGTGTGTGTATGTATTTATATGAATAGGTTATAGGTGTATTTTAACTATATGTATGGAACTGATAATTTAACTATATTATAAACTCAAGTTCGAGCATGTGTGTAAAGTGTGTGTATTTTGTTAAAAAATTAAAAAAATATATATATGTGTACAAATACTATCATGTAATCACATCATATTAGTATTTAAAAAAACTATATTATGAATACCAAAAGAGGTATTAAGCCTAATTAGTCAATAAAAAATTAGTTAATGGTAGGCGCTCTGCGGGAAAGTTTGGTTTTACTAGATACATCAGCAATAGCATTTGTTGGGAGTTTTGGGGTATTTACTATTTACTTAGGTCTCTCATGTGCTTGGGATCTTGGATTATACTTGAGTTAGATAGTTCGGATGCTATCCGACTAATGCAGAAAAGGCGTGTAAAGAAGGTCAACTACCAATTATTCAACATGTTTCGTCGGCAGTGGGAGGTTTCAATTCAGCATGTTGGTCGGGACGACAATAAAGTAACTGATGGTTTGGCAAAACTTGCGATTTCAGGGGAATTGGACTGCCGATGGTTTCTTTCTCCGCCGGCAGAGATACTGGAGGTTCTTCATGAGGATATATGCAACTAATTGTGTTTAGTTTTACACAGTAGCGTAACTATACGGGTGGTCACCAAACTATCTCCCTTTTTTTGTTTTGGTCACCCAACTAAAATTTTCGTTAAAATCGTCACTAACGTTTTTTTTTATCACCAACCGTTGAATATTTAAAGGAGATCGTGATATGGCATGGTTTAATAATAATTTTAGTCCTTAAAATTATTACATTATATCAATTTAATCCTAGCATTGAAATAACTCAGGACAAAACCCCAAATTCCCCATCCCCTTTCTTTTTCCTTACTGAAAATTAGCTAATTTAGACCAGGTATAAGTTTGATATCAATGGACTGTCGGTTTCTTCTTCTCCTATCACATAACATTTGTATCCTCATCCAAAGTCAGCAATATGGGTGTCTCGGGTGCAATGGCAAGTAAAATAAATGAGATAAGCATTGCGCTTGTCTCGAAGAAATCTGGAGAGGAAACAACTCTTATCACAGTGTATGCACTATGCAGAATAAAAGTAGGAACCGTATAGAACCGCCGCCCTATTATGAACTGCACTGGAGTTGAATGTTGATAGTAATCTCACCTATAGTTAGCACTTAATTCCCGGGACTTACATAAACACCATGGAAGTTAAAAATAGTAAAATACTTGAGTGGTGAAAATCAAGCTCCACAGGAAGGATCTGAAGTACTGCTTGAATTCTTCTTTTCTACGAGACTCCCTTCCACCTCCTTCGCCTTCGGAAAATACACTTGCTACTACCGGTTGAATCTATCACTCTGATGAAGTTTCTTGGTCCGGTCATATCCGGTTTCTACGAGACTGAAATCTTTCTATTTTCTACAGCTTGAACTCCTGGAAGGGCTTGAATGGAATTTTCAAGCATTCTCATTCAATTATTAGTCCTTACACAAACACGAAGATTAATCTTGCTCATGTCTTCTCCCGTGCAAACACATTTGTCTTTAAGCTTAATTGATCTGAGAGTTGACAAATTAATTTTTAGAGTAGTGTTGCAGAGGAAGAAGAAAGGAGTGTGAAATTTGGGGTTTAGTCTAAATATTTGATGAATTGTTTCGTATTAAGATTAAATTGATATAATGTAATAATTTTAGGGACTAAAATTGTTATTAAAACATGACAGGTCACAATCTCCGTTAATATTTTACAGTTGATGACCAAAACAATAACGAAATGAAACGTTAGTGACAATTTTGACGATAAATTTAATTGGGTGACCAAAACAAAAAAGGAGTAATAGTTGGGTGACCACCCATATAGTTTACCTAAAAATAAATAAAAAATTAGTTTACCGCCCTTTTTGTTGACGACATCTTTAAGAATTAATTTTATTAAAAAAAAACAATTTCCCTCTCAAAGTGTCAAACTTCTTTATATAAAAACAGCATGTGGGGAATTGTTACTTTTTAGTATTGGAGTAGGTATACAGTTATACTTGCCGCGATGTTTTAAATTGAATAGTTTAAAGAAAATAAATTCATTTGTATGACATGTTTTCCGTGTATTAGGAAGTTGTCTGAACCCTGATCAATTCTTCCAGCAGCCAAGATTGTTGGTTGTTGACTAATTTATCTGCTCAATCGAGCTTCATCTGGATGTTTAAACCCGATTTGGGGTAATCATTCTTTTCTCGCAGTTTCAGCTCCCATGGCCACCGACCCTTCACCCGCCCAAACTCCGATCAGGGCCAATTCAAGGAGGTCCAGATCCAGCAATTCGATACACCCGGCCGATGTGGAAACCCCGCCGGTTAGGTCCCCAACCCCAATCGTTTACAGAGAAATCAAGCATTTCAAGAAATGGGTACCGTGGTTGATTCCCGTTTTCGTTGTTGCCAACACTGTTATGTTAATCATCACCATGTACGTCAATAATTGCCCCAAGAACTCCCTTTCTTGTATCGCTGATTTCTTAGGCAGATTCTCCTTTCAGCCTTTCAAGGAGAATCCTCTTCTGGGTCCTTCTTCCGAAACGTAAGTATTTGTGGGTTCATGTTTCTTGTGTTCAAACTGTTTGTTGTTATGTTTAAGTGAATGGGTTCATGTTTATTTGTGGGTTTAGGTTGCAGAAGATGGGGGCTTTAGATGTAGATAAAGTGGTTCATGGAGACCAGGGATGGCGTCTCATCACTTGCAATTGGTTACATGGAGGGGTTCTTCATTTGCTGGCTAATATGTTGAGTCTTTTAGTCATTGGAATCCGCCTCGAAAGAGAATTTGGTTTCAGTATGTGCTTTAATGAATCCATACTTCATTGCTTAGACACTGCAACTTGTAGATGAATCTGTTCATGTTCTATACCTGTTTTCTTAGCTGAATTTATGCTTTTCTGTGTTATAGACTTGAGCCCCTTATAAATTGTTACATAAAAGCATCCCCTGCTTAATCTTTGACTCCTATAATTCTTTGTTTCTCCACATGTTTTCTTCTCTTGTCATCCGTTTTGGTTTCGAAGACTATCCCGTCATTCCGAAAACCGTGTTTGTACTGACCGTACCATTTAGTTTCATTGATAGTCATTCAAAGGGTTTTAGGCTCTCATTAGACCACTTTTCTTTTTGAGATTCTTCTATAGCTTTTGTTACATCTGCTATAGGCCTCGAATTCAAGCAAACTTACTCGAATCACCCTCATAACTTGAGTTAAGGCCATTGATTTACCAAAAGCTATCTGTAGTTCGTTGAAATTTTAGCTAGACTTATTACTTACCATCTCATGAGTATTGAGCATCTCTAACATCTCGCAAAATGAGAATGTGTCTATTTTAAGTTAGTATGAAATCTTGCTTGATTTTTGTGCTACTGTGTTGCAGTACTGGTTGGATTGCTCTATGTCATCTCTGGATTTGGTGGGAGCTTGATGTCTGCTCTTTTCCTCCAGTCAAATATCTCCGTTGGTGCCTCTGGTGCGCTTTTTGGATTACTTGGAAGCATGCTCTCTGAACTCATTACTAATTGGACAATATATGCTAATAAGGTACATAAATAGCTCAACCATTAATCATGTTACAGACAACTGTGGTATGTTGTTCTTGGTATCAGGATGAAATGCCTTCGATTTTGTGTGCATTTTGCAGGTAGCAATGTTTGTGACTCTCGTGGTCATCATTGCCGTCAATTTAGCAGTTGGAATCCTACCACATGTCGACAACTTTGCTCATATTGGGGGATTTCTCACTGGTTTCCTTCTTGGATTTGTATTTTTCATCCGGCCCCAGTTTGGATGGGTTAGTCAACGATATGCTCCTCTTGGACAATCAGTTTCACCCCGACCTAAATTCAAGAAGTATCAGTGTATTCTGTGGGCTTTTTCTTTGATCCTTGTAATTGTGGGGTAAGCAGATGAACCGATTTGTTTCTTGAACGATATCTCTTTCTTATCAAAGCAGTTTTTTGATCAAGGAGCTTTGTTATTTACTACTACCAAGCTCATAGAGTAGTTTTCTTTCCCTGGTTTGATTTTATATCTACACTTGGTGACATTTAATTGCGATTTTCATTTCAAAATGATGCTAATTTTGCAGTTTGACTCTTGGATTGGTTATGCTCCTACGCGGAGTCGATGCAAATGACCATTGCTCTTGGTGTCATTACTTGTCCTGCGTACCTACTTCAAGATGGAGATGCAATACCAGCCCTACATTCTGCTCGGTAACAAAATCATCTCTTTTTCATTTTTTCATTTTGTCTTCCTCTCTTTATGCTTTAACATCCATCAATCTGAATCAACTTTGCTCATACTTAAGATAGCCATATAACAAATATTTTGACCGTGTTAGCTAGTTCTTAATCTTAAGTATGTTAACTGGAACAACAAAACAGGAAAAATAAGATTAGAAAGATGAAAGAAAATGAGACATTTTATGGTACTAGGCATGAATTGTCGAAAACGATTTCATCCTCAACGGGTATACAACTGTTGGTTCTATCCATCTGACTCTTCATTTTCTTTTAAATTAACTCGTGTTAGACACCTTTATTTGACACATCCTCGGACATGCGGGTAGCATGGAGGTGGGTGCCTGTTTTTCATTTCTCTTAGTTGCTGTTATGCAAGGCTGCAAGCATTGATTTATTTATTGTGGTGGAAACCAGTTTCCGAATGCCATTGTATACATACATACATGCATGCATGCATACATGCATGCTCGAATTTAAACTATGGAAATGCATTATCATTGCAGTCCACCCAACTAGGCAGCCAAATTAATGTAACATGCTCCCCCAGCGGAAGGACCACCACATACTTTTTGCCAGGCGCAAGCAGTTCTCAGATCCAGAGCTTATGTGCTCAGCAGTGCCGATGATATATATATATATATAATGCCAAATACATGGATCTTCTAGCATGTATTGCTTTCTTGTACATTTTATTTTTCAGTATAAACATGTTTTACACTCGTTCCTCTTATATGCTTGTAATACATTTTATTTTCCCATAATAGAAGTTTTAGCTAAATTATTAAGAAAAAAATTGACCTCGTTTATTTATTTTTCATAAATAAGTCAATATATCTCTCTTATTTGTTTACAATTATAAGCTTTTATTTATTTTTATTTGCATTCAAATAAGTTATTTAAAATGGAATAGGAATTTATTTGAGAGTTTATTTAAATATAAATTAAAGTTATTTGTTTAAATACAAATTAATTCTTTTTTCTGATATAATGTCTAAACTATCTCACTAAAACCTCTAAATCTTAGAAACATTTAAGCATGCTCGAATCTACGAGCTCTTGAGCCCTAATTATTGTAATTATACAGTCTTAGTCAAGTTAAGGCTTAGTCGCTGATGAGCGTTGTAACCCCTAGGCCTAGCCTATGCTATAATACTAAATCTAGTAAGCCACAACTTATATTCAAACACCTCAAGAAACCTTAAACATATTTATAATCTAAACCAGATAATAAAATTATATTTATGGGTGATATATATGAAATAAACATTTTGAAATCTAGAAAAATAACTAATATCAAAATGAGACTAAGTCCGAATGTAAGAACATAATATATGTATAGTATCAAAAATAATGCTCGAACAGTAAAATCCATCGAACTCAAAACTTAGTAATAATTCATAATACTAATTTTGGTTTACAAATCTATATGCAACAATAGAGAACCCATTTACGAGAAATCTAAATATTTAATTAAAATTTTTGTTGTTATAATAATGTAGAGAAACATAATTTGTGTATTCTGTATTTTGTTTTATATATTCATATAATACTTAATTATAGACCATGTTTGGTAAAGAGAAGTTTGAGCAAAAATTAGAGGTTTTAGGCATAATTAGAGGTTTGACCAGTCAAATCCGCTAATATTGTTGTTTGGTAAACAACGGATTGAAAGAGTGGATTGGGGTGAAACCGCTAATTTTGAAAAAGTTCATAATAGGAGATTTTTGAGATTAGAGGTTTGATAATAGAGTTGTAAAGACTCTTTTACCCTTACCAGTTACCAAAAATCTCAAAATAACCTAAATTAAATATTTTCTCACCCTATTTATAAGCTAATCCTATTTACTTCTTTCTTTTTATTATCACATATTTATATGTGTATTTAAATTTTAATTAGTTAAATTATATTGAAATAATTATATAAATAATAAATTAATATATAAATCATTCGAATATGTTTAGAAAAGTTATATTAAAAATAATTTTATAGATCTAGTTAATAATAATTGGATACAAAATATTAATAACTAATAAACTTATTCGAACAAGTATTGAATATAATCATGTCTTTATATGTCATTTTGCTTGTTTAAATAATCTAACAGCTATCAGCTATCAGTTAATTTTACCAATACAATCAGCTAATACAATCCGCTAGTCAAATCAGCTAATTTAATCAGCTATTAGCTGTCAGCTAATGTAATCTGCTATCCACTATCAGCTATTCGTTAATTACCAAACAAGGCCATAGTCTCTTTTAAAGGCTCTAGGAGTAGGACTTTCAGCTACATTAGGAGTCCAAGATATATTTAACTACTAACTCTGATCTCTTAAGCAGTAGATGTTAAAGTATGCTCAAAGATCAATCATGGGATGATTGTAAAAGACATATTTATTTTATCTTGTTTATTAATAAAGTCATTATTATTATTTCAGTCTTATTCTGTGCATCTATAAATAAACTGAATTATAATAAAGTACTTAGAATAATATAGTTATTCTTGAATGTCCTTAGTCAAGAATTATTGTGGGCGTGGACAACAATAATATACTAAGACTAATATGTAGTTGACTGATAACAAATTGTTGTTATTGACATATATATGTCAAAATCAATACATAAGTATGTGTTAGAGAACGATATACTGGACTGACCCGCTATGAGCATGTTCCTTGGATTATTATGTGACAGTCACAACATTGCTCATGGTGATAACTAAGTGTATGATCCTCAAACTTGAGATCATCATTATTTCAATATCGAGAGTGACATATTTTGATGCAGTCAAACGTGTGTTGTAACAGACTACACTATAAAGACTGATATTGGATATGTCACACTCTATATAGCGAAATATGGTTGATCAAGATAGGATTTGTCCCTCCTACATAATAGGAGTAATATCGTAGGCCACTTGATTGAGTGAGACTAGAAAATGTAAGGCCATGCTCGAATAAATTGATGTGAGATACCATAGTTATTCGTTTATCATAGTCTACTCAAGATATCAAGAAATATTAGATGGACTATACAAGTATGGCTAATCTATGACTTGTGTTCGATCTAGATATAAGGACAAAAGAATGTAATACATAAAAGAAGTTAATCATAAAAAAGGTAAAGTCGAACCACGACTTCATGTAACTTAGGTAGCAATGATGAATTGCTAAATGTCACTCATTGTTTGTAATATTAGAATTGTTCTAGATATTACTACTAACGTTACATGAACCTACAAGGGTCACACCCTGTGATTGAAACGAACAAATACCGACTAGATAACATGTGTACAAACTTGTTGTACATGTAATAATTATTAAAGACGAAATTATTATAATTATTGTAATTATAAATAATCTCGTTTATATTTTCTTTAATAATTAGATAATTATTGTAATTATCAAACACTATTAAAATATATATATCCCTAAAGAAACCTAATTAAAGTAGAATCAGATTATACATATTTAGTTGTATTCGGTTAAATATATTGTATATTTAATGAATTCGAATTAAAGTAGAATTAGATTTTACATATTTAATTATATTCGGTTAAATATATTGTATATTTAATGAATCCGAATTTAATTAGAATTAGGTTTTTGAATGCTATATAAAGGCATAAGGTCTAGCAGCCAAAATATGCTTTTCGGAAAACCTCTCTAACGGTTAGAGAAGAGAAAATATTGTTCGTTTTTGTTCGGGTGGACTGCGTAGAGGTCGGAGCTTTATTGTGACGACTCGGATTCGATTTGGTTTATCCTAACTCCCTAAGGATATCAAGATACTAGATTTATTAAGGTAATATATCATCTCTAATCCCCTCGAATTCATCCCTTGTACATGGATCACTGGCGAAATTTGCCAGATAATTTTTCTGCTGCGCCATGGGGTGTACTGGTGTTGCGTTCGTGCAGTGACTATAAATGATACGCAAATAGTGCAAGTATACACGTCAAATGAGTAATAAAGTGATGAGTGAGTATCGTCTCCACAGGGATTGGAGGTGAACACAATTTCGTTTCCAAATTGATATAGTAACCAAATTGTAATGTGAGTATGCTGAGGCAGAATGAATGAAGGGAAAAATGTTGTAGCAAAACAAGCAAACAATGAAGAGATAATCAATTAACAGATAGGTCCTCTCTCGGATACGAAGCTCTCTACGGAATGGTTGGCTGGCTCCTGAAGGATAACCCTTTAAAACCTCTTAACACTGCTAACGAATCCTAGTTCTCTCCACTATGCTCGGCGAGATTTACTATGGCTGCTTCTAAACTATCTCTAGCAAGAAGGCTGAGGGACTAAAATGCTACAACAGTACCTATCGGCTTAACTTTAGACAATTTACTCTCTTAATCTCTATCCCTCTTAGTCGTTTAAACCCATCACTTATCTCTAAGGTAGGTTGGAGTCCTTCTTCTTGGTGGTTACTCCATTGTTTATGAAGATCTAAGGCTAGTTCTTTCGATCACTCCCCTAGCTAATGCTAAAGCAATGACTGTTGGGTTGTGTGGGGCTCGATTCGATCAACCAATTTAGCTCACCAAGTGGTGGAGAGGTGGATATTTGGGTGGAAGGGTTGTGGAAGCTAGAAAGATTAAAGACACAATGATTTATAGTGGTTCAGCCTTCTAACAAGCACCTACATCCACTACCTTAGCTTCCCACTAAGGATTTCACAATCAATCCACTAATTGATTCGTCCCCTTTTCTAGGATTAGGAGGAAACCCTTACAACCGATCAAGCTTCTACCCAAAGCCTTGATCAAAACCCTCTTTTACAAAGAGACAAAGAAAGCAAACTTAAACCCTCTAATAGGTGTTTGTTTGCACAATGAAGCACTCACCCAAATCCTAAAACACTTGAGCAAATTTGACAATTTTGGCTCACTAGTGTTTGTCTATACAAGAATTGACAATTTAAGTGCTAAGACATTTTCTTGATCATTTGATGTTTGACAATATGAGCATTAGCCTTCTCTTGATGCTTGGAGGTCCCTTTTATACTCCCAATTGAGTTTATAGCCGTTTAGGACCGTTGGGGTTGAAATAGAGTCGTTGGAGCCTTTAATTCCCTCCATAAATGCAGTCTGCAGCTCCCCGTTTCGAAACGCTCGAAGCCGTTTCGAAACACCCTCAATATAGAAAGAGCCGTTGCAGTCTGTCAGGGTACCCGTTTCGGAACACCCCCTTGCCGTTTCGGAACGCGTATCGGAACGCTATAAGCCCGTATCGAAACGACCTGCATTTAAAAGTTAGTTGGGAAAGAGCCGTTGGGGTTTATGACCGTTGTGGTCAGTCCCACGTGGGCGTATCGAAACGGCCTAGCCTGTTTCGAAACGCTGGCACCGTTTCGATACAAGTATCGAAACGTTTTGGCCACTGGAGGCACCTGTTTCGAAATGCCCTAAGGTGTTTCGAAACACTTGGTCAGTTTTGTTAAAATTGGCCTTTGAAAACATGAAAAACCTTTATGAAAAATTCCTTAAATATTATTTCAAGTTGTTTGGACTTTGGAAATGTTTTAAATACTTTTTAAATCAGTCCAAAACATTTTTCAATTATTATATCAAAACATTAGTTCTACAATCTCCCCCTTTTTGATATAATAAAACCACTTGAAAAATTGTTTGGAATTCTCCCCCTTTAACTTTTAAAATGTGAATAAGAGAAAAAAAATTTAATTCACATAAGGCTCCCCCTTATTCATTTTGAAAATTCAATTTTTCAAACCGTTTCTCCCCGTTTTTGTTATATCAAAAAGATTTAAAACATTAAGTTCAAAAATAACAATAGAGGTAAAAAAAATTGACAAAAGTAAGAATTTGGTTTTAAAATGGCTCCCCCTTACTCAAGGCATCATTGAAATGTTAGTCCAACATATATGATCATCTAGTTGAATTAAAAAAAAATAAGACAAATAAATTCAAAAACAACTAGAAATTTTACCAACACTTGAACCCAAGGGAGGATGTGAAGCCTTCCTTCTTCAAGTGTTCTTTCTTGTGTGTATGGAGCTCCCCCTCAATGTTTGACTTGTTGAACATCTCCATCACACCTACAATAGACAATCAAGTAACTTTTGGTATCCAAATTGCTTTGGATCCATAAACGTTAGTTGCACAAAATTTAGTCCCCTTTGGAATCCATTTTTCAATTTCATCCCTTTTAGTTGAAGTATTAAGTCCTTTTGGGACCCAAACACTTCTAAAACATTTTCCATTTACAAATCTAGGGGCACTAGATTGTCTAACATAAAAATTTGATTTTCCAAAATTGTTTTTCTTTTCAAGCTCTTTGGAAATCAAATCTTTTTCTCCTTGAACTTTTTGAAGCAATTTTTGTAAATCAAAACATTTTAATTCAAACTCTTCAAGTTTTGCTTCAAGTTCAAGTTTGGTTTTAGAAAGCAAATCATTTTGAATTTTTAACTTTGAAATCAATTTATTGTTTTTCAAAATGTGGCTTTTAAAATCTAAACCCAAATCGTCATAGGCATCTTGTAATTCATCAAAAGTGTAAGAACATGAAGTAGATGAATTAGAAGTTACCCTTGAATCTTCTTCGATGGCCATAAGGCAAAGGTTGGCTTGTTCATCGTCGGTGGAGTCCTCATCACTCCAAGTAGCCACATGTGCCTTCTTCTTATGGCTAGAAGTGCTTGCCCTCTCCTTTCTCTTAGGTTCTCGTTCAAGCTCTCTCAAGGCTTTCTTCATGAATGGGGCACACTTCTTGAAGAGATGAACTATCTCTTCATCTTCATCCTCCTCTTCACTTGTGTAGACATGATGGCAAGTGGAGGACTTGAGAGCCATGGCACTAGCATTAATGCCAAGCCCTTTGATTTTCTTCTCTCCCATAGCTCTAATTTCTTCCCTCTTCTTCTCATCCTCTTTATTCTTCTTCATGATTTGATGAGTAAGGAGTGACCCCATGAGTTCATCAAGCTTCAAAGTCTTCAAATTTTTGGCTTCGATGATGGCGGTCCTCTTTGAGTCCCAAGACTCGGGAAGTGAGTAGATGAGCTTTCGAACAAGCTTTTCTTCCGGGATGGCTTCTCCAAAACCTTTAAGACCGTTGGTGATGGTGGAGAACCTATCAAACATCTTCTCGATGTTCTCTTCCGGATCCATTTTGAAGTTCTCATACTCCAAGGTTAGGAGCCCAATCTTGGTCTCCTTGACTTCATTTGTCCCCTCGTATGTGACTTCAAGCTTGTCCTATACCTCCTTGGCACTCTCACAAGAAGACATCTTATCATAGATGGATGGACCAAATGCACAAAATAGAATGTGCAAGGCTTTGCAATTTAGCTCCATCTTCTTGCGATCGTCGGCACTCCACTCTGCTTTACTTCTTTTAGGCACGAACGAGCCATCTTCAACTACATCCCATAGCTTGTAATCTTTTGATTTGATGAAGAACTTCATCTTTGTCTTCCAATGGGCATAGTGGTCTCCGTCAAAGAAAGGCGGTTTGTCGATTGATTGTGCCATTTGAGCCGGTTGATGAAATAGTGATCGAGCTTGCCGGATCTTCTCAATAGGATGTTAATCCTCACCGATTGAGCCAAGCTCTGATACCAATTGTTGGGTTGTGTGGGGCTCGATTCGATCAACCAATTTAGCTCACCAAGTGGTGGAGAGGTGGATATTTGGGTGGAAGGGTTGTGGAAGCTAGAAAGATTAAAGACACAATGATTTATAGTGGTTCGGCCTTCTAACAAGCACCTACATCCACTACCTTAGCTTCCCACTAAGGATTTCACAATCAATCCACTAATTGATTCGTCCTCTTTTCTAGGATTAGGAGGAAACCCTTACAACCGATCAAGCTTCTACCCAAAGCCTTGATCAAAACCCTCTTTTACAAAGAGACAAAGAAAGCAAACTTAAACCCTCTAATAGGTGTTTGTTTGCACAATGAAGCACTCACCCAAATCCTAAAACACTTGAGCAAATTTGACAATTTTGGCTCACTAGTGTTTGTCTATACAAGAATTGACAATTTAAGTGCTAAGACATTTTCTTGATCATTTGATGTTTGAAAATATGAGCATTAGCCTTCTCTTGATGCTTGGAGGTCCCTTTTATACTCCCAATTGAGTTTATAGCCGTTTAGGACCGTTGGGGTTGAAATAGAGTCGTTGGAGCCTTTAATTCCCTCCATAAATGCAGTCTGCAGCTCCTCGTTTCGAAACGCTCGAAGCCGTTTCGAAACACCCTCAATATAGAAAGAGTCGTTGCAGTCTGTCAGGGTACCCGTTTCGGAACACCCCCTTGCCGTTTCGGAACGCGTATCGGAACGCTATAAGCCCATATCGAAACGACCTGCATTTAAAAGTTAGTTGGGAAAGAGCCGTTGGGGTTTATGACCGTTGTGGTCAGTGCCACGTGGGCGTATCGAAACGGCCTAGCCTGTTTCGAAACGCTGGCCCCGTTTCGATACAAGTATCGAAACGTTTTGGCCACTGGAGGCACCTGTTTCGAAACACCTTAGGGCGTTTCGAAACACTTGGTCAGTTTTGTTAAAATTGGCCTTTGAAAACATGAAAAACCTTTATGAAAAATTCCTTAAATATTATTTCAAGTTGTTTGGACTTTGGAAATGTTTTAAATACTTTTTAAATCAGTCCAAAACATTTTTCAATTATTATATCAAAACATTAGTTCTACAATGACCCTCTCTTAAAGGTTGTCACACACTACTCTAACTGTCACTATTGGCTAAGGCTTACTCTCTTAATCACTACCCCCATCTGTACCTAGGGAACGACCATCACTCGAAGGCATCATAAGGAAAATCCTGTCTCTCGAGGCACTAACATCCCTAATCTCTTACAACCCTGGGTTGTTCCTAAAGAAAGGCCAACTCTCGAAGGTTCTTAAGGTAGGGTCTATATCTCATAGCACTAACAACCCTAAGCTCTTACAACGTTAGGAAATTAAACACACCACAAACAAAGCATAGATCAAAAGAGAACAGTAGACGTTAACTTGAAATTAAGAAAATAATAAAGTATCATCCAACAAAACCCAAGCCATCTAAAACATTTCATGGATGAGCAATAATCAAACGTATCATTATCATATAACCCTCTAGATAAATAAATGTTATAGCAAAAAGGAAAGATAAACTCACAGTTCGCCAATGGACTGCCATGACCGCCTTAGGTTCACCGCCTCAGAAGAGGACGGCGAGGCCACGCCTCGATCATCCTGATGAAGGACACCAAGTTTGGTCAACGATGAAGTGCTTCTTTCCTCTTGTTGTGCTTCCTCTTGCACACTTTCCTTTCTCTCCTCACCTTCGCCTCTTTCTTTTGAAGAGATGAAGCCTTTATATAGTGGGGGATCTTCTAGGGTTTTGGTGCCTTGGTATCTCCTTGGGGATCCCAAAGAATATTCTCCGACAAGCTCTGTCCATCAGGGGACAAAGAGGACGGTCTGCAACTGGGGCGCAGCGGCTGCATAAAGCTTCTGACAGTGTCATGCGTCCTTCTCTACACTTCACGTGCTTGTACTTTCGTGCGCCAGCTAGCCTCCTTTCTCCTCCTTTGCTATAGCATTTTGTTCCTTGCTTCTTCCCTCGTATTTTTCTCTGTCATCATGCACACAAACAGCCAAAAACTACCTTTCACGCAGCACCAACTCCACACAAGCAATAAATTGAAAAGTACCCATAATATACTAAAAACGCAACCTACATGCAATGTAATGTACTTGAAAACATGCAATTGATATAGAAAAGAGGCATAAATATAGAGGTAATAGCATAGCTATCAACCGACATTTCCCAACAGTGATATCATAGCCACTTGTACGATATGAATTCGGACTTAAATACTTGGGTGATGCTTTTGTATGAGATGCATTTTAGTAGATTAGGGTTTATTCAATTTTTGACAAATATATGATATTTTACACATTAGATCGTTTTACACCTAATCTGAATAAGTTAAGTTGATTGTTCCAAGTGATTAAAGAGTTAGTCACATATATGTTAGGGTTTTTGGATGTTAAGCGTTGACATATATGGGTAACAGTTATATTCATACTAATGGTTAGTATATAGATAACGTGCGGGAAAAGTAACAAAGAGTTGTTCAAGTAAAAACCTTGTGGATTTTGAAATCCTGAAAAAAGCGATAATGTTGATAAAAGTTATCAAATCGTGAGGTTTTTACACAGCAATTAAGATTATGATCTTTAAAAATTTCCCCGCCGACAGCCCTGTGGCTGCCGGACCCCCACAAGGGGCTCCGCCCCTTGACCCCTTCGTAGGTACAATATGTCAAGACCTCAATAATAAACCGCTCGATGTTATGTTCAATATGCACATTGTTTGAAATGCATGATTATAGCCCAATAGTCCTTTTATTTTGGTTTTAAATAAATATGGCATGCGAGTCGTGTCTTTATTTCTTCTATTGTAATTCTCTTCTTACTCCCTCATATAAAAAACAAGTTTCTGAAAAATTGTAATATTTACGGAGAAAGCATGGACCAAAGGAGTAGAATGATGGGCTAATAAAAGGTGGATTAGGTGCTTGAGAAGCAAGTTCTATCTTTAGTAATTTTGGTTTTCTCATTGGCTTAGGATGTGCCACCTTAGCTTTAAGGGTTATAATCATTGCATTTATATTTAGTGCTTTATATGTATGTGATAAAATGTTTTTTTGACATGATGGTAACTGCTTAAATCATAATAGAATGATGAGATTAATATAACAAAACCCTCCAATTTTAATAAAATTAGTCATCCAATATTAACCCTTGTTAAAATCTCGATCGGTATTATGTAGGTTTTGCCAAAGAAAAATACTTAGATTTGTCTTGGTTAAACACGAAGAATAAGCAAGTGATAATCAATGGTAGTAATATTGGTTAAACTAGATTGTTCTAATAAGATTAGAAACCTAAAGACTAATGATTATTCAAGGACTTTGGTAATTGAAATACAATATGAAAGTGCATGTCTAGGATTGGTTCTTTGAAAGACTTAGTTTTTAAGCGTGCCCAGTACACCACCTTTCTTCTCATAAGTTACCTACCTGGTGCATTGTTCATTATTGTGCCTTCTATTAGACCATATGAACTTTTTTTTGAACAAATAGTTGTCCAACAAATATAGGAGTTACATGAGATGTAATTAGCAAGTGTTGCTTACCTAAATAATTAAATTCTAAGAGTAAAGCCAAAGCTGACCTAGGATGTAATGAAATATGGATCCTTACCCACTAGAAATACTTATAGTAAGTTTTTTTTTTAATTTTGATGGTTTTTAATAATGGGAATGTAATTTTTTTATAAACATGAGAAAAAGGTACTTTCAAATCGTATTTTATCATTGTAGACTTTATGGCAAACTTAAACACATTATCATTGTGATCCGTCCTTGAGAAGGACAAATTGAATGGCTTGAACTTCCTTGATTGATTCTATAACTTAAAGACTGTCCTTAAGCAAGAACGAAAACTGCAAGTCATCAAAGAACATGTCCCTAAAAAGCCAGCGGATGATGCCTCCAAAGATGAAAGAGGAGCCTTTGACAAATACTCAAATGACATGGTAGATGTTGGATGCTTGCAACCATGACCCCTAAGCTTCAGAAGCAACATGAGGACATGATTCCCTATGAGATGGTTAAAAATCTCAAAGAATTATATGAGGGGCAAGCTCGTCAAGAGAGGTATGAGACCTCTAAGGCTTTGTTTCAATGCAAAATGTTGAAAGGAACTCTAGTGGGAACTCATGTTCTCAAAATGATATGGTATATTCAGACCCTTGAAAATTGGGTTTCCCTCTAAGTGTTGAATTGGCTACTGATGTTATCTTGCAATCGTTGCCAGATAGTTTTAATCAGTTTGTTCTTAATTTCAATATGAATGAAATTAACAAATCGTTGCCCCGATTGCTTGGTCTGTTAAGAACAGCAGAAAATAACATGAAAAAGGTTGGTTGCAAATCTATTCTGATGGTCTAAAAGGATAAAAGAAAAGGAAAGCTCAACACCAAGGCAAAGCCAAAGCCCAACAAAGGAAAAGTTGCATTGAAACCCAAATGAGGAGTTGCAAAAGAAGGAAATTGTTTCCATTGCAACAATGCTGGACATTGGAAGAGAAATTGCCCTGTCTATCTTAAGGACATCAAGAAGGAAAGAGAAAATAAACAGTCCATATCAGGTATTTATGTTATTGATATTAATATATCAACATGTACTTCTTGGGTATTATATACCGGTTGTGGTTCACACATTTGTACTTCTGTACAGGGACTAAAAAGGAATAGAAATTTTGCAAAAGGAGATGTGGACCTACAAGTGGGAAATGGAGCAAGAGTTGCTGCATTAGCTATAGGAACATATACTTTGTCATTACTTAGTGGACTTGCATTATATTTTGAGGATTCTTATTTCATACCTAGTTTGACTAAAAACACTATTTCAATTTCTTGTTTGGACAAGATTAAGATTATCATTAAGAATAATAGTTGTTCTTTTTCCATCAATAATAGTTTTATGGTACGGCTCAATTAATCAATGACCTCTATATCTTAGATCAAGACAACTCTATAAATAACATAAATACGAAAAAAATCAAAAATAAATGACTCTAATCAAACATTGTTAGACATAGTTCGGTCAATGATGAGTCATGTTGATCTTCCAACTTTTTTTGGGGACATGCGCTAGAAACATCTGCTTTCACACTAAATCGTGTTCCGTCTAAATCGGGTCAAAAGACACCATATGAGATGTGGACTGGGAAGCGTCTTAAGATTTCTCACTCCTACATAATAGGAGTAATATCGTAGGCCACTTGATTGAGTGGGACTAGAAAATGCATGACCATGCTCGAATAAATTGATATGAGATATCGTAGTTATTCGTTTATCTTAGTCTACTCAAGATATCAAGAAATATTAGATGGACTATACAAGTGTGACTAATGCATGACTTGTGTTCGATCTAGATATAAGGACAAAATGATGTAATACATAAAAGAAGTTAATCACGAAAAAAAAAGTAAAGTCAAACCACAACTTCATGTAACTTAGGTAGCAATGATGTATTGCTAGATGTCACTCATTGTTTGTAATATTATAATTGTTCTAGATATTCCTACTAACTACATGAACCTACAAGGGTCACACCTTATGATTGAAACGAACAAATATCGACTAGATAGCATGTGTACAAACTTGTTGTACACGTAATAATTATTAAAGATGAAATTAATAAAATTATTGTAATTATAGATAATCTCATATATATATATATATATTAATAATTAGATAATTATTGTAATTATTAAATATTATTAATATATATATATATATATATCCTTACAGAAACCTAATTAAAGTAGAATCAGATTCTACATATTTAATTGTATTCGGTTAAATATATTGTATATTTAATGAATTCGAATTAAAGTAGAATTAGATTATGCATATTTAATTATATTCAGTTAAATATTGTATATTTAATGAATCTGAATTTAATTAGAATTAGGTTTTTGAATATTATATAAATGCATAAGGTCTAGCAGCAAAAGTATGCTTTTTCGGAAAACCTCTCTAATAGTTAGAGAAGAGAAAATATTGTTCATTTTTGTTTGGGTGGACTGCGTAGAGGTCGGAGTGCTATTATGACGACTCGGATTCGATTTGGTCTATCTTAACTCCCTAAGGATATCAATATACCATATTTATTAAGGTAATATTTTATCTCCAATCACTTTGAATTCGTCCCTTGTACATGGATCACTGGCAGAATTCGCCAGATAATTTTTCCGTTGTGCCATGGGGTGTACCGACGTTTTCCAACAGTAGACTTTAAGTACAATTACTAAACTAGAATTATTTACAACTCTACTTGTAGAACTAATATTTTGATATAATAAATGAAAAAATGTTTAAAACTGATTTAAAAAGAATTCAAAACTATTTCCAAAGTCCAAATAACTTGAAACTATGTTTAGGGATGTTTTCAAAAGGGTTTTACATGTTTTCAAAAGCCACACTGCACAAAACCGTCCATGTGTTTCGATACGGGTATTCCAGTAGCAAAAACATTTCGATACGGGTATCGAAACAGGCCTTTCCTGGATGAGATCTTTGCCTAGCGTTTCAAAACGGGCTATGCCGTTTCGATATGCCTACGTGGCATCGACCACAACGGTCATAAACCCCAACGGCTATTTCCCAACTAACATTTAAATGCAGATCGTTTCGATACGGAGACAGGCATTTCGATACGGGTGTTTCGAAACGGCCAAGGGCATTTCGATACGGGTATTGCATCATGTTGCAACGACTCTTTCTACTTAAAGGGTGTTCGAAACGGGTACTGCATCAGGCTGCAATGGCTCTTTCTACTTAAAGGGTGTTTCGAAATGGGTTCAAGTGTTTCGAAACGGAGAGCTGTAGAAGTGCATTTATGGTGGGAAATAAAGTCCTCAATAGCTCCAAATCAACCCCAACAGCTAGTAACGGCTACAAACTCATCAAGGAGTTTAAAAGGGACCTCTAAGCATCAAGATATGGTTAATGCTTCAATTGTCAATCAACAAATGATCAAAAAGTGTCTTTGTACTTAAATTGTCAATTCTTGTTTAGACAAACACTAGTGAGCCAAAATTGTCAAATTTGCTCAAGTGTTTTAGGTTTTGGGTGAGTGCATTATTGAGCAAACAAATACCTATTAGAGGGATTTAAGTTTGCATTTTTCTTTTCTCTTGTAAAGAGGGCTTGATCAAGGCTTTGGGTAGAAAGCTTGATCGGTGTATAAGGGTTTCCTCCTAAGCCTAGAAAAGGGGACGAATCAATAGTGGATTGATTGGAAATCCTTAGTGGGAAGCTAAGGTAGTGGATGTAGACCTTGGTTAGAAGGTTGAACCACTTTAAAATCATTGTGTCATCTTTGTTTTAGCTTCCACACCACATCCATCCAAAATTCCACCTCTCCACCACTTGGTGAGCAATATCGGTTGAAGGAATCGAGCCTCTAAAAACTTAACACTACTTCTTATTCGGATAAAGTTACACTTTCCCTAAAGCTGGTGAGTATACATTGTATAATCCCAAGTTGAATATAAATTTATCAAACGGAACTTTTGGCAGAGCCTTTGTAAGTATATCTTCTACTTGTTCCTCTGTTGAAACATAGGATAGTGATACAACTCCACTTGTGAGTTTCTTTGTTATGAAGTGTCTATCTATCTCAACATGTTTTGTCCAATCATGTTGTATTAGATTTTTAGAAATCTGGATTGCAGACTGATTGTCACAAAAAATCTCAATTTTTTTATCATGACACATTCCAAGTTCTTCAAGTAGTTTAATTAGCCAAATCCCTTCACACATTCCTAAGGCTAGAGTCATGTACTCAGCTTCAGTACTACTTGAGACCACTGTTTGCTTTTTGCTTTTTCATGTCACCAAGTTACCCCAAATAAAAGTACAGTAACCACTTGTAGACCTTCTATCTATGAGTTCACTAGCCTAACTTGAGTTTGAAAACACCTTTACACTTTTGTCAAGGCTCTTCTTAAAAATCAAACCATGTTCAGATATACCTTTCAAATACCTCAGTATTCTTTTTGCAGCTTCCATGTGTTCATGTCTAGAGTCAGTCATCTACTGACTAATAATATTAATTGGAAATGAGATATATGGTCGAGTTAGCGATAAGTAGATAAACTTTCCTACTAGCCTTTGATATAACCCTTTGTCTGCCTTAGGTCCCAATTCTGCTTTGCTAAATTCCAGACCAACATTCATAAGAGTATCTGCTGGTTTACATCCCATTAACCCAATTTCTTCAAGCAAATCCAGAACATATCGTTTTTTATTAATAACTAGTCCCTTGCCAGATCTAGCCACTTCTATGCCCAAGAAATATCCAAATTTTCTTAGGTATTTAATCTCAAATTCTTTGTTCAGCAGTTTCTTTAGTTGACAAATCTCATCATCATCATCACCTGTTAGGATTATATCATTCACATAAACTATCAAGATAACTCTTTTGTTATTTGAGGTTACCTTGGAGAATAGTGTATGATCAGATAAGGACTTTTTGTAACCTATTTTTAAGATAACTCTGGTAAATCTCTCAAACCAAGCTCTTGGTGACTGTTTCAAGCCATAAAATGATTTGTTGAGCTTGTAAACCTTCTGGCTATTTTCATCATCCTCTAGTCCTGGTGGAATCTGCATATAAACTTCTTCTTTCAACTTTTCATTAAGAAAAGCATTTTTAATGTCAAGTTGATGTAAATTTTAGTCACAATTCACTGCTAAGCTCAATAAAACCCTAACATAATTAAATTTAGTTACTGAAGCAAAAGTCTTCTTATAGTTAACTCCATAGGTATATGTAAAGCCCTTAGCAACTAGCCTTGCTTTGTGCCTCATTATACTGCCATTAGAATTAAATTTAATAGCAAATACTCACTTACAACTAACTGATTTTTTACCTTGAGGAAGATCAGTAATAGTCGAGGTATTGTTCTTATTCTGTGCCTCAACTTCTTCTTCAACTGCCCTTCTCCACTTAAGACACTGTAGAGCTTCTTTAATGACTTTAGGAACTTGTTCTTCATCTAAACAAGATGTAAATGCTTTAAATGATGACATCAACTTCCTATAAGTAGCATACCTCTGAATAAGGTATTTAGTACACTATCTAACTCTTTTTCTCTTAGCAATAGGCACACATTCAAATTCAAGCAAATGAGAAGGAATATCAATTAAGTCATTACCTCTATTTTCTTCACAGACAGCCGAACTCAAGTCCAATTCTCAACAAATACCAGATTGCAAAATGGTCTCAAAAATTTTCCTTCTTTTTTAGTATAAACTTGTAGAAGTTTAGGAGGCTACAATGTTAATTTAGGTAGGTTTTGTGGAGTAACAGGAGTAGACGTTGGTGAAGTAGTATTTGAAGAAGTAGGTGAAGGACTGTGAGTTTCAACAAGAACTTGAGAATCAAGTAATAGTGGATAGCTAGGATGTAAGAAATTTAAGAAAGTAGAAGGAAAAACTTGACTGTGAGTAGGCTGAAAATCAATATAATCTCCCCCTGATTTGCAGCCTTGGAGAAATAAGGATCATAATAAAAAAAGTAAGGTCTAAGGAAGTAAAGAATTTTTGAGTAGGTGGGTGATAACATTTGCAGCCCTTCTTTAGTGAAGAATACCCTACCAAAGCACACTTAAAAGACTTTGGATCGAATTTAGTCCTAGACGGATCTAAATTTTGCCCAAAAATAGTGCACTCAAATACTCTTAAATGAATAATGGAAGACAATGGTTTAAAATGTGAAAAACTTTCTAAGAAAACATCCCTAGGTGTTTGAAAATTCAGAACTTACTAGGTATCCTATTAATAAGGTATGTAGCTGTTAACAAAGCTTCACCCTACAAATACTTTGGTACATGATTTGTAAACATTAAAGCTCTAGTGACTTTCAATAGGTGTCTATTTTTTCTTTATGCAACTCTATTTTGCTGTAAAGTGTCAACATAAGAACTAATTTGGACTATCCCTTTTTCTATGAAGAAATTATCTAAGAACTGTGTAAAAAATTCACCCCATTATCATATTTAAAAATTTGAATTTTGCTTTTGAACTGTGTTTCTACCATGTTATAAAATTTCTGTAAAATAATGGACACTTTTGATTTTTCTCTCAACAAGTAAGCCCAAATAGTTCGACTATGGTCATCAATGAAGGTTACAAACCATTTACTTCCATTAACATTCTTCACCTTAGAAGAACCCCAAATATCACTAGGAATTAAAGAGAAATGATGTCAAAGTTTATAAGAAGAGGGTAAATAATGAGCTCTTATTTGTTTAGCAAGTGGGGGGATATGGCTTTAAAAAAAGATGGTTTTTTATTAATAAAAAAATGAAAACATTTTTGCAAGGTAATGAAAGCAAGGGTGGCCTAACCTAAAATGCCATAACATAAAAATATCAATTTGTCCTAAGGAATTAAAACAATAAGGAGAAGGAATATTTACAGAAGTGTTGTTGCTGGAAAGAACATAAATACCACCTTGCAACCTAGCATTGCCAATCCTCTTCCTCGAAGCTAGTGCCTGTAAAAAATATTTTGTGTTAGTAAAACAGAAAGAACAGTTCTAATCCTTAGAAAGCTTGCTCACATATAGTAGGTTACAATCCAAACTAGGCACAAAAAGAACATCTAGGATTAGGTCATTGTTTATAAGAACAGAACTTGTGCCTTTAATTGATCCGAGGGAACCATTATCTGTTTTAATACAACCCTTTGAGCAAGAATAAGTAAAACTAGAGAATAATTCTTTGTTACCAGTCATGTAGTCAGAAGCACCAGAGTCAACTATCCAAGTAGTTGTAGTGGAAAGAAGAGCAGTTGAGGAGGAATTGTGTTGGGTACCTTCATCCTTTACTAAGGCCAGATTCCCTTCACTACTCCCTTTAAATTTGCTAAATAGTTGTTGCAACTCTAGCATATGTTGTTTAGTGAAACCACTTAGTTGATTAGTTGTGGCTGCATTGGAGTAGGACTCCCTAGGTGCCTTCTGGATTGGAGGTTTTCAATTTGTTGGTTTTCTATGTAGCTTCCAACAGCTTTCTTTCAAGTGTCTTAGTTTCTTGTAGTAGACACGCACCATCTTTTCCCTTCCTTTTTGAGTAGAAGAAGTTTGAGTAATCAAAATAAAGCTTTTGGGAACATTAGTTTCAGGAATCATATATGACCTTTTGCTTTCTTCTCTTCTGTCCTTGGAGAACACTTCCCTAAGAAATGGTAAAGAGATGCAGATAAGGATTTAACAGGATCCCACTCTCTATTTAGCCCATATAAGAACTGAAAAAACCTCTTATGTTTAGTGATTTTTTTTTTGTATAAAGCAGCATCATTGGCAGTCTCTCATTCATTTGCCTCATATAAATCTAGTTGTTGTCATAAGTTTGTTAGAGTAGTGTAAAACTGTGTAACAATCATTCCTTCATGCTTAAAATTAGAGGCCTTGCTTTCAATTTCAAACAGCTTAAAATTGTTGTTGGTGCTAGAGTATTTTCTTTAACAACATTCTAAACTTCACTGGTCGTTTTATAAAGAAGAAATTGAGATTCAACTTCTAGGGACATAGTGTTGAGCAGCCAGGATATGACCCCTCCATTCTCTTGAGCCCACTTTTTAAAATCCTAGTCATCAACAAAGGGATTTTTAATTTTCCCAATAATATACCCTAGAGTTCCTCGGCCAACAAGAAAAGTTTTAACAGGTTGTGACCATTCAAGATAATTATGGCCCACAAATCTGTGATAAGTAACAGTCGAACCTGTTACTTTTGAAAAATCTGCCATACTGACTGTTAAGGTTGAGGAGAATTGCAGCTCACTCGATGTTGATTGAGGTTATTTTTCCATCAAGGGAATTTTGCGATAGGACCGAAATTACTCTAATACCATGTAGAGAAACAGAATTTGTGTATTTTGTATTCTGTTTTATATATTCACATAATACTTAGTTACAGACTCTTTTAAACACTTTTAGAGTAAGAGTTTTAGTAACTTTAGGTGATAAAGGGTACGTTGCTTCAGAAACAACGGTCCTTTGTTTGTAACGGATCTAGGATTGTAGCAAGCATGTTTCTGCAATAACACAATGTTATGGATGTTAGAATGATGTTAAAACAACAAGAACAAAAAAACGAAAACAAAGAAAGAAATGAGAGGAAGGAATTTTCTGGCAATTTTGGAATTCAAATGTTGATGAATGCTTCAAAGGGCTTTCATGGCAGCAAATGAACGACTAAAATGGTAGAAAATGGCGTTGAAGTTGCTGGAAATTAACATGACGTTGAACTCGAAAGAACCCGAACAATATACTGAGCGGACCCGAATCGAATACGTTCTTCGCCAACGGACTTGGATCCTCTAGATAGCGATCTAGGAACCCGAAGTATCAAGGAGGATGACACAATCAAACAAAGTCTGAAAATGCCAAAGAAGTTCAATGAAGAACTGAAATTGAGAGAAAAACTCACAATAATTTTGTTTCATAAAAATTGTCTAACCTTTTACAAGTGATTTTCGTTCATATATATAGAGTACAAGGGAAGTTGGCTGAATTCAAATATGTGGCTGTTAATTAGCCATTTGAAATTAAAAAAAATTTAACTAAATAACCACTAAAGGGGCGGCATGCAATTCTGGCCATATGTTAGAAGTTTGGGCGCCCAAATGGATAAAGCACATGTTATTTGTGCTTTTATTTGAATTTCAAAGAATAAACACATGTTAAATGTGTTTCCTTTGTTCTTATCTTCAAGTTTGCCACACATTTGAGAGAGGAATGGGTTGATTTTCAGCCAAACTTGCACACACATGTGTCAAGGCTGCCACGTGTGCAAGTTACATGCTCATATGCCACCTAGGCTGCCACGCGTGCACTGGTACACTCCTCGACATGTAGGACGCTTTTCAGCTACTTTTGGACTTGTCAGCTGGAGTTGAGCTAGTGGAGCTAAAGTTGAGCTGACTGGAGCTGAAACGAGCTGAATTAAGCTAGCTGGGAGTGAAGTGAGTTGAGTTGAGCTGTCGATACTCCTTTGAGCTGAAGAGATGAGCTACGTACACTCCCGTGAGCTTCATCCGAGCTAAGTTTAAGCCTTTGAGCTGCTGCCCTTTATTGTAACTATATGAAAACAAAAGAAACACACTCAGAGCATTGTAAACTTATTGAAAACATTCAAGCAAGCTACAAAACAATGCACCCTTATTGTTTTAACACACAACAAGCTAACATAGCTTAACATACAATATTATAAGCTGACAAACTTATCTAAAACACACTTAACATAATATATACATAGAAAACACACTGATATAAATAATATAAGTATAAGAAATGTTACACATCAGTATGTAACAAATGAAAAAGCAAACTTCCCTGAAAGTTTGAAGTTGCAACGTTGGGTGGCATAAACGTGCTCACATCATCCCCCCTTCTTTAAAGCGATTTGTCCCCAAATCGACCCTCATTACAAAAGGGAACAATTTCGACTTTCGCTTGGCAGGGAACTTCCTCATCCTTCTTGCTCGGCACATATGCCATCCTCTAGAATCAAGTTCTCTTAAAAAGAACACAAATGGAAATGCCTTCTTTCTTGTACCTTTCCGAATAATGCACAACATATAGTCAGGCAATGCTCGTTGCACATTCGTAATCCTGCAAACAATGACATACAAAGGCAAATCCAAAGAACAACAAGAATTTTGACGATCATCTAGAATCACAACACAAGGTTGTTAAGAATCCAATGGACAACCAAAGAAATCAGTATATAAAAATGAAAAATCAATATTACAATGGAAAGGAACGCCAAACCGTGGTATGGAAGGTTGCTGAATTTCTGGAAAGAATTTAAATGCACTAGACATACCAACATTAGCAAACTTGGGAACTTCACATGGCATCACCTTATTAACCTGCAAGTTAGAAGAAAACGTAGAATCAAATAAAACCTTTGAGTTCACTTCTTCTTTGTCACAGTCATTCTTCTTTTTGCTGGCTTTCCAAGCTGCAGTACTCGCTTTCAAACGAACTTCGTCTTCATATACTTCACTTGGAGTCATAGGTGCCAAAGTTACCTTTTTGCCCTCATGAGTAAAAGAGTATCGATTGGTGTAACAATCGTGCAAAACTCTCTTATCATACTGCCACGGTCTTCCTAACAACAAATGACAAGTATCCATAGAACAAACATCACAAGTTACCTCATCCTTGTATTTACCAATGAAAAATGGTATAACAACTTGTTCAGTAACTTTGATTTCAACACCATCATTCAACCCTTGTAACTTGTACGGATTGGGATGTGTGGTCGTCTTCAGTCCTAACTTGTCAACCATGAGAGTACTAGCAACGTTAGCACAACTTCTACTATCAATAATCACAATACATACCTTGTCGTTCACATTGCATCTCGTATGGAAGAGGTTGTTTCGTTGCGGTTCATCCTGTGATGGTTGATCATTCAGACTTCTCTTGTCAACAAGTGCTTCACCGGTAGCCAATGTCTGTACATTGTCATCATTTATCTCTTCATGGATAGAATGGGAACCACCCCCATCTAATCTATCCAATTGAGAATGTATAGGTTTCAGTGCATTAGCAATCACTTGTTGCATCATCCGTTCTAAGGCTTGCATCTGGAGATTCAATGGTTGTTGTTCACCTGAATTATCATCACAACATGCCATGTTGAAAAACAAAAACAACAAACAAGAACACACAATATATATATGTTAGTGAAATAAAAAAATGGTCCTCACTGCACACTCAACAAAATCTCACAGATCACTCAAAAGAACAGTGCACTCAAAAGATAACACTCAGCGCTCGTGTTTCACTCGGGAGAATGCTCTTGAATGGCTTTTTTTGTCTCCCCTTCTGTTCTCACAACGCTCAAATGCCTTTTGCACTCGTTCTCTCGCAAACAGTTCTTTAAGAAACTAATCTGACCCTTCAAACTTGTTATCTGTGTCAACTCCAAGATATAAATGCACAAATGATAGAACAAAGGTTAAACGGAGTTTAGGGCTGTTTAATTGAACAAAAACAAAGACTGGAAACAAAATAAGAACATGGCTGGAATTAAAGCTTAAAATGAAGTGAAAGAAAGGAAAAACAAAGTACTTACTGCAAAAGAAATGCTTACCACAACCCTATCACCGAACAAACAAAAACATGTTGTTTCAGGTGATTTTGAAGCATTCCACGGTAAACAAAGACATTTTTCATCATTTTTTTGATCCAAACAACAGTATAAGATGTAAACAACATTAATTTGTCGAATCTGATTTTTTTTCGAATATTTTTTGATTTTTTTCCGATTTTTTTACTTTGACTTTTCTGGTCAAACTTTGACTTTGACCTTTTTTTCAGAATTTCGATTTTTTTTACTTTTGTATTATTTTTTGATTTCTTGTAGTGCAGAAAGTGCTATAATCCGACCAAAGCTCTGATTACCATATGATAAAGGGTACGTTGCTTCAGAAACAACGGTCCTTTGTTTGTAACGGATCTAGGATTGTATCAAGCATGTTTCTGCAATAACATAATGTTATGGATGTTAGAATGATGTTAAAACAACAAGAACAAAAAAAAACGAAAATAAAAAAAGAAATGAGAGGAAGGAATTTTCTGGCAATTTCAGAATTCAAATGTTGATGAATGCTTCAAAG
This sequence comes from Hibiscus tridactylites, assembly GCA_958450335.1. Lineage (NCBI taxonomy): Eukaryota > Viridiplantae > Streptophyta > Magnoliopsida > Malvales > Malvaceae > Hibiscus > Hibiscus tridactylites. The sequence continues at coordinate 43,385,186 of OY288274.1, read as the reverse complement.
GGCTTTCATGGCAGCAAATGAACGACTAAAATGGTAGAAAATGGCGTTGAAGTTGCTGGAAATTAACATGACGTTGAACTCGAAAGAACCCGAACAATATACTGAGCGGACCCGAATCAAATACGTTCTTCGCCAACGGACTTGGACCCTCTAGATAGTGATCTAGGAACCCGAAGTATCAAGGAGGATGACACAATCAAACAAAGTCTGAAAATGCCAAAGAAGTTCAATGAAGAACTAAAATTGAGAGAAAAACTCACAATAATTTTGTTTCATAAAAATTGTCTAACCTTTTACAAGTGATTTTCGTTCATATATATAGAGTACAAGAGAAGTTGGCTGAATTCAAATATGTGGCTGTTAATTAGCCATTTGAAATTAAAAAAAATTAACTAAATAACCACTAAAGGGGCGGCATGCAATTCTGGCCATATGTTTGAAGTTTGGGCGCCCAAATGGATAAAGCACATGTTATTTGTGTTTTTATTTGAATTTCAAAGAATAAACACATGTTAAATGTGTTTCCTTTGTTCTTATCTTCTAGTTTGCCGCACATTTGAGAGAGGAATGGGTTGATTTTCGGCCAAACTTGCACACACATGTGTCAAGGCTGCCACGTGTGCAAGTTACATGCTCAGATGCCACCTAGGCTGCCACGCGTGCACTGGTACACTCCTCGACATGTAGGACGCTTTTCAGCTACTTTTGGACTTGTCAGCTGGAGTTGAGCTAGTGGAGCTAAAGTTGAGCTGACTGGAGCTGAAACGAGCTGAATTCAGCTAGCTGGGAGTGAAGTGAGCTGAGTTGAGCTGCCGATACTCCATTGAGCTGAAGAGATGAGCTACGTACACTCCCGTGAGCTTCATCCGATCTAAGTTTAAGCCTTTGAGCTGCTGCCCTTTTATTGTAACTATATGAAAACAAAAGAAACACACTCAGAGCATTGTAAACTTATTGAAAACATTCAAGCAAGCTACAAAACAATGCACCCTTATTGTTTTAACACACAACAAGCTAACATAGCTTAACATACAATATTATAAGTTGACAAACTTATCTAAAACAACTTAACATAATATATACATAGAAAACACACTGATATAAATAATATAAGTATAAGAAATGTTACACATCAGTATGTAACAAATGAAAAAGCAAACTTCCCTGAAAGTTTGAAGTTGCAACGTTGGGTGGCATAAACGTGCTCACATCATTAGGAATTCTAGATACATTTAACTACTAACTCTAATCTCTTAAGTAGTAGACTTTAAGTACAATTATTAAACTAGAATTATTTACAACACTACTTCTTACTCGGATAAACTTACAAATAAAGTCTCAAAATCTCATAACAAATTAAGTACATGGTCTGAAATACATAATTTTCAAATCCATTAATAAAACAAAGTACAAGTAAATAAGGTAAAAGTCATACTTAAAAGTAACATAGTTGTTCTTTATTTGGTCGTCCAAGTACCGATCCAGGAAAGTTTATCAAAAAATATCTGAAAAGGAAAGTTTGAGGGAGTGAGTTAAAGGGTTTAGCGTGTTCCGATAAGTGTAAAGTAAAACATTCTGACAGTTTCAAACATTAGTAAATTATTTCAATAAAGTATATTTTGAAGAGGCGGTAAGATTTTATTTAAACAACTAACTAGCATCTACTCGAACATCAATATGCAGTTCCCAAGAACTGTATCTATAAGAAATTACACAAGACTTATTGGGCGTAGGAATCAACCTAAGGGGATGTCTAAGGTCCATAAGGAAAGCATAGGAACCTACCTAAAGGATTTCCTAGGTCCATAAGAAATTACCAGTTGGATCAGGGCTGAACTTGTAAACTTTATATCATAGCCGAGATAATATACCACAGACAAAATTAAGTTAAAGCAGACAACGATAAGTATAGAACATGAATCGTACATATATATATTATCAATAAAACAGTAACTAAAAATTATATTTTCAAATTAAATACAGAGTCATACTTTCGAAACGGATAAAATAATCGTGTTTACAAATCAAAAAATTTATCTATATTATAAAATCATAGAAAATATTCATGTTCACATGATTATTTCAAATAATAAATCATAATAGTAATATAACACACAAGAAACACACTTAACAAAATTAGGTCGAAAAGTTTATTGAGCACTCGCTTCGTCATTTTCTACAATTGTGCTAGAACCTATGTCATAACATAATAGAGTTACTACGAGATCAAATTTCTAATCTAATTATTCACAAGATTTCAAGACCAAAACTACAAGTTCGCGCAGTTGAGCGGATTGGGAGAAGCTGGGTCAGGCAGACGATCGGTCAGAGAATCATGAATACCTTTCAATAAACAATATTTTAAGTTAGTCTTTAACTCAAATTAAACGCTTTTAAACGAAATAATTAAATACATATGCATGCTCGGATTCAATGTCAGATTCGTAGGCTTTTGGATTAGAATTTCGTGTAATGGACTTCAAAATTAGACTTAGAACGTCGAGAAATAAAAATAAAAGTTTATGAAAAGTCAACGGTCCAATTTGGTCGGACAGAATCAGGTCGAGTCGTGTTTGGCTTGGACCAGTTTAGCAATTGGACTCCAACCCTCGATCGTATGCCGGCCCAATGACCTCTAACAGGCCTTGCTACCGGTTCATAGAGTACTTAGGCCCGGTCTAGTTAAGCCAGACTCAGAGTTGAACCGATTCAGTTCAATAGGTGACGAACATGGCGATCAGAATAGAACGACCGGTAACGTATGCTAGCCACACGCGACTCTATAGGGCTGGAAAACACCAACAATTTACAGAAAATAATAAAAAAATTAAAAGAACAAAAATTTTGAAGTTTACAATAACTTTGGACGGCGAAAATTGACCAACATCAAGACAGAGAATATTCAATACTCTTGATGAAACTTACAAGCGATCTCCACGACGACCGACACAAAGTCTTGGCGAGTGGAGGTCAAGGTTTTGGTCGGAGCGAAGAGGCTACTACAATGGCATCAATGGTGATGGAGATTAGGGGCGGTTCAAAGATTTTGGGGGCCCTGTGCAATTTATTAAAATGAGGCTCTTAATTTATAATCAGTAAGAGATCGTATAAGTTTTTTTCTTCAAAAAATATATTAGTAGAAAATATATTATTATATTATCCTCTTGAGCAACAAAAAATCAACTTATAAACATCTGAAAATCAAACATTCTTACTTAAAAGGTGTCATTCTTTTTTCATGTTTTAAGTTTTAGATAATTGTTATATGTATACACATAATTGTATATATAAATTTATAATTTTTTACAAATATTAATTCAAGTTCTTTATTTTTGGGACCCCTTTCTCTCGGGAACCCTGTGCGGTCGCTCCTATCGCGCCTGTCCAAAACCCCACTGATGGAGATTGACGATGAAGAAAACTAAACGGTTCTCCAACAATTTTAAATAGACGACGACTGAAGATAATAAATTGACAGGTGGAGTTTACTCACGGGGTGACGAGGAGTACAAAGGTACCGTAAGGACAATAACTCATACGGACGATGATTAGTCTCAACTACTCTATTGCATTACTCAATTTGGATCTAACTAAATTCAACCTTTCCAGATCACTCTAGCTTAAGTATTACCAAACATTTTCTAATGCCATAGCAATGTAGATAATTAAATCATTAGGTAAAGTAGCAAACTAAAGCGTAGCATGGTAAACATTCAACAAAAGTTAAAAGATTCATCAATATTAATACATAAGTTGTATAGTTTACATAATTTTTTTACTTTAGAACTTAGTGTATAAGGTTTAGGATTCACAATTTTAGGGTTTAAAGTTTCAGATTTTATGGTTCAAATAGATAAAGTTGGTTTACATAGCTTATATATCAAAAAATCATTATTTTTTAAATAAACATCAGTATTTTTTAATAATGTAAAGATGATTACAAAATAATATCGGTTCAAATGATTATTTTCCTTTGTTTCTTATTCATTGACAAATTTTTTTAACATGCGAGGTATTTTTATTAGTCGAAACTTTGTCAGTTTTTCTTTTTAATGAAGGACTAAACGTTTAACATTAGACGTTAAGTCATATAAAAAAATATATAAAACTAAAAAATAAGAAAAATGTTATACTTTAAAGACTAAATCGTAGATTAAACCTAATATATTTTATTGAATTGATAGTGTAAAAATAAATATCTAAACTACATAAGTAAAGATTGCGTCAGACTTAAGAAATAAAGATGGAAATTTTATGACCTTTTCAGTATAATAAAAAAATTAACTTACTTCTTTTTTTATTGTATTTTTTATAGTTTTTTTTATTCTTTATTTTTTTCTCAACTCTAAACATTTCTATTCAAAATTTGTAATTATATTGACAACAGCGTATTGATCGTAGATAAATAGATCTATTTATTCCCGCCCAAAAATTTAGCACTTCACTTCATTCAAATATTGGGTTCTTTTTATAGAATTTGTTGTGATATAATAAGTTTTTTTTCTCTACTTATGCCTACATTTAAAATTAAATTTAGAGGTAGGACTTAAAATTTAATTTTTTAGTGTTAAAGCATATATATATATATATATGAGTTCCGAAAGGAGGAGAGGATTTTTATCCCAGGCATAATCTTAATGCAGTTGTATTTGTAGGATTCTTCTAATACTGAACCGAATGCCCAACATTTATTACGGTTCACTCGGCAAACCCCAAATCTTCAAACGTACTTTAGAGCTCATGGTCTATGGAGTTGGACTCAGCCTTTTTTTCTAAGAACAAAGCGGACGACCCGACCCGATTAAGTTAGCGGGTAATTTTGGCGACAAAAATATCATCCGGGCCTCCATACGGCTTTATCGCCAAGAGCTACTGCGAACAAGCAAATCCAAGCTTCTTTTTTCTTCCTTCACCACATGAACCATAGATTTCTCCTTCACTAAGGTTAAGAAATGATGGCGGTTCGCGCCGTCAACGGTGGATTTGTGTTTCGTTCCGCCGCATCATCTCCTCTATTGACGTTTTGCTGCCGTTTCCGCCCATTCAACTCCTTACCGTTTCGCCGAAACTCTGAGCTAGGGCTTCGGTTTCCTGTATTTTGTTGCGGTAATCAGTTTCTAGGATATGGCGGTGGTCTTTCGCATTCGGTTCATAGTCTCGTTGATTGCGTCATGGAAGAGCTAACAGCTTGGCGCAGTCGCAGAAGAGTTCGCGCCAGTGTCAAGTAAAGTTTGAATTCGGGTTTCTTATTTTCTTTTTCTTGGTGAAAATTTGTATTTAACTAAAATTGAACTAGTAATTAGAACGCGATGAACATATTTATGTTTAACCGTTTCATAACAAAAAAAAAGGAATGTAAAATGATACAGAGTCTACCTGTATTGTGTTTATATACTGAATCCCAAAAGTAATTTAAGAAATGTAAAATTTTGGCGGCAAGTTACTTGATTTTTGTTACTTACATGATTTGGGAGATATTTAACATCATTTCTGCTACTTAATCAAGATGGATTTAAAATATTACTTTCATGTTTGATTTAGAGTAATTGTTTGAACTTGAGTGTGGCAATTAATTTTATTATCAAATTCAGGCTAACAAGTAGCGGCGAGCTTCTTGAAGATAAGCTTGTCAACCGAGAATTAGACAAGGGATTCCTTCTGGAGTTTAAGAAGGATACGGATAAGGTATTGCTCGGAGTTGCTCAGAAACCTGATGGAAAGAAGAATTGGATGGTGTGCGATCAGGTTCTTGTAGAAACAACTCATGCGGCATGTTGAATAGGTTGCTAGGTGTTAGAATTCGTGTTTGTTACGCCAGATGTTTAGAGTTTTCAGATTGTTTGAGTTAATGTTACATTTTGTTTTTCTTGTTATACAGAATGGTGTCACATCATCCATCAAACCACAACAAATTACATATATTGTTCCAGGTGTAGAAAATTTTGATCAGACTGAGATCTCAAGATTTCTCCAAAAAGCTCACGAAAACTTGGTTTGTTCAACTTGCCCTTTTGATGACAAACAGAAAATTTGTTGAGGTGTTCTTTTGTGGTTTACTTTGTCACAAAATATTTTGGTGTAGGACCCAACATTACTGGAGATTGCTTGGGTTGAGCTTCTTGAAAAGAATGTGTCAGTGACGGCAGAAGAATTAGCCGAGGTACCATATTTTCATTTGAATTGTGGACCTGTTTGCTTGTCCATTTGGTAATGTTATGTTACTGTGCAGATGATTTTTGGCAGTTCAGAGCCTCTTGAGAGCTACTGTGCCCATCTTTTGCTATCAAGTGATGAAGTATACTTCACTGTGCTGGCAACAAAAGGTTCTCGTACCATTTATGAGCCTCGACCGACAGGACAAGTATATGCACAATAAATGTTGGTTTAATGGTTGATTAAGTATTGTAGACTGCTCTTTTGACACAACTAAAAAATGTGGTCAAAGAGCTTCTATATACAAGTTGGATTAGTCAGACAGAGTGATTTTTGCACCTTAACCCATTCCTTTTATTTATTATCATATCTAGGTGGAAGACCTTTTACACAAGAAACTTGCCAAGGAGGCTGCTGAGAAAGAACTTCGGGACTTCGTGCAATTACTTATGTCTGCTAAAGCAAAGCCTGCACTTACTAAACCTGCCAAATCTTCCTGGATGGTGGATGAGAAAACCCGATACAAAATTGGATCTCTTGAAGCGTATACGATTGATGCTTGCAACAGTGATGAGCAAAGGAAAACTGCTGGAATGGTAGTTTGTCTGACTTTATTGAGTTCTTCCAAATTTGATCTCATAATGCTATGATACACGTCGTTTAGAGTCAATGAAAATGGTGTCATTTTATGTTTTGTTTCTTTAGTTAAATGCCGTCGTTTTAAGTCTGCCGTTTATGTTAATATTTTAATTACTGCGCTGTCGTTTTGGTGTTCATAGTGCTCTGTCGTTTTGGTCTTATTGATGCGTCATCGTTTTGCAAATTGAGGCTAAAAACCCTGAATTGACTAGGGTTGGAATCATTGAATGAATGAATGGAAACTTTCTGAACTGTTCTTCCTCTTTCTCTGCGGTCTGCCTCCCTCGATCTCTTCTTTCTATCCGCTTTCTATTAATTTCTGTTTTAGTTCTTATCATGTTACGGTTGCCTTTGTAGGAAAGAAAAGAAACCGATGGCGCAAAAAATAGAAAGAAGCCAAATAAGTATATTTAATTAATATTCTTAATTAGACTAATTTATTGTAGAATTATCTTAATACAATAAAAGCCTTTAATTTTAGTTTCCTATTATGAAGAATGAACCCTATATAACCTCTATTTAAGGGGGATGAATCTGAGTAATAAAACTTTTGAAGTCTCTCTTTCTTTGTTAGGAGCTCACCTCGACAAGTTCTAAGGTTAGGAGCTCCCCTCAACGAATTATATATATATACATGTGTGTGTGTGTGTGTGTGTGTGTGTAAATTAATCTTAGGTTCTTCACATGGTAGAAATTGCAAGAACAGGAAGGCTCCCTTAATCGAAGCTGACTTTTTGTGAATCGTCCGGGGACTTGATCTAGACCTGTGACCTTAACACAATCTATATTGTAATAATAGTGGGCTAATCAAGACAATCTCGTTACCATAAGATCATAGGTTTTAGTTTGAAGGGGGGAAATGATGAATTTTTTTTCACTTCTTTATTCTGTTTGCATTTGTATAAATAACATGGTTAATTTCCCATTCTCTTATTCTCGTCAGATTCTGAAGGCAATGGGACTTACAAAAACAGCATCCTCTGCACGAAACGTCCTCATAAACATTGGTTATTTTCCTGTGCATGTCAATCTGGATCTGTTAAAGTTAAACATTCGTACAAACCATTCTGATGAGATTATAGCTGCTGCTGAAAGTAGTCTGTCTGAGTCACCCGACTCAGATGAGGTAATCTGGCTTCCATCTCTATTGAAAGGTTCCATTTTTATTTTACTAGAAAAGTATTAAGCTTGTGATATCTGCAAGTCAAAAATCAGCTCTTTGGTCTTCAAAAACGTTTCTTCTACATATCTCTGAACGAGTCTCTACAATGATAAATGTGAACCAATGAAGAATTTTATAATGGTTATCATTTTATCTTGTGTTCACTTAGGTTTCTTTGTTTTTAGATGAACAGAGAGGACCTTACTCACTTGAAGGTTTATGCTATTGATGTTGATGAGGCTGATGAGGTAGTTGCCACCACTTTCTTGACATGAATTTTATTTCCTTTTTATGTCAATTCCCCCCCCCCCCCCCCCCCTGAAATTGCTTATTTTTGTAGCTTGATGATGCCTTAAGTGCAACAAAGTTGCAAGATGGCCGCATGAAAATATGGATACATGTTGCAGACCCAACTAGATATGTTGAACCTGGGAGCATAGTAGACAGGTATTTTTTTTTTTTTGAAATTGTGTAGATTAGAATACTTTTCTTTGATCGTTTTTTATACTTAACTATGTTTAGGGAAGCATTGAAAAGAGGAACCTCTGTTTTCTTGCCAACTGGAACTTATCCTATGTTTCCTGAGAAACTTGCCATGGAGGGGATGAGTTTGAAACAAGGGGAACTTTGCAAAGCTGTCAGTGTTTCTGTTATCCTTCACCCTGATGGCAGGTAAAGTGTCAATTTATTATTTTGCTTCTTTTCAGAGTACGGAGATTTTGCAATCTCTATGTTTATGCTTAGATTAAATTGGAGGGTGGTGGGACTGCATGTTAAGCTCTATAAGCCATAAGGTTGACTCAGAAATGTGATTTGGGGTAAGTATTTTAATCTTTACAAGGAGTCTAGAGCAGTATGTTTATGTTAGGCTCTATGAATGAGCCATAAGACCGAGTCAGTACTGTGATGCTATTGCAATCTTTCCACGGAGTCCGGAGGTCTAGTAAGTTTTTTTTTTTTTTGTGCTTCCATAGGACTTCGAGTTGAGTTGTATATTTATTTGCGAGTAAACTTATAACTTATTCCACTATTCATAATTATTGTTGCCATAACTGCATCTTTATGGAACTGAAAATAATGATACTTATTGTCGTTTCTTTTCTGGTCTCTATTTGTGTCTACTTGCGTGCATGTTCTTTGATTGCTTGCATTTTGGACACAAAAAACTGTTTCAGTTTTTATATTTGGCTTCGTTAGATGTTAGTTTATAATTTTATTAATGAAGACCATCTGACATGTCTGTGGTACTAAAGCATTGCAGAGTATTCAGTTCAAAACTCAATCATTAAACCAACTTATATGCTGACCTATGAGAGTGCAACTGAACTGCTTCATTTGAACCTAGAAGAGGAGGCTGAACTGAAAATTCTATCTGAAGCAGCTGCTCTAAGGTTAAAATGGCGTCGCCAGCAGGTCGGGCTGTACTTCATTATCATTTTAATTGCCTTGGGTTTATTTTGTTCTGTGTAAGACAGGCTTGTTCTGAATTTACATCCCCTAATACTCCTTTGGCATTCTTATTTTGCAGGGTGCAATTGATACTTCCACCCTAGAAGCCCGCATCAAAGTGGTTAACCCAGAGGACCCTGAACCATCAATTAATCTTTACGTTGAAAACCAGGCAGACCCTGCAATGCGGCTTGTTTCTGAGATGATGATACTCTGTGGAGAAGTTGTAGCCACATTTGGATCTTGCAATAAAATTCCTTTACCCTATAGAGGACAGCCACAGTCGAATATTGATGTATCTGCATATTCACATCTTCCTGAAGGGCCAGTTCGAAGCTCTGCCGTTGTTAGAATAATGCGTGCAGCTGAAATTGATTTCAGGAAGCCTATTCGTCATGGGATTCTTGGGATTCCTGGTTATGTTCAGTTTACATCACCCATCCGTAGATATTTGGATCTCCTTGCTCATTATCAGGTCTTTTCTCTAGTCTTCCTGATATAAATCAATATTAAGAATGTTTCTTGTGGCGGCTTCTATCAAGCTAATATTGTCATCCTACTTGACTTTTACATTGTGGGTGTGTTTGTCATCATTCTTATTGTTATCATCATTGTATTACAAGTCTAGATGTCTTGATACCAATTTTGACATTGTGAAGAAGAAGGATACTATATCTTGTTTGAAAATGCCTGTAACGTTTTCATATTTCTGTGTAGGTGAAGGCATTTCTTAGAGGTGAATCTCCACCTTTTTCGGCTGGTCAGCTAGAAGGGATGGCGTCAATGGTAAATATGCAGGTTAGAACAGTAAGGACGCTTTCGACCAGCAGTCTCCGATATTGGATAATAGAGTATCTGAGAAGGCAACCAAGGGAGAAGAAATATCGTGCACTGATCCTTCGATTCATCAAGGACAGGATTGCAGCCTTGTTTCTAGTCGAGGCAGGGATATTTAGTAGTCATATAGCCATCATTTCATATAAGAAACCAACTAATACGACAGATTTGGATTGCATTAATATTGACATTTTGAGTGGTTGCAGGTGGGATTTCAGGCATCTGCATGGGTGTCTATTGGATGTCAGGTAGGAGATGAAGTAGAAGTTCAAGTCGAAGAAGCACATCCTCGTGACGATTTCCTTTCCCTCAAGGAGGTTATTAGAACTGGAAGTGGTTGATTCTTTAGAAGAAACTCATGGGTTATCTCTGTAGACACAGTTTTGTCATTTATGAATACATGTCCTACCGAAACAGAATTCACAACTTTCTATTCAGTAGTTTTCTATTATCAATATACATGCTGTTTGTAAAACAGTAAGCAGTTTTTAACTGATGGAAACAAATGTCATCATGTTTCTGGTAATTTACATGAACTGACTATATTCTGTTTAGTTTGCAGCTGATTCTTCTTCCTTTTTTTTTGACAGAACAGGCAAATCACCTTCCAAAAGGATAATTCGAGCATGATTTGGTGACTGTAAGTGTGAATTTAACAAACATGCCAAAAAAAACAAAAAAAACCCAGAGGTAATAGTTAGGTTAGGAATTTTGAAAGTGGGGTAATATTCGCATCCAACGGTCAGTCAGTCATTTGAGGGGTTTTACTTTCATCAACAAACATGGTTGTTGATAATGTTTCACCCATTGGTTTTGCAACTCAACTCTCAACTTGGCCCACGTGAGAGTGACTAACAAACACTGCCCACCAAATACAAATTGTTGTTCTGAGGCCTACTTTATTATTTCTTAAATGTATTTTATATTATATTTTTTTAATACACAGAAATACAACCCTTCCTATTAAAATATAAGTTTTAAATTTTAAATTCGTAATTTAAAACCTTAACTTCTAAAGTTTAAGTCCTAAATTCTAGATTTGACAGGTTTGTGAATCAAAGTTTTTCTCAAATATTTTTATATTCAAAATACTTTTCGATGTCAAATTATCTTAATACTTCTCCCCACTATTTTCGTTTTTTTAAAGTAATTTTCAATTACAACAAGGGAGAACTAAACCTAAAATATACTTCATGCAACATCTGGAAATTTGAATTCTAAAACTAGAATTTAGATTCGGATTTCAAAATGTGTAAATTAAATAATACACATGCAAATGCAAATGCAGCACTCATGATTATTTTTTAAATGAAGATGCATGTTTAGTAGTCGAATGAATTTACTAGTATGATAAATTCATACTAATTTATCGATGATTGGATGTATTTTATTTTTACATCTAACTTTTTGTTTTGTTTTCAAATTTATGTTCTCACCCATAAGCTAACAACTTTTGGTTTTTCTAGTTAGGTTAGTTAAGTCGTGGTGGTTAGAGTTGATCGTCAGATGAGTTGCGAGTAGGTGCATATAGTGGTACAACTGGGTAATACATTCATGAGCATTAAAACCTTAGTTAGGGTAGAATGAATTTTAATGTTCCAATTTCTAAGCAACAAGTAGCAGGACAAGAATTTCCTTACAACATGATTCAATTCAATCAAAACAACATAACCCGTTTCTATTTTCAAAGAAAATGTTTTAAGAGAAATTTGTGTCTACTTCAAACCCTAATTGCTAAAATATTGATTGAATCCAAATGTCACAATCAACTGAAAACCTGTCTTATTGTCCTCTCCTGCTGAAATGCATGTTCATAAATTTACATAAATTGACCTACATAATTTACAAAAGAAAAGCCACTTGTCATAAAATAGTGCACAACCATATATCCATACGTTGAAAGCAAAAACAATTATTATTATTATTATTATTATTATTATTATTATTATCAAATGAAATAGGGGACCATAATGGCCGAGAGGTTCTAGAAGGGGTAGTCACACTTTTTTAAAATTTTAAACCACCATATAGTTTATGTATTTTTTTAATATATTTTTTTGTATTTTCTATCGATAATCTAAGTTCGCACCCCTTGACTGAACTATGTAAGTTCCGATGAGAGGCATCATTGATTCATTTCATGATGAATGCAGAATGCAGGAAAAGAAGATTTCTAATATGTTGCCTACAAAAGGGTCATCTCAAATCCTTGTATAGCTACAAGACAAGTGTATGGGGATAATGTTGAGAAAAATCGGCCACACAAACAACACAATTGTTCATTCCCATAGCTTCCATTCTGGAAACATCCCAGAATCCAAGTAACATGAAGCCAGCCAGCTCCAGTGAGAAAGCTACATGAATGGTCAAGAAAATTATGCTTTCTCTATTTGGTTTTCTGGGTTGTGTACAAATACAATCCAGATTTGCCTCTAAATATGAGATTTCTCAATTTGATCCATGTAATTAAACTGGTTTATGTTGCATTATGGGGGGAACCTTCATGAACTTCAAGACTCAAATCTTGGTGGTCCAACCCTATTGAATTTGTAGTGGCTACAGCATTAAATGTGATGTTTGAATGCAGTTGAATCTGATGGAAACTGATCCTATAGGCACGTATAATGTGATTAGGGTGGTAAATGTGAAACAAAGGTTATGTTGAACCAACGAGTGGTCTCAATGAAAGAGAGGATAATGTTTATTTAAGGAGATTCAAGTTCAATCAGTTTTGTCTACAATGTGTGTCTTATTAAAGAGGTAAGAAAAAATTTGAACAGTTATTATCTTGTAATCACCCTAAGACTATTAAAAATACAAAGTTATGTCATTTTTAAGATTCATTTTTAGGTATTTGAAATCTCTTTTGAATTCTAAATTCATTAGTGTGGGGAGGATTTAGTTTAAGAGTTATTATTCTATACACTGGCAGTGAAAAAAACACTCCACCTGCATTTTTAATTTTACTTTAGAAATTGTATTCTAACTCTGTAACTCTAAAATCCTATCATAAACACTAATCTATAAATCATAAACTCTAAATTCTAACTATAAACACTAAGTTCAAAATCTTAAAACCTAAACTAAACCTTAAATCAGACCCGCATGTAAAAAACAATTTTCTCCACCGCATGAAATACTTTTCCTTAGTTTTTTGTTGTTGTTGTTGTTGATAAATTTAAATCCTATTCCTACCTAAAGGAGAGGGGTATGGGAAACTCTAGGAAAGAAATAGGAAGCTCCTAGTTAGATAGGAAGGAAAATAAATAAATAGTTTAGCCAACTAACTAAACATACTCGTTATCGGACCGTAAAATGGAAGAGAACCATTATAGGTATATGAAAAATAAAAAACAAAGATGCACATGAATGTAGAGATCTGAAAATGTGATGGGTGATTGATAGGTGAGGTTAGAAACAAGTGTAATGAATGAGTTGGGATGGTGAAGATTTGTCCCCTCACCATCCACACCTGATAAGGTTGAATTGAACCCCCACCCCACCATTTGTGTTGTGTCAGCCACCCCCATGCACCTTTGCTCCTCCTCCTCTTCACACTTCTATCTCAATCTCTATCTCTTTTTCTGCCATGTGCTCATGTTTCTATTCTCATGAAACCAGTCAACATTTTCAACGAAAATGGAATGTAAAGAGCAAAACTTGATTTCAAATAACTTGAAGTTTATAAATCCACTTGAATATATGGTTGGAGTTAGGTAGTTTAGCTTGGATTTGAAATATATGTGTGAAAATATTCCGATAACTCAAATAATTTAAACAATTAATTGAATTCAATCATTTTTTGCACAGTTTTCATCGAGTCAACAATCGAAAGGTTATTCGTTGTTCGTTCAAACTTGTTTTGCTATAAAGTAGAATTCGTAGATGCTGATTTTAAACAATATTATAACTTTTAAGTATTTTATTAAAAAAAAGAAAATATCCAAACTACATTAAGGTTTTATAATCATAAACCCTTAAATTATACAACATATAAGGACCATACAATGAAAATGTTAAAAATTCAATTAAAAAATTCGAACAAAAGATAGGTACGAACAAATTTGACTACATTGGCAAACGAACCTCAAAAGGGGATCAAACTACTAAAAGACCTCTGACAACCGCAAATCAGAGCCGAACGTCGTGAGAAAATCATCTACAAACGCAAAAAATTAAAAAAATAAAGAAACGGCCAATTAACCGTCAATAAAAAAACGTGTCAAAATACAGAGAAAGACGTGTCACAAGACAGCGTAAAATGTATCACAAAAATAAAGTTGTTTTAATAAAAAATAGATGTAAAGGAAAACATGATATAATACAATAACTACTAGCAAAAGAAAATCGAAAGATTATCATGGTCGACAACAAACATTAAAATTGATGCCATCACCGACCAAACAAAGTAAAAAAATAAAGTGACTAAAGAGAATTAAAAAAAACTAACGACGGTAGAAGTTAAATTCTCTATAACAGAGTATAAGTAGTATTACTTCTTATCTATAACCTAAACAAAAGTCCTATAGTTTCTATGAAATTTTTGAATTTTATCTTATTCCGCCTTAAAATAAGTTGTTGATAGTTAAAGGTGTATTTGATTTACGAAATATAAAATTATATTTAAAAATAGAAATATTATAGCATATAAAATTACTCAATATAGATCTCGATTTAAATATTTTATATGACAATATACATTGATTCAATAAAGTAATATTAGGTTTTTCTCTCATCCTGCGCAGCGGCTTCATCTCTTTTCATTGTTTTAATTAGTCGGCGGCGGCACTAGCTTTGGTACTGGTCACCGACCGCCGTTAGTCTTCTTTTATGTACCCCTCTTTTATTTTTGTATTTTCGTTAGGGTTTTTCTAGTTTTTATATTAGAATCTTGTTGTCTTGGTTTTCTTTTTGCACATGTTGTTGCGCTTGTTTTCTCTGCCTTTGTGGCATGCTTTTCCTCGGGTTTGTGGCACGCCTCTGCATTGTGGCACGTTTTTCGCCTACCTTTGCGGTAGATTTACGTTCGTGTAGATTTTCTCACGACGCTCAGTTTTTATGTGCAATTGTCGGTGGTCGTTCAGTAGTTTTATCTCATCTTGTGGTTGTTTGCCAATGCGTTCAGATCTATTCAGCGAAGTAGCTGTTGGTTTTGCACGCCACTCCTCCATCACTTATCAAGCGTCTAGGTGATTCACTTTATCTCTTGTGTGTTGAAAACTCCCATGACCTTTTCCATTCAATTGAGTCTATGCTTATCCATCTGAGCAACGGTGAGAACATCTTTTACTGGCATGACTGAGTTTTCCCTCTTTCAGGAAGGAGAGTCCTTTCATCTTTTTTCTCTTTTCTCTTTTCAATTTTTTATTTCTTTTTTGTTCGTTAAGTGTTTTTTTCATGTTTGAATCTCTTTGTTTGGCTCTCTTTCTAAGTAATAAAATTTACCCGGTATTATCTTAAAAATTACTCTTTTAGGACAATAGCATTTTTTCTTGACCTCACAGTTGAAAATAGAGTTCCTACATTTGATGATTCAGAAAATGTTCAAAGAATTGCAAAAATTCTACATCCCTTTTTTTATCTTACATTGAAAGTGTCCAGATCATTGCATGTCACCTCTAATTTCTTTTAGGAAACATTGATAGAGGTACATTGGTTACTTGATGAATGGGGTGATGCTATAAATATGAATTTTCTAGTTTACTTGGCATTTATCTTAGATCTGCGACATAAGATGGTCTTGTGAACTTTGGGGTACACTTGCTTTTCCCTAATGTTGCTAGTGAGGTTATGAAGATGATTGAAAGAAATTTACATTGTTTGTTTGATGAATACTTTTCTATTGCCGGGAAAGCTAATGTCCACGAAGCTCAATAAAGTATTCTGACGAAATTTTTCATGTCTACGGGATTGCATCAATCAAAGAAAAGTTTGGTCGTGCAACAATGTCTTTTGAAGAAGCAACGAGTTAGTTTCAAAAATAAATCTGAGTTGGATAAAAATTTGACTGAGGAGGAAGAAGAAAACAACTCAGCTTCATTTGATTTGTTATTGTGGTGGAAAGTGAATAATCCACGATACCATTTACTTGCACAAATGGCTCGAGATGTTTTCTCTATTCCAATCTTGACAATTGCCTCAGAAAGTACATTTAGCACGGGTGGACGTGTTCTAGATGGTTTTCGAAGTTCATTAACTCCGACTATGGTTGAAGCTTTGATTTGCACTCATGATTGGCTTAAAAATCTAAGGATTCCATCAATCTTGACGAGTATGTTGCGGAACTTTAAGACATGTGATAAGTGCCCAAAAGTCTTATATTTTAACCCTTTATCATGGCAATTATAAATCAACCTACACTCATTTGAGCTGCATTATGGCCTTTCATGCATAGATTTCATCATTTATGCCTTTGAACCTTATATTCTATTTATTCTATGAAAAAAGTACTATTTAATGCATGATTGGTATTCTTGCAGGATGACCACTGCTAGAGCGGGATGATGTCGCCATAGCTCAGAAAGTAGGAGGGAAGATGAGGCCGAAGTAGCAGACAACAGATCCTGATCGAGCCAAGCCACATGACAACTTCTACTAAGGGAAGCTGAGGAAGCCTTGCTGAGCAGAGCAGACTGATGCCGAGGCAGCATTTTGCCAGAGGGAAAAATGAGCAAAGTGGTAGACGACTTCTAGAGCTTTTAACGTTGGATTTTTTTACACATTTTGTGTGGCAACTTGAGCTCGAGAAGATGAGGAAAACATGGAAGGAAGTATAAAGTTGGATCTTGGAAAAAAGTGTATATTGTAATAAATTAAAGAGATTTACTTCTTTAATAAAGTCTAGTCCAAGTCCAACTTAACTTCCTCTCCAAGAAGGATTTGTGCCTACACCTTCCCCTATATAAAGGCTTGTCGTCATGAAGAGAAGGGAGAGGACATTGGATCGAAGAGAGAGACAAAGATTGAGCTTAGGATTAGTTTCATTATGTTCTAAATTTCTTAGGGTTAGGATTAGTTTGTTTAGTAGTTGTGTAAAAGCTCGTTGTACTTAGTTTTTGTTCTTAATGCAATAAAAGTTAAGGTTTGCTTATTCTGGCTTTAATTATTTTCACATTCTACTCGGGAGAGGGTTTGTGAGATCATCCATTTGTTCAATATCGGGAGAGTTGAGCTCACAAAATGAATAAGTACAGTTTTCGCCACACGTGGTGTTAACTAACTCGACCTAGAGATAGGTTAGAGTTTTAGCGGCTAAAAGAAGTGTATAAACAATTGGTGTTTGTCTTTTGATTCACGCTGGGAGGTATCATCAGAGTTCAGTCATCAACCAGCGTTCTGTGCTTAGGGGTAAGGCAGAACCACCCAAGGACGTTTTGTCGAGCCTTAACTGCATATGCCCATGAGCAAGAGATTATCGCGACAGGGATTCAGCCATTGCGGCCGCGACAGAGATTTAGGTCACTGCAACCGCAGTAGTGCGTTGCTGCATTCAATAATATAAACAAAAGTCAAGAGGATTCCACACTACGACACATTCTAATTCGGCCCATCTTCTTATCTTGATTACTTCTTTATTTTATTTACTAGATTTTCTTAGTTTAGTTATTTTTAGATTATATCAAATCACCCAATTAACTTGTGTTTTTACTTTATTTATTTTGTAGTGCGAGGGAGTAGAATCGAAGGTTGAGTACCAATCCATATGGAGACGATACTCATATACTTATCCCTATATTACTTGCGTCGTGTATAATGCATAATTGTAAAGCACTATTACATGCAACAAGTTTTTGGCACCGTTATCGGGGATTGGCAACTTTTGTTTTTATTTTCTTGCACTCTTTTTTATTTAGTTTATTTATTTTACTACTAATAAAATTTGGTTTTGCTTCAGTGCATGACCAGAGTTAACCCAGGAAGCCCATTGTGAGATCCAGATCCAGAAATCGAACGTATTTATCAAAGCCTTAGACGGGAGAACGAAGCCGTAATGCATCAACCTGAGGACCAACCCCGAGGTCGCGGCCGTGGCATCAACCAAGTGGCCTCGGCACACAATGTCATAGGGCAGCACCCTACTGATGGGCATCCACTTGTTGATGAACAGTAGATCCCGGCAGGAGATGGAGCAAATCTGCGAGCTCCATTCGTACCAGTTTGACACCTAACAGTCCGAGACTACCTTGAAGAGGACCTGAACATACTAAACCCTGGAGTTGTTACTCTATAGATTGAGGCCGCCCACTTTGAGCTGAAGCCCGTGATGTTTAACATGATCAACACTATGGGGCAATTTGGCGGCTCTGCAACTGAAGATGCCAGACAGCACCTCAAGTCCTTTCTCCAGATCTGTAACTCATTTAAAATTCAGGGAGTACATAAGGATATTCTGAGATTGAAGCTATTTCCCTATTCACTGAGGGATAGGGCAAAAACTTGGCTCAATAGTATCCCAACAGGATCAATTGGATCCTAGAGTTATCTTTGTCGTGATTTCTTAGCTCATTTTAATCCTACAAATTTAACTGAAAAATTACGAATGACATCACTTCTTTTCGACAGGCTAATGACGAGTCCATACATGAGGCTTGGGAGCGATATCGAGAACTATTACACAAATGCCCCTTGCACGGATTCCCTGTATGGGAGCAGGTAACCATGTTTTACAATGCGGTTAACACCGCAACTAGGATGATGCTTGATACTTCGGCAAACGTCATACTCTTAGACAAGGAACCATAGGAAGCCATGGAGATTTTAAACAGGACAGCCAAGAATGATTATCAGTTCCCCACGGCCAGAAGGGGAGGAGTCCGTTGTCAACCCACAGTAAATGAAATAGGGTCCTCAGACTCAATTTTATCCCAAACTGCCACCTTGACAAAGCTGGTTCTGAACTTGCAGTCACAAAACAATCAACAGGAAGTCAAGGTAATGGAATTATTCTGCGAAAACTGTGAAGGTAACCATGCTTTTTCTGAATGCACGCAGAACCCAGAGCCAAGCTACTATGCTGGAAACTTCAACCGCAACAATTAGTTGTCCAACAATTACAATCCAACATGGAAAAAGCACCCCAACTTCTCCTGGAGCAACCCTAACAATACCCTCAACCCGCAAAATCAGAATGCTCCAGCCCCAGGATTCCAACAACCTATGTCGTCGCAGCAGCACATGCCGTCGCAATAGCCGATGCAGTCTAGTTCTTTAGAAAACACTCATCATGATTTTATGAATCAAACTAGTGCACATATGACCAACATTGACAAATTCATAAAAAAGACTGAAACTTTTATGGACAGGACAGAAATGCGGCTGCAGAACAACGAAGCAACGTTGAAATCCTTGGAAACCCAAGTGGGGCAGATTGCTCAGATCCTGAACACCAGGCCAGTTGGAGGATTCTCTACCGACACTGAAGCCGCTAAGGGAACATCATACGAGCAGTACAAGGCTGTAACCACTAGGAGTGGTATTCAACTACAGTGGCCGTAGAGCAAGCAGACAGAACCTGAGAAACCAGACAAGACAACTGCCACAACACCGACCAAAGACAATGGGGATACAGCAGCAACCACAAATAATGTTGTGCCGGAGGAACCTGTGGCAACACCTG
This sequence comes from Hibiscus tridactylites, assembly GCA_958450335.1. Taxonomy (NCBI): domain Eukaryota; kingdom Viridiplantae; phylum Streptophyta; class Magnoliopsida; order Malvales; family Malvaceae; genus Hibiscus; species Hibiscus tridactylites. The sequence goes on along the minus strand of OY288274.1, from coordinate 43,365,330 downwards.
GGACAGAACCAAGAATCAGCACACCAGCTCCATTATTCCCACAAAGGTAGAAGCAACAAAAGCAGGAGTACCAGTTTAAGAAGTTCCTGGACATCCTCAAATATGTAGACATTAATATATCTTTGGTGGAAGCAATCAAGAAGATTCCAAACTATGTCAAGTTCCTCAAGGACATAATGTCAAAACGCAAAAGGATTAGGGATTTTGAAACAGTGATCGTCACTGAGGAGTGCATGGCCGCATTACACAATCGAGCTCCACCCAAGCTCAAGGATCCTGGAAGCTTTCTCATACCATGCGCGATCAAGAACACATATGAGGGGAGAGCGCTATGTGATTTAGTTGCAAGCATCAATATCATGCCCAAGTCTGTTTTTCAAAAATTAGGGATTGGGACAGCACAACCAACCACAGTGATGCTACAGCTTGCCAACGAATCACATGTGCAACCGGAAGGGAAAATCGAAGATATCCTGGTAAAAGTGAATAAGTTTATTTTCCTTACTGACTTTCTCATCTTATATTTTGATATAGATGAAAGAGCTCGGTTGATACTTGGACGACCATTCCTCGCAACTAGAAGGACTATAATCGACATGGAGAAAGGAGAACTAACAATGAAGATTAATGACGAGCATGTTACAATTTATTTCCTAAACATTAGAAAATATGCCAACGATACAACAACTTGTCAGGCACTCCAGGCCACTCAGCAACAAGGTACCAGTAAGGAACCAAAAGGCCCCAGCACTGAAGCGGTATAATGTCACGACAAACATATTGGACCATGTCAGGACGCATGTCACGACATGTAAAGAGGAGAACACGGAAAAAGGCTGATACCACATACAAGAGCACATGTTATGAGGGATAAGAAAGTATACACTTTAGGGGATACATCCAAGTGCACTCCTTTAATGCACTAATCTTTTCTCTCTTTACTTTATTTTTATTTTTATTACGTTCAGTTTTTTTTAAACTAAATTTTTATTTAGCTTATTTATTTATCGCATTTTTTAGAATAATTTTTTTTCGTTTTGTTTTAGAAAGGAGATCAAGAAAGAAAAAGGAAGGAACCAACAGCTTGGAGAAGTGACTGTTAGTTGTCGCGGCAACAGACGCCCAATGCGCTGCGAGAGCTGCAAGGGCTAGTTTTCCAACAGACAGAGTCGTAACGGGCTGCAACAGCTAGTAACGACCACGAATTGCGCTCCAACGGCACAATGATCCAAGACTCTATAAAAGGGCCACTATTCTTCTTTGTTTTTCACTTTCTACTTTCTTTTACCTTCTTGAATCTCAGAATCATTCACGCTATATTCTGCTCTCAATTCTTTTTCTCTCTCAATCTCTCTCGCCACTCTGTTAGCCGGGTGTTTGACTTGATCAACTGCAAGGGACTAAACATGGAAATCGTCGACCTTGATTCCCTCAAAGAAGTAACAGCCCCGGCAGTAGAGCCCACCCCACCATCACGCGTCCAGCCACCCCGAGTGTCCAAACAAATCAAGCGAGTAGCTTCTAAGCCAACGAAGAGGCTAATTTTGGATTCTGACAGTGATGATGAGGATGATTCGGTCACCTCTAAATCCATTTAAATTCCTCTTCAATTTTTTACTGCTTATATGATTATTCCCTCATATTTTATGATTTAATTTTTTCTATTTTATGTATGAAATGTAAGCATTGAGGGTAATGCTTGGTTCGAGTTTGGAGGTGTAGGTTGAGAAGCCGAGGCAGCAAAATGCCGCGACAGTATCATATAACACACTGATATAAATAATATAAGTATAAGAAATGTTACACATCAGTATGTAACAAATGAAAAAGCAAACTTCCCTGAAAGTTTGAAGTTGCAACGTTGGGTGGCATAAACGTGCTCACATCATCCCCCCTTCTTTAAAGCGATTTGTCCCCAAATCGACCCTCATTACAAAAGGGAACAATTTCGACTTTCGCTTGGCAGGGAACTTCCTCATCCTTCTTGCTCGGCACATATGCCATCCTCTAGAATCAAGTTCTCTTAAAAAGAACACAAATGGAAATGCCTTCTTTCTTGTACCTTTCCGAATAATGCACAACATATAGTCAGGCAATGCTCGTTGCACATTCGTAATCCTGCAAACAATGACATACAAAGGCAAATCCAAAGAACAACAAGAATTTTGACGATCATCTAGAATCACAACACAAGGTTGTTAAGAATCCAATGGACAACCAAAGAAATCAGTATATAAAAATGAAAAATCAATATTACAATGGAAAGGAACGCCAAACCGTGGTATGGAAGGTTGCTGAATTTCTGGAAAGAATTTAAATGCACTAGACATACCAACATTAGCAAACTTGGGAACTTCACATGGCATCACCTTATTAACCTGCAAGTTAGAAGAAAACGTAGAATCAAATAAAACCTTTGAGTTCACTTCTTCTTTGTCACAGTCATTCTTCTTTTTGCTGGCTTTCCAAGCTGCAGTACTCGCTTTCAAACGAACTTCGTCTTCATATACTTCACTTGGAGTCATAGGTGCCAAAGTTACCTTTTTGCCCTCATGAGTAAAAGAGTATCGATTGGTGTAACAATCGTGCAAAACTCTCTTATCATACTGCCACGGTCTTCCTAACAACAAATGACAAGTATCCATAGAACAAACATCACAAGTTACCTCATCCTTGTATTTACCAATGAAAAATGGTATAACAACTTGTTCAGTAACTTTGATTTCAACACCATCATTCAACCCTTGTAACTTGTACGGATTGGGATGTGTGGTCGTCTTCAGTCCTAACTTGTCAACCATGAGAGTACTAGCAACGTTAGCACAACTTCTACTATCAATAATCACAATACATACCTTGTCGTTCACATTGCATCTCGTATGGAAGAGGTTGTTTCGTTGCGGTTCATCCTGTGATGGTTGATCATTCAGACTTCTCTTGTCAACAAGTGCTTCACCGGTAGCCAATGTCTGTACATTGTCATCATTTATCTCTTCATGGATAGAATGGGAACCACCCCCATCTAATCTATCCAATTGAGAATGTATAGGTTTCAGTGCATTAGCAATCACTTGTTGCATCATCCGTTCTAAGGCTTGCATCTGGAGATTCAATGGTTGTTGTTCACCTGAATTATCATCACAACATGCCATGTTGAAAAACAAAAACAACAAACAAGAACACACAATATATATATGTTAGTGAAATAAAAAAATGGTCCTCACTGCACACTCAACAAAATCTCACAGATCACTCAAAAGAACAGTGCACTCAAAAGATAACACTCAGCGCTCGTGTTTCACTCGGGAGAATGCTCTTGAATGGCTTTTTTTGTCTCCCCTTCTGTTCTCACAACGCTCAAATGCCTTTTGCACTCGTTCTCTCGCAAACAGTTCTTTAAGAAACTAATCTGACCCTTCAAACTTGTTATCTGTGTCAACTCCAAGATATAAATGCACAAATGATAGAACAAAGGTTAAACGGAGTTTAGGGCTGTTTAATTGAACAAAAACAAAGACTGGAAACAAAATAAGAACATGGCTGGAATTAAAGCTTAAAATGAAGTGAAAGAAAGGAAAAACAAAGTACTTACTGCAAAAGAAATGCTTACCACAACCCTATCACCGAACAAACAAAAACATGTTGTTTCAGGTGATTTTGAAGCATTCCACGGTAAACAAAGACATTTTTCATCATTTTTTTGATCCAAACAACAGTATAAGATGTAAACAACATTAATTTGTCGAATCTGATTTTTTTTCGAATATTTTTTGATTTTTTTCCGATTTTTTTACTTTGACTTTTCTGGTCAAACTTTGACTTTGACCTTTTTTTCAGAATTTCGATTTTTTTTACTTTTGTATTATTTTTTGATTTCTTGTAGTGCAGAAAGTGCTATAATCCGACCAAAGCTCTGATTACCATATGATAAAGGGTACGTTGCTTCAGAAACAACGGTCCTTTGTTTGTAACGGATCTAGGATTGTATCAAGCATGTTTCTGCAATAACATAATGTTATGGATGTTAGAATGATGTTAAAACAACAAGAACAAAAAAAAACGAAAATAAAAAAAGAAATGAGAGGAAGGAATTTTCTGGCAATTTCAGAATTCAAATGTTGATGAATGCTTCAAAGGGCTTTCATGGCAGCAAATGAACGACTAAAATGGTAGAAAATGGCGTTGAAGTTGCTGGAAATTAACATGACGTTGAACTCGAAAGAACCCGAACAATATACTGAGCGGACCCGAATCAAATACGTTCTTCGCCAACGGACTTGGACCCTCTAGATAGTGATCTAGGAACCCGAAGTATCAAGGAGGATGACACAATCAAACAAAGTCTGAAAATGCCAAAGAAGTTCAATGAAGAACTAAAATTGAGAGAAAAACTCACAATAATTTTGTTTCATAAAAATTGTCTAACCTTTTACAAGTGATTTTCGTTCATATATATAGAGTACAAGAGAAGTTGGCTGAATTCAAATATGTGGCTGTTAATTAGCCATTTGAAATTAAAAAAAATTAACTAAATAACCACTAAAGGGGCGGCATGCAATTCTGGCCATATGTTTGAAGTTTGGGCGCCCAAATGGATAAAGCACATGTTATTTGTGTTTTTATTTGAATTTCAAAGAATAAACACATGTTAAATGTGTTTCCTTTGTTCTTATCTTCTAGTTTGCCGCACATTTGAGAGAGGAATGGGTTGATTTTCGGCCAAACTTGCACACACATGTGTCAAGGCTGCCACGTGTGCAAGTTACATGCTCAGATGCCACCTAGGCTGCCACGCGTGCACTGGTACACTCCTCGACATGTAGGACGCTTTTCAGCTACTTTTGGACTTGTCAGCTGGAGTTGAGCTAGTGGAGCTAAAGTTGAGCTGACTGGAGCTGAAACGAGCTGAATTCAGCTAGCTGGGAGTGAAGTGAGCTGAGTTGAGCTGCCGATACTCCATTGAGCTGAAGAGATGAGCTACGTACACTCCCGTGAGCTTCATCCGATCTAAGTTTAAGCCTTTGAGCTGCTGCCCTTTTATTGTAACTATATGAAAACAAAAGAAACACACTCAGAGCATTGTAAACTTATTGAAAACATTCAAGCAAGCTACAAAACAATGCACCCTTATTGTTTTAACACACAACAAGCTAACATAGCTTAACATACAATATTATAAGTTGACAAACTTATCTAAAACAACTTAACATAATATATACATAGAAAACACACTGATATAAATAATATAAGTATAAGAAATGTTACACATCAGTATGTAACAAATGAAAAAGCAAACTTCCCTGAAAGTTTGAAGTTGCAACGTTGGGTGGCATAAACGTGCTCACATCATTAGGAATTCTAGATACATTTAACTACTAACTCTAATCTCTTAAGTAGTAGACTTTAAGTACAATTATTAAACTAGAATTATTTACAACACTACTTCTTACTCGGATAAACTTACAAATAAAGTCTCAAAATCTCATAACAAATTAAGTACATGGTCTGAAATACATAATTTTCAAATCCATTAATAAAACAAAGTACAAGTAAATAAGGTAAAAGTCATACTTAAAAGTAACATAGTTGTTCTTTATTTGGTCGTCCAAGTACCGATCCAGGAAAGTTTATCAAAAAATATCTGAAAAGGAAAGTTTGAGGGAGTGAGTTAAAGGGTTTAGCGTGTTCCGATAAGTGTAAAGTAAAACATTCTGACAGTTTCAAACATTAGTAAATTATTTCAATAAAGTATATTTTGAAGAGGCGGTAAGATTTTATTTAAACAACTAACTAGCATCTACTCGAACATCAATATGCAGTTCCCAAGAACTGTATCTATAAGAAATTACACAAGACTTATTGGGCGTAGGAATCAACCTAAGGGGATGTCTAAGGTCCATAAGGAAAGCATAGGAACCTACCTAAAGGATTTCCTAGGTCCATAAGAAATTACCAGTTGGATCAGGGCTGAACTTGTAAACTTTATATCATAGCCGAGATAATATACCACAGACAAAATTAAGTTAAAGCAGACAACGATAAGTATAGAACATGAATCGTACATATATATATTATCAATAAAACAGTAACTAAAAATTATATTTTCAAATTAAATACAGAGTCATACTTTCGAAACGGATAAAATAATCGTGTTTACAAATCAAAAAATTTATCTATATTATAAAATCATAGAAAATATTCATGTTCACATGATTATTTCAAATAATAAATCATAATAGTAATATAACACACAAGAAACACACTTAACAAAATTAGGTCGAAAAGTTTATTGAGCACTCGCTTCGTCATTTTCTACAATTGTGCTAGAACCTATGTCATAACATAATAGAGTTACTACGAGATCAAATTTCTAATCTAATTATTCACAAGATTTCAAGACCAAAACTACAAGTTCGCGCAGTTGAGCGGATTGGGAGAAGCTGGGTCAGGCAGACGATCGGTCAGAGAATCATGAATACCTTTCAATAAACAATATTTTAAGTTAGTCTTTAACTCAAATTAAACGCTTTTAAACGAAATAATTAAATACATATGCATGCTCGGATTCAATGTCAGATTCGTAGGCTTTTGGATTAGAATTTCGTGTAATGGACTTCAAAATTAGACTTAGAACGTCGAGAAATAAAAATAAAAGTTTATGAAAAGTCAACGGTCCAATTTGGTCGGACAGAATCAGGTCGAGTCGTGTTTGGCTTGGACCAGTTTAGCAATTGGACTCCAACCCTCGATCGTATGCCGGCCCAATGACCTCTAACAGGCCTTGCTACCGGTTCATAGAGTACTTAGGCCCGGTCTAGTTAAGCCAGACTCAGAGTTGAACCGATTCAGTTCAATAGGTGACGAACATGGCGATCAGAATAGAACGACCGGTAACGTATGCTAGCCACACGCGACTCTATAGGGCTGGAAAACACCAACAATTTACAGAAAATAATAAAAAAATTAAAAGAACAAAAATTTTGAAGTTTACAATAACTTTGGACGGCGAAAATTGACCAACATCAAGACAGAGAATATTCAATACTCTTGATGAAACTTACAAGCGATCTCCACGACGACCGACACAAAGTCTTGGCGAGTGGAGGTCAAGGTTTTGGTCGGAGCGAAGAGGCTACTACAATGGCATCAATGGTGATGGAGATTAGGGGCGGTTCAAAGATTTTGGGGGCCCTGTGCAATTTATTAAAATGAGGCTCTTAATTTATAATCAGTAAGAGATCGTATAAGTTTTTTTCTTCAAAAAATATATTAGTAGAAAATATATTATTATATTATCCTCTTGAGCAACAAAAAATCAACTTATAAACATCTGAAAATCAAACATTCTTACTTAAAAGGTGTCATTCTTTTTTCATGTTTTAAGTTTTAGATAATTGTTATATGTATACACATAATTGTATATATAAATTTATAATTTTTTACAAATATTAATTCAAGTTCTTTATTTTTGGGACCCCTTTCTCTCGGGAACCCTGTGCGGTCGCTCCTATCGCGCCTGTCCAAAACCCCACTGATGGAGATTGACGATGAAGAAAACTAAACGGTTCTCCAACAATTTTAAATAGACGACGACTGAAGATAATAAATTGACAGGTGGAGTTTACTCACGGGGTGACGAGGAGTACAAAGGTACCGTAAGGACAATAACTCATACGGACGATGATTAGTCTCAACTACTCTATTGCATTACTCAATTTGGATCTAACTAAATTCAACCTTTCCAGATCACTCTAGCTTAAGTATTACCAAACATTTTCTAATGCCATAGCAATGTAGATAATTAAATCATTAGGTAAAGTAGCAAACTAAAGCGTAGCATGGTAAACATTCAACAAAAGTTAAAAGATTCATCAATATTAATACATAAGTTGTATAGTTTACATAATTTTTTTACTTTAGAACTTAGTGTATAAGGTTTAGGATTCACAATTTTAGGGTTTAAAGTTTCAGATTTTATGGTTCAAATAGATAAAGTTGGTTTACATAGCTTATATATCAAAAAATCATTATTTTTTAAATAAACATCAGTATTTTTTAATAATGTAAAGATGATTACAAAATAATATCGGTTCAAATGATTATTTTCCTTTGTTTCTTATTCATTGACAAATTTTTTTAACATGCGAGGTATTTTTATTAGTCGAAACTTTGTCAGTTTTTCTTTTTAATGAAGGACTAAACGTTTAACATTAGACGTTAAGTCATATAAAAAAATATATAAAACTAAAAAATAAGAAAAATGTTATACTTTAAAGACTAAATCGTAGATTAAACCTAATATATTTTATTGAATTGATAGTGTAAAAATAAATATCTAAACTACATAAGTAAAGATTGCGTCAGACTTAAGAAATAAAGATGGAAATTTTATGACCTTTTCAGTATAATAAAAAAATTAACTTACTTCTTTTTTTATTGTATTTTTTATAGTTTTTTTTATTCTTTATTTTTTTCTCAACTCTAAACATTTCTATTCAAAATTTGTAATTATATTGACAACAGCGTATTGATCGTAGATAAATAGATCTATTTATTCCCGCCCAAAAATTTAGCACTTCACTTCATTCAAATATTGGGTTCTTTTTATAGAATTTGTTGTGATATAATAAGTTTTTTTTCTCTACTTATGCCTACATTTAAAATTAAATTTAGAGGTAGGACTTAAAATTTAATTTTTTAGTGTTAAAGCATATATATATATATATATGAGTTCCGAAAGGAGGAGAGGATTTTTATCCCAGGCATAATCTTAATGCAGTTGTATTTGTAGGATTCTTCTAATACTGAACCGAATGCCCAACATTTATTACGGTTCACTCGGCAAACCCCAAATCTTCAAACGTACTTTAGAGCTCATGGTCTATGGAGTTGGACTCAGCCTTTTTTTCTAAGAACAAAGCGGACGACCCGACCCGATTAAGTTAGCGGGTAATTTTGGCGACAAAAATATCATCCGGGCCTCCATACGGCTTTATCGCCAAGAGCTACTGCGAACAAGCAAATCCAAGCTTCTTTTTTCTTCCTTCACCACATGAACCATAGATTTCTCCTTCACTAAGGTTAAGAAATGATGGCGGTTCGCGCCGTCAACGGTGGATTTGTGTTTCGTTCCGCCGCATCATCTCCTCTATTGACGTTTTGCTGCCGTTTCCGCCCATTCAACTCCTTACCGTTTCGCCGAAACTCTGAGCTAGGGCTTCGGTTTCCTGTATTTTGTTGCGGTAATCAGTTTCTAGGATATGGCGGTGGTCTTTCGCATTCGGTTCATAGTCTCGTTGATTGCGTCATGGAAGAGCTAACAGCTTGGCGCAGTCGCAGAAGAGTTCGCGCCAGTGTCAAGTAAAGTTTGAATTCGGGTTTCTTATTTTCTTTTTCTTGGTGAAAATTTGTATTTAACTAAAATTGAACTAGTAATTAGAACGCGATGAACATATTTATGTTTAACCGTTTCATAACAAAAAAAAAGGAATGTAAAATGATACAGAGTCTACCTGTATTGTGTTTATATACTGAATCCCAAAAGTAATTTAAGAAATGTAAAATTTTGGCGGCAAGTTACTTGATTTTTGTTACTTACATGATTTGGGAGATATTTAACATCATTTCTGCTACTTAATCAAGATGGATTTAAAATATTACTTTCATGTTTGATTTAGAGTAATTGTTTGAACTTGAGTGTGGCAATTAATTTTATTATCAAATTCAGGCTAACAAGTAGCGGCGAGCTTCTTGAAGATAAGCTTGTCAACCGAGAATTAGACAAGGGATTCCTTCTGGAGTTTAAGAAGGATACGGATAAGGTATTGCTCGGAGTTGCTCAGAAACCTGATGGAAAGAAGAATTGGATGGTGTGCGATCAGGTTCTTGTAGAAACAACTCATGCGGCATGTTGAATAGGTTGCTAGGTGTTAGAATTCGTGTTTGTTACGCCAGATGTTTAGAGTTTTCAGATTGTTTGAGTTAATGTTACATTTTGTTTTTCTTGTTATACAGAATGGTGTCACATCATCCATCAAACCACAACAAATTACATATATTGTTCCAGGTGTAGAAAATTTTGATCAGACTGAGATCTCAAGATTTCTCCAAAAAGCTCACGAAAACTTGGTTTGTTCAACTTGCCCTTTTGATGACAAACAGAAAATTTGTTGAGGTGTTCTTTTGTGGTTTACTTTGTCACAAAATATTTTGGTGTAGGACCCAACATTACTGGAGATTGCTTGGGTTGAGCTTCTTGAAAAGAATGTGTCAGTGACGGCAGAAGAATTAGCCGAGGTACCATATTTTCATTTGAATTGTGGACCTGTTTGCTTGTCCATTTGGTAATGTTATGTTACTGTGCAGATGATTTTTGGCAGTTCAGAGCCTCTTGAGAGCTACTGTGCCCATCTTTTGCTATCAAGTGATGAAGTATACTTCACTGTGCTGGCAACAAAAGGTTCTCGTACCATTTATGAGCCTCGACCGACAGGACAAGTATATGCACAATAAATGTTGGTTTAATGGTTGATTAAGTATTGTAGACTGCTCTTTTGACACAACTAAAAAATGTGGTCAAAGAGCTTCTATATACAAGTTGGATTAGTCAGACAGAGTGATTTTTGCACCTTAACCCATTCCTTTTATTTATTATCATATCTAGGTGGAAGACCTTTTACACAAGAAACTTGCCAAGGAGGCTGCTGAGAAAGAACTTCGGGACTTCGTGCAATTACTTATGTCTGCTAAAGCAAAGCCTGCACTTACTAAACCTGCCAAATCTTCCTGGATGGTGGATGAGAAAACCCGATACAAAATTGGATCTCTTGAAGCGTATACGATTGATGCTTGCAACAGTGATGAGCAAAGGAAAACTGCTGGAATGGTAGTTTGTCTGACTTTATTGAGTTCTTCCAAATTTGATCTCATAATGCTATGATACACGTCGTTTAGAGTCAATGAAAATGGTGTCATTTTATGTTTTGTTTCTTTAGTTAAATGCCGTCGTTTTAAGTCTGCCGTTTATGTTAATATTTTAATTACTGCGCTGTCGTTTTGGTGTTCATAGTGCTCTGTCGTTTTGGTCTTATTGATGCGTCATCGTTTTGCAAATTGAGGCTAAAAACCCTGAATTGACTAGGGTTGGAATCATTGAATGAATGAATGGAAACTTTCTGAACTGTTCTTCCTCTTTCTCTGCGGTCTGCCTCCCTCGATCTCTTCTTTCTATCCGCTTTCTATTAATTTCTGTTTTAGTTCTTATCATGTTACGGTTGCCTTTGTAGGAAAGAAAAGAAACCGATGGCGCAAAAAATAGAAAGAAGCCAAATAAGTATATTTAATTAATATTCTTAATTAGACTAATTTATTGTAGAATTATCTTAATACAATAAAAGCCTTTAATTTTAGTTTCCTATTATGAAGAATGAACCCTATATAACCTCTATTTAAGGGGGATGAATCTGAGTAATAAAACTTTTGAAGTCTCTCTTTCTTTGTTAGGAGCTCACCTCGACAAGTTCTAAGGTTAGGAGCTCCCCTCAACGAATTATATATATATACATGTGTGTGTGTGTGTGTGTGTGTGTGTAAATTAATCTTAGGTTCTTCACATGGTAGAAATTGCAAGAACAGGAAGGCTCCCTTAATCGAAGCTGACTTTTTGTGAATCGTCCGGGGACTTGATCTAGACCTGTGACCTTAACACAATCTATATTGTAATAATAGTGGGCTAATCAAGACAATCTCGTTACCATAAGATCATAGGTTTTAGTTTGAAGGGGGGAAATGATGAATTTTTTTTCACTTCTTTATTCTGTTTGCATTTGTATAAATAACATGGTTAATTTCCCATTCTCTTATTCTCGTCAGATTCTGAAGGCAATGGGACTTACAAAAACAGCATCCTCTGCACGAAACGTCCTCATAAACATTGGTTATTTTCCTGTGCATGTCAATCTGGATCTGTTAAAGTTAAACATTCGTACAAACCATTCTGATGAGATTATAGCTGCTGCTGAAAGTAGTCTGTCTGAGTCACCCGACTCAGATGAGGTAATCTGGCTTCCATCTCTATTGAAAGGTTCCATTTTTATTTTACTAGAAAAGTATTAAGCTTGTGATATCTGCAAGTCAAAAATCAGCTCTTTGGTCTTCAAAAACGTTTCTTCTACATATCTCTGAACGAGTCTCTACAATGATAAATGTGAACCAATGAAGAATTTTATAATGGTTATCATTTTATCTTGTGTTCACTTAGGTTTCTTTGTTTTTAGATGAACAGAGAGGACCTTACTCACTTGAAGGTTTATGCTATTGATGTTGATGAGGCTGATGAGGTAGTTGCCACCACTTTCTTGACATGAATTTTATTTCCTTTTTATGTCAATTCCCCCCCCCCCCCCCCCCCTGAAATTGCTTATTTTTGTAGCTTGATGATGCCTTAAGTGCAACAAAGTTGCAAGATGGCCGCATGAAAATATGGATACATGTTGCAGACCCAACTAGATATGTTGAACCTGGGAGCATAGTAGACAGGTATTTTTTTTTTTTTGAAATTGTGTAGATTAGAATACTTTTCTTTGATCGTTTTTTATACTTAACTATGTTTAGGGAAGCATTGAAAAGAGGAACCTCTGTTTTCTTGCCAACTGGAACTTATCCTATGTTTCCTGAGAAACTTGCCATGGAGGGGATGAGTTTGAAACAAGGGGAACTTTGCAAAGCTGTCAGTGTTTCTGTTATCCTTCACCCTGATGGCAGGTAAAGTGTCAATTTATTATTTTGCTTCTTTTCAGAGTACGGAGATTTTGCAATCTCTATGTTTATGCTTAGATTAAATTGGAGGGTGGTGGGACTGCATGTTAAGCTCTATAAGCCATAAGGTTGACTCAGAAATGTGATTTGGGGTAAGTATTTTAATCTTTACAAGGAGTCTAGAGCAGTATGTTTATGTTAGGCTCTATGAATGAGCCATAAGACCGAGTCAGTACTGTGATGCTATTGCAATCTTTCCACGGAGTCCGGAGGTCTAGTAAGTTTTTTTTTTTTTTGTGCTTCCATAGGACTTCGAGTTGAGTTGTATATTTATTTGCGAGTAAACTTATAACTTATTCCACTATTCATAATTATTGTTGCCATAACTGCATCTTTATGGAACTGAAAATAATGATACTTATTGTCGTTTCTTTTCTGGTCTCTATTTGTGTCTACTTGCGTGCATGTTCTTTGATTGCTTGCATTTTGGACACAAAAAACTGTTTCAGTTTTTATATTTGGCTTCGTTAGATGTTAGTTTATAATTTTATTAATGAAGACCATCTGACATGTCTGTGGTACTAAAGCATTGCAGAGTATTCAGTTCAAAACTCAATCATTAAACCAACTTATATGCTGACCTATGAGAGTGCAACTGAACTGCTTCATTTGAACCTAGAAGAGGAGGCTGAACTGAAAATTCTATCTGAAGCAGCTGCTCTAAGGTTAAAATGGCGTCGCCAGCAGGTCGGGCTGTACTTCATTATCATTTTAATTGCCTTGGGTTTATTTTGTTCTGTGTAAGACAGGCTTGTTCTGAATTTACATCCCCTAATACTCCTTTGGCATTCTTATTTTGCAGGGTGCAATTGATACTTCCACCCTAGAAGCCCGCATCAAAGTGGTTAACCCAGAGGACCCTGAACCATCAATTAATCTTTACGTTGAAAACCAGGCAGACCCTGCAATGCGGCTTGTTTCTGAGATGATGATACTCTGTGGAGAAGTTGTAGCCACATTTGGATCTTGCAATAAAATTCCTTTACCCTATAGAGGACAGCCACAGTCGAATATTGATGTATCTGCATATTCACATCTTCCTGAAGGGCCAGTTCGAAGCTCTGCCGTTGTTAGAATAATGCGTGCAGCTGAAATTGATTTCAGGAAGCCTATTCGTCATGGGATTCTTGGGATTCCTGGTTATGTTCAGTTTACATCACCCATCCGTAGATATTTGGATCTCCTTGCTCATTATCAGGTCTTTTCTCTAGTCTTCCTGATATAAATCAATATTAAGAATGTTTCTTGTGGCGGCTTCTATCAAGCTAATATTGTCATCCTACTTGACTTTTACATTGTGGGTGTGTTTGTCATCATTCTTATTGTTATCATCATTGTATTACAAGTCTAGATGTCTTGATACCAATTTTGACATTGTGAAGAAGAAGGATACTATATCTTGTTTGAAAATGCCTGTAACGTTTTCATATTTCTGTGTAGGTGAAGGCATTTCTTAGAGGTGAATCTCCACCTTTTTCGGCTGGTCAGCTAGAAGGGATGGCGTCAATGGTAAATATGCAGGTTAGAACAGTAAGGACGCTTTCGACCAGCAGTCTCCGATATTGGATAATAGAGTATCTGAGAAGGCAACCAAGGGAGAAGAAATATCGTGCACTGATCCTTCGATTCATCAAGGACAGGATTGCAGCCTTGTTTCTAGTCGAGGCAGGGATATTTAGTAGTCATATAGCCATCATTTCATATAAGAAACCAACTAATACGACAGATTTGGATTGCATTAATATTGACATTTTGAGTGGTTGCAGGTGGGATTTCAGGCATCTGCATGGGTGTCTATTGGATGTCAGGTAGGAGATGAAGTAGAAGTTCAAGTCGAAGAAGCACATCCTCGTGACGATTTCCTTTCCCTCAAGGAGGTTATTAGAACTGGAAGTGGTTGATTCTTTAGAAGAAACTCATGGGTTATCTCTGTAGACACAGTTTTGTCATTTATGAATACATGTCCTACCGAAACAGAATTCACAACTTTCTATTCAGTAGTTTTCTATTATCAATATACATGCTGTTTGTAAAACAGTAAGCAGTTTTTAACTGATGGAAACAAATGTCATCATGTTTCTGGTAATTTACATGAACTGACTATATTCTGTTTAGTTTGCAGCTGATTCTTCTTCCTTTTTTTTTGACAGAACAGGCAAATCACCTTCCAAAAGGATAATTCGAGCATGATTTGGTGACTGTAAGTGTGAATTTAACAAACATGCCAAAAAAAACAAAAAAAACCCAGAGGTAATAGTTAGGTTAGGAATTTTGAAAGTGGGGTAATATTCGCATCCAACGGTCAGTCAGTCATTTGAGGGGTTTTACTTTCATCAACAAACATGGTTGTTGATAATGTTTCACCCATTGGTTTTGCAACTCAACTCTCAACTTGGCCCACGTGAGAGTGACTAACAAACACTGCCCACCAAATACAAATTGTTGTTCTGAGGCCTACTTTATTATTTCTTAAATGTATTTTATATTATATTTTTTTAATACACAGAAATACAACCCTTCCTATTAAAATATAAGTTTTAAATTTTAAATTCGTAATTTAAAACCTTAACTTCTAAAGTTTAAGTCCTAAATTCTAGATTTGACAGGTTTGTGAATCAAAGTTTTTCTCAAATATTTTTATATTCAAAATACTTTTCGATGTCAAATTATCTTAATACTTCTCCCCACTATTTTCGTTTTTTTAAAGTAATTTTCAATTACAACAAGGGAGAACTAAACCTAAAATATACTTCATGCAACATCTGGAAATTTGAATTCTAAAACTAGAATTTAGATTCGGATTTCAAAATGTGTAAATTAAATAATACACATGCAAATGCAAATGCAGCACTCATGATTATTTTTTAAATGAAGATGCATGTTTAGTAGTCGAATGAATTTACTAGTATGATAAATTCATACTAATTTATCGATGATTGGATGTATTTTATTTTTACATCTAACTTTTTGTTTTGTTTTCAAATTTATGTTCTCACCCATAAGCTAACAACTTTTGGTTTTTCTAGTTAGGTTAGTTAAGTCGTGGTGGTTAGAGTTGATCGTCAGATGAGTTGCGAGTAGGTGCATATAGTGGTACAACTGGGTAATACATTCATGAGCATTAAAACCTTAGTTAGGGTAGAATGAATTTTAATGTTCCAATTTCTAAGCAACAAGTAGCAGGACAAGAATTTCCTTACAACATGATTCAATTCAATCAAAACAACATAACCCGTTTCTATTTTCAAAGAAAATGTTTTAAGAGAAATTTGTGTCTACTTCAAACCCTAATTGCTAAAATATTGATTGAATCCAAATGTCACAATCAACTGAAAACCTGTCTTATTGTCCTCTCCTGCTGAAATGCATGTTCATAAATTTACATAAATTGACCTACATAATTTACAAAAGAAAAGCCACTTGTCATAAAATAGTGCACAACCATATATCCATACGTTGAAAGCAAAAACAATTATTATTATTATTATTATTATTATTATTATTATTATCAAATGAAATAGGGGACCATAATGGCCGAGAGGTTCTAGAAGGGGTAGTCACACTTTTTTAAAATTTTAAACCACCATATAGTTTATGTATTTTTTTAATATATTTTTTTGTATTTTCTATCGATAATCTAAGTTCGCACCCCTTGACTGAACTATGTAAGTTCCGATGAGAGGCATCATTGATTCATTTCATGATGAATGCAGAATGCAGGAAAAGAAGATTTCTAATATGTTGCCTACAAAAGGGTCATCTCAAATCCTTGTATAGCTACAAGACAAGTGTATGGGGATAATGTTGAGAAAAATCGGCCACACAAACAACACAATTGTTCATTCCCATAGCTTCCATTCTGGAAACATCCCAGAATCCAAGTAACATGAAGCCAGCCAGCTCCAGTGAGAAAGCTACATGAATGGTCAAGAAAATTATGCTTTCTCTATTTGGTTTTCTGGGTTGTGTACAAATACAATCCAGATTTGCCTCTAAATATGAGATTTCTCAATTTGATCCATGTAATTAAACTGGTTTATGTTGCATTATGGGGGGAACCTTCATGAACTTCAAGACTCAAATCTTGGTGGTCCAACCCTATTGAATTTGTAGTGGCTACAGCATTAAATGTGATGTTTGAATGCAGTTGAATCTGATGGAAACTGATCCTATAGGCACGTATAATGTGATTAGGGTGGTAAATGTGAAACAAAGGTTATGTTGAACCAACGAGTGGTCTCAATGAAAGAGAGGATAATGTTTATTTAAGGAGATTCAAGTTCAATCAGTTTTGTCTACAATGTGTGTCTTATTAAAGAGGTAAGAAAAAATTTGAACAGTTATTATCTTGTAATCACCCTAAGACTATTAAAAATACAAAGTTATGTCATTTTTAAGATTCATTTTTAGGTATTTGAAATCTCTTTTGAATTCTAAATTCATTAGTGTGGGGAGGATTTAGTTTAAGAGTTATTATTCTATACACTGGCAGTGAAAAAAACACTCCACCTGCATTTTTAATTTTACTTTAGAAATTGTATTCTAACTCTGTAACTCTAAAATCCTATCATAAACACTAATCTATAAATCATAAACTCTAAATTCTAACTATAAACACTAAGTTCAAAATCTTAAAACCTAAACTAAACCTTAAATCAGACCCGCATGTAAAAAACAATTTTCTCCACCGCATGAAATACTTTTCCTTAGTTTTTTGTTGTTGTTGTTGTTGATAAATTTAAATCCTATTCCTACCTAAAGGAGAGGGGTATGGGAAACTCTAGGAAAGAAATAGGAAGCTCCTAGTTAGATAGGAAGGAAAATAAATAAATAGTTTAGCCAACTAACTAAACATACTCGTTATCGGACCGTAAAATGGAAGAGAACCATTATAGGTATATGAAAAATAAAAAACAAAGATGCACATGAATGTAGAGATCTGAAAATGTGATGGGTGATTGATAGGTGAGGTTAGAAACAAGTGTAATGAATGAGTTGGGATGGTGAAGATTTGTCCCCTCACCATCCACACCTGATAAGGTTGAATTGAACCCCCACCCCACCATTTGTGTTGTGTCAGCCACCCCCATGCACCTTTGCTCCTCCTCCTCTTCACACTTCTATCTCAATCTCTATCTCTTTTTCTGCCATGTGCTCATGTTTCTATTCTCATGAAACCAGTCAACATTTTCAACGAAAATGGAATGTAAAGAGCAAAACTTGATTTCAAATAACTTGAAGTTTATAAATCCACTTGAATATATGGTTGGAGTTAGGTAGTTTAGCTTGGATTTGAAATATATGTGTGAAAATATTCCGATAACTCAAATAATTTAAACAATTAATTGAATTCAATCATTTTTTGCACAGTTTTCATCGAGTCAACAATCGAAAGGTTATTCGTTGTTCGTTCAAACTTGTTTTGCTATAAAGTAGAATTCGTAGATGCTGATTTTAAACAATATTATAACTTTTAAGTATTTTATTAAAAAAAAGAAAATATCCAAACTACATTAAGGTTTTATAATCATAAACCCTTAAATTATACAACATATAAGGACCATACAATGAAAATGTTAAAAATTCAATTAAAAAATTCGAACAAAAGATAGGTACGAACAAATTTGACTACATTGGCAAACGAACCTCAAAAGGGGATCAAACTACTAAAAGACCTCTGACAACCGCAAATCAGAGCCGAACGTCGTGAGAAAATCATCTACAAACGCAAAAAATTAAAAAAATAAAGAAACGGCCAATTAACCGTCAATAAAAAAACGTGTCAAAATACAGAGAAAGACGTGTCACAAGACAACGTAAAATGTATCACAAAAATAAAGTTGTTTTAATAAAAAATAGATGTAAAGGAAAACATGATATAATACAATAACTACTAGCAAAAGAAAATCGAAAGATTATCATGGTCGACAACAAACATTAAAATTGATGCCATCACCGACCAAACAAAGTAAAAAAATAAAGTGACTAAAGAGAATTAAAAAAAACTAACGACGGTAGAAGTTAAATTCTCTATAACAGAGTATAAGTAGTATTACTTCTTATCTATAACCTAAACAAAAGTCCTATAGTTTCTATGAAATTTTTGAATTTTATCTTATTCCGCCTTAAAATAAGTTGTTGATAGTTAAAGGTGTATTTGATTTACGAAATATAAAATTATATTTAAAAATAGAAATATTATAGCATATAAAATTACTCAATATAGATCTCGATTTAAATATTTTATATGACAATATACATTGATTCAATAAAGTAATATTAGGTTTTTCTCTCATCCTGCGCAGCGGCTTCATCTCTTTTCATTGTTTTAATTAGTCGGCGGCGGCACTAGCTTTGGTACTGGTCACCGACCGCCGTTAGTCTTCTTTTATGTACCCCTCTTTTATTTTTGTATTTTCGTTAGGGTTTTTCTAGTTTTTATATTAGAATCTTGTTGTCTTGGTTTTCTTTTTGCACATGTTGTTGCGCTTGTTTTCTCTGCCTTTGTGGCATGCTTTTCCTCGGGTTTGTGGCACGCCTCTGCATTGTGGCACGTTTTTCGCCTACCTTTGCGGTAGATTTACGTTCGTGTAGATTTTCTCACGACGCTCAGTTTTTATGTGCAATTGTCGGTGGTCGTTCAGTAGTTTTATCTCATCTTGTGGTTGTTTGCCAATGCGTTCAGATCTATTCAGCGAAGTAGCTGTTGGTTTTGCACGCCACTCCTCCATCACTTATCAAGCGTCTAGGTGATTCACTTTATCTCTTGTGTGTTGAAAACTCCCATGACCTTTTCCATTCAATTGAGTCTATGCTTATCCATCTGAGCAACGGTGAGAACATCTTTTACTGGCATGACTGAGTTTTCCCTCTTTCAGGAAGGAGAGTCCTTTCATCTTTTTTCTCTTTTCTCTTTTCAATTTTTTATTTCTTTTTTGTTCGTTAAGTGTTTTTTTCATGTTTGAATCTCTTTGTTTGGCTCTCTTTCTAAGTAATAAAATTTACCCGGTATTATCTTAAAAATTACTCTTTTAGGACAATAGCATTTTTTCTTGACCTCACAGTTGAAAATAGAGTTCCTACATTTGATGATTCAGAAAATGTTCAAAGAATTGCAAAAATTCTACATCCCTTTTTTTATCTTACATTGAAAGTGTCCAGATCATTGCATGTCACCTCTAATTTCTTTTAGGAAACATTGATAGAGGTACATTGGTTACTTGATGAATGGGGTGATGCTATAAATATGAATTTTCTAGTTTACTTGGCATTTATCTTAGATCTGCGACATAAGATGGTCTTGTGAACTTTGGGGTACACTTGCTTTTCCCTAATGTTGCTAGTGAGGTTATGAAGATGATTGAAAGAAATTTACATTGTTTGTTTGATGAATACTTTTCTATTGCCGGGAAAGCTAATGTCCACGAAGCTCAATAAAGTATTCTGACGAAATTTTTCATGTCTACGGGATTGCATCAATCAAAGAAAAGTTTGGTCGTGCAACAATGTCTTTTGAAGAAGCAACGAGTTAGTTTCAAAAATAAATCTGAGTTGGATAAAAATTTGACTGAGGAGGAAGAAGAAAACAACTCAGCTTCATTTGATTTGTTATTGTGGTGGAAAGTGAATAATCCACGATACCATTTACTTGCACAAATGGCTCGAGATGTTTTCTCTATTCCAATCTTGACAATTGCCTCAGAAAGTACATTTAGCACGGGTGGACGTGTTCTAGATGGTTTTCGAAGTTCATTAACTCCGACTATGGTTGAAGCTTTGATTTGCACTCATGATTGGCTTAAAAATCTAAGGATTCCATCAATCTTGACGAGTATGTTGCGGAACTTTAAGACATGTGATAAGTGCCCAAAAGTCTTATATTTTAACCCTTTATCATGGCAATTATAAATTAACCTACACTCATTTGAGCTGCATTATGGCCTTTCATGCATAGATTTCATCATTTATGCCTTTGAACCTTATATTCTATTTATTCTATGAAAAAAGTACTATTTAATGCATGATTGGTATTCTTGCAGGATGACCACTGCTAGAGCGGGATGATGTCGCCATAGCTCAGAAAGTAGGAGGGAAGATGAGGCCGAAGTAGCAGACAACAGATCCTGATCGAGCCAAGCCACATGACAACTTCTACTAAGGGAAGCTGAGGAAGCCTTGCTGAGCAGAGCAGACTGATGCCGAGGCAGCATTTTGCCAGAGGGAAAAATGAGCAAAGTGGTAGACGACTTCTAGAGCTTTTAACGTTGGATTTTTTTACACATTTTGTGTGGCAACTTGAGCTCGAGAAGATGAGGAAAACATGGAAGGAAGTATAAAGTTGGATCTTGGAAAAAAGTGTATATTGTAATAAATTAAAGAGATTTACTTCTTTAATAAAGTCTAGTCCAAGTCCAACTTAACTTCCTCTCCAAGAAGGATTTGTGCCTACACCTTCCCCTATATAAAGGCTTGTCGTCATGAAGAGAAGGGAGAGGACATTGGATCGAAGAGAGAGACAAAGATTGAGCTTAGGATTAGTTTCATTATGTTCTAAATTTCTTAGGGTTAGGATTAGTTTGTTTAGTAGTTGTGTAAAAGCTCGTTGTACTTAGTTTTTGTTCTTAATGCAATAAAAGTTAAGGTTTGCTTATTCTGGCTTTAATTATTTTCACATTCTACTCGGGAGAGGGTTTGTGAGATCATCCATTTGTTCAATATCGGGAGAGTTGAGCTCACAAAATGAATAAGTACAGTTTTCGCCACACGTGGTGTTAACTAACTCGACCTAGAGATAGGTTAGAGTTTTAGCGGCTAAAAGAAGTGTATAAACAATTGGTGTTTGTCTTTTGATTCACGCTGGGAGGTATCATCAGAGTTCAGTCATCAACCAGCGTTCTGTGCTTAGGGGTAAGGCAGAACCACCCAAGGACGTTTTGTCGAGCCTTAACTGCATATGCCCATGAGCAAGAGATTATCGCGACAGGGATTCAGCCATTGCGGCCGCGACAGAGATTTAGGTCACTGCAACCGCAGTAGTGCGTTGCTGCATTCAATAATATAAACAAAAGTCAAGAGGATTCCACACTACGACACATTCTAATTCGGCCCATCTTCTTATCTTGATTACTTCTTTATTTTATTTACTAGATTTTCTTAGTTTAGTTATTTTTAGATTATATCAAATCACCCAATTAACTTGTGTTTTTACTTTATTTATTTTGTAGTGCGAGGGAGTAGAATCGAAGGTTGAGTACCAATCCATATGGAGACGATACTCATATACTTATCCCTATATTACTTGCGTCGTGTATAATGCATAATTGTAAAGCACTATTACATGCAACAAGTTTTTGGCACCGTTATCGGGGATTGGCAACTTTTGTTTTTATTTTCTTGCACTCTTTTTTATTTAGTTTATTTATTTTACTACTAATAAAATTTGGTTTTGCTTCAGTGCATGACCAGAGTTAACCCAGGAAGCCCATTGTGAGATCCAGATCCAGAAATCGAACGTATTTATCAAAGCCTTAGACGGGAGAACGAAGCCGTAATGCATCAACCTGAGGACCAACCCCGAGGTCGCGGCCGTGGCATCAACCAAGTGGCCTCGGCACACAATGTCATAGGGCAGCACCCTACTGATGGGCATCCACTTGTTGATGAACAGTAGATCCCGGCAGGAGATGGAGCAAATCTGCGAGCTCCATTCGTACCAGTTTGACACCTAACAGTCCGAGACTACCTTGAAGAGGACCTGAACATACTAAACCCTGGAGTTGTTACTCTATAGATTGAGGCCGCCCACTTTGAGCTGAAGCCCGTGATGTTTAACATGATCAACACTATGGGGCAATTTGGCGGCTCTGCAACTGAAGATGCCAGACAGCACCTCAAGTCCTTTCTCCAGATCTGTAACTCATTTAAAATTCAGGGAGTACATAAGGATATTCTGAGATTGAAGCTATTTCCCTATTCACTGAGGGATAGGGCAAAAACTTGGCTCAATAGTATCCCAACAGGATCAATTGGATCCTAGAGTTATCTTTGTCGTGATTTCTTAGCTCATTTTAATCCTACAAATTTAACTGAAAAATTACGAATGACATCACTTCTTTTCGACAGGCTAATGACGAGTCCATACATGAGGCTTGGGAGCGATATCGAGAACTATTACACAAATGCCCCTTGCACGGATTCCCTGTATGGGAGCAGGTAACCATGTTTTACAATGCGGTTAACACCGCAACTAGGATGATGCTTGATACTTCGGCAAACGTCATACTCTTAGACAAGGAACCATAGGAAGCCATGGAGATTTTAAACAGGACAGCCAAGAATGATTATCAGTTCCCCACGGCCAGAAGGGGAGGAGTCCGTTGTCAACCCACAGTAAATGAAATAGGGTCCTCAGACTCAATTTTATCCCAAACTGCCACCTTGACAAAGCTGGTTCTGAACTTGCAGTCACAAAACAATCAACAGGAAGTCAAGGTAATGGAATTATTCTGCGAAAACTGTGAAGGTAACCATGCTTTTTCTGAATGCACGCAGAACCCAGAGCCAAGCTACTATGCTGGAAACTTCAACCGCAACAATTAGTTGTCCAACAATTACAATCCAACATGGAAAAAGCACCCCAACTTCTCCTGGAGCAACCCTAACAATACCCTCAACCCGCAAAATCAGAATGCTCCAGCCCCAGGATTCCAACAACCTATGTCGTCGCAGCAGCACATGCCGTCGCAATAGCCGATGCAGTCTAGTTCTTTAGAAAACACTCATCATGATTTTATGAATCAAACTAGTGCACATATGACCAACATTGACAAATTCATAAAAAAGACTGAAACTTTTATGGACAGGACAGAAATGCGGCTGCAGAACAACGAAGCAACGTTGAAATCCTTGGAAACCCAAGTGGGGCAGATTGCTCAGATCCTGAACACCAGGCCAGTTGGAGGATTCTCTACCGACACTGAAGCCGCTAAGGGAACATCATACGAGCAGTACAAGGCTGTAACCACTAGGAGTGGTATTCAACTACAGTGGCCGTAGAGCAAGCAGACAGAACCTGAGAAACCAGACAAGACAACTGCCACAACACCGACCAAAGACAATGGGGATACAGCAGCAACCACAAATAATGTTGTGCCGGAGGAACCTGTGGCAACACCTGGGACAGAACCAAGAATCAGCACACCAGCTCCATTATTCCCACAAAGGTAGAAGCAACAAAAGCAGGAGTACCAGTTTAAGAAGTTCCTGGACATCCTCAAATATGTAGACATTAATATATCTTTGGTGGAAGCAATCAAGAAGATTCCAAACTATGTCAAGTTCCTCAAGGACATAATGTCAAAACGCAAAAGGATTAGGGATTTTGAAACAGTGATCGTCACTGAGGAGTGCATGGCCGCATTACACAATCGAGCTCCACCCAAGCTCAAGGATCCTGGAAGCTTTCTCATACCATGCGCGATCAAGAACACATATGAGGGGAGAGCGCTATGTGATTTAGTTGCAAGCATCAATATCATGCCCAAGTCTGTTTTTCAAAAATTAGGGATTGGGACAGCACAACCAACCACAGTGATGCTACAGCTTGCCAACGAATCACATGTGCAACCGGAAGGGAAAATCGAAGATATCCTGGTAAAAGTGAATAAGTTTATTTTCCTTACTGACTTTCTCATCTTATATTTTGATATAGATGAAAGAGCTCGGTTGATACTTGGACGACCATTCCTCGCAACTAGAAGGACTATAATCGACATGGAGAAAGGAGAACTAACAATGAAGATTAATGACGAGCATGTTACAATTTATTTCCTAAACATTAGAAAATATGCCAACGATACAACAACTTGTCAGGCACTCCAGGCCACTCAGCAACAAGGTACCAGTAAGGAACCAAAAGGCCCCAGCACTGAAGCGGTATAATGTCACGACAAACATATTGGACCATGTCAGGACGCATGTCACGACATGTAAAGAGGAGAACACGGAAAAAGGCTGATACCACATACAAGAGCACATGTTATGAGGGATAAGAAAGTATACACTTTAGGGGATACATCCAAGTGCACTCCTTTAATGCACTAATCTTTTCTCTCTTTACTTTATTTTTATTTTTATTACGTTCAGTTTTTTTTAAACTAAATTTTTATTTAGCTTATTTATTTATCGCATTTTTTAGAATAATTTTTTTTCGTTTTGTTTTAGAAAGGAGATCAAGAAAGAAAAAGGAAGGAACCAACAGCTTGGAGAAGTGACTGTTAGTTGTCGCGGCAACAGACGCCCAATGCGCTGCGAGAGCTGCAAGGGCTAGTTTTCCAACAGACAGAGTCGTAACGGGCTGCAACAGCTAGTAACGACCACGAATTGCGCTCCAACGGCACAATGATCCAAGACTCTATAAAAGGGCCACTATTCTTCTTTGTTTTTCACTTTCTACTTTCTTTTACCTTCTTGAATCTCAGAATCATTCACGCTATATTCTGCTCTCAATTCTTTTTCTCTCTCAATCTCTCTCGCCACTCTGTTAGCCGGGTGTTTGACTTGATCAACTGCAAGGGACTAAACATGGAAATCGTCGACCTTGATTCCCTCAAAGAAGTAACAGCCCCGGCAGTAGAGCCCACCCCACCATCACGCGTCCAGCCACCCCGAGTGTCCAAACAAATCAAGCGAGTAGCTTCTAAGCCAACGAAGAGGCTAATTTTGGATTCTGACAGTGATGATGAGGATGATTCGGTCACCTCTAAATCCATTTAAATTCCTCTTCAATTTTTTACTGCTTATATGATTATTCCCTCATATTTTATGATTTAATTTTTTCTATTTTATGTATGAAATGTAAGCATTGAGGGTAATGCTTGGTTCGAGTTTGGAGGTGTAGGTTGAGAAGCCGAGGCAGCAAAATGCCGCGACAGTATCATATAATTGCTATGCAGATTTTGTGCTTTTACTTGTCAAATTTTTTTAATTACATTGCCTTAACTGAATTTTGTTTATGTCTCGGCAATACTTTCTATCAATTGCCTTTAGTTTAGTTTTAATTAAATCTTCTTTTTTGGCAATAGAACTCTTTTTTCTTACCATTGTTTAGAACTGTTTAGAGCCTTTATTTTTAGGATGCTTAAAGGAAGATAACTTAGGATCACACTATGAGATTAAAACTTAAATACCTGTGTGACTTGCATGATTTAAGGAATTCTAGTACACTTAGGACATAGACTAACTTAGAAAGAAAATTGGGTAAAAGTTAGAGGTGCCCACCACTGGCTCTAGCTTAAGAAAGCCCTAGAGGTGCCCGAACCCAGCTCTAGGCTAATCACTAGAGGTGCCCGAAACTGGCTCTAGTAGGTTAGGTTGCTTAAAAAACCCAAGTTAAGTAGTTTAATGCTTAATTGTTTACTTAGAATCCTTGTAATCATCTTGTTCACAATACATGTACACATTTAAAAATCTTATAGTTTGATTCCAGGGAATTCCTACGGCATCCAAAGACTTGAGGGCCGAAGCGTTCTTCAAGATGGTTTGGAGAGAGAGGGCAAAGTAAGACCAAGGAGATGATTAATAAAAATTAAGGCTTGGCAATTAATGGTTTCCATTGCTTGAGGACAAGCAATAGTTCGAGTTTGAGGGTGTGATAAGTGCCCAAAAGTCCTATATTTTGACCCTTTATCATGGCAATTATCACTCAACCTACACCTATTTGAGCTGCATTATGGACTTTTATTCATTGATTTCATCATTTATGCCTTTGAATCTTATATTCTGTTTATTCTATGAAAAATGTATCATTTAATGCACAATTGGTATTCTTGCAGGATGACCACTGCTAGAGCAGGATGATGTTGCCACATCATAAAAAGCATGACGGAAGATGAGGCCGAAGTAGCAACAACAGACCCTGATCGAGCCAAGCCACATGACAGCTTCTACTAAGGGAAGCTGAGGAAGCCTTGCTGAGCAGAGCAGACCGATACCGAGGCAGCGAAAGCTTGCCCGCAATAGCATTTCGCCAGAAGTAAAACTGAGCAAAGTGGTAGCTGACTTGTAGGGCTTTTAACGTTGGATTTTTCTACACACTTTGTGTGGCAACTAGAGCTCGAGAAGAGGAAGAAAAAATGGAAGGAAGTATAAAGTTGGACTCTTGAACAAAAGTATATATTGTAATAAATTAAATAGATTTACTTCTTTAATCAAGTCTAGTCCAAGTCCAACTTAACTTCCTCTGCAATAAGGATTTGTGCTTATACCTTCCCTTATATAAAAGTTTGCCGCCATGAAGAGATGAGAGAGGACATTGGATCGAAGAGAGAGAGAGACAGAGATTGAGCTTATGATTAGTTTTATTATGTTCTAAATTTCTTAGGGTTAGGATTAGTTTGTTTAGTTGTTGTTTGAAAACTCTTTGTACTTAGTTTTTATTCTTAATGCAATAAAAGTTAAGGTTTGCTTATTCTGGCTTTAATTATTTTCGCATTCTACTTGGGAGAGGGTTTGTAAGATCATCCATTTGTTCAATATCGGGAGAGTTGAGCTCACGAAAGGAATAAGTACGGTTTTCACCCCACGTGGTGTTAACTAACTCAACCTACGGATAGGTTAGAGTTTCAGCGGCTAAAAGAAGTGTATGAATAGTTGGTGTTTGCCCTTGCTGAAAAGAGCAGATCGATATTGAGGCAGCGAAAGCTCGCCCGCTATAGCATTTCGCCAGAAGTAAAACTGAGCAAAGTGGTAGCTGACTTGTAGAGCTTTTAACGCTGGATTTTTCTACACACTTTGCGTGGCAACTAGAGCTCGAGAAGAGGAAGAAAACATGGAAGGAAGTATAAAGTTGGACTCTTGGACAAAAGACTCTTGGACAAAAGTGTATATTGTAATAAATTAAATAGATTTACTTCTTTAATCAAGTCTAGTCCAATTCCAACTTAACTTCCTCTGCAAGAAGGATTTGTGCCTATACCTTCCCTTATATAAAAGTTTGTCACCATGAAGAGAGGAGAGAGGACATTGGATCAGAGAGAGAGAGACAGAGATTGAGCTTATGATTAGTTTTATTATGTTCTAAATTTCTTAGGGTTAGGATTAGTTTGTTTAGTTGTTGTGTGAAAACTTTTTGTACTTAGTTTTTATCCTTAATGCAATAAAAGTTAAGGTTTGCTTATTCTGGCTTTAATTATTTTCGCATTCTACTTGGGAGAGGGTTTGTGAGATCATCCATTTGTTCAATATTGGGAGAGTTGAGCTCACGAAAGGAATAAGTACGGTTTTCACCCCACGTGGTGTTAAATAATTCGACCTAGAGATAGGTTAGAGTTTCAGCGGCTAAAAGAAGTGTATGAATAGTTGGTGTTTGCCCTTGCTGAGCAGAGCAGACCGATACCGAGGCAGCGAAAGCTCGCCCGCTATAGCATTTCGCCAGAAGTAAAACTGAGAAAGTGGTAGCTGACTTGTAGAGCTTTTAACGCTGGACTTTTCTACACACTTTGCGTGGCAACTAGAGCTCGAGAAGAGGAAGAAAACATGGAAGGAAGTATAAAGTTGGACTCTTGGACAAAAGTGTATATTGTAATAAATTAAATAGATTTACTTCTTTAATCAAGTCTAGTCCAAGTCCAACTTAACTAACTTTGCAAGAAGGATTTGTGCCTATACCTTCCCTTATATAAAAGTTTGCCGCCATGAAGAGAGGAGAGAGGACATTGGATCGGAGAGAGAGAGACAAACAGAGATTGAGCTTATGATTAGTTTTATTATGTTCTAAATTTCTTCGGGTTAGGATTAGTTTGTTTAGTTGTTGTGTGAAAACTCTTTGTACTTAGTTTTTATTCTTAATGCAATAAAAGTTAAGGTTTGCTTATTCTGGCTTTAATTATTTTCGCATTCTACTTGGGAGAGGGTTTGTGAGATCATCCATTTGTTCAATATCGGGAGAGTTGAGCTCACGAAAGGAATAAGTACGGTTTTCAGTCCACGTGGTGTTAACTAACTCGACCTAGGGATAGGTTAGAGTTTCAGCGGCTAAAAGAAATGTATGAATAGTTGGTGTTTGCCCTTGCTGAGCAGAGCAGACCGATACCGAGGCAGCGAAAGCTCGCCCGCTATAGCATTTCGCCAGAAGTAAAACTGAGCAAAGTGGTAGCTGACTTGTAGAGCTTTTAACGCTGGATTTTCTACACACTTTGCGTGGAAACTAGAGCTCGAGAAGAGGAAGAAAACATGGATGGAAGTATAAAGTTGGACTCTTGGACAAAAGTGTATATTGTAATAAATTAAATAGATTTACTTCTTTAATCAAGTCTAGTCCAAGTCCAACTTAACTTCCTCTGCAAGAAGGATTTGTGCATATACCTTCCCTTATATAAAAGTTTGCCGCCATGAAGAGAGGAGAGAGGACATTGGATCGGAGAGAGAGAGAGACAGAGATTGAGCGTATGATTAGTTTTATTATGTTCTAAATTTCTTAGGGTTAGGATTAGTTTGTTTAGTTGTTGTTTGAAAACTCTTTGTACTTAGTTTTTATTCTTAATGCAATAAAAGTTAAGGTTTGCTTATTCTGGCTTTAATTATTTTCGCATTCTACTTGGGAGAGGGTTTGTAAGATCATCCATTTGTTCAATATCGGGAGAGTTGAGCTCACGAAAGGAATAAGTACGGTTTTCACCCCACGTGGTGTTAACTAACTCGACCTAGGGATAGGTTAGAGTTTCAACGGCTAAAAGAAGTGTATGAATAGTTGGTGTTTGCCCTTGCTGAAAAGAGCAGACCGATACCGAGGCAGCGAAAGCTCGCCCGCTATAGCATTTCGCAAGAAGTAAAACTGAGCAAAGTGGTAGCTGACTTGTAGAGCTTTTAACGCTGGATTTTTCTACACACTTTGCGTGGCAGCTAGAGCTCGAGAAGAGGAAGAAAACATGGAAGGAAGTATAAAGTTGGACTCTTGGACAAAAGTGTATATTGTAATAAATTAAATAGATTTACTTCTTTAATCAAGTCTAGTCCAAGTCCAACTTAACTTCCTCCACAAGAAGGATTTGTGCCTATACCTTCCCTTATATAAAAGTTTGCCGCCATGAAGAGAGGAGAGAGGACATTGGATCGGAGAGAGAGAGACAAACAGAGATTGAGCTTATGATTAGTTTTATTATGTTCTAAATTTCTTCGGGTTAGGATTAGTTTGTTTAGTTGTTGTGTGAAAACTCTTTGTACTTAGTTTTTATTCTTAATGCAATAAAAGTTAAGGTTTGCTTATTCTGGCTTTAATTATTTTCGCATTCTACTTGGGAGAGGGTTTTTGAGATCATCCATTTGTTCAATATCGGGAGAGTTGAGCTCACGAAAGGAATAAGTACGGTTTTCACCCCACGTGGTGTTAACTAACTCGACCTAGGGATAGGTTAGAGTTTCAGCGGCTAAAAGAAGTGTATGAATAGTTGGTGTTTGCTCTTGCTGAGCAGAGCAAACCGATACCGAGGCAGCGAAAGCTCGCCCGCTATAACATTTCGCCAGAAGTAAAACTGAGCAAAGTGGTAGTTGACTTGTATAGCTTTTAACGCTGGATTTTTCTACACACTTTGCGTGGCAACTAGAGCTCGAGTAGAGGAAGAAAACATGGAAGGAAGTATAAATTTGGACTCTTGGACAAAAGTGTATATTGTAATAAATTAAATAGATTTACTTCTTTAATCAAGTCTAGTCCAAGTCCAACTTAACTTCCTCTGCAAGAAGGATTTGTGCCTATACCTTCCCTTATATAAAAGTTTGCCGCCATGAAGAGAGGAGAGAGGACATTGGATCGGAGAGAGAGAGACAAAGATTGAGCTTATGATTAGTTTTATTATGTTCTAAATTTCTTAGGGTTAGGATTAGTTTATTTAGTTATTGTGTGAAAACTCTTTGTACTTAGTTTTTATTCTTAATGTAATAAAAGTTAAGGTTTGCTTATTCTGGCTTTAATTATTTTCGCATTCTACTTGGGAGAGGGTTTGTGAGATCATCCATTTGTTCAATATCGGGAGAGTTGAGCTCACGAAAGGAATAAGTACGGTTTTCACCCCATGTGGTGTTAACTAACTCGACCTAGGGATAGGTTAGAGTTTCAGCGGCTAAGAGAAGTGTATGAATAGTTGGTGTTTGCCCTTTGATTCATGCCGGGAGGTATCATCAGAGTTCAGTCATCAACTAGCGTTTCGTGCTTAGAGATAAGGCGAAACCATTCAAGGACGCTTTGCCGAGCCTTAACTGCATCTGCCCACGAGCAAGGGATTACCGCGGTAGGGATTCATCCATTGCGGTCGCGGTAGGGATTTTGGTCACTACCATGGTAGTAGTGCGTTGCTGCATTCCATAATAGAAACAAAATTCAAGAGGATTCCACACTACGACACACTCTAATTCGGCTCATCTTCTTATCTTTATTAATTCTTTATTTTATTTACTAAATTTTCTTAGTTTAGTTATTTTTAGATTATATCAAATCACCCAATTAACTTGTGTTTTTACTTTATTAATTTTGCAGTGCGAGGGAGTAGAATCGAAGGTTGAGTACCATTCCTTGTGAAGACGATACTCATATACTTATCCCTATATTACTTGCGTCGTGTATACTTGTACAATTGTGAAGCACTATTTACACACAACAACATGGAAGATGGTAATGTTTTATTTTGGATTAATAATGTTAATTTTTTACATCATTTATGTTATAAAGCTATTTATAATTTGACTAACATATATATTTTTAAATTTGTTAGATTAATCTAGAATACCAAAAAATCAAGAAGTTTATTCAAAAATGCCGATAGTGCATGAAGAGGAAGAAGAAGAAGAAGAAGCCTAAGGTATTCAAAAATATAATTCAAAACTCGAGAAGAAGTTTATTGCAATTTGCTTTTTTGAATTGTTATGTTTTTGTTTTTATTGGTTTGTATCATTTGACATTTGTTGTTGGATTTTCTTAACTCCACTGTGTTATTTAGTTTAGTTATTAATATTTTTGGGGGAACTCTTTTTCTCCATCCGCTATCTTTGGTCTCGCTTTGGCCTTACCTAGATAAGAAGGAGATTTTTAACGAGGCCCGTAATTTAATGAAATGACTCGAACTTATATGTATGTAGATCTTATATTATTAGAGAAAGTCGTTTAAATTTGAACGAAACCATACTATAATATTATAAATAGTTACAATTAAAATTTGTACATAAACTCGAAAAATCGAATCAACTCGAACTTGCTAAACTCGACTCGAATCGAAAAAAATTTAAATAAAGTTTGAGTTGTAAAATTAGACTCGTCAACTCGAATAACTAGAAATTTTTTTACTCGACTCGCTCGAACACTCACCCCTAGATCTCATCACGCACTTATTCGACGAGAATCAATACCATTGTATGAACAAGAAAT
The DNA here is from genome assembly GCA_958450335.1 of Hibiscus tridactylites. NCBI lineage: Eukaryota > Viridiplantae > Streptophyta > Magnoliopsida > Malvales > Malvaceae > Hibiscus > Hibiscus tridactylites. The sequence continues at coordinate 43,333,100 of OY288274.1, read as the reverse complement.
CAGATTTTCATCAATGCAACAATTGAAACCAAAATGAAACTCGTGTACCTGGCATATCATCGGTGGCAAAGCTGTCATCTCTAGCCTGAATAGAAGATTGTTTAGCATTGACTCGAGTGTCGAATTTGATAGTGGATCTCATAGTACCTCTACCCTGATATCCAGAGAACAGACGATGCTCTAGCACCATCTCTCACAAAAATCTGACTATGCCAAGGAGTCAACCTCTGAGACTGAACTGAAGTACCATCATCCATAATTGGGCAGTCCTTCACCATGTGACTTGGTGCCCAACACTTATAGCAAACCCTTCGGAGCAAGAAACACTGTTGAGTGGATCGCAAGATCGATATTGACCAAGAGGGGGGTGAATTGGAAATTTAAATTGTTGAGTGGATCGCAAGATCGATATTGACCAAGAGGGGGTGAATTGGAAATTTAAAGTTTTGTGGTGGAAATTTGCAAATTAAAAATGATGGACAAGAGATTTAGAGTGGTTCAAGTTCCAAATGAAATCTACATCCACTACCTTAGCTTCACTAAGGATTTGCAACAATTCCACTAAATTGCTCTTCCCCTTTTCTAGGACAAGGAGGCAACCCTTTACAATTTCGGTTGATTTTTCTACCCAAAAATCAACTCAATCCTCACACAAGTGAACAAAGAAATTTGATGGCTAATAAGGTATCTCTCAATACAAATGATAGCCCCAATACAAGCACTCAACCCAATTTAACAAAATATGAATGAAGATTACAATTGGGATTTCTAGACAAATAGGAATTTTGGCACAATTGCTTGGATTTGATGAATAAGTGTTTTCTTGAAGATCAATAGTTGTTGTTGTAGCTTTTGGATATGTCTTTTATACCTCCTCATTGATTTCTAGCCGTTTGGGTGGTTGGGAACATAAATGGAGCCGTTGGAACCCTCTCTTACCACCATTAATGCACTTCTGCAGCTACCGATATCGGTACGCGGGAAGGAGTATCGGTACCTGTCTCAGAAAAGAAAGAGCCGTTGTGTGCATTTAATAAGGGGTATCGATACGCGCGTAAGCGTATCGGTACTGGGTATCGAAACGGCAAGGGCCGTATCGATACTATTTTCTGAACTTAGCTCACTGTCCAAATCCGTATCGGTACGAGGGTTAGGAGTATCGATACGGGTCAACAAACTTTTAAAGTTTGGTTACCAACCAACTGACACCAACGGTCATATTTTTAAACCGACTTAATTTTTAAAAATTATAAGGGTCGTATCGATACGAGGGTTTGCCGTATCGGTACGATATTCAAACTCTTTGAATTTTAACACAGGGCAATATCGATACGAGGGTTTGGGGTATCGATACTGGTTCCGACAGTAACCAAGTTTGGTAAAATGGTATCGATACGCTTGGTAGTGTATCGATACGCCTGGACAATTTTCAATGGTTTTGCCTTGGAACACTTATAAAATATTTTGAGTTTGAGTTTTATAAATCAGTTTTAAAGTGTTGGTGTTTTAAAACTTATTAAGGGACTTATAAAAACAATTTTAAGTTTTACAAAATGATCCTTAAAGATTTAATTATATCAAAATCAAACATAGGTTTTACAATCTCCCCCTTTTTGATATAACAAAACTAAAACTTAAAATTTTTGACATTTTTGAAAAACCTTTACAAAGTTAACTCCCCCTTAATATAAGCTTGGTAACCTTTGAGTTAAAATCAAAATATTTTGAAGTGAGCTAGATTCTTCTCCCCTTTTTTGTTAGATCAAAAATCCTTTGAGACAATTAAGTGCATAAGGAAATCAAAGGTATAATAAGCAACATAGATTTTATTCATTATAGCAACATACTTAAAATCCAAACAAAAGCAAACAAGAAATCAAAGCATAGGTTTTAATCCTAAAACAAACTTAATCCTAAGAACATAAAACATAGGTGCATAAAATAGAAAATCCTAGATGATATGAATGATATGCAAGAGGAAACGTCTAAGCATCGTCTTCTTCGTCTTCCTCATCTTCATCATCAACTCCCAAAGGCTCATTAGTGCGCATACTATTACGCCACTCATCATGAAAAGCGGCAATGGAAATATTCAAGGAATTGTGCCCACTTTCAAGAGATGTGAGGCGATTCTCCATACCCGTCATCCTAGTATCAAAGGTAGTTTCCATGGAAGTGAGACGAGTATTCATGTCCGTACGCAACCCGGTAAATTGCTCATTGAGATAGGTCATGAGAGCATCCATATTGGGTTGTTGGACTTGAGAAGCTTGAGGAGCTTGAGCCTCTTCAAACAATGCGGCAGCTTCCGGTGGTAACTCGGCAAGACGGATCCATTCACCATTAAGATAAGTAAATTTTTCCCGAGCAAGAGATCGCTCATCAATGGGATCGGTGAGAGGAGTTGGAATGTCATAGGAGCAATCAATTTCCTTTTTAACAAAGAAATAGCTCAAAGCCGAACCGTATGTGAAGGAGGTGAGATGAGGAGTGTTACGATTTTGAACGAGGTAGACGATCTCCGCGAACATGAGTCGAGCTAAATTTGGTCGCTTGGCTTTACGGAAGCACCGAATCCAAAAATCATCCACTTGACGGATGGTGGAATATTTTCCTCCGGAGGGACGAGACCACCACGACACCATCAAATGTAAGATTCGATCATGAGCATTAAGGGCAGTGACAGAACCACTAAGAATATGCCCCATACCATGCTCATCATCAAGGCCTTCATCTTCCAACTTAAAAACCTCACAAATAGACTTGACATCAAGGATTAATTTCTTTCCCATGAGATAAGAGCTAATTGCAACAACTTCCCCATTACGACTAATACATCTTGCATTAGCATAGAAAATCAAAACCAAGAGATGATAGTAAAAACCGGGAATAGAGATAAAATCCATGAAATTTCAACGATGAAGCAAGGGGAGGTATTCAAACTTGAAACGCTCCGAATTGAGAAAAGGAATTGATATTACCCTTTCGGCACGAATCTTGTAATTCTCATATTGACAAAAGTGATTTAGACCCGAATTACCTTCAAAGGATTGCTCATAGATGGTTGAGTAGTTAGGACGAGCAATCGCTCCAAGGGTGGAAGATTCACCGGCTTGATTAGCCCTTGGTCGCTTCCTCGATGGTTCTTTTGGTGCCATGATCTAAAAAAGAAGTTAAGCAAGGGAGATTTCTTCAATTTGAGTAAAAATCAAGGCAAAAAAAAAATTAAAAGAAAATTTTCAAGAGAAATTTTGAAAAGAAAAGTTTTAGAAGAAAATTTCAAGAAAAAGTTTGAAGAAGAACAAAGTTTGTAAAAAAAATTAAAACATCAAAAACAAAAAATTGGAAAAGAGAAAGAAGGAGATTACCTTGATAGAAACTTGAAGAATTGAAGAAAACTAGCACAAAGATGAGAAAGAGAGCACAAAGCCTTGCTTGATTCAAAAACTCTTTTAGAATTGAGTTGAGATGTGAAAAATATGAAGGAGGAAGTGCCTTTTTATAGGCAAAAACGGCTAGGGTTAGTTAGGTTTTGAAAAGTTTGAATTTAGGTAAAAGTTGAACTCATTAAAAGCTAATTAAAGCCATCAGCGCAGTCGAGTATCGATACGCCCGTTGGGGTATCGATACGGGGATAGAATTTTCTTTTTGCAAAAATGCCCATTGGAAGAGTCGTATCGAAACGGAGGGGTCCGTATCGAAACGACCCGTATCGATACGGGATGAATCGTATCGATACGTGAAGCGAAGAAAATTCTAGGAAACGAAATGAAGAACAGGTATCGATACGCGTAGATTAGTATCGATACTGTATGCCCAGAAATGCATATTTGGTTCAAGGAACAACCAAAGGCTCAAACTTAACATCTCCTATGAGTATGCAAATGATGTATGAGCAGTTCTAAGCATATTTTAACAGAATCATACTCCCCCTAACTATAGGCATGGAAGAAATTGGGAGTTTAAACACATAAACATGGCATTTCACAAAATCAAGCATATTTAAGCACAAAAGAGGTCCTAAAAGGTCAAGATAGGCTAGCTAGACCTAACTCTCTCCTAAGGGACCAAAAACACTCTTTGTCTAAGGGTTTTGTAAATATGTCCGCTAATTGATTCAAGGTGTCTACATACTCTATAACCACATATTCCTTAAGGACATTATCTCTAATGAAATGATGCCTTATTTCTATGTGTTTGGTTCTAGAGTGTTGGATGGGATTTTTAGTTAAACATATTGCACTAGTGTTGTCACATTTTAGAGGTATGGTTTCAACTTTAATTCCATAATCTAAGAGTTGTTGCTTCATCCAAAGGACTTGAGCACAACAACTCCCTAAGGATATGTACTCGGCTTCGGTGGTAGATAAGGCTACACTATTTTGTTTCTTAGAGAACCAAGATATGAGCATACTACCTAAGAATTGGCAAGTTCCCGAAGTACTTTTCCTATCAATTTTGCAACCCCCATAATCCGCATCCGAGTAAGCATGAAGGTTGAAGGTAGAGTCTCTAGGATACCAAAGACCTAAACAAGGAGTGTCTCTAAGGTATCTAAAGATTCTCTTAACGGCTATAAGGTGAGACTCTCTAGGACTAGCTTGAAACCTAGCACACAAGCAAACACTAAACAAGATATCCGGTCTACTTGCGGTAAGGTAAAGCAAAGATCCAATCATAGAACGATAAAGCTTAGAGTCAACACACTTACCTCCTTCATCTTTGTTAAGCTTTGTAGATGAGCTCATAGGAGTGGCTTGAGGCTTTGCATTCTCCAAGCCAAACTTCTTGAGCATATCCTTTATGTATTTTGCTTGGTTGATGAAGGTGCCATCCTTCTTTTGCTTGATTTGGAGTCCCAAAAAGAATGAGAGCTCCCCCATCATGCTCATCTCAAATTCACCTTGCATTGACTTAGCAAACTCTTGACAATGACATTCATTAGTAGAACCAAAAATAATATCATCAACATAAATTTGAACTACTAAGATGTCATTTTTATACATTTTTATAAAGAGTGTAGTGTCCACCTTACCTTTTTCAAATCCTTTTTCAATCAAAAAATTTGAAAGCCTTTCATACCAAGCTCTAGGAGCTTGTTTTAAACCATAAAGAGCTTTGGTAAGTTTGAAAACATGATTTGGAAATTTTGAATCTTCAAAACCCAGTGGTTGTTCCACATACACTTCTTCATTTATAAAACCATTTAAAAATGCGCTTTTAACATCCATTTGAAAAGGCTTGAAATTATGATAACATGCATATGCAAGCAACATCCTAATGGCTTCCATTCTAGCTACGGGTGCATAGGTTTCATCAAAATCTATTCCCTCCTCTTGAGTGTAACCTTGTGCTACAAGTCTAGCTTTATTTCTCACAATGTTACCACTCTCATCTAGTTTGTTCCTAAAGACCCATTTAGTTCCTATTGTAGATTGATTACTAGGCCTATCAACTAATGTCCAAACATTACTTCTCTCAAATTGATTTAACTCTTCTTGCATAGCCATAATCCAAAAGTCATCTTTCAATGCTTCTGTTATATTTTTAGGCTCTATGCATGAGATAAATGCAACATGGTTCATTAATCTAAGAGAAGAACGAGTGGTTACCCCCTTGGATGGATCACCCAAGATTTCACCATCTTTGACATAGTTCAACTCCCTTGGGTAGCTCACTTCCTTTTCCTCTATAGCCAAGTCCTTCAAGGCTTCAAGAGGTGGATCTTGTGAGTCTTCTTCCTTTGTTGGAATCTCATCCTCCTTTGAAGTTTGACCTCCATCAAAGGCATTTATGATCCCTACATCATCATCATCACAAGAATCCTTCCTAGGAAGGAGGTTATCATCGAATACAACATGAATAGATTCTTCTACTACTAAAGTTCTTTTGTTAAATACTCGATAGGATTTAGAGGTTAAAGAGTAACCTATAAAAATGGCTTCATCACTTTTTGCATCAAATTTACCTAAGTTATCTTTTCCATTATTTAAAACAAAACACTTGCACCCAAAAGGGTGAAAATAACTAATGTTAGGCTTTTTGGATTTTAAAATCTCATAAGGTGTTTTCTTTAAAATTGGCCTAATCATTACTCGATTTACAATATAACAAGCGGTGTTTGTGGCTTCCGCCCAAAAATATTTAGGTAAATTGTTTTCACAAAGCATAGTTCTAGCCATTCCTTGTAAAGTTCTATTTTTCCTCTCAACTACCCCATTTTGTTGAGGAGTTCGAGGAGCCAAAAAATTATGGCTAATACCATTTTCATTTAAAAAATCTTCAAACCCTAAATTTTGAAACTCGGTTCCATGATCACTTCTAATATGTGAAATTCTAAGTTCAAGATCATTTTGGGTTAATTTTGAAAATGTGATGAATTTTTCCAAAGCCTCATCTTTAGTAATTAAAAAAAGAACCCAAGTAAATCTAGAAAAATCATCAACTAGCACAAAAGCATAAGACTTACCACCCAAGCTCATAGTCCTAATTGGCCCAAATAAATCCATGTGAATTAGTTGTAAGCATCTACTAGTAGAAACATCATTAATGGATTTAAAGGAAGACCTATGTTGTTTACCCTTTGAGCATGCATCACAAATTTTATCATTTGAAAATTTTATCTTGGGTAAACCTCTAACTAGATTTAGAGAGACTAGTTTTTCTAAAACACTTATGCTAGCATGTCCTAGCTTCCTATGCCACAACCATGCATCATTTTCATTTTGAGCAACTAAGCATGCATGAGATGTATGTATGTCATCTAAATGCACCATGTATATGTTTCCTATGCGATGACCTATGAGCATAATATTATTAGATTTAATGTCTACAATTTTTCATCCATTTTTATCAAATAAAACATTAAATCCTTTATCACACAATTGACTTATGCTCAATAAATTGTGTTTAAGACCATCGACATATAAGACATTTTCAATGAGAATTGTAGAGTGATTACCTATGGAGCCAATACCTTTAATGTGGCCTTTGGAGTTGTCACCAAATGTTACTACTCCTCCACTTTTTGGTTTTAGATCCATGAATCGACTCTTGTCTCCGGTCATGTGCCTCGAGCATCCACTATCAAGGTACCATGAGTTTTGACTTTGTGCCTTGGCCTTGTAGCAATGTTCCCCCTACAAGCAAAGATATTAAACTTTGGTTTTTGGTACCCAAATCATTTTGGGTCCATGAGTGTTAGCTCTCAAAATCTTGGTTCCCTTAGGAATCCAAGATGACATAGCAATAATATTATTAGATTTAACAAGTTCCTTAGGAACCCATACACTTCTAATTCTTTTAGCTCTACTATGTCTAGGATAGCTACTTTGTTTGTAGTAGTTAGTCTTTTTCTTAGGTTGGTGTGTTCTAGATGATTCTCCTACTTCAAGCTTGACACTACCAACATTTTTTAAAGACTTCTTGAGCTCATTGAGCTCACCCAACACCTTTTGGTGTTCACAATTACATTGAGACAAAAGATTATTAAGATCAACATTTTCATCTTGAAAAATTTTAAGTTCATCTTTTAATCCTAAAATCTTTTTCTCAAATTTAGAATTAGCTTGAGTAAGTGAGTCATTTTTATCATTTAGTTCTAGAATAATCTTTTTATTCATAATGACTGACTCCTTATACTTCTCAACTAATTCATCATATACCTCTTGTAACTCATCATATGCATCATTGAATTCTTCATATGAAAAATCTAAAGTAGATGAGTTAGAGGTTACCAAGGAGGAATCTTCCTCAAGTGCCATGAGGCAAAGATTAGCCACTTCTTGTTCGTCATCCTCCGATGACTCCTCATCACTCCAAGTAGCAAGCTTGGCTTTGAGTCTCTTCTTCTTCTCAAAGCCCTTCTTCTTGAGTTGAGGGCACTCCGAACGGATGTGGCCGGGTTGTTTGCACTCAAAGCAAATGATAGGATCCTTTCCTTCTTCTTTGTTCTTGCCTTTGAAGTCCATCTTCCTTTGGATTTTTCTTCCCCGGTTGAACCTCATAAAGCGTGAGAACCGTTTGGCTATCATAGCCAATTCTTCAAGTTCATCCTCCTCACAAGATGAGCTCTCATCATGTTGTGAAGCTTTAGCCTTGAGAGCTATTCCCATCTTCTTCTTCTTCTTAACCTCAAGCTTATCTACCCTTTTCTCTTCTTTCTTCTTCTCATCTTCCCTTCCTTGCTTCATGATCTCATGAGTAAGGAGAGAACCCACAAGCTCATCAAGCTTCAATGTTTTCAAGTTCTTTGCTTCGATGATAGCGGTTCTCTTCCCATCCCAAGACTCGGGAAGTGAATAGAGTAGCTTCCGGACAAGCTTGTCTTCCGGTATGATCTCTCCAAAGCCCTTTAGACCATTGACAATCGTGGAGAATCGATCAAACATCTTTGACACCGTCTCATCGGGCTCCATCTTGAAATTTTCATAACTAAGATTGAGAATTCCAATCTTAGTTTCTTTAACATCATTGGTGCCTTCATAAGTGGTCTCAAGAGTGTCTCACGCTTCTTTGGCACTTTCAATTGATGAGACCTTTGAGTAGATGTCCGGACCGAAAGCACAAAATAGCATGTGGAGAGCTTTGTCATTTACTTGAATCTTTTTCCTCTCCTCTTCACTCATCTCCACTTTCTTCTTTAGCACCATCTTGCCTTCACCGTCTTGTTTCAATGGAATGTATGGCTCATCCTCAATGACATCCCACACAAGATAGTCATTTGACTTGATGAATAGACGCATTCTATTCTTCCAAAAAGAATAGTTATCACCGTTGAAGAAGGGAGGCTTTGTGGTCGATTGTGACTCGTACATGCCGGAACCGGAGGTTGAAGTCATCTCTTGATACTTTGATGATCACACTCTTCCAAGGAACTCCTCTTGTGGTTGTTAATCCTCAAAGAGGTAGGCTCTGATACCAATTGTTGAGTGGATCGCAAGATCGATATTGACCAAGAGGGGGGTGAATTGGAAATTTAAAGTTTTGTGGTGGAAATTTGCAAATTAAAAATGATGGACAAGAGATTTAGAGTGGTTCAAGTTCCAAATGAACTCTACATCCACTACCTTGGCTTCACTAAGGATTTGCAACAATTCCACTAAATTGCTCTTTCCCTTTTCTAGGACAAGGAGGCAACCCTTTACAATTTCGGTTGATTTTTCTACCCAAAAATCAACTCAATCCTCACACAAGTGAACAAAGAAATTTGATGGCTAATAAGGTATCTCTCAATACAAATGATAGCCCCAATACAAGCACTCAACCCAATTTAACAAAATATGAATGAAGATTACAATTGAGATTTCTAGACAAATAGGAATTTTGGCACAATTGCTTGGATTTAATGAATAAGTGTTTTCTTGAAGATCAATAGTTGTTGCTGTAGCTTTTGGATATGTCTTTTATACCTCCTCATTGATTTCTAGCCGTTTGGGTGGTTGGGAACATAAATGGAGCTGTTGGAACCCTCTCTTACCACCATTAATGCACTTCTGCAGCTACCGGTATCGGTACGCGGGAAGGAGTATCGGTACCTGTCTCAGAAAAGAAAGAGCCATTGTGTGCATTAAATAAGGGGTATCGATACGCTCGTAAGCGTATCGGTACTGGGTATCGAAACGGCAAGGGCCGTATCGATACTATTTTCTGAACTTAGCTCATTGTCCAAATCCGTATCGGTACGAGGGTTAGGAGTATCGATACGGGTCAACGAACTTTTAAAGTTTGGTTACCAACCAACTGACACCAACGGTCATATTTTTAAACCGACTTAATCTTTAAAAATTATAAGGGTCGTATCGATACGAGGGTTTGCCGTATCGGTACGATATTCAAACTCTTTGAATTTTAACACAGGGCAGTATCGATATGAGGGTTTGGGGTATCGATACTGGTTCCGACTGTAACCAAGTTTGGTAAAATGGTATCGATACGCTTGGTAGTGTATCGATACGCCTGGACGATTTTCAATGGTTTTGCCTTGGAACACTTAGAAAATATTTTGAGTTTGAGTTTTATAAATCAGTTTTAAAGTGTTGGTGTTTTAAAACTTATTAAGGGACTTATAAAAACAATTTTAAGTTTTACAAAATGATCATTAAAGATTTAATTATATCAAAATCAAACATAGGTTTTACAAACACACCTCAAGATGACATCAGTCACAATGCTCACAAACCGGTGGAAGCGACACTCTGACTGAACCATGAATACTTCTCTCAATAGCATAAATCAAGAAGCCCGTATGAATCCTCAATCTAGTTCCTTGACTAACTCTCGGTAGTTGATCTGAAGCAACTCTCTTTGAACCCCTAGAGCACAGAACCTTCTAGGCGGAGCCTGAAAATGACTTATGACGTCTTAGATTCCCCCAACATGGCCCCCTAAATTCACCAGTTTGACTTGGTGTAGAACTCTAGAGTCGTTCGAGTGCCTTCACACTATTGGTTAACTCTACGAATGTCCCAAGTGCACCCGTTGTCACATGAATCTAAAGGTCAATCTTTAATCCATGTCTAAACCTCTTACACCTCAACTCCTTGGTCACAACTAACTCAGGGCACATCGGCTCAACCGTAGAAAATCTTGCTCGTACTCAAACACTATCTGGTCCCCTGAACTAGATGCAGGAACTGATCTTTCATCTCATCCATGTGAACCTCATTTATGTAATTCTTCTTGAACTCATCCAAGAAGACATCCCAGGTTAGAAGTGTAGGTTGCAGTCCCAACTCAATAGTATCCCACCACTCATGTGCATTGCCCTTAAGAAGTGAGACAATACAATCGAGGTCATCTTCCTGACTCCCCCTCATCTGTCTTAGAATCCTCTAAGTGTCTCTTAACCACTAGTCAGCCTTGATCAGGTCATTCTCACCCAAGCCTTCGAAATCTTTAGGCCGATAATGGTGAAGTCTCTCAAAAGGGGTCTTGCGAGGCATATCAGATTGCCTTAGGATAGTTTATACCACTTGCAAAAGAGTATAAGTAAGATCATTGAGGTGGTTCGCCCCTCCACTTTCGGTACCTCTCGGAAGACTTGTGTCTCCAACATCCGAGATAGACTCCTTACCGAAGTCATTGGCTTGAGAGACATGGCTCTCATCACGACTCTTCTAGCTGTGTCTGGCGTCACCAGCCATCGAACTTTTTTTAAATCACAAGGAAACAAGGCAACACCATCAGGATTCCAGTCTTGGAAGAGTACAACTTAAATTTAGGGGCTTGTATTCACTAGACACCTTACCACGACCTCTATACCACCCCGGAGTTTCCTAGAACAGGTTAAACCTAGGCTCTAATAGCACTAAATGTAACACCCAAAATTTGACCCATCAAAATTTCAAGTTAAAACCATAAGTTTAACCATCATTTAAAAACATTAAACATCCATAATTTTGCATAGTGAAATCAATCCATATAAACCAGTTTACAAAATAGGAGCTTCGAGTTTAAAATAATGTATATCAAAATAGTAAAGCAAGTAGAGTTTACATACTCAACATTTGTAAGGTTCTGTGAATACATAAGCCAAAAACTATATACTAAGCATTGTACTCTGAAACGATGTGGTGTTGGGAGAACCCTTCTCGATGTGCTCCTTCATCATGATCAACCTAAAAACCTGCGAACGAAAACAATGATTCTGAAAGTTGAGCTTACAAAGCTAAATGGTACATTTCTACTCTACTGCAATTCGTGATTATCATAAAATAAGCATGCAAGATAAATATAGTTTAGAGAGCATAGATAAGGCTCCACTATCTATGAGTTAATTATCTAGCCTACACTAGCTAGAGTTCTTAGATCACCTATCTCAATGCATCATTAAGTCTACAAGAAGTCTTACATGTTCCACAAAGCTTCGCAATACTCGAGATCACTCAGCTAATCGAGTTCAATACATCCATAAGGTATCCTCTATAACACCCATACGTCATACATAAATAAATCCATACATCATCTACATAATTGGCCAACAAAGCCCTACTTTACCCATCCTCACACAGTCATCGGGTTGAAATGACCATATCCAGATCACCATAGCCACGGATACGTTCTAGACATACTTGGATCACATAGGGGTGTTCAAACGATTAATTCAGTCAGTGGCCGAACCGAATTACCCAAAACCAAATTAACTAAAAATTTAAACCTTTAATCGTTAACCGAACCGAACTGTTTTCGAAAAAAATTAATCGAACCGAACAAATTTTGGTTAATTCGATCAGTTTTCAAATTAACCGAAATTTATCATTAATTTTCCTCATCAAAATTATTAAACAATGAAAATCATTGGAAATATTTTTTAGTTCACAATGATAATTTGTGTTTAATTTAAACATAGATAAAACATTGGAATTTTAGATTAAACATTAGATTTTTTCATTTGGGTTACAAGTGGGTTTTAAAATTTTAATAGGTATGGGCTTAATAAGTATAATATATTTACTTTTTGTTATATTTCGGTTAATTGGGGTAATTCAGTTAATTAACCGATTTCGAACCGAATTAACCGATAATCGAACTTTGAAAAATTCTTTAACCGTTCATCGACCGAAAAAAGTTTGGCGGTCGATCGTTTAACCGAACTAGTTCGGTTTGGTCGGTTAATTCGATTTAACCGATCGTTTGAACACCCTTAGGATCACATTAGCCACAAGTAGTCCTTACCTGAGGTCACTCAGCCTATCAGATTACTCGAGCTCACTCAACCTATCGAGTTAATTACCTTATTCGGATCACCATAGCCACGAATATGTTTCTAACCGCACCTATATAACTTAGCTTGTGGGTACAACGGATGTACTTGTTCACTTAGCCCTAAGTACACATCCCCTTATATAAGTACCGTAGCACTGACTCTAGGACATCCGAATTCTCTTATACAACATTTGTAAGATAAGGCATGCTCCTCGAGCATTCATACACCTCACCAAGAGGTAAGTGGCACCAAGCCAAACTATCAAGCAAATGCCCCCAACTTTCATCCTTCTTCCAAAAAGGTCACTTCCCAAGCTTATGTGATCCAATTCTCATCCAAAAAGACTCAAACTTAGCCCAACGAGTCCAATTACTCCAACCAACACGAAGGTCCATAATTCGGGTCAAGGTCCAACTGTTGAATCGGAAATTTGGGTCGTTACAGATATACTCTATTCTCCAGAACCTAAAATTTTGACAATTTTATTATAGTATATGTGTTATAAGTGATTTGGTTTTGTAAATGAGCTAAACTCTAAAATTATTATTTTTAATATACCGGTGTAATTATATGGTTGTATTTACTCATATTTTTTTTAATCTTTTGACAAGTCACACACATAAATTCGAACTCAAGCCTCCTATAATGAACTCCATCCCTTTTTCACAGCAGTCACTTATTGGGTTCAAGTTAAACTCTAAAATTAAAATAAACGCATTTTAAATGTTTTGATATACTTTTTATTGGTAGACGTGAGGTACCATGTAGTACTGCTCTCATAAGGGAATTAAATTAAAAAAAATAGAAATAACAAAAAGTCTAAATTATAATGTACGTACTCATACAATTGTTTCACACTAGAAACCTAAAGTCAACTCGGAAATTAAGTATTTAAACCTCATCATTCACAACAAATGCATGTTACCATATTCCTTTGAATATTCAAGATTAATTAATTTAAATGTGAACTTGCTTGCTTTTATGCGTTACCAAGAGTTATTGGAAATGATTAATTTGGAATAATGTAATTAATTAATGGACTGCATTATCTTAGAGGTTTTTTATTTAATATATAATCCGAAGGGTTTCTTATAATGTCAACAAAGAAGACCATCATGAATTCCCATGTGATAACGGTTACATGAAACATTTGTTTGTTCATCTTCCTAATCAAATTTAATATCATATTATATTACATACATTCAAAGTCAAACCCTAATAAGATGTGGCACAACTCATAACCCCATTATTTATTTTAAACATATAGCTTAAATTTCACTTCTCAATCAATGTAGTAATTGCAAAATGACCCTTTGATATTTGAAAAAGTTTTTCTATATACCACTTTACACGCTTTCAACACGAACAAATCATTATTACACAAAAATCGAAATTTCTTTCCTCTTTTGATGCTTCTATTTATGCCATATACTAAAAAATAGAGTTTATGGCTATGGTTATGATTTAGGATTAAAGTTTAGAAAATTATGGATATGGTATATTTTTAGGGTTTAAATTTTAAATTTTAAGATTATGGCTTATAGTTTAATTTTTTAGTATTGGGACATAAAAAGAGCCACTAAAATGGGACAAAATTTTTGTTCGTTACACAACGGATCGAAAACTTTCGCAACTCGAACCCACAGATGCCCTTAGACTTGGGGACGTTGGTGGTGGGTGGCACGTTCACATGTCAATGGCCATGGGAGGCATCACCATAGTTTGGTAAATGTATTGGTGAGAAAGGTCGAACGCCGAACACACACTCACTTGAAAAACTTAATTAAATCTTCAATGCCGACGCTATCCAGCTGCTTGATTAATTGATTCCTTAGATCTGGTTGGTCAATCAGAGTGGGATATTCATCTTTGGTGTGGTATGTGTCCAAATTTATAAATAATACTAACTATATCATATGGAAAAAAATATACAACGGTTGTGTAAATTAATTTACACAAGTCTTTAAGTTTTAAAGGTTAGAGATTTTGTTTAAGTTTAAAGTTTAGGAGTTTAGGGTTTAGTGGTTAGAATTTAATGTTAAAGTATAGAATTTAGAGTACATATATAGTTTAAGATTTAGAGTTTAGATTTTTAAGATTTAGGGCTAGGAATTTAGGATTTGAGTTTTAAAGTGTAAATATACATGCTTGTATAAAATAAATTTTACATAGACTATATCAAAATTTTACTCATATTATATTAATATAATTAAAATGGAAAATGAAAAACTTATATATGTTACCACTTACCAAAGCTAAATTAGAATAATCAAATGGAAAATGAAAAACTAGAGAATGCGAAATGATGAAGTGATATAAAAAAACATAGCAAGTGGTAACATACCCTCTTCAACAAGGCTTAAATGAAAAAATCCGTGAACTATGTTATTTGTTTGTTTTTAATTCTCAAACCAATTTTTAGATAAAATAAGTAATTAAATTATTATTTTTGACCACTTTAAGTCCGATTGATATCTAAGTTAAAAAATATTTTAGCAAATTAGACGTTGACATGTCACAAAAATTTAGATACTTGTTTTGATCCAAAAGATAGTTTAGAGACAAAAAAACATAATCTATGTTTTTTGGCCGAAAAATAGTTTAGAAAAATTAAAGTGGTCTAACATAATAATTTATTTGATTAAGGGCTAAAAAAATAGACATGATTTAAAGGATGATTTTTCATTTAAGCCCTTCAACAATACCGATAATCTTTCAACATTTTTCTAAAAGCATGGAACTCTTTTCTTGTCTCGACACTTCACTTTTTCCAATTTTCTCTTGTTCCAAAATTCGTAATAATTCATCGCTTTATTGATTAATTTCTAAAAAAATTACAATTGTTTTTGTTTTTGATAGAATAAAACTTTTATGTGATTAGGTTTTTGATTGGATGTTTTTATATGAGATTTCTAACATCTTGAGCAATAATATTTAGAAATTGATCGGTATAATCAATTCTGAAAAATGAAATTGATTAGTATAAATCTTGACGAAATTAGAATTGTTTGTATTTATAATCTTGAACTTCTTGAATATTGATTAAAAATCTAACAATCTTATTTAAAAAATTTGCTACTAGCGTGCTTATTGTGAATATTGTGTTTGTGGTCATCTTGTATTAACATATATTTTTTAAAGCTAAAATGATTACAAGTAGTATCTGTTTTAAATATACTCTCAAGCATTTGACAATAAACGCTCAATCACCCTGCTGGAGCTACTGATGCTCGAACCCGTGACCTCTAAGAACAACAATTGTTCCCTTAACCACTGAGCCAAGTTGGTTCGTGTTTGTATTAACATATTAAATTCGCATATCACTAAAAAATATACTTAAATGGCTTTTATTTTTGTGAAATATGTTGACTTTGTTAAAAACTTTGGCGTGTTTAAGTAGGGAGGAGGGACGGACGCATGAAATTATGTTAGGGGTGAATCTATAAAATTTTAAGGGGTAAGCTGATAAATTTTTAAGAGAAGTGAAAATAAATTTTCAATAAAAAATACGTAAAAATTTTACATTATATATGAATTTCAAAATCTTAAGGAACGACCACCTCAGCTTCTCTGATTCCATCCCTGTGTTTAAGGCTTAGACTTATTGGTTTTAAATGTTCAACACATGTGTCTTAAAAAATTCTGATATTATACGAGTTGTCGAAATTTATTTGGAATACTTTTTTCTTTTAATTATCATTATAATAATTTTATATTTAATCATATTATATATAGATATATGTATGTATGTACAAAATAACACCAAAGACGAGTGGAGGTGAGATCTTATATTAAGTAATAAATGGACATTTATAGGTAATGGGTATGGATTATTTTATTATTATTATTATTTTAAGTTTTTTAAAATATAAACATTATTGCTATTTATAAAGCACCAAAAAGTTGTGTAAAATATACATAATAATGCTAATGAAATAAAGAAATGGAGAGTATATTAAATTTGAAAAGAAAAAATAACTATATAAAGCAGTAAGTGAAGGCACATGGGGTGGGCTGTGGATAGGGAAGAGTTTGAAGAAAAAATGGAAAGAAATGCAACCAAAACAATAGCCCGATTCACACTTTTTTCAATAGGTCCGAAAATAGATAAAACATTTTAAAAAATGGCGAGATAGGTCTTTTAAATATTATATTCGTCTCGAGCAAGTATATTTAGCGGCTTGACCATGCTACTCACTTTGTTCTCTCATTTCTCTTAAGTCATGAGCTTTAGATTTATTAAGAGCACCCCTTCCTTTTCATTAAACTCGTAAAAATATATATTATATCCGTCTCATTAAATTTGTTTAGTATTAATTTTTTAAAAAAATTATTTTTAAACTTTGAGCATAATTATTTTAATATATTAAATTTTATAAAATATATATTATTAAACTACTCGATTAAAAGTTTTTAAAACATATTTTTTCACAATTCTATTATAATAACAAATTTAGAGTAAAAGTAACCGAAGTTAAAAAAAATTGATAAAAAAAAGTTATAGTACTGGACAAATTTAAAGAGATGAAGAAAGTAATACTAATAGTTCAAATTTAAATGTTGTAAATTGATCAAACAAAAATATGAGGATCTGATTTATAATAAATTTATATATTATTATATCTGAATTCAATAAATTAAATATAAAAAATAAGAGAAAAGAAAAGAAAAAGCTGCGGTTGCAGTGAATGGGTGTAATCAAAAACGACTGAAAATGGAGCTGAGGAGGGATCCTTTTTTTACGGTTAAATTTTAGTAGCCATGCAGCGGCCTGCATTGGCTTCGGCTCCTATCATGGCTAGGCTTGGCTTGATTTATTCACGCGTTAGAGGACGATTTTTGGTCCCACTTCTCTCCACTTTACGCGCTTTTCCTTTCTTCTCAATTTTTGTTTTCTACGTATATTTTGTTTCTTATGTCATAATAGTATTTTATATTCTTTTCCATATTTCATAGTAGTATATATATTTGTTCAAAAAATATATAATATAAATTTAAGATATGAATATTATATATCATTTTATAATGTAATATAATTATTTTTAATTGTACCAAATTTTTTCATCTAGGCGCTTCTAATTTAAAGTTATTTTAATAATCCGGTTGGAAATTTAAATTTAAGAATTTAGATTTATGTTTTATTTCTTATATAAACGATAGTGAAAGTAGGCAAATTACACATTATGAATATATAACTAAGATTTCATAGAAAATATAATTGAAAAACATAAAATATGGGGAATCAAACAAATCGTCTTTGTTCTCTCCCCAATTCGATAGACTTGGCGATTAGTTTAGCATTGCTTTTAAAAAGTAATTTTTAAAAGTGCTGTTAGAAAGAGATTTTAAAAATAGATTTTAAAAAGTTTCTTATAAGATTTTAGTGTTTATCATTGCTGTCAAAAAGTGTTTTTAAGAAGATAAATGACCATTTTGGACATGATATTGTTAGTTATATATATTTGTATGTATAGACATATAAAAATGATATTCAAATTTTCTAATGTTATAATATATGAAATATATCAACTTAAATTATTATAAAAATATTTTTATTAATAAATATATTTTTTAATAATTATACATATTCTATGAAAATATAACAAAATTGATATATTTTATTTTAAAAACTTGACATAAATAAATATATATTATTTAAAATTAAAAAAATAATTATTAATTATATTACTATATCTTCGTAAAGAATTATAAATTTATAAATTATAAATAAACACAATAGCAAATGGAGGTTAAAATTGTAATTTGCCTCTCAAAATCACTTTTACAACCGCAAAAGTTAAAAATTTTAGCTTTTGCGTTTTGGGTTGAAAATCACTTTTCAAAAGCAGTTTTTTCTCCAAAAGTTAGCTGTTTAGCACAGCTTTTGGCCTCAAACCAGCTTTTGGAACCAAAAGTTGGTTTGAAAAGCAATGCTAAACAAAGCCTAAGTTGTCGTGTGTTGTTGTTGCGCCACCATCGCCATCTCCCTTGAATCGCCGCCGCAAGCTTCTGGAAACCCTAGGTTTCCATTATGAAATTCAGAAATTTGGACCATATGAGTGCTCCTGCTTTATCGCAAGGAAACCCTAGCGCAGGGGATCCATCGGTGGATGTGGACAATTTCGATGAGTCTCTACGGGCTGCTAACTCTCGTGCTATGGTAAGTTTTGTTTTTCTGTCGGTTCTTGAACGGTCAGGATCACCGGTTCTGTTGAAGGATCAACGTGCAATCAAAAAGGTCAAGAATAAAGATGATCCTTTGTGCATGGCCATGAAAGAAAGTGACGTAAACCAAGGGATGGAAGGTCTGACAGCGACAATGGAGACGGATGAAAGTCATCCCTCCCCAATAGAAAATTATAGTGCTCCTCTAACTCAGAAGGCCTCTTATGCATGGGTAGTCTCCGGAACCACAGATGCATCACCAAGAAAACCTATTGTCCTACAAGAAGATGAGATTGTCGTGAATGCAGAAGACGTCAAAATAAATCAATCGAGTTTGGTTCCCTCAATTAAGTTCTCTTAGAGAATTCATGACTTGATCGACTCGAGAATGAAAACAACAGTCATAGTATGGCTGCTTGGAAAGTCGATTGGTTTTCGAACTATTCATGGTCATCTTCCAAATTTATGGTCTCTAGTGGGTGGCTTTCAACTAATCGACCTAGATAACAATTACTTTCTGGTTAAGTTGGAACAAGAGGATGATTATAATAAAGTCCTAACAGGTGGACCATGGACGACTTTTGGATGCTATCTGACGGTCCAACCCTGGCATAGGTCATTCTCCATATTTGAAAAGTACATGTCTCAAGTTGTTTCTTAGGTACGCTTACCAGGATTGCCTTTTCGCTATTATACGAAAACACTTTTTTGTTGGATTGGAAATTTGATTGGAAGAGTGGTTAAGGTTGATTATAGTACGAATACGGGTGAGAGAGGTAAGTTCGCTCGACTGGTGGTAATTGTTGATCTTAATAAACCTTTGGTTCCGACCTTGGAAATTGATGGTTTCTCCTAAAACATTGAATATGAAGGGTTACACTTAATCTATTGCAAGTGTGGACTATATTGGCATACGAAAGATCGTTGTGACAAGTCATCTTCTAAGGATGATCCGAATGTAGTGAACTCAGGGCGTGCTGAGCCTAGTAAGAAGGCAGATGTCTATGGTTCATGGATGATGGCACCTTCGAGATCTCGCAAACCCCTGAAGGACCTTGTAGTCAGAAAGTCGTAGATTAGAGGCACTAGTTTTTGTTGTTGCAAAATTCAGGTTCAATGTACTTCAGGGTCTTGAAGAGGAAGAATGACTAAAAAAGAATGAATTAGCAAAAGGTAAATCACATGTGATTCCAGCATTGGACAATATATATGTAGGCCAGGTTGGTGAAGAAAAGAAAGTTAGACATGACAGTCTTAGGGCAGGTAAGTATTTATCACTAGAGCGACTTCAAGCAAGGAAAGGAACGATAATATACAAAAGACTTAGCCCGCTCCGATGGTTGATGGGAAAGTGGTTCATACTGTAGTTGTACGCACTGATATTTAAGAGGGTAATCATATGGCTGCGTTAATCGTAGAGGAGGGACAAGATCTTCAAATGCTTTCAGATGGTAACGTTAAAAAACCTACAAGATCTTCACAGCGTCGCAAGAAGGATCAGGTTAGTAAAGGCCTACGTATCCAGAAAAATTCAGATTTCAAAGTTCTAACCAAACCAATTATCTCCGAATGGCTTAATAATGTCTATATCAAGACCAAATCTAGTATGGCTCGAGCGAGCAAAGGGATTAATCAACAATTGCTGGACAAAGACCCTATTAAGCAACTGGATATTGTTGAGCAGCAACTGGAGAGCAAGTTTGGAATATTACAACAGGATGAACCTCGTTTGGATATGGATATTACGAATGGTGATGATCTTGGGGGTCCTTCCCACCTTGGATTGTGCGATGAGAACCCAGTGAATTGCTTTCTTTTCATATACAATTTTATGATGTTTAACATATTTTGTTGGAATACTTGGGGTATGGCGAGCCCTGACTTTCTTCGTCACTTTAGAAATTTTATCTGCATCAACGACCCTCAGATTGTAGCTTTGTTCGAACCTCGGATCAGTGCTATGTGGGCTAATCGTATCTTATCTAGACTTGGCTTTTCGAATTCTTTTCGAGTCGAGGCTCACGGGTTTAGGGAGGGAATTTGGTTGCTATGAAAGGACTCAGTATCAATCACTGTTGAGGATATTTCAAATCAATTCATCCACTGTCGTGTACATGTCCTTGGCTCCTCGGTTTGGTTTCACTTTACAACAATCTATGCAAGTCTGAATGTCACAACTCGTAGAATTCTTTGAAGGCATTTAAAAGCATTGAATCCAAGCCCCGATATTGCATAGGTATTAGGGGTGACTTTAACTCTACCTTAAGCAAAGATGAGCGTAATGGTGGTGTTAGTATCAGATCGGGTGTTAATTCCCTCTTCTTGGAATTTTTTTTAATTTAGGGCTTATTGACCCAGGTTTTAAAGGGTGTCTTGATCATTATCTTGTTAATGAAGCTTGGAAGTCTATATTCCATGGTTTCAGCGTGATGCATTTGGATCAACTAGGGTCCGATCACAGACCGATTCTTTTGAAGACATCTCCATTTGGCAACACCCCTAAAAACATCATTTTCACTTTATTGCTTGCTGGCAGGAACACCCAAAATTTCATGACTTTTTAAACTCATGCTGGGATGCAAATCGAGATGTGGAACACAACCTTGAAGTCTTTAAGACTAAGTTAGGTGTGTGGAATCATGAGGTCTTCGGCCATATTATGCAAAGGAAACGACGTTTGATGGCTAGGATTAATCGGATTGATCATAAGCTTGAGTCTTGTAGCTTGTCTTCATTGCATAGGCTACATGCTTCTTTAGTCAAACAATTGGAATATACTCTTGAGCAAGAAGAATCGTTATGGTTTCAAAGAGCAAGAAATCAGTGGCTAGCTCATGGAGATAGAAACACACGATACTTTCATGCTTGCGCTTCGTCCCGACGAACAAGGAAATGTATCTCTTCTCTCCGACTTTCGAATGGCATTTGGTGCACGGACCAAGGTGAGTTAAAAGATCATGTTGTATCATTTTTTCGACAATTGTTTTCAGTCGAGAATGACCCGTTACTGAGCTTTCCTATTGTGGGACGTTTTGGCCAATTGTCATCACGTGAGAAATGTGGTCTCTCCAAGCCGATTTCCAGCAATGAGATTGAAATCAATGGTTTTCTCTATGAACCCTTTTAAAGCGCCGGGGATAGATGAACTACATGTGGTTTTCTACCAAAAGAACTGGTCCATTGTTGGTGAAGGGGTATGTGATTTGATTAAGAGAATTTTTGCCTCAGCCTCATTTGATGTGTCTCTTAATCGTACGTTACTTGTCCTTATTCCGAAAGTTGAGAACCTAGAATTCATATCTCAATTTTGCTCGATCAGTTTTATGTAATGTTATGTATAAGGTAGTAACTAAGATTATAGTTAATCGGCTCAAGTCGTTCCTACCGAGATGGATCTCTGGTAATCAAACGAGCTTTGTTCCAGGAAGAGCGATCATTGCTAATATTATCATCGCTCAAGAGGTGATTCACTCTATACGCAAAAAAATTGGTAAGGTGGGGTGGATGACATTGAAGATCGACCTAGAAAAGGCCTATGATAGACTCGATTGGGGATTCATTCAGGATACTCTTGTAGATTTGGATATTCCTACAGATCTAATTTCTTTGATCATGTTTTGCGTCACGACGGTTTCCACCCAAGTACTATGGAACGCTGATACTTCAGAAGCTTTTAGACCTACCCCCGGTATTCGCCAAGGCGACCCTCTCTTGCCTTATTTATTTGTCTTATGCATGGAATGCCTCGCCCAAGCAATTCAAGTGGGGATTAGTGTGGGTGATTGGAGACCTATCCATCTCTCTCGGAACGGTCCAGACCTTTTGCACTTATTCTTTGCTGACGACCTGGTTATTTTTGCGGAAACCTCTCTTGATCAAGTGGAGGTGATCAAAAGGGTCCTGGACGGTTTTTGTACGAGTTTAGGCCACAAAGTAAGTGCTTCAAAAACACAAGTCTACTTTTCGGCAAATGTGACTTTGAATTCAAGATCCGATATATATCTCATACTAGGATATGAGGAAGTTGATAACCTTGGTATTTATCTTGGTGTACCATTTATTCATGAGCGAGTTACAAGCGTCACTCATGGTTACATTGCATAGAAGATTCGTAGCAAATTAACTGGTTAGAAAGCTAAACATCTTTCCTCAGCTGGCCAAATAACCCTGGTGAAGTCATTGATTTCCTCTATACCGGCATATATAATGCAATTCGTTCTCCTTTCTAAAGGCGTCTGTTCGGAAATTGAAGGTCTGATACGATGGTTTCTTTGGGGTGGTTCGGATGAGAAACGTGGAATTTTGCTTGTTAAATGGAAGGATGTATGCAAGCCAACTATCGAAGGTGGTCTTGGTATCCGTCAAGTCTTCCCTAAGAACAAAGCATTTCTTATGAAGATAACATCTAACTTATTTGCACGGTCAGACCAATTGTGGGTACAAGTTCTACGGTCCAAGTATAAATGGCCGATAGGGGTTCCTAGCTCAATCCATCGTGCATGTAACTCACGTCTTTGGCAAGGCCTCTCAAAAATTTGGGAGGACATACATCATGGTATCGCATGGAGCATTGGTAATGGTCATAACGTTAGATTTTGGCTCGATCCATGGGTTGGAGACATTGGACCTTTGATTGAACATGTAGTACAACCCCGTCTTGTGCAGCCTTTGGATTGTTGTATCGCTGATATGATGGCTCATAATGGTGATTGGCACTGGTATAAGTCCAGCCCTTACTTTATCACAAGAGTTGTCTTAGCGCATTGCAGCTATTAAACCACCACTAGCTTCGGTGGATGAGGGAATCCCAAGCTGGAAATGGGATCCCTTACATGATTTATAGTACGTTCGGCTTACAGGTATCTTACTATGAATCCTAACCTTGAAGAGGATAAAGGTTGGTCGTATATATCCAATTTCAATAGGTCGCCTCGCGTGAGAACTTTCTTGTGGCTGGTGTACTGGATAAGATTCTGTTGAATCAGGAACGTGTGCGACGACACTTTGCGGACGATGCAGGTTGCAGCTACTGTGGAACGTCTATGAAAGATACACTGCATATTTTACGTGATTGCCCGATGGAGTTTGCGGTTTTGTTTGTTGTTATAAAGCCCGACCAACTTGATGTTTTTTGCTCCTTTCCTGTGCGGGTCTGGATCACAAGCAACTTAACCAAGAATTGTAGGTTCCCTCTCCATTCGATTAACTGGGATCTAATGTTTGGTTACATAGTTTGGAATCTTTGGACAAGAAGAAATTCCAGAATCTTTAGTTCCGAGGATATCAATTAGGAGCCTCTTCTGGTCCAATGTCGTAGGTTAGTGGACGAGGTAACTGTGAACCGAGGGGAATTTTAACTAGTCATCTCTTTATCATTTCAAGGCATTCCTGTTCTAGTTCCAAGCGTTGGACGGTCCCTCTTACGGGTTGGGTGACTTGCAATACGGATGGATCATATAGAGCTGTACTAGTGGGTTTAACTTGTGGCAGTGTTCTCCGTAATCATGCAGGGGAATAGATTATTGGTTTTGCCAAAAGCATCGACATCTGTTCGACTATTGAGGCTGAGTTATGGGGCATTTACAAATGTCTTTGCCTCGCCTGGGAGTTGGTCATAAGGCAGTTGAGAATGGAATCAGATTGCAGCCGAGCCATAACCGTTCTTCAAGATCGTACAATGAATAAACACAAGTCGTCGATTGTACAACATGCGTTAGAGCTTCTTAACAAAAATTGGGAAGTGGAATTAGATGTCATTAGGCGCGGGTGTAATAAGGTGGTTGATGCTCTCGCGGCCGTTGCATGGAAACTCCCGTTCGGATATCATGAGTTTGTGGAGCCACCAAGGGATATTTTGCAGTTGGTCCTTTCTGAGAGTCCAGGTTAATAGTTTGTCTAGTTTAATTGCTCGAGCTTTGCTCGTTTGTCTTGTAAAGTATCACCTAGAACACTCTTTTTTCTCCATTTAAGTTTAGGGAGGTTTTTTAACGAGGTTCTAAGTATACTTCTCCTTATTAATAAAAAAGGAAAAACATAAAATACGGAGTTATTAAATTTATATTAAAAATTTAAAATTATTACTAAATAGGAATCTAATAAATTCATGAATCTGAAAAATAATCATGGATATTACATAAGAAAACAAACATCTAAATTCTAAATTTTAAGTTTTGAAATGATACATAAAAAGTAAACAAGAATAATAGCTTAGAAAGAGTTAAACATGAAATCTAAATCTAAGTCGCAATGGTCTACTTTTGGTTTAAAAATTAGGATAAATTACACCATAATTTAGTTATATGTTCGGTAATAAAAAAATGTTTTTAAAATAATAATTTAGCTACTTAATTATTTTTTTATTACAAACATGTCACTTTTCAGTAACAATTTAGTCACTTAATTAAAATTTTGTGACAAGTATATCGCTATGTGAATAGCATTGAAACATGATATGGTATAATAGTAGTTTTAGTCCCCAAAATTTATACATTATATTAATTTAGTCCTAATTCAAAAATAATTCAATGAATTTAACTATTTATATTTAAGAAATTCGATAATGCACCTTTTTGTCTCAACCTCCGACCACTTGTCACATTCCATGCTACTGTTCCTCAACTCGATAACTGACATATGTGATAGCTCGACAAACATAAGCACTTTATTAGTGGACAACCGATAGACTAATGGAATATACCCATTATGACCTTAATGTTGTTTGTTAGTGACATAGTCACTTCACTAATGGAATTTTTAAGTATGAAAGATTAAATTTACTAAATTATTTTGAATTATAACCAAATTAATAGAATGTATATGTTTTGAAGACTAAAATTGTCATTATATCAAGTCGTATGTTTTAATTTTAATGACAAAGTACCTTATTGTCACAAAATTTTAATTGAATGACTACATTATTACTTTTAGAAGAAAAATAACATATTTGTTATCAAACCTATAATTAACTGGCATGTTTGTAAACGAATTTTTAATTGTCTGACTAAGTTGTTATTTTTAGAAGAAAAAATGACATTTGTTACTAAACTTATAATTACGTGATCTATGGTATATTTTATCCTAAAAATTATACTACAATTCTCGTATAAGTATGAAATATTAACTATAACCCTCTGGTAAGTCTAGCGATTAAAAAATGATGCTTATTAAGTAAGATAATTTCTTTTAATTATTATTTCGAGTTCGAATCTTATGAATGAAAAAAATATTGAGAGATTGTTATTTTTTATTTAAAGATTTGATTAGACAAGATTGTATATCATAATTAAAATTCATATATCCACCCAACACAAGTAGATCTCAGAGAAAAATATAAATCCTAAGACTTCACACTATTCCTACATAGAAATTTGATTCAGTGATGCATGTGCAGCATGCCCAATTATTTTGATCACATCCTCAACTTTTTGCCTAATTCTTTAGCTTCAGATAAAAGAAAAGGGAAAAATAAAAACATCAACTGCCCATGTGTGAGGCACATCACATGGTACTACAAATTTAGCTAACCCAAAGCTTAAGCCAAACATTTATTCAAGAAAAAAAAAAAAAAAAGACGTGGTGTTTGAATAAGTTGCACAAAATGTGGATTGCATTAATTATATGTTGCATTATTAAAGTATTTGGTAATTGGTATTCCATATTTATATTTATATTTATATATTCACAGTTTAACCCTCAGCTCCTCAATAAGTACCCCCACCATCTTCCCGCTTTCCCCACGCCCCACAATCAACACACTGGCACTTCTCTCTCTTTCCCTTTTTAAAGAAAACAAAACAACAATGGCTACTCTCACCCCTCCTCCTTCTTCCTTGAGTGTGCTCTGTTTTGCTTCATTGTTGTCCTTTCTTGCTGTGGTGAATGCAAGAATCCCTGGAGTTTATACCGGTGGAGATTGGGAAAGTGCTCATGCTACTTTTTATGGTGGCAGTGATGCTTCTGGAACAATGGGTATTTGTTTTGCTAACTGTTTTTCGACCTGCATTTTCCATTAAAATGTGACTGAGAATCTTGGGTGGTTGTTTTTGTTTGTTTAGGCGGTGCTTGTGGGTATGGGAATCTCTACAGCCAAGGCTACGGCGTGAACACGGCGGCTTTAAGCACGGCGCTTTTCAACAATGGCCTCAGTTGCGGTGCTTGCTTTGAGATCAAGTGCGCAAACGACCCGAGATGGTGTCACGCCGGCAGCCCTTCCATTTTCATCACCGCCACTAACTTTTGCCCTCCGAACTATGCTCTCCCGAGCGACAATGGCGGCTGGTGCAACCCTCCACGCCCTCATTTTGACCTCGCCATGCCTATGTTCCTCAAGATCGCCGAGTACAAAGCCGGTATTGTCCCAGTCTCTTTCCGTAGGTGAGTCAGTAAAATCCCTCCTCTTCTACTTCATATAATTTTCTTAGGAGCCAAACAGTTTTTTATTTTTATTTTGTTTATAGAGTGCCGTGCCGAAAGCAAGGGGGGATAAGATTCACCGTTAACGGGTTCCGTTACTTCAACCTGGTTTTGGTCACCAACGTGGCGGGTGCAGGGGATATCGTGAAGGTGAGCATCAAAGGAACCAAAACCGGTTGGATGAGCATGAGCCGTAACTGGGGTCAGAACTGGCAATCCAACGCCGTTTTGGTGGGACAGGCTCTCTCGTTTCGAGTCACCGGCAGTGACAGACGAACCTCCACTTCCTGGAACGTGGCACCAGCTAATTGGCAGTTCGGCCAAACCTTCACCGGAAAGAATTTCCGAGTTTGAATCTCACAATACTTATTATCATTACTTTAATTTACCTTTGTTTCCCGCTCCTCAAATTTCCTTTATTTTCCCGGGAAAGTTTGCAGTAGTGGGAAAGTGGGTAAAAAGCAAAAACAGGGCTTTGGCTTTTGGTAGGATTTACCAAAACAAAAGGGTGATATATAATTAGGAAAGTGAGTAGTGAGGTAACTTTTGTTTTTCACAGCAGTGTTTTGTTTGTCAATTGTCGTGGAGCTGGTGGTAATAGTAAAAATTCCAGCAAACGGTTAAAACTGTAAGGATAGGCTGAAGCGGTTGCAAATCAAAGAAAAATGTAGCCCGCAGCCGTTGGTTATATGTAGTAATTTTCATTTTTACTGCTCTTAAGGCCGTACTTTCTTATAAGTTATCTTGTTTCATTGATATTGAAACAATATTTAATACGGCAGATGCTTGTAATCGAATTCTCAAAGCAAATAACTTTGGACCCCTCTCTATCAATTAATGCCTGCAATGTTAAGTGGTTAGCCATAGTTATGGTGTTTTGGGTTGTGCTCAACTGCCCATAGTTTTAAAGGAAGAATAGATTCGACCAATTATATTTACGTTGTCTTATCTTATCTATCTAATAAAAAATAAAGTTTTTTAGGCATTTCAAATGCGAGGGCTTCATTATCCACATTTAAGAGTAGGCAGCTAATTTTTTTTAAAAAATAACTAGGGTTGGACCATAGAAATATAGAAAAAAGATCGAATCAAATTTTAAGGGTAAGATAATTTGTGATTCATAAATTAAAAAATATAGGTTTTTAGACAATTCAAACGCGAGGACTTCATCATTTATCAATAATAGTACATAAAATACCGACAATGTGTTGTTTAGCAGAACGAGGTGTTAGGTCTCTTAGGCATGGTGAAAAGATCAAATACTAATGGAATTAGTTGACCTATGAGTCGGATAGCAATGATTAAATAAAAGATAATAGTATATAAAATTATATAATTTTACATATTAAATATTAATTTTTAAAAACTATTAATAATTTTTATTTAATAAAAATATTGAAATATTTAAAAATCCGATCGGATCGAACCGAGATTACCCCTAACCTAAACTGCTGAGTGCTGAATAGGGCTTTACGTAAACCACACATGTGGGTTGATGGTGCCGAAGAGCATGTGATTCTAGCCTAGCACTCAGCTGCTGCCGACTGCAGTTGCCGTCTACTTAACTTCCTTTTTATGTTTCCAGCACCCAAGTCCCAACCCTTTGCTTTTTCACCTTCTTTGATGCCCTTGCCTCCCCTCCCCTCATCTTACATGATACATACATACATACATACATACATACATACATACATACATACATACATACATACATACATACATACATACATACATACATACATACATACATACATACATACATACATACATACATACATACACGAAAGTTTTATTAAAATATTATTCGATACTTGAAATAAATATAAATATAAATCTTAAAATTTGTCAAAATTTATATAATCGTATAATGTTCTAAGATTATACGGAAAATAATATGAATGAATCAATATATCGAACTAGAACATACCCCTTGTTATGCTTTGAAAAAAAATAAATTAAAAGTGTAAATATATTATTATGTTAATCTATGATTATGTAATTATTAAATTTTAAAATAAATAAAAAATATTGCATCATACAGTTAATATAAACATGTCACAAATATGAGAATGTACTAAACTCCATAAAATAAATTATTATTTTGTAAAAAAGTTGTATAAACTTAATCATAAAAATTAATACGAGTACCTGATCATGTAATTTTCTCTAAAATGAATCAAGATTATGGATTAAGTCAGGACTAAATCTTAAATTTATGTATAATTGAAGTATCAAAGTGTTTATCTAAAATAAGCTTTAAATAAATGAAACCATATGTGCTATTTACAGTACAATTCTTAAAGATTTGCACCAACAGAGGTTAATGACGAGGGCGTCTTCGGTCCTTTACCCAAACTTAAATCTCTCTAATTTTTCACGACAAAGATATCAAATGTCGAAATCCATTAATTACGAGTCCAAACTTGAACTAACCAATATTAACTTAGAAGATGAATATTTTGAAGAAAAAGAATTAACAACAAAAAACAACCAAAATTAATTTGAATTGTTTCTTTTCATATTCTCAACTTGAGTAGGAAGTTTGGGAATATAATTCGTTTATTTTTTTTCAACGTGATATAAAATCATTAGTAGAAGATAAAAAGTACAAAAGAAAACAGATTTTTTTTAATGCTTATGCATTACATTCGCTTTTAGTTTTTTTTAATCAAAGAACATTTCATTTTATATATATATTTTTAAAATAGTACATTTCATTTCATCAAAGCCTAAAACACCTATAAAAATCAAATACCTTTCGGGCAGGATGTAGATATGGGCCAACAAAAATAGACAAACTCATACAACAAAAGGCCATCCAATAACACCCAAAGGTTGATCATAAGGCACCCGGAAGACAAATCTCCATCAAACATCCAAAGGACACCTCAAGAAAAACTAATAGACAGAACAAAAATGAGCTTGGGGATGAAAGAGGGAAGGAGGCCAATCGGCTCCGTTGTCGTCGACAAAGCTCTCCTAGGGTAAACATAACGTGAGAGAGAAGTTAACTTTTTGGAGTTCTTATCGTTTTTTATATAAAAATGGTATACCTAATTTAAAGCCAAAATAAACATCCTTTTCATGGATATATGCTCTCTGCTTACTTGCTTTACAAGAAAGTATTGAAGCAAAATGTCCTAAAATAAGAGAAAGGGACCCTTTCGGGCCATCCGAATGCATTATTTATGCCGTCCCTTGGCATTCTAGTGACTTCAAAAGATGCTTCCACTTAAGATAACTGATTTTTACAGACACATGGTATCTCATTCACTGTTTTTTTTTTAAGAAAAGATCATGGTTGTATGTTTATGCCTTTTTAGGTAAAATAGTAGGGCGGTGAAGCTATGCCATGGTTTTGGATTTCAATGTTGACAAAATTGGCAAAACTCTGTTCATTATGTCATCAAATGGAGAATAAGTACAAAAGGGAAAAAAGAAAAAGGACGACTTTTGAGAATTGAAAAATCAAATCATACTTTACATTTTGCCCCCTCCTCACAAATTCACAATAGTTAATTTTTTTGTCTTTTTTAGTGTCTCTGTCTACATTCACGGCCTAACACTAAAAAAATTAAATTTTAAATCATAATTTTAATTTCTAAATCATAAACCTTAAACCATAAACCTAAACTCTAAGTCTAAATCCTATTTTTTTTAGTGTGGATTAAGAATGGGACACAGGAAAAATAAATGATTTCTGTTCCCTCACAAAATATATTATGATTCAGTCATGAGGTTGATACAAACTAAACTATGTAGTCTTTGTTAAACTAGTAAACAACAATTCGATAAATAGTTTAAAAGAAAAACAAAAAGTTGTTCTCATGCAATGCTTGCAACATAGATACCATGGATCCAATTACATTACAATTAGGGTTTAATACTTATTTGTATTATAGTAAAAAAATACTTTTGAGTTTTTACAATTTTTAAATCAGATTGATTCTTAAACTTTTATTCTAGGTATTATGTTACGTTAATCGCTTGACAATTTTCGTTAAAAAATGTCATGTGACAATTATGAGTTTTCATGTGTAACAAATGTTAAACAGTATCAAAATAATAACTAAATTAAATAAAACCACAAAATGTAAAAAAACTCTAAAAATGTATAAAAATCAGAAATTATGTTTTTGAATTTATTTTTAAAAAATAAATGTAACATTCTTAATTTATTTAATGAAATCAAAATTTATAAAAACCTTAAAAAATATCGAAACAAATAAAAACAAAAACCTATAAAATAAATTGACAAAAAGAATAACAAAAAGATTGAGGGTTTAGGGTAACTATTCCATGTACAAGCGCTTTGTGGAAATTTTGTTTACATAACTTTAGGGTTTAGTAACTTAATTTAAAATTTAGGGTTTGAGGTTTAAGTGTAGTAATTTTGAATTTAGTGACTATTTATAGAATTTCGAGCTTAGAGTTAAAATTTAGAGTTTATAGGTTAAAACTTAAATCTCTAACCATATTACCCTAAAACCTAAACCTAAACCATAATCCTAAACCCTAAAGTATAGACCCATACACTAAAAACTCTAAAATGAAACCTTAAACCAAAAATTAAAATGCAGATAAAAACAAAAAATTTCTACCTCCAAGAATAATAATCTAAAGATTAATATGAGAATTTCATTATACTCCATAGAAAAGGAGATAGAATAAATGGGCTCATTATATATATTTGAATTGGGGTATTGACGTTGAGGCCAGAGAAACACGGGCTATAAGGGAGATGGAATTTATATATATATATATATGGATAAGATCAAATTATACTGTGTAAAATTCTTTAAGTTTTACACCTTTTTTGGATCGTTGGATGAGTGAAACGGATGTATGAGATTAACAGTAAATTATGTGAAGATTATCACTTGGGAATTAAAAACACGGAGTTAATCTCAACCATTCATTTCCCCCATCCAACGATCCAAAAAAGGTGTAAAACTTAAAGAGTTTTACACAGTGTAACTTGATACTTAGGAATTTTATTGGATTCATCACTATTACCATTTTGCGTAGGGCCCACTAAAACTTTCAAAAATGTTTATAATCGGGTAAACTATAAATTCGATCACCTTTATTTTTAACTTTATTCGGTTTTAATCATCGAGTATGAAAAAGTTATGTTTCAACACTTATGTTATGAATTTATTACAATTTGATCATGAACCGTTGATTCAAAGTATGTTGACCATTGAACTTTAGACAAAATATAATTTAATACTTTTTCAAAGATTCTTATCTTTAGAACCTATTGATCTACCATGCTTTAGGTGTGCGTTTGACTCATTAGCAACTAGAGTTTGTCCTTTTGGGACATCAACTTTAATCAGACCATTCATAGCTGATATATGTGACTTAGTCACTCTTTTAGGGTAAGTAAAAACATCAGATAATTGATTTACTAAGTTTTGGAAATGAATTATCCTTTAAACTTCTAGTTCACATTGTTGGATACGTGGATCAAAATGAGATATTGATAATGTAACATCCCAAAATCCGGTCTAGTCGAAATTTGGTTCCAGTGATCGGAAAACTCTGCATTAAAGAAGTCTAAATATTGTATCGACTAGTTAATTATTGATATCAAACCCTAATTAAGCTAAAAAGATCGTCATTGGACTCTATTGAATGA
The DNA here is from genome assembly GCA_958450335.1 of Hibiscus tridactylites. Taxonomy (NCBI): domain Eukaryota; kingdom Viridiplantae; phylum Streptophyta; class Magnoliopsida; order Malvales; family Malvaceae; genus Hibiscus; species Hibiscus tridactylites. The sequence goes on along the minus strand of OY288274.1, from coordinate 43,300,173 downwards.
TATTGAATCTATATAGTGACTAAATTGAAGAAAGTACAAATTAGGAGTTAAAACTATGAAGCCTTGAGAATCGAGGGACTAATCTTGCAATTAGTCCCTTTCTCATTAAAGTTTCCCATACGTGGGCATATCTGAAGAGTTTCCTTCAATGGAAGGAAACCTATTCTAATTAAAAGACATAGAATAGTGAGAAGATAAGCTTACCCGATTAAAAAGCAAACAAACATTCTCTAGTTATCTTCATCTTTTTCCTTCCACCATTAAGCAAGCACCACCATTGTAGAAAATTTAAGCTTTGAATTTCTTCACCCTATAGCTATCGAATCGTTGCCATCGTTCGAGTAAGCAATAATCCTCAAACAATCGTTGGATTCCATGGATATATTGAACTTAATCTTAAGCTAGGGTTTTGACTATCCATGAATATCTCATCGTAGTCATCTATATTGAATCAAATATAGATTTTGATATTGTTATATTGATATTGATATCGTAATATCGACCCTAATAGTCTTCTATTGATTTCCTAGCTCAAGACGTTGATAAAGAACATCTGTCGTCTCCATCCAAAGCTAGGAACAAAGAGATTGTCATCAGAGAGACTTGAAAGCTTCGGAGTGTCAAGGTGAGTCTAGTCGGAGTCTTGGGTTTGGGCGAGAGGCCTTCCCAGATCATTATTTGATAATTTAGATTACATCACTAACATCGTTGTTGAGGAAAATTGCACTGGATGGCTAATCAGACACTTTGGTAAGTGTCGGTAAGTTGTTATTGAACATTGGACATAGTCATTGTTATTGTCATGGTGCATTGTCATTGATATAGTCATTGTCATCGAATTACTGTATTGAGACCATTAAACATTGTTATTGACTTTGAATTATGAAATATTGATGATGAGATAAATATATTTGTCATTGGTAATATTGAAATCATCGGACATTGGAATACTATTGGTTATTGAAATGGATATGAACATTGCAACCTTGGATTGGAATGAACACTGGATACAATTGGCATGCTATAGAATTCATGAGCTCAGTGTACGGGTGGACTACGGTCCTAAGGCTACGGCCTATATTGATTTGGCGAGGCGTAGGAATGTGTATGGATATTGGTCATATTGGCGAGGCGGATGGATTAGACCATTCATTGATTTGGCGAGGCGTAGGAATTCGTATATCCACAATCTTTATTTAATCCAAAGACTAAGAATGAAATGAACATGTTTATACATTGCATATTATTGAATATCATTGTTATTGTTGTCATGAGATTATGATTAAGTATATTCATGGCATTGTTGTTATTCATGTTGTTTATGACTATCTCACTAGGAAAAATAAGCTAATGTGTTTCATCTCATGCATTTTTCAAGTTAAGAAGGTTTGTGTGTCGGAGGATCAAATTAGCAAGCAAGACAAGTCACTATCAGCCCCAAGTAATGTATTTTTGACTTATAAACTCCTAGGAGGGTGGAAAAGTAGTCGAACTAGTCAATTGTGCCTATTTTAATGTGTTGGTGTATTGCCTAAGTTGTAATATGTTATATAGCTCTAAATGGCCTTTTGGTGAAGTTTAAAATGGATGGAAATTGCATACATAACTCAAAAAGGTGAAAACATAGTAAACATATTCATATAGTTATGAAATTTAGCATGCTAGTAGTTTATATCATTGAAATATTACGTGTAAAGTTTCGTTGCATTTGGACATCGTTCAACTGGTCAAATCGAATAAAAACCATCAAAAATTAGTCATTATAGGTCAGGCCATTTCGAAACGGGTGATAGCGTTTCGATATGGGTGTACAATATTGAACTTAAGGGTAAGGGTGTATTGAAACGGAATTGAGCCATTTTGGAACATTTCGTCTCTGGAGACTAATGTTTCGATAAGGGTTCATAGTGTATCAGAACGGGTCAAAGGTCAAGGTTAAAGTAAGTCAACCCGTACCGATACTGGTACTTCCATATCGATACAGTTTAAGGAGATAAGTCAATAGGAGTTGACCCTCGTGCACCCATTTTGAAACAACCCAAGAGTGTTTCGATACGGGGTTAGTTAAGTTAGTTAAAGGCTCATTGAACAGATTGCTAGTTTCACAATATAGTCACTGAATAATGTAGGGTTAAATTTGATGGGTTAATGATCTCCAAATTGTATGAAAATTTACAGGCTAGTTAAGAATGCATTGAATTACATTGTGTTATTGTCTGGTTCATCAAGAGACCTTTTATTTGTCGGTTTTACATATTAGTCCCTAAAACTTGTAAAAGTTATAAATTGGTCCTAAACGGTTTAATGCGGCCTTCTTGTGAATGAATTGGATAAAATGTATATTGGTAACATTTTGTTTGTGTAATATTGATTATGTGTTGGGAATAAAATGGAATTTATCGCACCGATCACCGTATTGCTCATCGGTAACACGCTCCGACCCGATTCTCGACCAGGCCGGTAAAGGGGTGTTACACTTGTGGTATTAGAGCTAGAGTTTAGTCAATTCTAGGACTAAACTAAAGCTTATTGCATTTCTATTGTGTTACTTTGCCACCTAGGAGTTTTATATTGTGTATATTGTGACTTGTCGATTAATCCGATCTTTCATATAGATATGTTTGAGACAAACGAAGCTCATATTGTCGAGCTCGCTATTGGCTCCTCGACACATGGCGAGGAGGTTAGAGGAGGAAATCCACAAAACCCACCGCAACCAAAGGACCCTCCTATTTAGGTACTGAGCCTGCAACACCTACCGCTTAGGCTGAATGCTATCAGAACATGGCTAATATGTTCAAACGGTTTATGGCTGCGATGCAAGCAACACCATCAGTTCAGCCTACCCCACCTGTTGTCTAGTATGTCCGAGCCCCTATGGACAAGCTGGATTCGCTCCAAGCCTATTCTTTCACCATACATGATGATGATAATCCTGAAGTTGTCGAATATTGGCTGGACAACACGCTACGTATCTTGAATAAACATCTGCAGTGTTCGGATGAACACAAGTTGGAATATGCTATTGCATTATTGACCGATGAAGCTCTCATGTGGTGGGAAACCACTATTCTCACATCTTCTAAAGAATCAGTTACCTGTGAGTTCTTTCTCCGAGAATTTCGAAATAATTTCATCAGTGAGTATTATCTCGCGGAAAGGTGAAACACCTTCCCTCACTTGAGGCAAGGAGGGCGACCTATCGAGAAATATATCCATGATTTTTGTAAATATTGCCGATACGGAGCAGAGTTTATAAAGAAAGAGGAAGATAAGTGCAAAATGTTCATAGCTGGCCTTAGCGATGAACTACGACCTATGTTTACGGCCCGTGGTATCACCAACTTTCAGGATTTGGTGAACCGAGTCAAGGCCACTGAAGCTGCCCAGAGAGCTCAACGAGCTGGTGGGTCTGGAAAATTTGAGAAGAGGTTTAGGGATGATTCACGACCTCCGAGATGGAACAAGAAGGGGAGATATCAAGGCCCCAAGCAGAGTGTCTACCCACAGCCTTCCCGTTCTAGGAATATTGAGAGACCTCAGTCTATGACGTAGTCTTTTGCCAAAGCAACGTTCGTTGATAGTACTGAAGGTTCAAACCGAGGCAACCAACATCCATTGTGTAATTATTATCAAAACAAACATCTGGTGGGACAATGTCGTAAGCAGACTAGAGCTTGTTATTATTATGGTGTGCAAGGTCACTTTATTTGTGATTTTCCTATGAATGCAACCAAATCTGTGGTCACACTGACTACTGCTGCTTCTCCTGCTCAATCCTTCTGGGGTAAGGGATCTAAGAAGGGATCATCAGAGACTTTTGGATGATCGAGTGGGCAAGGGAAGCTCTTCAACAAATAAGATTCGAAGGCTCCTGCTCAAATGTACCATGCGAGGAGTAGAGAAGAGGAGGATGAACATGATGTTATTGCAAGTACCATTGAGTTATATTCGCATCATTTATATGCATTGATTGACCATGGCTCTACTCATTCTTTCATAAGCACCAATGTAGTTAAAAAGTATAACATGTCTTCTGAACCAATAGCATCGAGAATTTCTGTAACCAATCCCCTAGGAGTTTGTGTCACTATAAGGGTAGTATGCAAGAATTGTCCATTAATGATTCAAGGGATTCCTTTTCCGACCAATTTTTTGGCTTTAACGATCCATGAATTCGACGTTATTCTAGGTTTAGATTGGCTTAGTGAACATCAAGCATGGGTAGATTGTTGTAAAAGAAAGTTGTATCTTAGGGGTTTAGGTAAAGAAAGTGTTGTACTGTTGAATACGAGGAATCCATCGTTGTATGCTTTGTCAATGGAAACCAAAGGTGAGCCGCAACTACGAGACATTGACATCGTATGTGAATTTCTTGATGAACTTCCGAGATTGCCCCAAACCCGTGAAGTGGAATTCGGCATCAAGGTGCAACCTAGGACTACTCTGGTTTCTATTGCACCATATCGGATGACAACTGTGGAGTTGAAAGAATTAAAGGCTCAGATTCAAGACTTATTGAGCAAGGGTTTCATTCAACCGAGCTCTTCACCTTGGGGAGCACCAGTTTTCTTTGTTAAGAAGAATGCTGGTTCTATGCGATTGTGCATCGACCACCGACAATTGAATAAAGTAACCATCAAGAATAAATATCCATTTCCTAGAATAGACGACCTGTTCGATCAATTAAAGGATGCCTCTGTGTTTTCCAAGATCGACTTGAGGTCGGGCTACTATCAAATCAAAGTTAAAGAGTACAATGTGCCAAAGACTACTTTCTGTACAAGATATGAACACTATGAATTCTTGGTGATGCCCTTTGGGCTAACTAATGCACCATTAACTTTTATAGATTTGATGAATCGAGTATTTAGACCCTATCTTGATAAATTCGTAATGGTTTTTTATAGATGACATCTTGATCTATTCCAAGAATGAAGTGGAGCATCAAGATCATCTTCACATTGCACTTCAGACTCTAAGAGAGAAACAATAGTACGTGAAGCTCTCTAAGTGTGAGTTTTGGCTTACCGAAGTTGCCTTTCTAGTGCATATTGTGTCGACTTTAGGCATTCAAGTAGACTCGAAGAAAATTCAAGCCATTGTAGAATGGCATCCACCGAAGAACATTGGTGAAGTCAGAAGCTTCATTGGGCTTGCTGGCTATTACCACAAATTTGTGAAAGGATTTTCTATGATTGTCGCTCCTTTAACCAAATTATTAAGGAAAAAAACTCCTTTCGTTTGGACCGAGATTCAACAACGAAGTTTTGATCAGTTGAAACAAGTTCTGACCCATGCACCTGTCTTGACCCAACCTGAGTCTGGAAAAAACTATACAGTTTATAGTGATGCATCACATCTCAGGTTAGTGTGTGTATTGATGCAAGAAGGCAAGGTTATTTCTTATGCTTTGAGACAACTTAAGCCACACGAGATGAATTATCCCACCACAACCTTGAATTGGCTGCAGTTGTCTTCGCATTGAAAATCTGGAGACATTATCTCTACGGAGAAAATGTTATCTTTTCACCGACCATAAAAGCCTCAAATACTTGTTGACCCATAAGGAGTTAAACCTTCGGCAATAGAGGTGGATAGAACTCTTTAAAGATTACGACTTGATCATTGATTACCATCCAGGCAAGGACAATGTTGTAGCTGATGCACTTAGCCGCAAACCTTCGCCTGGTAAGCATTGACAATAGACTTGAAGTTTTATGTATTGTGAAGTACATTAACTCATCGTAATGTTGCTATACTGTAGCCCCTTGAGTAAATAACGCTCACTTCTGACTTCGAAAGCATCGTTGTCTTGTAGCGGAACTCCAAGTTTAGTCTACCATCGTTTCACGAATCAAGGATTTGCAAGAGCAAGATCCTGAGCTTCAATCTATTGTCTCTAAGCTATCAGACAACCCTGACTTCAAAATTAATTCTGAAGGACTCTTATGCTTCCATGATCGAGTTTGTGTACCTAATGATGAATCTCTTCGCACCGATATCCTTCCAAAAGCCCATTCGAGTTCTTTTTCTATTCACCACGGTTCAGTAAAAATGCATAAAGATTTACGTGAACTCTATTGGTGGCCTGGCATGAAGCAGGCCATAGTTGATTACATCTACAAATGCCTCACGTGCCAACGTGTTAAGACAAAACATTGTGCCCCTACTGGGTTGTTACAACCTATTGATCCACCAAAATGGAAATGGGAAAAGATAATTATGGACTTTGTTAGTGGTCTACCGTTAACCCCTGCAAAGCATGATGCTATATGGGTCATTGTCGACCGTTTCACGAAGTCAGGTCATTTTATACCAATTAGAATAGACTACGGTCTTCCTAAGCTACCTGACTTGTATATCAAGGAAGTAATTCGACTCCACGGAGTACCTAAGTCTATCATCTCTGATCGAGATCCTCGATTTGCATCTCGGTTTTGGAGAACCTTACAAGGAGCTCTGGGCACCAGAGTTAATCTTAGCACAACCTTTCACCCTCAAACTGACGGTCAGTCAGAAAGAGTAATCCAAGTAAATCATTAAACAATCTGTCCTTTGAAATCATAGAAATCTGCATTGTCATTGAATCTCTTTACACAGATCTTGGAAGGCATGCTTCGGGTATGTATTATTGACTTTGGTGGAACTTGGGAGAAATCATTGCCTCTTGTTGAGTTTTCCTACAATAACAGCTACCAAGCATCCATCCAAATGGCCCCATATGAGGCATTGTATGGTAGACGGTGTAGAACTCCATTGTGTTGGTCGGGGCTTGGCGAGGGAAAGATGTTAGGCTCTGACTTGCTTCGGGAGACTGAAGAACGGGTCGCCATTATCCATGATCGTTTAAAGATTGCCTTTAATCGACAAAAAGCTTACGTTGATCTTAAAAGAAGAGACATTGAATACGAAGTAGGTGAGAAGGCTTTCCTCAAAGTGTCACCGTGGAAGAAAGTCTTAAGATTTGGTAAAAAGGGGAAATTGAGCCCCCGATTCATTGGGCCCTTTAAAATCATTGAAAGAGTTGGCCTAGTGGCATATCGATTATTGTTACCCTCAGAATTGAGTAAAATCTATGATGTCTTTCATGTATCGATGCTTCGGAAGTATCGATCTGATCCCTCACACATTGTAGAACTTGGGGGTGTTTAAAAATACCCATCCTGAACTACCTGACCTGCCGATAGAGGTGGCAATCGGGTCATTCGGTTCGGGTTCGGTTCGGGTCATTTCAGTTCGGGTCATTTCGGGTCTATCTAGAATCGGTTTAGATTCGATTCGGGTCGGTTCGGGTTTGGGTCTAATTCGGGTCTGTGATGAGTCGGATTCGGTTCGGGTATTGGATCAGGTCAAAATCGGATCGGTTGTTTTCGGGTCGGGTCAATATCGGATCGGTCGCTTTCGGTTCGGGTCAAAATCGGGTCGTTCGGGTCGCTTTTGGTTCGGGTTAAAATCGAGTCATTTTCGGGTCATTTTCGGGTCGGGTCAACATTTAAATTTTCGGGTCAATTTGATTTGAGTTGGGTTAAAGGTTTTAGGTTTAGTAATTATGGTTTAGTTTAGAGTTATTGGTGTATGAGATTAATTTTGATTCAACTTGTCAATCTATGCATTTGAATTTAATTAAATATTTAAATCAAAGCTTCATGTATCCATATAATTTTTTTTGTATAATTATATTGAATCAAAGTTTATAACAACAACAACAACAACAACAACAACAACAATAATAATAATAATAATAATAATAATAATGTCTGAAATGAATTAATTTATTAAACTTAGGATCTAATTGAACTAACTAAAATCTAAAAGCATAAATCACGGACATAATTAAAATAATTTTAAAACTAAATGTGAAATTTCAATTAAATTAATCTAAATTGAAACTCAATTAAATCAAGAAAAATAAAAAGACAATTGGTAAAAATAGTGAGGGAAAAAACAAAATTTTGGAGGGAAATAAGCCACCAATTTTTTAAGCTAGATTGAAAAAAAAAGAAAAAGACAATTAGAAAAAATAGAGAGAGAAAAGACAGAATTTTGGAGGGAAATAAGCTACCAATTTTTTAAGCAAGAGATTAATTACTTTTTAGGTCATGTTGCATTTAAAATGTTACATTTTAGTCAACTTTAAGTTTTAGTTTAATTTAATTTAGTCACAAGTATTCCCACGGTTTAGACTTCGATATAGAAATCCCCTCCCCGTAGTGATATTTAGTCTCTAAAAATTTACTTTTATTTGAAATTGACTAATCTTTGTAATTTAGTCTATTAATTTAATATATTGATATTTTCGTTCATTTTAATTTCAAAGATTTAATTTTTAGCCAAAATTGACCCATATTTATTTATATGGTATAATTACAAAATTGATCATTGGACTCTCAAATTTCTCCACTTCCAAATTGTCAATTTAGTCTACAATTTCAATTTTATGTTATATTTTATGATGAAATTATAAAATTGGTCACCAAGATCTTAAATTTCTATACTTCATTTTATTATTTATTATATTGTTAACAATAGATATTCGGGTTAAAATCGGGTCAAAATCGGGTTAAAATCGGGTCGATATTCGGTTCAGCTTTCGGTTTAGCTTTCGGATCGGGTAGCATTCGGTTCGGGTCCATTCGGTTCGAGTCTATTCGGTTCGGGTCTATTTCGGTTCGGGTCCATTTCGGTTCAACAAAAAATTTCGGTTCGGTTCGGTTCGATTCGGGTTTCGGGTCAACTTCGAATCATCATGTTCGGGTCAAAATCGGGTTTCAGTTCGGGTAATTCGGTTCGGGTTTCGGGTCTCGGGTCAAGTTTGCCAGGTCTACCTGCCGACCAGATTAAAATTTACCGAGTATTTATATTAAAGTACCAGAATTTTTCGGGCCGGGTACCCGACTCGCAATTTTTTCCGGGTAGTTGGGCCGGGTTAGGGCCGAATTTTTTTTATAACCAGGTACCCGACCTGACCCGCTAATTTTAATATTTATATATTTTAAATTTAAATTCTATTTTTATTTTATGTTTCTTATTATTTTTTCTTAAAATTAATTTTAAATCCCTAACTTCTTTTTATACTTGTATTAAGTTTACAAATTTTCAAAAATATTTATATTAGTTTGTCAATATGAGAGTCGAAAGAAAAATTATGATCGAAATTAATATTTTTAATACATTCTTTTGTCGATAAACTTTAATATATATATATATATATATATATCCAAATATTTCTCTTTTAAAACTAACTTCAAATCATTAATTTTTGTGTTTGAAATATATATCATGAAATTTTATGTGTTTCTTATGTATTTAAAAAATAGATTTTAAAAAATATAAAAAAGTAAACCAAGTACCCGAATTTTGCAGGTACTCGATTTACGGGTACCTGATTCTTATGGGCCGGGTCACGAGCTGACTTTTAGGTACCCAAAATTTTCGGGTACCCGGATATGAACACTCCTAGTGGAACCTAAATTTGTAGAACTTCGACCAAATCTATCCTACGAGGAAGAACAAGTTCAGATTCTTGCAAGGGAAGTTAAGAGGCTTGACAATAAAACTGTATTGTTGGTTAAAATGCTCTGGAGGACTACACCGTTGAGGAAGCCATTTGGGAACCTGAAGAGACTATGAGACAACAATACCCACATCTCTTTAGTTCAGGTACAAATTTGAGGACAAATTTTTCTTAAGGGGGGGGGTTGTAACACCCCAAAATCTAGTCTAGTTGGAATTTGGTTTCGGTGATTGAAAAACTCTGTATTGAGGAAGTCTAAATATTGTATCGACTAGTTAATTATTGATATCGAACCCTAATTGAGCTAAAAAGATCGTCATTGGACTCTATTGAATGATATTGAATCTATATAGTGACTAAATTGAAGAAAGTACAAATTGGGAGTCAAAACTATGAAGCCTTGAGAATCGAGGGGACTAATCTTGCAATTAGCCCCTTTCTCATTAAAGTTTCCCATACGTGGGCATATCTGAAGAGTTTCCTTCAATGGAAGGAAACCTATTCTAATTAAAAGACATAGAATAGTGAGAAGATAAGCTTACTCGATTAAAAAGCAAACATTCTCTAGTTATCTTCATCTTCTTCCTTCCACCATTAAGCAAGCACCACCATTGTAGAAAGTTTAAGCTTTGAATTTCTTCACCCTATAGCTATCTAATCGTTGCCATCGTTCGGATAAGCAATAATCCTCAAACAATCGTTGGATTCCATGAATATATTGCGCTTAATCTTAAGCTAGGGTTTTGACTATCCATTAATATCTCATCGCAGTCATCTATATTGAATCGAATATAGATTTTGATATTGTTATTTTGATTTTGATATCATAATATCGACCCTAATAGTCTTCTATTGATTTCCTAGCTCAAGACGTTGATAAAGAACATCCGCCGTCTCCATCCAAAGCTAGGAACAAAGGGATTGTCATCAGAGAGCCTTGAAAGCTTCAAAGTGTCAAGGTGAGTGTAGTCAGAGTCTCGGGTTTGGGCGAAAGGCCTTTTCGGATCATTATTTGATAATTTAGATTACATCGCTAACATTGTTGTTGAGGAAAGTTGCACTGGATGGCTAATAAGACACTTTGGTAAGTGTTGGTAAGTTGTTATTGAACATTCGACATAATCATTGTTATTGTCATGATGCATTATCATTGATATAATCATTGTCAACAAATTATTATATTGAGACCATTGGACATTGTTATTGACTTTAAATTATGAAATATTGTTGATGAGATACATATATTTGTCATTGGTAATATTGTAATCATCAGACATTGGAATACTATTGGTTATTGAAATAGATATGAACATTGCAACCTTGGATTGGAATGGACATTGGATACAATTGGCATGCCATAGAATTCATGAGCTTAGTGTACGGATGGACTATGGTCCTAAGGCTACGACCTATATTGATTTGGCAAGGCGGAGGGATGTGTATGTATATTGGTCGTATTGGCGAGGCGGAGGGATTAGACCATTCATTAATTTGGCGAGGCGTTGGAATTTGTGTATCCACGATCTTTATTCAATCCAAGGAATAAGAATGAAATGAACATGTTTATACATTTCATATTATTGAATAACAATGTTATTGTTGGCACGAGATTATGATTAAGTATATTCATGGCATTTTTGTTATTCATGTTGTTTATGACTACCTCACTAGGCAAAGGAAGCCTAATGTGTCTCATCGTATTGGCGAGCAAGACAAGTCACTACCAGCCCCAAGTAATGTGTTTTTGACTTATAAACACCTAGGAGGGTAACAAAGTAGTCGAACTAGTCAATTGTGCCTATTTTGACGTGTTGGTGTATTGCCTAAGTTGTAATATGTTATATAACTCTAAATGGCCTTTTGGTGAAGTTTAAAATGGATGGAAATTACATACATAGCTAAAAAAGATGAAAACATAGTAAACATATTCATATGGAAACATAGTCAATTTAGCATGCTTGTAGTTTATACCATTGAAATATTGCATGTAAAGTTTCCTTGCATTTGGATATCGTTTAACGGGTCAAATCGAATAAAAACTAGTAAAAATCTGTTATTATAGGTCAGGCCGTATCGAGACGGGTGATGGCGTTTCGATACTGGTGTACAATATTAAACGTAAGGGTAAGGGTGTATCGAAACAGAATTGAGCCGTTTCGGAACTATTCGTCTATATAGACTAATGTTTCGATACAGGTTCATAGCGTATTGGAACGAGTCAAAGGTCAAGGTCAAAGTAAGTCAACCCGTACCGATACTGGTACTTCCATATCGATACGGTTTAAGGAGAGAAGTCAATAAGAGTTGACCCTCGTGCACCTGTTTTGAAACAGCCCAAGAGTGTTTCGATACAGGGTTAGTTAAGTTAGTTAAAGGCTCATTGAACAGATTGCTAGTTTCACAATATAGTCATTGAATAATGTAGGGTTAAATTGGATTGGTTAATGATCTCCAAATTGTATGAAAATTTACAGGCTAGGTAATAATGCGTTGAATTACATTGTGTTATGTCTGTTGCATCAAGAGACCATTTATTTGTCAGTTTTACAATTAGTCCCTAAAACTTGTAAAAGTTATAATTGGTCCTAAATGGTTTAATGTGGCCTTCTTGTGAATGAATTGGATTAAATGTATATTGGTAACGTTTTTTTGTGTAATATTGATTGTGTGTTGGGAATAAAATATAATTTATCGCACCGATCACCGTATTGCTCATCGGTAACACGCTTTGACCCGGTTCTTGACAAGACCGGTAAGGGGGTGTTACAAATAATTTACTCCAACTTATTTTTTCCAAGCTATTTATTTTCTTCCCCTAGTGTTGAAAAAACCGACTCATTAAAATGACAGTAAGCAAATCGAGCTATAAATAAATTACCCGTCAAAGGCTCAAGATATTTAATTATCGAAGGGGATTCAAATCCGACATATATTCTCAACCTCTATTGAGGACCTATCTTTGTGCGTTGTGGTGGAGCAATCATAACATATGCCGCACACTCAAAAATTCTAAGATGAGAAATATTTGGTTTTTTAAAATTGCTAATGTGACATTTATTCTTTTCGCTATAAAATGTTGCATTCACTTGAAGGAATGAAACGAAGCCAATAGGTCTTTAAAACCTTTTTCACGATATTGTGTCTACAGAGCAACATTGTTTGCGTGAAAAGTGAAGCATACTTTTCTAACTTATCCTCATCAGCGATATTTTGACCACAAAATTTCAATTTAATTTGAAACATTCACATAGTTGAGTTTTATTCACTAACCATATAGTGAATTATCATGTTTGCATTCACATCAGAGAATGGAATAAATTCAATAATTGTATAAAATAAACATCATGCTTGCATTCACTTTAGGGAATGCCTCCCATAGGCATTTTTGGATCAAGATAGGTTTTCGTAACATGAACTTGGGAGAAGTCTATAGTCGAGTTTTTCAACACAAAAAATATTGCTTTCGAGCAAATATAAACTTTATAACAATCATACTATTAAAGACTAATTGATCAACCGATATATATAATACTTATCGGACTTTAAAATTATGACGTAAAGTAAAGAACTTATAGGTATCAAATTTGCCTCAAGAATTTTTTTTTGCTTGAGGTTTTCAATCCAATAAAGAATCGCACTAGAACCTAGTTCATCCTCGGTGAACCTTGAAACAATCACACCTTTTTATCATGATGTTATATGAACCTAAAAAATCTAAACGCCACATTCAGACATAAAATAATAAAAACTAATCTCAAATATATATTTACATAAAGCAAAAGTAAATGAAAAAACATGTTGAAGTGCATATAGCCCAGTGAACTCGAAATACATCATTGTCAAGTGACATATCAAATCCACAACTTTCTTCACTTTCCTTAGAGTAGTGGTTGGTCATTCTATCACTATAATTTTCAAACTAAGTTGATACTTATGTTTCGTTTGAAGGCTCGATATTTGTTCATGGAGTTATACATATAAACTCAGTGCAATAAAACGACATTAAATATTAGAATGAAATAATAATTAAATAATAGATCAAAATACATCGATGTTAATATAAAAGTGATTAACGAACCACTATATCAATATATAAATATGAAAAACATATCATACTTTCTAAGCTGAGTTGAATATATGGTAGTGGTAGTCACCAATATCATGTTAAAATCTTTTTCGGGAATTACTAACAAAAACCATAGTAATTGAGAGAGATCGTGCTGATAACATGCTGTAAATAAAGTAAATAAGAACATGAGCAAGAGAAAGATGAGAGACTTGTATTATATCCTCAATGTATGGTTGTGTATAATGCTTTCTCCAAACTTTATGGTCATGTTTGGCAATTAGCGGATAGCTGATAGCAGATTACATTAGTTGATAACGGATAGCTAATAACATTAGCTAATTTGACTAGCGGATTACATTAGTTTATTGTATAAAACTGTTGGGTAAAAGTAACTGATGGCTGATAGTTGTTTGATTATTTGAACAAGCAAAATGACATATAGAGACATGATTATATTTGATACTTGTTTAAATAATTTATTAGTTATTAACATTTTGTATCTATTAATATTAATTAGATTATAATTTTTTTTAATATCATTACTAAGCATATACGGGGATGTACACATTAATTTTTTATTTGTGAATTTATCTTTTTAATATAATTTTAATAATTATTAAATTTAGATGTATATATTAATTTCTTATCTATAAAATTATCTTTTTAATATAATTTTAATAATTATTAAATATATATATATATATATATTAATTTCTTATATATGAAAATATATTTTGAATATAATTTTATTAATTATTAAATTTATATGTATTTATTAATTTATATATTAATTTCTTATTTATGAAATTATTTTTTTAAATTTGTTGAGATATAGATTTTGATATAATAAATTGAAAAATGTTTTGGACTAAATTGAAAAGAGTTTAAAACATGCCTTAAGTCAAAACAACTTAAAAATAAGTTTGAGAAAGTTTAAAAAGGTTTTGAAGTGTTTTTGAAACGTTTTTAAGTAGCCAAACCTGTGATTTTAATGTACTCGTTTCGATACAGATATATCTGTTCCGATACGCCTAAAGGCTTTTGCTACGTGTTTTTGAAACTGTCAAAATGTGTTTCGATACAGGCCTTAATCGTAACGAAACAACAAGGGGTCATTTCGAAACAACCTTTGGTGTTTTGATACACTTACGTGGTAGACATCCCAATGGTCAAAACCCCCAACGGTCTTTTGAATTGCAGACGTTTCGATATGGGACCACGTGTTTCAATACAACCTATGGTGTTTCAATACGAGCTGCTGAATCAGACCTAACAGTTAGTTCTGAAGAAGGGTGTTTCGGTACAGGCCTTCATGTTTCGATACAACAAGCCCATAACAACATTTATGGTGGGAAATAAAGGCTTCAACGGCTCCCATACATCCCTAATGGCTACGAACTCAAAGAGGAGTATAAAAGGGACCTCCAAGCATATATGGAAGACTAATGCTTCAAATGTCAACAACTATATAATGAGATTGTGTCTTAGGGATTTAATTGTTCATCCTTTGTATAGACAACACTTGTGAGCCAAAATTGTCATATTTGCTCAAGCGTTTAGGTTTGGGTGAAAGCTTAAAGAGTGCAAAAAAATACCTTGTGAGAGAAATTTTAGTTTGCTTATTTTTTCTCTTGTAAAGAGTGTTTTGTTAATCTTTGGGTAGAAAGATTAACCGTTTGTAAGGGTTTCCTCCTAATCCTAGAAAAGGGGACGAATCAATTAGTGAATTAGTTGAAAAATCCTTAATGAGAGTTAATGTAGTGGATGTAGGTGCTTGTTCGAAGCCCAAACCACTATAAATTCATCGTGTCATTTAATTTTCGGCTTCCACAGATCAATCACTTAAAAAGCTATCTTCTCCATCACTTGACAAGCATCGGTTGAAGGTGATCATCAAGCCTAACAAAATTTTATTAGTTAATTAAATTTATGTTATTTAGAGATTTTTTATAATTATCAAGGACAAAATAGTCTTTATAAGTCTTTTATCCAAACTTCTAACTCAAAAAGCTCATAAAAGGAGCTTTTTCAAAACGAGAGGTTTCAACTAAATCCGCTATTACAATCCTCTATTTACCAAACATCTAAATTAGCGGATTTGATTGGTCAAATCTATAAAAATGCTTCAAATCTATAATTTTAACTCAAAAAGTTGTTTATCAAACAAGACCTATGTTTATAAGCACAAGATGGAATACTTAATTCTAGCGGGTATTAAAACCTAATAATAAAGTACATTAAACTCCCCTTTAATATATGGATATCCATCATAAATAAAGATATTCATAATAATTATATTATTTTAGATGATATTTGATCTATTTAATAACATTACAAATTTTACTCTTACTTGTAAAAAATTATGAAAAAAAAAATATATCGATATGATTATAAAATGTAACACCCGAGTTTGCGGGTCGGGTGAAAATAATATTAAAATAATGTTTCGTGTTTCGGTTTAAAAAATTAAAATAATAAATATTATTTGGGCTTCGTAGTTTCAAAGCAAACGTTTTATGTTGGACTTAAATTGATTTGAGGCTAATTTTCCCATGGATTTTAGAGTTAATGAGTTTGCCATCTCATTAATGGAAAAGATGTAATTAAGTGGACTTTCAAATTAAAACCCCCTTTTATTAAAATAAGCCTTGTCATCTTCTTCCTCACTCCCATTTTCATTTCAACGACAAGAGAGAGCACTTCTCTTCAAAATCACTATTCCATCACCTTACACCTTCATCATTGGTGCTTTTTCGAAAGGTAATTACGTTTTTGACTTGTCCTCCTTTCCCTCTACAAGCTAGTATCTTTATTTTTCTCAAAGCTCCTACTTTGTGGATTTTGATGTTTTGAAAGTTTAGTTTAAAAAAATGAGAACTTTATTGTCTTCATCAAAAGCTTTTGATTATTTATTGTTAGATAAGTTGTTTACAACCCATAAGGTCCAACATATTTGAATTTTAAAGGATTTTATGAAGATTCTCGGATTTGGGATTAAGTGGGGGTTTTTGAAGGATTTTAAGATTGATTTTGGGGTTGCTATGTGTTGGAATTTGAGGGCTGATGTTAGGGTGATAGTTAGGGGTTATTTTGGGAGTATTTAAGTGTGTTAAAAAGGTTTAAATCAAGAGTTTGGGCTGAGCTTCATGGCTGCTCGAGAGTGAAGAAATTTAAAGTTGTTCTTAGCTTGAAACTTGTGTTATGTGATTGAATTATGTTCCGGGTTTGCTACTTTGAATCGTGGACTAAATCTTGATTGTTTTGACTTGTGATGGGATGATTAGAAGCAAGAAATCTTGTTGGTGAAGCCTCGGGGATGAATCCGGAGAATTCAGTGACTTGAGCTTGGATTTCGACTCTCTTTTGGGTAGCAACGGTGAGTAGAAATGTTAACCTTTGATTTGTTTTTGAAACGGAACTTTTGGGGGGTTTGGGTGGGACCTTGAGGGTTCACCTAAATCTGAGTGTAAGTTACTACTCCTACATCTTGTTATGTGTTAATGAATGGTTGTATGATGTGGTCTTGTGCATCTCGAGTTGTTTACATTGTTGTTGTTGTGTAGTCGTGTAGAAGTTGAGCCTCACGTGATGGTTGTCTAAACTACGGTGATGAGTGGTCCCACCAATAGTGACTAGTTGTAAAACCTATGTTTGATTTTGATATAATTAAATCTTTAAGGATCAATTTGTAAAACTTAAAATTGTTTTTATAAGTCCCTTAATAAGTTTTAAAACACCAACACTTTAAAACTGATTTATAAAACTCAAACTCAAAATATTTTCTAAGTGTTCCAGGGCAAAACCATTGAAAATCGTCTAGGAGTATCGATACAGCACCAAACGTATCGATACTATTTTGCCAAACTTTTTTACTGTCGGAATCGGTATCGATACCCAAACCCTAGTATCGATACACCCCTGTGTTAAAATTCAAAGAGTTTGAATAGAGTACCGATACGGGTCACCCTCGTATCGATACAGTCTTTATAATTTTTAAAGATTAAGTCAGTTTAAAAATATGACCGTTGGTGTCAGTTGGTTGGTAACCAAACTTTAAAAAATCGTTAACCAGTATCGATACAGCTAACCCCAGTACCGATACGGTTTTGGACAGTGAGCTAATTTCAGAAAATGGTATCGATACGGCCATTTCCGTTTCGATACCCCGTACCGATACGCTTACGTGCGTATCGATACCCCTTATTAAATGCACACAACGACTCTTTCTTTTCTGAGACAGGTACCAATACCCCTTCCCGCGTACCTCAACCGGTAGCTGCAGAAGTGCATTAATGGTGGTAAGAGAGGGTTCCAACGGCTCCATTTATGTTCCCAACCACCCAAACGGCTGGAAATCAATGAGGAGGTATAAAAGACATATCCAAAAGCTACATCAACAATTATTGATCTTCAAGAAAACACTTATTCATCAAATCCAAGCAATTGTGCCAAAATTCCTATTTGTCTAGAAATCCCAATTGTAATCTTCATTCATATTTTGTTAAATTGGGTTGAGTGCTTGTATTGGGGCTATTTTTGTATTGAGAGATACCTTATTAGCCATCAAATTTCTTTGTTCACTTGTGTGAGGATTGGGTTGATTTTTGGGTAGAAAAATCAACCGAAATTGTAAAGGGTTGCCTCCTTGTCCTAGAAAAGGGGAAGAGCAATTAGTGGAATTGTTGCAAATTCTTAGTGAAGCTAAGGTAGTGGATGTAAAGTTCATTTGGAACTTGAACCACTCTAAATTACTTGTCTATTACTTTCAATTTGCAATTTCCACCACAAAACCTTTAAATTTCCAATTCACCCCCTCTTGGTCAATATCGATCTTGCGATCCACTCAACAATTGGTATCAGAGCCTACCTCTTTGAGGATTAACAACCACAAGAGGAGTTCCTTGGAAGAGTGTGATCATCAAAGTATCAAGAGATGACTTCAACCTCCGGTTCCGGCATGTACGAGTCACAATCAACCACAAAGTCTCCCTTCTTCAACGGTGATAACTATTCTTTTTGGAAAAATAGAATGCGTCTATTCATCAAGTCAAATGACTATCTTGTGTGGGATGTCATTGAGGATGGGCCATATATTCCATTGAAGCAAGATGGTGAAGGCAAGATGGTGTTAAAGAAGAAAGTGGAGATGAGTGAAGAAGAGAGGAAAAAGATTCAAGTCAATGATAAAGCTCTCCACATGCTATTTTATGCTTTCGGTCCGGACATCTACTCAAAGGTCTCATCAATTGAAAGTGCCAAAGAAGTGTGGGACACTCTTGAGACTACTTATGAAGGCACCAATGATGTTAAAGAAACTAAGATTGGAATTCTCAACCTTAGTTATGAAAATTTCAAGATGGAGCCCGATGAGACAGTGTCAAATATGTTTGATCGATTCTCCACAATTGTCAATGGTCTAAAGGGCTTTGGAGAGATCATACCGGAAGACAAGCTTGTCTGGAAGCTACTTTATTCACTTACCGAGTCTTGGGATGGGAAGAGAACCGCTATCATCGAAGCAAAGAACTTGAAAACGTTAAAGCTTGATGAGCTTGTGGGTTCTCTCCTTACTCATGAGATCATGAAGCAAGGAAAGGAAGATGAGAAGAAGAAAGAAGAGAAAAGGGTAGAGAAGCTTGAGGTTGAGAAGAAGAAGAAGATGGGAATAGCTCTCAAGGCTAAAGCTTCACAACATGATGAGAGCTCATCTTGTGAGGAGGATGAACTTGAAGAATTGGCTATGATAGCCAAACGATTCTCACGTTTCATGAGGTCCAACCGGGGAAGAAAAATCCAAAGAAAGATGGACTTCAAAGGGAAGAACAAAGAAGAAGGAAAGGATCCTATCATTTGCTTTGAGTGCAAACAACCCGGCCACATACGTTCGGAGTGCCCTCAACTCAAGAAGAAGGGCTTTGAGAAGAAGAAGAGACTCGAAGCCAAGCTTGCTACTTGGAGTGATGAGGAGTCATCGGAGGATGACGAACAAGAAGTGGCTAATCTTTGCCTCATGGCACTTGAGGAAGATTCCTCCTTGGTAACCTCTAACTCATCTACTTTAGATTTTTCATATGAAGAATTAAATGATGCATATGATGAGTTACAAGAGGTATATGATGAATTAGTTGAGAAGTATAAGGAGTCGGCCATTAGGAATAAAAAGATTATTCTAGAACTAAATGAGAAAAATGACTCACTTGCTCAAGCTAATTCTAAATTTGAGAAAAAGATATTAGGATTAAAAGATGAACTTAATTTTTTTCAAGATGAAAATGTTGATCTTAATAATCTTTTGTCTCAATGTAATTGTGAACACCAAAAGGTTTTGGGTGAGCTAAATGAGCTCAAGAAGTCTTTAAAAAAGTTGGTAGTGTCAAGCATGAAGTAGGAGAATCATCTAGAACACACCAACCTAAGAAAAAGACTAACTACTACAAACAAAGTAGCTATCCTAGACATAGTAGAGATAAAAGAATTAGAAGTGTATGGGTTCCTAAGGAACTTGTTAAATCTAATAATATTATTGCTATGTCATCTTGGATTCCTAAGGGAACCAAGGTTTTGGGAGCTAACACTTATGGACCCAAAATGATTTGGGTACCAAAAACCAAAGTTTAATATCTTTGTTTGTAGGGGGAGCATTGCTACAAGGCCAAAGCACAAAGTCAAAACTCATGGTACCTTGATAGTGGATGCTCGAGGCACATGACCGGAGACAAGAGTCGATTCATGGATCTAAAGCAAAAAAGTGGAGGAGTAGTAACATTTGGTGACAACTCCAAAGGCCACATTAAAGGTATTGGCTCCATAGGTAATCACTCTACCATTCTCATTGAAAATGTCTTATATGTCGATGGTCTTAAACACAATTTATTGAGCATAAGTCAATTGTGTGATAAATGATTTAATGTTTTATTTGATAAAAATGGATGCAAAATTGTAGACATTAAATCTAATAGTATTATGCTCATAGGTCATCACATAGGGAATATATACATGGTGCATCTAGATGACATTCATACATCTCATGCATGCTTAGTTGCTCAAAATGAAAATGATGCATGGTTGTGGCATAGGAAGCTAGGACATGCTAGCATAAGTGTTTTGGAAAAACTAGTCTCTCTAAATCTAGTTAGAGGTTTACCTAAAATAAAATTTTCAAATGACAAAATTTGTGATGCTTGCTCGAAGGGTAAACAACATAAGTCTTCCTTTAAATCCATTAATGATGTTTCTACTAGTAGATGCTTACAACTAATTCACATGGATTTATTTGGGCCAATTAGGATTATGAGCTTGGGTGGTAAGTCTTATGCTTTTGTGCTAGTTGATGATTTTTCTAGATTTACTTGGGTTCTCTTTTTAAGTACTAAAGATGAGGCTTTGGAAAAATTCATCACATTTTCAAAATTAACCCAAAATGATCTTGAACTTAGAATTTCACATATTAGAAGTGATCATGGAACCGAGTTTCAAAATTTAGGGTTTGAAGATTTTTTAAATGAAAATGGTATTAGCCATAATTTTTCGGCTCCTCGAACTCCTCAACAAAATGGGGTAGTTGAGAGGAAAAATAGAACTTTACAAGAAATGGCTAGAACTATGCTTTGTGAAAACAATTTACCTAAATATTTTTGGGCGAAAGCCACAAATACCGCTTGTTATGTTGTAAATCGAGTAATGATTAGGCCAATTTTAAAGAAAACACCTTATGAGATTTTAAAATCCAAAAAGCCTAACATTAGCTATTTCCACCCTTTTGGGTGCAAGTGTTTTGTTTTAAATAATGGAAAAGATAACTTAGGTAAATTTGATGCAAAAAGTGATGAATCCATTTTTATAGGTTACTCTTTAACCTCTAAAGCCTATCGAGTATTTAACAAAAGAACTTTAGTAGTAGAAGAATCTATTCATGTTGTATTCGATGATAACCTCCTTCCTAGGAAGGATTCTTGTGATGATGATGATGTAGGAATCATAAATGCCTTTGATGGAGGTCAAACTTCAAAGGAGGATGAGATTTTAACAAAGGAAGAGGACTCATAAGATCCACCTCTTGAAGCCTTGAAGGACTTGGCTATTGAGGAAAAGGAAGTGAGCTACCCAAGGGAGTTGAACTATGTCAAAGATGGTGAAATCTTGGGTGATCCATCCAAGGGGGTAACCACTCGTTCTTCTCTTAGATTAATGGACCATTTTGCATTTATCTCATGCATAGAGCCTAAAAATATAAAAGAAGCATTGAAAGATGATTTTTGGATTATGGCTATGCAAGAAGAGTTAAATCAATTTGAGAGAAATAATGTATGGACATTAGTTGATAGGCCTAGTAATCAATCTACAATAGGAACTAAATGGGTCTTTAGGAACAAGCTAGATGAGAGTGGTAACATTGTGAGAAATAAAGCTAGACTTGTAGCACAAGGTTACACTCAAGAAGAGGGAATAGATTTTGATGAAACATATGCACCCGTAGCTAGAATGGAAGCCATTAGGATGTTGCTTGCATATGCATGTTACCATAATTTCAAGCTTTTTCAAATGGATGTTAAAAGCACATTTTTAAATGGTTTTATAAATGAAGAAGTGTATGTGGAACAACCACCGGGTTTTGAAGATTCAAAATTTCCAAATCATGTTTTCAAACTTACCAAAGCTCTTTATGGTTTAAAACAAGCTCCTAGAGCTTGGTATGAAAGACTTTCAAATTTTTTGATTGAAAAAGGAATTGAAAAAGGTAAGGTGGACACTACACTTTTTATAAAAATGTATAAAAATGACATCTTAGTAGTTCAAATTTATGTTGATGATATTATTTTTGGTTCTACTAATGAATGTCATTGTCAAGAGTTTGCTAAGTTAATGCAAGGTGAATTTGATATGAGCATGATGGGGGAGCTCTCATTCTTTTTGGGACTCCAAATCAAGCAAAAGAAGGATGTCACCTTCATCAACCAAGCAAAATACATAAAGGATATGCTCAAGAAGTTTGGCTTGGAGAATGCAAAGCCTCAAGCCACTCCTATGAGCTCATCTACAAAGCTTGACAAAGATAAAGGAGGTAAGTGTGTTGACTCTAAACTTTATCGTTCTATGATTGGATCTTTGCTTTACCTTACCGCAAGTAGACCAGATATCTTGTTTAGTGTTTGCTTGTGTGCTAGGTTTCAAGCTAGTCCTAGAGAGTCTCACCTTATAGCCGTTAAGAGAATCTTTAGATACCTTAGAGACACTCATTGTTTAGGTCTTTGATATCCTAGAGACTCTACCTTCAACCTTCATGCTTATCCGGATGCGGATTATGGGGGTTGCAAAATTGATAGGAAAAGTACTTCGGGAACTTGCCAATTCTTAGGTAGTATGCTCATATCTTGGTTCTCTAAGAAACAAAATAGTGTAGCCTTATCTACCACCGAAGCCGAGTACATATCCTTAGAGAGTTGTTGTGCTCAAGTCCTTTGGATGAAGCAACAACTCTTAGATTATGGAATTAAAGTTGAAACCATTCCCCTAAAATGTGACAACACTAGTGCAATATGTTTAACAAAAAATCCCATCCAACACTCTAGAACCAAACATATAGAAATAAGGCATCATTTCATTAGAGATCATGTCCTTAAGGAAGATTTGGTTATAGAGTATGTAGATACCTTGAATATATTAGCGGACATATTTACAAAACCCTTAGACAAAGAGCGTTTTTGGTCCCTTAGGAGAGAGTTAGGTCTAGCTAGCCTATCTTGACTCTTTAGGACCTATTTTATGCTTAAATATGCTTGATCTTGTAAAATGCCATGTTTTGTATGCTTGGACTCCCAATTTCATCCATGCCTATAGTTAGGGGGAGTATGATTCTGTTAATATATGCTTACAACTGCTCATACATCATTTGCATACTCATAGGAGATGTTATGTTCGAGCCTTTGGTTGTTCTTTGAACCAAATATGCTTTTCTGGGCATACATTATCGATACGGATCTACGCGTATCGATACATGTTCTTCATTTTGTTCCCCAGAATTCTTTTCGCTTCACGGGTATCGATACGATTAACACCGTATCGATACAAGTCGTTTCGATACGGACCCCTCCATTTCGATACGACTTTCCAACATGCATTTTTGCTGAAAGGTCTATTCTATCCCCTTATCGATACCCCAACGGGCGTATCGATACTCGACTGCGCTGATGGCATTAAATGAGCCTTTAATGAGTTCAATCTTTACCATAATTCAAACTCTTCAAAACCTAATTAACCCTAGCCGTTTTTGCCTATAAAAAGGCACTTCCTCCTTCATATTTTTCACACCTCAACTTAAACCTAAAAGAGTTTTTGAATCAAGCAAGGCTTTGTGCTCTCTTTCTCATCTTTGTGATAGTTTTCTTCAAATCTTCAAGTCTCTATCAAGGTAATCTCTTTCTTTATCCTTTTCAATCTTTTTTTTTGTTTCATCTTTTTTTAACTTTGTTTTTCTTCAAACTTTTTCTTGAAACTCTCTTTTAAAATTTTCTTTTCAATTTTTTTTATTTTTACTTAAATTGAAGAAATCCTCTTTGCTTAATTTCTCTTTTAGATCATGGCACCAAAAGAACCTTCGAGGAAGCGTTCAAGGGTTACCCAAGCCGGTGAATCTTCCAACATTGGAGAAATTGCTCGTCCAAACTATTCCATCATCTATGATCAATGTTTTCATGGCAATTCGGGTCTCACTCACTTTCGTCAATATGAGAATTACAAGATCCGTGCCGAAAAGGTAATCTTCGTTCCTTTTCTCAACTCGGAGCGTTTTAAGTTTGAATATCTTCCTTTATTTCATCGTTGGAACTTCATGGAGTTTATCTCTATTCCCGGGGTTTTCTATCGCCTTTTGGTTTTGATTTTCTATGCCAATGCCAAATGTATTAGTCGTGATGGGGAAGTAGTTGCTATTAGCTCTTACCTCATGAGGAAGAAAATTATTCTTGATGTCCCATCCATTTGTGAGGTTTTCAATTTAGAAGATGAAGGCCTTGACAATGAGCATGCTTTGGGGCATGTTCTTTATGGATCCGTCACCACCCTAAATGCTCAAGACCGGATCTTACACTTGATGGTGTCTTGGTGGTTCCGTCCCTCCGGAGGAAAGTATTCCACCATTCGTCAAGTGGATGATTTTTGGATTCGGTGTTTCCGTGAGAGACAAAGAACAAATCTTACTCGACTCATGTTCGCGGAAATCGTCTACCTCGTGCAAAATCATCACACTCCTCACGTCACCTCCTTCACATACGGTACGACTTTGAGCTATTTCTTTGTTAAAAAGGATATTGATTGCTCTTATGACTACCCAACTCCTCTCACCGATCCCATTGATGAGCGATCTATTGCTCGGGCAAAATTCTCTTATGTTAATGGTGAATGGGTACGTCTTGCCGAGTTACCACCGGAAGTCGCCGCCGCTTTC
Organism: Hibiscus tridactylites; assembly: GCA_958450335.1. Lineage (NCBI taxonomy): Eukaryota > Viridiplantae > Streptophyta > Magnoliopsida > Malvales > Malvaceae > Hibiscus > Hibiscus tridactylites. Next base: position 43,275,144 of record OY288274.1, on the reverse strand, counting down.
GAAGACGCTCAAGCGCCTCAAGCTCCTTAAGCTCCTCAAGCTCCTCAAGTCCAACAACCCAATATGGATGCTCTCATGACCTATCTCAATGAGCAATTTACCGGGTTGCGCACAGATATGAATACTCGTCTTACTTCAATGGAAACTACTTTTGATACTAGGATGACGGGTATGAAGAATCACCTCACATCTCTTGAAAGCGGGCGCAATTCCTTGAATATTTCCATTGCCGCTTTCCATGATGAATGGCGTAATAGCATGCGCACTAATGAGCTTTTGGGAGTTGATGATGAAGATGATGAAGACGAAGAAGATGATGCTTAGACGTTTCTTCTTGTTTGTCATGTATATCATTTAGGATTTTATATTTTATGCACCTATGTTTTATGTTCTTAGGATTAAGGTTGTTTAGCATTAAAACCTATGCTTTGATTTCTCTTTTGCCTTTGTTTGGATTTTAAGTATGTTGCTATAATGAATAAAATCTATGTTGCTTATTCTACCTTTTGATTTCTTTATACACTTAATTGTCTCAAATAATTTTTGATCTAACAAAAAGGGGGAGAAGAATCTAGCTCACTTCAAAATATTTTGATTTCAATTCAAAGGTTACCAAGCTTATATTAAGGGGGAGTTAACTTTGTAAAGGTTTTTCAAAAAGTCAAAATTTTTAAGTTTTAGTTTTGTTATATCAAAAAGGGGGAGATTGTAAAACCTATGTTTGATTTTGATATAATTAAATCTTTAAGGATCAATTTTTAAAACTTAAAATTGTTTTTATAAGTCCCTTAATAAGTTTTAAAACACCAACACTTTAAAACTGATTTATAAAACTCAAACTCAAAATATTTTCTAAGTGTTCCAGGGCAAAACCATTGAAAATCGTCCAGGAGTATCGATATAGCACCAAGCATATCGATACTATTTTGCCAAACTTTGTTACTGTCGGAACCGGTATCGATACCCCAAACCCTAGTATCGATACACCCCTGTGTTAAAATTCAAAGAGTTTGAATAGAGTGCCAATATGGGTCACCCTCGTATCGATACGGTCTTTATAATTTTTAAAGATTAAGTCGGTTTAAAAATATGACCGTTGGTGTCAGTTGGTTGGTAACCAAACTTTAAAAAATCGTTGACCAGTATCGATACGGCTAACCCCAGTACCGATACGGTTTTGGACAGTGAGCTAAGTTCAGAAAATGGTATCGATACGACCATCGCCGTTTCGATACCCCGTACCGATACGCTTACATGCGTATCGATACCCCTTATTAAATGCACACAACGACTCTTTCTTTTCTGAGACAGGTACCGATACCCCTTCCCGCGTACCTCAACCGGTAGCTGCAGAAGTGCATTAATGGTGGTAAGAGAGGGTTCCAACGGCTCCATTTATGTTCCCAACCACCCAAATGGCTAGAAATCAATTAGGAGGTATAAAAGACATATCCAAAAGCTACAACAACAATTATTGATCTTCAAGAAAACACTTATTCATCAAATCCAAGCAATTGTGCCAAAATTCCTATTTGTCTAGAAATCCCAATTGTAATCTTCATTCATATTTTGTTAAATTGGGTCGAGTGCTTGTATTAGGGCTATTTTTGTATTGAGAGATACCTTATTAGCCATCAAATTTCTTTGTTCACTTGTGTGAGGATTGGGTTGATTTTTAGGTAGAAAAATCAACCGAAATTGTAAAGGGTTGCCTCCTTGTCCTAGAAAAGGGGAAGAGCAACTAGTGGAATTGTTGCAAATCCTTAGTGAAGCTAAGGTAGTGGATGTAAAGTTCATTTGGAACTTGAACCACTCTAAATTCCTTGTCTATTACTTTCAATTTGCAATTTCCACCACAAAACCTTTAAATTTCCAATTCACCCCCCTCTTGGTCAATATCGATCTTGCGATCCACTCAACACTAGTAGTAGAGTAAGGTGATGAGTGGTCCCATCGGAAAACTACTAGTCGAACGGTGATGTGTGGTCCCATCATGCGTATGTTGGTTGTGCTTGTGCAAGCCATGTGTAGTCTTGTTGTGATGATCATTCGTGCATTCATTGATTTCATTGAGAATTGTGAAAGGTGTTTTGTAAATTGCGTGCTTGTTGAACCGTAGAGCTTCTCTCACTAAGCTAGTTAGCTTACACTCTCTTTTGTTTCCAACATGCAGATCATTAGTGTTCGGGAGGCAAGCGGGCAAGGAAGGAGCTTTTGGAGTTCTCAATTTAGCTCAAGTACGATTTATGTATTGTAATAATACCTAGACAATGGGGGTGTAGAATTGTAGGAGTTGGTGTCAAACTCCTTAGTTGATGATGTGTTTGTTGAGCATGTTTATTTGTTGAGTTTATGTTGGCTATGTGTATGCCTTTATGTTATGGATTGTAAACCATATTTACTTGATTCATGCTTGTCTTGTTGTTGAACTTATATCTCCTTTATGAATTGCTATATGCATGTTTGTCTAAGGCTTGAATCTTGAATGTTATGTATGAATCTTATGTGGTTGTGTTGATCTCTAAATGTATGGTCTTTATATGTTCGATGTGTGCTAAGCATGTTCTTATAGGATGCCTTGTATCTAGAGTTGATGCTTGTGTGTTGTGTGAGGTTTTAGTTGAGTTTGGGGAAAACCTTGTGCCTTAAACCAGCTAGAACCAATCTGCAGACATAGGGCGTTTCGAAATGGTTGATCCCGTTTCGATACGGCCTCTCATTTCAGGCCTGGCGTTTCAATACGCATAGGGGCCATTTCGGTACAATTTTGCGACTAGAAATCTGAGAAATTGCCGATAAATTGAGGTACCGAAACGGGTCTTGGTGTTTCAAAATGATCAATATGTTGTTAACCATGAGAAGTTGACCGTTGGGGAAGTTTCAGAACGGTTGACAACCGTTTCTATACAGTTCTCTCGTGTTGACTTAGGCCCGTTGACCAAGTCAAGGCGTTTCGATACACTTCTTGGGTGTTTCGAAACGGCCTGCCTAATAAGCTAGAAATGGACTGTTTTGTTATGATGTTTAGTTGATTGCCTTGTTTTTTGCTTCTATTGTTGACCCTTCATATAGGATTTAATAAAACCATTTAGACAAGATAATAATAAAAGAAATTTCATAGGGTTGCTAACTGAAGGGGAGCCTTAGCGGGTTTCACTTCGGTTTTCCCCGTGTAGCCTACTCGGACCGGTCAGTCATCCAGACCGGGACGAGGGGGTTACATTTGGTGGTATCAGAGCCTGAGGTTTCCGAGACCTCGGGTAGGTAAGTGAGGTAAGTTGATGTGTAATGATTTTGCGTTGTAGTGATGAGTGTTTTATCATGTATGCTCGAATGTTTGCTTGCTAGTACGGTGTTTGTAAGCATGTTTCAGTGGCTTTTCTGGTTGGGTTAAGGGCTAGTCGAATGTCCCCATTGTTAGGTGTTGTTGTCAAAAAGGAAAAAAATTCTTTTGGTTTAACGAGCTTGAGAACCGGAGTCCTTGCCCTTTTGCTAACCTAAAGTTTTCCTTGTTTGATGTGTGTTTATTGTTTTAGACCTTGTTTTGCTATGGTGAGACCGAGGGGATGACCTAGAGCGGGTGACCAGGCACCCGAGGATGTGCCTCCTACTCCTCATGCTCTCGATGGTAATGGGCCTTAGATTGATGCTAATGTGGGAGGTAACAGGGCTCCAGTAGGCCAGGGTCTGGCAGGTGTAGATGTGGCGCATTTGATTCAGACCATAGCCGGAGCTTTTCAGACAACTTTGGCCGGTATGCAAGCTGCAACACCACCTTAGGGTGCGGGGACATGATTGCCCCTAGAGAGGCTTCGAAACTTGGGAGCAGTTGAGTTTCGTGGATTGACTCCCGAGGGTTCAGAGGGGTGGCTTGAGAGTACTACTCGCATCTTGGGTCAGATGGAGTGTTCAAACGCCCGTAAGTTGGGCTGCATTGTCACCTTGCTTCAGGGGGACGCTTATACTTGGTGGACCACTGTTACCTATGGTATGGCCGAGGCGGATATCACATGGGAGTTCTTCAGAAATGCTTTCAAGAGGAAGTATCTTGGAGTTCGATACTTGTATGAGAAGAAGAGAGAGTTTATGGCTTTGGTTCAAGGTAATAGGACCGTGTCTGAATACGAGGTTTAGTTTGTGAGATTGAGCCAATATGCACCTGAGTTGGTTCCTAGTGAGAAGGAACGGTGTGACCGCTTTAGGTATGAGTTGACTACAGATGTGAAGACCTACATGCTTGCCTTCGACTACACTGAGTTCGATGTCTTAGTCTTTAGGGCCAAGGATCTAGAGCAGAACCTAGGCTCTAGAGCACGTGCTAGTAGGTCCGATTCCGGAAAGAGACATGCGAGTTGGGATAGAGACCAAGCCAAGAGGCATAGGGACAAGAGTTACCATCCGGATACGAGGTATAGGGGTGGTAACTATGGTCAGGGTCATCAGGGCCAAGGAGTTGTTATGCACACACCAGAGTGCAATAGGTGTGGGAGACGCCATCAGGGCGAGTGTGCGGGTACCTTTGGGCCTTGTTGGAACTGTGGATATCGAGACCACATGAGGCGTAACTGTCTACACCTAGCTAGAGGCGAACCGGCCCCATCCAGGGGCTTTGAGTACCAGAGAGTTCGTGGGCGCGGTCACGGGAACTTTCGGCTAAGGAATGAGGGTCAGAGGAACTTGGCTCATGTTGTAGCAGTCTAGCCCGAGGGAGGAGGACCAGCTAGGGTGTATGCTCAGCGAGAGGCTGGGAATGACACTGATGTCATTGTAGGTAATTTCTCATTACAATCTTTGAGTTTGCTTTCTTTGATAGATTCGGGGTCGATACATTCGTATATCTTGGGTGAGCACGCAAGGTCATTAGGGTTACCATGTGATTGGTTAGAGTTAGGTGTAAATGTCACTAGCTCTTTTGGTGATAAAATGGTAATTAGAAAAGTGTATAGGAGGTATCCCTTGATGGTTCAGGGCCACGTATTCCCGGTCGATATGATGGAGTTACCCTTCTACGGCTTTGATGTGATTTTGGGCATGTATTGACTTGTAGAGCATAGAGCTAGGGTTGACTTCGAGACCAAGAGAGTCTCATTGAGGCTTACCGATGACTTCGAGGTTGTGGTAGTTGGTGAGAACGTCAGGTTCTTGTCTAATGTGGTTTCAGCTCTGGAAGCTCAGAGGTTGCTGAGTTCGGGGTGTCAGGCTTACTTGGCTTATGTAATGAATCCTAATATGAGTGAGGTGAGACCTCAGGACATCAGAACAGTACGTGATTTCCCTAGTGTTTTTCCAGAAGAGTTACCGGATTTGCCTCCAGACAGAGCAGTTGAGTTTGCTTTTGAGACGTATTCTGATTCAGCACCAGTGTCGATTGCTCCGTATAAATGGCACCGAAAGAGTTGAAGACACAGCTTCAGAAGTTGTCTGATAGAGGCTTCATTAGGCCTAGTATTTCTCCGTGGGGTGCTCCGGTCTTGTTTGTGAAAAAGAAGGATGGTAGCATGAGGATGTGTATAGATTATAGGCAATTGAATAAGGTAACATTGAAGAACAAATATCCTTTGCCTAGGATAGATGACTTGCTAGACCAGTTGAGAGGTGCTTCTGTGTTTTCGAAGATTGACTTGAGGTCCCGATACTACCAGTTCAAGGTAAAGGATGTGGACATACCGAAGACGACCTTTTGTACACGTTATGAGCACTATGAGTTTTTGGTGATGCCTTTTGGGTTGACTAACGCTCCAGCAGCCTTCATGGATATGATGAACCGTGTGTTGCATGAGTTATTGGACATGTTTGTTGTAGTGTTCATAGATGACATCTTACTATACTCTAGGAACCGAAGAGGAGCACGATGAGCACTTCCGGTTAGTACTTCAGACCCTACTAGAGAATCAGTTGTATGCCAAGCTAAGAAAATGTGAGTTTTGGATTAGGGAGGTAGTCTTCCTAGGTCACGTGATCTCGGCTAGTGGGATTAGTGTGGATCCCAAGAAGATAGAAGCTATAGTGAATTGGAAACAACCAAAGTCAGTGACAGAAATCCATAGTTTCCTAGGCTTGGCGGGATACTATAGAAGGTTTGTTGAGGGGTTTTCTAGAATAACGGCTCCTTTGACTAAGTTGCTACAGAAGAATGTTCTGTATGAGTGGTCAGATGCAAGGTAAGAGGCGTTTGAGAAATTGAAGAAAGATTTGACCAAAGCTCCTATCTTGATTCAGCCTGGACCGAGGAGAGAATTTGTGATTTATAGTGATGCATCCTACGTAGGGCTAGGTTGTGTGCTTATGCAAGAAGGTAAGGTGGTAGCATATGCTTCACGACAGTTGAAATTTTATGAGAAGAATTACCCCACCCATGCATGACATAGAGCTAGCCGTAGTGGTGTTCACATTGAAGATTTGGAGACACCATCTTTATGGTGAGAAGTGCACCGTGTATACCGACCACAAGAGTTTGAAATATTTGATGTCTCAGAGGGAGTTGAACCTCAGGCAACATAAGTGGTTAGAGCTCCTTAAGGATTATGACCTCACTATAGAGTACCATCCGGGCAAGGCAAACGTAGTGGCCGATGCCTTGAGTTGAAAAGTGGTTGTTAAGTTACGAGCTATGTTTGCAAGGTTGAGTGTGTCAAAGCATCGTATACATGATTTGGGAGCTGTTGAGTATCATGGGTCGACGCCTGAGGCGTTCGAGGCTTGGTTAGCCAGTACTGTTCCAATCCTAGATTAGGAAGGATGTGACAGCGCCTGTAAGCTGGGAAGCGTTGTCTCGTTAATGCTGGAGGATGCTTGTGTTTGATGGACATCTGTGTCGGTTGTATCGAATATCCACGATATGGATTGGGATTTCTTTTTATCTGCCTTTAATAGGAGATACCTGGGAGATAAGTTCTCAGGGGTTAAGCAACGTGAGAGCGTGGCTTCAGTTTATGATGGTGAGCAAAATGCAAGCAAAAGAGCTGTGAGTTATGGCCTCGAGAGTGGGCAACGTAAGAGACTTCATGATAGAAGGGTTCGCCTGAATCATAGTTTTGGTGTTAATGGTAGTGTGGGTCAAGTGCAACAAGGCCAAAGAGTGGTAGTTCGTTTACCGGAGTGCGGTTGTTGTAGAAGGCGTCACATTGGGGTTTGCTAGGGTGTTGGAGCATGTTGGATCCGTGGTTCAATGGAGCATGTGAAGCGTAATTGTCCTCAAGTAGTTAGACCAGCTTCAACGCGTGCAAAGGAGTCTCAAAGGGGCAGTGAGCACGGTTGAGACAGGGTTCGAAAGTGGCAAGAAGGGCAGAGTGGTGCGAGGTGTACGATGGTTGAATCTTGATGGAATTGTGGGTCTGCTGGACATTTGTGGTGAGATTGTCCAGAGTTAGCTCGAGGTGGTCAAGGTGGGATGTCGGTTGAAGCTCCTTGTGATCGCGAGTGCAGTCAAGGTTCTTTACAGCAAGGAGACGATGATGACCTAAGGGTGTTGGTCGATGTTGTGGTGGTGCGGCCAGAGAATGTTGGTTCTACGGGGGAGAGTGCTCGTCGCTTGAAGCTCCAGGACAATGATGTGATTGCAGGTATCTTTACTGTGCATTCTCTGTCATTGTTATCTTTGTTTGGTTCTGGTTTTGCGTCTTCTTGTGTAGTAGATAAGGTCCTATAGTTAGTGATTTTGGGTAGTAACTGGTGTTGTATTTTAGAACAACATTAGTGGCAAAAGTGTAATAGTTGGAGTAGTTTGCTGTTAGCGAGTTGTTAGAATGGTGGGGCTGGAAAAGTTGGAAATGGGGTAAGAGGTTGTTCTTGGACGGATTTTGAGGACGTTATTAGTAAGTGTGAACAGACATACATGCAAAGTTAAAATCATTTGTATATATATTATATATGTTGGTACATGCATACATATCGCACGCCATTAGAGGTTTGCATACATGTACATAGGCATTGATAAGGGCATGCAGGTGATCATGCATACAAAATTTCACACTTGCGAATAGCTAATTGGATCCGATAGTGATGTGGTAGGATTAGGGTAGTTTGTGGGTTAAAAGTGTTTTTTTGTGTAAGATAAATGCTAGATGTGAGGGTAAGAAGTAAACAAGTTGTTGGTAGTAATGAGTGTGATCTAGCCTGGTTGGCAAGAGGAAAGGTGTTTTAAGAGCCTTTGGCAGCGTGGTGGTAAGGAGGTGACTGTTTGGGGTTAGAATCGGTCGAGGTTGTTTGAGGTGTAGTTAAAAGCATTTTGGGAATAGCAGTTAGGTGTTGTAGTTTCTTTGTGTTGGACGGTTGTTGTAGGCTCTTAGATGTGTTTTTGAAGTGTTAATGCATCCTTGCATAAATGGTTACAATAAGATGGTTGTTCTAAGTGGGTGACAGTTCTGCAGTAACCTTAGAGGAGTTGGAAGGAGGTTCTGACGAGAGCTTTAATTGAGGTTTGGCTTGAGATGAGTAGAGGATCCATGGTCCTAGTATGTATTGTATGTGGATGGAATGGGTAGCCAGGCAAGTTGGAAAAGCTATAGTGTATGCGTTTGGACAGTTGTAAGTGTTTAGGAATGAATTTTATGCGTGGCATGTTGTGGTTGTTTTTGTGTGAGGATTAAGATTTGTCGTTGGGTAGCATCCAGGTAAGATTAGTATCATAGCCGAAGCTTGAGTGGGGAAAAGTAATGTAAGTTCAAAGGACAAGTTGGTTTGGCTGGGTCCTTGTGAGAGGGTGGTTTGTTGGCTGAGTGTAAGTAAACCTATCTTGAGACAGTTGCTGTAAGTGAAGCAACTGTTAGAGATAAGGTTAGAGTCTCATGACAAGGATTTTCGTATGTTGTGTGGGCAGATTTTGGTGAACTATTGAGGCGTGTGAGGGTGCTCTGGGTTTTGTATCTTGATGGTTGAATGTATGGTTCAGATTGTATCGGATGTGTAGGAATGTTTGTTAATACGTTGGGGAACGTGAGTAAGCAGTTGTTACTTAGGAAAAATTTTACGTGTCGTGTTGATCTTCGAGCTAGAGTTTGAGTGGTTTGTAGGAGGTTTTGGAAAGTGGAGTGGGTTGTAGATCACATGGTGGCTTGAGAATGGATGGGTTGGTGTCACCGTGTGTGTTGTGTTGAAAGAATTATGAGGGAAGGTGGAGTATGTTCCGAAGGGTTAAGAGTTGTTGGGTTGTTGGAAGTCTTGCACAATTTGGAGGTGTGGGAAACTAAGTTGAGATTGGTAATCATATCATGTGTTTTGAAAGTCTCACTGTGGGTGGTGATGTTGAAGTTTGGGCGTAGGGTAAGTTTATTCCAAGGGTTATTGGATCGTAAGAAGTTAAGGAGTGTGTTGGTTTCGTTGTGTTTTGGTTAAGGATGTTTTCCCTGATGGTTATGCCTCTTGTGTTTATGTTGTGTTTTGTTTTTGGGAGGTTGTGTATCGCGTTTTCTTCTCAACTTGAAAATTTTGAGGACGAAATTTCTTAAGTGGGGGAGAGTTGTAACGCCCTGGATTTTGGCCTAGTTGTTTTAGACGTTGAATTGGGCCGGTCGGGAACAGTTCGAACCCTTATGGTTGGTTTAGGGAACACCTAGTTCGGAATTTTTTAAAAATATGAAAAAATATCTAAAAATCCTCATTTATTATATAAATGATTATGGTGAAAACAATTTTACAAAATGTGATTTGGAAATATTACATTTTGGCATAGTGACCAAAATGCAGTTTTTGCAAAAGTTGACTTGTGACTGTTTTGTAAAGGATTGAAACTTTGAATCTTTAAGGAGCTAATTTTACCAAATGTTTTTATCAGATTTATCTTTAATTTGGGAGCTTTTAATAATGATTTAATTAAAGGAATAAAATGGAAATTAAAAAGGGAATTAAATGTTGACTTTTCATAACTAATTTCACGATAGTTTTCTCTTTTCATTTTCTCTCAACTTCCAATCAGCCAAAAACTTTTCTCTCATCAATTTTCATTGCGTTTGCTGAGATTTTAACTTCCAAAAGATTTCCTATCTTTGTTTCAACAAATCCTTTTGATTTTTGTTTTGGATTTCAAGAAAACTTGCCAAAATTGAAGAGATATCAACCATTAGAGGTAAGCTTTGTCCTTATCCTCTAATGATCAGTTCTTTACTGAAATTCCCAAGTTATCAATCCTTAGTTGATGGTTTTTGAGTTGTTTTAATGTTATAAACATGAAATAGTTGTTAAATTCAAGATTTTTGATGAGATCTTGGTGATTTTCGTATTTCTATGTTAGGCTCTGTTTTGAGGTTGATTTCTAACATGTTTTGGATGCTATATGTCGAGAATAAGGTTTTAATAAATAAATATCGAATAGGTTTGGTTTCCTAAGTTTAAGATGTTAGATTTGTGGTTTTTGAGGTGTTTTTGATGATCTGTTGTTGCTGGAGGTATAAGGTCGTGTTTATGTTGCTTTTTGATGTTAATTGATGTTTAAAAAAGGTTAAAATTGATAGATCTTGGCTGGGCTTTGTTTGGTGAATGTTTGTAGATGTTTTTGGTTATTTCAAATAGCCGAAATGCTTGTTCTGAGTAAAATAGTGGGTTAGAGAGAGTGGATGGTGATTTTAATGCATGGTGATGCATTAATCCTCTACTCTTATGTGCTAAAAACAGGGGAGAGTAATCTGGAAGCAATCGAGATGCCATTGGAGGCTTCGGTCGCTTGGTTGGCTCGTCGGCTAGCGTAATGTTGCGTATCGGTGAGTGAGAATGCGTTTTCCAGCTTTGGAATGATTTTGAAAAGAGGTTTGGGAACTTAAATCTAGGCTTGAAACGCCGATTTATGTGCGGAAGCAAGTGAAGTATATTTCTCTCTCGATTTGTGCTATTATTGTTTTGAAAATATTAAACTGGGTTTTGATGTGCTTGGTTTGGTGATATAGTTTGATTTGCTGTTTGAGCCTGGTTTTTAAATATGATAGTTGGTTATCAAATTTTGTTTGGTGAAGGAAGCATGAAATTAATGATCCTTGAGAGTATGTGGTGTTAATTTGTGTTTAAAGGCATGTTTAACATTTTGGCCTTGTTGGTGTTGCATGCTTTGAAAACAGTAGATGTGTTAATGATTTTAATATGATATATTGGCAAAAATGATGAGAAGATTACCAGATATAATTGGTCGACCAATAGGATGTAGAGTGCACTATAAACTAAAAATTCGTATGTGCTCTTGGGATTCGTTCCAAAGAGAGAGGCCGATGATGTGCATTCCATCGATTAGGACTTGGTGAAAGACCCAAGCATTATGGCAACAAATGTTATCGCCATGAGAAACCGATGATGTACATTCCATCGGAGTAGGACTTGGTGAAATACCCAAGCTTTATAAGAAGATAGAGTCTGATGATGTGAGATTCCATCGGGGTAGGTCTTGGTGAAATACCCAGGCTTTGTGGAGAAGGTAGATACTGCCATGAGAGTCTGGTGGCGAAATCCCGCTGGGGTAAAACTTGACCTCGAGTCAAGCTATGCACATATCCGTGTAAAATTGAATATGAAAATGCCAATATATGGGAATGAAGTGTATTTCACATGTACCAATGCTTGAAATGTTTTTATGCTATGAGAAATGCATATGAGATTTTGAGATTATGAAATGCTTTTGCATAACAAGCATGTGTGGCCATGCCATGAGTTTTGCATTGGTTGAATGCATGAGATAGGTAGATGGTACATGTGGTTTTCAAATGGTGATTTGCATCGAAATGATTTTCAAGTATGAGAAAGAAAGAGCATGATGTAGAAATGGTTTCCAAGAAAAATGGTTTAAACTTTGCTCATAGCGTTTATGCATAAGAATGTTTAAATGGAAGTAATTACAAGGATGATGTTTACAAATGAAGTTTTCGAATAATATGTTAACTTTTGGAAATGTGATTTCAAGTAAGGATGTTTTATGGTTTCGATGCATTGATGGTGTTTTGGTTTTAATCATTCCTCAATAAGCATTTCGTGTTGACGCTCCTTCTTGTCCATCAATGCAGATAGTTGAATTTGGGACAACAAGAAGCAAGTGATTCAAGAAGGTCTCCATTTGGAAAGTATGTTTTGTTTCCTAGCTATAGATAATAAAGGCAATGGGGGAAATCCTTCACTTTGTTGTGTGATGAGGTTTTTTACCTAGAACAAGCTTGGTTTATGGTTTTAGACTTGTATATGATCATTATGTGGTGTTTGGATCCTTATTTTGCATTTTAATTTTGCTATGGTTTATGTTTTAAAAGCATGCTTGATTAGTTAGTGACTCTCCATGAATTGCCATGCTTGTTGTTTATGTGGTGGATGTTTATTGATACATAAGTGTTGGTATGTTGATTATTATATGTATGAATGATTAGGACATGATTAGATGATGTTAAACGTGTTTTTGAGGCTATTTCTTAAGCATTTCTGGTATGGGTATCGATACTCGGGCAAGTGTATTGATACCCTTAAGCTAAAATGGTGCAGGTGTATTGATACGCCTATGCAAACTTTGAAGGGTGTATCGATACACTTGGGAAGTGTATCTCTACCCTTAAGCTAAAATGGTACAAGTGTATTGATACAGGCATCAGGTGTATTGATACAGTTGTGCAATTTTAGTAGGGTGTATCGATACAGGAGGGAAGTGTATCGACACCTTTCTCAACTTTGGCTACTGCCATTTTGAGTATCGATACGGGCTAAGGCGTATCGTTACGAGTAGCTAAAATTTAGTTAAAAGAATCTTTTGTGGTTTGGAAATGTTGCATTTTGGTCCCTGAATGTTGTGTATGCAAATGAATGAGTTTGGATGATCCGTTTGAGCTGAAATTTGGCATGTTGGCATGTTACATGACTAATTAAAGATTGGTAACTCTAAAATCTTGAAAGTCTCTATATTTTATGGAAATTACAATTTAGTCCCTAAAAGTCAAAGGAATGTAATTGAACCCCAAATTGAACTCCGATCGCTGTGCCGTTTTCACCTAATCGCTTTGCTGAACATATAGGGTAATAATGTTCATCTAGAGAAGACAAAAGAACTAAGGTTCGTTAATCGAGGTTGACTTTAACGAGTTAACTTCAGTTTCCCCGTGTAATCCTTTTAGTTCGGGTCGGGCGTCTAGGCCAGGCTAAGGTGGTTACAACAACAAATTTAATAATTAGTGACACATTTTCTATACGACATGTCCTATAACGTCACAAAATATATTGAAAATGTGACGATTTTTTTTTATCTTCGTCACATTTAATGAATAATGGTATATAATTTTTTTGACAATTTTTAAAAATGTCGTTAGTTCCGTCACTATATGTTTGGCGCCAACATATTTTTTGGAGGGAAACGTTTTAATGATGTTTAGTCAAGATGACGACATTGTAAAATTGTCAACAATGAACTGAAACTATTGGTGACGAATTATTATTATGATGATCCGATGTTAATTAGTGACGTTTTAAATTCTGTGAAACCAAAATGGATTTTGATATAACAATTTAACTTTTGGACTAAATTGTAAAATAATAAAATTTTAAGTGTTTTTCAAAGTCTCACATTTTGACAAGCCATTTTGAACCAAACTATACTTCAAGACAAAACATACTTAAATGTTCAAATTTCACTAAGTCTTTTCATGAGTTTTCAAGCCAAACTTCAACAAAACGCCCATGCGTATCGATACCCTTATGCATACAGTTTTTCAACACTAGAATTTTAATCGTTCATAGCGTATCGATACAGTCTGTACCCATATCGATACGATATTCATCTGGGCAATACTTTAAGCTATAACATATTGATACACATTAGAACTGTATCGATATAGTTTTCTGATTAAAAATCATTTTGTTATAGTGTACCGATACGAAAAGTTACTGCATCGATACATATGCTGACCTTTGCAAAATTCTTGCATTTATTTTTCGACTGTTGGCTTGTCAGTTAGTTGGTATCCTAAATTTTAAATGACCGTTGAACCGTACCGATACGCTTTTCATTAAAACCAAACTCAGGATTCCAGTGAGCAAAATCCGTATCGATACGCCTATCCCTATCGATACACTCCTTAATATCGTACCGATACTCCCTCGAAGCATATCGATATGCTCTGTTTTTCAGTCACAATGGCTCTTTTTTGTTAGAGACAGGTATCGATACGCCCACGAGCCGTACCGATACAGTAGGCTGTTGAGCAGCATTTATTGCGAGAAATTACAGCCCAACGGTTCTATTGATGATCTCAACCACTCAAACGGCTAGAAATCAATACAAGGGTATAAAAACAAGTCTCAAATACCACATCAACGACTATTGAACCTAAAAGCAACATCAAAGTACTCAAATCCAAACTTTGTTCTTTAGTGTCAAATCTTTGTACCCAACTCCTTTGTGTTCTTAATTGTAATTCTTTTTGTGAGCTTGGGGAGTGTGTGCTTGTAATTGGTTAAACATCATCCTTAGAGAAGGAGTTTGTAAAGTTTACCAAAATCTCTTCTTTGTAAAAGTGAGTGGATTAAGCTTTGGGTAGAAAGCTTAATCAAATTGTAATGTTTCCTCCTCATCCAAGAAAAGAGGAAGAATCTATTAATGGATTGGTTGAAAATCCTTAGTGGGAGCTAAGGTCGTGGATGTAGAGTTCATTGGAGAACTTGAACCACTCTAATTGCCTTGTGTCTAAAATTTTATTCTTCCAATTTCCACCCTTAAATTTTTTATCGCCAATTCACGCCCTCTTAGCCATTTGCAATTGTTTGATCAACTCAACAAATTCGTCACCAATAAATTTTATTTGTGACAATTTGATTCATCAACTTTTAGAAGACATCAAAGGTGATGTTTTATTGTTGTCATAAAAAATGGTTTAAGATGATGAAAACATTATTTTGTCACTAAGGGTTATTTCTTTTATATTTTATATGACGATTTTCAAGAACTTGATAAGTATGTCATTTAATGCTTGGCATCACTATGTAATGCAAAAAATTGACGGGGAAAATTATTTCTGATGAATTTTGACATCTTAGTTGCATTTCTAGTTCAAAATCTTATTAGTGATGAATTTTCATATGCTTTGAATTTTAGGCTCAAAATCTCAATCATTAAAAAATAAGTTCTTACAATTAACCATAATGAACAATGTATTTTGGAGAGATTTTCTTGTGTTTTCAATTCTACTCACATTATGATTTTGTATTAGAAAAAAGATCACATTCGTATATTTTGTTTTAAAGGAAAACATAAAAACAATAAATGAAAAATGTGTAACACCCGGGTTTGGGGGTCGAGTGAATTAAATAATTAAAATAGTATTCTGAGTTTTGTTTTCAAAATAATTAATTGTGTTGGACATATTTTAAATTGAACCCAAATAGCCATGGATTTCATACTCTTGTGAATATCCCATTTCATTAAGGGTAAAAAGGACCTTTGACTTTTTAAAAGAAACAAACAAATAAAAAAAAGTTGCTTTTGCTCATCTTCTTCCCCCTAAAAAAAAACTAACGACAACACCTCCCCTCCATTGAAGTTTACTATTCCATCACCTCCTTGCTTCATCTTTGAAGATTTTTGAAAGGTAATAATGTTTTTGAGTTGTCCTCAACTTCCTCTACATGTTTTTAGTTTTCATGGAAACCCATTATTTTGTGTTTTGAGTTTTTGAGTTTAAAGAATAAAAATCCAAACTTTATTGACTTTTGATCGAGCTTTTGATTTCTTGAAGTTAGATATGTTATTGGTAGCCCAAATGGTCCAACATATATGATTTTTACTTGGTTTTATAAGGATTTTCGGATATGGGTTTTAGGGAGGTTTTATGTGGTTCAAAAGATGAGTTTTGGGGCTGTTTTGTGTGGGAAATTGGTGGATGATGTTTGTGTGATGTTTAAGGGTTATTTTGGAAGCTATTAGATGTGTTAAAAGTGTTGGAATCAATGGTTATTAGTTGTGCAAATGGACTGCTCGAAAATATGTGTTTAAGGGTGTTCTTAGTTGGCTAAATGCTTGTTTTGTGCTCCGAGGGTTGCTACAGTTATTTGTGGGCTGATTTGTGGTTGTTTTGTTGGCTTTGTTTGACTAGCATCGGGATTTGGTGTTGGAGAATCTTCGGAATCAATTCGAGACCGTTGGGAGCTTGATCGGTTGTTTGCTTGTGTTTGGAAAGTCTGGTGAGTAGTTCTTCGATTTTAAACTGGTTTTCAAATGTTGGTTCGAGCATGTGGACCTAGGTTGGGCTTTGTAAACCCGCCTAGAGTTGGGATTAGATTGGTAGTCTAATCTCAAGCTTTAGTTTAGAAGACTATGGTTGAACTTATGAATATTGTGTGATTATGCCTCTTGTTCATAATTAATTGTGATTGATGTTATCATGTATATTGTGATATACATGTGCGTTGAGGCATGATGTTTTATGCATTGTGATATGCATGTGTTTGTGGAATGTGAATGCATGATGGTGGATCATGGTGAGTACGTGCTAAGCATGGAAATTTGTAAGAGTGTTGTGAGGTTGAGCTATGAAATGAATTAGTATTGGCACTAGTATGCTTGGGGTACAAATGATCGATCATTAGGATGTTAGTGTGCACACGAGTGTCGAAATGCGCGCGTGGTTTTGGTGATGGTAGTCATCAAGATGGAGTATGGGTACGCCCAGAAATCTTCTTTTATAATTTAGTCGGTGATGAGTGGAATCTAATTGACAGGGCGTGAGGATGAGTGAAATCCCCTCCGCGTGAAACGATGATGAGTGTAATCCCACCGTGAGGTAATGTAATGGTTGAGTGTAGGACGTGAGTTCCAATGGTTGTTATCCTCGTATTCGGGTCATAGCTAGGTGCCAATACGTATTGTTAAATGTGTTTCCATATGGTTGTGTTTATGGACATGTTAAGCATGGCATGATATTTGATATTATGTTCATGCATTTTATATTTGACTCTTGTGGCTTCGAAGGTAAGAAATCTTGCATTCCTCCTTGGTTTGTTGCTCGTGCTTGGACCCTGCATTGTCGAGTTTTGTTTTATGAGCTTACCCTTACTAAGCTTTATGCTTACGCTCTCTTTTGTTTGACAAGATCCTTAGTCCGTGGGTTGCTTGTGCGAGGAGAAGGGCCTCCAAGTGTGCTTTTGCTATCATCAAGTATGAACTTTTAAGTTATGAGATGTAATGGATAAGCAATGGGATTTGTGTTGTTGTTTTGTGTTAGGAGCTTGTTTAGACTCCTTTGATATGTTGATGTTTTGGTGTGTCTTGTTGATGCCTTATTTTGGATTGTAAACCATGCTTATGATGCGTGTCATTGATGCTTATGTGTATGTTTTGTGCTAAGACATGAAAACCTTGAAATGCAATGTATGCCTCTTTTGGTGAATGCATGATCCTTTTAAATGTATGGCCTTTTCATGTATGTTGTGTGTTGAACATGTTTGGAGTAGGTGAATGCCTCTAGAGTGGATAAATGCATGTTGTATCTTGTTTCTTGTTGATTGAGGCTTGTTGGGAGCTTTTGGAGATGCAAAAATCTGGTTCTTAGTAACACACAGACTGCTTGCGTTTCGGAACGGGTAAGGCTATTTCGGAACGAGTGTGGCTCCAGGGACACCCATATCAGAATGCGTTCCGGTACGGTTTGGCTACTGTGAACCCCTATTCTGATACGAGTCTCGAAACGTTTTTGCTACTGTAAGTGCCTATTCTGAAACGTATTTCGGAACATCTAGGAGAAATGGTCCCCTGTTCTGAAACGGGGTGGATGCGTATCGGTATGGGTGATTGGCTTTTTAAACTGGGGCCCGTATATCAAAACGGGCAAGCTTGTTTCGAAACACAGGCCTGAAAATGGGGCTTTTGACATCTCTAAAGGTTCTCAATTGTTGGGCTTAGGCCCTGTTTGATGTTAGCTTTCTTGTGAGCCTTGTTAGTAATCGTTTACGTGTGTTTGGGTCGCGTTTGCAAGGAATCAACCTAACTTGAATACATGGTAAGTTTAAATCAAATTGCGTGCCGTTTGTATGGTTTAGTCTTGTTTTCCGCTGTCGCTTCTTACATAGGTCTAATTGAATCCATCTAGACAAGATAAGTAAAGAGAAAGTTTTCTCAGGTTGTTAATCGAAGTGGAGCCTTAACGGGTTTCGCCTCGGTTTCCTCGTGTAGCCCACTCGGACCAGTCAGTCGCCCTGACCGGGACGAGGGGGTTACACTTGTTGGTATCAGAGCCTGAGGTTTCCGAGACCTCGGATAGGTAAGTAAGGTAAGTTAAATTCTTGTATTGCAATTGCACGGTGTTTGCTTGCCATGTAAGTATGTTTGCTTGTTTATCAAGAATGCTTGGTGTTTGCTTAATTGATCGTATATGTGTGTTGTTTGAAGCATGTTGAGTAGAGTCCCATTGCTTCTATTACATCGGAAAAAGTGATTTTTAAGTGAGGGAAACATACTTGAGCCACTTGGACCCTTGCCCTTGCTAACCATCTTTTGTATGTTGTTGTTGTTGTAGTTGTCATCTGTGAGCGGTTATGTCGAGGCCTAGAGGTAGACCTAGGTTGGTTGGCCATGAACCCCGTGTTACGGCTCCTGTTAATGAGCCGGTGACTGAAGTAGAGGCTCCTGTGGAAGAGCCTGCTGTTGGAGTCGGAGCTCCTCCACCACCACCACCTCCTCAGCCCGATGTGAAAGGCGAGGCTAGAGCTGTAGAAGCGGGACCACAAGTTGGCCAGGGTGGCCAAGGTCCTGCAGGGATAGATATGGCTCCGCTGATTCAAGCTATAGCGGAAGCGTTTTAGGCTGCTCTTGCCGGAGCTCAGGCTGTAGCACAGCCGAAAGGAGATGATGCTAGCTTACCTTTAGAGAGGCTCCGTAGCCTCGGAGCAGATGAGTTCAGGGGATCTACGTATGAAAGATCAGAGTTGTGGCTATAGAAGACAATTTGTATCTTAGCTCATATGGGATATGTTGGGGCTCGTAAGTTGGGCTGTGTAGTTTTGTTGATTCAGGGTGATGCCTACACCTGGTGGGTCACCATTACTATCGGCGTGCCTGAGGCCGAGATCAGTTGGAATTTCTTTGAGACCGTTTTCAGAAAGAGTTATTTGGGCTTGAGATATTTAGATGAGAAGAAGCGGGAGTTCATGGCTCTTGTTCAGGGAGACACCTCAGTGACAGATTATGAGATCCGCTTTGTCCGATTGAGTCAGTATGCTCCGGAGTTGGTTCCTACTAAGAGGTACACCTTGGCTACTAAGAGTTGTGATCGGTTCAGGTATGGACTTCATTAGGAAGTCAAGAGGTACACCTTGGCTACTGATTATTCTGATTTTGATGTCTTGGTCGCTAGGGCCAAGGACATCGAGCATAGCTTGGGGCTGACCAAGCATTCGGGAGAATCCATTTTAGGGAAGAGGCACAACAACTTTGATCGTGGTGATGCCAAGAGGCATCGGGGCAGTGGACATCAGTATGATCATAGGCGTGGCGGTGGCTACCATGGTAGAGGCTATCAGGGCCAGAGAGCTAGAGGGCGTTTGCCTGAGTGTGCCCGATGTGGGAACAACATTCAGGAGAATGTTGGGGAAACTATCATGCTTGCTGGAACTGTGGATCGAGAACCACTTCAGGAGAGAGTGTCCGCATTAGGCGGCACATGCACCGATTCAGGCACAGGCTTCTGCAAGAGCGATCGACTATTAGAGAGGCCGTGGGCGCGGTCGTGGTTACTTCTAGCCGAGGGCCAATGCACCTAGGATAGAGGCACCGAAGAATCTTGCTCATGTGGTGTCAGTTCAGCCAGAGTCTATGCACAGCGAGAGGCAGGGAATGACACATATGTGATAGCATGTAATTTTGAGTTACACTCCATGTCTTTGCTTTCCTTAGTCGATTCGGGTTCCACGCATTCTTATATTTTGAGTGAGCATGCAAAGAAGTTAGACATTCCTTTTGAGATTTTAGACGTAGGTATGCATGTGACTAGTTCCTTCAGCGAGATACTTGTAGTTAGACGGATGTATAGGAGGTATCCGTTGAAGATTCAGGGTCATGTGTTTCCTGTTGATATGACGGAGCTTCCGTTCTACGATTTTGATATCATTTTGGGTATGGATTGGTTGGTTGAGCACAGAGCTAGTGTAGGTTTTGAGACAAAGAGAATTTCGTTGAAAAGCTCCGGCTAAAGTATGAAGTAACTGGGCCCTATCCACACCAGCCTGACCCTGGCCAACCTGAGGCCCATTACCATCACCTCCAACATTGGCACCAGCCTGAGGTGCATTATCTTTGACATTTGCCCCATTACCATCGGGAGCAGGAGAAAGAAGAGCCGCATTCCCGGGTGCCTGGTCACCGGCTCTAGGCCGTCCTCTCGGTCTCACCATAACAATAAAACAATCTAACACAACAAACACAAATCACGAGATAAACATTATGTCAGCAAGGTCAGGGATTCGTGTGTTAAGCTCTCTTAATTCAAAACCACTCTTCCATAATAACACCTAGCAATGGAAATGCTTAACCAACTTTCAAACATCAATAGGAACACAAGGTCATGCTCACAAACACCGTGCAATTCAGTCAAACATACATAGAATCAACTTACCCGACTTACCTTCCCGAGGAACTCTCGTAACCGAAGCTCTTATACCAAAAAATGTAAGCCCCTCAACCCAGTCTAGACGTGAGACCGAATCGGGAGCGTTACACGAGGATAACCGGGGAAAATCTGAGAATTCCCCTCTGATTTACAATCCTAAATTAAATATTGTCTTGTCTAAATGCATTTTAGAGATTCTAAGGTGTTAAGGGTCGCAGCGGAAGAAACAACGTCCCAATCGGACATCGATCGGATGTCCAATTGAACTCAAACAGTCGCGAAGGACCATTTTGAAAAACTACACAAACCAGGGACAAAAAGGTAATTTAAATGTTACCAAAATAGTTTATTAGTCATATTTCGAGCGCACGAGGCAAGACCAACACAAACGAGGCATTTAAACTCACTTAGGAAGCATACATGCAATAGGGACTAAAACGTAACATTTGGGAACCTTCAAAGATGCCTTTTAACCACTTTAACTGCATGTGTTTCGAAATAGGGGTTTCCAATTTTGAAATGCGGGCTCTCAGCAAAAAGTAAAACTAGGTCGTTCCGAAAATGCTCCTCTTGGTTTCGAAACGAATGTCTCCAGAGGAAAAACGTACTGAAACGACACCACATGCGTTCTGATACGGGTTCCCCAAAAGCTTGGCTGTTCCAAAACCATAATAGATGTTCCGAAATGCCTGGGCACAAATTGGCCCGAAACTACATTTTGGCATCCCAAACATTCCCAAACATACCCCGAAAGATCACAAACCACATGACAACATATTAAGCAAACATTCTAGAGGAAAAACACCTTAAAAACAGGCTTCAAGCATGTATACACACAAACATGGATCTCCAACTCAAAAGCTCATAAGGAACACTTTAGCTCAAAACACCAACAAGCCAAAACACCAAGAATTTAACCATGTTTTTTGGTCACCGATGTTGCGTCCAAAGAACCCAAACTTGTTTCCCTTGTTTCTAGCCAATTCAAAAATGATGCATTAGACCCAAAACAAGCCCCCAAACTTGTAGCAACATAGAAACTCATCATTTATCATCAAAACCAAATCGATTCACACCCAGAAACACTTTGAATTACCATCAAAACGACCCAAATCAACTAGCAGCCAAAACCTAACAAATTTATCATCAAAACTACTTCTTTCAACATCTAAAACACTTACCCAAGGTCTAGAAACCATCATACGAAGATTCCACACAAGAACAACCCAAAAACCCACATTTTCAACTCCAAAACCCCCTCATTTTTACTAGTTTTGGGTTTCCTACATTTAACCACTATCTCAACATTTTTAGAACACCAAAACAAGATTAAAAACACTATTAAACATGACATCAAACTACCCAAACGAAAACCCCTTTCATTCTTCCTCTTTTCAACTCATGGCATTTGGGAAAACTTTAAGCAATGAGTTTTAAGGAGAATTTAACCAACAATAAGCTTAAAGAAGGAAAAATCAAAAGAAAGGAGAAATTACCTTGAAAATTTGTGTGGGTGATGTGCTTGCTCCAATGGAATAGTTGAAAATGGTGTATTTGAGAAAATGACGTGAAATAAGGAAGAAGAAGATGAGTGTATTTTGAAACCACTTTTTCCCTAATTTTTAAATTCCCCTTTTACTCTTATTCATTAAAATCCCTTTTTGTGCTCATTAAAAATGTTATCTTCTAACTAATTTAACCCGAACCGGTTTAACAAAACCCAGTTATCTCCCGGGCCCTAAACTCAGGGAGTTATAGAAGTAATTGTGGTCCTAACACCTTATTATCGCCAAGTTCAGACCAACAGAGAGAAGTTCGACATCATCTGCCATACAACGCTTCAAAAGGAGCCATTTGAATAGAAAATTGATAGCTGTTGTTGTATGAAAATTCTAGTAATGGTAGAGATTTCTCCCAATTCTTCCCGAAGTCGATGATACAAGCTCTAAGCATGTCTTCGAGAAATTGAATCACTCGCTTGAATTTCCCATCACTTTGCGGATGAAAGGTTGTACTCAGATTTAACTTAGTTCCGATGGCTTTCTGTAGTATTCTCCATAATCGAGCTGTGAATCGGGGATCTCGATCGGAGACAATTGCGATAGGAACTCCGTGTAAATAGATAACTTCCCGAATGTATAACTCAGCCAAGGCTTCCAAACTGTAATTCATACGCACTGGGATAAAATGTACAGATTTGGTGATTCGATCAACAATCACCCAGATAGCATCATGCTTTCTTGGCGTGCAAGGAAGACCGGATATGAAATCCATTGTGATTTGTTCCCATTTCCATTATGGAAATTTAAGAGGTTGGATCGATCCGGTAGGGACTCGGTGCTCGGCTTTTACCCGTTGACAATTCAGACACCTTGATACAAAATCATTAATAGCTGCCTTCATTCCATGCCACCAATACAAGGGCTTGAGATCCTTATACATTTTAACCGATTCAGGGTGAATCGAAAATGAAATTTGGTGTGCTTCACTTAATATCCCTTCTTGTAATTCCTTGTTATAAGGAACACAAACTCTATCTTTAAAATACAGGAGACCATTCGACTTAACCGAAAAGTCAAAATTAGACTCAGGCTTAGAAGCGATCTTCTAGAGTTCTGGGTCAAATTTCTAAAGTTCTTTAATCTTGGAGAAGATACTAAATTGAACTTTCAATTCAGATAAATATTTCCGAGCTTTAAAGAGTTGTAAATGAGCGTTGATTGTCAAGGAAGCTACGAAACAACAATACAAGTAGGTTACTTAGATGACAAGACAAATTCGAATGGTTACGTCTTTAGCAAAAAAAGATTTCAAACTATTGCTTATTGAGCAAGGCAAAATTCGAATGGCTTCTATTTAAAAACAAGATGAATAACCTGAACGGTTTAAGGCTAGGATATCATACCGAGGGTCAGTTATCGACTGAGAGCATCCGCAACCACATTGGCTTTCTTGGGATGATAGTCGATAATCAGATCGTAATCTTTCAACAATTCCACCCACTTTCGTTTTCTTAGATTAAGATCCTTCCGAGTAAGGAGATACTTGAGACTTTTATGGTCGGTAAACAAGTGGCACTTTTCACCGTAGAAAGAGTGTCTCCAGATTATAAGAGCGAAGACGATGGCGGCTAGTTCAAAATTATGTGTCGGGTAATTGAATTCATGTGGCTTTATTTGCCGAGATGTGTATGCCACGACATTTTCACCTTGCATTAAGACACAACCTAATACCGAATGAGAGGCGTCACTATAGACCGTGAATTCTGTGCCCGGCTCGGGTTGGATTAAAACCAGGGCATGAGTTAACCTTAATTCAATTGATCGAAGCTCCTTTGCTTATTTTCGAACCAATCAAATGGTTGATCCTTTAACGAATCTCATGTAGTAACCAACTAAACCGAGAAAATTGCAGACCTCACCAACATTCTTCGGAGGCCGCCACTCAAGAATTGATTGTATCTTCATAGGATCGACTTTGATTCCTTCACCCGATATTACGTGACCAAGTAAAACAAATTCCGATAACCAAAACTCAGGTTGATAGAATGGGCAGGGTTATGCTATTGTTTAGTGTGAAACTGCGTTGAAAAGGACAAGTTGCTTTGCGCTGCCAGACTCTACTTCCTCAGTAGGGGATGGGAGGTAAGCTGCTGAGACGCTCTCGCTGCCTCAGCAGGGGAATGGACTTGTGTCTCGGCGGTAAACTCGACAGAACGCTTCGAAAGTGATCCCACTTATGTCCAAGGTAGAATTCTGTTGATGCCCACTGCAGATAATATCAGTTGCAGCGTGAATCGTGCAAAGACAACAATGTTAACCTATCCTCTTTTAGTCGCCTTAAATTCTAACCTATGTCTAGGCCGGATCGATCGCACCATCTATAGATGAAATCGTACTTACTTCTTTCATGAGTTCGACTCTCTTGATACCGAACAAATGGATAGTAATCAACTAATATTTCACCTTAATTGAAAACAATGAAGCACATGGAATAAGTAAACCTTGAAGCTTTATTGCAAAAACAAACTAAAAATCCTAAACAACCGTTCTCACACTAATTACAACATAACCCAAACCCAAAGAGAATTTTAGAACATAATGGTGGCAAGAAAACCTAAACTATGCCTAAGGGAAAAACCTAAGTTGTCTTGAAGTACAATTATAGTGAGTATATATAGACATTAGCTAGGACTAGTCCTTCTTGGAGTAGAAGTCTTCAAAGTAGCTTTTTGCATTAAATGCAACTCTAAATGCTGACTTCTTTGAGTTTGATGTGAACTTAATCACGTTGCCTTGCTCTACAAGTAAGCTCGTGTTCCTCCTTCGGCTGTTCTGCCTACTGCTACAATCATCAAAAAAATTAGTGGATAACATCGTTAAGATCAAGATTTTCTGCTCTACATATCGCACTACAATTCTCCAATTTCTCATCTTGTTGTCTTGGGCGGCAGGTAGGGCGGCGGCAGCTACTTCGCAGTTGTTGTCTCTATTTGGAACTGCATCAGTATAGCTCCTCAGTTTGTTGCCTCAACATCATGTCCTTAGCTCCTCTTTTCCTCTGTTAGCCTCTAGTACCTGAAACTAAAACTAAACTAAAACAGTATCGTTTCCTCACCATATAAAAGATAATCAATACAAAGCTTGGCAAAGTAAAGAATACTGTAAAATGCAATGGATGGTCCTAATTACGCCTAAAATATGCTCAAAATAGCAATAATATGAGATGAAATGTGCATGAAATATAGAACTTATAGACACTTTACACACCCCAAACTCGAACTATTGCGTGTCCTCAAGCAATGCAACCTAAACATACCTTCCCTTAAATTAACCAGAAAGAAAAACCTATTTTCAATTTGATTCCGCACCTCAAAGCTGTGGCACCTATATTAGATTAGTGGAGGGGAAATAGTAAGAAATGACTAAAAATTAATATATAATGCCAGTGCAGTGTGTGCAAAACTGTGTACAGGCTGAATATGCAGAATTACTAAATAAACAAAGATGTCGTAATGATATATAAGGTTGTTGCTGAGACAACACAATTAAGCACAAGAATTTAATTGTGGCAATGAGGGCTTCAGTTTATCACAACTATTCTTCTAGGTTTGACATTAAGATAACAACAAACTAAAAAACCTCGGACCCATGGAGTAGAGTCATCCCGTGAAGACTTTCACTCACTCATGCTAATCTGTCCGTCACTGCAAAAAAAAATTAGATTCATGGACTTTGATAGCAGCGGAGTGTCCTCGCACATGATTCTTCCTAGAGCCTGTTTCAGGCACCTCTAGAGATAGACAACATAAAAATTTTCTTTTGCTTGTCTTTGACAGTGCTTTTCTTTTTCTGTTTCTATTTCCCGTCTCGGTGGCTATCTGCAACCATTGTTAGAACTTTGCAAAGAATTCTAAAAACAAAGTATGCAGTGTTCATTAGATATTCTAACAAATTCAATAAGTAACATTAGTGTTTTCACAGTTTTGGCAATTAAAAAAAGTTCTAAGTTATTTTTCATGCTTTTCCCAGAATTAAATTCAATTTATTTAATGGTGCAAAAATAATTAATCAGCTATCTATCATAGGCACAAGTCATAACAAATTTTTTATTCCGATTAATGATAAGGCAAGTACAATGCAACCTATATGCTACTAAGTATGCCTAAAGAAAAATGTGAGAGCTATCCCCCTCCAAACTCAAGATGGGCATCACCCTCAATGCACAAAGAAAATAAAACAGAGAAAATAAGAAAAATACAATTGATAAAAATAGAAAAATAAAGTAAAGAGAAGAAATGAGAAAAAAATTAGAAGTTGGCAGAGGGTTGAGAGGAGGCTTGGGTCTTTGCTACTGAGGAGGAGGAGGAGGATTGGATGATAAGGCGACGGCCGACAGATGCCCGGGCGAAAGACTTAGCATGTCAGAATTTTGTTGTCCACGGCGGCTAGACTCTCTTTGGAGTAGGACGAGGCTCTTCTTGAGGTTCTGTAGGAGGAGCAGCAGGAGGGGCTTCGTTCTCTTATAATTCTGTTTCATCGTCCACTGGCTCGACAACTATGATGTGCTGCTTCCTCTTCCTAGTTCCTTCCTCCGTTGGTGTTTCCGGACGGTCAATCACCATTGGGGCTGCTACTTCTATTGCTGCTACTCCTTCCGTTGCTGGCGGCTGCTGCTGAACCTCTTCTGATGAGGATGTATTGGCCATCATTGCCACTGTGCAGATAGGGGAATGGTGTTGATAATGCCTCTCTGGGGAGTCTGCCACCATGTTGGAAGCGGAGGTGGCAGAATACGATGGGTAGTGCGTCAGAGATGGCATTTGTCTGCGAAAGGCGGTGTGACGAGCAACTACGACTGAGGGTGCTCCTTGTGCGGGGGTAGCTGCGGCAGCGGACCAGCGGGGTTGGGAGGCAAGGTAGGGCCGTTATTAGGATACTTTCGCAGGAGATAAGCCTCAAAGGCTTCTTGGACTGCCCCCACATACTTTATGAAGGCCAACTGCTGTTGTTTGATCCTTTTGTTGCTGTCAATAAGGTTGCAAAACAGAGTGAGGACTTCACTTGTTGGGTCAGCTTCAATACTCCCGGGGGTGGCTGGAGTGGCATGCTAGGTGGCAGAAGACTGACTGGGGGTAATGGGCTCTGTCTCCGGGGCTTGCATCATCTGTAGGTGGACTTTTCTGGTCTACCCCTCCTTGGCAGTTGTCATCTCACCCTCGGGGTCGGTTGGGACATTAAAATTGTCACAAATGTCGGTGATGAGTGACGGGATGTATAGCATGTCCTTCATCTTACAGAAGCAGTTGTGGATCTCCTTACATATAATCTCCCCAACATTTATGGGCTGGTTTACCATGATGCTGTGAATTAGTGCTAGGCGCGGCCGCTCAACAGTAGAGTTTTGAGAGTTTTGTAGTAGACACCTTTTGATGAAGGTAATCCACAGAATTGCCTCGGGCAGCAGGTTGCAGCGTTGGACAGAGTCGCCATGCTTTCCAACCAACCATGGTGTGTTGGGCTTGCACAGCTTGGCCTTGAGTCTGTCGTAATCGGCAGCCGTCAGTGACTCCCTCCATTCTTCATGAGGGTTGTCGTCCATCTCTAGGCCGTAGAAACTGTTGACGACGGCAGCATTCAGCTTGACAGGCTCCCCTCGTACATAAATGAACGGTAGCGCTGGGCAGGGATGATGGGTATAAAACTCTCTAACCACGGTGATGTTGGTCATCTCCGGCTGTCGTGTGAATATTTCATATCCCCTATTGTGGATGGTCTCGAACAAAGCGGGCTCTAAGCCAAGGTCCCCTATTTGCTTTGTGTAGTGGAAACCTTGCTCCTCCCAAACTGCTTGCTTGGAAAATTGATCTTTGTATCTCTTCTCATCTGCCCTGGAGCAGAAGCGTTTGAAAGTGGGTTTGGGTGCTGATGTTGAAGCCATGTGTGAGACAGTTGAAGTTTAACTGGAACTTGAAAAAGACAGAAATTAGCTAGAGAGTAGTGGATGAAAGGTTAAGATAGCAAGGAGGTGAAAGTAAAGTGAAAGAATAAGGTGAGAAAGGTTTAAATAGAGGCTGCCAAGAGATGACGGGGCGACATTAAATGTTCAACGATCAAGTTGTCTCGCGCACGTTATGGGATTTCTGCCCATTATTTTTGTAGCCATTGGTAGCTAGCCGTTATGTGCTATATGCACTGGGCTGCCCTTGGTTGTCTTGGCGGGATGGTGGGCGGGCTCCTTGTTGGGTCTCCTTCTTGCTCCAGCTCTTTTATTCCTAAAGCCTGAAATAAAAATAAAGATAATTAAATTCTCAAAATATATCCAGAAAAATAAAAATAAGAAAAATAAATTAACTAGTTTAAAATCTAATCCTAATAAAAATAAATTGCAATAAATTAAATTTTATTCCTAAAACATAAAAAATAAAAATAAAGAAAATAAAGAAAAAATAATTATGTTATGTTGGGAGTGCATTTGGGTGCATCTCCCAGACATAACCATTTCCTGAAGTGGTGTTTCTTGTCCTTCTGTCCTAAGGGGTCCTCCTGTTCTTTAAGCTGATGTGCTACTGGGTCCTTCAGCCTGCCTTTCGGTCTGTCGTGATAGCTGCTGCCTTGACCTATCTCTGTGCTGATTTTGGCGGCATGAGCATCAGGGCATCATTCCTTTTCCTTTTTTGGGGGTTGTAGCACATTTAACTTGATGCTTTGATCGTCTACTCTCATGGTAAACTCCCCATGTTCCATATCTATTAGAGTTCTGCTTGTGGCCAAGAATAGTCGCCCAAGGATGATAGGGGCTTTTTCATCAGCCTCACAGTTTAAGATGAGGAAATTAGCTGGAAGAATAAGGTTACCCACTCGAACCAGGATGTCTTCAATCTTGCCCTCCGGTTGTACAAAAGAATGATCAGCAAGTTTCAGCATGATGGAGGTAGGTTTGGCTTGCCCAATTTCTAGTTTGTCGAAGACTGCCTTAGGAATTAAGTTGATGTTGGCTCCCAAGTCACACAGGGCTTTTGTTTCGTGCTTGCTGCCTATTCTGCATGCGATAACAAAGTCGCTCGGGTTTGTTTGTTTGGGCGGCAATTTGTTTTGCAGCATAGCCATACATTCCTCTATTGCAGCAACTGTTTCGAACTCCCCAATTCTCTTCCTTTTAGAAACCATGTCACTGAGGTATTTGGCATAGTTAGGCATGTTCTGAATGGCTTCTATGAGAAGGATATTTATGTGCACCTGCTTCAGAATATTTAAGAATTTCTTGAACTGGTCCTCCTGTTTCTGTTGCTTAAGCCTCTAGGGGAAAGGTGATGGCAGATGAATATCCTCTATTCGTTCTTTGCATAGGAAATTTATCAGCGGAGGATCATATGCTTCAACACTGTTGTCGGGTTCAGCTGTCGGAGTGGCTAGTGTTGATGCTGCTGTGGCAGATAATTCTTTCTGTGCTGGTTGTGTTTCTTTTGATTTTTCCATTATGGGCTCATTCAATTGTTTCCAACTTTTGGTTGATATGGCTTTGCACTGCTCATATGTGGGCTTGGCTACTGCCTTTGTACTGCTGGATGTTGCTCTTATTGTCCTGTTGCTATAGATCGCAGTGAACTACCCAAACTGGGTCTCCAGGTTCTTTATTGCAGACTCCTGATTGTTCATCCTCATTTTTTTCATGTCCATAAACGACTCAGTTTTAGCAATGAATGTGTTAGTGTGAACAATAAATTCACTAGTATTAAACATAAAAGTTTGAAGAGTTGCTTCTAGCGAATTATTGTTTTGTGGTTGCTGAGCTTGTTGTCTGGACTGGTTTTGCTGGTAGCCTCCATGTTGTTGTTGTAGATTGGCAACAATCTTAGGATTGCTCCATAAGAAGTTTGAATGATTTTTCCATCCAGGGTTGTACGTGTTCGTGGCTGGCATGTTGTTCCTATCGTATCTTCCCATAAAATTTGCTGATACAGTACATTCAGAGGAATAGTGGTTGCCCCTACACTCATCGTAGAATGGCTCCATAGCCTTGGCCTCATATACTTTCTCAGAGGGTTTCACCATGGTCATAATCAGCTCTTTCAGCTTGTCGAGGCAGGCATTGACAGTTTCTGACACGTCCACTTTGTTCACCACTGCTAGCCACCTCGGCGGGCTGTTGGGTACTTATAGTCGGTCTTGGCGGCTTGGTTTAGGATCTGCAGTGCCTCCTCTGGTGGTCTGTCAAGGATGATTCTGTTGGTTGAGGCATCAATCATCATCCGAGTTGGGTAGTTCACCCCGTTGTAGAACATTGACACATGTGTCCAACCCGGGAAACCATGGAGTGGGCAGTTGTTAAGCATATATTGGTACCGCTCCCTGGCTTCATACATAGGCTCATCATCCCCTTGTCGAAAGGCTATGATCTCGTTTCTCAACCTGTTTGTGACATTGGATGGGCTGAAACGATCCAGAAAATCCTTGCGCAGCTCTGTCCATGTGTTGAATGACCCTACTGGCTGGTTGTTTAACCACGGCTTTGCTCTATGCCTCAGTGAATAAGGGAATAACCTCAGCCTAAGCACATATTGGTGGACTTCATGTATTTTGAATGCTTCGGATATGTCCATGAATCCTCTTAAGTGCTGTCGAGCATCTTCTGTGGCAGTCCCTCCAAATAGCCCCAACGTGTTGATCATGTTGAATATCACGGGCTTTAGCTGAAAGTGATCCGCCTCAATCACAGGTTCTGTCACTGTTTGATCGAACCCTCTGAAGTCATGCTCCAAGTAATCCCTGGAGGTTCGAATGTACTGTGGCTACCTGGAAGGAGCTTGATGTTCTCTGGGCAGCGGGTCTTGCTGCCCACCCCTGCCGATCTGGGCATTGTTGGCAGGGTTGTCGTTTTCCATGTTTACCTCTGCTTTTCTTTCTTCTTTTGCTTTCGCTAGGGTTGTTCTGATTTCCTTTTTTAGTTCTCTTTGTCTTTGTTCTATATTGTCGTAATAAACGGTTTCTCCTTTTGAATTTGCCCTGATCATGCACTAGCAAAGGAAACTATAAAATTCTTTTTTTCGATAAAGAATAAAAACTAAAAATAAAATAACGTGCAAAAATTAAAGAATGAATTTTTCCGTTACCAATCCCCGGAAACAGCGCCAAAAACTTGTAGAGTGTTTGGGTGTTCTCTAAATATGCGCGCAAGTGCACACTCCTGTCAAGTAATAGTATAAAAGATATCGTCTCCCACAGGGATTGGACAGCTTGACTCGAACCGTAACCCCTGCACAAGGGAAAATTAAATGCATAAATAAGTTGAATTATTTAAGAAAATAAGAAAATAAGACACAAGTAAAGAAAATGAAAGAAGTCAGGTTGATAGAATGGTCAGGGTTATGTTGTTGTTTAGTGTGAAACTGCGTTGAATAGGACAACTTGCTTTACGCTGCAAAACTCTGTTGCCTCTGTAAGGGATGGCAGTTAAGCTACTGAGACGCTCTCGCTGCTTCGGAAGGGGAATGGACTTGTGTCTCATCGGCAAACTCGGCAGAACTACAAGGCTCGGCAGAACGCTTCCAAAGTGATCCCTCTTATGTATAAGTTAGAATTCTATTGATGCTCACTGCAAATAATACCAGTCGCGACGTGAATCGTGCAAAGACAACAATGTTAAATCGTCCTCTTTTAGCTGCCTTAAACCATAACCTATGTCTTGTAACCCCCTCGTCCCAGCCTAGCCAACAGACTAGACCGAACAGGTTACACAGGGAAAACCGAAGCGAAACCCATCAAGATCTCACCCCGATTAGCAACCCCATTTTTTTTCTTTAATTATCTTGTCTAAATGCTTTACTTGACCCTACATGAGATAAGCAAATAGCGGAAAAGCAACCACCAATTCGATTAAAGAAAAACTGACAATTTTTAGACAAAATTTATCCATTTAGCTAAGGGCGTATCGATACTCCAAAGGACCGTATTGACACGCCATCGACGATCAACCTTTCCCAGAGTCAACTCTGAGAGTTTGTATCGATACCCTCCAAGGATGGTATCAATACGCTCTCAACGGTCAAAACCTCAAAGTCAACCCTAAGATCGTATCAATACGCCCAAGCCCGTACTGATACCCAAATTTCTTAGATTTCAAAAAGAGCAAATGGGGTTTCGATACGCCTCCGCATATCGGTACGCTAAGCCTAAAAATAAAGGACCGTACCGATACCGCCCTTGGGCGTATCGATACGCCCTGCACAAAAAACTCTGCAAATTCAATTTTTAGGCACAAGGGACTAGCCTAAACAACTTAAGCAGACATTAGATCATCGTATAAACATGCATACAACTTTAGGCAAGCATGAAACATTCATTTAAGGTATTCAAACACAATTCATAGCTCAATTCAACGAACATGATATAAAAAGCAAGAAAACATGCTTAACATCCATCAAAAGAGTCAAAGACCGTAACAAGACATGCTTCAACATTTAAACAAGTTAACAACATCAAAAATACCAAGACTTAGGAGTTTGAACACCAACTCCATAGCAACAAGCCTAGCATTCCCATTGTCTAAGCATTACTACGAAACATAAAACCATACTTTGAGCTTAGTAAAGAACTCCAAGAATCTCCTCCCTTGCCCACTTGCCTCCCAAAGCCTCTAACGGTCTACATTGTTGGAAAAGGAGAGAGCGTAAGCTTAAAGCTTAGTGAGCGGAGCTCTAAAGACAATAACAATGCAGTTTCAAACATAAATCTTAGTTTTGGAAACAAAACCATAAGAGATGAAATAAACACAAACATAGACCAAACATGGTTTGCACATGCACAACCATTCTCGGTGGGACTACACATCACTGTTCACAACAACTAGTAGTTCTCCGATGAGACTACACATCACCGTACTCTTCTACTAGTTAGTACTGATGGGACTACATATCACCGTATACCACAACTAACCATCATGTGAGGCTTGACATCAACAACAACTACACAACAACATTAAAACGGAGAGTAACGACAATACACGTTTCACACAAAAACACAATTAATCGCACACACCAGCACTAAACGAAACAAAGCAAATTAGCAGACTTACACTTGGGTTTAGGTTAGCCCTTAAGTCCCCACCCAAACCCCCAAGAATCCACTTTGATATCTTTTAAAACTTCAAACATTACCATTCACCGATAGAGCCCGAACAAAAGTTGAAACACTATTCTCAAGCCCCCGTATCACCCGGTATCGCGTCCAAAGTACCCGAACTTGTTTCCCCTGTTTCTTATCAACCAAAAAAGTATTACTCCCTTACTCTTCCAAAATTCACTGTCAAACATCAGTTCACAAATCCACAACATTCTCTCAACGATTCAAAGCCGAAATCTATCAAAATATCATTCAAACCGGTTCTTAAGCAAAGCCCAGCAATAACCCACCAAATTAAACATCCCAAACACACCAAAATCATCTAAAAACACCCCTAATATCAAAGGAACCACCAACCACGTTTTCAACCCAAAACCAAGCCAAAAACTCAACCTTTTCAACCCAAAATCCCATTTTTATACCCATTTCGAGTTTCCCGCTATTAGCCTCTATTTTAGCATTTTTAGGACACCAAAACAAGATTAAAAACACCCTTAAACATGACATTTAAATACCCACACGAAAATCTCCTTATCCTTCCTCTTTTCAAACTCAATGTATTTTTGAAAACTTTGAACAATGAGTTTTTAAAGAAATATTTATACAATAATAAGCTCAAGGGAAGGAAAATCGAAACAAAGGAGAAATTACCTTGTAACCTTGTGTGTGTGAGATGATTGCTCCAATGGAATAGTGGAAATGGTGGTTTTGGCAAAGTAACGTGAAAAAAAGGAGGATGAAGATGGTGACTTTCTTTTTTGAAATAAAAACTTGTTTTGTATTAAAACCCCAAATTCCCTTTTTGCCCCTTACTCATTAAAAGACCTCTTTTTAGTGTTATTTAAATAAAGTCTTCTTTCAAAGAACTAACTCGAACCGGTTTAACCCAACTCCTAAACCCAAGTATTTTCTGGGGCCCAAACTCGGGAGTTACAACTCTCCTCTACTTAAGGAATTTCGTCCCTGAAATTACCTGACAGAAAAAGATACGAAAATCGTTTCTACATGTCTTCCTTTCTCTCCCAAGTAGCCTCTTCCACACCTCGGTGGCTCCACAAAACCTTGACTAACTCGATAAACCTCCCACGCAACACTTTCTTGTACGTAGCAAGAATCTCAATCGGGGTTCAACTCAATCTCTTCCACTGGCATTACACGAGACGGATCCGATCTATACTTTCGGAGCATCGAAACATGGAACACATCATGAATCTTCTTTAACTCTGTCGGTAGTCTCAATCTATACGCAAAAGGAACGATCCTCTAAACTACCTCGTAAGGTCCAATTAGTCTCGGACTCAACTTACCCTTCCTACCAAACCTCATCACCTTCTTCCAAGGTGAGACTTTCAAAAACACTTTTTCGCCCATGGCATACTCTATCTTCTTTCTCTTTAAATCGACATACGATTTATGTCTGTCTGAAGCTGCCTTCAAGCGATCATAGATTAGTTTTACCTTCTCGGTAGTGCCCTTAAGCAAGTCTGGTGTCGGTATAAGTTTCTGTCCGGCCTCGGCCCAACAAATAGTTGTTCTAAACCTCCTACCATACAGAGCCTAATACGGTGCCATCTGAATACTAGCCTGGTAACTGTTGTTGTATGCAAACTCTACTACGGTAGGTGTTTCTCTCAAGAACCCTGAAAGTTGATGATACAACACCTCAACATGTCCTCCTACACTTGAATAACTCTCTCCGACTGACCATCTGACTGCGGGTGATACGAAGTGCTAAAGTTCAACCGAGTACCCAAGGCACGATGCAAACACTCCCAAAATCTAGCTGTAAACCTCGGATCTCGGTCTGATACAATCGATTTTGGTACCCCATACAATCTCACTATCTCACTGATGTACAGATCGACCAACTTATCTAAGGTGTAGGTCGTATGAAATGGGAACACTTAGTGAATCTGTCGACTATCACCCACACTAAATTCTTCTTTGACGGAGTCAATGGTAAACCTGACACAAAGTCCATGGTGATACGTTCCCACTTCCATTTCGGAATCTTCAACGTCTGTAACAAATCAGAAGGAAACTAATGCTCTACTTTAACTCGCTGACATATCATACACTTACTCACAAACTCGGCCACATCTTTCTTCAACCCAATCTAGTAGTACTCTTCTTTTAATCCACGGTACATCTTCGTACTACCCGGACGCATAGCAAAAGGACTATTATGTGCTTCATTCAGGATAGTACGCCTTAACTCGGCATCTTCTGGGACTACTATCCTATCCTTGAAACATAGGATCCCGTTCTCACCAAAGCAGAAATCTGTGGGTATACCCTCGACCATATCTTGCACGTGAGGTGCCAAAGACTCATCTTGCAACTGTTTCTCTCAAATCAATTGAGCCAACGAAGGTTTAACGTGTAGCTCGGCTATCAAACTGCCATTATTTAACACATTCAATCTTGCAAACATGGCTCGCAACTCAACTGCCACTTTTCTACTCAAAGCATAGGCCACTACGTTTGCCTTACTCGGATGGTATTCTATCGTAACGTCATATTCCTTAAGGAGTTCTATCCACCTACGTTGTCTAAGATTCAACTCTCTCCGAGTCATCAAGCATTTCAAACTCTTGTGGTCGGTATAAACGGTGCACTTCTCACCATAAAGGTGATGTCTCCAAATCTTCAAAGCAAACACTATTGCGGCTAACTCTATATTGTGAGTGAGGTAGATCTTCTCGTGAACCTTCAACTGTCTCGAAGCATAAGCTACAACCTTACCTTCTTGCATAAGCACACAACCTAAACCTACATACGAGGCATCATTGTAAATCACAAACTCTTTCCCTGATTCAGGCTGAATCAAAATAGGAGCTTCGGTCAAAGTTTTCTTCAACTTCTCAAACGCTTGTTGTCTTGCATCCGGCCACTCATACAGAACATTCTTCTGAAGCAATTTAGTCAAATATGTCGCAATCTTCGAAAACCCCTCGACAAATCTTCGATAATACCCCGCCAAGCCTAGGAAAATATGGATTTCTGTCACTGACTTCGGTTGTTTCCAACTCACTATGGCTTTTATCTTCTTGGGATCCACATTAATTCCATGGGCCGAGATCACATGACCTAAGAAGACTACCTCCTTAATCTAGAAGTCATCTTTACTCAACTTGGCATACAACTGATTCTCAAGCAAAATTTGAAGCACTAGCCTTAAATGCTCATCATGCTCTTCCTTGGTCCTAGAATACACTAAGATGTCATCTCTGAACACTACCACAAACCTATGCAAAAGCTCATGAAACACTTGGTTCATCATATCCATAAATGCAGATGGAGCATTAGTCAAACCAAAAGGCATTACCAAGAACTCATAGTGCCCATAACGTGTGCGGAAGGCTGTCTTCGGTATGTCCACATCTTTCACCTTCAACTGATAGTAACCGGATCTCAAATCAATCTTCGAAAACACTGAAGCGCCTATCAACTGATCAAGCAAGTCATCTATCTGAGGCAAAGGGAACTTCTTCTTCACTCTTAACTTGTTCAATTGTCTATAGTCTATACACATCCTCATACTACCGTCATTTTTCTTTACAAACAAGACCGGAGCACCCCACGGAGAAATACTATGCCTAATAAAACCTCTATCTGGCAATTCTTGAAGCTGTGTCTTCAACTCTTTCAACTCTTTCGGTGCCATTCTATACGTAGAAATAGACACAGGTGCAGAATTGGAATATGTCTCAATAGCAAACTCAACTTCCCTATCTGGAGGCAAAACTGGCAACTCTTCTGGAAAAACACTCGGAAAATCACAAATTGTTCTTATGTGTTGCGGCCTACCCTCACTCATATTCGGATTCATCACATAATCCATGTACGCCTGACAACCCGAATCCATCAATCTCTAAGCTTCTAAAGCATATACAACGTTGGACAAGAACTTAATGTTCTTGCCCACCACTACAACTTCGAAATCGTCCGTAAGCCTCAAGGAGACTCTCTTGGTCTCAAAGTCTACCCTAGCTCTATGCTCTACGAGCCAATCTATGCCCAAAATCACATCAAAACCATAGAACGACAACTCCATCATGTCAGCCGGAAACATGCGGCCCTAAATTATCAAGGGACACCTCCTATACATCTTTCTAACTACCACGGTCTCACCAAAAGAACTAGTAACATTTACACCTACCTCTAACCACTCATATGGTAGTCCTAGGGACCTTGTATTTTCACCCAAAATATACGAATGTGTCGAACCCAAATCTATCAAAGAAAGGAAAGTCAAAGACTGTAACGAGAAATTACCTGCGATGACATCTGTGTCATTTCTAGCCTCTCGCTATGCATACACCCTAGTCGGTCCTCCACCCTCGGGTTGAACTGCCACCACATGAGCTAAGTTCCTCTGACAATCGTTCCTCAGCTGAAAGTTACCATGATCGCGCCCACGGCCTCTCTAATGCTCAAAACCCCTAGTTGGAGTCGGTCCGCCCCTAGCCGGGTGTGGACAGTTACGCCTCAAATGATCTCGGGAACCACAGTTCCACCATACCCCAAAGGTACCCATACACTCGCCCTGATGGCGTCTCCTGTATCTAGTGCACTCAAGAGTGTGAACAACAGCCCCTTGGCCCTGTGGCCCCATCTATGGTTACCGCCCTATGCCTCGAATCATGTTGATACCTCCTATCTCTATGTCTCTTGGCATGCTCTATGTCACAATCTGCATGTCTATTTCCGGAATCAGACCCACTAGCACGAGCACTCAAGCCTAAGTTTTGCTCAATATCCTTGGCCATAGAGACTAAAACATCAAACTCGGTGTAGTCAGAGGTAAGCATATACGTCTTCACATCTATAATCAACCCATATAAAAAATGCTTGCATCGTTCTCTCTCACTAGGAACCAACTCGGGAGCACATTGGCTCAACCTCAAAAATTGAACCTCATACTCGAACACTGTCTTACTACCCTGAACCAAGGCCATAAACTTTATCTTCTTCTCATCCTGATATCAGACTCCAAGATACTTCTTCTTAAAAGTTGTTCGAAAGAAGTCCCAAGTGACATTCACTTCTGCCATACCCGAAGTAACAGTAGTCCACCAAGCATACGCATTTCTTTGAAGAAGGGAGACAACACAACCCAACCCAACTTACGAGTGTCTAAGCACTCCATCTAACCCAAGATGTGTGTGGTACTCTCGAGCCAAGCCTCTGAACCATCGAGAGTCAAACCACGGAACTCTCCACCCAAGCTACGGAGTCTCTCAAGGGGTAAACCAGTCCCCGCACCCTGAGGTGGTGTTGCAGCATGCATACTGGCTAAGGCTATCTGAAAAGCCCCGGCTATAATCTGAATCAAATGAGTCATGTCCGCACCTGCCGGACCCTAACCCGCCTGAGCTCCATTACCCCTAACATTTGCACCGACCTTAGGTCCATTACCATCACCTTCAGCATTCGCACCGGCATGAGGCACATTACCTTTGCCACCCACCCCATTACAATCGGGAGCAGGAGGCACATCCCCAAGTGCCTGGTTACCCGCTCTAGGTCGCCCCCTCGGTCTTACCATAACGAAGATAAAATCTAAAACATCAAACACATCACACACAAGAAAACATGAGGTTAGACAGTGCAAGGATCCAAGTTCTCAAGCTCTTTAAACCAAAACCATTTTCCAATAACAACACCTAGCAATGGGAACACTCGACTAAACTCTAACCAACAGCAATAACAATTAAAGCATGATTTCATACACCGTGCAATAGCAACCAATCCAATCAAGCCAACATGCCTGACTTACCTTCCCGGGAAACCTCGTAACTAAGGTTCTGATACCAACAAATGTAACCCCCTTATTCCGACCTAGCCAACAAACCAGACTAAACAGGTTACACGAGGAAAACCAAAGCGAAACTCGTTAAGGTCTCACCCGGATTAGCAACCCTATTTTTTTCTTTAATTATCTTATCTAAATGCTTTACTTGACTCTACATGAGATAAGAAAACATCGAAAAAGTAACCACCAATTTGATTCAAGCAAAACTGACAATTTTAAGACAAAATTTATCCATTTAGCTAAGGGCGTATCGATACTCCAAAGAACCGTATCGATACGCCTTCGAAAGTCAACCTTTCCCAGAGTCAACTCTGAGAGTCTGTATCGATACCATCGAAGGCTGGTATCGATATGTTCTCAACGGTCAAAATCTCAAAGTCAACCCTAAGATCGTATCAATACGCCCAAAGCCCGTAACAATACCCCAATTTCTCGTCAATTTCTCAGATTTCCAGAGGGCAAATGGGGTACCGAAATGCCCCCGCGTATCGATACCCTAAGCCTAAAAACAAGGGACCGTACCGATACCGCCCTTGGGCGTATCTATACGCCCTGCATAGGGGACTAGCCTAAACAACTTAAGCAGACATTAGATCATCATATAAACAAGCATACAACTTCAGGCAAGCATGAAACATTAATTTAAGGCATTCAAACAAAAATCAGAGCTCAATTCAGTGAACATGATATAAAAAACAATATAACATGCTTAACATCCATCAAATGAGTCAAAACCATAACAAGACATGCTTCAACATTTAAACAAGTTAACAACATCAGCAATACCAAGACTTAGGAGTTTGAACACCAAATCCATAGCAACAAGCCTAGCATTCCCATTGTCTAAGCATTATTACAAAACATAAAACCATACTTTGAGTTTAGTAAAGAAACTCCAAGAATCACCTCTCTTGCCCACTTGCCTCCCAAAGCCTCTAATGGTCTGCATTGTTGGAAAATGAGAGAGCGTAAGCTTAAAGCTTAGTGAGCGGAGCTCTAAAGACAATAACAATGCAGTTTAAAACATAAATCTTAGTTTTGGAAACAAAACCATTTAAGTAAGAGATGAAATAAACACAAGCATAGACCAAACACGGTTTGCACATGCACAACCATTCATGGTGGGACTACAAATCACCGTTCACAACAACTAGCATTTTTCTGATAGGACTACACATCATCGTACTCTTCTACTAGTTAGTACGGGTGGGACTACACATCACCGTATACCACAACTAACCATCACATGAGGCTTGACATCAACAACGACTACACAAAAACATAAAAACAGAGAGTAAAGGCAATCCATGTTTCACACAACAACACAATTAATCGCACACAACAACGCTTAACGAAACAAGGCAAATTAGCATACTTACACTTGGGTTTAGGTTAACCCTTAAGGCCCCACCCAAACCCTAAAGAATCCACTTTGATATCATTTAAAAACTTCAAACATTACCACTCACCAATAGAGCCCGAACAAAAGACGAAATATCGGGCTCAAACCCCCGTATCACCCGGTATTGCATCCAAAGTACCCAAACTCGTTTCCCCTTTTTCTCATCAACCAAAAAAAAGTATTACTCCCCTACTCTTCCATAAATGCACTATCAAACATCTGTTCACAAATCCACTACATTCTTTCAATGATTCAAAGCCGAAATCCATCAAAATATCATTTGAACCCGTTCTTAAGCAAAGCCTAGCAATAACCCATCAAATTAAACATTCCAAACACACCAAAATCATCTAAAAACACCCCTAACATTAGAGGAACCACTAGCCACGTTTTCAACCTAAAACCAAGCCAAAAACTCAACCTTTTCAACCCAAAAATCCCATTTTTATACCCATTTTGGGTTTGCCACTATTAGCCTCTATTTTAGCATTTTTAGGACACCAAAACAAGATTAAAAACACCCCTTAAACATGACATTTAAATACCCCACGAAAATCTCCTCATCCTTACTCTTTTCAAACTCAAGGTATTTTGAAAAACTTTGAACAATGAGTTTTTAAAGAAATATTTAAACAATAATAAGCTCAAGGGAGGGAAAATCGAAACAAAGGAGAAATTACCTTGTAACCTTGTGTGTGTATGAGATGATTGCTCCAATGGAATAGTGGAAATGGTGGTTTTGGCAAAGTAACGTGAAAAAAAGGAGGAGGAAGATGGTGGCTTTCTTTTTTGAAATAAAACCCTTTTTGTTTTAAAACCTGCAAATTCCCTTTTTGCCTCTTACTCATTAAAATACCCATTTTTAGTGTTATTTAAATAAAGTCTTCTTTGAAAGAACTAATTCAAGCCGGTTTAACCCAACGCCCAAACTCGAGTATCTTTTGGGCCCCAAACCCGGGCGTTACATGTCTAGGCTAGATTGATCGCACCGTCTATAGATGGAATCATACTTACTCCTTTCTTGATTTCGACTCTCTCGATACCGAACAAATGGATAGTAATCAACTAATCTTTCACCTTATTTGAAAACTATGAAGCATATTGAATAAGTAAACCTTGAAGCTTTATTGCAAAAACAAACTTAAAATCTTAAACAATCATTCTCACACTAATTACAACATAACCCAAACCCAAAGAGAATTTTAAAACATAATGGTGGCAAGAAAACCTAAACTATGCCTAAGGGAAAAACCTAATATCTTGAAGTACAATGTAACACCCGGGTTTAGGGGTCGAGTGTTAGGAGAGTTAAATCATGTTCGAGTCATGGGCTCGATTTAATTTAATTTGGGCTTGGTTTTAATTAAAAGGGCTTGAGACTATCATTAAAGCAAAAAAGGTACTTTTAAAATAAAGGAAAAAGATGAGTGAAAAGGGGGCTTTTATTTTAAAGTGTCTTCATCTTCTTCCTTAAACTTTTTCTACGACAAATACCTCCCCTAACCCCCAAGTTACTATTCCATCAAAGTTCTTCACAATTTCAAGTGTTTTCAATGAGGTAATCACATTTTTGACTTCTCTTTTTTATTCCGAACATTTCCATGGTTTTAGATTCTCATAAATGTCATTTTTATAATTCTTCAAGTTTTCAAAATTTAAGAAAAATGAGGAAGCTTTGATAGGTTTTTATGCGGGTTTTGATTTGCAAAGTTTATTTATGTTTTAACCTTGCCCTTAAGTACATTATAAGTTAAAATGGTGCGGTTTTGATGAAAATCCCGAAATGAGATTTTTTGGGTATTTTAAAGGGTTGAAAATTTGGGTTTTTGAGGTAGTTTGGAGTAGGAGAGTGGGGCTGATGTTATAGTGATGCTTGAGGGTCTCTTTGAAGGTGTTTAATGATGATTTGGGTGTTGGATTCGATAATTTTCTGCTGGGTTGTGTGTGAGCTCGAAAATAGGGATTTTTGTGTTAGCTTTGGCTTGGAAATGTAGAGAAATGGCTTTGTGTTGTAACCTGATTTGTGACAATAGTTTTATGGATGATTTGTGTAGTAATGTGTTGTTTTGGTTGATTAGAATCAAGGGAAATCGTTGGAGAAGCTTCATGCTCGATTCCGGGAAGTTTGGAGGCTTGATTCGGCTTTCTCGGTTTGCTTAAGGGAGTTCGGTGAGTGGATTATTCAAAATGGTTTTAAATTGGTTCATGTGTGTGGTTGAGGTTTTGCATTATGCTTGGTAGGCCAATCCAAGGTGGAGATTAAGTTGGTAGCTTAATCTTTTGTTTGCTTTATGAGTTCTTGCTTAATGTGCATAAATGTGAACTTGTGTAGTATGTGTTCGTTATGCATGTTGATACATATTGATTTTGTATAATGATGAAGATATGTTGTGTTGTATGATTTTGATATCATGGTGTGACTTGTATAGTATGATTGGCACTAGTTAATTATCGAGTATAAATGATCGATCATTAGGATAAGTAAGCACACGGTAAGAGCCAAATTCGTGCGTGGCCTTGGTGACGTGTAGTCATCAAAGAGGAGTACGGTGAGGTAATATTCCACCGGAAAATGTTAGCATGTGATGATGAGTGTAATCGCATCCATGAGTGAGAACGATGATGAGTGTAATACCACCAGAAGGTAGTTGTTGTTGAGTACGTTGGGAGTGAAAATCTCAACAGAATTATCCGCATATCCGAGTAAGCTAATAGTTGCCAATATACTAGTTCATGTGTGGTTGTTGTGTAAGATATTTGTTATATCTCGTTTAGCATAACATGAGGTAAGATTCCATGTTCATGCATTCTTGTAACGTTTAGCTATGTTGCTATGTTGGTGTATATGTATGCCTTGTGAATGTCTCAAGGATGTCATGCTTGAACCCTGCATTATCTTTGTTTTGCTTTAGAGCTCCCTCACTAAGCTTCTAGCTTACGCTCTCGTTTTCGACAATGCAAATCATTAGTGTGGAGTTAGAAAGGAGCAAGGAAAGGGCAACCAAGCGCGTTTGTGGTTGCTCAAGTATGGTTTTAGTAAATAATGTAGTAGTTTAGCAATGGGGATGCTACGTGTTGTAGGAGCATGTATCTAGACTCCTATGTGTTGGACTTATGTTGTTAATGCTTTTTGTTGTGGATTTGTAAACCATGTTTATGAGATGTTTATGTGTTGTTTTGAAAGCATGTAAACATTGCTTCATAAATGCCTAAGTGTTTGTATTTGAAGGCATGCAACCATGCTTTATGCTATGTGATGTGGTTGTCTGTTTCTTTAAATGAATGGCCTTGTTATGCATGTGTATATGGTTGATCATGTTTGTAGTAGGATGGAATGCCTATAGATTGTATGTTTATTTGTTGTTTCATGATTCTTGTAGTTTTGGGGTATGTTTGGGAACACATGGAGATGCAGAAAACTTATTTTAGAGTCACACGGAGTGTAGGCGTTTTGAAACGCTCCGTGTTGTTTCAGAACAGGTGTAGCTCCAGGGATACTCGTATCGGAACAGGGGTGGTGCTGTTTCGATACGATTTGACACTGTGAGCCCTCGTTTCGATACGCATTTCCGTACGGTTTGCCTCTGTGAGTTCTCATTTCGGAACCTGTTCCGAAACATTTTGTTACTAGAGACCCCTATACCAGAACGGAGTGGACCGTATCGGTACGGCCTGGTCTGGATTTTGAATTGGAGCCCGCGTATCGAAACGGGCAAGCCTGTTTCGAAATGCATGCTTGTGTTTGGGCTTTTTAGCATCATCAAAGGTTCTCGGATGTCGGGTTATAGTCTTGTTGGTTGTCAGTTCCCTTGTTAAGTTTATATGCATCTTTCATGTATGGTTTTGCTTCGTAAGCAATCGGACTAATATGTCACTTGGTAAATTTATATTACCTTACGCCTCGTTTGTATCTTTTCCTTTAACTTTTTCGTTGTCATTTCTCA
Source organism: Hibiscus tridactylites (assembly GCA_958450335.1). Classification (NCBI taxonomy): domain Eukaryota; kingdom Viridiplantae; phylum Streptophyta; class Magnoliopsida; order Malvales; family Malvaceae; genus Hibiscus; species Hibiscus tridactylites. Next base: position 43,230,817 of record OY288274.1, on the reverse strand, counting down.
CGTAGAAATAAATGTTACGTTTAGACAAGATAATCAATGAAAAAATAGGGTTCCTAATCGAAGTGGAGCCTTAACGGGTTTCGCTTCAGTTTACCCCGTGTAACCTGCTCGGACCGGTCTGTCGTCTAGCTCGGGACGAGGGGTTACATTGTTTGGTATCAAAGCCTGAGGTTTCCGCAACCTCGGGTAGGTAAGTGAGGTAAGTTTGAGGTGTATGTATTACGGTGAATATTTTGGCCATGAATTCTTGTTGTTTGTTTGCTTGCATGGTGTTTGAAAAGTATGTATTCGTATGATTGTTGTGTTGAGGCGTAGTGTTGAGTTCTCATTGCTACTATTACTTATTTGAAAAGATTTTGTAAAGGAATATACTTGAGCACGTTGGACCATTGCCTTTGCTAACTGAATCCTTGTGTGTTTTTTTGTTTGTAGTTGTTGTCTTGCTAGCTGTGAGATGAGACCTAGAGGCAGGCCTAAGATGGTTCATCCGGAACCACGGGCAGCAACTCCGGGAGTTGAGCCGGTTGTTGAGGCGCAGGTTGCTCCACCTCCCCCTTCTCCTCCTCGTCAAGAGGGAGGTGAGGCGAGAGCCAAGGGTGTAGGACCCCAGGTTGGCCAAGGTCCGGCCGGTATAGATTTGGCTCCGTTAGTTCAGGCGATAGCTGGGGCTTTTCAGGCAGCAGTGGCTGGGGGACAGGCAATGGCACAACCTCAGGGTGAGGGCACCAGTTTTCCACTTGAGAGGCTTCACAGTTTGGGAGGTGAAGAGTTCCGAGGGTTGGCACTCGAGAGATCAGAGGCTTGGTTTGACAAGATTGTCCGTATTTTGTCTCAGATGCGTTGTACTGGAGCACGCAGACTTGGGTGTGTTGTATCTTTGCTTCAGGGTAATGCCTACATTTGGTGGGTCAACATTACTATGGGTATGCCAGATGCCGAGATCACTTGGGAGTTCTTCGAGTCTGCTTTCCGCAAGAAGTATTTGGGTCCCCGTTATCTCGATGAGAAGAAGAGATAGTTCATGGCTTTGCTTCAGGGAAACTTGGCAGTGACCGAGTATGAGATACGGTTTGTCAGATTGAGTCAGTATGCGTCTGATATAGTTTCTACTGAGAGGGAATGTTGCGACCGTTTCGTTACGGGTTGAGTGAGGAGATAAAGAGGTACACTTTGGCTACGGACTACACGGACTTTGATGTCTTGGTCGCTAGGGCCAAGGACATAGAGCACAGTTTGGGTCTGACCAAACGTTCTGGTGGTTCTAGTTTTGGGAAGAGGTCTGGCGACTTTGATAGAGGTGATGCCAAGAGGCATAGGGACTATATGCATCATTTTGATCACAGACGTGGTGGTGGTAACCACGGTAGAGGCCATCAGGGCCAGAGAGCTGGTGGGTGTTTGCCCAAGTGTGCTCGATGCGGGAGGAATCACACCGGTGAGTGTTGGGGAAACTTTCATTCGTGTTGGAACTGTGGAGCTAGGGATCACCTTAGGTGTGGTTGTTCACATCAGGTTGGGTTTGCACCAGTTCAGGTTTAGGCTCCTGCTAGAGCTATAGATTATCCGAGAGGTCGTGGTCGCGGTCTAGATAACTTCCAGCCGAGAAATGATGGCCAGAGGAATATAGCACATGCAGTTGCGGTTAAGCCAGGGGCGGAGGCCATGCTAGAGTTTATGATCAACGAGAGGGACAGAACGACACATATGTAATTGCAGGTAAGAGCCAAATTCGCGCGTGGCCTTGGTGACGTGTAGTCATCAATGAGGAGTACGGTGAGGTAATATTCCATCGAAAAATGTTAGCATGTGATGATAAGTGCAATCCCATCCATGAGTGAGAACAGTGATGAGTGTAATTCCACCGGAAGGTAATTTTTGTTGAGTACGTTGGAGGTGAAAATCCCAACGGAAGTTATCCGTATATCCGAGTAAGCTAATAGTGGTCAATATACTAGTTCATGTGTGGTTGTTGTGTAAGATATTTGTTATATCTCATTTAGCATAACATGAGGTAAGATGCCATGTTCATGCATTCTTGTAAAGTTTAGCTATGTTGCTATGTTGGTGTATATGTATGCCTTGTGAATGTCTTAAGGATGTCATGCTTGAACCCTGCATTGTCTTTGTTTTGCTTTAGAGCTCCCTCACTAAGCTTCTAGCTTACGCTCTCGTTTTCGACAATGCAGATCACTAGTGTGGAGTTAGCAAGGAGCAAGGAAAAGACATCGAAGCGCGTTTGTGGTTGCTCAAGTATGGTTTTAGTAAATAACGTAGTAGTTTAGCAATGGGGATGTTACATGTTGTAGGAGCGTGTATCTAGACTCCTATGCGTTGGACTTATGTTGTTAATGCTTTTTGTTGTGTATTTGTAAACCATGTTTATGAGATGTTTATGTGTTGTTTTGAAAGCATGTAAACCTTGCTTCATGAATGCCTAAGTGTTTGTATTTGAAGGCTGTAGCGGCCGGTAAGTTTATCCAAGATCTATAAGTAGGAGTACTTATCCATACTTGCGGGAGAAGGCTAAATCTAAAGAGTCTACATTTAAGTCAAAAGGGAGTATGTATTTAATGTAAATATACTTTAAGAACTTCTACTTCAAGGAGGACTCAAACCTAGGCCATGAGCCCTATATATACCCAATGTATGTAAGGGTATAGGGCCATGACGAGGTGTAAGGGGATACGTGCTTAAATAGCCGCACAACAGAGATGTAGCTAGATAGATGGGAGTTGTTGGGGGTCGCGGCCCAACTCTCCTAGGGTTTAGACACTTGTATGTAAAGTAGTATGTGAGAAATGGTTGTAATATTTTTGAGTTGTTTTCAATAAAATTCCAAAGTTTGCTTAATATATGCACTTCATTCTTTCGATTAGTCAACACCAGTCAGTTGAGAGAATCCGTTTGTCGGGCACGAAAGTGTAAGGCTCACGAAAGGGTTAAGCACAGTCAAAACATGTTAGGGTGTGACTAACTTGGTTCCTAACAAGTTCACAAGTTTCAACGGCTAAAAGAGATCACCAATCGAATAGACTTGTTTGCGTTAGGTTTACGTTGAGATTGTTAGGTATTACCTACATCACGTGAGTGTTCGAGTATCCTTTCCTAGAAATAGGAAGGATCACTATCGACTATCCTGCCGAACATGGAATGTCTTCCAAACTTGCCGCCAGGACCTAATTCCATTCCACCTGTCGATACAGTGAAAGTTGCAGGGGTAGTGACCCGTTGCGGTTGCGTGACAGGGTCGTAGCCTGCCGCCTGCCATACTCGTCGAGGTAGAAGTCATGGCAGTGCAAAACATACTCAAGCTTTACAATGCAGTTTTCATGCTACTAAGCTGCAATTGTCTTACCCAGTCTATCGACCGAATCTCTTCATATCATCCCTCTCATCACTATCTTTATTTTATTTGTGTTTTTATATTTCCACATTATGAGATTTAATTATGCATTTACTAAATCTTTGTGCAGGAAACCATGCATAGGAGCTGCTTCAATCCCTGTAGGAGACGATATCTTTTATACTATTACTTGACAAGAGTGTCCACTTGCACTAAAAAATAGAGAACACCTAGACGCTCTACAAGTTTTTTGTGTCGTTGCCGGGGATTGGCAACAACAACCGTGTTTGAATTTCTGCACTTCTATTTTAGTTTTTGCACATTAAATCTCTTTTTATTTTATTGCTGAAAAATGCCTCTTTGTTTTCTTTGGTGTATGTCCCACCAGGGCGGCAAAGATAGTAGCAACATCCACCTGAGGAGGGGAAGGACATGCCCGAACGTAAAGCCAAACACAAAACCCTCAGGGAGTGGTTATGTTTGGGAAAAGCGCAACGCAACATAACCTTATTTTTTTTATTAGATTTAATTTTTGTATTTGATTTATTTCAGGTTAGGAATGAAGGCAAGATCAAGAAAGGTGAAAGAATAAAGGAGAAGCCCAACCATCAGCCAAGGAAGCCCAAGGTAGATGAGCATAATGACTAGCAGCTTCATAACGGCTAGCCGCAACGGCTACATTTGCCACAGCGAGCGAAACGGCTATCTGCGTAATGGCTAGAATCCATTATTCACGTCGCAATAATTATCGCCCGTTGACAGCGTGCCCGCCAAGGCATCGAAAAGAAGCGAATATATAAGGCCAACTATTATCTCTCCGTTATTCATTTTGCTTTCTTCTTTACTTTGAATTCTTTATGCTATCTTTGCCTTCAAGATTTCTCTTGCTTTACTTTCTTTCATGTTCTTTTCCATTCTTTAGGAAATAAAACCGTCTCACAGCTATGGCCACATCACAACAACCCGCCGCCACCTCCAACCCCTTTTCAAGAGGTTCTTGAACCCAACTGTCAAGGCAACCTACAAAGAATACTATAGAGAGCGACAACTATGGGAGGAAATGGGGTTCCAATATACCCAGCCTGATGGGGATTTTTGCCTCGAGCCCTCCCTCCCTATTTGAAAGAATACACAACTTGGGTTGGGACCAGTTTGCACGGCAGCGAGAAGGAATAAACAGCAACCATGTGCGAGAGGTCTATGCCCACAGACCAACACCGGGAAATCCTTTCGTGTATGTCCGCAGAGAAGGTGTCAAATTTTCAACAGATATGATCAACAGCTTCAACAACATAGAAGTTTGCGGCAACCCACATGAAGAATGTGAGTCTTACCTAACAATGGTTGATTACAACAAGATCAAAAGGAAGATATGTAAGCCAAACACCAAGTGGCTAACAGGCAAGAACAATGGGCCAGTCAACCGCTGCGACCTGCTGCTGGAGCCAACCCTTTGGAGTAACTTCGTCTAATGCCGCCTGATGCCAACCACGCAGAACGACAGTCAACAGGCCGCGGCTCACCCTTATCTACAGTATCATGAAGGGACGACAAATCAATGTTGGCGAAGTGATCCTAAGGGAGATCTATGCCCATGCAGAAAAGCCAAATATCAAGGGACCTATCTTTTCCCTACACTCATCACAGGCCTCTACGCCAATTTCCGCATGTCGCCGTACCCCAAGGAAAAAATACTTCATGCCAAGGAAGGATGGAAAAGAAGGGCACGCCAGCTGATGATGCATGAACCAGAGCCAGACACACCTTCAACCGTCTAGCCGTCGTCCCAACCTGCCGCCACCCCAGCTATAGCGAGCAGTACTGAAGCTTCCCTCTCGCCCGTCATGATCCCCTTGCTGCGCAGCCTAGTTGAAAGATGCCAAAGGATCGAGCACAAATAGGTGATCTTCACCAAATATGTCACGGACGTGCAAGAGGCCTTTGTTGCCTACTTGCTTGACAAGTATCAAGACGGCAGCCCACAGTTGCCCGTGTTCCCAACGAAGTTAGCAGCATCCAATCCAGTTCATATTACACCCAGACCAGTTGCTACTCTTGTCACCGATGATAGCGAGGGGCCACATCACCACCCCAGGAGAAGAACCTCTCCAACTCCCATCCAGCCATACGAGCTCACCTCCTCATCCGAATCAAAAAAGGAGGAGGAGACCATCGCTGCCTCCCCAATAGTAAAAGAGGTTGCTACCAAAGATGCTAGCAACTCAGACATGGAGATCTCAGACTCCCTCGATGACGAACTGGCACGGGAAGTAAGAAAGAGAAAGCGGCCAGCAATAGAGCCCCATGGTGGAGGACCTCAAGGACCATCCAAGAAACCCACCTCGGTCGCATCCAGTCGCCGCGTAGCAAGAAAAAGAGCCCAGCCGATAGACCATCTGTCATGCGCCGCCTAGTCATGCCCACCTCCTTAGCATCCTCCTCTAACGCAGTAGCAACAAAGGGGAACTCCCCTGGTCTATATCATCCTTTTCTTTTCTTTTTAATTTTTATGTTTTATTTCATTTTTCTTTTTACGTTTATTTTTTTTTAATTCTTTTTTCTTTTTTATTATTTTCTGTTTTTATTTTTTGCTTTGTGCAAAGGCATTGGGGACAGTTCCAACCTTGAGTTTGGAGGGAATAGTCCTCTTTGTTTTTAGGATCATTTAGCAACATATATGATCATATGTAAATTCTGCCCCCTAGCACTTAATGAAGTAGAAATTTTTAGTTTAAAAACTTGTGCCTATGATAGATTAGCCGACTACTTATAATCGCACCATTCTAAAAATATTTAATCTAAGTATGGGAAGAAGCATGAAAAATACTTAGAATTTTTTTCTTTCTGTAAATTATCTTTACACTTGTCTGATAAATGTTGAATTTTTGCGTGAGTTCTAAGTTTAACATTGACTGCCTTACTTGATAAAAATTCCTTGATTGAATACAGGTGTGCCGCCACGGTAGCACAGGGCAAAAAAACAAAAATGGAGAAAACCCTAGAGTTTCCCAAAATAGTGTAACACCCCAATTTTGGGCTTAGAAGTTTTGGGTTTGGACCGGACCGGTCGGTTTTCGGTTCGAATATAAAAGGTGATTTTTAGGAAAGCCTAGTTCCGGATGCATTAAAAATATCTTAAAATTCTCTTTTATTATATATAAGAGAGTGGTGAAATCAATTTTTCAAAATGAGGCTTCGAAGTGTGACTTTCGAGTTAGTGACTAAAATGTAATTTTTGAAAAGTTGGTGACTGTTTTAAAAGGATTGAAACTTTGAATCTTTAAGGAGCTAATTTACCCAAGAAGAGTTTCTCCAGATTTTTTCTTAATATTAAACATTTAATTAATGGTTTTTAATGAAAGGAAAAATGAGGGAATTAGATATTTTGTTGTCATAACTAACTTTTCTCAAAATTTTCCATTTCTTTTCTCTCAACTTTTCTCTCAGCCCAAACACTTTTCTCCAGCCTTTTTCCCTCTGATCTTGACATCTAAAAATGAGATTTCAATCTCCAATTGATCTCTAATCTTTCCTATATCAAAACCTTAGCATTTGCCTATTGAATTTTGAAGAATCTTGGCTTTAAACAAGGAGAAACTCACATTTAGAGGTATGAACGTCCTTCTCCTCTAAATACTCAGTTCTTTACTGAAATTCCCAAGTTCTCAATCCTTGATTTGAGTTTTATTAAAGGTTTTAATGAATTGTTCTTGATCTTGGCTTTAAAATGCAAGATTTGGTTTAATTTTGATGAAATTCGTATGAAATGATTGGGCACTGTTTTGAGGTGTCTTTTTGATGAAAATTGGATGTATAATTGGTGTGAAATTGAGGCTTAATCAATGCAATCCCGAATAGGTTGATTTTCCTAAGTTTTGCTTGAGCTAGTGATGGTTTTTGGTGTGATCTTGATGATCTGCTATAGCTGGAGGTATAAGGACGTGATTAGATCCTTTTTGGATGTTAATTGATGTATAAGAATGTTTGGAGTTGATGGATCTTGGCTGGGTAGTGTTGTGGAAGTGTTTGGATGTGATTTCGGTTGTGTTTGGTGGCTGAAATGTGAGTGTTGATGAGAGCAGTGAGTTTAGGTGTTTTGGTTGAAGATATTAATGCATGATGATGCATTAATCCTCTGCTTTGATGTGTTTAAAACAGGGGAGACATCTTCGGATCCTTGTGGTGTTGATCCAGAAGCTTGATTGGTGTTTCGGCAAGCTTGCGAAACGGAATCGGTGAGTGAAGTTTGGTTTTCAGCTTTGAAACCAATGTTTTGAAGGTTTGAGGGCTTAGTTAAAGTCTAAACAACTTAGCTAAGCTCAAGAGTAAGTTTTCGGAAAAACTCTCTTGTTGATGAGCCATGAGTTGGTTGAATGCAAAGTGTTTTGTTGCATGTTTAAATTCTGTTTTTGAAAGCATATTTTAGCATGTTTATTGTTGGTTTTATAAGCCATGTGTTGAAGGATGCTCAAGGTAAGGGATCCTTGTTTTGAACATTGATAAATGTGATTTTAATGCATAGTGATGCATGTTGATTTAATGGCTTGTTAAATGCTTTAAAACAGTGAATTAATGATGTTAAATGATGTATATTGGCAAGTGATGTGTTGGTTTTGAAGTACTTGAATCGGATATAGTTAGCCGGCTATAGGATTGGGTGCACCGTGAATAAAGTCGCCTTGGATGTTGAGAGGTTGTGATTGTACCGTAAACTCCATCCAAGTACACTAACGAGATGGTTAAGAACACCATGGTGGTTAAAAGTCCATGTGTGAATCTTGTGTTAAGGTCACAATGGTGGTTAAAAGTCCATGTGTGGACCTTGTGTATTGTTAAGGTCACAATGGTGGTTAAAAGTCCATGTGTGAACCTTGAGTATTGTAAGATCACAATGGTGGTTAAAAGTCCATGTGTGGATCTTGTGTTGTATGTCCCGTGATCTCGTTAGTGATGTTATACAACTACCAATGAGTGATGTGGAGGGGTTGTGATTGTACCATAGTCTCCATCACGGGTGTTGAGGGGTTGTGATTGTACCATGCTCTACCTTGATATTGGTAGCGTGTATGAAGCGTATGGGACAACGCTTGTAATCCGCATATCCGATTGTCGAATGTGTTTTGAGTTGAAAAATGTTATGGATTATCACTTGTAAGCCAATATGACATGATGATGGATTGAAGCATGAAATGCTTGGTTTGTAAACATAATTGTTTGTTAAATGTTGTTTTGAAACTAAAGGTTTTGAAAAGGTGTTTTCTCAAATATGCATTATTGTGATGTTTTAATTGAGCATTCCTCACTAAGCTATGTGCTTACGCTCTCTCTTTCTTAAACCAATAATGCAGAGCATTGAAGTGCTTAAAGGGGCAGCAAGGTGGTCAAGAATCTAAGTGGAAGCTTAAGCTCATGTATGGTGACAATTTCCATAACTTGTTTAGCTTTTGGCATTTGGCAATGGGAACCTAAATTGTGTTTTTGGGAGATGTTTTAGACTCCCTAAGTTGGTTTTATGCTTTTGGTGATGTTGGAACATGTAAAAGGCCTTTTGGTAGTTGGTTTTGGTGATTTGATGATTGCATGATTTTCAATATAGGATGCATGCCCATAGATTTGGGTTTTTCCTTATTTGATGCCATGATTGTGTTTTGATGATGCCAGTATGTTCCTTAAGTATTTAATGACTTGCTGGTATGATTTGAGGGGCATTGGAATGTGTTTGATTGGTTGAAAGTGATTTAAACCAGCAAAAATCTGTAAACACGTTTCGGAACAGGTGCTACCGTTTCGGAACAGAGGGCCTGAAATGGCCTTGGCGTTTCGAAACGGTTAGAGCCGTTCCGGAACGGTTTTGCCACTGCCAAGCCTTGTTCCGAAACTTGTTTCGAAACGGTCCCGCATTTCGGAACGGATCATCCCCGTTTCGGAACACCCGACCGTTGGGCACTGAAATTGACGGTTTTATGTTTTGAAATCCTTGCGTTTTGGTCCCAATGTTTGTATATGCAATTGGTTGAGTTTGAGGTGTCCTTTTGAGTTGAAATTTGGTAGAGAAGCATGAAATATGTTTAATTTCATATTGGTAACCTTAAAACTGATTAAGTCCTCTAATTTTCCAAAATTTATAATTTGGTCCTTAAGTTTGATTGTTGTGCAATTGAGTCCCTGATCGTTGCCCGTCTGCTGTGGTTTTCGAGTATGTTGTTCTCGAGCGTATGATTAAGGTTAATATGCATCTAGACAAGATTAAAAAGAAAAAAAGGGTTGTTAATCAAGGTTGACTTTCGGGTTGACTTTGGTTTTCCCCGTGTAAACTTCTTAATTCGGGTCAACCGTCTAGCCCGGGTTAAGGGGGTTACAAATAGGCTCTAGGCAGAATGTTTAAATACCTTAGAGGTGCCCAAAACAGACTCTAAGAAGGATCATGAGCAAAGACACTTTGTTGCTATCAAAGTCCACGTATCTAAACCAAGTGACGGACAAATTAGCAAGAGTGAATGAAAGCCTTCACGGGATGACTCTATTCAAAGGTTTTAGAGTTTCGTAGAATGCACATAGCTTAGCTTCAGACCCAGAGAATAATTGTGATGAGCTGAAGCCCTTAAAGCCATGATTAGAAAAAGAAGACAAAAGTGCCCAACTGTGCTGCCAAGGCAGCAACTTCTTTCCTCTTTAGTAATTTAATTACTTTAGGCATTCTTTGTTAACTTAGTTATCTCAGCATGTTAAGCATGGACACAGACCTGCACACACTTTACGGGCATTAAGAAAATTAAATCTAAGTTATTTCATGCCATTCCCTATCACTAACATAAAAATAGGTGCCACGGCCTTGAGGTAAGAAATCAAGTTAAAGGCTAAAGTTTCTATTAATTTTGTGCATGGGGCAGATTTACTAGTTAGGTTGAATTGCTTGAGGACAAGCAATAGTTCGAGTTTGGTGTGTATAGAGTGTCCACGAGTTCTATATTTTGTACACATTCATGCCCTTAGTATTGCTATTCTTAAGCTCATTTAGGTATATTTAGGTGCATTTCATGCATTATAACAGTATATTATCTTTTACCATGCTTTTATTGCATTTCATGCCCTTAGTTTTTATTTTCATGTGCTATAGCAAAGGAAATGAGAGGGGAGGAGAGGAGAAGGTAAGAAAGCTGGAACAAAAGGAGTGTACTGAAGCATCCCCAGATGCCGCCAAGTACGATGCTGAAGCAGCATTGCCGCCAAGTGCCGCCCAGGCAGGAATTACACCGACTTATCCAAGATGGGTCGCGATTGAAAGAAGGCAATTCCCTGAGCCCAACGAGCCCAGACTTGCAATTTTCTAAAGCCTATAGCGGCCGGTAGAGCTTATCCAAAATCGATAAGTAGGAGTACTTATCCTTACTTGCGGAAGAAGGCTAAGTCTAAAGAGTCTACATTTAAGTCAAAAAGGAGTTTGTATTTAATGTAAAAATACTTTAAGAACTTCTACTTCAAGGAAGACTCAAACCTAGGCCATGAGCCTTATATATACCCAGTGATGTAAGGGTATAGGGGCATGACGAGGTGTGAGGGGATACGTGCTTAAACAGCCGCACAACGGAGATGTAGCTAGATAGATAGGAGTTGTTGGGGGTCGCGGCCCAACTCTCCTAGGGTTTAGATGCTTGTATGTAAAGTAGTTTGTGAGAAACGGTTGTAATAGTTTTGAGTTGTTTTCAATAAAATTCCAAAGTTTGCTTAATCTATGCACTTCATTCTTTCGATTAGTCTACACCATTCAGTTGAGAGAATCCATTTGTTGGGCACGAAAGTGTAAGGCTCACGAAAGAGTTAAGCACGGTCACAACATGTTAGGGCGTGACTAACTTGGTTCCTAACAAGTTCACAAGTTTCAACGGCTAAAAGGGATCACCAATAGAATGGACTTGCTCATGTTAGGTTTACGCTGAGATTGCTAGGTATTACCTACATCACGTGAGTGTTCGAGTATCCTTCCCTAGAAATAGGAAGGATCACTATCGACTATCCCGCCGAACTTGGAATGTTTTCCAGACTTGCCGCCAGGACCTACTTTCGTTCCACCTGCCGAGACATTGAAAGTTGCAGGGGTAGTGACCCGCTACGACCGCATGACAGAGTCGTAGCTTGCCGCCCGCCATACCCTCTGAGGCAGCAATTCATGGCAGCGCAAAACATACTCAAGCTTTACAATACAGTCTTCATGCTACTGAGTTGCAATTGTCTTACCCAGTCTACCGACTGAATCTCTCCTTATCATCCCTCTTATCACTATCTTTATTTTTTTGTGTTTTTATATTTCCACATTGTGATATTTAATTACGCATTTACTAAATCTTTGTGCATGAAACCATGCATAGAAGCTGCTCCAATCCCTATGGGAGACGATATCTTTTATATTATAACTTGACAAGAGTGTGCGCTTGTGCTCATAAATAGAGAACACCCAGACGCTCTAAAGTACTCAAAAACATCAATAATATGAGATAGAATGTGCATGAAATATAGAACTTATGGACACTTTACAGCCCCGGAGGATTAGTATTCATCCTCACACTGCCATCCTCGTTAGAGGATTCTTGGGGACTTTCATTGTTCTGAGCTAGCCTCGTCTCTTACATTCTATAACACCTAAACCGAACAATAGTTAGGATAGGAGGGTTTACAATCACAAGAAATTCAATGTGAGACTTCTAGGTGGCATATTTCAAACCTATATGATGCATATAGACTCGTATGAACTTTAGGACCTATAACATAAAGCTCTGATTACCACTTTATGTAACACCCCTCGCCCGAGTTAGGAGCGAGGAGCGTTATGACGCGTAGCGGACTTATAACATATAACCGAGCTTACTTAACATATAATATTCAAGCAATCCATTTTAAGTGACATAACCAATACACACTTACATATACTTAACATAAGTTAATCATACATGAAACTAGTCATTTAAGGCTAATTAAAACTTTTAACATGTCATGAACTTGATACAACCTTATCGTGTCTAAACATGTAATCATTTGAAAGTCAAACAAACATATTGATACATTTAAGAACTATGAAACCAAACAATCTAGATTAGCCTATCATGAAACATTCGAACCAACATAGACATATATATAGGAATATCTCGAACTCCATATCCACATATAATCATATCTTAAGTCATAGTTTATCCAAACATCATATTTATATATACCAACTTAGCAAAAGTTTCATACGAGACTTATTACAACATAGCTTAGTCATTACAAGCCATTAGCTTAAACTTTATATACATAACAAGTCATGTGTTCACATTTAACATATATAACAACCAAAATGCATGTGACATCACTCTAATACACAAGACTATGCCACCCTCTAGAAGTCTAAACAAAAAAAATATCGTCATACATGATTCTTGCTTGTAACTTGATGCACCAGAAACGAATTGGGCAGCTTTCAATCAACACGGCATGTTGGTTTGGGAAGGAGGAAACAAAAAGTGATAAGTACAAAAGATGTACTTAGTGAGATAGTACTTAATTCTATTAGTTTAGTCTTGTAGGTGTCTTATTTCAATTAGCCAAGGTTACCTAGCTAGGATTCATCATACATAAGCATCACCTAGCTAGTTTAAACATGATCGAAAGTCACTTAGCTAGTTTTAGAAGCATGGAAACAACAAGTAGGCATGTAGGCATAATTGCATCAACGAACAATGTAAACATACCATCTTTTAATAATACAACCAATGATCTCATAACATATCATGTACATAGAACAAACATGTGATCGATCAAGTAATACATAAACATATCATATAATCACCATACAAATAGGCATCTTAGACATGTAGATCATGTATGTTTCAATCAAAATCAGATTGGCATTTACACCTTTAATGTCTTGAACTCTTGTTTCATATAACCACAATCATATAACATATCAAGTCACATATATCTCTTGTCACATGTTTTGCTCGAATACTTATAATATTTTGCCTTGGTAGATTAGTGGGACTAGGTAATCGAGTCACAGTGGTACAAAGTACCGAATTAGAGGATACACAAAGCATCAAAATCAGAGGGTGCACAATGCACCAAGTTGTCTTCCACACCATCACAAAGTAACCATATGATCAACAGAAGATGCTCAAAGCATCAAATATACAAGGTGTTAACAATACCAACAGAGAGTACACAAAGTACTAATTTCAGAGGAGCTCTAGACTCTAAGGCATGCCGTTATACCTAAGACCAACTATTCAACCAAGGGCTTATAGTGTCATTTAATTCAAACAATCACAAGGCAAGCCATTAACAAGCCAACATATGAATCATGTAACTCATAGCATGTTGCTAGCATATAAATTCTATCTTTGGTCAAAGTCTCATTGTTTCTAACATGTATAAGTAACATATATCCATTTATACAACATGTAACATTCATGGGCAGTAGCATAACATTCACATGGAACTCATACAATCTATCAATCAAGTGCATGTACCATGTATCACACAATAGTACCAAACTCGTAGCAAACATAAGCAAATGTCTTTCCATTTAACCTTCTTCCCTTAGAACATTTACCAAATATTAATTACATTCATTTCATGCTTTCAATTCATCAAATATTAACTACACTCACAATACTCTGAGCTTAGCTAGTCTCGATCCTTGATGATTATTCCTTTATTCTTCTTACAAGTTGGACCAGCTCTTGACTCCTCCAGGGTTTCCTCAAATTCTTGGTCTTAACATTCATATACAAACATATATGAAACATATTAGAAGTCAATTCAAACATATAAGCTCATTTACACAAATGCAAACATTAACATTCAAAACTATTTTTCTTATTGGCAGATTGAGTACTAGTTACTAATCTGGGCATATATTTTTACACACATATGAAAATTTTGATTACTTTACCATTCTAGAAAGATTATTTATACAGATTTTCAACCATGTAAGATTTATATTTTTCTCATTTCTCAATCAATACAATTTATTATTTAAACATTGGTCATTTTGCAGTTCTGGACAGTTTGTAACACCTCCACACTTTTGGTTCCAGATTTTTCTATAGAGATCAATGTTTAGTTTTGTTTGTTTCTAGTTAAATTAGACATCCCCAAGTATTTTCTATCAAAATTTCAGGTCTAAATTTCATGTATTTTATTTTTGGTGAATTTTTTAAGATCACTGTCCAGAACAGGGCAATGATGGGCAGATTTATGTTCTAACTTGTTTCAATCAAATTTTCCAGTTCATTTTCACTAATCTCACAAACCCAACATTATTTAAACGAAATCAAGCATTTAACAACAAATTTCCAAAAAAATCAAACCCATAATTCATCAAAATAACCATATAAATTCATGGACAAAATCGGGTAACATATTAGACACTTACTTGAATTGTGCTAACATGCATGCAATCTAAGTATAATTTCCAGTCTTCAAACTTCAAATTTTCCTTCTTGTTTTGCTTCTATTTTTTTTCCATATTTTCAAGTTCTCAAATCCTCTCTCTCTTTGTTATTCTCGGTTGTGTAAGGAAAATAAAAGAAAGATGAGACCATGTGTTGATTTTACCCACTTGCTAATTGTGTGTCATCTTCATTGACGCATGGCTTCATTGTAAAGCGAGTATTTATCTCACTAATAACTCATTTTCTTATGTTATATGTCATATTATATATTATCCTACTAATAACTCACTTTCTTATGCTATATGGCATATTATAAGTTATCCTACTAATAACCCACTTTCTTATGCTATATGTCATATTATAGGTTATCCTACTAATAACTCATTTTCTTATGTTATATAGCATATTATAGGTTATTCTACTAATAACTCACTTTCATATCTCAATTATCGCCAATAACAATATAATGATCATTTCATAAATGAAACTTTATTTGAGCAGTTCATATCCTAAACATTATATTATATTATAACATGAATGTGTCAAGAACATACTAATAATAATCCATCTTTACCGTAACATGACATGAACATGTTATCAATACTTTTATCGTTTAATAAAAATATAAACTAAACATGCTAACAATATACTTACCGCTTAGTATTGGACATATAAAGAATATGTCTCATATATTTACCAATGCAATATCATGTAATAATATTTAAAGTTGGCTTATCACAAGCCTTCCTTTTTCACATGTATTAAAAATGCATGTAATGTACTTACTACAACTGGGCAACCTGCGCTTTCTCCAAAGATTACTTTTATAAAGCAGCATACAAGTGGAAATTTAATTAGGCTTAAATACCCATTTTACCCCTGTAGTATATACAAAATATTGAATTGTCCCTAAAATATTTTTTGTGACATTTTGCCCCCTGAACTAAAAACCGTGACCCCATATGCTCTCTGAACTAAAAATCGTGACCTCATATGCCCATTCCATTAAAAAAGCGCACAAACCAATCAGAACGTGCCACGTGTCATTTTATTAACAAAAAAATAACATGACTTAAATAAAATGGGTAAATTGCACATTAAGTATGCCAAAGTTAGAATCAAATTTCCGGGTTTTGTTTGCAAAATTGCAGCAATCATATTCCGTTTTTCCTCCAAAATATCATCCGGAAATCAATTTCCGGGTTTTGTTTGCAAAGTTGGAATCAAATTTCACATTCAGCAACCGCTCTGCATTTTTCCTGCACTCAGTATTTGATATGAATCAACATGGTCTTTGTATCTCTCATATGAACCTGCAAATTCAAAGCATGAACTTGGGTTCGATCCAGCAGGAAAAGGGTTACGTTGACTAACAACATTGATATTAAAATGTGTTAAGAATAATCCCTTTGTTTTGTTAATCATAATTCATGTCGTAAGCACATGTACAATAATTAACATAGTTCCAACTTTGATTCCGACTTTGCAAACAAAACCCGGAAATTTGATTCCAACTTTGCACTCACAGACCCACTCATTCAGCTAGGCATTCCAAAAAAGTTAAACAGAGAAAGAAGATGAACAGTTAAATAAGGAACTAAAATGAATAAAAAAATAAAATTTGGCATACTTAATGTGTAATTCACCCATTTTATTTAAGTTAGGTTATTTTTTTGTTAATAAAATGACATGTGGCATGTTATAATTGGTCTGTAAGATTTTTTTTAACAGAAGGAGCATATGAGGTCACGGTTTTTAGTTCAGGGGGCGTATGAGGTCACGATTTTTAGTTCATGGGGCAAAATGTCCCAAAAAAATAATTTAGGAGGCAATTTAATATTTTGTGTATACTTCAGATGCCAAATGGGCATTTAAGCCATTTAATTATGTTTGTTCTAACATAAATTAGATTCACTCAAAATTTTAAGCACATAACACAATTATTTTATTTCATTTTATATGATTTATGGCTATTTTCTAAATTCACTACTAATGACTTTTCACTGGTCAAAATTTTATATTTTTTAGAAACCTCAGATTTAGTCATCGTTCATCCTAAACGAATCTAGATTGACACACGATTTCAACGATATAAATCTCACTTTCTAATTATTTTTATAGAATTATTGGTGAATTTTTATACGTACTGCCAACATGAAAATTCTAGGCAGATTTCAATAAGCTCACTCTTTAACTTTAGTAATCATTATAAAATTTCTCTAAATACATACCATGTAACATCCCGGTTTAGGGTCTAGAAGATTCGGTGAGGTTTCGAGGTCTGAAAGACCGGTGCTGGGAGTTGTGAGTGAGTTCAGGAAAAGTGGTCTTCGGAGGTTAGGAAAAATATGAAATAAACCTCTAAAATCCTTAATAAATATGTTTAAGGTTTTGGTAAAAACAATTTTGGAAAAATGTTTTCCGAACCGTGACATTTTGGTTTAGTGACCAAATTGTAAATTTTGTAAAATCCGTTTTAGTGACCATTTGGTAGAAGAGTCAAAACATTGAATCTTTAAGGAGCTAAATTGGTAGGGCCAATATGGTTATTATCCCCTTTATTTTGACTATTCAAATATTTTAAAATAGATTTTATGATTAAATTAAAATAAGGTTTTATCTATTTTCTCATTTTACGTCAAAATCCATTTTCAAGCTTTCTCATCTTCTCTCTTTAGCCAAACAGCCTTTGAACTTGATTTTCACAAGGTAAAAGTGTTTTCTTATTAATCTAATATTGCTAAATGGTTCCCCTACTTTGATTTCCTAAAACCCAAGCCTATTTTATTGTTTTTCTCAAGGAATTTTGCCAAACAAGGGGAAAAAACTAGCATTGGGGGTGAGCAACAAGATTCTCCACTAATGTAAGGTTCTTTAATGAAATTCCAAAGCGTTGATTCTTTTAAATGCTAAGGTTTTGTTTTCTTGTCTTAATCCTAATGAAATTTGGCTAAAATTGATGAAAATGAGCTTTCGAGAAGATTTTTGAGTAGGATATGTTATTGATGGGTTTGTTGATGTTATTACCTTTGTTTTGATGTGGTTTTTGAGTTTTGATGTTGGGTGAATGATGGGAATCCCGAAATTAGGTTGGGTGTTGAATTTTGAAGTATGAAAAAGTAGTTTTGGGGTGGATTTAGAGGTGAATCGATAGCTAGTGTTAATCTGATGTTGGGTTGATGTTTTTAGATGTTATATAATGCTGGGTTTTGCTGAAGGTTTGTCCAAATTGAGTTTTTCGATGTTTACAGCCTGTATCATAAATGTTCGATAGGTGTTTTGATTGAGTATTTGAATCTCTACTTTCCAGCAAATTAGAGTGTTGAAAATATCTCTAAATCCTCTATTTTGGGTTGGTTAGAGGCAAGGATTGAAGATCTAGAATTGTTGAATTCAATTGTGGGTGAACCGGAAAGCTAAAAAGGGGTTTTGGGTTGATTTTGGTAATCACTGGTGAGTAGAAATGAATTTAATGTTTTATCGAGGTTGAAGAAGTGTTTTAAGGGTTTGGGTTGAGTCGTTAGGCCAATCCAAGACCAAGAGTAAGTTTTGTGTTGTTTTGGCTTTTTAACCATTTTACATTTGATCTTGTTTGTCATGAGCATACTTTTCTAAATGATGTTTATTCTGTTGTTATGCATTAAATGCATGATGTTACTATCCCCATGAGAATGCCATGTGTTTTATTAAGATGTTGGTTAAGTTCATGCTATGCTTGAGCTTGTGAGTATGGCTTTTGTGAAGTGTTTGGGGAGGTGTTTATCCCCGGTGAAAATCAGTGGATTGTGATGTTGCGATGACTATATTGACACATGGGTTATATCGGATAGATTGATCGATCAATAGGATGTGAAGTGCACTATAATTATAAAATTTGCGCGTGAGAAATTCTTTGGTTTCATAATAGGGGTTGCGCTATTGTGATGCGAGTGGTAGGGGTTGTGTTATCACCAACGGGCATTGCGAGCAATGGCATCCCGGCTGAAGTGTGTTTGTGGTGAGGGTTGTTTCACCATGTGACTTTATGGGGGTTGTGCCATCAAGGTGTCTGCTTATCCGAGCAACGTGACAATGATGCAGGTATACTCATTTGCTATGGTTTCGTATGAGCTTGGTAAACTCATATGGTTATGTATTCGTGTTTGAAGCATGTGAAATATTTATGGAGCCGGTAGGCTTGGTTTGCATATATGATTCATATATGGTTTATGCATGTCGTTCCTTTAACATGTGTTATTGATATTGCTTAAGCTTGTTATAAGTTAGCATGTTGAAAAGGAAATGATTTGTGAAAGTGTTTTCAAGAAATGGTTTTGGTTTCCTAAATGAAGATTGTTTCCAAAACTTCATTGTCTTAGTTTGGTTTTGAGCTCCGCTCACTAAGCTTTATAGCTTACGCACTCTTTTCCAGCAATGCAGATATGTAGATCATTTGGGAGGCAACAGTGCAAGGGAAGTGATCCAAGTGTCCGTCTCTAGCTCAAGTATGACCTTACTTAGATAATAGTGTGTGTGGCAATGAGGGTGAACCTTGTTTTTTTTTGTTAGGAGTGGTTGTAAACTCCTTGTGTTAAGAGCATGTTGGTTGCCCTTGTTGGCTTGTTTATACCTTGTTTATATATATGTTGGATCTTGAAGCATTTTCTTTTTAATCGTATAGCTCGCATGCTTTTGTTTCTCTTGATCTTGGACATGTGTAATGGCTGGTTGTGGAGAATGTATGTTGATCTTATTGTTTCTTTGATGTGTGTGAGGATTGGTACCAAGAAAAACAACCTTGGAGATGCTTGTGCTGCAATTTTGTTGTTATTGCAACAGGGCGTTTCGAAACGGGCACGAACATTTCAAAACAGCCCTCATTTTAGCCTTGGTGTTTCGAAACACGTATCGAAACGGGCTAAGCAGGGCCGAAACGGGTCCAAGTCGTTTCGAAACGTTTGCTCATTGTGAAGCCCTACGGCCTTATGTGTTTCGAAACAGGGGTCGCTGGAAGTTGGTTAAAGACATCTTTGAAGTTATTTTTCTTGCGTTTTGGTCCTAGATTGTGGTGTTTTCAATTGTGGATGATTTTGTGCATGTTTTATGCTTCATTTCATCATGGAAGCATGAAATGGGTTTAATTATACAAAGATCACCTTAATTCATCATAGGTCCCTATATTCTGCTAGTTTTGCATTTTGGTCCCTGGTTGCTCTTTTGTTCGAATCGATGCTCGTTTTGTTGTTCTTTCTTCTGATGCGTGTTCTTAAGCATAAGGTTAATTCGAGCATCTAGAAAAGATATTAATTAATGCGTTTAGGGTTGCTAGTTGGAGGGAAATCTTTGGATTTTTCTTCGATTAGTCCTGTGTAGCCCACTCGATACAGTTTGGTGGCTAGGCCGGGTCGAGGGGGTTACATCTGTTGGTATCAGAGCCTAGGTTTCTTTGGAAATGCTTGTGTTGGTTGTCGTGCAACTAGAAAGGTAAGTGAGGTAAGTGTGTTGTTGTGGTGTTTGCTTGTTTGTTGGAGTTGTTTGTTGTGTAAGGTACCCATTTGCCACATACTATTATCGGGGAAAACCTATGTATGATATTTGAGCACCTTGGACCCTTGACGTTGCTGACCCAAATCATTTCCTTTTGTTTTATCCATTGTTGTTGTGGTTGTTTTGTTTCATCTCTTGTAAAGATGTTTCTGAGGAGAAAGCCTTGAGTGGATGATATGGGAGTTGAGGCATGGTTAGCAAGTACTACGAGAATTTTGGGTCAGATGAAGTGCGGTGATGCACAGAAGCTTGGTTGTGTAGAATCTTTGTTTCAGAGTGACGCATATGTCTGGTGGACTATGATCACCGTGAGTATGGTTGCTGCTGATATCACTTGGGATTTCTTCTGTTCTGCCTTCCGGAGGAAGTATTTGGGGCTGAGGTATCAATATGAGAAGAACCGTGAGTTCATGGCTTTGGTTCAGAGAAGCATGACCGTTTTGGAGTATGAGGTTCAATTTGTTAGACTGAGTCAATAATCTTCTGAGCTAGTTCCCACTGAGAGGGAACGTTGTGAGAGTTTTCGATATGGTTTAACCGAGGGAGTGAAGACCTATATGATGGTTGCTGATTATACAGATTTTGATGTGCTAGTAGCTCGAGCCAAAGATATAGAGCATATTCTTGGTTTATCTTCTAGAGGAGACGGGTCTAGTTCAGGGAAACGACCTATAGAGTGGAATCACGATCGTGCCAAGGGGCACAAGGACAAGAGGCAGTATTTTGATCATAGACGTGGGGGTGGTAATCCCGGACGTGGCCATCAAGGCCAAGGTTTTGCTCATCGTGCACCCGAATGCACCAAGTGTGGTAGGTCTCATCCAGAAGAGTGTTTGGGAACCTATGGTACATGTTGGCAGTGTGGATCAAGGGATCATCTCAGGCGAGATTGTCCTCAGCTAGCTATAAGTGGTCAGGCACGAGCTGTCAAGTACCAGCTAGGCCGTGGGCGCGGTCGAGGGAATTTTCAGCCACGGAACGAAGGTCAGAGAAATGTGACACATGTAGTCGCAGTTCAGCCTTAGAGAGGTGGAGCAGCGAGAGTGTACGCACACAGAGAGGACAGGAACGACACTAATGTTATCGCAGGTAATTTCATGTTACAGTCTTTGACATTGCTTTTGTTGATTGATTCTGGCTCTACGCATTCTTATATTTTGAGTGAGCATACTAAGAAGTTGGATGTACCGTGTGAAATTCTTGATGTGGATATGAGTGTGATTAGTTCGTTTGGCGAGACAGTTGTGGTCAAAAAGATGTATTGCAGATGTCCGTTGATTGTTCAGGGTCATGTGTTTCCAGTTGACATGATGGAATTGCCGTTTTACGGGTTTGATGTGATTTTAGGAATATATTGGTTGGTAGAAAACAAGGAAAAGGTAGTGTAACCCCCGTAGCCCGGCCTAGACGGTTGACCCGAACTACGAAGATTACACGGGGAAAACCAAAGTCAACCTGAAAGTCAACCTTGATTAACGACCCTTTTTTTAACCTTGTATAAATGCATATTAACCCTAGGTGTACTCTTGAGATAAGCATATTCAAAAATCACAGCAATCGGAAGACAATTAGGGACTCAATTGCACAACATTCAAATTTTAGGGACCAATTTGAAAATTCTGGAAATTACGAGGACTTTACCAATTTTTGAGTTACCATTATGAAATTAAACATGTTTCATGCTTCTCTGCCAAATTTCATCTTAAAAGGACACTCCAAACTCAAGCAATTGCACATACAAAAATAAGGACTAAAACGTAAAGCTTGCAAACCTCAAAACCATTCAAATCTGTGCCCAACGGTCAAGTGTTTCGAAACGGGTCTAGACCGTTCAGAAACGGGGCTTGGCAGTAGTCAAAGTGTTTCGAAACACCTCTGCCCGTTTCGAAACACCCAGGCCAAAATATGCACCTGTTTCGAAACATGCAAGGGTGTTTCGAAACACCCTGCCCAGAAACAGCAGAAAAGCCTGTTTTAACACTCTTTCGACCCACCAAACACAATCATATGACCTCCATATCATACCAAAAAGTCATCAAACATTAAAGGAACATATTTGCATCATCAAAGCTCAACCACGACCTCAAATAAGAAAAACCACAAGTCTAAAGGCATGCATCCTATAATGAAAAGCAAGCAATTATCAAATCTCCAAAACAAAATACCAAATGGCCATTTACATGTTCCAAACACCATAGGAATTAAACCAAACTTAGGGAGTCCAAAACATCTCCCAAAAACACAATCTAGGTTCCCATTTCCAAATACCAAAAGCTAATAGTGTTGTGAAAATAGTCATCATACATGAGCTTAGACTTTCACTTGGATCTTTGACCTCCTTGTTGCCCTTAAAGCACTTCAATGCTCTGCATTATTGGTTCAAGAAAGAGAGAGCGTAAGCACGTATGCTTAGTGAGAAATGCTCTAATGAAACAACTCAATAATGTACTTTGTAAAAACACCTTTCCAAGGCCTTTAATTTCAAAACATCATTTATCATGCATTTATGCATACAAACCAAGCATCTCATGCTTCAATTCATCAACATGTCATATTGGCTTTCAAGTGATAATCCATAACCATTTTCAACTCAAAACACAATCAGATACGCAGATTACAAGCGTTGTCCCATACGCTCCATACACACTACCAAACACTCAAGGTGGAGTTTACCGGTACAATCACAACCCCTCAACACCCGTGATGGAGTCTACGGTTCAATTACAACCCCTCCACATCACTCATTGGTAGTTTTATAACATCACTAACGAGGACACGGGACACACAACACAAGATCCTCACATGGCATTTTAACCACCATTATGATCTTAGACATCTCGTTAGTATACTTGGATGGAGTTTACGGTACTATTACAACCCCTCAACATCCAAGGCGACTTTATTCACGGTGCACCCAATCCTGTAGCTGGCTAATTATATCTGATTCAAGTACTTTTAAACCAACACATCACTTGCCAATATACATCATTTACCATCATCATTCCACTGTTTTTAAGCATTAAACAAAGCCATTAAATAATCATGCATCACTATGCATCAAACCACATTTATCAATGTTCAAATCAAGGATCTCTTACCTTGAGCATCCTTCAACACATGGCTTAAAAAACCAGCATTAAACATGCTAAAATATGCTTTCAAAACAGAATTTAAACATGCAAAATAAACACATTGCATTCAACCATCTCATGGTTCTTCAAAAAGAGAGTTTCTCCGAAAACTTACTCTTGAGCTTAGCTAAGTTGTTTAGACTTAAGCTAAGCTCCCATAACCTTCAAACATTGGTTTCAAAGCTGAAAACCAAACTTCACTCACCAATTTCATTTCGCAAGCTTGTCGAAACGCCGATCAAGCCTTCGGATCAACACCACAAGGATCCGAAGATGTCTCCCATGTTTTAAACACATCAAAGAATAGGATTAATGCATCATCATGCATTAAAATCTTCAGCCAAAACACCTAAACTCGCTGCTCTCATCAAAACTCACATTTCGGCTACCAAACACAACCGAAATCACATCCAAACACCTCTACAACATTACTCAGCCAAGTTCCATCAATTCCAATCATTCTTAGACATCAATTAACATCCAAAAAGGACCTAATCACGTCCTTATACCTCCAGCTATAGCAGAACATCAAAATCACCCCAAAAACCACCATTAACTCAAGTAAAAACTTAGGAAAATCAACCTATTCGGGATTGCATTGACTAAACCTCAATTACACATCATTTAGACATCCAAAATACATCAAAAAGACATCTCAAAACAGAGCCCAATCATTTAATACGAATTTCTTCAAAATTAAATCCAAATCTTGCATTTTAAGCCAAAATCAAGATCACAACATCAAAACCTTTAATA
Source organism: Hibiscus tridactylites (assembly GCA_958450335.1). Classification (NCBI taxonomy): domain Eukaryota; kingdom Viridiplantae; phylum Streptophyta; class Magnoliopsida; order Malvales; family Malvaceae; genus Hibiscus; species Hibiscus tridactylites. The sequence goes on along the minus strand of OY288274.1, from coordinate 43,206,632 downwards.
AAACTCAATTTAAGGATTGAGAACTTGGGAATTTCAGTAAAGAACTGAGTATTTAGAGGAGAAGGACGTTCATACCTCTAAATGTGGATTTCTCCTTGTTTAGAGCCAAAATTCTTGAAAATTCAATAAGCAAATGATGAGGATTTGGTGTAGAAATCATTTAGAGATTGAAATCTCAACTTTAGGTGTGAAAATCAAAGGAAAAGTGGCTGTGGAATTGTGTTCGGCTGAGGGAAAATTGAGAGAAAATGAAATGGGAAAATTTTGGCAAAAGTTAGTTATGAAATCAAAATCTATTTTCCCTCTTTTCTTTTTATTAAATAACATTAAATGAGTCTTTAAAATTTAAGAAAAATCTGGAGAAACCCTCCCTTGGGTAAATTAGCTCCTTAAAGATTCAAAGTTTCAATCCTTTTAAAACAGTCACCAACTTTTCAAAAATTACATTTTAGTCACTAACATGAAATGTCATATTTCCAAACCCCATTTTGTAAAATTGATTTCACCACTCTCTTATATATAATGAAAGAGGATTTTTAGATATTTTCCATATTTTTAATGCATCCCGAACTAGGTTTTCCCTAAAACCACCTTTTATATTCGAACCGGAATTTAAACCGGTCCGGTTCAGACGCTAAACTTCCAAGCTCAAAATTGGGGTGTTACATGTAGATTTCGAGACTAAGCGGGTGAGTTTGAGATTATCAGATGACTATGAAGTAGTAGTGGTTGGTGAGAATGTTAAGTTCTTATCCAACATAGTTTCTGCATTAGAAGCTCAAAAGATGTTGGATCAGGGATGTCAAGCATACCAAGCTTATGTGATGAATCCAGATATGAGTAAGGTCCGACCAAAAGATGTTAGAGCAGTTTGTGACTTTCCTGAGGTGTTTATCCGTCCGAGTATATCACCTTGGGGTGTACTAGTGTTGTTTGTCAAGAAGAAAGACGGGAGTATGCGTATGTGTATTGATTACCGTCAGTTGAATAAGTTAACTGTGAAGAACAAGTATTCGTTGCCGAGAATAGATGATTTGTTTGATCAGTTGCGGAATGCATCAGTATTTTCGAAGATAGACTTGAGATCTGGGTACTATCAGTTGAAAGTGAAGGATCAGGACATACTGAAGACAGCTTTCCGTACACGTTATGGCCATTATGAGTTTTTGGTAATACCATTTGGGTTGACTAATGCACCAGCCGCGTTTATGGACATGATGAACCGTGTGTTTCATGAGTTCCTAGATCAGTTTGTTGTAGTGTTTATTGATGATATAAAGATTTATTCGCGTACTAAGGAAGACCATGATAGACATTTGCGACTTGTGTTGAAGACTTTGCTAGATAATCAGTTGTATGCGAAGTTGAGAAAATGCGAGTTTTGGATTAGAGATGTAGTCTTTCTAGGGCATGTTGTATTAGCGGGTGGTATTAGAGTTGATCCTAAGAAAGTGGAAGCTGTGGTGAATTGGAAGCAACCGAAGTTTGTGACTGAGGTTCGTAGTTTCCTAGGTTTAGCGGGCTACTATTGTCGGTTTTTAGAAGGATTTTCTAAGATAGCTACTTAGTTGACGAAATTATTACAAAAGGATGTTAGATATGAAAGACAGGTGGCTTTTGATCGTTTGAAAGATGCTTTGGCTAGAGCACTTGTGTTAGTACAACCGGTAACAGGGAAAGATTACGTGATTTACAATGATGCTTCGTATATAGGCCTAGGTTGTGTATTGATGCAGAATTGGAGAGTTGTTGCATATGCATCGAGACAGTTGAAGACTTATGAAAAGAACTACCCCACGCATGATATTGAGTTAGTCGATGTTGTGTTTGCTTTGAAAGTGTAGAGACACTATTTCTATGGTGAGAAATGCACAGTGTATATAGAACACAAGAGTCTGAAGTACTTAATGTCTCAAAAAGATTTGAATCTCCGACAGCGTAGATGGGTTGAATTATTAAAGGACTATGATCTTACTTTTGAGTACCATCTAGGTAAAGCCAATGTGGTAGCCGATGTGTTGAGTAGGAAAGTGGCAGTTGAGCTTCGAGCGATGTTTTCTAGGTTGAGCTTATCACATGATGGTAGATTGATCGCGGAATTATAGGTGAGACCATCTCTTGAACAGTTGATCCATGAGAAACAATTGCAAGATGGTTCTTTGGCTTCACATGTTCAGGATATTGCGAAAGGTAAACCGACCGAGTATAGTTTTAGTAATGGTAATGTTTTGTGTTTCAAATATAGAGTTGTTGTGCCTGAAGATGCCGATTTGAGACGCACCATTTTGAGTGAAGCACATACTAGTTCATTTTCTATGCATCTAGGTAGCACGTAGATGTACCGAGATTTGAAGAATGATTTTTTTGGGTTGGTTGGAAAAAGGATGTGGCTGAATTCGTAAGTAAATGTATGGTTTGTCAGTGAGTGAAGGCCGAACATTAGTTTCCGTATGGATTGTTACAGCCTTTATAGATTCCATAATGGAAATGGGAGAGGATAACCATGGATTTTGTGTCAGGTTTACCGTTGACTCCTTCGCGAGAGAATTCAGTTTGGGTGATAGTGGATCGACTCACCAAGAGTGCACATTTTCTAGCTGTTAACACGATTGATTCCTTGGATAAATTGGCTGATTTGTACATCCATGAGATAGTGAGATTGCATGGTGTACTGAAATTGATTGTATCGGATAGAGATATGAGGTTTACATCGAGGTTTTGGGATTGCTTGCATAGTGCTTTGGGTAGCCGGTTGAATTTTAGTACCTTGTATCATCCTCAGTCAGATGGTCAGTTAGAGCGAGTAATACAAGTGCTTGAGGATATGTTGCGTTGTTGTATTATTGATTTTCAGGGTTCGTGGGAGAAACACCTGCCGTTAGTTGAGTTTGCTTATAACAACAGTTATCGGGCTAGTATTTAGATGGCACCGTTTGAGGCTTTGTATGGTAGGAGGTTTAGAACTCCTGTTTGTTGGGCAGAAGCTTGTCAGAAATTGGTATCATTACCTGATATGCTTAAGGGCACAACTAAGAAGGTGAAAATGATATGTGATCGCTTGAAAGCAGCAACCGATCGACAGAAATCTTATGTCGATTTGAAGCATCGTGAGATTGAGTATGTCGTGGGTGAGAAAGTCTTCTTGAAAGTATCACCAAGGAAGAAAGTTATTAGATTCGGTAGAAAAGATAAAGTGAGTCTGAGATTCATTGGTCTGTATGAGATCGTTGGACGAGTTGGCCCTGTGGCTTATAGATTGAGTTTGCCTTTGAAATTAGAGAAAATACATGATGTATTCCATGTTTCTATGCTTCGGAAGTATAGGTCAGATCCATCGCACGTAATGCATGTTGAAGAAATTGAACTGAATCTAGATTTGTCATATATGAGGAACCGATTGAGATATTAGCTACGGACAGCAAGGTATTGCGTGGTAGTCTATTGAGCTGGTCAAAGTAAAGTGGCGACACCGAGGTGTTGAAGAAGCCACTTGGGAGAGGAAAGACAACATGATGTGTCAGTTTACGCATCTTTTTCCATTAGGTAAATTTCGAGGACGAAATTTCTTAAGTGGGGAGAGTTGTAACATCCCGGTTTAGGGTCTAAAAGATTCGGTAAGGTTTGAGGTCTGAAAGACCTGTGTTGGGAGTTGTGAGTGAGTTCAGGGAAATTGGTCCTCGGGGGTTGGGGAAAATAAGAAATAAAACTCTAAAATCCTTAATAAATATGTTTAAGGTTTTGGTAAAAACAATTTTGGAAAAACATTTTCCGAACCGTGACATTTTGGTTTAGTGACAAAATTGTAAATTTTGCAAAATTCGTTTTAGTGACCATTTTCTAGAAGAGTCAAAATATTGAATCTTTAAGGAGCTAAATTGACTGGGCCAATATGGTTATTATCCCCTTTATTTTGACTATTCAAATATTTTAAAATAGATTTTATGATTAAATTAAAATAAGGTTTTATCTATTTTCTCATTTTACGTCAAAATTCATTTTCAAGCTTTCTCATCTTCTCTCTTCAGCCAAACAGCCTTTGAGCTTGATTTTCACAAGGTAAAATTGTTTTCTTATTAATTTAATATTGCTAAATGGTTCTCCTACTTTGATTTCCTAAAACCCAGGCCTATTTCATTATTTTTCTCAAGGAATTTTGCCAAACAAGGGGAAATAACTAGCATTGGGGGTGAGCAACGAGATTCTCCACTAATGTAAGGTTCTTTAATAAAATTCTCATGCTTTGATTCTTTTAAATGCTAAGGTTTTGTTTTCTTGTCTTAATCCTAATGAAATTTGGCTAAAATTGATGAAAATGAGCTTTCGGTAAGATTTTCGAGTAGGGTTTGTTATTGTTGGGTTTGTTGATGTTATTCCCTTTGTTTTGATGTGTTTTTTTAGTTGAGATGTTGGGTGAATGATGGAAATCCCGAAATTGGGTTGGGTGTTGAATTTTGAAGTATGAAAAAGTGAGTTTTTTTGTGGATTTGGAGGTGAATCGATAGCTGGTGTTAATCTGATATTGGGTTGATGTTTTTAGATGTTTATCTATGTGTTTTGATGTTATCTAATGCTGGATTTTGCTGGAGATTTGTCCGAATTGGGTTTTTTGATGTTTACGGCTTGTATCAGAAATGTTCGGTAGGTGTTTTGATTGAGTATTTGAATCTCTGCTTTCCAGCAAATTAGAGTGTTGAAAATATCTCTAAATCCTCTATTTTGGGTTGGTTAGAGGCGGGGATTGAAGATCCAGAATTGTTGGATTCAATTGTGGCCGAACCGAAAAGTTAGAAAGGGGTTTCGGCTTGATTTTAGTTATCGCTGGTGAGTGGAAATGAATTTAATGGTTTATCAAGGTTGAATAAGTGTTTTAAGGGTTTGGGTTGAGCTGTTAGGCCAATCTAAGCTTAAGAGTAAGTTTTGTGTTGTTTTGGTTTTTTCACCATTTTATATTTGATCTTGTTTGATCATGAGCATATTGTAGCGACGATATTTTTTTTTGAAAAACAAAAATAGGTGTTATTTGTATAGTGGAAAGGATAGTTTAGAAATTAAAATTTTGAAAAAGAGAGGGAAAATGATGGATTTTGAAAATGATTTAAAAATTGTTAGGGATTTAAAAAAATAATGGGTAAAATAGGAGACTTTGAGAATTTTAAAATAGAGTTTTAGAAAAAAAGATTTAAATTAAAAAATGGTGTTTTGAAAACTGTTTTTAAAATGGGGTTTAGAAAAAAATAGATAAAAATATTTGAAATTTGAGAGATTAGTTTAAAAATAGATAAAAATAAGGGGAATTTGAAAAGGTTTTTAAAAATAGGAGGAGTCGCCACCGTCCACTTTGAAATGGTAGACCGGACACCAGAAATAGAAACTAGAGATTCGAAAGGGTTCGGGAGTCGTTACATGCGAGGAAGTGTTAGCACCCTCGACATGCCCAAAATTGGTACCGAAACTTTATCGCTTAATTAAAATTGAATTTTACGACCCGAAGTGACAATTTTAACCAAGATTTGGTTACATATGCGAGGAAATTTTGGAAATCCTAATATTTGAGAACGAACGTCCGAACCACCACCACTACAACTGGTACTGGCCTCGTTCGTTTCCGAATAAAAGGACATTGCATCTTTGAAAATAATTCTAAGAACGAAATGCATGAATTCGAAAGTAAATTTAATCTAAGGTCCTACGGCGCCAAAGGAGTCGATATCCGATTACTCGGAATATCGTTCCCACATGGACACCGGGACCATGAGCTAAAATTAAAATGACAATTAAGTAGTGCAAGCAAAAAAATCGAACAATGTAAATGGCTGAGTCATGTGCACATTTGGACCGAGTGCTACATACACGATAAAACTATGATTTACGTAGAAGCTACACACGTATTAAAAAGCACACACAAACATATGATCATGCAATAAGTCTTATGACACATATCCTACATTAACATGACAAAAAGGAGAATATATCAACATAAACCAAAAAAATAAAATAAGATAAGAAAAAAATAAATAAAAATAAATAAATAAAACATGGGCAAAATGGTAATAAAACCATAAAAACTAATTAATTTGCGAAATAAGGACCCAATTAAAGGAAGGCAATAGATTCGAGGGACTAAAAGGGTAATTAACCCAATCGAAAATCAGTTGAAATCAATGAGGGACGAAATTAAAAATGCTCAAAACACAAGAGGGACCACGGGCATGGTTAAAAAACACGGGAACCCCTGAGGCGATATTTTGAAAACACGGAAGGGCTAAAACGAAATGATGCCATTTTTAAAAAAACAAAACACTATAAATGTCACATTTTCAGACGTTTTTAAAGCTTTTTGGCATTTTATATTTGAAAACTGAGAAAAAGAAGAAAAAAAAGAAAACTTTCTCCTATTTCCCCTTCTCTGTTACCCTTCAGTTAGGGTTTTTCGAAGCGGCCGCCGCTTCAGTCGTCGTCAAATGACGCCGGTAGCCATGGATCGAAACCAAAGAGAGAGAGAAAAAAGCTTTGTTACCATTAACCCGAAAACTAAAAAAACTAAAAAAAACTCCTTTTTTTCAAAAACCAGTAGCCTCCCTCTCTACCTCCTCCTGACTCGAAAGCTCACCCTGATGAAGGTTTCTTTCCGGTCGGAGTTCGAGGCACAAGGGACGACAAACGTTCAAAGAGACAGTACACTCCGAAGGTAAAAACTTCCCCTTTCCCTTTGTTTTTTTATTTCGACGCATTCAATGAAAGAGAAAAAACAAGATACCTTTGGGAATTTTGCTTTTTTATTGATTTCTTTTCTGGTAAAAATGTCGGGTCTTACAATGTTTTTTTTCTTCGATTTTTATAACCAAGGTTACAACGAAAGAGAAAAACACAAACGTTACTTGCTGGGTTCTGAAAGTTTGTTACCTTCTTGTCTAGTTAACTTTCGATTTTGTCTTGTTTTGTTGTGTTTTTTTGTTGTTGCCATTTTTGGGTACACTGACTACTGAATTTCTTGTCTTGCATGTTGGGTTTACCCGAACGGGGGGAGGCATGGTAGTGGCAGAGGCGCCGGGCGTGAAATGACAGGCGCGTCAGAGTTGGTCGTCCTCAAAGTGGAAAGGACGGGTAAGTCAATCGTTGATGCGTGCTAAAAATGCGCGTGTTGGGTGCTGAAAGGTCGCGCGTGGGCGTGTGGCGTTTCTGGATTCTTCCGAGCATGGTTATGAGCCGTTATATCGAGATTCGATCTAACGGTTGAGATCATGTGCGGTAAGTGGAAACCATGGCGTGCTAGGGTTTTGATTTCTGGAAGATTTGGACCGTTGGATGATGGATGATCCAACGGTGAGAGAATCGTGCGGCGCTGGGGCTTTTGAGGGCTATCTAGGGTTTCCATCCACCAGAGTGATCTAGGCCATTAGATCAGCCATCGAATCTAACGGTCTAGATTTGGTTGTGCAATAAAACAAAACATGTTAGGGTTTCGGGTGTAATGAGCTCAAATTATTTAGGCTGCTTAATATGTATTATTTATTTATCATTTGTTTTGGCTTTTTGTAAAATGGATGTTTATTTAAATAACAATACACTTGGGTTCTTATTTATCTGTATCTTATTTACACGACAACAATAACAATAATAACAAGTAATAATAATAATTAATGATAATAGTGACTAATAATAATAATAATAATAATGGTATTAAATAATTAACAATAATAATAGTAACACAAACATGCTAATAATAATAGCAATAATAAGTAATAATAATAACGATAATAATAATAATAATAATAATAATAATAATAATAATAATAATAATAATAATAATAATAATAATAATAATAATAATAATAGGTGATAGTAATACATAATAGATAATAAATAATAGTAGATAATATAATATAATAGTAAGGCATAATAGTAATGACAATATGATAATAATAATAGTAACATGATATATATATATATATATATATTTCTCTCTTTTTTCTCTTTTTTTTCTTTTTCTTTTTTTCTAAGGTAGCCCATTAAAAGCCCGAGAATCATAAAATTAAAAATCGGGACAAAATTAGTGATTATAGCTGCCCATCTTTGCTTATACTTGTGAAACAAGGACAAAGCAAAGACCATAAAGCATTAATTTTGTCCCACTTCCCTGTTGGGCGCGGGTGATCCGCTACGTCACCGATGACGAGACAAGGTTAGGAGATTAGGTTGGATCAAGCCACAACTCTGATGGAGAGGCATGTTCAAAGGTCTGCTACACCATCAACGGTAAGACGAGACCTGATGAAGAGGAGATCCGATACACCATCAACGGCGCACCAAGATCCAAATTGGAGGAGATCCGCTACCATTAACGGTAGGACGAGATCCGAATAGAAGGGTTAATCAAGCTACGACTCTGACGAAGAGGCAAGATCAAAAGGTCCACTACACTAGCAACGGTAAGACGAAACTTGAAGAGGAGAAGATTCGATACACCATCAACGGCACACCAAGATCGAAGTTGGAGGAGATCCGCTACCATCAACGATAGAACGAGATCCGAGTTGGAAGAGATCTGCTACACCATCAACGACATAACAAGATCGAAGCTGGAGGAGATCCGCTACCATCAACAGCAGGACGGGATCCAAATTGAAGGAGATCTGCTACACCATCAACGGCATAACAAGATTGAAGTTAGAGGAGATCCGCTACCATCAACAGTAGGACGAGATCTGAATTGGAGGAGATCCGCTACACCATCTACGGCATAACAAGATCGAAGCTGAAGGAGATCCGCTACCATCAACAGTAGAACGTGATCCAAATTGGAGGAGGTTCGCTACACCATCAATGGCATAACAAAATCGAAGCTGGAGAAGATCCGCTACCATCAACAGTAGGACGAGATCCAAATTGGAGGAGATCCGCTACACCATCAACGACATAACAAGATCGAAGTTGGAAGAGATCTGCTACCATCAATGGTAGGACGAGATCCAATTTGGAGGAGATCCGCTACACCATCAACGACATAACAAGATCGAAGCTGGAGGGGATCCGCTACCATCAACGGTAGGACGAGATCCAAATAGAAGGAGATCAATTACACCATCAACAACACAACAAGATCCGAAGAAGAAGATCCGCTACCATTAACGGTAGAACGAAATCCAAAGGGAGGAGATCTGCCGCACCATCATCGGCGCGACAAGATTTAAAGGGGAAGATCTGCTACCATCAACGGTAGAACGAAACCTGGATAAAATTAGAGTTGGTGTTGTAGTTGTTCCTCTTAGTGGGGTCCAACTTCTTTGTTGATCTGACTTTTTATTGGCGTGGCTCTTCTTTGGTTGAGGATTCGCCATTTTGACATTGCTTTTGACATGTTTGCTTGTATGAATGATGTATGTATGCTTAGTGTGTAACTTGATGCGTGGTGTTGATGTTTGATGCTAATGCATGATGAATGTACTGATGCTGATGTGAATGGTATGTAATGGAATTGATCCTGATGTTTGACATTCAAAGGGATGCCCCCTGATTTCATAGTTATACTGGTTCGGTCTTGTCTATTTTAGTTCTGTCTTGTAGCCTTGGTCGAATGATTAGTGCTACCTTGTACGATGATGCCCCTTAACTTTCCGTGGTCTTGACCAAATTCTTGTGAAATGTCACCTCCTTGGGGGGGAGGTCAACCTTTGGGTGTCTCTTTGGTTAGAGTTCGTCCTTTGTGTAAATGGTTGGCATACTCATCGTCGGTCCTTGTACTTTTGGACCTCTTTGTAAAGTAATGCAGAGAAATCTTTTGTTTCACTACAAAACTCAGACCACATGCTCTTTACTCCAATGTGAGATGCTTGTTAGAGAAAACGAGTTTTTCTCTTCGGATCATGGATAGCCCCAGGTTAGATCAGATACCCTGAATATCAAGTGTAGGAGCGACAGTGAAATGACTTATCGGGATGCCCCCAAGCATATCTTGTGTCTAGAAGACCTCGTAAGTTGGGTTGATATCTAAAACGTGAAGTACAACTTGACTTATTTTGTTTTTTTTTTGTGATTTTTCGTAGTACCATTTGCAGATTTTGCTTTGGTAGAGTTTTGGGGAAATCAAATCATCACATTCCTTTGGCTTGAAGTTAAAAATGAAGCAAACACCAAAACCCCTAGTTACTCGACATTGTCATGATTTGAAAATATTACCATCACTCGTGAAGCTAAGGTTTTTGAATTTAAATGGTGCAGTGCAACCTTATTTTCCCTTTTGCTACAGCAGAGTGCCCCAACATTGCCACACTCTTATCCGAAATACCTATTACCAGGCTTCAGACATTGGAGTGCTTTTTTATTTTATTTTGTTCCTTTTCCTTTTTGGTGATTTGATTTTTTTAACCTTGGTCTCAATTTAGACCTTTTTATTTTAAAGAAATTAATCTTGATGCATTAATGCCCTACGGGCTAAAACAAATGACCAACTTAAGTCGGAATGTTAGTCACAAATTAGTTATCTTCGCAACTTCTGATTTCTAATAGACACAAGCTGCTCGAATTCATCCTTCGGATCACAATGAATGTCCCTCGCACAATTGATATACGAGGGTCCGATAAGCAGACATACATGAAAAGAAGAGATAATTGAGACACAAAATGCAATGCAACCTTTCATTGAAAATAAAAACATGGGATCATAGGCCCTTACAAAATATCATCACCGCCTTCGGGCTTAAGCGGGTGAGTTTGATTCAATGCACTACTCCGAAAGAGATTAAAAGCAACAGGGAAAGCTACGAGAGTTTTAGACCGGTAAGTGTGGGTAAATTTGGATAGATCCTACCCTTAGGCCTCTTTTTCTAGGAATGTCAGATCGATGCTCAAATTTTCCAGGAGTTCTTCCATTGTTGGTTCATTGGCACCATCTCCATCCACTTCCTTGACAACATCCTCGAACGGTGCTTCAAATTGTCTAATTGAACCAATGAATCCTCCCGGCACAAAGATTTGATCTAGAGGGGAAAAAACACGGGATCCACCTCCCCTTGGTCTTTTGTTTCTTCTCTTTCCTTAGGCTCGTAACCTAATCCGAAGCGGTCACTCTTAGCAACCATGTTTGCCCCAAACTTAGATATTAGGGACTTTCCCTTGATTGAAGCGGTCTGGCTCTTCATCAGTCTCTTTGACTTCCTCGAAAAATTCGATCTCTTTGTTATCCATTAGCCCCTAAATTATTGTTGCGAACTCACAACAGTCTTGAATAGTGTGTCCACCTTCGGCGTGGAACTCGCAATTAGGACCAACATGTTCTTTGGACTTCATTGCCCTTTGGCTGATTAGACCTACTTTGTAGAGCTCCATCCACACCCAACTGAAGGGTGACTTGACTTAAGATACACTAGTCTTGGTTTTTCGATTATCATCCTCAGAAATGGCATTCACCCCTTTTGCATGACTTGGTAGAGGGTTTGTGGTCGTATCTGGTCCACCTGATTTCTCGAAGCTTATGACCCCAAGCTTGATGAGCCTCTCCATACTCCTTTTGAAACCAAAACAATTCTCGATCGAATTCCCCACTTGCTCGCCATGGTACTCACATTTTGTGTTAGCGTCATACCACTTCGGGAATGGGGGTTGAAATGGGGGCTGGTAGTAAGGTGCCACTACGTGGATATCAGAAAGCTGCTTGTATAAATCTCCATACAATATCGGTAATGGAGTGAACTCAATTCTTTCGTTATTTCTTTGTTGATTGAAGTTTTGGCTTGAGGAACCTTGGGCGTTTGAGGCCGCTTTAGGTTGCATAACTGCCACTGGCTTAATATTGTAGACGTTCGAAACATTCACTTCGTTATCCTTTCTTCAGTGAGGTGGCCTCTTATGGGACGAGCTTCCTCCTGTCTCATTCCTACCATTCTTGATGGCATTTTCAATGAGCTCACCTGACAACACTAGGTTGGTGAAGTTGGTGGTTGCGTTTCCTATGAGGTGATCCAAGATTGGCCCCTCCAAAGTCTGGATAAATATGACCACCGTTTCTTTCTCACCGAGTGGGGGTTGCACTTAAGCTGACACATCTCTACATCATTGTGCATACTACCTAAAGCTTTCATTTGACTTCTATTTCATGTGTTGTAGGGTCCAACGGTCTGGTACCATGCCACTAACATGTTGGTATTGTGCTAGGAAGGCCATGGAAACAATGGATTAACAGCTTGTCATCCCCACCATATCCAGTCATCCTTCAGCAAAACATGGTGAGATAAGCGCAGATGCAACTTGTTCCATCGTATTTCTCAAACTCCGTGACCTTGAACTTAAGGGGTAGCACTAGATCTGTGACAAGACTGAGTTCAGTGGCATCAAAACCGGTGAAAGCATCGACCACCTCCATGGCTTCCAACTTTTCCTCGAGTCGCTTACAACGGTCTGCGATCTCTTTAGAGGCTTCAAACCTTGTCTTCTCGATTTCCATTAACTGATCTATGTCTGAGACGACAATCTCAGCTAGGTTTCCTCCGGGTCTTTCTTCCAGTGCGGAGAGCATATTAGTAGGGAAAGGGGCGTTGGTCTGATGAAGTGGCAATTTTCCTCGATCGAGTATCACCTAAAGGGTAGCTTGGACCCTAACATGAGTGGGGGTAAATCCCGGAGGATATGGGAGATCTTTATTCTCGATGGTGGACCTTGTTACCGGATTACCGTTCGAGGCTTCCCCTTGTACGGAAGGTCATACTCCTAGTATCTGGCCTATATGGGCTAGTATATCTTCTTGGGACTTCTTGAGTTGCTCCCTCATTTCCTCTTGGGCCTTAGCTAACTGGTCCTCCAACTTTTTGGTCAAATCCGCTTGCATATCCCTTTGAGTTTGTTCAATTTGGTCCAATTGATCTTCGTTCACCATCTTAGTTCTTCGTCGGGTTCCGTAAGGGTACTGAATCGACTGACCTTTTTCCTTACCCAGTATCACTCCTAAGGAACATCCCGGTGATTAGTTATAACATCATGGAAGTGAATGTATGAAAATATGTGATGAATGTAGTAATGTGATAATGCAACTATGAATGGATGAGCTTATGATGATGCTATGCGATTATGATATGTAGAAATTAAATGTGATGTATGGAAACAAACGGGTTAGTGTAAAATAAAACATAGATAAACCGACACAAATACACCTATTTTTGTCTAGCACCTAGGTTTTCCGCATGGCTCTAAGGGGTAGGCTTTCTAGTTCGCTACATGCAGTTTTAGTTCTAGGAGGTACTCGAATTGTCCTCGTTGTCCCCTCCTAAGGGTAGCAAGGCCCCTGTTCATCACCCATTATAGGCTCATTTCAACCGAGTTCAATTCGAAGGGACCCTTTAGCTACATTCGTACGGAGAAATGGTATTCCCACGAAGATATAGGGTAGTCGAGCCCCGAAGGTACTTACTAGGCCCATACGGAGGAACGGTATACTCGCAAAAGCAGTAGCGTTTACCCCTCACTTAGACGAAAGGGTGCATATGCCAAAAATGAATGGGTTTGAAATAGACTCACGTTTATAAACAAATATTGGTTAAATTTTGTCACTTTAGTTCGCAACCTTCGATATTAATTAAGCAGTAAAGTTTTCTTGGCCTGACTCTCTTTTTTGTTTTTGAAAACAAAATTTTGTCCCCAGCGGAGTCGCCATCTATTGCGACGTCCTTTTTTTGAAAAACATAAATAGGTGTTATTTGTATAGTGGAAAGGAAATTTTAGAAATTAAAATTTTGAAATAGGGAGGAAAAAATATTTAAGATTTAGAAAAATATGAATTTTGAAAATGGTTTAAAAAATGTTAGGGATTTAAAAAAATTATGGGTAAAATATGAGACTTTGAGAATTTTGAAATAGGGTTTAGAAAAAAGGATTTGAATTAAAAAATGGTGTTTTGAAAACTATTTTTAAAATTGGGGGTTTAGAAAAAAAAAGATAAAAATATTTGAAAATTGGGGGATTCGTTTAAAAAATAGATAAAAATAGGGGAAGTTTGAAAAAGGTTTTTAAAAATAGGAGGAGTCGCCACCGACCACTTTAAAATGGTAGACCGGACATCGAAAATAGAAACTAGAGAATCAAAAGGGTTCGGGAGTCGGTTACACGCGAGGAAAGGTTAGCACCCTCGACATGCCCAAAATTAGTACCAAAACTTTACCGCTTAATTAAAATCAAATTTTATGAATCGAAGAGACAATTTTAACCGAGATTTGGTTACATATGCGAGTAAATTTTGAAAATCCTAATATTCGAGAATGAACATCTGAATCACCACCACTACGACTGGTACTGGCCTCGTTCGTTTCCGAATAAAAGGACATCACACCTTTAAAAATAATTCTAAGAACGAAATGCATGAATTTGAAATTAAATTTAATCTAAGGTCCTACGGCGCTAAAGGAGTCGATATCCGATACTCGGAATATCGTTCCCACGCGGACACCGGGACCGTGAGCTAAAATTAAAATGACAATTAAGTAGTGCAAGCAAAAAAAATCGAACAATGTAAAAGGTTGAGTCATGCGCACATTTGGACTTAGTGTTGCATATACGATAAAACTATGTTTTACATAGAAGCTACACACGTATTAAAAAACACACACAAACATATGATCATGCAATAAGTCCTATGACACATATCCTACATTAACATGACAAAAAAGGAGAATATATCAACATGAACCAAAAAAATAAGATAAGATAAGAAAAAGAAGAAAATAAAAAAGCAAAAAAAAACATGGGCCAAAACGGTAATAAAACCATAAAAAAACTAATTAATTTGCGAAATAAAGACCCAATTAAAGGAACACAACAGATTCGAGGGACTAAAAGGGTAATTAACCTAATAAAAAATCAACTGAAATCAAAGAGGGACGAAATTAAAAATGATCGAGAAATAGGAGGGACCATGGGCATGATTAAAAAACACGGGGACCCTTAAGGCGATATTTTGAAAACACAGAAGAGCTAAAACGAAATTATGCCATTTAAAAAAACAAAACACTATAAATGTCACATTTTTAAAGCTTTTTGGCATTTTATATTTGAAAAACCGAGAAAAGAAAGAAAAAGAAAATGAAAACTTTCTCCTATTTCCTCTTCTCTGTTACCTCAGTTAGGGTTTTTTGAAGCGGTCGCTGCACTAATCGTTGTCAAACGACGTCGTTAGCCATGGATCGAAACCAAGGAGAGAGAGAAAAAAAAAGCTTTATTACCCTCAACCCAAAAACTAAAAAAACTCCTCTTTTTTTTGAAAACCAGTAGCCTCCCTCTCTACCTCCTCCTAACTCGAAAGCTCACCTCGATGAGGGTTTATTGACGGTCGGAGTTCGAGGCACAAGAGACGACAAACTTTCAAAGAGACAGTACACTCTCAATGTTTTTTTTTCTTCGATTTTTGTAACTGAGGTTACAACGAAAGAGAAAAACACAAACGTTGCTTGCTATGGGTTCTGAAAATTTGTTGCCTTCTTGTCTAGTTGACTTTCGATTTTGTCTTGTTTTTTTTGTTGCCATCTTTGGGTACACTGACTACTGGATTTCTTGTCTTGCATGTTGGGTTTACCCGAAAAGGGGGAGGCATGGTGGTGGCATAGGCGTCGGGCGTGAAGATGGCAGGCGCGTCGGAGTCGGTCGTCCTCAAAGTGGAAAGGACGGGCAAGTCAACTGTTGATATGTGCTGAAAACGCGTGCGTTGGGTGTTGAAAGGTCGCGTGTGGCATTTCTGGATCTTTCCGGGCATGGTTATGAGCCGTTAGATCGAGATTCGGAAATAATTTGTGAGAGTGTTTTCAAGAAATGGTTTTGGTTTTCTCAATGAAGATTGTTTTCAAAACCGCATTGTTGTAGTTTGGTTTTGAGCTCCGCTCACTAAGCTTTATAGCTTATGTTCTCTTTTCCAACAATGCAGATTCGTACATCATTTGGGAGGCAACGGTGCAAGGGAGGTGATCCAAGTGTCTGTCTCTAGCTCAACTATGACCTTACTTAGATAATAGTGTGTGTGGAAATGAAGGTTGAACCTTGTTTTTGTTGTTAGGAGTGTTAGTAAACTCCTTGTGTTAAGAGCATGTTGGCTGCCCTTGTTGGCTTGTTTATACCTTGTTTATATATATGTTGGATCTTGAAGCATTTCCTTTTTAATCGTATGTTGAGCATGCTTTTGTTTCTCTTGATCTTGGACATGTGTAATGGCTGGTTGTGATGAATGTATGTTGATCTTGCTATTTCTTTGATGTGTGTGAGGATTAGAACCAAGGAAAACAACCTTGGAGATGCTTGTGTTGTAGTTTTGTTGGTACTGCAACAGGGCGTTTTGAAACAGGCACGAACGTTTTAGAACATACCTCATTTTAGCCTTGGTGTTCTGGAACACGTATCGAAACGGGCTAAGCAGGGCTGAAACGAGTCCAAGCTGTTTTGGAACGTTTGCTCACTGTGAAGCCCTGTTTCGATACAACCTTATGCGTTCCGAAACAGGGGTCGTTGGAAGTTGGTTAAAGGCATCTTTAAAGTTATTTTCTTTCGTTTTGGTCCTAGATTGTGGTGTTTTCAATTGTGGATGATTTTGTGCATGTTTTATGAAGCATTTAATCATGGAAGCATGAAATGAGTTTAATTATACAAAGACACCTTAATTGCATCATAGGTCTCTATATTCTACTAGTTTTGCATTTTGCTCCCTAGTTGCTCTTTTGTTCGAATCGATGCTCGTTTTGTTGTTCTTTCTTCCGATGTGTGTTCTTAAACATAAGGTTAATTCGAGCATCTAGAAAAAGATATTAATCAACACATTTAGGGTTTCTAGTTGGAGGGAAATCTTCAGATTTTTCTTCGATTAGTCCCGTGTAGCCTAGTCGATACGGTTTGGTGGCTAGGCCGGGTCGAAGGGGTTACATACCAACTTAAAGTCATGCGCCATTGCATCATGTAGAATTCAAGAATCACTTCATAACATATGAACTTATATATTAGTTTATCACAACTAATATTTCATAACTTAACACAAATGAGTATAAGAGATTGCACTAAGCTCAATTGCTTTACCAACTTACTTGTTTAGCGATAAAAGCTTCAATCTCGATCCTTTTCCTTTGCTTCCAAATTGTCTTGCCTTTTTACTTGCTCGGGTGCTTCATTCATATCAATAACATAACACACACAAATTAGGCACTCCTTTTACCATTTGTCAGTCTGCATTACCTTCAAAAAATATTTCTATAAAATATTTTACAACTTGAAATTCGATTTTTCTTATTCTAGATTAAAATAGATTCGATAAGCTTTTAAACCATAAAAACTAATAGCCCAATTTCAGTTCGTACAATATATGACAAATTTTCAAAGTCAATTTTCAGTGTTTAAATTCAGTGCAGATTGCTAATTTGTTTTTTGATCTTTTATCACTTAAAAATTCATATCTTTTAATATAGAACCAGAAATTAGTCGTCGTTTGTCCCAAATAAAACTAGACAAACTCACAGTTACAACGATATACGGATCACTCTCTAATTGTTTCTATAGAATATTTGGTGAATTTTCGAACTCACTGCCAATGTGTGAAATTCGAGACTAATTTTCAATAATCCAATCTTTGGCATCCATTAGTGATTCCAACATTCTTCTAAACTTTTACCAGCATATTTTGTCATGTAAAAATGCATTCCTTCATGATAAACTCCAATTTAACTTGAATCAAATAATCTTAACTCTAACTTGTTAAATTGAAGTTTCACTTTATACTTGGAATTAAATTTGAATCAAGCATGGAAAGGCTATACAAACATTTAATTCTTCCAAATAAAACCTTATTTTATTTGAATCCTTAAACCTTAAATATCTCTCTCCCAATTTAAAAACATATATCCATAAAAACTATGAAAAATTGGTATCAAATAAAAGAGAATTCGAAGGAGAACAACATTGCCTTTCATGTCTAAACTCTAATTCTAAACTTTTAAGATTTAAAAATTTAATCAAAATATTTTTACTTTGTTCTTGAAACCAACAACTTGAAGGAGAAGAAGAACATATTTCTTTTTTTACTTTTTTTTCTTTTATCTTCATCCATGTGTCATCTTTATTTACTATACTTTATAAAAACTTCCTAATAGTCACAAATGACCATTTTGTTCTCAAATTTAAAGCTCCACAATAAGCCACATATCACTACTTTAAATTTAATGGCCAAAATTAAATATGGAGTTAGTAGTTTACAACTTTGTCCTTGTAATAAACTTTAGGGTAAATTACACCAGTGACTACCAAACTAATTAGGGATACCTATTTTGACCATCGAACTCGTCAATCAGACCACCACACTTATTAAATTCACCTATTTTGACCACCGCCGTTAAAAAATTAAGGGACATGTGACGGGACAGTTAACGAAAATTTGTAAAATTACATATTTAATCTATGTTATTTAGCTATAATATCAATTTGGTCCTAATTTTAATTTAATTAATTAAATTTAATCATCGAATCGGATGACGACACATGTTATCACCCGATTAGACAATTTATTTTAATTTTTATTATTTTATTTAATATTTATTTTCTTCCAACCATGGGTGACACATGTCACCTTCCGATTAAAGGAAAATCAAAAAATATGGAATGTGCTTGGTGTAGTTTCAACCTAGGACGTCCAAGGTAAAAACTCATGTTATTACCATTGTGGCAAACCACTTCTATTGATACAAATTACACCCTTTTGTATATATCTTATAATATAGTAATTTTTAGGGAGAAAGAAGTAAAAATGATTGAGAAGGGGATTCAAACTTAGGTCATCTGGAATGCGTAAAAATATACAGAAACACTAAATTAAGTCAATTCTTTTAGGAAAAAATTAAAATATTTTGAATATATTTAAATTAAAGTTAAAGCAAGATTTAAAATGATAACAAATTTATGATTTTTATATTTTTAGATTAAATTAAATGTGAGAAAGAAAAAATATTTAATTTAATCTAAAAAATAAAAACTATAAATTTGGTTTTCATTTTAAATCTTGCTTTAAATATATTTTAAATATTTTAATTTTCTTTTAAAAGAATTGACTTATTTTAGTGATTTGTATATTTTTACATATCCCAAATGACTTAAGTTCAAATCCACTCTCAATTATTTTTACTTTTTTCCATAACGATTATTGTATTATAAGATATATACAAAAGGGTGTAATTTGTATTAATAGAAGTGATTTGGCGTAGTGGTAACAATATGGGTTTTTACTTTGGAGGTCCCAGGTTTAAACTACACCAAGCACATTATTATTATTTTTTTTTTCCTTTAACCAGGTGGTGTCACCTCTTGGTTGGAGGAAATAAATATTAAATAAAATAATTAAAAATTAAAATAAATTGTTCAATCGGGCGATGACACGTGTCGTCATCTGATTCGATGATTAAATTTAATTAATTAAATTAAAATTAGGACCAAATTGATAGTATAGGTAAATAACATGGACTAAATGTGTTTACAAATTTCCGTTAACTGCCATGTCACCCATCCGTTAGTTTCTTAACGACGATGGTCAAAATAGGTCAATTTAATAAGTTTGGTGGTCTAATCGATAGTTCGATGGTCAAAATAAGTATCTCCAATTAGTTTGATGGTCACTGATGTAGTTTACCCTAAACTTTAATGCCAATCTTTTCCTTTTTAAATCCAATTGTTGAGATTTAACATGAGATTTAACTTAAATCCAATTTTTGAGATTTAACATGAGATTTAACTTAAATCCGATGGTCCATATTAAATCCTAAAATTGTGAAATGATTTCCTTGCCCGTAGATTCAATGGCTAAATATTTTTTTATATTTTTATTCGTTTCGACTATTTTTATATTTTTAAAAAACTTTAACAATTATTTCCTTTTTATCAAAATCCTGGATTAATCTCACATCTTCATTTACAACCCACTTATCATATGTAAACTTTCTATTTACGAGATAAAAATTATTTTCGAAAAAATTATTATATACGGACTCAAATTTTTTAAAATTTTTTACTTTTGCCATGAAACTTTCATTTTATTTATTTTAGTCACTAACTGAAATTTTGGGTATTACAAAATGCTTTTACAAGAAAGAGCTATGGCTGATGATTTTATTTTAAATGCCACTGCATCTTATAATCGTCCTAAGTACTGCTCTTCATCTCAGAGCAATGATGTTGATGCTCACAATAGTGTTGTAGATGTTGCTGATAAATCTGCTACTGCAGGTGATTTTTTTTTTACTCAATATTTATACTGCAGAATGCTTGTTTGATAGTTGAATGGATAGAATTTTTTTATCGATCAGCGCAGTCCATGAATCTGGTTTATATATATTCATTATTGCAAAATTTCCGATTAACTACTCCACTATCATCAACTATTGTTTAATGTTCTCGATATTAAACCCATGTATTTCTGGATATTATAAGAGAAAAGAGAAGAGAGAAGCAGAAGGAGATAGAGGTGGAAAGGGGTAGAAAGAAAAAGGACATAGAGGTGATTGGAGTCATCGCCCACCAAAAAAGGCCAAAACAATAACATTATAAGATAAAAGTGAGGTTAAGAGAATTTAAAGGTCAAATTAATATTTTGTTTAAAATTTATAAGTTAAATAAAAAAAAAAATCCTTTTGACTAATGTTACACATCATCAAATCTACGGGGATTAACATTACAATGACCAAAATAAAATAAACTAAAAACATAAGTGACAAGAATAACTATTTTTTGTGATTAAAATAAAATAAGACCCAAATAAAAGGACTTCCGGTGAAGTTTATCCGATAATAAAATAAAGTAAGTATTACAATGGAAATTAAAAAACAGAGCTGAGAATGATTACGTAGGGGAGCAAAACTAGACTCGACACGAAAAAAATTGAAATTTTCGACTCGACTTGAGGTAAAATAATTTGACTCGAAAAAATTTCAAATAAAGTTTGAGCTGTAAAATAAAAATTTGAATAACTCGAAATTTTTAGTGATTAGTGGGTTATTTTTAAGTTTAGGTCGAATTTCTCAATTTTCCTAATATACATATATAAAAAATATGAAGAAATATATGCTACATATAGAGAAATATACATACATATCTTATATTATTAGAGAATATCGTTTAAATTAGAATCAAACTGTATTGTAACATGATAAATAATTGTAATTAAATGTATATAAAAACTCGATTATTGAACTCAAATTTCAAATAAAATTTAAGATAAAAAATATAACCCGTCAATCCGAATAAATTAAAGTTTTTAACTTGACTCGATTCAAATGCCCACCCCTGTTAAGAAGTACAAGCAAGCACCGAGAAGAAATGAGATCATTATCCAAACAGAGAACAGCAAGAGCAGGCTATTCCAACAAAGATTAGTTGATTCCGGTCTAGCTTCAACCACCGCCTCAATCGAAAGAAAGCTAAGCGAACAGTGAGATACAATTAATACAGAATTGAAGAAAAATAATCATTAATTAGTGAGAAAATCGATTCGGGCTTGTTTGGTTCACTACACCGCTGACACACGGTGAACGACTAGTGAAATGGCTGGGAATTGGGAATGATTGAGCACTCGTGAAAGAAGTAAACCTGGGGAGTGAAGAAGGCTCCAGATTTCTGCCCTGTTTGTCCTGCGCCGATTGGCTGCTTCGTTGCTTCCTGTTAATTTTCCGTCGTAAAATGGAATCGACTAACGATTCTGAGCCGCTTAAGCCCCGTGATCGAGTCGTACGGGTACGTTCTTTTTATTTATTTTATTCTGATAATCAATTTGATTAAATGTGGAAAGGTTGGATTTCTGTATTTTTCCCCCTTTAATTTCTTAGGATGTAATTTGGTTAAAATTGAATTTGATATCTGAAAACGGTTTTATTCATTTTATTATCAGAGGCTAGCTGCTCTAGGGATTCCAGTGGAGCGTCTCGATAGAAGTTATGAGGGGATAGTTCATTTTGTTATCACTAATGGGTTATCCTTGCCAGAGGCAGTTTCTGCTATCTTACCTACCGATGAAGAAGTGGCTGAGTGTATAAAATATGCCAAGTTAAAGTCTAAGAAATGGATGTCCATAACTATGAGAAATCGGTTTCGTGAGAGTATGGTTTGGTTACAGTGGCTGATGTTTCTAGGTGAGCCAGAAAATGCGTTGAACAACCTAGCAAAATCAAGTATCGATCAACGTGGTATTTGTGGTGCGGTTTGGGGACCGAATGACATTGCTTATACATGCCAGACGTGTGGACATGATCCGACTTGTGCTATTTGTGTTCCTTGTTTCCAGAATGGGGATCACAAGGATCATGATTATTCCATTATGTACACGGGTGTTGGTTGCTGTGATTGTGGGGATGAAACAGCATGGAAACGTGAGGGGTTTTGCTCTAAGCATAAAGGCGCTGAACAGATTCAACCACTTCCCGACAGCTTAGCAAATTCTATTTGGCCGGTGCTTGATGCACTCTATATTTGTTGGAAAAGTAAGTTATTCTCGGCTGAAGGTATCTTTCAGGAAAGTATAAGAAAAAGTGATCGTGGTGTTGAGCAAAGGAAGGCTGCAAATGAGCTAACAAATGTGGTTGTTGAGATGCTTTTAGAATTTTGCAAGTGTAGTGAGAGTTTGCTTAGTTTTTTGTCAAGGAGGGTGATTTCTTTAGACGGTTTATTGGGTATTCTAGTCAGAGCTGAGAGGTTCTTAGGTGATGGTGTTGCGAAGAAACTCCATGATCTGCTTCTGAAATTTCTGGCAGAGCCTATCTTCAAAAATGAATTTTCTAAAGTATTTTTAAGCTATTACCCTACTGTTATAAATGAAGCCATAAAAGAGGGAAGTGATAGCATTCTCAATGATAAGTACCCACTAATCTCAACTTTCTCTGTCCAAATCTTCACAGTTCCAACCCTAACTCTGCGTCTTGTGAAGGAGATGAACCTATTGGGCATGCTACTGAAATGTTTGGGAGACATTTTTCATTCTTGTGCTCGCGAAGATGGTCAATTTCAGGTAATTGCACCTATTCTTGTCTCCATATGTGAACTGGGCCACAATTGTTTGACACAGCACCATTACAGCCTTCATAACTTGTTCTAATTTGTTAATTACTTGTTCGTGCACTGAGATGAGCTTCATGATTGGCTTCTTAGATAGACATGTAATTCCATGGGTGCTGAGTGCCAACTGTGAAAAGTAAGGGTATACGGTCTTATGGGCATATTGCCGATTTGACGTTGTGCGTCTCATGTTTTTAATTGGTATGCCTTCTATTCTTGAAGAAAAATGCTACAAAGTTTGAGTGTCCGTTTTGGGGAAGGAAAGAAACTAGCTTAGAGAGAAGCCAGAGATAATATCTATGTTTGTGATGTATGAACCATTATTGAAACTTTATGATAATCTTTAGGTCTTGGTTGTAACTGAAGATGTCTACATGGCCTTGGTGTTGGGCTTAGGTTATGGTCTAGGTCAAAAGAAATGTTGTGTTGGTTTGACAGTAAAATAGGGTACGTAGTCTAATTGTTACTGCTAAATGGTCCTATATGAGTGAAATAGGTGTATTGCTCAACAGTAAAATGGTATTATTATTCCAAGAAATTCTGCAAAAAAATTGCTAGTTTTTAACCGTGGTTGATGCTACAAGTTCATTTACAAGTAAAATTGTATGTAGGTCCATTCTAGAGTTTCATTCTCTTTTCACCTGAAAATGATGATAAACTTAAGCCACACGTGCTATATAAATGTATAGTGAATTAGCAGAATTTTGGAACTCCATGCAAATGCAATTGGCATGAAGAAAAAAATAGAGCTCAGTAGTAACGGGTGTGCTTGCATTCTATATATTTTGGTTATGAAAACAGAAACTCCTGATAATGGTTACTGAAGAACATATATTTTAATGTTAATGCATTAAAATTTTATGGTCTAACTTGTGTTCTATTCTTTTGCAGGCTGCTAAGTGGGGAAATTTGTATGACACCACCAAGCGTGTGATTGAAGATATTCGGTTTGTTATGAGCCATGATGTAATCTCCAAATATGCTACTCACGAGCAGCAGGACATCTCAAGAACTTGGCTAAAGCTTTTGGGTTTTGTGCAAGGGATGAACTCTATAAAGAGGGAAACTGGCCTCCATATTGAAGAAGAAAATGAGTCTATGCATTTGCTTTTTGTCTTAGGTCATTCTGTTGCTAATATTCACTCCCTTCTGGTAGATGGGGCATTTTCTGTTGCCAAAAGTGAAGGGGAAAATGTCCTTTCTTGTTTTTACAATCAAGATATGCACGATGGAGATAATACGAGGCATGCAAAAGTAGGAAGGTTATCCCAAGAGAGTTCTGTTTGTAGTGTAACAGAGAGGAGTGTGTCAAAGGTTAGTGAAGTTGGATCTAATTCCATATACCATCTTTTAATTCCTTCCTCTGTCATCTGGTTAATACAGGAGTGCTTAAGGGCAATGGAGACATGGTTGGAAGTTGATGATGGTACCTTTGCAGCTCTTCATAGTATATCTTCTACAAATAGTAGTGGCATTTATGGTGGCAATCTATCTGCAATAAAGAAAACATTATACAAAATCAGGAAAGGCAAACATGTTGGTAGACTAACTGGTTCAAGTGAAAATCATTGCTCACAGTATTCTTCACCTGTATATCGTGGACACTGTAAAACCGATGACATGGAGATTGCAAAAAATATAGGTTCAGATGGTGGATGCTGTCATATGACTTTGGATGTCAGTGCCATGGAGACAGACAGTGGCATGGGACTAGCTGCTCTACGTGTTTTGAGTTTATGCGAGTGGCCTGATATTATTTATGATGTTAGTTCACAGGAGATATCTGTTCACATCCCATTACATCGATTACTTTCCTTACTTCTGCAGAAGGCATTAAGGATGTGTTATGGTGAACTTCTAATGACGAATATAAGTAATTGTAGTTCGTTTTCAGCAGTTTATGCAGATTTCTTTGATCACATCCTTGTGGGCTGCCACCCTTTTGGGTTCTCTGCTTCTGTAATGGAGCATCCCTTAAGGATTAGGGTATTTTGTGCTCAAGTTATTGCTGGGATGTGGCGGAAGAATGGGGATACGGCTCTAGTATCTTGTGAGTGGTACCGCTCAGTTCGCTGGTAGGTAAATTGTACTTTATATGTTGGATATAACTAGCTGGACAGGGTTCCCCGAGTTTCAAAGTTTTAATTGTCAAGTTCTTCCTGTTCTTCTTTGCTTGCAGGTCTGAACAAGGTTTGGAGCTTGATTTATTTTTGCTGCAGTGCTGTGCTGCACTAGCTCCTCCTGATCTCTATGTTAAGAGAATTCTTGAGCGCTTTGGGCTATTAGACTACCTTTCTCTTAGTCTTGAAAGATCAAACGAGTATGCATTTTTTCTCTTAATTCCTTGTTTACATCACTGAAGTGCTTTAATGCCATTCAGTTCCTCTAAGAAATGCAAAGTAACTAGATATTTGTGTTGTTGAATGTGGATTACATGGCCCATTCTGGCTGTGCTTCTTGTTTTTTGTGCCTACATTTTGCTTCCTCAAAATTTTCCATAAAGTAGTAAATACAAAAGAAGCAGGATTGTGTTTCTAATACAAAACTGGAATGGAAGCATGGTGAAGCCCTATGAATGTAGATCGCTCATTTCACCATTCTTAAAAGTCAATTTTTAATTATTATTTCCTTCTATCCCCAAATGTTACTTTATTCTTTGGACAGCAGAAATCAAGTTGCAAAGAAGCACCCCCCCCCCCCCCCCCACTTTTATGCACACTTTACACCTTTAAGGACATCTATAAAACTCTGAATTCATGTTCGATATAATCTGACATCGTTACTCTGCTAAATGATGCTGTCTTTCAGGTATGAGCCAGTTCTTGTTCAGGAAATGCTAACTCTGATTATGCAAATTTTACAAGAAAGACGATTCTGCGGTCACAATACAGCTGACAATCTGAAAAGAGAGTTGATTTACAAGTTAGCCATTGGAGATGCTACTCGCAGTCAACTTGTGAAATCTTTACCGCGTGATCTTTCTAAGTTTGACCAGTTTCAAGAAATTTTAGATAGGGTTGCTGTTTACTCTAACCCATCAGGGTTTAATCAGGTTAGATCTTGTGGTCTGAAATATTGTTTTGATGTCTATGGTTGAAAAAAATAGTTTTGATGTCTATGGTTGAAAAAAATAGTTTTGATGTCTATGGTTAAAAAAAATAGTTATGTCTTAATATTGATGTATGTCAGGGAATGTATTCATTGCGTTGGGCCTTTTGGAAGGAGCTGGATTTGTACCACCCTCGTTGGAACTTGAGGGATTTACAAGTTGCAGAAGAAAGATACTTGCGTTTCTGTGGTGTTTCTGCTATGACTACTCAGCTTCCTCGGTGGACAAAAATATATCCTCCTCTTGAGGGCGTCGCTAGAATTGCTACATGCAGAGTTACTCTTCAGATTATTCGTGCAGTGTTATTTTATTCTGTTTTCGCTGAATCACGTGCTCCTGATGGTATCTTGATGACATCATTGCACTTACTTTCATTAGCATTAGATGTTAACTTGCAGCTCAATGGATCTAATGGTGTAGAATGTCATATTGGAGATTTTAATTCTATGCTAGCTTTTGCTAGTGAAGGAATTAGTGAATCGTTAAACTATGCCGCTGGAAAACAAAGTTTGTTGTCACTTCTTGTTGCATTATTGAGAATGCATCGGCAAGAGAATCAAAAAAGCTATTTAGAATCCAGCAACTGCAGTTTTTCTCCTCTGATTGAAAGTTTATTGAGGAAGTTTGCTGAAGTTGATTCCATGTGCATGACCAAACTGCAAGAACTTGCACCTGAAGTGGTCAGCCATCTATCAAAATCTCCTAATAGTGATAGGACTACATCAAGTTCAGCCTCTAATAGTGAATTGCGCAAGTCGAAGGCTCGTGAAAAACAAGCTGCCATGTTGGTAAGATTTTGTCTTAGAATTATATTTGAATTTATGCAAAGTACAAAAGTTGAAAGTGCACTTTGAAGGAGAATGCTGATAGATTGTACGGAGTTGGACAAAATTTAAGTGCATTGAACTGACAATGTGCATTGTTAGAAAAAATTAGTAAGGTTTAGGTAAAACGTCTAAACATTCTGCTTTTTTAGCAATTTTCTCTTTTGCTAACATTATTTACAAAGACTTGCACTTGGACTGTGTAAGTTTTCATTTGTGAGTTCATCTGAAATGAGGATTATTTAAATCAGAGGCCAATATCTCTCTTCTGGCTCTGGGATTCTCTTGTAAGTTGTCTTGTGACCCCTCATTACGGGGGTTTGCCTCTCATAGGTTTATGAAAGGTGTACTGGTATGTTGAAAAAAATATACTTGTATTGAATGCCAAACTCAGTTTCATGAATTTAAGTGCCAAGTGTGGTGCCTGGCTATTGATTAACAAGCTGAATGGCACCTTTTAACTGTTCCAAGTCTGCAATGCTGTATTTTGGTCATCATGGAACCTATCAAAATTGAATAAGTTGAATTAAATTGGAACATGATCTTAGTGTAATAGTTCGTTAGTGGGTTTGAATCATTTCTGTATTCTGTAATTTTTGTAGGCTAAAATGAAAGCAGCGCAATCCAAATTTCTGTCAAGCATCACTTCTGTTGCTGCTGCTGATTCGAAATCTGACTCGGAAATGTCTAATTCCGATGCTGAACATGAAACAGAAGGTTCTGTGCAACAGAGTTGCTCTCTTTGTCATGATACTGCCTCCAAAAGTCCTGTTTCTTTCTTAATTCTTCTCCAAGTAAGTGTTTGCTCTTCATTTTACCCATTACTTGAGACAAATGAAATCCCCCCCCCCCCCACCCCCCCACCCCCTCTTACATGAATTAACATTTTATCATTTCTTGAAAAAAGAAATCTAGGCTTTTGAGTTTTGTTGATAGAGGTCCCCCATCATGGGATCAATGGTCAGACAAGGAGCCCAGAAATAGGGTGACCAATCAATCTGAAAAAAATGCCTCTTCCAGCAGTTCTGGATTGGCTTCTCAGTTGTTGCAGTTGACTGAAAATCCAGTTGTTGAGCTCAACAATGATGAGCAAGGGCAACATGGTGAAGTAAATGTCATTCTTGAGTTTGTCAAGTCTCGGTTTCCTTCAGTGAGGAACAATGAAGCACCTTCCACATCTAGTGATGTGAGGGACAGCACTTCATATAATTTGGAGACACTGGAAGAAGATATGTACTTATGCATTCTTAAGGAAATGTGTGATACTTCATTAAGCTCAAGCTTTAAAAAGGATGAAATATCCCCTGGTGCTGAATTTTCTCCAGAAAATGGAATGGGTGCTGAATCGGACTTACTTGGGAAATATATTTCTTCCCTTTCAAGTGAAACTAGTGAAAACACTTTGGCTTCTGAAAAAACTAATAGTAACAGAGTTTTGACAGAATCTACTTCACAGCCTATTTTGTATGATGGATTTGGCCCATTAGATTGTGATGGAATTTATCTGTCTTCCTGTGGGCATGCTGTACATCAGGGTTGTCTTGATCGCTATTTATCATCACTGAAAGAGAGGCAAGTCTTCTTAAAAATGATCAGTTTTTAGTTCTTATTAGATAGATTTGCTTTTTTCTTTAACATGATCCTGAACTTCTGTAAGAAATTAAATTTAAAAAGCTCATGCTACCATATACGATTTATCACTCACGCAGCAAATAGGTGGTTTGAATTTATATTTAGTTCCGTTTCTTTTGCACTCCATATTGTCCTTTGTGAGGGATTGTGCGGTTGATATCTCAAAATGTCTTCACAAACTTATCGGTCACAATTAATTGCTATTCATAGTTAGCATAATTACAAGTATTATGGGCTTTGGAACATGAATCATGAAATTGGAATTTTCCACACCCAAAATAGTCATGTTAAAACTTGATGCAAAAGAGTGACAACGAGAAAGTTTACCTGTTTCCTTTTTTTGAATTTGTAAATTTAGATGCATTTGGGATAAATTATATGAAAGAATATATGTCTAAAATTAAAGGAAATAGAAGTATTATATGATCTTTGTCAAAGTTAATAAGTTTTGTGCAAGTTAAAGTTATATTTCAAGCAACAAATAAGGTATTTGTGAACCTTTGAATCCTCAAAAACATCTTCTACCTACCTTTGTGGCCCCTCGGCTAAGCAGATTCCCTTTCTATAATTGTGAGTTCTGTTAGTTTTACCCCTAAAACACCTTCAGGAATTTTGTTTAGGATTTGAATGGTTTTTGAATTTTGCTTGTAGTTCCATTTAACAAGGAACTCAAAGTTGCTGAAATGCCTTAACCCGGCAACTTTGAATGGGCACTATGTGTTTGTCCATACATGTGTGTGCATAAATGTGCTCTTGCATGAAGTTGCTTAAGATGTATTCAGTTCTGTATCACAGGTATATTCGGAGAAGTTTCTTTGAGGGGGCACATCCTGTGGATCCTGATCAGGTACAAGCTCCCAAAAAAACGTCTTTTCAAAAACCCCATCTTAGGTTTGATGTCAATTTAATACTTGTTTGCTTTATCAGGGAGAATTTTTGTGTCCTGTGTGTCGTCGACTAGCAAATTCTATCTTGCCTGCAGTGAATGGGACTTTCCAGAAGGTTGGAAGGCTGCCTACGACTTCAACTGTTGGCCAAGTGCATGCTTTAGGTTCTCCACCAACCAAAGCTATATGTTCCCTTCTGCTTCAGCAAGGGTTATCTCTTCTAAAAACTGCTGGCAAAGTGGTCGGGAGGTCTGATTTCTTGGAAGCTTTTTCTCTTCACAGAAAAGAAAGAACAATTCACAATCTGGAACCTATATCTCATGCGTTGTCGAAAATGTATTTTTCAAAAAAGCAGGATAGGTTCTTAGGATCTCCAAGGTTAAGCCACCCAATAATTTTATGGGATACACTTAAGTATTCTCTTATGTCAACCGAAATTGCAGCTCGCAGTGGAAAGAATTCTATTGCTGCAAATTATACTCTTGCTTCGTTGTATAAGGAATTTAATTCTTCTAGTGAATTTATATTTTCCTTATTGCTAAGAGTTGTCCAGAACCTGAGCAGTACAAACTCTTTTCATGCTCTTCAAAGATTCAGAGGTCTTCAACTGTTTGCAGAATCTATTTGTTCTGGTGTTTCCTTTGACTACCACAACACCAAACATAAACAGGAAGGTATGTTTTCAGTATTTATACCTTTGAGATTCACTTGAAATTTGGCACTTAGATTTATTTAGAATATCTGATAGTAAATTCTAGAGGTTGTAGACATTTAAAAATATATATCATGGTTATTATGGATTTGTTCTGGTCTTTAGATGATTTTGAATCACAAATACATCTAAATGTGGATGGGTGAGTGGGTTGGTGTTATCTCTTTAACACTAAGTGTATGTAATCATCAAACTGCTGATAAACTGTCAGTTTTGGATTCCTATTTTAAATGTTGGACTCCTGATTGTGTGTTGACAGACAATCTCCTTCGCATCTTGGAACATGATGATAAGGAAGCATTATTTCCCGATATTCAATTTTGGAATCGGTCGTCTGATCCTATTCTTGCTCGCGACCCCTTCTCATCATTGATGTGGGTTCTCTTCTGTCTTCCATGCCCATTTATCTCATCTGAGGAGTTCTTGTTATCTCTTGTGCATCTCTTCTATGTTGTCTCTGTGGTTCAGGTTAGCCGCTACCTCTTTTCATATAGGTTCTTTGGGTGGTCTCTATTTACACTTTTTTTAAGAGAAAATGACAATCTGTTGGACTTTCTGGTGTCTGATATTGATAGAAAACCAGATTGAGCAAAAGAATAATTGGAATTTTCTTTAGTTTCTTATTGTTTGGAAGTCTACATATCCCCTTTTAATACACTTAGATATTAACTCCTAATAAAAAGCTTACTGGAAGATAATACTGAAAGATAAGATTTATCTAGTGATAAAGATAACGAGGACTCTTAATCTTGAAAGACTACTAAAACATTAAACATTAAAAAGATAGAACTAATATTATTCAACAGATATAAACAAGAATTTGTGGTAAAGAACAACATTTCTGATCAAATGAAACAATATGAACTAACAATGGAGCTTCAAAACATTTATGAAGATATTTCTTTTGCTTTATAAAAGCAATAAAATAAAAGATGTTTTATTTTAAGAATTTCTTTTGAAGGATCATATTTCTGTACAGAATTTTCCTCAAAGCAGTGATTTTATATGAAAGCAACTATCAGTCACTCTAATTGGCACCGCAACTGAACTTCTGAATGTGATATACTGATTTCAGGCTGTATTCTTATGTTGTGGGCAAGATGAGTATAACATCAATGAGTTAGGTTCCCATCATTCCCTAATTACTGATGTCTGCGGCATTCTTGGTGGATTTGATTGTGCACGTTGGTATTTCGTATCAAATGATATTTCCCTTTCTTGTCATATTAAAGAAATGATTCGAAGATTGAGTTTCCCTTATTTGCGGAGGTGTGCATTGTTGTGGAAATTGCTTAAGTCTTCTGCCGCAGCACCATTCTGCGATAGGGATAATGTCTGGGAGTCATCTCATGTCTCGACTGATATGATGGATAAAACTGAAATTACTTCAGTGGAGCTGAATGAAGTACAAGAACTGGAGAAGATGTTTAGGATTCCTCCTATAGATGTTATTCTTGAGGATGAAATATCACGATCATTTGCAATTAAATGGTCTCAACATTTCCAAAAGGCATATGAAGCCTGTAGTTTTCAAAATGTTTTCTACTGCAATCCTGCAGTTCCCTTTAAGTTGATGACCCTTCCTCATGTATATCAAGGCCTATTGCAACGGTTTGTTAAAAATTAGTCCTTAGACATGCTGTAGTATTAGACATCTTTCAAGAATATCTATATTCACGAGAAAGCATTTTTTTCAACAGATATGTAAAGCAATGTTGCCCAGACTGCAAAGCTGTGCTTGGTGAGCCTGCATTATGCCTGTTGTGTGGTAGATTATGCTCTCCAAGTTGGAAAACATGCTGCAGGTGAATTTTCAACTCTTGTTTTGCTGATTTTGTGCTTACATGTGCATTTATCTATGATTCTTCGCTATATAAAATCTGAAGCACTGAACTTTACTTCAATATTTTCCCTGCTAGTGAGAGTGGATGTATGGCTCATGCAATGACCTGCGGTGCTGGTACTGGTGTATTTCTTTTGATAAGGGTATTGATCGCCTAGTTTTCTGTCTTGACCTTTTATCCCTCTTTCATGAAAATTGCTAAATGCTTTTATTATTGTGATAGAGAACAACAATCTTGCTGCAAAGATGTGCCAAGCAAGCTCCTTGGCCATCACCATATTTGGATGCATTTGGTGAAGAGGTAAAACATTTTCCTTTAGTTAGAAAATTTTGTAATAATTATGTTGTTGGGAAACTCAACCGCAAAGCAAATAAAATAGTTATTGCTAAGAGCGTTATAGGATAGAATATTGCACCCTCCTGTCTCCTGCCTCTTGTACTCCTTTATACTCCTTTGAAGGATGATTATGATTGTTACCGGTACCAACTACATAAGATCTTTAGTTTAGTAGGTCTGGAAAGTCCATGAGCCTTTTTGGACCTTGCTATTTGTTACAAATTAAGACGACAGAAAAGTAGTTTACCTTTGCTGTGCCTTTGTCGGTACTTATTTCAGACCTAGTGTTGCTAAAGGTAAATTAGGTTGATGGGAGAATAACTCATGATGGTATGAAGGTTCAATGCAGCAGCTATTGCAGTCATATATCCCACAATGCACAGAGGAAATCAGGCAGCTTTATTCTTTATTTCTGGAGTGCACCCTCAACTGATTTGACAAGAAAAATAGATATTACTACTGAGACTGAAGGATTGTGTTTTCTTGAAACCCAGGGGGGTGCATAATCTCACACTACCCACGTCGTTATTCATCAATAAGAAATCATTTAATTCCCTTTGGATTTGAATTCAATGCTATGCAACTTGTACATTTTGGATGATTGATTGTTTAAGGTTAACCTACTTGTTACTCTGTTCGATTTTTAATAAACTTAAAAATTCTAGAGATGTTTTATTTTCGTTGCAGTAAAAAGATGTATAAAAGCTTTAATTTCTGTTTAGAAATTATATATTTCCTTGAAACTTCTATGCGATATCAGAATTCATAATTTGAATTCCATATGGCATTTAACAGTAGTGAACCTTTAAAATATAAATGTGTACATATTTGCTTTTCATTGTGTTTGTATCTTTTTTCATATCATATGAAAGGGTTTTCTTATGATCTATTTGTGTTATTCTGCTTCATTTTCTCATTTCAGGATATCGAAATGCATAGAGGAAAACCACTGTATTTGAATGAGGAACGTTATGCCGCTCTAAGTTACATGGTGATTTGGACTCTTATTTTTGCTTGGTTCTCAATGACAATACCTGTTTTTTTTCTTTCTCTCTCCTGGTTTTCAACGTAGTTCTCTGTTTGATAGGTCGCTTCTCATGGCCTTGATCAGAGTTCAAAGGTTCTTGGACAAACTACCATCGGTACCTTCTTCATGGTTTAGTTCGGATTGATGATCAAGCTGGTGATTGACCTTTTATTCTTCTTTTTTTTTCTATTTGCTTGCATTCATGTATATTCTTGTTCACATTGGAAAATTTATTGGATTCAGGTGGCGATGCATTTGAATCAGACATCAAGTGCATAGGAAATTGCCAAACCGAAGGTTTTCAGTTTCGATAAATTATTGTGCAAACTAAGTTAGGATCTTGGATTTTGATGTTGGCATATGGCCATGATGGTAATCAGGTCTGTTTGTGGAGCTTTATCTGGGTTATTACCCTTTCTTTCTTTCTTTTAGTTTTTGAGTGACGGAATCATTTCTATCTCTTAATGCAGCTAAGGTTCTCTCGACCCATATTTCAGTATGGCAGATTTTGCCATTCTCTTCTCCTGTTTTGCCATTCCTGGATGTATAGTTGAACTGAAGAACAAATTCTCGCACGCACGCAAGTGTTTGAATACAATACCTTGACCCAGGACCAAGAGTCTTCAGTTGAACATCTTGTGTCATAGCGCCACATAAATCACTTTCTTACTGGGAGATATATGGTTTCTAGAGAGACGAATTATAGGATCTTAAATGAACTTCCATTTTCATCAATGGAGAGTCGAGTTATTGTCAATGTAAAGCTGTTAAATATCTGTGTATTTGTTTTGTGAGCCGGTGCAGCGTTCGGGATTGCAAAGACCCGAACTAACTGATTTCCTTGGTTTTCTGTACGGTTAAGGAAAATGGTCCCGAACATGTTTTTTTTTTTTTTTTGACAAAGAATGGTCCCCCGAACATGTTCGACGTTAAAATCTCGGTCTTTGCAAGAATCATACAATCATATATATGAAAGATGTCAATAACAGGTTGAAGGGTTGGAATTTCGCATCTACAATCATTTTCCCAAGTCTACTAGGATTGGGTGTTTGCCTGTATGAAATCTGCAGCTGAGGAAATTGATAGACAACTTAAAGGGAAACAAAGGGGAATTTGTAAGATGAAACATCTTAAGTGCATAAACACAACTTACTTTATAATCAATGTGGAAAATCACAGGAAAAAAAAAATAGAATTTCTCTGTACTTTTGTGTGTTTTGAGCAAAAGATTGAACAGACTTTGAAGTGGGAAATTGGACACCATGAGTTCAATCCTAAGTGACCTCCATCTTCTTTGCAAGCAAGCAATCTTCTATAGGAGAGCTACCATTCACTGATAGATCTGAAGATTTCGTATTTTCATCACGCCTCTCCTTATCAAATGCGAACTCAAGTTGTCTCTCCACAGACTTGAAAACAGCACTTCTCTTGGATCTTAACCGATATGGAGGGGATGAGTTAAACGCGGCACAATTTGGACCAATGCTGCCATTACCTTGTTGAATAGCTGGACTTTCGCACGAACTCCCATCACGAAATTGAGCCTGTTCCTGACTAGTTTCAGTTCTTTCCTGTTCACTGGATGATTGAATCCTATTCTTGGTCGCTTCCTCATTCGGTTTTTCGATTTTATTTGGACCTGTTTTTCTCTTTCGAAATATAGAAGGTGTATTCGGGAAGGTCTTAGCAGCAATTCTAAGGATAGCCTCAGGACTCCGTGCACCAAAACCACTGCCCTTCACACAAGGCGGAGTGAAGAAACTTACGGGTGACGTGATAGGAGTAGAGGTCCACTCATGGTGCATGTCTTTCTTCCTTAAATGATCCGAATCCAATGAAGTACCAGCTTGTAACATAGGTGGCTCATAACATAAAGGACCATATGTTGGAGTATCACCAACATCTTTGTCTTCGACAACAGCGGCAGAGCTGGTTCTTTGACTCTCAAACTTCGCCACTGACACTGAGTTACAGCAGCAAGGATTTGCATCAAATGACTGGGGCATGCATTCTGCACTTTCAGTATCAACTGATTCACTTGGAATAACACTTGATGAAGCCGCCATATCTTGAACTGGAGTAGAGGATTCCAACTGATCTTTTCCATCTTCCTCCGGCTTACATATATCTGTAGTTCCTGAAGATGTTTGAGCAGTTGAATCCGATTCCTTTTTTGAATAAACAAGCAAATTTCTTGTTGCAGCAGGTGTATCGATATCCTTAGAAATCTTCACAACTGGAGGAAGTTTCCCTGTAGCCAAATAGAAATCCAACTTCTTCTTCATGGAACTATTCCAGTGATTCTTTATTGCATTATCAGTTCTGCATGAACAAAATTCAATAACTTGTCAAAAGATATTTCAAGAGTAATTTACAACAATTCTTTTGTCAAGTAAGCTGGACTAAGCTTTCGAATCTGAACCATGTAACAGACGTTATAAACCGGAAAGATACAATACCTTCCAGGTAAAACTTTAGCTATTTCAGCCCACTTGTTCCCATATATCCGATGGGCATTCATAAGGGCCATTTCCTCCTCTATCGTCCAAGCATCCTTCTTTATATCAGGATTCAAATGATTGTGCCATCTGGAAAACATCAATTAGCATGTTATAAAAATCAGCAACATCAATAGCCTCATTGTACAAAACTCAGTCAAACAACTGCAGTTTGTAACTTGCTCGATATACTAATAAACCAAAAAGGCAGGCATCATTTAAATGGGCGGAAAATAATATCAGAACCTTTGGCACTTTCGAGAACTCTTAAACGCAAATGAAAAGAAGTAAAAAGTGAAATTACCTCTCGCGGCATTGTTTCCCTATTCGTCCGGGCAAAGATTTGGCAATAACAGACCATTTCGTGGGCCCATATTTTGATACAAGCTCAACAATTTTATCATCTTCCTGGAAGGGAAAGGCCAGGGAAAGTTGTGTTAGTTTTGTGAACTGCAGCCATAGTAGCATAAAAGAAAGACCCTAAAATGCCTACCTCTTGAGTCCAAGGTCCTTTAACAAGATCTGGATTTAGGACCTTCTGCCATCTATGTAGACACTGAACTTCTGATCTATCAGGAAAAAATTCGGCTGCACAAGCATATTCAAATGTTAGACTGCTATTACAACTACGGCAAATCGAAAAGGGTTCGGGACCCTAAGTTTGATTTTGGTATGAGAAAACATAAGCTATACTAGCTTCTAGCAAAGAACCAAATATCAGGTTTGTCTCATTGGAAAAAAGAGATAGAGAGAGCAGATTCTGAGGAAAACCTATTTTTTTCCAACTCTTCCCTTTAAAAGCTACAACAGCATTTCTCAATGTCTCATCCTGCAATCGATGAAAACAGAAAACGATGTTAAAGAAAGGCACCAATTGCATTGATTATGTTTTCTCAATGTCTCATAAGCAGATTCTGCCATAAACTGTTTTACCTCCTCCGGTGTCCAACCACCTTTTGCTCGTCTAATAGGGCCAGTGGTCCTCCTGAAAATTCAGTATAAACAATTAATCCCAGGTTTCAAAATAACAAAATTCAATACAGATCGGATAAACGGCAAGTCCGGTCACTAAAAGGAACTTCTAAACCTAACCTGCAATCATAAACTAGACCAGAAACAAAAGCGTGTATAAGTAGAAGCAAATCAGCAGAACCCAAAGGTTGCATTTAACATAACAATCCATCCAACCCAAATTGTGGTGCAAAGAAGTGTAGTGAGTTGAGCTACAAGCAAAACTGAAAAAATAGCCAAAGAAGTTATGAAGGGACAGTACCGATGATTTGGTGATGTTGGTGCTGGACTGGATATAGCTGGGGACTTTACATTTGCACTGCCACCGCCTTCCGATACAGAAGAACTCGATGCCGTGGTTAATTGTTTGTTCTCAAGACAACATCCTTCTATCTTCAACTCAGCCATCTCTTTCTACAATCATCTCAAAACCCAGAAATCATAATCAACAACAACAAAAAAAACTAACAACAGAGAGCTGAAACCTATATAAAATAACCAATCCAACCACTCAAAACCCCATCTTTTAACCAAAATCTCCAATCTCACCACCGCCAATCACAGAAAAAGACAAAACCCAGATCTTGAAATTCATTAATCAGATCAAAAAACACCAAAATCCCACATCATTTTTAACATAATTCTAGGGTTTAAAACCCAAAGACAAAAGGTATAAAAATCCCAAAGGAACTTTTCACGAATCCAAGGTACGTGGGGTTCAAGGAACATGATCAAAACAGTGAATGAATAAATAAATAAATAAGAAAAACAGCAACCCTCCCCCAAAATAATCAAAAGAATTCTGAATTCAACAAGCTTTAACACACCTGAGTGGCGGGAAACAATCTCCAGCTCCTTCAAGAAAATTCTTTTCTTTCGAGCCAAACAAGAAAGAACTCCAACGTTTCTTTGTTTCGAAAAATCCTCGCCCGTTGAAACAAAGGGATAGAGAAAAAAAAACATAAAAGGGAGAATAATAAATATATAAAAAGTTTTTTATAATTATAACGTTAACATATATCTACCGACGTCTCCGTCCACAGCCGTTTTTGAGGATGGACATGTTTTCATGGTTTAAATACGACTGAGGTCCCTGTAATACTTCAAAATTTAAACTTTAATCTCAAATTTTTTGCAAATTTGTTTTTTTGTACTATTTTCATTTGAAAATTTTGGTCCATATCCTATTTTTTTAGTTATATCATTAATTTTCAAATCGGCAGTTATGAAAAAAAGAAGGTAAAATGGCTTTTTAGTTTCTACGGTTATAATTTTTATCAACTTGACCTTTAAAAAGTTGTAAATTTATATGGCTGAAAAACCGTGTTGTTTATCAACTTTATTTTTTTATAACTGTCATATGAACTATTAATGTTAAAATTAAATAGATGTTAATAAAGAGGCTAAAAGTTTCAAATAGAAAATAGTAAAATTAATTTTATAAAAACGAAGTATAAAGATTGAATTTTGAACTAATAGAGAAACCTTACTTATTTAAACCTATATTAATTCTAGTCAGTTTTTTTTTTCCCTTCAAAAACCCTACGTGTTAACGGTCCAAATTACTTGGTTAGGGCAAATTGGCAAAGGTTTGAAAGCAGTAACGGGACTCTTAAGATTTGGCAAAGCGGGGCCCACGTAGCACTTAAACATGGAACAAGCGGTTGTCTTATAAACCGTTGGATCGGTGGAAATGGTGTTGGAGGTTTGAAAGGAGAGTATGCCGGAGGTTCTGCTATGCAGCACCTTATGGTGCTGTTAAATTAAGACCCACTTCAACATAAATTTTTATTCAAGATAAAATTTAATTTTTATTAAAATTTATTAATTGGCTTAATGGTTAAAATTTACATATTATCCGATCTAGTATGAGTTCGAATTTCGGCATAAAAATATAATATCTCTATTTAATCAAAAAAATTTAACCTAAATTTTTACTCAACTTGTAAAAATTTAACAAAAATTTTAGTTCTACCTAAATTATTACCTAATTGGTATATGACAAAAAATTCTTACTCAATTAATAACATTTCAGCTCTACCTAAATTATTATTTAATCATACTTAAATTTTTACCAAAATAATAAAAATTTATATTTGCCGCTTTTTAATTTTTCCCAGAGTATAAGGAATAGTTCGTAACAAAAAATTACTTCAAAAAGGATAATATCAATATGAAAAGGATGGGAATTCATAGTTATGGGGGAGTAAAAAAAATTAATTTAGAGTGTCAAAATTAAAATTTTTATAAAAAAATTTCTTTGTGTATATGGTATCAAATAATGAGTGTCATTTTTATTTTAAGGGTGTGAATTCATTTTAAGGAATGCGAATATTCATTTAGAATTACATTTATTTTATTATTAACATTATTTTATATTAAATTTATGAAAAAAAAATTAAAAAAATTTGGGTGTCATGTGACACCCTTTTCACCATGGTGACTTCACCATGTTTGTAGCTACGTGTTGATGAAAGGAAAGGTAATATATTAATTCTTTTTATTTAATCACTAGTATTCCACTCATATCTTGTTTAAAATATTTAACATTTTTTTTGAACATAAAGATACTTCTTTATTGATAACTTCAGATATGAATGTTAAATATGAAAGGAAAGGTTTTTGTTTTAAATTACTTACTTGGTTTGTGATCGATTCAGGTAATGCGTTATGCTTCTTTGGTAACTTAACAGCCTGGAGAGACAAAACTTTTGGTTTTGCAGGTCCCATGGAAAGGCTAAAAACAAAAAGCCTTGCTCGAAAGATATAAATGTAATCGCCCACCGTGGGGCTCGAACCCACGACCACAAGGTTAAGAGCCTTGCGCTCTATCAACTGAGCTAGACGGGCTTTACTTATCATATTCTTGAACATTTTTATTATAGTATTGATAATGAAGAAATAAAATACATTTTGCAGTTAGTTATCACGAGAACAAGGGAAATAAAGAGGGGAAAATGTTATTAACATGCTTGTGTAGTCGAGGGTGGTGGTGTCGGAAAATTTAGATTGCGATGTTAAAATTTTCGGTGTTTGTTTATATTTTATTATAAAATGAGTGAAGTTAAATAGTGAGTGTCAATTTTTTTTTATTTTAATTATTTTTTTAAATCGGTGTCAAATTTTTTAAAATGATGTCAAAATTTTAAATGTCCACTGAAACTCCAACACATTACTTGGCTCGACCAGTGGATATAATGTAAAATATAATGTCTTATTTACCTGATTTATATGTTATTTTGACAAAAAAAAAACTTTTTTTCAGCTTTCCTTCTAGTGAGATGGTATAGTGTCTAAATCTTTAGGTATTTTAACAATGACTTGATATCTTTGACAATTAGGTTTCATTACAAGACATTAGCTGTTTGAATTTAGAAATATTGCAATGCATAAAATTTAGAAATAATGTATATAATAGATTGGATGAGTCTATTACGTGCGGCGAACACTGCTGAACACCACTAATGATGAACACCGCTAAACGACATTAAATTAATTAATAAAGATTTAAAATTTCAAGGACCCGTCATACAATTAATAATTTTTTTAAAAAATTCAATTAAATTATTTTTATATATATTAAAATTTTATTTTTTAATAAGGGTAAACTATATATTTAGTATCTCACCTATTTCTGTATTTCTATTGTACGCTCATTATTTAAATATTATTTTAATTTGACCCTATTCTTTATATAAAAAATAATTTAACCCTTAACCTTTAACCCTCAACCTAAAACCCTTAAACTTTTAAACATATACCCTAAACCATATACCATTAAAAATAATTTCACCATCATCGATTCAATTCAATTCAATGAATTGTTGAATTCTCCTAAAAATTTAATTTAATTATTATTTATATATATCAAAATTAATTAAACTCAAATCTCCTAGAATTAACAATATCATCTTATTTGAGATGAAGAGGTCATCACAATTAATCATAGTTAATTCAATTCATTGAATTAATCAATAAATTAAATCGATGATGGTGAAAGGTGGAAAATAATAATTATAATATTCATGGTGAAGAGGAACATAAGCAAGGGCATGTCCTTAAATATTCCCCTAACATCTACAATATAACCTCTATTATCTACAAAGCAGCTGTACCAAACATGATCGAGGCAATAATCGTATTCTGCTTATGTGCCAGGATGTTCAAGCAAACTCGTTACTCGAGGATGATGCAAGAAGTGAAGCATCCTTTCTTTACCATTCTCGCTTCAATCCCAGAGTGCCTGCATCTCCTGCTGTCTCTCAGTCTCATGTGCTTAGCATAGGACAGTTGATGGAATCGGTAAACTCTTGTACACATGTTCCTTCACCCTTTGAAAATGCCGTCTCTGTATTTATATGTAGGGTTGTGAAAAATTGACCCGACTTGGTAACCTGCCTGAAACCCGATCGAGTCAGAACCTGGTTTAACCCGAGAATTCAAAGACCGAACCCGACCTGCACCCGACCGAAACGAACCCGAACCCGAATTTGACCTGTAACTGTAGAAACCGAACCCGAACTGCACCTGACCGAAGTGAACCCGAACCCGAAATTGACCTGTTACTGTAGTAACCGAACCCGACCTGCACCCGACCGAAACGAATCCGAACCCGAGACTAACCTGCCAGATAACCGATTTAACCCGACCTGTTTGGACCCGACCTGAAATGAACCCGACCTGTTTTGAACCCGACCTGTTTTGAACCCGACCTGTTTTGAACCTGAACTGTTATTGACCTGAACTGTTCTTGACCTGAACTGATATTGACCTGAACTGTTATTGACCTGAACTGTTAATGACCTGAACTGATATTGACCTGAACTGATATTAACCTAAACTAATACTATTATTTGATTTGCTAATAATGATAATTATCTGACATTTAAAGAAGTTATATTTAATGAATATAAAATAATGTCAAGTATTAAAAAATTATAAAATTAATAATAATTTCAAGTATTAATAAATTAACTAACTTAACTTCAATTAAAAGATAAATTAAATTAATAATAATTCTAAGTATTAATAAATTGTATTTCTAATTAACTTGACTATTATTTTAAAATAACTTCAAAGATAAATTATTATACTTAATTAACTTAAGTGGAATGAATAACCATTATTAAATTAAAATTTTATACTTAATAAAATTAAGTTAAATGAGTAAAATTATTAAATTAAATCTATATTCTTAATTAAAATAAGATGACTTAAATTTTTTATTATAGGAATAAATTAATGCTAAATAATTAACTTGCATTCATTTTAATTGAAGTTAAGTTAGTTATTAAATTAACTTAACTTAAGATTAAAAATAAATTTAATTAACTTGCATTCATTTTCGTCCTTTTTTATTTGAAATTGAGCTAATAATTTTGTTTTCATTTTAATTTCGTCATTAATGCAGTTTTAAGCTTTAGTGTATGAATTTAATTTAGGGTTTGGGGTTATAGTTTAGGGTTTTTCTTTATATATTATTAAATTTTATATTTTAGTTTTAGGGTTTAGATTTGAGTAATTATTTTTAGGTTTAGGGTTAGTCTTTGAATTAAGATTTGGGGTTTATGTTTAGGGTTTTAGGTTAATTTTAATTAATTTTTAGGTTTAATATTTCATTTAATTAATTTAGGGTTTTAGGTTAATTTAAATTAGTTTAGGGTTTAATAAACTCTATTTCCTAAACCCTAAAATACTAAAAACCCTAAACCCTAAGCCCTAAACATGAATCCCTAAAAATAAAAACCATATTCCACCAATATTTATATATATAAATATAATGCATGTAAGTTGTGGTTTAGGGTTTTAGGATTATTTTAATTAATTTAGGGTTTTAGGATTATTTTAATTAATTTAGGGTTAAGAATATTACCTATGCTTTAGGGTTTAATGCTTAGGGTTTAGAATAAGACATTAGGGGTTTAAACCCTAACCAAACCCTAATATTTAATCAATGAACCATAGTCCCTAATCCTAAACCCTAAACAATAACCACTACCCTCTAAACCATAAAACCCTAATACTATAGCTAATAGCTCATAGTCTGTAATCCTAGACCGAGGGTTTAGTGGTTAGGGTTAATTACTTATGCTTTAGGGTTTAATGCTTAGGGTTTAGAATAAGACATTAGGGGTTTAAACCCTAACCAAACCCTAATATTTAATCAATGAACCATAGTCCCTAATCCTAAACCCTAAACAA
This sequence comes from Hibiscus tridactylites, assembly GCA_958450335.1. Taxonomy (NCBI): domain Eukaryota; kingdom Viridiplantae; phylum Streptophyta; class Magnoliopsida; order Malvales; family Malvaceae; genus Hibiscus; species Hibiscus tridactylites. The sequence goes on along the minus strand of OY288274.1, from coordinate 43,163,514 downwards.
TAACCACTACCCTCTAAACCATAAAACCCTAATATTTAATCTATAGCTCATAGTCCGTAATCCTAGATCGAGGGTTTAGTGGTTAGGGTTAATTACTTATGCTTTAGGGTTTAATGCTTAGGGTTTAGAATTAGACATTAGGGGTTTAAACCCTAAACCCTAATATTTAATCAATGAACCATAGTCCCTAATCCTAAACCCTAAACCCTATACATTTAATTACAAATAATAATAATAATAATAATAATAATAATAATAAAACTAATAATAATAATAAGCATAGTAAATATATAATAATAATAATAATTGTATTTAAGTATATAATAATAATAATAATAATAATAATAATAATAGTAATAATAATAATAATATTACTAATCATAATAATAATAATAATAATAATAATAATAATAATAATAATAATAATAACTAATAATAATAATAATAATAATAACTAATAATAATAATAAGCATAGTAAATATATAATAATAATAATAATTGTATTTAAGTATATAATAATAATAATAATAATAAACCCTAAACCCTAACCACTAAACCCTAAACCCTAAAACCTAAACGCTAAAACACTAAAACCAAAATCCATAATCCATCAATATATATATATATATATTACATGTACGTATGTACGTATCATTTTATGAACAGTACACCCTAAACCCTAAACCCTAAACCCTAAACTCTAAAACCTAAAAACCATAATCTATCAATATATATATATATATAATACATGTAGGTATGTTTGTATTAATTTAAGATCAATAAACCCTAAACCCTAAACCCTAAAAACCATAATCCATCAATATATATATATAATTAATGTAGACATGTTTGTATTAATTTAAGATCAGTAAACCCTAAACCATAAACCCTAAACCCTAAACACTAAAAACCATAATCCATCAATATATATATATAATACATGTAGCCTGTAGGTATGTTTGTATTAATTTAAGATCAGTAAACCCTAAACTCTAAACCCTAAACCCTAAATCATAATCCATAAATCCTAAAAACCATAATCCATCAATATATATATATATATAGAACTAATGTTTTGATATAATAATTGAAAAATGTTTTGGACTGATTTAAAAAGTATTTAAAACATTTCCAAAGTCCAAACAACTTGAAATAATATTTAAGGAATTTTTCATAAAGGTTTTTCATGTTTTCAAAGGCCAATTTTAACAAAACTGACCAAGTGTTTCGAAACACCTTAGGGCGTTTCGAAACAGGTGCCTCCAGTGGCCAAAACGTTTCGATACTCGTATCGAAACGGGGCCAGCGTTTCGAAACAGGCTAGGCCATTTTGATACGCCCACGTGGCACTGACCACAACGGTCATAAACCCCAACGGCTCTTTCCCAACTAACTTTTAAATGCAGGTCGTTTCGATACGGGCTTATAGCGTTCCGATACGCGTTCCGAAACGGCAAGGGGGTGTTCCGAAACGGGTACCCTGACAGACTGCAACGGCTCTTTCTATATTGAGGGTGTTTCGAAACGGCTTTGAGCGTTTCGAAACGGGGAGCTGCAGAACTGCATTTATGGAGGGAATTAAAGGCTCCAACGACTCTATTTCAACCCCAACGGTCCTAAACGGCTATAAACTCAATTGGGAGTATAAAAGAGACCTCCAAGCATCAAGAGAAGGCTAATGCTTCAATTGTCAATCAACAAATGATCAAGAAATTGTCTTAGTGCTTAAAGTGTCATTTCTTGTATAGACAAACACTAGTGAGCCAAAATTGTCAAATTTGCTCAAATGTTTTAGGATTTGGGTGAGTGCTTCATTGTGCAAACAAACACCTATTAGAGGGTTTAAGTTTGCTTTCTTTGTCTCTTTGTAAAAGAGGGTTTTGATCAAGGCTTTGGGTAGAAACTTGATCGGTTGTAAGGGTTTCCTCCTAATCCTAGAAAAGGGGACGAATCAATTAGTGGATTGATTGTGAAATCCTTAGTGGGAAGCTAAGGTAGTGGATGTAGGTGCTTGTTAGAAGGCCGAACCACTATAAATCATTGTGTCTTTATTCTTTCTAGCTTCCACAACCCTTCCACCCAAAAATCTATCTCTCCACCACTTGGTGAGCAATATTGGTTGATCGAATCGAGCTCCACACAACTCAACAATATATATATATATATATAATTAATGTAGACATGTTTGTATTAATTTAAGATCAGTAAACCCTAAACCCTAAACCCTAAATCCTAAACCCTAAACCTTAAAAATAATAATCCATCAATATATATAATTAATGTAGGCATGTTTGTATTAATTTAAGATCAGTAAACCCTAAACCCCAAACCCCAACCCTAAACCCCAAACCCTAGACCCTAGACCCTAGACCCTAAACCCTAAAAATAAATCCAATAGTCCCAACTATATATATATATCACATATACGTAATCCCCTAACCCTAAACCCTAAACCCTAAACCGTAAAAATAAAAATCATAATCCGTCAATATATATAATACACATAACACAATAAACCATAAACCCGAAGGAACCCGACCTGAAATGAACCCGACCTAAAACGAAACCGACCTGAAATGAACCCGACCTGAAACGAAACCGACCTGAAAAGAACCCGACCTGAAACGAAACCGACCTGAAACGAACCCGACCTGAAACGAAACCGACCTGAAATGAACCCGACCTGAAACGAAACCGACCTGAAATGAACCCGACCTGAAACGAAACCGACCTGAAATGAACCCGACCTGAAACGAAACCGACCTGAAATGAACCCGACCTGAAACGAACCCGACCTGAAACGAACCCGACCTGAAACGAAACCGACCTGAAACGAACCCGACCTAAAACGAAACCGACCTGAAATCAGCCTGTCAATTAACCGTTTTGACCCGACCTGAAATGAACCGACCTGAAATGAACCCGGCCCAAAATGAACCCGACCCGAAATGAACCCGACCTGAATTGAACCCGACCTGAAATGAACCCGGCCCGAAATGAACCCGAACCCGAACTGAATCGAGTCAAAACAAAAAATGACCCGAAATGACCTGTAACCGATTTGACCCGACCTGACAGAGCCCGACCTGAAACCCAACTGTTGACCTGTTTTTACATCCCTATTTATATGTCAGCTCTTTGTATAAGCATAAATGTTTCCCCCCACTTGTCTGATTAGGCTCTTGAAGTTGCTGGTCAAGTTGCAGCAACATTCGTCTCGGTAAACATAAATTGAATTGAATCGACCATGATGAAATTATTTTTAATGGTATATGATTTAGGGTATAGGTTTAAGAGTTTAAGAGTTTAAGGTTTAATAGTTTAGGGTTTTATGTTGAGGGTTAAATTATTTTTTTATAAAGAATAGGGTCAAATTAAAATAATATTTAAATAATGAGGATTCAATAGAAATACAAAAATAGGTGAGGTACTAAATATATAGTTTACCCTTATTAATTTTTTTAATATATAAAAATAATTTAATTGAATTTTTTAAAATAATTATTAATTGTATAATGGGTCTTGAAATTTTAAATCTTTATTAATTAATTTAATGGTGTTCAACGGTGTTCAACATTACTAGTGTTCAGCGGTGTTCGTTGCACGTTGTAGAATTTTCCTAATAGATTAGATCAGTTAATTAATTTTGCTTTAAACTGTGAATCGTAATCAAATCTAAATAATTTATTTTAAAAATTTGTACCGGAATTGGGTTCAATTAATCCTTAAAAAATTAATTTGGTGAATTGCTAAATTCATTATTCAATTCTCGGTCTTATAATGTACCAATTAAATTGTATAATCGATTGATCGATTAGTTGGAATATTTGATTCGAGTAATATTTTTTACTTTGCTTTTTAAAATATAAAGGGTTAGTTGCTGGAATGGCCACTTATGTTTCCTCCCAGTACAGAGTTGGCCACGATTATGAAAAATGACCAGTAAGGTCACTTACGTTTTCGGGGCGTAAACTTTTGGCCACTCCGTCGTTTGTTGACGTTAAACGTTGACGACTTACTGACCTGACAACGAAAAAAATTAAGGTTAAACTACTCTAATGGCCACTTACGTTTATCTCATGTACATTTCTGGTTTCCGATTTTAAAAAATAAACATTATGGTCACTACTGAAAAGGTTTATTTCTAATTTTACCCTTAAATTTTTAAAAATTCAATTTTCAACCCTAAAACTTTGCAATCAATTAGTACCGTGACATTATAAATATTTACAATTAAATTTGAACAGAAATTCAAACAATTTCACCGACTCCAAAATTTTTATAAATAAAAATTAAATTATAAAATAAAAATCGTCAAATTTATAAACTTAATTTTTTTACTCGACTCAATCGAATGTTGCTAAAAATATGAAATGGATAAGGCAATGGCCTTGAAATATCGTTTCTTCACCATTCCCCGCACCTCCACCAAACTCACCCTAACCCTCCGCACGTCACCAAAACAACACTTGTCATCGTAGTCAAGGTCGGCCTCGTCGTCGCCACCCGTCTCAACTCCGATAACATCCATTTCCTCATATTGGATGCCTTCAATGGGGTCGTTGATCGCGTTTGAACCGATGTCGTCGACGGCTTTCACTTAGACTGTGGCTTCCAAACCTTCATCATTGCCTACCTAGAAGCTCAATACCTATTAAATTGTGGTGATTTGAATCTCCATAAGTTTTACTCCAACGTAAAAGTTCACTACGACGGTGATTTTCACACAGTCACCGGTCCTTTGCGCCATTTTTCGGACTCCCTTTTGTCCCTTGAAAACCCCCATTAGATTCGTTTTTGATAAGTTGCTTATTGCTTTAACGAGGATCAGGTTTTGAGTAAATTCTACAAGGAAATTTTGAAAGCCGACAAAATTTCGACGATTCGATTGTTAAAGAGTATTGAGTTTTTTGATTCAATGATCGAAATGTTTTTTAGACCCTTTTAGGTAGGATCTTTTTGGACCCGGAGCTCGAAACTACTTCGAGACTCTTCGATTTGATCTTCAAAGTTCTCTCTCGGTGACAATACATTTTCGGCGAACGGAATCGGCGAGATACCAAACCAATTGACTGCAAAAATGAATTTTTTAAAATTCAAGGGTGAAATTAGAAATAAACCTTTTCAATAGTGACCATAACGTTTAATTTTTAAAACCGGGGACCAAAAATGTACATGAGATAAATGTAAGTGGCCATTGCAATAGCTTACCCATATTTTTTTCGCTGTCAAATCATCAAGTCATCAACGTTTAACAGAAACAAACGGCGGAGTGACCAAAAGTGTACTCCCCAAAAACGTAAGTGACCTTACTGGTCGTTTTTCAGAATCAGTGACCAACTCTATACTGGGGGAAACATAAGTCACCATTCCAGTAGTTAGCCCAAATATAAAATATGATAATATGGTAATTTTAAGGCTTAATACACTTCTCCCCAAACTTTACATATTTTCCCAACTTGCCCCCTAAAGTTCACTTTGACCACTTTTGTCTCTTAATGTTGGAGACATTACCCATATTGCCCCCTACCGTTAAAAAACATGTCTTAACCAATCATAACGTGACACATCATTTTCTTTCTTTATTTTCAAATTTTAAAATAAAATAAACATATTAAAATATTTATTAATTTAATTATATTTCCTAAAATACTCAAAACACGCCCATCTTTATCCCTATCATCTTCTTCCCCAATTATCATGTCAATCCTTGACAAGTTCAGTCACCAACAAATAATTCCTTTACCCATGCACTACAACAAAACATGTCTTTAGCGCGTTTTTAATCTTTTAGCGGCATTTTTTTGTGCCACTAAAAATTTTCTCGGCGCTTAAAAAAGTGCCGCTAAAACTAGCGCTGCAACAGTTCGCGGCGTTTTTAGGTGAAAACGCCGCAAAATATCAAAATCTATAGCGGCGTTTATAAATACAAATATGTTCTATAGCAGTGTTTGTAAAAACAAACGCCGCGAAAGATTGTTCTGTATTGGCGTTTGTTTTTTACAAACGCCGCAAAAAACTGTTCTGTAGTGGCGTTAAAACAAACGCCGCGAAAACTGTTTTCTAGTGGCATTTGTGTTTACAAACGCCGCAAATAACACCATGCTTCCCAAAAAACTCAAATAAAAATGATACTATTATTAGATAATAATCGAAAAGTGTTGTTAAATTAACAAATATTGCACCAAGTCATTTGAACATCCAAAGAAAAGAAATTGAAATATGAAGAGAGTACAACATGGTTCCTTACATACAAATACAAAGAAAATCAACAAAACTACGTGCCATCGACTAGTGTATATAGGTTGAGTTGTAAAATTCAACGTGTGTACACATTTATCAAGTTTTCCAAATTTCTTTGCTGCTAGATCTGCACGAATTGCAGCATGAACCTTTTTGTACATTCCCTCCAAGCTGACAGCTTCAATACCTCTTTTTATGTACTCACTGAAGTGAGACTGATACTTCTCTGGCACATCTTTCATCAAAGTCTATTATTTAGACAAAGTTAGAGACCTGCACACACATATTAAATACGACAAAGTTAGAGACTTGTCTAAATGTAAATGTAGGATCTACAGAAACTTCCTTAATCTCCTGGTTACTTCCAAGTGATGTAAATGTAGGATCTACAGAAACTAAAGTTGTTTCACATAGTTTGATGACTCTATATAAGTCTCTCAGATGTCTCTATTTTGGTTCCCTTAGTAATCCTGGTAAAAGATAAAAAAAAAACAAGTTTAGAACCCAAGAAAAACTAATCATGCATTAAATATTTAGACAAACCTGATAGTTGAGTGTCATCCACACCTTCCTTAATGCCAGTGATTCTACGATCCTAAATATTCGAGGTAGAGAATGTAAACATTTTCTTGAGTTCATATCAGAAATTTAAATCCTGGTCACAAAATTATCTGAAAGTGAGGCCAGTATATGATTTGGTCATGACCTTGAATATTTGCCCAAATTAACAGAATAAAATCTCCAACAAGCATTTCTAGAGATGGTAAGAACTTACCAAGAAGTCGATATAAAACAGAGAAAGGACAACATAGTCGGGTAACACGATGTAAACTAATTGCAGAGGGAAAGAAATGAGCTCAATGTGAACTAGAAACACCATACTTACCCCTGAGCTCTAGCCCAACGGGAAAGGTGGTACAGTTGTACTGTCTCATTTGAAGCATGTCATGCCAGCAGCAGATAGTTTCGTGGCTGTACCATCCATGCAAACCTCATGAACAATTTCAGCTCAATGTTGAACCAATGTTTCCGATTTTTTTTGAAAATGTTGCGTATGAACTAGTAAAGTCTCATTCTGCCATTTAATCTAACTCTAATTACATAACCAAATAAACAAAATGCAAGTACAGAAACCTGAATCTCTCGCTGCATTACTAGAATTCGGGACAACTTCTAATTCGACTTCGTCAGGAATAATTTCCTCCAAACACTCTTTAGCATATTTTTCCTAGTAAGGAGGAAAGCCAAAGTAGAAATGAGTAAATACCTGCTCATTTTAAAAGAAAATTACTTTGAACTTGAAATTAAGCTTGAGGCAAAATCAATTACATTGAAGATTCCTAGAAAAAAGACATAAAGAAATCAAGAAATCGGACTTTCTAGGATACCTCAGAAGAAAAACCATTTTCCATGGTTCGTTGTTTGTTGATGAAACCTCTGAGGCAAACACAAATTCCATCAGCTTTTTGGAGAGTAAGAACATCGTATCTTTTTACAATCGGTGCAGAGATAAATAGCCGGAACACTTTTGACCTCTGAGGCAAAGGGTGGAGAGCTCGTGAGCTTTCTTGGAGAAAGTCAGCAACGATGAGGAAGGACGACGAGGAGCAACACCGAGGAAGGACGACGAGGAGGAGCATGAGCAATACTTAGGGATTTTATCACGATTGATTTGAGGATATTGGTGTATTTGAAATTGAGAATATAATGAATGGTCAAAATAATGTGTTTTACTCTTGCAGACAAACGCCGGTAAATCTTATTTATTGTGGCCTTTATATAACCAAACGTCGCTAAAACGATGTTCAAAGTAATTTTAAAAACGCAGCTAAGTGTGCCATTTTATGGCATTCGTACCATAAATGCTGGAATAAGTGCGATGTTCGCGGCGTTTTTTCTAAAAACGCCACGAAAAGCGCCGCTATATACAAAGTGTGGTGTAGTGATGGCATGGAAATCTCTCCAGCATCCCCAACATTTGATATCAGCACCAGCTCAAAATAATTCCTTCCATTAATGGTGAATCTCATGCCTCCGTTTCTTCTGCATGTAACCCTAGCAAACACAAAAGATAAATTATTCAGATTACCAATGTTCAAGCAGTGTTTAATCTTCATGTTTTTGATGGCGGAATAAAAACAATGGACTTACCTTCTGTAGAGGACCGGTACAATTCCAGCCCTTTATTGAGCTATTGTAGGTGGAGGAGAAGATTTCTACTAATCCAATATGTTGCTTCAGTGTTTCATAATCTCTGTATTTCAGAATAAGGTCACTTAATGTGTAAGTGTGTACCTAAGATGGCATTATGGATTGGTGTGAGATTGTGTTGTTGTTGACATGAGATTGGCTTTCTGCTTAGATTCGATTTGGGTGTTGTGTTGTTTTATTTTCAACTTCTTTAATCTTTAGGTTTGATTGTTAGAATTGTAATCCATTGCTTTTAAGAGATCATGTTGGCTTGTCTGGACAGATGAATTGGTTGAATGGTGTTTTGGATCAGAGCTCGATATTGTATCCTGTTAATAACGAGAAGACCTTGTAATAATTGTAAATGTTCTAAATTATCAAAAGGCTGCTCGCCTATGTGTATGTCGCTCCCTACTGAAGTGCTGATGGTGAGGATGTTTTAAACATCTTTAATTAGTGGAGAGAGAACAGTAAAACAAATGAAAATTGGGGAAGAAGACGATGGGATGAAGATGAGGATGTTTTGGGTATTTAGGAAATATAATTAAATTAATAAATATTTTAATATATTTATTTTATTTTAAAATTTAAAATAAATAAAGAAAATAATGTGGTGCGTTCTGATTGGTCGGGACAAAAAAATATAACGGTAGTGGGCAATATGAGTAACGGCGAAAACGTTAGGGGGAAAAAGTGGTTAAAATGAACTTTAAGGGGCAAGTTGGAAAAGCATGTAAAGTTTAAGAGGGAAATGTGTATTAAGCCTAAATTTAATAAGCAAAGTAAAAAAAGAATCATTACCCGGTTTTTAAGGATTAATCAAAATTTTCTATTTGTATAATCATGTCATTTGAGAGTGGCCAAAATATGAACAATTTAAAATTTAAGTTATTAAATTGAAAATTGTTATAACTCTAGTGACCAAAATAAGTGAGAAGAAAATTGAGTGATGGTTGGTGTAGTTTACCTATTTTTTATTAAGAAAAAACGAAAAAAACGTCAACTTCTAACGGTATGGGTTGTATCGAATTCGAACTAAAAGTTGAGTGACTTTATCGAATATTTTAAAAGTAAGGTGACTGAAATGAACTTACCCTAAAAGTTTGTTGACCATTTATATAGTTTACCCAAATATTAACTCAAATTCCAATTAAATGAATTGTAAAAAAGTTCTATTAATTCAAGGTTACCAAATATCTGTATTTAATAAAAACTAAAAATGGATGTTAGTGTGTTAAGTAAAAGGCTCTATACACATATAGTAGACATTAGTTTTTTGACCTATGAAAGATGTAAAGGGTTGTTACGGTATTTTTTCTTTTTTGAGTAAAAACGTGATCATATATCATTAACTGAAAATAGCATCGTTTACAATATCGGATGTGCATGATGCAGAAACTAGCATGAGTATCCAGTAGCATGATCGATTCAGCCAAGTACTCAACTGTAACCGAGAGACTCAGATCTTTTGAACACAACTTGTTAACTACAGTGATCGAGTCCCCTTCCACAATTATGTTAAGTGGATCAATTTAATGTGATTTGGCCAAGAGGGGGTGAATTGACAATTTAAAATTTGAGGGAGCAAAAAGGAAATTGAAAAATTAAGGACAAGGCAATTTATATCGGTTCATGCTTCTAACCTTAGCTCACACTAAGGAATTTCAACAACTTTCAGTAGATGTTATGTAATACCCTAAACTGTAGCCTAGAAGAATTGAAATTAATAATCTAAATTTCTTATTTAATTGAGCTTGATCCTAATCTAATTAGAATAATTTAAGGACCAAATTGAAAAGATATGTAAAGTGGAGGTTTAAATCAATAGTGACTAAACCGAATAGGAGAACAAATTAAAGATGTGCATGCTAAAATTTATAATTCCTAAATGTCTTTGCAATTATCCTTAGTTAGTGGATAATTAAAGGACAAATAAGTCATTTCTTACATCCATTAAGATGAATCTTCATCCTTTCTTCATTCTAGCTGAGTGACTTAGAGAGTAGAGAGAAAGAGTGAAATTGAGAGGAGAACACCATTTTTGCTAGAATTGAGCTTGCATGCATGTGATCTTGCATGGAAAATTAAAACTAGAAGCAAGGTAAGCTTATTCCTATTTTTATCGATTCGAATAACTAGGAAATTATGATGAATTTGATTGTTTGATGTTTATTCAAGATCGAAATCTAGAATTTGATGATTGGTTTTTGTGCTTGTATATAGAATTGAATTTTAAATTTAGTAATTGATATAATTACATTGATATAGAATGAATCAAAGTTAACTGATTGGTGTATGTATGCTTAAATGCACTCTAGTGATGTGTTCATGTAATTAATTTAATAGATGATGATATCAACACATCTAAAAAAAATTGATGTAGGAGAAAGTTGCTGGAAATTAAGTTAACTAGTGAATTGAGGCGTTGGATTAATGAAATTGATGTTAGATTTGTTAAAATGGAAGTTGATAGTGAAATTGGTCACCTAGCTAGTTTGAATTGCTAATCTGCATTGTATTGAGAAAATCAATAAATTAGAGATTGAATTGAATAAGATTAAGGACTGGAAAAGTTAGCTAAAAATGGGGGAAGGGCTATAATGAATGTAGGATAACTTGAATTACTTGAATTGTAGCTCAATAAATGGTTTAAAGTGGCTAATTGGCAGGATAAGTAAATCTGGACTAATCTGTAAGGTTGGCTAAATAGAGGACCTAGATGAACTAATTAGGGACCAACCTTAACTTTAAGAAACAAGGGAAAACGCGGTAATCTATGGTAAAAGGGACTAAAATGAATTAGTAAGGTTTCTTAGTGAAATAGCTCACTAAAGTGCCTTAAACTACAAGCTAGCAGAATATGGACTGGAAAATGGACATGACTTTAAATTGAAAACTATATTGATGTAGAAGGAATTAAAATATTATCCTTATATGGTTAAAAAGGTAATTGAATTAGCTTTCTAAGGGTGTAAATTAATCAAAAATCTAATGTGTAAATTAAAAGGTATGAACAATTTACTAAAGGGTGTACAAACTGCCAGGGCAGAAACTATTTTGGATAATATAGTTCAAATGAGCTTGAATTATTAATGCATTGATTCTAATGATCTCTCTATGTTGTGCATGACTTGCTAGAGCAAGGAATAGAGGGGGTTTCTGAAGGAAATAAGGTTGGATCATCAAGGGATAGACAAAAAAGAATAGCAATACAAGACTAGCTAGCTTGGAGTATTGTGAGTGTAACTCCACTTAGGGTTAGGACTTAGGTCCTAACTATTCATTTTTCTTGTATTGATGCCATGGAAAATGACTAATCCATATTTGGTAACTAAGGGAAGAAGGAACTAATTGAAAACTTGTTTGATGGCATGATGACTTGTTTCCTTAAATTGAATGCTTAGTTGTGCTATGATAATGCATGTCTAAATACATGTTCACAAATGCATTGCTTATGCCAAACATATGTAATGGCATGTTAGCTTGCTTGGATACGAGGTATGATCAAACTTTCATAAATGAGTTTGTGATCAAATGCTTCTATGTATGCCGATATGTTCAAATGGCTTGTTAGATTGTATGCCCTTGTGTGATGCTTGAGAATGCTTAATCACTTGATGTGCATTGCTTGAAAAATAAAAGATTCAACAAGTCCTTGGTTGCTAGTTGGTCTTAGGTAGAACGATATGCCTTAGAGTCTAGAGCTCGACTTGTTTAGGTACTTCATGTACCATCTTGATTGGTGTTGTAGGCACCTCCTTGTTAGATACCTTGGGTATCATCTTGCTAGGTACTTTGTGTACCATCTTGTGTGGTGTTGCAGACATCTTCTTGTTTAGATACTTTGTGTATCATCTTTTTAGGTACTTTTTGTACCGTCTTGTGACTCGATTACCTAGTCCTAACTATCTACCAAGGCAAAATAAGATTAAATGAAACTTGAAAGAAAGACTTACAATCTTGAATGATGAATGGGTAAACTTGTCACTTGTGAATGATCTTGTAATGAAATGGAAATTTATAAATTAAATCAAAATACATGATATCTTAAATGTTCATGACTTAAAAAGAATAATCAAATGATTAAAAGGGATCCTATGCTAATGAGATTGGATGCTCACCTTGCTTGAATTGAATTGTTTATACTTGCTTGTCTTGTTCATTGTGTACTTGACATGAAACCTTGTTTCCTTGGTCTATTGTGTTCGAGTGGAATATGAAAAACTAGCTAGGTTAAACTTGGTTAAAACGAACAATGATTCTTAATGTTAATAAGCTTTATAACATGTTAGGTAGTTGTTACCTCACTAAGTACGCTATGCACTTATCACTCTCGTCTTTCATTCTTCCCAAACCACAGGTTGAGGATACTCAAACCAGTTACTTGATCGTAAAACTACCTTACTTGGGCTCAAAGCAAGAAACAAGCATAGTCTAAAGTATGATTTCGGTACTCGTTTTCACTACTTCTGGTTGGTGGCATAGTTTTGTGTCTAGACTTGTTATTTCATGCATTTTGGATTGTACATAGTTTATATGTAAAACTTGATATCGTAGTTGTAATGTTGAAAGGCATCTTTGATATGTAACTATGTAATTAAAATTGATATGTAAATATATGTATGAAGTAAAGGTCTTTTGTGAACTTATTGATTAAGGCTATTGAATGAATGAATTAGACCTTGTTTTCTAACTTATTTGATCTTGTGTTGTATTGAATTCAATAGAGTAACTTAGTAGATAGAACATGTATATGGTCACTTAAACTTGGTTGCTAATGTTTGATATCTAAGTGATATGAATGATAGTTTCACGACTTGTGAAAATGGTGAATCGATGATTGAATTGTTAGAACTAGAAATGATCGAATGTATATGATATGTGAACCATGTATGCTTATGTCTTGATTGGTTGTAACGTTTCTTGTCTAAGAAATAATTTGATCGAATGGCACTAGGATTGTAACCCCCTAAACCCGGCCTAGAAGAAATAGCCGAATTTAGGAAGTCATGTTTAAAAACTTTTCCCTCAAGAAATCCAATTTTAAAAATTATACTTTAATTAAAATAACATAACATGAATTTAGTAATAAATAAAAATACAAAATATTATAATAAATATTCGAATGTTTAAATAAAATCTCTAAATTAAAATAACAATAAATGGATGTTAAAAAAATAATCCCAAAACATAAATAGTCCAAAATTACATCCATGTCCCCAAATAATAAATAGAAATCTAATTAAACTAAAATAGCTTTGTACTGAATAATAAAATAACCAGATAAAATCTGAGATTCTCCAAGTATCGTAACGCCTAGAGTATGTGTATCTGTAAGAAGAACTAAGGGGAGTAAGTGTTGATGGAGCGTGGAATGCCATTGGGGTTAAGTAATATTGGTTGCCGATGGTGTGCAGATGGGGAAGATAACGTGGATCATATTTTCGGGCAATGTGAGATGGCGAGGGGAGTGTGGGATATGTTCTTTGATTGGTGGTCAGTATCGACGGTCCGTCCATGGCACATTAGTGAGTTTATTCACCAGTGCTGCATGAGTTATTTTGAGGGTGAGTTACGCTCTTGGTGGATTATTGGTTGCGCGAGTGTGTTGTGGTCGTTGTGGCTTGCCCGTAACGAGTTGATGTTCAGGGATAAGAGGAAGTCATGCCGTTCGATATTTTTCCTGGTTCAACTTCGGTCCTTTCATTGGACATGTGCTCGATTTGAGCTGCTCCAATCGGGTAAGGCAGCCTGGTGGTCGTGCCCCATCCTGTGCAGGCCGTCACGAATATAGCGACGGGAGCATAGGCAGGGTGTTGTGTGGATGCCGCCGCCACAGGGGGTGTGGAAATTCAATGTCAACGGGGCCTCGAGGGGAAAACCAGGTGCGGCAGGTTGCGGGGGAGTTCTCCGCGATGGGAGCAGCAAGATTGTGGTGCTGTTTTCAGGGCCTATCGGGGTCGAGGATTCCAATATGGCTGAACTACAGGTGATAGCGTATGCTATGAGGATGGTGCAGGAGATCGATTGTGAGGGAGTGCATTCCGTAGTGATTGAGTCGGATTCCGCCGTTGCAATTTCGTGGGTATTAGGAGTGGAACGAAGGCCATGGAGGTTGGGAAGTTGGCTTCATCAAATTGACGATGCATGGGAGGCGATGCCTTTTATATGTTTTAATGAGATTTTTAGAGAGGCCAATTGTATCGCGGATGCATTAGCTAAGAGTGGTGTCTTACGCTCTAAATGGGTATGGATGTATTGAGTAGTGTCAGGGTTCAACATGTTTGGAATCGTCGTTGTACCATATGCACGGGTACTCTTTTCCCCTACTTAGGATTAGGGGGTTTTTAATGAGGCCGGTGCATTGGTTTTTACATGATTTATCAATAATATAAAATCATGTTGCTGATAAAAAAAAACTAAGGGGAGTAAGCTAGAGAGCTTAGTGTCTTTCAAAAGTGCAAGAAAAACCATAATCATAAACATAATATTATTTTCTTAAAATTCTTTAAAGCACAACACATAAATCACAAGCGCAATGCAATGCACCCAACTACGTCTGCCAAAAATGAGGAAGGTTCCCATAACCCCCTCCCTACGTCCGCCAATACGAAGTGGAATTCGGCCCGAAGGGTGAAACCACTGAACTTCCTCCTTACAAAACCTAACCCATGCTCAAACACATTTGATGTTTAAAATTCAAGTTTTATAAAAACCAATTTCGTAAATATGATATTCCATAAACATAATTCATAATTCATAGTCCATAAATCCATAAATCATAGTTTCACAAATCCAATGTTTCATAAATCAATGTTTGTAGTATATAACCAAAATAAATTCTAAAATCGTATGCATATGATGTTAACCATACATACCATAATACATATAAATAATCACACAAGAGGTAAAACACCAACACATAAAAAAATAACATATAATTTAATTATAGCACAAGAAGAAAGCACACCTTAGCCAAGCTATACTCAACCTACAGAATGATGTGATTTTCCATGATCGGAAGTATTGGATTCAACTGTATCGGTACCGGACTAAACTTGGGGTTGAAGAAATTAACGAACAAGAAAGGGTATAGAGCGGTGGAGATTATTACATAGGAATTTAAAAATTAATAAGGGATTTTGGCGGCATAAAACTATATAAAAAAGTAGGGTTCTTGGAGTGATATTATTTGAACTATGTTTGTGTATAAATATAGAGAGAGTAAACCTAATTTAAGTAAAATAATGAAAGTGATATAGGATAGAAAAGAATAAAAGTAAATATAATAATAATAATAATAATAATAATAATAATAATAATAATAAAAGAATTTAAGTTGAAAAAGGAGAGTCAATTCAATCGTGAGAAAAAGAGGAATTAGAATTCAATTTGAAATTAAAGGGTATATATATATTAAACAATAAAAAAAGACGGGATGAAGAAAACAAAGTTCTTAAAATTCAATTTAATAAATGGTTATTTATGGAGTCAGTCCTTAAACTTTCAAGAAATTTTATATTGACTTCAAAGTTGTATAAAAATTCTTATTTAGTCCTTCATAAAATTTAGGATTCTGAATTAAAAATTCTCAATCGTTAGAGTTTTCATTTAGGAATTTCAAAATTAGGTTTCTAAATTAGGGATTTTTGGACTCTAAAATTTACAATTTGGGCGTAATTTTTGGGGTGTTACAACTCTCCCACCCTTAAAAGAAATTTTGTCCTTAAAATTTTCTAACTTAACGACATACTTCAAAAAAACTAGAGGTTTTAATATTAATTTTGAAAATGCATTTTAGATCAGGTTATGAATGACAACACATAGTTTTCAAACAAGCTTTAATCTCAAATTTATAGGAACGAGTATGATCATGACCGGTTGCTAATTTAGAGCTCCTACGATGTGACATAATAATCTATCTACAGAAGGGACAATCTTAGAATTAGAGTTGGTACTTGGAGTTTCTATTCAAAACACATATTGTATTTAATTCTTTAAAATAATAAATTTATCAGAAAATCTCATTTTGCCCAAAAATATTTAATATGCATGCAAAAATCATTTTCGGCTTAAAATTTTATGTGAGCCACACAGTCCTAGGGTTGAACTTAGCTCTGATACCTCTAAATGTAACCCCTTAAACCCGGCCTAGAAAAAATAATCGAATTTAGGAAGTCATGTTTGAAAACTTTCCCTCAAGAAATCCAATTTTGAAAATTATACTTTAATTAAAATAACATAACATGAATTTAATAATAAATAAAAATAAAAATATTATAATAAATATTCGAATGTTTATATAAAATCTCTGAATTAAAATAAAAGTAAATGAATGTTAAAAAATAATCCCAAAACATAAATAGTCCAAAATTACATCCAAGTCCCTAAATAATAAATAAAAATTTGATTAAACTAAAATAGTTTCATACCGAATAATAAAATAACCAGATAAAATTTGAGATCCTCCAAGTATCGTAACGCCCAAAGTCTGCGTATCTGTAAGAAGAACTAAGGGGAGTAAGCTAGAGAGCTTAGTGTGTTTCTAAAGTGCAAGAAAAACCATAATCATAAACATAGTATTATTTTCTTAAAATTCTTTAAAGCACAACACATAAATCATAAGCGCAATGCAATGCACCCAACTACGTCCGCCAAAAATTGAGAAAGGTTCCCATAAGCCCCTCCATACGTCCGCCAATCCGAAGTGAAATTCAGCCTGAAGGGTGAAACCACTGAACTTCCTCCTTACAAATCCCAACTCATGCTCATACACATATGATGTTTAAAATTCAAGTTTCATAAAAACCAATTTCGTAAATCCGATATTCCATAAACATAATTCATAAATCATAGTCCATAAATCCATAAATCATAGTTTCATAAATCCAATATTTCATAAATCAATGTTCGTAGTATATAACCAAAATAAATTCTAAAATCGTATGCATATGATGTTAACCATACATGCCATAATACATATAAATAATCACACAAGAGGTAAAACACCAATACATAGAAAAATAACATATAATTTAATTATAGCACCGGAAGAAAACACACCTTAACCAAACTATACTCAACCTACAAAATGATGTGATTTTCCATGATCAGAAGTATTGAATTCAACTGTATTGGTATCAGACTAAACTTGGGGTTGAAGAAATTAACGAACAAGAAATGGTATAGAGTGGTGGAGATTATTATATAGGAATTTAAAAATCAATAAGGGATTTTGGCGGCATGAAACTATATAAAAAAAGTAGGGTTCTTGGAGTGATATTATTTGAACTATGTGTGTGTATAAATATTGGGAGAGTAAACTTAATTTAAGTAAAATAATGAAAGTGATATAGGATAGAAAAGAATAAAAGTAATAATAATAATAATAATAATAATAATAATAATAATAATAATAATAATAATAATAATAATAATAATAATAATAACAACAAGAATTTAAGTTGAAAAAGGAGAGTCAATTCAATCGTGAGAAAAAGAGGAATTAGTATTCAATTTGAAATTAAAGGGTATATATATATATATTAAACAATAAAAAAATGGGGTGTATAAGTAAATTCAATTTGATAAAAGGGTTATTTATGGAGCCAGTCCTTAAACTTTCAAGAAATTTCATATTGACTTCCAAATTTGATAAAAAGTCTTATTTAGTCCTTCATAAAATTTAGGGTTCTAAATTTAAAATTCTCAATTGTTAGGGTTTTCAATTAGGAATTTCAAAATTAGGTTTCTAAATTAGGGATTTTTCGACTCTAGAATTTATAATTTGGGCGTAATTTTTGGGGTGTTACAAGGATCCTAATTGAATAGCCTAATTCAACTTAAAATGAATTAGGGGTCCAGTCTTGATGAAATTAAGTAAACATGTTAGATCAATACCTTGTTTGTATTCGAATTAAATTGGGTCTTGGCTTGGTGATGGTGTTCGAATGATCTAGCTAATTTAATTGTCTTGTTATGTTGATTGATATCTTGAATAAGTGATAATTTTAATTGATGGATTAAAATTGCTCGTATTTTCATATCTTCTTGATTGAATTCTTGCATCGACACTCCACGCTCCTAACCCGGGCAAGGGGTGTTACATGTTCTTCCCCTTTTCTAGGCTAAGGAAGCAACCTTTACAATTGGTCAATCTTTCTACCCAAAGTTGACCCAAAAGACTCTCTTTTACAAAGAAGATTTTTGGCAAATTAAAATATCTCTCTTAAGACTAAAAATTTGCCCAATTACAAACAAACACTCTCTCAAACTTGAACTAAAGATCGACAGTTGAAATTACAACAAGTTGGGTACAAGATTTGACTCTATTTAGCACAAGGGTTTGGAATATAGCTTGGATGTTGCAAGAAGGTTCAATAGTTGTTGTTGGTGCTTTGGAGACTTGTTTATATACCCTTGCATTGATTTCTAGTCGTTCTGGTGGTTGAGATCATCAATTGAGTCATCGGGCTTCATTTTTCCAGCAATAAATGCACTTCTGCAACCTACCATATCGGTATTCAAACAACCGTATCGATACCTGTCCCAAAACAGAAAGAGTCGTTGTGCACATTTAAGAGGGTGTATCGACACGCTATAAAGGCGTATCGTTATAGGTATAATGTAAAATAGGGGCGTATCGATACTCTATGGCTGTATTGATACGAATTTTTCTCACTGGAATCTTGAGGAAAACTTTTGTAAAAAGTGTATCGATACGCTATATGGGCGTATCGATATGGTCTAATGACCGTTTGAATTATGCTGAAATTATAACTAACAAGCAACTGTTAAAAACTTTAAATGCAAAGATTTATCGAATCAGATCAAACCGTATTGATACGGAGACTTACCGTATCAGTACAATGCACCTTAAAGTTAAGCCCAGGTAAAATACCGTATCGATACGGGTAAAATCAAATTAGAAAATTCCAGAACCTAAAAGCAATTTATTTGACTTAGAAATATTTTGGTTCAAGTTTGCTTGTCAATTTGTGAGACTTTGAAATACTTAAAATTTATTTACTTTTACAAATAGGTCCTTAGACACTTTGTTATAACAAAATCAAATTAGGTTTTACAATCTCCTCTTTTTGATATAACAAAACCAAAGTAAATTTTTAAGTATTTTGAAAACTTTGGAAAGTTTACTCCCCCTTAATTTAAGATTTGTAAAAATTTATGTTTTACACTTCTCCCCTTTTTTGGTAGATCAAAATCAATGCAAACATTCAAGTATATAGGCAAGATATAGCAATAAAGTACAAAGCATAATTAAAGCAACATGATAGCATTACAATTTAAAAAGAAATCCAAAGCAATAATAGTTCAAAGCAAATAGAAATTCAAACTTAAATCCAAATTGAAATCGTAAAAACAAGAAATCAAAGCATAGGTCCTAAAAGGAAAACATAGATAGATGTATAAAAAGCGAAATCCCAAAATGATATATAATGAGATGATATGCTCAAAAACTACTCGTCCCCATCGTCTTCATCCTCGTCCTCTTCGTCTTCATCATCAATGTTGGCTTGAGATTGCCGAGTATGATTAAGTCAAGCACCATGGAAGGCGATGAGAGAGACATCCATGAAAGTTTGTTGTTGTTCAATGGCCTTGACTCGATCCTCCAAAGATGTGAAACGAGTATCAATGGCGGCAAATCTGGTATCCATGTTATTCCCTAAGGTGGTGAATTTCTCATTGAGATACACCACGAGTCCATCCATGGAAGTTTGAGCTTGTTGGACTTGTAGACCTTGAGGAGCGATCAGAGGCGGTTGATCTTCTTGAGAAGGAGGGCGAGCAACATGAACCCACTCATGATTAATGTACTCAAATTGAGCACGAGTAAGAGTATGTTCGTCAATGGGCTTGCCTAAAGGCTCGACGACATTATGGGAACAATCGATTTCCAAGGAATGGAACAAGAAGCTCAATGTTGTGCCATAGAAAAAGGACTTGACTTGATCGGTGTGACGGTGTTGGACAAGATAAACTAAGTCGGCAAACATAATTTGGAAAAGATTTGGGCGCTTACCCTCACGAAAACAACGGAGCCAAAACGCATCAACTTGACGAATGGTATAGAATTTCCCACTGGAAGGGCAAATCCAACAAGAGATGATGAGATAGATGATACAGTCATAAGCGTCAAGGACGATGATGGAGCCAAGTTGAAAGTGCCCCAATGAGTGTTCATCATCAATTCCCAAGTTTTCAAACTCAAAACATTGCATAAAATAGTTTGATCAATTCGAAGCTTTTTCCCCATAAGATAGGGGTCAATGACAATAACACTCTCTCTAGCTTGGTCATGGACACAACGAGTATTAGCAAAGAAAATCAAAATAAGGTTTTGGTACATAATTGAGGGTACACTTAAAAAAGGTAAAAGCTTCCATTATTGTAACAACCCAAGATATTTGAACTTATACC
Organism: Hibiscus tridactylites; assembly: GCA_958450335.1. Classification (NCBI taxonomy): domain Eukaryota; kingdom Viridiplantae; phylum Streptophyta; class Magnoliopsida; order Malvales; family Malvaceae; genus Hibiscus; species Hibiscus tridactylites. The sequence continues at coordinate 43,142,639 of OY288274.1, read as the reverse complement.
ATTCGAAGTTTAGAAAAGGGATTGAAACAACTCGTTCATCTCAGATTGGAAAGGCTTGGTATTGTTTATAATGGCCCATAGTCGAGGGAGTTAGAAAACTATTTTGAAGAATGAAACCAAGGTTCGGTTTAGTAATACCCTCATTGTCCAAAGTGGAATCAGATTAACTAGAAGCCAAATCTTTCCTTTGTCTATTTTTTGGTGCCATAATATCCTGAAAAACATCAAAACCATTCGAAACAATGTATGCAATTATCATCACATTCGATCCAAAAAATATTCCAATAATTCAAGGTATTGAGAGAAAAACTGTATTTTGTACATTAAAATAATATACAAGTATAAGTATGAATTTTAGTAAAAATAGTTTTGAAAAATAGTATACTAAAATATACAATATATTTATATATTTGAAACAAAAAAATAGATTTTAATTTTTTTTTGCAAAAACTTCAAAACCCATACTATAAGTACATGTTCTATACAAAAATTGAGTAAAAAAACAAAGAAATTTAAACGAAAATTAAAAAGGAAAGAAAAGGGTTTTATACATTGAGATAAGAAATTGGATGAATGTATGATGATTAATACACCAAACTGCTTGCAAAGCCTTAGCCTTGATGTGTAGATTGAAAACCCTTAAAAGATTTTAGGTTTTTGGTGTGAAAAATCAAGAGATTTGATGAGTTTATATATGGATTTTCGGCTAGGGTTTGAGAGAATTTGGAAAAAGTGTTTAAATTAAAGTAAAATTTACTTTTAATGCTCATTTAAAGCCCCAACGGCATAATGTATTGATACGCTCTCGTGGTGTATCGATCCACCATACCTGTACAATTTTCATACCGTATCGATACGCGTGATCGTATCGATACAGTTAAAACTATATCGCCGCTCATTAAGCAACCCATATCGATACGCGATGACCCGTATCGATACCTTTTTACTAGAAATGCATTTTTGAGCTAACTTGAGTTCAAAAATTGGATTTTAAACGTCCCTAAATGCATGTGTATGATGAACGAGTATCATTTAAGGACTAAAACATGTGCATACTCCCCCTAGCAACAAGCATAGATGCATTAAGAAGCAAAAAATGCATAAACAACATCATCATTCAAAATCAAGCAAAGTTTTGACACTTAAGGGCTCTATTTAGACCCAACTCTCTCTTAAGAGTCCAAAAACGCTTTTCGTCTAATGGCTTTGTAAAGATATTCGCTAGTTGGTTTGGGGTACCAACATATTCTAGAACATCATCATTTTTGAGGACATGGTCCCTAATGAAATGGTGTCTTATCTCTGTGTGCTTGTATCTAGAATGTTGGATGGGATTCTTAGTGAGACATATGACACTAGTGTTGTCACACTTAAGGGGTATGGTACCTACATCAATTCCATAGTCTAGAAGTTGTTGCTTCATCCAAAGGACTTGAGCACAACAACTTCCGGCCGATATATATTTCGCTTTGGTGGTAGATAATGTTACACAATTTTGTTCCTTAGAGAACCAAGATATGAGCATACTACCTAGGAATTGGCAAGTGTCGGGGTACTTTTCCTACTATCTTACAAAGCCCATAATCCGCATCGGAATAAGCATGTAAGCTAAAGGAAAAGTATCTAGGATACCAAAGGCCTAAACAAGGTGTGTCTCTAAGGTATCTAAAGATTTTCTTAATGGCTACAGGGTGTGATTCTCTAGGGCTAGCTTAAAACCTAGCACACAAGCAAATACTAAACATTGTAACCCCCTTAGCTCGGCCTAGACGGTTGACCCGAACTACGAAGATTACACGGGGAAAACCAAAGTCAACCCGAAAGTCAACCTTGATTAACGACCTTTTTTTCTTTTTAATCTTGTCTAGATACACGTTAACCCTAAGTGAGTACTCATGAAACATATATGAGAAAGGCATAGCGATCGAACAACGAAGAGGGACTCATTTGCACTTATTACAAGTTTAGGGACCAAAATGTAATTTCTGTGAATTAGAAGATCATAACTGATTTTTAAGTTATCGATATGAAATTAGTCCCATTTCATGCTTCTTTGCCAAATTTCAACTTAATTGGACATCTCAAACACAAGCAATTGCAACACCAACATTTGGGACTAAAAAGTAAAGCTTGCAAACTTCAGCACCATTCAAATCAGTGCCCAACGGACACCTGTTTCGAAACACCCACCTGACGTATCGAAACGCAGGATCGGAACGACGTTGACCATTTCGATACGCGGGTTGGTTCCGAGACTTGTTCGAAAACGAGGCCTTCTAGTAGCCAAATCGTTTCAAAACAGCCTCCAGCCGTTTCGAAACACGAAGGCCATTACAGGCCCCCGTTTCGAAACGCCAGAGAGTGTTTCGATACGGTTTGCCCAGAAACTGCAGATTTTGCTGGTTTTTCATACATAAACCCGTTCAAACTCATCCTAATGACTTCCCAAACATACCAACAAGTCACCAAACATATAAGGTGCATGTTTAGAACTCCTAAAACATTCATAGCATCAAACATGGTAAACACACATTTCTAGAGGCATGCTTCCTACTCAAGCAACCCAAAAGGCAATCCAAACCTCAATCAAGTATTAAAGACCATTTACAATTCAAAACAACCAAGGCAAACATGCCACAACCACATGGAGTTCAATACATCTCCCAAAACAAAACCTAGGATTTCCCATTGCCAAATTATCAAAACTAAAAGTGTACGAAAACTTCACCATACGTGAGCTTGGTCTTTCTTGGATGAACTTAACTTCCTTGATGCCCAAAACACCTCAATTATTTGCATTATTGGTAAAAGAGAGCGTAAGCACAAATGCTTAGTGAGGAATGCTCTAAATAAAACCAATACAACAATGCATTTTTAGAAAACACTTTCATCAAGCTTTAAATCACATGCTCATCTCTTTTTCATGCTACCTTGCATACTTTACAAGCATCTCAAGCTTCATTACATTCAATACATTATATTGGCTTTTAAGTGATAGTTCGTAACCATTTCAACAAAAACACAATCGGATACAGGGATTACAAGCGTTGTCCCACGCGCTTCATACACACTAGCGGACTACACGAGGCTCACACACAAGAGAAATCCCTCCATTGTTGTGACACCCGTGGTGGAGTATAACGGTACAATCTCAACCCCTCAACACCACTCATCGGTAGTTGTATAATTCCACTAACGAGAGTAAGGGACACATGACACAAGATCCACACACGGAATTTCAACCACCGTTGTGATCTTACCTCAATCGTTAGGGTACTTGGATGGAGTTTACGGTACAATCACAACCCCTCAACATCCAAGGCGACTTTACTTACGGTGCACCCAATCCTATAGCCAGCTAACTATATCCGATTCAAGTACTTTAAAACCATTTCATCACTTGCCAATATACATCAAATACCATCATCAATTCACTATTTTAAGCATTAATCAAAGCCACTTATCATCATGCATCTCCATGCATCATAACCAAATTGATAACATGTCAAACCAAGGATCTCTTACCTTGAGCATCCTTCAATACATGGCTTTCAAAATCAGTATTAATCATGCTAAAGCATGCTTTCAAAACAGCAATTAAACATGCATTTCATAACTAATGCATCAAACCATAACTTAGCACATCCGAGGGAGTTTTTCCGAAAACTTACTCTTGAGCTTAGCTAAGTTGTTTAGACTTAAACTAAGCTCCCAAAACCTCCAAAAAATCGTTTCAAAGCTGGAAAACCATCTCCACTCACCAATTACGTTTCGCTTGTTTGTCGAAACATTTTCACAGAACACCAAGAACACCTCAAAACCACCATTTTCACAAGCAAAAACTTAAGAAATACAACCTATTCGGGATTAGATTGATAAAGCCTCATTCCTAACATCATTAGACATCCAAAATACATTAAAGAACTATCTCAATACAGAGCCCAATCAATTACAATGAAAATCTTCAAGATCTCTTCCAAATCTTGAGTTTTAAGCCAAAATCAAGTTTCTAACATAAAATCCATTTATAAAACTTTAATAAAGGATTGAAAACTTGGGAATTTCATTAAAGAACTGAGTATTTAGAGGAGAAGAACAATCTTACCTCTAAATGGCGATTCCTCCTTGATTTGGGCAAAATTCCATGAAAATTCAATGTGGAAAACAAAAGGATTTGTTGCTAGATTGATTATGAAACAATGAGTGATGAAAATCTCATCAAATGAGGTGAAGATCAAAGTGAATTGTGCTGGAGAAAATGTGTTTGGATGATAGGATTTTGAGAGAAAAAGGAATGAGAGAAAATTAGAGAAAAGGTAGTTATGAGAATCTAAAAGTAGTTTCCATCTTTATTTAATTTAATTTAAACATTAATTAAATCACCCAAGTTAAGGAAAAATCTGGAGAAAAACATTTTGGGTAAATTAGCTCTTTAAAGATTCAAAGTTCCAATCCTTTACAAAACAGTCACTATTAAACTTTGCAAAAATCGCATTTTAGTCACTACTCCGAAATGTAGTATTTCCAAACCTTATTTTGTAAAATTGATTTCACCACTCTCTTATATATATTAAATGAGGATTTTTATATATTTTTCCATATTTTTAAAGCATTCCGAACTAGGTGTTCCCTAAAACCTCCTTTTATATTCGAACCGTTTATCAGACCGGTCCGATACAGACCCTAAACTTCTAAGCCCAAAATTGGGGTGTTACAACTCTCCCCCTCTTAAGAAATTTCGTCCTCGAAATTTTACCTGGAGGAAAAAGGTAAGGAAACTGCTTCTTCATGTCATCCTTCCTTTCCCACGTGGCTTCCTCAACACCACAATGCCTCCACAACACCTTAACCAATTCAATGGTCTTACCTCGAAGAACTTTACTGTCCGAATCCAAAATTTCAACCGGCTCCTCATCATAGGTCAAGTCTGGATTCAACTTCACTTCCTCCACAAGCATAACATGCGAAGGATCCGATCTATACCTCCGAAGCATAGAGACATGAAACACATCATGTATCTTTTCCAACTCTTGTGGTAATCTCAGCTTGTAAGCAACAGGACCCACACGTTCAATCACCTCGTATGGACCAATATACCTAGGACTCAACTTACCCTTCCGACCAAATCTCATCACCTTCCTCCAAGGCGAAACCTTCAAAAACACACGATCAGCCACCGCAAACTCAATCTCCTTACGCTTCAAATCTGCGTAAAACTTCTGTCGATCAAAAGCTGCCTTCAACCGCTCACAAATGAGCTTCACCTTCTCGGTGGTTCCTTTCAACAAAGCCGGCATCGAAACCAACTTTTGTCCTATTTCAGCCCAGCAAAGAGGAGTTCTGCACTTCCTTCCAGACAAGGCTTCATAAAGTGCCATTTGAATACTTGTCTGGTAGCTATTGTTATAAGCAAACTCTACCAAAGGAAAATGCTTCTCCCAAGAGCCTTGGAACTCAATCACACAGCACCTCAACATATCTTCAAGCACTTGGATAACACACTCAGACTGTCCATCCGACTGTGGATGATAAGAAGTACTGAAATTCAACCGCGTACCCAAAGCTTGGTGCAAACACTCTCAAAAACACGATGTAAACCTCAGATCTCTATCCGACACTATAGATTTTGGTACACCATGCAAACGCACAATTTCGGCAATTTACAACTCTGCAAGCTTGTCCAAGGTATACGTAGTGTGCACAGGTAAGAAATGCGCACACTTCCTAAGGCGATCCACAATCACCCACACCGAATTCTTCTTCAATGGCGACAAAGGCAAACCAGACACGAAGTCCATGGTAATCCTTTCCCACTTCCACTCAGGAATCCTCAACGGTTGCAACAACCCTGAAGGAAACTGATGCTCTGCCTTCACCCGCAGACAAACCATGCACTTACCCACGTACTCCGCAACATCTTTCTTCAAACCCACCCAATAGTACTCATCCTTTAAATCACGATACATCTTCGTAGTGCAAAAGGACTACTATGAGCTTCAGTCAGAATAGTACGCCTCAACTCCGCATCATTCGGCACTACTATCCGACTTCCAAAACATAGAACTCCATCATCATTAAAATAGAAATCTGATGGTCTATCCTCAGTAATATCCTGAACATGTGGCACCAAAGTATCATCCAACAACTGCTTATCCTTTATCAACTGAACCAAAGATGGTTTCACTTGCAATTCAGCCACAAGACCTCCATCTTGCGAAATACTCAAGCTGGCAAACATAGCCCTTAACTCCACTGCCACCTTCCTACTCAAGGAATCCGCTACAACATTAGCTTTTCCTGGATGGTACTCGATCGTCCGATCATAATCTTTAAGCAACTCCACTCAACGTCGTTGCCTAAGATTCAACTCTTTCTGAGACATCAGATACTTCAAGCTCTTGTGATCCGTGTACACCGTACACTTGTCACCATACAGATAATGTCTCCAAATCTTCAAAGCAAAAACCACCTCATATAACTCAATATCATGCGTAGGATAATTGCGCTCATGCACCTTCAACTGGCGCGATGCATAAGCCACCACCTTACCCTCTTTTATTAGCACACACCCCAAACCAACATAAGATTCGTCGCTGTACACCATAAACTCTTTTCCTGATTCAGGTTGAACCAAGATAGGAGCTTGCGTCAAAGCTGCCTTAAGCTTCTCAAAAGCTTGTTGCCTTGCTTCTGTCCACTCATACTTGACATCTTTTTGCAACAATTTCGTTAAAGGGGCAGTAATCTTCGAAAATCCATCCATAAACCTCCGGTAATATCCTGCCAACCCAAGGAAACTACGGACTTCATGAACAGACTTAGGAGGCTTCCAATTCATTATCGCCTCAATCTTCTGAGGATCAACACGAATCCCCTCAGCTGAAACCACATGACCAAGGAACACAACCTCCTTTAGCCAAAATTCACACTTGCTCATCTTAGCATAAAGCTGATTTTCCAGAAGGGCTTGCAAGACAACCCTCAAATGACCTTCATGCTCCTCCTCGGTACGAGAGTACACAAGGATATCATCAATGAACACCACAAAAAACTTGTCCAAGTATTCATGGAACACTATATTCATCATGTCCATAAAAGCTACAGGAGCATTCGTCAAACCAAACATCATTACAAGGAACTCATAATGCCCATACCTCGTTCTAAAGGCTGTTTTTGGCACATCCACATCCTTCACCTTAAGTTGGTAATAACCTGATCTTAAGTCAATCTTAGAGAACACATCCGCTCCCCGAAATTGATCAAAAATATCATCAATTCTTGGCAAAGGATATCGATTCTTGATAGTCAACTTATTCAGCTGACGATAATCAATGCACATTCTCATAGCGCCATCCTTCTTCTTCACGAACAAGACAGGTGCACCCCACGGTGACACACTAGGCCGAATGAAACCACGGTCAAGCAACTCCTGAAGCTGCGTCTTCAACTCCTTCAACTCCTTAGGTGCCATTCGGTAAGGAGCAATGGACACTGGAGTTGTGTTTTCATACAGCTCAATTCCAAACTCCATATCTCGACTAGGCGGCAATCCAGGTAACTCCTCTGGAAACACTCCAGGAAACTCTCGCACAGTTCTGATATCTTGAACGCGCAACTCCTTAGAACTAGGATTCATCACAAAGGCTAGGTAAGCCTCACAACCTTGCCTCAACATTCGGCTTGCTTCCAACGTAGACACCACATTGGCAAGAAACTTCACATTCTCACCAACCACCACTACTTCGTAATCATCCGCAAGTTTCAACGAAACTCGCTTATTCTCAAAATCCACCACAGCTCGATGCTCAACAAGCCAATCCATACCAAGGATCACATCAAAGCCATAGAATGGAAATTCCATGAGATCAACAAGTCCAGCGGCCCCAGCACCAACACCAGCATTACCAGCTCCAGCACCCTCACCATCGGGTGATCCACCACCAGGAGGAGGAGGTAAATCCACAACATTCTCAGCATTCTCCTCATTCTCATTCTGAGCCATAGCTCTTGTATTCATTCTCATCTCTCTACGCGGCCCCATTTACAAGAAAACAATGCACTGACACAAATGCAATAAACATAATTAGGCTCAACAAGGTAAGTAATCCAAGTACTCAAGCTCTTTTTCGAAAACAATTCCTTTCATTAGTTTTGTCTTGGCAATGGGATCCCCTAACACACTCCAACATATCATAACATCACAATTGAAACCATGCATCATGACTCACAAAACATTCTTTCACCCAAAAGGCTCATCACGCAAATACACATACATCATCCACATAACAAATCCCAAAGATACGAGAACTAAGCTATGATACCACCAAATGTAACCCCCTTAGCTCGGCCTAGACGGTTGACCCGAACTACGAAGATTACACGGGGAAAACCAAAGTCAACCCAAAATTCAACCTTGATTAACGACCCTTTTTTTCTTTTTAATCTTGTCTAGATACACGTGAACCCTAAGTGAGTACTCATGAAACATATATGAGAAAGGCACAATGATCGAACAACAAAGAGGGACTCATTTGCACTTATTACAAGTTTAGGGACCAAAATGTAATTTCTGTGAATTAGAAGATCATAACTGATTTTTAAGTTATCGATATGAAATTAGTCCCATTTCATGCTTCTCTGCCAAATTTCAACTTAATTGGACATCTCAAACACAAGCAATTGCAACACCAACATTTGGGACTAAAAAGTAAAGCTTGCAAACTTCAGCACCATTCAAATCAGTGCCCAACGGACACCTGTTTCGAAACACCCACCTGCCGTATCGAAACGCAGGATCGGAACGACATTGACCGTTTCGATACGCGGGTTGGTTCCGAGACTTGTTCGAAAACGAGGCCTTCCAGTAGCCAAATCGTTTCGAAACAGCCTCCAGCCGTTTCGAAACACGAAGGCCATTACAGGCCCCCGTTTCGAAACGCTAGAGAGTGTTTCGATACGGTTTTCCCAGAAACTGTAGATTTTGCTGGTTTTTCATACATAAACTCGTTCAAACTCATCCTAATGACTTCCCAAACATACCAACAAGTCATCAAACATATAAGGTGCATGTTTAGAACTCCTAAAAACATTCATAGCATCAAACATGGTAAACTCACATTTCTAGAGGCATGCTTCCTAGTCAAGCAACCCAAAAGGCAATCCAAACCTCAATCAAGTATTAAAGACCATTTACAATTCAAAACAACCAAGGCAAACATGCCACAACCACAGGGAGTTCAATATATCTCCCAAAACAAAACCTAGGATTTCCCATTGCCAAATTATCAAAACTAAAAGTGTACGAAAACTTCACCATACGTGAGCTTGGTCTTTCTTGGATGAACTTAACTACCTTGATGCCCAAAACACCTCAATTATCTGCATTATTTGTAAAAGAGAGTGTAAGCACAAATGCTTAGTGAGGCATGCTCTAAATAAAACAAATACAACAATGCATTTTTAGAAAACACTTTCATCAAGCTTTAAATCACATGCTCATCTCTTTTTCATGCTACCTTGCATACTTTACAAGCATCTCGAGCTTCATTACATTCAATACATTATATTGGCTTTCAAGTGATAGTTCGTAACCATTTCAACAAAAACACAATCGGATACAAGGATTACAAGCGTTGTCCCACACGCTTCATACACACTACCGGACTACACAAGGCTCACACACAAGAGAAATCCCTCCATTGTTGTGACACCCGTGGTGGAGTATAACGGTACAATCTCAACCCCTCAACACCACTCATCGGTAGTTGTATAATTCCACTAACGAGAGTAAGGGACACATGACATAAGATCCACACACGAAATTTCAACCACTGTTGTGATCTTACCTCAATCGTTAGGGTACTTGGATGGAGTTTACGGTACAATCACAACCCCTCAACATCCAAGGCGACTTTACTTACGGTGCACCCAATCCTATAGCCGGCTAACTATATCCGATTCAAGTACTTTAAAACCATTTCATCACTTGCCAATATGCATCAAATACCATCATGAATTCACTGTTTTAAGCATTAATCGAAGCCACTTATCATCATGCATCTCCATGCATCATAACCAAATTAATAACATGTCAAACCAAGGATCTCTTACCTTGAGCATCCTTCAATACATGGCTTTCAAAACTAGCATTAATCTTGCTAAAACATGCTTTCAAAACAGTAATTAAACATGCATTTCATAACTAATGCATCAAACCATAACTTAGCACATCCGAGGGAGTTTTTCTGAAAACTTACTCTTGAGCTTAGCTAAGTTGTTTAGACTTAAACTAAGCTCCCAAAACCTCCAAATAATCGTTTCAAAGCTGGAAAACCATCTCCACTCACCAATTACGTTTCGCTTGTTTGCCGAAATGCCAATTAAGCTTCTGAATCAACTCCATGTGTGTCCGAAGATGTCTCCTCTGTTTTAGACACATCAAAGAAGAGGATTAATGCATCATCATGCATTGAAATCTTCAGCCAACACTCCTAAGCTCGCTGCTCTACCCATAACCAACATTTCGGCTACCAAACACAACTGAAATCACCTCCAAATTCTTCCAAAACTTTACCCAGCCAAGTTCCATCACTTGTAAACATTTCTAAACATCAACCACCATAAAAAACAAACCTAAACTCGTCCTTATACCTCCAGCTATAACAGAACACCAAGAACATCTCAAAACCACCATTTTCACAAGCAGAAACTTAGGAAACACAACCTATTCGAGATTAGATTGATAAAACCTCATTCCTAACATCATTAGACATCCAAAATACATTAAAGAACTATCTCAAAACAGAGCCCAATCAATTACAACGAAAATATTCAAGATCTCTTCCAAATCTTGAGTTTTAAGCCAAAATCAAGTTTCTAACATAAAATCCATTTATAAAACTTTAATAAAGGATTGAAAACTTGGGAATTTTAGTAAAGAACTGAGTATTTACAGGAGAAGAACAATCTCACCTCTAAATGGTGATTCCTCCTTGATTTGGGCAAAATTCCATGAAAATTCAATGTGGAAAACAAAAGTATTTGTTGCTAAATTGATTATGAAACACTGAGTGATGGAAATCTCATCAAATGAGGTGAAGATCAAAGTGAATTGTGCTGGAGAAAATGTATTTGGATGATAGGATTTTGAGAGAAAAAGGAATGAGAGAAAATTAGAGAAAATGTAGTTATGAGAATCTAAAAGTAGTTTCCATCTTTATTTTATTTAATTAAAACATTAATTAAATCACCCAAATTAAGGAAAAATCTGGAGAAAAACATTTTGGGTAAATTAGCTCCTTAAAGATTCAAAGTTCCAATCCTTTACAAAACAGTCACTACTAAACTTTGCAAAAATCTCATTTTAGTCACTACTCCGAAATGTAGTATTTCCAAACCTTATTTTGTAAAATTGATTTCACCACTCTCTTATATATATTAAATGAGGATTTTTAGATATTTTTCCATATTTTTAAAGCATCCCGAACTAGGTGTTCCCTAAAACCTCCTTTTATATTCGAACTGTTTATTAGACCAGTCCGATACAAACCCTAAACTTCTAAGCCCAAAATTGGGGTGTGACAAACATGATATTGGGTCTTCTTGCGGTAAGGTAAATCAAAGATCCAATCATAGAACGATAAATCTTAGAATCAACACACTTACCTCCTTCATCCTTGTCAAGCTTAATTGATGAGCTCGTTGTAGTGGCTTGAGGCTTCACATTCTCCAAGCCAAACTTCTTGAGCACGTCCTTGATGTACTTAGCTTGATTGATGAAGATGTCATCATTCCTTTGCTTAATTTGGAGCTCCAAGAAAAATGAAAGCTCCCTCATCAGGCTCATCTCAAACTCACCTTGCATCATCTTAGAAAATTCTTGGCAATAAAATTCATTAGTAGAACCAAATATAATATCATCAACATAAATTTAAACTACTAATATGTCATTGCCATTTCTTTTAATGAAAAGTGTAGTATCCACCTTGCCTTTTTCAAAACCTTTTTCAACAAAAAGTTTGAAAGCCTTTCATACCAAGCTCTAGGAGCTTGTTTCAAACCATATAAAGCTTTTGTCAATTTGAAAACATGGTTTTGAAAACTTGGATCTTCAAAACCCGGTGGTTGTTCTACATACACTTCTTCATTAATAAAACCATTTAAAAATACACTTTTAACATCCATTTGAAAAATCTTGAAATCATGATAACATGCAAATGGAAGAAGCATCCTAATTGCTTCCATTCTAGCTACGGGTGCATATGTTTCATCAAAATCAATTCTCTTTTCTTGAGTGTAACCTTGAGCAACAAGTCTAGCTTTGTTTCTTACTATGTTGTCACTCTCATCTAGTTTGTTTCTAAAAATCCATTTAGTTCCTATAGTGGATTTATTACTAGGCCTATCAAATAAAGTTCATACTTCACTTCTCTTAAATTGATTAAGCTCTTCTTGCATGACTAATATCCAAAAATAATCTTTTAATGCTTCTTTGATATTTTTAGAACCAGTGCATGAAATAAATGCAACATTGTTCATTAATTTAAGAGAAGATCGAATAGTTATCCCCTTGGATGGATTACCCAAGATTTCACCATCCTTAACATAGTTGAGTTCCCTTGGGTAGCTCACTTCCTTTTCCTCAATTATCATGTCCTTTAAGACTTCAATAAGAGGATCTTGCGGTTCTTCCTTGGTTGGAGCCTCATCCACCTTTGATGGTTGCTCACCACCAATGGCTTCAATGACCCCTACAACATCATCATCACAAGAATCCTTCCTCGGAAGGAGGTTATCATCGAAAACCACATGAATAGACTCTTCTACAACTAAGGTTATTTTGTTAAACACTCGATGGGCTTTAGAGTTTAAAGAATATCCTAAGAAAATAGCTTCATCAATTTTGCATCAAATTTACCCAAGTTATCTTTTCCATTGTTTAGAACGAAACACTTACATCCAAAAGGATAAAAATAGCTAATGTTAGGCTTCTTTGATTTTAAAATCTCATAAGGAGTTTTCTTTAAAATAAGCCTAATCATTACCCAATGTATAATATAACATGTCGTGTTTGTGGCTTTTGCCCAAAAATATTTAGGTAAATTATTTTCACAAAGTATGGTTCTAGCCATTTCTTCTAAAGTACGATTTTTCCTCTCAACTACCCTATTTTGTTGGGGGAGTGCGAGGTGCGGAAAATTGTGGCTCATACCATATGAGTTACAAAAATCATCAAAACCTAGATTTTGAAATTCGTTTCCATGGTCACGTATAATATGACAAATGTTTTGACCAAGATCATTTTGAGTGATTTTTGAAAATGTGATGAACTTTTCTAAAGTCTCATCCTTAGTACTTAAAAATAGAACCCTAGTATATCTAGAGAAGTCATCAACAACAACATATGCATATTATTTTCCACTCAAGGTAGTAGTTCTAATAGGCCCAAAGAGATCCATATGGATTAATTGTAAAACCATACTAGTAGAAACTTCATTAATGGATTTAAATGAGGTTCTTTTTTGTTTACCCTTAGCACAAGCATCACAAATTTTGTATGATGCGGATTTTAGCTTAGGTAAACCTCTAACTAGATTTTGGGAAACTAATTTCTCTAAAACACTTATGCTAGCATGCCCTAGTTTTCTAGGCCACAACCATGCATCATTTTCATCACTAGCAACCAAACATGCATGAGATGTATGTATGTCTTCTAGATACATCATATAAATGTTACATGTGCGATGACCAATGAGCATTATTTCATTTGTTTTAATGTTCACAATTTTACACCCATTAACATCAAAATGAACATTAAACCCTTTATCGCACAACTGACTAATGCTCAACAAATTATGCTTAAGACCATTGACAAATAAGAAATCTTCAATGAGAATAGATGGGAGATTATCAATAGAGCCAATACCCTTAATGTGGCCTTTTGAGTTGTAACCAAACGTTACTACTCCACCACTCTTTGGCATGAGCTCTATGAATCTACTCTTGTTTTCGGTCATATGTCTTGAACATCCACTATCAAGGTACCAAGTGTTTTGACTTGAAACTTTGGCCTTGTAGCAATGCCCCCCTACAAACAAAGATTAGTTCTTGATTTTTGGTACCCAAACCATCTTGGGTCCATGTGAGTTAGCTCCCAAATACTTGGTTCCCTTAGGAATCCAATAAGAAATAGCATGAATATTATTAGAAGCTACAAGTTCCTAAAGAACCCATACACTTCTAATTCTTTTAGCTTTATGATGCTTTTGAGAGCTTCTTTGTTTGTAACCCTTAAAGTTCCTCTTCACATAGTTGGGTTTTGAAGAACTTCCTTTTTCAAAATTTGGTTTCCCAACTACATCTAGAGAAGCTTTAAGTTCATTCGCCACCTTGTGGTGATCATCATGAACTTTGGAGAGAAGATTGTTTAAATCAACATTTTCATCTTGAAAATATTTTAAATCACCTTTTAAAACCGAAATCTTCTCTTCAAGTTTCGAATTGGTTTTGGATAAAGAATCATTTTGGGATTTTAAATCGGAATTCAACTTTTAGTTTTTTCAAAACTAATTCTTTATATTTTCAACTATTTCGTCATAAACCTCTTGTAGCTCATCATAAGCTTCTTTAAGCTCATCATAAGTTTCTTGAAGCTCCTCAAATGTAAAATCAAGCTAGATGAGTTGAGGTTTACCTTAGGATCGTCATCAATGGCCATGAGGCAAAGATTTTCCACTTCATGCTCCTTTCCATCGGATGATGATTCGTCATCGCTCCAACTAGCAACATGGGCCTTTTGCTTCTTCTTCTTATCAAACCCCTTCTTCTTGAGTTGAGGGCATTCCGATCGAATGTGTCCCGGTTTCTTGTACTCATAGCAAATGAGTTGATCATTTTCTTCTTCTTTGCTCTTGTTCTTGAAGTCTCTTCTTCTTTGGAACTTCCTTCCCCGACTAGACTTCATGAACCGAGATAATCTTTTGGCTATCATAGCCAATTCTTCAAATTCATCTTCTTCACTAGAATTGCTCTCCACTTGTGGTAGTGAGGCTTTGAGAGCAATTCCTTGTTTCTTCTTCTCCACCTCTTGCTTCTCTACTCTTCTTTCTTCTCTTTTCTTTTCTTCTACCCTTCCTTTCTTCATGATCTCATGAGTAATGAGAGATCCTACCAACTCTTCAAGCTTGAACGTCTTCGAGTTCTTTGCCTCGATGATCGCAGTTTTCTTCTCATCCCATTATTTGAGAAGAGAGTAGAGTAGCTTCCGGACAAGTTTGTCTTCGGGAATGATCTCACCAAAGCCCTTGAGACCATTTACGATCATCGAGAACCGATCAAATATTTTGAAGATGCTCTCATTCGGTTCCATCTTGAAGTTCTTATAGCTTAAGTTGAGGATCCCAATCTTGGTCTCTTTCACGTCGTTGGTCCCTTCGTATGTGGTCTCTAACTTGTCGCACACCTCCTTTGCACTTGTGCATGATGACATTTTGGCATACATGTCGGGTCCGAGTGCACAAAATAGAATGTGAAGAGCCTTGTCATTGACTTGGAGTCTTCTCCGATCTTCATCGCTCATCTCCACCTTAAACTTTGGAACAAGTGCCCTTTCATCGTTTCTTTTCATTAGAATTGCCAATTCTTCTTCCACTACATCCCAAAGAACATAGTCGGTGGACTTGATGAAGAGCCTCATTCGGTTCTTCAAATAGGGATAGTTATCCCCATTAAAGAATGGTGGTTTAGTGATGGATTAAGACTCAAACAAGTTTGGCCCGAAGGTAGATGTCATGGATTTGATTGGATGTTGATCAACACTCTCCTAGGATCTCCTCTTGTGGATGTGAAGCCTTCAAAGAGGTAAGCTCTGATATCAATTGCTGAGTGGATCAATTTAATGTGATTTGGCCAAGAGGGGGTGAATTGGCTATTTAAAAATTGAGGGAACAAAAAGGAAATTGAAAAATTAAGGACAAGACAATTTATAGTGGTACAAGATTCTAACAAGCTCTACATCCACTACCTTAACTCCCACTAAGGATTTTCAACAACTTTCTTTAGATGTTCTTCCCCTTTTCTAGGCTAAGGAGACAACCTTTACAATTGGTCATTCTTTCTACCCAAAGTTGACCCAAAAGACTCTCTTTTACAAAGAAGAATTTTGGCAAATGAAAATATCTCTCTTAAGACTAAAAATTTGCCCAATTACATACAAAGACTCTCCCAAAATTGAACTAAAGATTGACAATTGAAATTACAACAAGTTTGTTACAAGATTTGACTCTATTTAGCACAAGGATTTGGAATATAGCTTGGATGTTGCAAGAAGGTTCAATAGTTGTTGCTGGTGCTTTGGAGTCTTGTTTATATACCATTGCATTGATTTCTAGCCGTTCTGGTGGTTGAGATCATCAATTGAGTGATTTAGCTTCAATTTTCCCGCAATAAATGCACTTCTGCAACCTACCATATCGGTATTCAAACAATCATATCGATACCTGTCTCAAAATAGAAAGAGACATTGTGCACATTTAAGAGGGTGTATCGATACGCTATAAGGGCGTATTAGTACGGGTATAGTGTAAAAATAAGGGCGTATCGATACTCTATGACTGTATCGATACGAATTTTTCTCACTGGAATCTTGAGGAAAACTTTTGTAAAAAGTGTATCGATACACTATATGGGCGTATCGATACAGTCTAATGATCGTTTGAATTTTGCTAAAATTATAACTAACAAGCAACTGTCAAAAACTTTAAATGCAAAGATTTATCGAATCAGATCAAACTGTATTGATACAGGGAATTTTCGTATCAGTACGATGAGCCTTAAAGTTAAGCCCAGGTAAAATATCGTATCGATACGGGTAAAATTGTATTGGTGCGCTTTTTTCGATTAAAATTCCATAACCTAAAAACTATCAATACAAAGATTTATCGATTCAAAAAGACCGTTTGAATTTTGCTGAAATTAAAGCAACATGATAAAAAACATTCAAGTATATGGGCGTATCGATACAGTTTAACGACCGTTTGAATTTTGCTGAAATTATAACTAACAAGCAACAATCAAAAACTTTAAATACAAAGATTTATCGAATCAAATCAAACCGTATCAATACGGGGACTTACCGTATCGGTACACTACGCCTTAAAGTTAAGCCCAAGTAAAATATCGTATCGATACAGGTAAAATCGTATCTGTATGCTTTTGTTGGTTAAAATTCCAGAACCTAAAAATCGTAGCGATACAACTATAGCTGTATCGATACGCCTTGGCGTTCAAACATGTTTTGGGCTATTAACACTTAGAAAAATTTTCTTTAGACAATTTATTTGACTTAGACATATTTTGGTTCAAGTTTGCTTATCAATTTGTGAGACTTTGAAATACTTAAAAATTTATTTACTTTTACAAATAGGTCCTTAGACACTTTGTTATATCAAAATCAAATTAAGTTTTACAAATTACCTGATGCCAACTTTATGTTGGAAAAACGTGAGGAAAATGGTTACTTTGAGCCATATTTCGAATGTGTAAAGCTGGAGATTCGAATAAGAATTCCTTTTGATCTTATTCTACTCCATGAGACCTTTACAACGACATCTCATATGCTCAAAACTGTTGAGTAATGAATGAGAAATTGATGCTCAAAGTAAGGAACTTGTGAATTGTGTAAGGAAATAAAACCCCCTTATCCCACATGAATGAGACAAATGAAAGAGGACGTGTTGTTTATATACACCTACCCAATTTGGGATCGTTAAATGACTTGTATGAATATTGTGTCTAGCGCGCAGGGGAGTGTGAATAAATTCGATTCGGGTTGTGGCGCACCAGTACGATGTGGGCGACGAGAATATCCGGACTGGTGGGGCCCTACGTGTGCCTATGGATATTTTAACAACTTCGAATTTATTTTTTTCCTTAAGATAAGCATAGCTATCTGATAATATTTCGAATTTAAGTTTTTTTAATTCAAATATTAAAAGACTATGCTCCAAGAAATATGGTGTTCCAAATTATTCGGACAATTAATAGCCAGTACTTTTTCGGAATATTTTGTTTTCCCACGTTTAACCTAATTCCCCTTATAAATACATGATTTCTCATCAGTTTCAAAATCACAAAAAAAACAAAGTTTCACACCTTCAAATTCTTTTCTATTTTCGGTGGTATTCAAGGCAAAATCCCTGTTCGTGATCTCTTCAGTAGTGCAACTGTAGAAGATCATCCGATGTTTTATCCTTGGAGACTGACGACTTAAGATCTCAAGCACTGAGGAGTGGTCGAATCTATCTTAGGGGAACTTCAAATCCGTAGGCTTCTACAATCTGATTGTGGTTCTTTTCAAATCTGTTTGTTTCCTTTGATTTTTTTTACCGTTTATTTATCTATTTATTTTAGTTTTTTATTTTATTATTTCGAATTAACCTTGTTTGGTCCAACAATCTTAAGACAGATTCTTTTACGAAGCGATTTGATTTAATCACGGTTGTGGTAAAAGCAAATAAATTCATTTTCAGGAGTAATCCTATCATATTAAACGAGTTTGATCGAATCTAAAAACATACACTGGACAAATCTGTTTTTACAAAAATTCTCATTGGAAGTAACTGGGGTTACAAAGAATAAAAGAAATTGATTTTTCTGTTTATTGGAATTATTAATTCCAAGTTTTTATTCCTTTGAACAAAAACAATGACTACTAAGGGAGATCTTACCAAATTACCCAAATCGACCGCACAAATGGTGGGACCGAGGCAGACATCGAAAAAGACAAATCAACCTATGAATCTGAACGAAACGACAGCGGTAATGAGCCACAATGAGAAGCCGTCAAAATTATGCGGGCAGAATTTCAAAACATGCCAACAGAAGATGTTGTTTTACTTGACCATGTTGAACTTGACAAAGTATTTGAAGGAAGGTCCTCCCGTTGTCACGGTGGGAGACAGTAAAGGAAAGGAGGATGAGCTCACCGTCTTCAGCATCATTGAGGATTGGGAAAATGGTGACTTCTTGTGTTGAAATTACATCCTCAACGGACTACAAGACTCATTGTATCTGGTATATGATATGTATAAAACAGAAAAACAATTGTGGGCAACATTGGACAAAAAGTACAAAGCAGAAGATGTTGGGGCTAAAAAAATTTAGTCGCGAAATTTTTGAAATTTAATATTGTTGATTCAAAACCGTTAGTAATTCGTGTGGAAGAACTCCAACTGATTGTTCATGGAATTCTTGCTGAAGGGATGGTCATCAGTGAATCCTTCCAAGTAGCTGCCATCACGGAAAATATATCTCCCGGATGGAATGACTTTAAAAACTATTTGAAGCACAAAGGGAAGGAGATGACAATAGAAGAACTGATTGTCAGACTTCGAATAGAAGAAGACAATAGAGGTAATGATAGAAAGCTCAACAGAGAAACCTTTCAGGAGGCTAAGGCAAATATTGTTGAAGTCAGGAGGGGAAAGCAACCCGAACAACACAATTCCAGGACAAAGTTGGGGCCTAATGGTTGAATTTGTAAAAAGGAAAAATTCAAGGGAGCATGCTACAACTGTGGCAAGGTGGGGCACATATCTTCTAAATGTAAACATCCAAAGAAAGCCAAGGAGGCTAATATTGTGGAGGAGGAAGATCTATAAGCCTAACAAAATGGGATAGTTATGGGTATGGGTTATGTTTTAATCTATATAAAAAACAAAAGTTATGAATAAAAATGTTGCTTCTTTTTGGTTACATACTTGAGTTTTAAATTTATGGCATGTGCATATTAATTATGGTTCTCCGTGTGGACTAATTAACATGGAATATGTTTCATATTGATTATAAGAATAAATGTGAAACATACGTTGAAGCAAAATTAACAAAGTCTTCGTTTTAAACTTTTGAAAGAAGTACAAAACCGCTTGATCAAATTCATAGCGATATTTGGAGGAAATAATTTATTACCTTCATGATAAAACAATCTAGTGTTTGCTTAAAAGAAAAAAATGTTGTAGAGAAACAATTATCTGTAAGTAGGATGTTAAAACCTAAACTTAATAACTTGATTAATTTTGGGAGAAAACTCTATGTGAGTAACGTTGCAACATCCAAGAGAACAATGATTTTAAAGATAACTTCTGAATAGATTTGGATCCTCAAAATGTGCCTAATTTGGAGGAAAGTTGTTCCATCAACTTAGACACCGTATGAGTTGTGGAAGGATATAAAATCCTCTTACAACTACATAAAAAGTGGGGGGTATCTTGCAAAGATAATATTCCCATTACCGAAGTAAATAGAAATAAGTGGACTATATTTCATTGATGGATTCACAAGAATGTGATAATGAATGACCCATTTTTTGAAAATATATTAGGGAAGATGATCCAAGTTCAATGAAATGAACTTTGGAGAATATCAATGAAAATGGTCCATATGATTCACAAAAGGTTGAAACTAAATATTGTCATGATGACAAATAAGAGTGACAAATAGGTGTATGTCAAACCTATCAACATTAGGATATATGATCATATGTTGATGACATACTCAGTGTTATAAGTAACAATGAAATTATAAAAATACCAATGGCATGTTAAAAATATAAGAATGACATAATTGATTTCGAGCATCAAAATTAAACGGTCAACTGAAGATCTCATATTCACTCGGTCACACTATGTGGACAAAATTCTTGAGAAATTTGGCAAGGATGACTTTGGTGTAGCCAAAACTCCGATAGACACATGCCAACATTTTTCCGAGAATAAAAAATAGAGTATTGACCAAGTGGAATATGCAAGGGTCATAGGTAGTCTAATATACCTCATGAGCTGCACTAGACCATATATTTCTTTCACTATGAGCAGTTCAAGCAGATTCATAAGCAATCTATGTGAAAACGACTAGAAAGAAATTGTGAGAGTACTGAGATATCTCATATATACTCGAGACTATGGATTGCATTATTCCAAAAATCCTGCTTTTCTAGAATGATACTACGATGCCAGTTGGATATCTGACATTCAAGATACGAAAGGCACAAGTGGATATGCTTTCACTTTGGGAGGAGGAGCCGTGTCGTGGAAATTCTCAAGACAAACGATAATAACCAGATCCACAATGGAATCTGAGTTTGTTGCTCTAGATAATCTAGAGAAGAAGCTGAATGGCTTAGGCAATTTCTTGAGGATATTCTTGAATAGCCGAAACTCGTGCCTACAGTATGCATATACTACGACACCCAAGCAACGATTTCTAGGGCACAAAATTGTATGTACAATGGAAAGTTGAGACATATGCTTCACCGAAATAACATCGTTAGACAACTGATCTCAAATGGAGTTATCTCTGTGGATTATGTAAAATCAAAAGATAACGTTGCGGATCCGCTAACCAAAGGGTTAAATCTAGATCAAGTTGAGAAAACATCAAAAGGAATGGCATTGAAGACCATGGAAAATAAAGGCGCAATGTGAAGGAAAACCCTACATAGCTGATTGGAGACCCCAAGATCTAGGTTCAAAAGGACAACCTAATTGCATAGGCATGTGCGGTTATTATGGGGGTTCCACTCCCAAGTTCGTTCATATGATGTAAATAGTGAAAAAATGGAATAGGATAAGCAAAACCTTTTAATGACCATTGTGTGCTTCGGTGAGCCAAGAAACATAAGTCACCTATGTGAGAGTGAAGTGGGACCGCTTCAAGGAGACTATTGGGCATAGTTCTCTCAAACTCTTGCAGAATTAGGCGATGTCTACGTGGACATAACCATGAGAACAAATAATCTTGTTAGAGAGGTAGTTGTGTGGAGTATATCATCGTTTAGACAAACGGCTGAATAGTTCAAGGACATCATATCTACTAGATAGCCAGTAAAGTAAATATACTTTCACAAGGGAAGGTTCAAAGAAGGAAACTTACCTATCATATGCAACTATCAATCGTAGAAGCTATCACCACATCGAATCAAAATGTTTTAATAAATCATCAATTTCATTCATGTGGGGGATTGTTGGAAAAATGGTTATATTGAGCCATATTTCGAATGAGTAAAGGTGGAGTTTCGAATAAGAATTCCCTTCGATCTTATTCTACTTCGTAAGACCTTTACAACGACATCTCATATGCTCAAAATGATTGAGTAATGAATGAGAAATTAATGCTCAAAGTAAGAAAGTTGTGAATTGTGTAAGGAAATAAAACCCCCTTATCCCATATGGATGGGATAAAAGAAAATGAGGTGTTTATACACACCTACCCAATTTGTGGTCATTGAATGACTTGAATGGATATTGTGCCTTGCGCGTAAAGGGTGTGAATCAATCCCATTTGGGTTAGGGTGCACCCGCACGATGTGGCGACGAGAATGTCCGGACCGATTGGGCCTTATGTGGGCCTACAAATATTTTACCCACTTCGAATTTATTTTTTCCTTAAGATAAGCATTTCTATATGATAATATTCTGAATTTAAGTTTTTTAATTCAAATATTAAAAGATAATGCTCAAAATCCAACGAGATATATCCGGGAAATATGATGTTTCTAATATATCGGATAATTAATGCTAGTATTTTTTCGGAATATTTTGTTTTCCCACGTTTAACCTAATTTTTCCCTATAAATAAATGACTTCTCCTCAGTTTCAAAATCACAAAAAAAAGTTTTGTTCCTTCAAATTCTTTTCTATTTTCGTTGATATTCAAGGCAAAATCCCTATTCGTGATCTCTTCAGTAGTGCTGCTATCGAAGATCATCCGATGTTGTATCCTGGGAGACTAACGACTTAAGATCTCAAGCACCGAGGAGTGGTCAAATCTGTCTTACAGAAACTGTGAATCCGTAGGCCTCTACAATCTGATTGTTGTTCTTTTCGAATATGTCTTAAGGAAACTGTGAATCCGCGGGCCTCTACAATCTGATTGTGGTTCTTTTCGAATCTGTTTGTTTCCTTTGATTTTTGTTTCTCGTTTAGTTATCTATTTATTTTAGTTTTTATTTAATTCTGAATTTAAGTTTTTTAATTCAAATATTAAAAGATAGTGCTCAAAATCCACGGAGATATATCCGGGAAATATGATGTTTCGAATATATCAGATAATTAATGGCCAGTATTTTTTCGGAATATTTTGTTTTCCCACGTTTAACCTAATTTTTCCCTATAAATAAATGACTTCTCCTCAGTTTCAAAATCACAAAAAAAAAACTATTTCTTCAAATTCTTTTCTATTTTCGTTGTTATTCAAGGCAAAATCCCTATTCATGATCTCTTCAGTAGTGCTGCTATCGAAGATCATCTAATGTTGTATCCTGGGAGACTAACGACTTAAGATCTCAAGTACCGAGGAGTGGTCGAATTTGTCTTAAGAAAACCGTGAATCCGCAGGCCTCTACAATCTGATTGTGGTTCTTTTCGAATCTGTTTGTTTCCTTTGATTTTTGTTTCCCGTTTAGTTATCTATTTATTTTAGTTTTTATTTTATTCTGAATTTAAGTTTTTTAATTCAAATATTAAAAGATAATGCTCAAAATCCACAGAGATATATCCGGGAAATTTGATGTTTCGAATATATCGAATAATTAATGGCCAGTATTTTTTTGGAATATTTTGTTTTCCCACGTTTAACCTAATTTTTCCTTATAAATAAATGACTTCTCCTCAATTTCAAAATCACTAAAAATAGTTTTGTTCCTTCAAATTCTTTTCTATTTTCGTTGATATTCAAGGCAAAATCCCTATTCGTGATCTCTTCAGTAGTGCTGCTATCGAAGATCATTCGATGTTGTATCTTGGGAGACTAACGACTTAAGATCTCAAGCATCGAGGAGTGGTCGAATCTGTCTTAAGGAAACTGTGAATTCGCAGGCCTCTACAATCTGATTGTGGTTCTTTTCGAATCTGTTTGTTTCCTTTGATTTTTGTTTCCCGTTTAGTTATCTATTTGTTTTAGTTTTTATTTTATTATTTCGAATTAACCTTGTTTGGTCCAACAATCTTAAGACAGATTCTTTTACGAAGCGATTCAATTTAATCATGGTTGTGATAAAAGCAAATAAATTCATTTTAGGAGTAATCTTGTCGTATTAAACGGGTTTGGTTGAATCTCAAAAATACACGGGACAAATATGTTTTTACAAAAATTGTCATTGGAAGTAACTGAAGTTATAAAGAATAAAAGAAACTGATTTTTCAGTTTATTGGAATTATTAATTCCAGGTTTTTGTTCTTTTGAACAGAAAAAATGACTACTAAGGGAGATCTTACCAAATTACCCAAATTGTCTGCACAAAGGGTGGGACCGGGGTAGACATCGAAAAAGACAAATCAGCCCATGAATCTGAACGAAACGGAAGCGGAAATGAGCCACAATGAGAAGCCGTCAAAATTCTGCGGGCAAAATTTCAAAACATGCCAATAGAAGATGTTGTTTTACCTGACCATGTTGAACCTGGCAAAGTATCTGAAGGAAGCACTACAACAATTTATACTTTTAGTGACAAATTGACAGTGACTAGAAGTAATTTTGTCACAAATATTAAATTTTTGTGACAAATTTTTGGTGCGAAACTATTAGTATAAGTAATTGTGATGTATTTTTATTTGGTCACTATTATAGTAATAATTGTGACGATTACATTTTTCACAATTAAATTCTCACTATAAGTCTATAGTTGTGACACAAATTTTATTGTCACTAAAACTTTGACACATAATAGTGACGATATATAAAGTGGTCACTATTATTTGATATCTCTTGTGACAATGAAATTGTTTGTCACTTAAAATCTTACTTTTTGTTGTGATAAGTTCTGTCACCAATAGAAAAATAAAATTAATGACAAATTACATATTGCCACTATAATAAATTTATTTTTATAATAATAGTAATAATTACAATTATAAAAAATTGAAGTTACCATAAACTAGTTTGTCAAAAGGTAAAATAATTCTATTCGTCTCTATACTATGTGTAAATTGTTGTTTTAGTCATTTTATTTCGATCAATTTTAGTCCCTATATTTTTCAAATTTTAAAATTTCAATCCTAATTCAAATGGACCACGACAATATGACTAAATTAGAATGACTAAAATGACAATAAAAGAACGAAAACCAAATATACAATTTATGTATAACAAATAAGCTAAAAAACAAATTTTTACTTAACATATTTAAATACTATCATTAATGTCAAGATCAAAATTTTAAAATTTAAAAAGTACAAAAACTTAAAGTGACCAAATTCAAGTAAAAAGCCTAATATGTAATCTTGTCATAATATGTGATAGCAAAATTTTACCTTGTGAAAAAATTTACGCTTATATTTGATTTAACTTTGCTTGTGAAGTTAAAAATTGCATTGTTAGTATACGAAGTAATTATCACATAAAGGATAAATCTATCAATAATTTGAATTAAATTAATTTATTTAATTAATGAAAATATAATATATAATATTTTAAGTGTAAATCTTAATAAAAATATGTTTATATTTTAAAACCAATGTAATTAATTATATATATATATATATTCTTCGATAAACCTATTTCATATAAGAAACTATAGAAAATTAATTAAATTATTATTATGATAATTAGTGTTATAATGAATACATATTTTTAAAATAAATAAAATTAATTTCAGTTAAAATTTAACCTAAATACTATTTTTATTTCAAAATAATATTAAATTTCTTTCCTAGCCTAGTGGATAGACAATGCACTCTCCCCCTAAAAGTTCCATGTTCAATCCTCTATGAAGCCATGCATTGTATTTATTTATTACAAATTGAAATATAAAGGTGTCACATTATCTATAATTACAACTTTAGTGACCTAATGAAAGATTAAAAGTGTTTGTTGTCTGCAATGCAAATGACCCATTAAATATCAGGGGACATAAATAAGATGTGTTTACATCTAAAAATATAATTATTATATAATTATTTTTATAATTAAAAGTGATAACATATTTAGACACTATTTCAATATGTATTTGTGATAAGAATGTTTGTCACTAATAAGAATAACATTAGTGTCTAAATTTTAGTCATTGTTATTAATCTTTTGTGTCAAAAATGTAGTCACAAATAATATAACTAATTGTGACGAAATGCATAAAAGTTGTCACTAATATAATAGTGACGGAGTTATTAGTGACGAGTGGTGACGACTCAGAAAAATGATCACTATAAATTATAGTGACTAAATTTAATACTTTTAGTGATCATTTTCAATGTCACTAAAAATGCATTTCCTTGTAGTGAAGGTCCTCCAGTTGTCACGGTAGGAGACAATGAAGGAAAGGTGGATGAGCTCACCGCCTTCAACATCATCGAGGATTGAGAAAATGGTGACTTCTTGTGTCGAAATTACATCCTCAACGGGCTACAAGACTCATTGTATTCGGTATATGATGTGTATAAAACAAAAAAATAGTTATGGGCAGCGTTGGAAAAGAAGTATAAAGCAGAAGATACTGGAGCTAAAAAAAAATTAGCCGCGAAATTTTTGAAATTTACTATTGTTGATTCAAAACTGGTAGTAAGTCAAGTGAAAGAACTCCAACTGATTGTTCATGGAGCTCTTGTTGATAGGATGGTCATTAGTGAATCCTTCCTAGTAGCTGCCATCACGGAAAAGATGTCTCTCGGATGGAATGACTTTAAAAACTACTTGAAGAACAAAAGGAAGGAGATGACAATAGAGGGAGTGATTGTCAAACTTCGAATAGAAGAAGACAACAGAGGTAATGCTAGAAATCACAACAGAGAAACCTTTCAGAAAGCTAAGGCAAATATTGTCGAAGTCAGGAGGGGAAAGCAACCCCAACAACACCAATCTAGGACAAAGTTGGGGCCTAAAGGTGAAATTTCCATAAAGGAGAAATTCAAGGGAGCATGCTACAACTATGGCAATGTGGGGCACAGATCTTCTGAATGTAGACATCCAATGAAAGCCGAAGAGGCTAATATTATGGAGGAGGAAGATCTATATGCCTAACAAAAGGGGATAGTTATGGGTATGTGATACGTTTTAATCTGTATAAAAAACCAGAAATTATGAATAAAAATGTTGCTTCTTTTTTGTTAGATGCTTGAGTTTTAAATTTATGGCATGGACGTGTTAATTATTGTTCTCTGCGTAGACTAATTAACATGAATTATGTTTCATATTGATTATAAGAATAAATATGAAACATACGTTGAAGCAAAATTATCAAATTCTTCGTTTCAAACATTTGAAAGAATTACGGAACCGGTTGATCAAATTCATAGCGATGTTTGGAGGAAATAATTTATTACCTTCATGATAGAACAAACTAGTGTTTGCTTAAAAGTAAAAATGTTGTAGAGAAACTATTCTCTGTAAGTAGGATGTTAAAACTCAAACCTAATAACTTGATTAATTTGGGGAAAAACTCTATGTGAGTAACGCTGCAACATCCAAGGGAATAATGATTTTGAAGATAACTTCTGAATAGAATTGGATCCTCAAAATGTGCCTAATTTGGGAGAAAGTTGTTCCATCAACTTAGACACCGTATGAGTTGTGAAAGGATATAAAATCCTCCTACAACTACATAAAAATGTGGGGGTGTCCTGCAAAGATAATATTCCCATCACCGAAGTAAATAGAAATAAATGGACTATAATTTCATTGATGGATTCACAATAATGTGCTAATGAATGACCCATTCCTATGATGTAAACAATGACAAAAATGGAATAGGATAAGCAAAAGCTTTTAATGACCATTGCGTGCTTCAGTGAGCCAAGCAATATAAGTCACATATGTGAGAGTGAAGTGGGGTTGCTTCAAGGAGACTATTGGGCATAGTTCTCTCAAACTCTATCAGAATCAGGCAATGTCCACATGACATAACCATGAGAACAAATACTCTTGTTAGAGAGGTAGTTGTGTGGAGTATATCATTATTTACAAAAACGACCAAATAGTTCAAGGACATCACGTCTACTAGATATCCAGTAAAGTAAATATACTTTCACAAGGGAATGTTCAAAGGAAGAAACCTACCTATCATGTGCATCTATCAATCGCAGAAGCTATCACCACCTCGAGTCAAGATGTTTTGATAAATCATCAATATCATTCATGTGGAGGATTATTGGAAAAACTTGAGTAAAATGGTTACTTTGAACCGTATTTCAAATGGGTAAAGATGGAGATTCGAATAATAATTCTCTTCGATCTTATTCTACTCCATGAGACCTTTACAACGATATCTTATATGCTCAAAATGGTTGAGTAGTGAATGAAAAATTGATGCTCAAAGTAAGGAAGTTGTGAATTGTGTAAGGAAATGAAACCCCCTATCCCACATGGATGAGATAAATGAAAAAGGAGGTGTTTATATACACCTACCCAATTTGTGGTCATTGAATGACTTGAATTGATATTGTGCCTCAAACGTAGGGGGTGTGAATTAATCTCATTCGGGTTGGGGTACACCCGCACGACGTAGGCAACACAAATGTATTTTACCCACTTCGAATTAATTTTTTTCCCTTAAGATAAGCATATTTATATGATAATATTTCGAATTTAAGTTTTTTTTTAATTCAAATATTAAAAGATAATTGTCACGGTCCGTTCGCGTGATAGGCGAGACTGTGACGAGATGCTTGCTGGTTGTGCTTAATGCAGGATGCGGGATAGCAATAAGGGTGTAGTACGTGTCGTACAGCCGTCCAGTCCTCGAATGGGCGTGCTGATTAGGCGCCACACTGGTCGGGAGCTATCCCCGCTTCCCTAATGAGCCCATGGGAGGGCGAAACCAGTAAGCATCGGAATGGAAAAGTATGAGCCTCGGGCGTGTGGGAGCCATGAGGTGCCGCACGGGGGAGATGTCCCTGCGCCAAGACTCTGACCCCGTGACAGATGGTATCAGAGCAGGATTGTGTCTAGTTGTGAGCTTACCAAGCGCTTCTTGTGATGCGTAGCGAGTCAAGTGGACGAGCATGTGCCTCACACCCTAATGAGAGGGGGTGTTCGCGAGTGGGTCCTCTATAAAGAGAATGAGACGAGGTCGGGTAGGCAGGAAGCCGCAGCGAAAGTTCGTCAAGCACTTGTAGCCGCATGTGTCGGAGCCTCAGTAAAGAGGGCGAGCAGACAGGGAATTGCACACGAGATCTGGGCTAATTCCTCAAAGAAGAGGGAAAGAGTTTTCTCCCCATGCACGAGGGCGTGCATGAATTGAGTGGGGGAGATTATCACGGTCCGTTCGCGTGATAGGCGAGACTGTGACGAGATGCTTGCTGGTTGTACTTAATGCAGAATGCGAGATAGCAATAAGGGTGTAGTACGTGTCGTACAACCGTCCAATCCTCGGATGGGCGTGCTGGTTAGGCGCCACACTGGTCGGGAGCTATCCCCGCTTCTCTAATGAGCCCATGGGAGGGCGAAACCAGTAAGCATCGGAATGGAAAAGGCTGAGCCTCGGGCGTGTGGGAGCCCTGAGGTGCCGCACGGGGGAGATGTCCCTGCGCCAAGACTCTGACCCCGTGACATAATGCTCGAAATTCACGGAGATATATCTGGGAAATATGGTCTTACAAATTAATCGGATAATTAGTTGTCAGTATTTTTTCGGAATATTTTGTTTTCCCACATTTAACCTAATTTTTTCCGATAAATACATGACTTCTCCTCAGTTTCAAAATCACAAAAAAAAACAAAGTTTCGTTCCTTCAAATTCTTTTCTGTTTTCGGTGATAGTCAAGGCAAGATCCTTGTTCGTGATCTCTTCAGTAGTGTTGATGTCGAAGATCATCCGTTGTTGTATCCTGGGAGACTGACGACTTAATATCTCAAGCACGGAATAAATTGTCGAATATGTCTTAAAGAAACTGCAAATCCGCGGGCCTCAACAATCTGATTACGATTCTTTTCGAATCTATTTATTTCCTTTGATTTTTGTTTCTCGTTTATTGATCTAATTATTTTAGTTTTATTTTATTGTTTCGAATTAACCTTGTTTGGTCCAACACTTCACACCTTTTCAACAAAGGCACAGACTTCTGCTTGCAGCTACTAACCATTTCTTACAGGTTGTAAAGATCATCCGTTGTTGTATCCTGGGAGACTGACGACTTAAGATCTCAAGCACGGAATAAATTGTCGAATATGTCTTAAAGAAACTGCAAATCCGCGGGCCTCAACAATCTGATTACGATTCTTTTCGAATCTATTTATTTCCTTTGATTTTTGTTTCTCGTTTATTGATCTAATTATTTTAGTTTTATTTTATTGTTTCGAATTAACCTTGTTTGGTCCAACACTTCACACCTTTTCAACAAAGGCACAGACTTCTGCTTGCAGCTACTAACCATTTCTTACGGGTTGTAAAGAGCCCTAAAGGGAGTTGAGGGGCCAGCAGACTGAATTCATAAACCTCCTTCACCGAGGGACAGTCACAAAAAGCATGGAGAATAGTATCAATTTCACAGTTACAGAGCTTACAAATTCCATCTTCCAGCCCAACAATAGCTAACTTCTGTCCAGTAGGTAAGGCCTCATAACACAGCCTCCAACCAAAAATCCTGATTTTAAGAAGAGTAGGAAGTTTGGGCAAGGTTTTCCATATCAGAGAGGGGTCCCTTTCCATATTTTCTTGCTTCATGAGCCAACTAGGCCCAGACCTTGTACTATAGGTGAACACATTAGGGACATAAAAAAAATGGGATTTGTGTTTGGTTATTATTTTTTTTATAGTTGATTTTCTCTCATCCATGGGTGCGGACTGCTGACAACCAAAGTCGAACCATGTAATAGTCTTCCGTTGATTATGTTTTCTGCTCATAAAGTTGTAATTTTTTCAAAAGTCAAAGGGAGTTGAGGTTGCAAAGCTGAGAATTCGAACTATGGAGTTTGAAATGGACAGCACAATTCTTGAACTTCTTTTTAGGAGGTAAGAAATGTGCTTATTGGCTACTGCTACCCTTTCACTTTAGTTGTTCCAAGGATGATCAATGTTTATGGAGCATTCTTTGTAACCCCTCCCTACATTTACTGTTGCAAGAGCTGCAGCACCGAAAACAATTAAATATTAAAACAGAACGCCCACTGTGGGGCTCGAACCCACGACCACAAGGTTAAGAGCCTTGCGCTCTACCGACTGAGCTAGACGGGCTTCGTAAGTAAATTTATTCAATTGTTTATAGTTTTTAAAATAGCTTTATACTGATATTGAGGATGAATTTTGCAGCTCCTTTTGGCATTCAGCTACTACCATGAAACAAGGGGGAAATATACTTATAAATTGCAGGTATGGTGAAAAAGAAAAAGGAAATTGTTTGCATGATTTACTGCCTTCTTCTTTTAAAGGTTTCTCATCTTTGTAGCAGATAGTATAGTGTTTAAATATTTAGGTATTTCAGCAATGACTTGTTTTTTTCTTCTAACAACTAAGTTTCAATATGTCGACCAAGCCCCTTAATATATTAGAAACATTTATCTAAGATACTTCTGTTCTCTAGAAGGATTAATCATCATAAAGATTAAAAATAAATTTTTTAATATAAATGTATTTTTTTTATAACATTAACTTTTTTTCTATATATAGAACATGTTATATTATTTTATAATAATAATAATAGATTTTTAATATAACACGATTTTTTTCTAACAACATGAATTTATACATGTATATAGCATGTTTAGTTTATTTAGGATAAACTACACCAAATACCATACTACTAACTATAAAATGTCAACTTTAAAATGTTAAAGTATAACGAACTTTACTTTTTGACTCGTTTATGTCACTACTCACTCCGCTTTTAACTTCTAATAGAACCATTAACCCAAAACGACGTTGTTTTGTTGTGTAGAAAATAATAAAACTCATGCACATAAGAGGAATTGAACCCAAAATCTTTAGATACAAAGGGTATGCCTTAACCATTAGACCAACATGAAATTATATAAAAAATTACCACAAATATTATATATGTCAAACTACACTTGAGATTAATTTAAATTATATTATGAAATTAAAAAAAAACTAAAAATATTAATATATAAATAATATAAAATATATTAATTATATATATATCATTTTTATATTTTATATATTATTAATAATATAAATATATTATTTTAAAAAACTAAAATATTCATCAAAATAATATATAAAAAATCATAAATCTTGAACCCTAAATTTTAAAGCCTAAACTATAAACCATAAATATTAAGGATTAAGGTTTGAGGTTTAGGGAGTTTTTAATATTATTTATAATATAAATATACTGTTTTATGAATGGATTTTTTTTAAAAAATAATATATAAAAACCCTAAACCTAAATCCCAAACCTTAAAGATTAGGGTTTAGAATTTATGTTTTAGTATATAAGATTTGAAGTTTAAAGTTTATGATAGATAGTTTTTTATATATTATTTATAATATAAATAAATTACTTAAAAAACACTCAAAATATTCATAAAAATAATATATATATATATTATAAATAATATATAAAAATATAAAAATGATATTTTTATTTATATATATTGATATATATTATATAATATATTTTATATTCTTTATATATTAATATTTTTATTGTATTATTTATTTTATAAAATAATACTAATTAATCTCAAGTAGTTTGAGATATATAATATTTGTGATAAAGCATTATAAATTTCATGTTAGTTCAAAGGTTAAGGATTAGCCTATGTATTTGAAGGTTTTGGGTTTAAACCTCTTCAAGCGCTTGGATTTATTATTTTTCTTCAATCAAAATGATGTTGTTTTGGTCTAAATTAAACTTTAAAACAACCGTACCAAAACGACAATAATTGATGCGTATGCAATTATATAAATGTATTTTCAGTTGCGGAACTAGACACCTTATTTTGAGAGATCAAATACCGAGAGTAATTTAAATAATAAGCTTTAACTATTAGACCATGTATGTTTACATGTGACTTCGTGAAGTAAATGTTGATTTATAATATGTTTTTCGACAAATCTTTTGTCAAGATTTTATTGTAAAGAAAATAAAATTATAGTAGCAGATATTGACACTCAACTTATAAAAAAAACTCTTAATATGCTGAGCAAATTAGTAAAAAAATGTCTTTATTTACATAATAAAGTAAGAGCTAAAAGTGTTTAAAATATTATATGAAATTTGTTGAAATTTTTTAATTTTTATAAATTCAAAATTTTAGGGGGAATACCTAATTTTAGTTTTGTAACCCCCTCGTCCCGGTCTGGTCGGATGACCGGTCCGAGTGTTTAAAAAAAACTCTGCTTTAACACAACTTTAACATGTCTAATAACGAGGCAACAATCCACACATGCATTCATTTCAAACAACATTCAAACACATGTAAAAACTCTTAAGGCATAGGCTAACATTCAAGCAAGCAAATAGGCATGAGTTAACATTCATCATGGCAACACAACCATGCAAAAGCAACATATATATATAGGAGTCTACACATGCTCCTATCAACCAACAACAATCCAACAAAATCATACATGTCCCATTGCTC
This sequence comes from Hibiscus tridactylites, assembly GCA_958450335.1. Taxonomy (NCBI): domain Eukaryota; kingdom Viridiplantae; phylum Streptophyta; class Magnoliopsida; order Malvales; family Malvaceae; genus Hibiscus; species Hibiscus tridactylites. The sequence goes on along the minus strand of OY288274.1, from coordinate 43,109,111 downwards.
AACCATTACATGTTTAAATACTAAAACCCATACTGGATGAACTCAAGTCACAATCACACTTGGAGGCCCTCCACTTGCCCGAGCAACCCACGAACTAAGGATATGCAATGTTGAACAAAGAGAGCGTAAGCAATAATGCTTAGTGAGAGTAAGCTCTAAAAACAAACCTCAACATTGCAGGGTTCGAGCACGATCTAGCCAAAGCAACTTACACTTACCAAGAGTCCACAAGATATAGATGCATGAGCAATATATCACATATATGCCATAATCATGAGCTCAACACTACCATACATGTAATTACATTTAAACATCCAAACAGCTCATAAATCCCAACACAATGATACACATATCAATCCACATTGGCACCTAGTTATGACTCAAATACGCGGATAGACACGTTGGAAACTCATATCCAACAACCACATTACCTCGGTGGGATTCCACTCATCACCGGACTCGCGGAGGGGATTCCACTCATCCTCACGCCCCGTCGATGGGATTCCACTCATCACCGACTATATTCAATTACAATTTCGGGCGAACCCGTACTCCTCCTTGGTGACTCAACGCCACCAAGGCCACGTGCGACTTTAGACTCATGTGTACACACTAACATCCTAATGATCGATCATTTGTATTTAAGTATACTAGTGCCAATATTTTACTCATTCCACATTACTCTTTTCAATCATTTCCGTGCTTAGCACGTACTCACCATGGACACAATCATGAACCATCACTATGCATGTTTTAAGCAATACAACCCATGCCTCAATTCACATGTATAAAACAATATACATAAGCATTCATAACACAAGACATACGAGGCATATACATTCATACATTTGAGTTCATCCAAAGGCTTAGATCAAGATTAGGATTAGGCTACCACCCTAATCCTAACTCTAGGTGGGTCTACCAAGCCCAACCTAGTCCATATACTCGAACCAACTAATTTAAAACCTTTAAAAGCTAACAACCACTCACCTAAGCTTCCAAGCTCAAAGACCAAGCAAGCGACCGTTCGTCAAATTCCCGGATTCTCTTCCAAAGCTTCTCCGACGCCCAAACTCGGTTCTAATTAATCTCAAACACAAACAAAACATTCATAATCAATATCTCATCAACGGATACAACCCGGATCAACACTTCAAGCATTCAATACCCAAAACAAGTCCCAAAAACAGAATTTCCGAGCTGCCCTTAAAGCCCACCAATATTTTCCATTTCAAGCATCCAAATAACCATCAAACACACCCAAAGCAGCCCTCATATATCATATTAACATCAGCCCTCGAAAACCAACATTGAAACACCCGAAAAACCATTTTAAAACCCTCCCAAAACCCCCTTGGTACCCAATTCCGAAAATTGATTAAAATCACTTGAAACTCACATATATCATACCATTTGACTTCTACATAACTTATCTAAACATATTAAATCAACATATTTACTTTAACAACATAAAGCTTTCATTTTTAATCTCAACTCCCATAAATTCCATTTTCTCAAACTCTTATGAAAATGAAAATAGAAGGTACTTTTAAAGAGGGGAGGATGAGGGGAAGTCAAAAACATCCTTACCTTTCGATTTGGAGCTGAAATGGAGGAGGAATAAGATGGAATAGTGAACTTGGGTAGAGAACCCTATTTTACGTTGGAAAATCTGATGAAGAAGATGAATAGTGGAAGTGTGATAGGGAAAAAGGGGTTTAAATTTGAAGTGGGGCAAATTACCCAAAAGGCCATTAATGAATAGTTTTCCTTGTTTTTAGATTAGCTTTTCAACTTTGAGTCTAAAACACTTTGGTCCCGTTTTAAAAGGTAAATTTTGTAACCCAATATTTTTAAAAGGATTATTTCATAAACCAACCGAGCCCAAAATAATATTAAAATATTATTTCCACCTAACCCCTAAACCCGGGTGTTACAAGTTTCCTCCAATGTGATTATTTTATTTGAAAACATTATAAAAAATAGAAGAAATGAAAAGAGTCATGATTTTGGAAATAAGAATTAAAAATTATTATGAAATAGGAACTCAAGAAAAAAATTAAGTTTGTGTGTATATATAATTATATTCTATCAATGTTTATTAGTTTTGAGTCTTAACGAGTGGTCACAGTAAAATAGAAGAAGATGATGTTCATCTTAAAAGACCTGAGATGTATGTGCCTTATCAAAGGGTTAAGAAAAGTATGAACATATACTACCTTAAGACTATTAAAAATGTTTATTAGTTTTGAATTTTTTACTTGGAGAAAAATATTTTAAAAAATAAGTTTAAATTCATATACTTATTATTTATATAACAATTTAAATTGTATATATAAATTTATAATTTAATAATATCAATTTAATTTATAAATATATATATATATATATATATATTAATGTGAAGTTTTAACAATCATAGGAGGAAAATAATTTTCCAAACATTTTGAGAAATCCAAATCAAAACTTCTAAAAAATTCAAAGGGGTTAATAACAGATTTTTCCAAGTTTTGGGGTCATGGCCTCCACGTCCCCACATGAAAAAATATTAAGTTGTTTGATTATTTTATATAATTTTATTTGTATATTTTTTAATATTTTTCATGAAAAGATTTGAATGATTTTTTTTATTATTTTAAAATATATTGATGGGCAGAATAGCACATAAATGATTACCAACCGATAGCCCAGGGGAAGAACATTCAAATAACTGGTTCATCTCAATCCAAGCCAACCCTCACCACCTATTGTGGAAAAGTAACTTTTTCCAAAATTAAACAAAAAGGTCGGCCTTGCCTTGCATGTAGGGTTGGTTATTGAGTTGAGCAGCTCGCAAACAACTCGAGTTCGACTTGGTCAAAATTTGATTAACGCTCAATTCGAATTGACTCAACTCGAGATCTTAGCAAGTCAAGTCGAGCAAGGTCTAACTCGACTCGATAAGTTCGTGAACAACTCATTATTTTTTTTATAAATTATTTTATAGTTTTTTTATGGCTACCTTAAAAAATTATGTTCTAAGAAATTTAAATAATAGTTAAAAACTCTAGAAAAGTTCAGTGATTTTTTTGGTAATTTACCCATAAAATTTTGGTTTGGAATTTTTAAAACGTTTTGCATTCTCCGAGAATTAAAAAAGTTAATTTGTATTAATAAGAAATTAAATTATAATAACGAGTCTTTCCTTTTTCTTTTATTATTACTTTATGTATAAAAGTAGAAATTGTGAAAAGTCTTCACTTTCCACTTCCCATATAAAAAATATAAGGGTAAACTACACTGGTAGTCATTGAACTTTTAGGATGCTTTCAATATGGTCATCGAACTTTTAAAACTTTCATTACAGTCACTCAACTTTTAATTCGCTTTCAATAAGGTCACTGCCATCGACCACCGTTAAAAAAGCTAACGTGGAATGTTAAATTTAAAGGTAAAATACATTGTTAGTCACTGAACTTTTAGGGCACTTTCAATATGGTCACCGAACTTTTAAAACTTTCATTACCGTTACTCAACTTTTAATTCGCTTTCATTACCGTTAAAAAGTTGATGTGACACGTTAAGTTTAAAAATAAACGTTTTCCTACCCTATTTTATCTCCACGTCTTATTTTCTTCCATCCAAACATGTCTATCTTTCAGATACATTAATATTTTCCTTTGAACTCCTCACTATCCAATGCATGACTTAGTAAAGGTCGGGCCTGAAGCATAAAGAGGATTTTTATGAGCAAAATTTTAGTTATTTCTTTAGCATTCCATCCTCGGACGTCTCCCAATATTTTTCTTGTTCTCACACTCGCATGCATGTCTAGATACATTAATATTTTCCTTGATGTGTTACAATTTGAACTCCTCACTATCCAATGCATGACTTAGTAAAGGTCGGGCCTGAAGCATAAAGAGGATTTTTATGAGCAAAATTTTAGTTATTTCTTTAGCATTCCATCCTCGGACGTCTCCCAATATTTTTCTTGTTCTCACACTCGCATGCATGTCTAGATACATTAATATTTTCCTTGATGTGTTACTAGAGAAGTAACGACCTTCACCAAAAAATTACAATTTGATTCATATGGAAGAAAGAGACATGTTTGGATGGAAGAAAATAAGAGGGGAGAGAAAATATGGTGGGGAAACGTTTATTTTTAAACTTAACGTGACACGTCAGCTTTTTTTAACGGTAATGAAAGTGAATTAAAAGTTGAGTGATAGTAATGAAAGTTTTAAAAGTTCGGTGACCATATTGAAAGCCTCCTAAAAGTTCAGTGACTAATAGTGTATTTACCCTTAAATTTAACATACCGCACTAGCTTTTTTTAACGGTGGTTGACGATAATGACCTTATTGAAAGCGAATTAAAAGTTGGGTGACTGTAATGAAAGTTTTAAAAGTTTGATGACCTTATTGAAAGTGCCCAAAAAGTTCAGTGACTACCAGTGTAGTTTACCCAAAATATAATTGAAAGTTAAAACTCTGATATCTTTAGGGCATTCTCTCATTTTTTGTTCATCGAAGATTGTTGAGAAACTAAAAAGAGTCACACTCGAATATCGACTTCATCTCTAACTCAGTCATGATAGGTTCATTTATTTATCTCTTCAAACCTCTTTTTTTTTGAATTTCTATGTCTATAGTAAGCTCGAATAGTATCAATAGATTTTACCTATATTTAGAAAAATCAAGGTAAAACTTTTGGCAAGCTTAACGAGCAACGACTTGAGTAGAGTCGAGTAATGAGATTTTTTTAATGAGCACGAGTCGAGCAAAATTTTATCAAGCTTAACGAGCAACGAGTCGAGTTGAGCAACAAAACCTTTTAACGAGCATGATTCGAACATTACTCAACTCTCGACCGACTCACTCGATAAACACCCTTACTTGCATGAACGACAAAAAAAGCACAAATTATTTTTATATTTATTATGTTACACTATGTGGCGAGTTTCTTTTTTCGATTAACATACAATTTACCCTTCTAATAAGTAATACTTTAAACATAATTGTAATTTTTAAGTGAAGTGAGACCTTTTTTAGAAGAAAAAAAAGTGGTCAAAATTTTCATAATAAAAGTATAATATATATTTAAGTAATTTATTCATATGTATACAACTATTCATTTTTTTATTAAAAAGATATTCAATCTAGCTTGGGTCAAAAAAATATTCCATTCATAAGTATTAAATATTAAGTGGGCTTTTTTTTTCTAATACAGAATAAACCAGAGAAACTAGGATCTCCTCTCTGCATCAACGACCCCTTGCACCCCACTCGGAGGTTCCAACAGCCAAGCATCCTCGTATGGTTGATCCTTGAAGAACCGAGAAAGGAAATCAGCAACCTTGTTCCCCTCACGTCCAATATGCTGGTCCTTTACCTCCCACTCAAGGCACATGAAACCAAAAATGAGATCAACCACGACATCCCCACGTAACACCGACGATTTATTTGTAAGAATCCAAACAACCTCCATGCTATCCGATTCAATATAGACCCTTTTATGACCAAGACACCATGCATGAAACAATACGTCATAGATCGCCCATAATTCCGCCATCAACACCGAACAACTGCCAAGCATTCGAGAAAACCCAAATATCCACTTGCCAGTCTAGTCGCGGAGAACTCCTCCCACAACGGCAAGCCTCTGCTGCCCATACACCGCCCCATCCGCGTTAGCTTTGATCCACCCATCCGGTGGGCATCGCCACTGACTCCGCACAACATTCATTATCCTCGGACCAGTAGCAACACAAGGAGCACTATCGAACTCATCTGCAAGCTGCAAGCAATGTGTTAAAAAATCCCACTTCTCCACGAATGACTCATCCATAAGGAGACTACACCGACATTTCCAAAGTTGCCAACAAACTACAGCAAAGCATATCACCCATGTCGATCTATTGTCCGGAAAATCGCCAGAGTTCCTTAAGTTGAAGACAAGCAACTTTCTATTTAGTTATTTATTTATTTGATAAATTACAGTTTTTCTAATATGTTTAATGCAGAAAACAAAATGCTATGATGATTTGTGTAACCCCCTCGACCCGACCTAGCCGCCAGACCGTATCGAACGGGTTACACGAGGAAAACTAAAGCGGAACCCATTAAGGCTCCACTCCGATTAACAACCATAGAAAAATTTCTTTTAAAGTTATCTTGCTTAGATGCTTAATTATATCCTATGTGAGAGGACACGCAGCGAAAACACACACGGATACAAAACACGCGAAACAGACAATTATGACTCCCTTTTTAACTTTTACAACTGGTTGTATCGGTACGCTAGTGGACCGTACCGATATGCCTAGACTTGGTCAACACTCCAAAGTCAACCCAGGGAGATCGTATTGATACGCTAGAAGACAGTTTCAATACGCTCTCAACGATCAACTTCCCCAAGGTCAAACTACGAAGACCGTACCGATACACTCAGGACTCGTACCGATACGCCAAAATCTCATCAATTTCTCAGATTTCCAGAGAGCATTTGGCGTATCGATACACCCCTGCGTACCGGTACGCCTTGCCTAAAACAAGGTTTAAAGAAAAGGACCGTATCGATACAGCCCTTGAGCGTATCGATACGCCCTGCACTGCAAGACTCATTTTAGCTTCTAAAAACACAAGGACTCCACACTAGAGGCATATAACGACCATTCAAGCAACATACAATCATGCATATATCTCAAAGCAACCATGGATAAACATATAAGGCATTTCAAACACTCAACGAAGCAACATCCAACAAGATAAGATTCAAAGGGGAAACATGCATACAAAGCATTCACCCACATAGCCAAAAGTTAAACAAAGCATACTTCAACATGGCATAAGGCAATACAAGTCCAAAACAACTAAACAAACTTGTCTAAGAAAAAAGGACTTGCCAACAACATCTCAAACATAAAGGTCCTATCCCATTGCTCTATACTAGTTATTGAAGTCTAAACCATACTTGAGCAAACTAAACCCCCTTGGAGTCTCCCTTGTTCCTCGAGCTGCTCCGAAGGTCTAAGGGTCTGTATTGTTGGAAAAGAGAGCGTAAGCGTTTAAGCTTAGTGAGCGGTTCTCAAAACGGTAGCTACAACAATGCAGTTTTAAAACATAGTTTGCTTGAAAACCAAATCATTTCCACATGCTTGAACACACAATGACATGCATTTACCAAATGCAACAACAAGCCATAGGCTTACCATATGCTCATTCTCATACGCAAGCAAAGAAATCAACAATGCATAAACATAAGCATAATAGATAGAATCAACAAACATGCTTAACACGAGAATTAAATCATTCATGGGTATATTGGCATTCAATGTTTTTAGTCGGATATGCGGATAGTTTCTCAAACCCACTAGACACTTCAGTGGAATCTCACATCACCGTACTCACCCGTCTAGTAAAAACATGACTTCCGGTGGAATCTCACATCACCTTACTCCTCCTTAGTGGAATCTAACATCACTAAGGCCACACGCGAATTTTACCTCGAGTGCACTCTAATCCTATTGATCGATCAATTATATCCGGTAACAACTCAACACATGTCAATATACTCAATTACAACCACAAGCATTACCGATGCTTGAACCACTTACCAAGTCCAAACTTCCATGCAAGGAATGTACTCACAATGCAAGTGTAAACACAAGTCTCACATCTCAACATGCATAACAATACAATTCAACACATAACAACATAGCATGTTCAACTTGCATTCAAGAATTGTAAAACACAATTTAATTGCATAAAACCTTTAAAACTTACTCTTGAGCTTGGATTGAATTTTCAAGCTCAATCCAAACTCCCAAACATTCTCTTAACCACATTAAGGATTTTAAAATCAATCCACTCACCAGCCAACACACAACTGATGTCCAAGATGTCGAATCAAGCCTCCGAACTACCTGAATTTTCATCCACAAAGCCCAAATCCAAATCCTCTATTTTGAGCAACCCAAAATCGAACATTAGAACACAAATACACTCACAAACACATCAAAAACCTTGAATTCAACATCCTTGCAACAATACACATCGATTCAAGCCCAAACTACACCCGAAACATAGCGATTTCAGTCTCAAACTACTAGCAGCCACAACCAACGAATTTACCATAAAAACCTACCTTTTAACATCCCTAAACATCAATCCAAAGCTACCAAACCTCCAACTGCCTTTTAGACTCAAAACCCAACCAAAAACTCAAGCTTTCCAACTCCTAAAATCACCCATAATACCCATTTTGGGTTTCCATTAAAAACCCGCCATTTTTATGTTATTTTTGTGTTAAAACAAAGATAAAAACACTCTCAACTCAGCCTTAATCAACCTAAACAAAAACTCAAAGATTTCTTTTCATTTCCAATCCAAACTTTAAAAATCAAGATAAGATAAATCCATGAGTTTTGTAAAAATCACAACATTTAGGACTTAAGGAAGATGAAACTAAGTTGAGGAACCATTTACCTTGAAGAAATCACTTGGTTGAGAGCTTGAAATCCAATGGAATAGCGACTAGGGTTTGGGGAGGGTTTTAGAACGTGAATTTCAAAATAGGGAAGATGATGGCTTTTGTTAAAAAACCCTTTTTTATTCATTTTTATGAAAAATTCCCATTTTTGCCCTTTAGTCTTTTAAAACACCTTTTGGTGTATTAAAAATAGTTTGTCTCCAGTTTAAATTTAACCCGACTCAGTTTAAAACACTCGATATCTTCTGGCCCTAAACTCGGGGTGTTACAGTTTGAGTTAGCATGCTCCTAGCATAGGGATGTCTAACTATCAATGATGTATAAGCATATTTCATGGTGCAAAGATGTGTGTTCATGAGAATGCAATGATGCATGAATTTAGCTTGTCTTCATTTTCTAGGGTCAATGGTCATCATCCTGGGACTACAACCACTCATCAATCACATGTCCTGACAAAATTTTCCCTCAACTTGTGTTGCTCACCCCTTGAGTCCAATGACCTTGGTCGAAATTAGAATCATTAACCAAGTACTTTCATGTCGTATGTCATCCCCTATCTATTCTAATTCAACATCTTATGTGCAAAAGCCCATGTTGTCCCACGGACAATGATGCCCCTTTACGACAAATTAACTTCAACGGTCCTTCATCATCCCACATCATGCAGTGCCCCTCAATTTTGGGCTTCACTGACGATGATGCATTTATCTTCGAAGTAATACAAGGAAATTTCTTTGTTTAAAATATATGAACTCGTTGGTCGTCATTCTAATGAAGAATGGATTTTCAGATTAATATACAGAACCTTGAAACCAAAATTTGATTGAAAGAAAAAACGGAATAGGATGCCCCAGATATCAAATGCTCAAAAGCATGAAAAAAGATAGAATTGCACTTGATAAGCAAATGATGCCATCAGATTGGGGCAGTCTATAAGCCCTCAGTATTAATAGGCATGAGAAGAAGAGATTGAATTGCCAACATCATTCGAAGATATTCAAGGTAGAAATAAGCATTGTTGCAAGGATTTACATGCAAGCAATTCAAGATGTCCTGCAGGGACAAGAATTTGAGAATTCACAGGAAGCGTTGAAGATGCTTGATAAGGGGCATATGAAGACTTGAAGTATTCAAGACCACACAAGGAAGCCTTTCACTCAAAATTGACGTGTCAACTACAATGATAGTATATCTTGAGACATTTGCCTACGAAGATTGAATGTTTTCAATGAAGCAAAGAGATATGAAGAATGAGAATGGTGAAGCAATGACAATTGAAAGAGTCTGTCCTTCCAACCAAGAGCACTGGATTTAGTGAGCAAAGATCAAATTTTTTCATGATTCGAAAGAATACAGAGAAAAGTCACAACTGCTTATATGGATTGAGTAAGCAAATGTACGGAAAAAATAATTCTGAGAAAAGAATTTAAAAAGCAAAAGAATTGAAACATGCATTCATGTTTTAGACATCCCTAGGGGCATGCACATCATAATTGCATTGAATATTGCATTTTTCAGGTACACGAAGGACCTTTCAGCAAAAGAACTCGCCTATTCGTTTGAGCATTTGGAGAATGGAACCTGCTTATTCATCCAAGCGTAAGGTGGATGAAACACTTTTTTGGAACCTTCTTATTCATCCGAGCATAAGGATGATGGAACTACTTTTTGGAACCTGCTTATTCATCCAAGCATGAGGAGGATGGAACCCCTTTTTAAAGCATGCTTATTCATCCAAGTATAAGGTGGATGAAATGCTTTTTGAACTCGCTTATTCATCCAAGCATAAGAAGGATGAATTTTTTCAGAAGTTTGCTTATTCATCCAAGCACAAGGAGGATGAAATCTTTTCAGAAGATTCGCTTATCCGTTCAAGCGTAAGAAGAATAGAATTTGCTTTTTCATCCAAGCATAAGGAGGATGAAATTTTTCAGAGGTTTGCTTATTTATCCAAGCATAAGGAGGATGAAAGTTCTTTAGAAGATTCACTTATCCCTCCAGGCGTAAGGAGAATGGAATTTGCTTATTCATCCAAGCATAAGGAGGATAAATTTTTTTAGAATATTCCCTTATCCGTTCAGGCATTTGGAGAATGGAACTTGCTTATTCATCCAAGCGTAAGGTAGATAAAACACATTTTGGAACCTGCTTATTCATCCGGGTATGAGAAGGATGGAACCTTTTTTTAGAGTCTGTTTATTCATCCAAGCATAAGGAGGATGAAGTTTTTTCAGAAGATTCGCTTAGCCGTTAAGGCGTAAGGAAAATGGAGTTCGCTTATTCATCCAAGCATAAGGAGGATGAATTTTTTTAGAAGATTTGCTTATCCGTTCAGGCGTAAGGAGAATAGAGTTTGCTTATTCATCCAAGCATAATGAGGATGAAATTTTTTAGAAGATTCGCTTATCCTTTTAGACGTAAGGAGAATGGAGTCCGCTTATTCATCTAAGCTTAAGGAGGATGAGATTTTTTCAGAAGATTCACCTACTCGTTTAGGAGGGAAGAGAATGTTTTCTTATTCATCCAAGCATGAGGAGGATGAAATCTTTTGGAGTTTGCTTAAGCATAATGAGGATGAAATCTTTTGAAGTCTATTTATTTATTCATCCGAGTATAAAGAGGATGAAACCTTTTGAGGTTTTGCTTATTCATCCAAGCATAAGGAGGATGAAATTGTTTGAAGTTTGTTTGCTTATTCATCCAAGCATAAGGAGGATGAAGTTTTTCAGAAGAATTTGCCTATTTGAGTATCTAGGAGAATAGAACCCAACTCAATAATTCAAGAATTTGGGAGAATAGAACCCAACTTAATAATTCGAGCATTTGGGAGAATAGAACCCAACTCAGCTATTCTAGCGTAAGGAGAATAGAATCAGCCTATCTGTTTGAGCATGGAACCCAGCTCAGTTGTTCAAGCATTTGGGAGAATAGAACCCAACTCAGCTAATCGAGCATAAGGCCCAACTCAGTTGTTCAAGCATTTGGGAGAATAGAACCCAACTCAACTATTCGAGCGTAAGGAGAATAGAACCCAACTCAGCTATTCGAGCGTAAGGAGAATAGAATCAGCCTATTTGTTTGAGCATGGAACCCAACTCAGTTGTTCAGGCATTTGGGAGAATAGAACCCAACTCAAATAGGGGCAGCTGTTGTCACTAAATTTTCACCTCAGTTTTAAATAATCTGAAAAAATTAAAAAAAAATCCCTTTTCCCTCTAAATAATAAAAGGCCCACCCTTTTTAAACTAAAAAATAAAAACCCATCTTCAAAACTCATTCTTAAAGCCCATTTCAAAAGAAAAAAAGAGAGAGCCCATTTTAAAGCCCACTTTTAAATAAATAAATAAAGCCCACTTTGGAAAAAAGCCCATCTTTTAAAAAGGAAAAAAATAAAATAAAAAACTGTGATAAAATTTAAAATAAATAGTAATAATAATTATGAAGGGAAAAAGGAAACAAAATTAAAACAATAAAAAATAAACAACAAAAAAATATAAAAGGAAAAAGAAAAGCAAAAAAGGGCCACGCGCTCGAGTCAAGAGCCCCAATCCAGCCCCGATAAAACTCTAGGTGGGGTTGCCGGCCCTCGTTCCGCTGTTTCTGGCCACGGCGGCCGCCGTGAGGGGTGCTGGTCGACTCGTCTCGGCCAGTCGGTTCTGTTGCCGCCGACCCCACTCCTTGCTGTCGCCGGTAGCTCACCGATTTTGGGGGGAAAAGGTTTCGAACCCTAATTAAATTGGGGGCAAAATTCCCCGAATTGGAGCCAAATCTTTTGAAATTTGGATAATATTTCAATGTGATAAAGTTGGCTGATCAAAAATATGATTTTTAGGTGTAACACCCGGATTTGGGGGTCGGGTGAAAATAATATTTAAATAATGGTTCATGTTTCAGTTTTATAATTAAAATAATAAAATATTATTTTGGGCTTCATATATTCGAAGCAAACAATTATGTTGGATTTAAATTGTTTTGGAAATCAAATTCCATGGATTTTAGAATTTGAAGATGGTCATCTCATTAATGGCAAAGTTGTAATTTCTTGGTCTTGTAAAATAAAACCCATTTTTATTTTATTTCAAATACCCAAAAATCACACCCATCTTCTTCCTCCTCATTTTTGAATGTGAGTTTCTCCTCCCCATTTCCCATCACTATTCCATCACCAATCTTACTTGTTTTTTAGGGCTTTTCAAAGGTAAATACATTTTCTTATTACCATCATCTTCCTCTTTCTCCCCATGTAATTTGTTTTCATTAAAGCTCACTAGTTTGCATTTTAGGGTTTTGGGATTTTGAGTTAAAAATGCTATCTTTGTTAGCTTTAACTAACGATTTTGATTTATTAATGTTATGTGAGTTGTTTACTACCTATAAGGTCCAACATATCCGATTTTTGCAAGGTTTTATGGTGAATCCCGAAATGAGTTTTAGGGGTATATTTAAAGTGTCAAAATTTGTGTTTTGGGATGGTTTTGAGAGAAATTGATGGGCTGATGTTATAGTAACATTGGGTAGGTGTCTTTAGATATTATTTTATGATTTTTGAGTAGTTGTGGTGTTGGTTTGAATGGATTCCCGTAGCTACTGCTGTAAGTGATATTTGGGAGTGGAAAATGGGAGTTTTTAAGGTGTCTATGTGGGGAAATGAAGGGTTGATGGTTATACTATGCGTGGGTAGTGTTTTGAGCATGTTTAAGGGTTATTTGGAGGACTACATTGCTGATTTTTTATGGGTCTTTGTGGATGTACGAAAATGAGAAATTGAATAATGAACTTGGCTTTGAATTGTGAGAATTGTAGTGGATTTGTGTGTTGGTGTTAAACTTTGGGTTTGTTGCTGATTTTGAGGTTAATATATTGTTTTTGAATGGTTAGAAGCAAGGGAAATCAATGGGGAAGCTTCGGGCTCAGATCCGGAAATTTGGATGCTTGGTAGGCTTGTCGGCTTGTGCTAATGGAGTAGTCGGTGAGTGGTTATTGTTTTTAAATGATTTTCAAATATTGGTTCAAGCATGTGAACCTATGATGGGCTTGGTAAACCCACCTAGAGTTGGGATTAGAGTGGTAGCCTAATTTCAAGCTTTAATTAAAGACTTTGGTTGCACTTTTTAATGGTTGTTTATGCCTCTTGATTAATTGTGTTTGTGGTGTTATGTATATGTTGTTATACATGTATGTTGAGGCATGACTTAATGCATTGTTATATGCATGTTTATGATAAATATGATGGGGATATACATGTGTATGAAATATGATGTGATATTTGTGTTAATGATATACATGTGGTGTTGACATGTGAAATGATGTTATGAGGTGATTGTATGATCCGAGGATCATGGTGAGTACATGCTAGGCATGGAAATGTGGTTTGTGCATGACGGTAAGTCATGGTGAGTACGTGCTAAGCACGGAAGTTGTTATGAAATGATCTTGTGAAAGATTAATGAAATGTGTAGTATTGGCACTAGTATGCTTGGGTACAAATGATCGATCATTAGGATGTTTAGTGTGCACACGTGAGTCAAAATGCGCGCGTGGTCTTGATGATGGTAGTCATCAAGATGGAGTACGGGTTCGCCCGGAAATCTTCTTATATATATATATTAGTCGGTGATGAGTGGAATCCCATCGACGGGCGTGAGGATGAGTGGAATCCACTACGCGTGAAACGAGGCGTGAGGATGAGTGGAATCCCCTCCGCATGAACGGTGATGAGTGTAATCCCACCGTCAGGTAATGGTTGTGTTGTTGGATGTGAGTTCCAACAGTTATCCGCGTATTCGAGTCATAGCTAGGTGCCAATACGGATTGTGGATTATGTTGCTCATATGTGATTATATGTGTTTCTATATGTGTGGTTATGGACTCGTAGAGCATGACATGACATTGATACTATGATCATGCATCATTTATATTTTTGGCTCTTGCGGTTCGAAGGTAAGAACTCATGCATTCTACCTTAGTTGTATGCTCGTGCTTGGACCCTGCATTGTCGAGGTTTGTTTTATGAGCTACGCTCACTAAGCTTTTATGCTTACGCTCCTTTTTGTTCGACAATGCAGATCAGTAGCTTGTGGGTGGCAAAGGCAAGGAAAGGTCTCCAAGTGTCGCTTTTGGTAGCTCAAGTATGAACTTTAAATTGAAAGATTGTAATAGTAAAGCAATGGGATAGATGTCGTTGTTTGAGCCTTTGAAGTATGTTATGTTGGTTGTTAGGAGCATGCTAGACTCCTTTTATATGTTGTATTGATTTGGCTTTTGGGTTGTATGCCTTGCTTGTAAACCATGTTGGATTTGTTTATCTTATTTTGTCTAAGTGTTGGTCTTGTTGAAGTTTGATGCCCTTTTTAAATGCCATGTTTGGGTGACTCTTGGAATGATTGTCTATCTTAAATCTTGTGATAATTATGAATGTTTGCAATAGGGAGCTTGCCTCTAGAGTGTATTTGTTTGTGATGTATGCTTCTTGGTGTGGTTGTGGGCTTTTGGGGTGATTTGGAGCTGCCTAAATCTGGTTTTTGAAGGTTGCAGACAGACAGTGTTTCGAAACGGGCTGAGCCGTTTCGGAACGGGTAAGGCTTCAGGGACCCCGTATCGAAACGAGTTTCGATACGGTTTGGCCACTGTAAACCCCTATTCCGATACGAGTTTCGGAACACTTTGGCTACTGGAGATTTGAGAAATTGCCGAGATGAAGGCGTTTCGAAACGGGTCAAGAGGTTTCGAAACGGTCAATATCTCGTTGACCACGAGAAGTTGACCGTTGGGGGCGTTTCGGAACGGTTGACCTTCGTTCCGATACGGCCTTTTCGTGTGGACTTGGGGCAGTTGACCAAGTCAAGGTGTTTCGATACACCTTGAAGGTGTTTCGAAACGGCCTACCTAATAACTTAAAAATGGACTGTTTGTTTGTCGTTCTGTGTCCAGTTGCGTGTCTTCCTCATGTTATTACGCTGTTATGATCACATAGGATTTAAATGTGCCTTTAGAAAAGATTAAATTAAAAGAAATTTTTAGGGTTGCTAACCGAGGGGGAATCCTTAACGGGTTTCGCTTCGGTTTTCCCCGTGTGGCCTACTCGGACCGGTCATCCGGTCAGACCGGGACGAGGGGGTTACATTAGGGGGATGAATTCGGGGATTTTGTCCTCAATTGCATTAAAACCCTACCCCCAAAAACCCTATAAAAACCCTAAAATGCTTCATTGATCAACACACAAATTGAGAGAGAAAATCACTAAAATGGTTCAAGAAAAATCCGAAAAATTCTCTGAATTTTTCTTGAGTTTGCTGGAAATTTTTGCAGTGGAAGTTCGAGTTTGGAGCAATTTTCTGGAGGTGGTTTGGAGCATTTCGAGAAGCTTGAATTTGAGTTCATCGTTCGTCGATTTCTCGGTAAAATTTCTAACTTTTCTTTGCTTATTTTTTATGTTAATTACATGCTTGTTCTTTGTTGAATTTTGGTGTTTTTTCTTGTGTTGTTTGTGATTTTTAGGTTACTTTCTCGAGGTCGGAAAATTGTTCACGATTCCGGTAACTTTTTCATTTAAAATTCCGTTTTAATTTTTAGTTTGATCTTAAATTTTTTGCATGCTTTTAAAAATGTTGTTAGGGTTATTTTTGATCTTTAGAAATGTAGAAAATAATGTAGAAGATGTTTAGATTTAAAAATGCAAGAATAAAAATGAATAAATGTGGTTAAATTAAAAAAACTTGAAATTAGGGATTTAATTAGAAGAAATAATAATGTGAGGTGTTAGTTAATAAAAGGCTTGATTTTAAATAAAAAAAAAGATTTTTATGATTTATTTTTAATAATTGATGGGCAAAATGATTTTAAAAGAAAAAATAATAAAGATGTTTTTTTAGAAAAAAAAGGTAAAAGAAAAAAGTTTTTTAAAAAAAAGAAAATAAAAAGGTTTTAAATAAAAGTTTAGGGACTATGATAAAAAGATGAATTTTGAAAAGGAAAAAAACTTTAAAAAAAGTTTCTTTAGTGAGAAATAAAGTTTATTTTTTAAAATGAGTTGTTTTAAAAGAAAAAATGAAAAAATAAAAATGAATTTAGAAAAAAGGGTGAAAATGCTTTTGAAAAAGAGAAAGAGGAAAACATAAAAATGGAAAAAACGCAAAAAAAATATAAAATGTAAAAAATGTAAAAAGGGGTTTTGGCTTAGAAAATAAAAAAAGTAAAAAAGAAATAAAGATTTTTTAAAAAAAAAGTAATAATAAAAGGGTAAAAATCAAAAAAATAAAGTTTGCTTGCTTGTTTTAGAAATAGGTGAAAACTTAGGATTAAGGACTAAAGCTTAGATAGAGGCATGTTTTTGTTGAAAAATGTTCTTCATAAAAATGAAATACACTTAAGCAAACTTAAACCTTAAATTAGGAATAAAATACTTAAACATTTTTAAGGTTTTTAAATAATCAAACTTAGAATAAAAAAATAAAAAGCTTAACACACTAAACCTCTTTGTTGTTTGAAAAAGTGAAATTAATTTAATGCGGTGTCTTATCAAACGGGAATGACGAGTTAGCGCCAGAAATGTTAGTGGTGATTGAAGTTCATCTCCCGGGTGATAAGGCCGTTAAAATAGACTAATATTCATTAAATGGACAAGTAAAGTCGAACCTTTTTGAACTTTAAAATTTCAGTTTTGAAACAATTTTAAAACCAATTAGGTACCAATTTTGGGCGTCGTGGGGGTGCTAACCCTTCCCCACGCGTAACCGACCCCTAAACCTGTTTTCTGATTTTTGTAGACCAAAACCGTTGTTTTATTAAAATCAGAAAATGTTTTATTAAAATAACCCTGTTTTTTAAAGTGATCCAATCACACTTTACAAAAAAAATGGTTGTGACTCCGTGTATTTTTAAAAGTTGTTTTCCAAAACGTCGAAGCCTCCCGTAAAAAGGCGGTTGCGACAGTCTTAAATTTTAAATTGTTCTCGAATCAACATTTCATGCAAAAAGAGCTACGAATATGCACAAAGAGAATTGAGCAAGAAAACAAAAATAAATTTGTCACAAAATAACGCTACTATGAACATACGAATGAATGCAAAGAGCAACACTAAGTTTGGTAAATATCCTCGTTAAACGACTTGCATTAATGGGAACATTGGTTTGTGAAAATGATCAAAGGAAACCCACTACATATGTGGTCCCTAAGTTAGCATCCAAACAATCTCTTCTTCTTTCTTGGAAGCTTGGCAGCATCTTTCATTAGGAATTGTAACCTCAGAGGATCCTTTGTATCTAAGTTATCAAATGTGCCCATTCTTGGCCTTACCCCCAAGTGGTGTAGGCGGCGAATTGTAATTACTCCAATGTCGCTATTTGGTACACCTGACTTGCTCTTCAGAAAAGGTCCCATCGAACTTGATCTTTGAAGTATGCTGAAGCTAAATTCAGAATTCCTTCCCATTCGGAATGTTCTTTCTTGTTCTGAATTGTCAACCCAAGATGTCAAAGTCCCCAGAAAACTTTTAATCTTGTCTTGGAAGGCTTTGTTCTTGTTTGACATGGTTCTGTTGATCTTCTTGCAAGAGCTTGGTATTCCACAACTGTTGTAGTCAAAAGCAAATTGTCAACCGTGAAACAACTATAGGTTGAACTCCAAGGCTCTACCAAGGCTTGAAGTAGTGATCGCTTGATTGGAACATCTATCAAATATGAGAGGTCGACATTCTCACCTTTGAAAGCATTTCTTGCCTCAGGATCCCAACCATACTAACTTTGATTTAGACACATCATTAAATTGTGTTCGTTAAAGTTTCGGCTAACATTGTTGACTTAAATCTCCGACTGAAATATTGTCTCTGTCATGTAATTGCTTTCCTTCTAGTTTTTAATTTCAGACTATTTCCAACTCAAGGTCACTACATGATATGATAAAATATGCAAACACACAAAGAGGAAAGGAAGGAAGAAAACAAATAAAAGCATTAGTCCATCTAAAAATAATAATAAATTCAAGGGGTAAAAAGTAAGTGTGGATGATTCAAACACACAATAAACACATACAGAGCCCTAAACATACGCACTCTAATTTGCTAGGTTATCTGCATGGCTCTAACGGGGTTCACTTCTTAATTTCTCACACATGGTTTCATTTCGAATTGGGTATGTAACACCCCCTTCCCGGTCTGGTCGAGAATCGAGTATTTGTGATTCTAATAAATTAAAGGTCATTCGATGCAATTGATCATATTACAATGAAAGTCATTACAAAATTAATAAGTCTGTAAATTTTCATGCAATTCGGTATTCATTTACTCGTTCAATTTAAACAACCTAATTTTAGTGACCATTTTGTGAACAATGAAAACTGCCAAAACCATGCTTTTTAACCAACTTAACTAACCCTGTTTCAAAACACATTAAGGCTTTTTCAGAAAGGGTGGACGATGGTCAACCTAAGTTAAATTTTTCCTTTGAACCGTATCGATACGGGTAAGCCCTGTATCGGTACGGGTTGACTCCTTTTAACCTTAACTTTGAGCCGTTTCGATACACTATAGACTTGTATCAAAACAATAAATTCTAGTAGCAAAAATTTCCGATACAGCCTCAAACCGTACCGAAATGCCTTGTTCTTAAGGTGCATTTATGCTTAACCGTATCGATACGCTTTACCCCGTATCGAAACATCCTGACCTGGGATGACAGATTTTTGTTGGTTTTTAATCGATTTGGCCAATCAAATGATGTTCAAATACAACGAAAATTTACACACAACATTATAACTGTAAAATCTACTTGCATACCAAATTTTAGGGTCAAATGAATCCATTTACTTGGTTTTTACCTTTTAATGCCAAAATATGCATTTTAGGCCAATTTCGACTACATAGAAAGTTCATAATAGGCATATAACACTTTTACCACTTGACCATAATATAGACATAACAAAAAAGACTTTATCGATTAGTACATGCAGCTTGCCACCAACTAGGAGTTCAAAAAGCGTCAATATACATTACTTATAGCTTGGTTGTGACTTGTGCAACGCTTCAACTCCTCCGATCTCGATCCAAAACTTAACTAACCTGAAAAGGATAAAATGAAATGCATTAGGCATACTTTGCCTAGTGAGGTAGTCGCAATGAAAACAATATTGTAATATGCAAATTCATCTCTACATTAACAATGGTCATGACATGATTTTCCAATGACAACACAATGATCATGCTCAATAACAATATAGTTATATTTTATTAATAATTCCTTGGATCGACTCCGGATAGTGGATACGTGAATTTCTTATGCCTCGCCAAAACAATGAGTGGTCATATCCCTCCACCTCGCCAAGATGACCAATACACAAACATCCCCCGCCTCACCAAATCAATATAGGTCGTAGCCATAGGACCGTAGTCAACCCGTACACTGAGCTCATGAATTCTATGGCATGCCAATTGTATCCAATGTCCTTCAAATCCAAGGTCCGGTGACAATGACCATATTCATTATTCATTGGAAATAATAATGATCAGTGTATCCAATGATTCAATGTCCTTATCAATATTCAATATCAATGTTTCAATGACATATCGGTGCAATGATCAATGACAATTTCAATGCTTACTTCAATGACCAATGGCAATATATTTTGATAATGAAAATGGTTATAACATGATCTATACTTATTAATAATGACAATATCGATATCCGATAGCCGATGTTCAATGCAATGCTTACCGGGACTTACCAATATGTCTGTTAAACGAAACGATGCTATAACCTTAAAAAAATGTTAGCTATGTATTCAAAATTGATAACAATGAATTCGAGAAAGCTCCTCGCCTAAGCCCGAGACTCTGACTACACTCACCTTGCTAATCCGAGGCTCCTACGGTTCTCGGATGATAAAGCCCTTATTCCTAGTTTCCGATGGTATCGATGAATGATCTAGATCGATCTCCTGATCTAGGAAAAATCAATAGGAAGTCGTTAGAACAATATTTTGATACCGAAATCAATATCTAAACTTAGGATAATCAATAGCTAACACAATAGTCATGGATGACCAAACCCTAGCTTAGATTAAGCTTAGTTTATCCATGGAATTCAATGATATCTTAGGAGGTGTAGCTTACCCAATAGAGAACAACAATCCGATATCAACATCCTAAAGAAAATTCAAGCTTTACAAGGTCACCAATGGAGGCGCTTGCTTCAAGAAAGAAAGAGATAAGATAGAGGTGCTAGCTTGTTAATATTTCGGGTAAGTTTCAATCTCCTTTTTCCTTTCTTTTATTAACTTGGCCGAAAGGCTCTTTCCCAAGGATGAAGTACTTTCAATCCATTGGTTTAAGGAATGGCAATTGTTTTGTGGAGGGGCTAATTGCAAGATTAGTCCTTCTACTTTCGATAGTTCAAGATTTTGCCCCCATACTTCCAACTTTTACAATTTAACCACTAAAAGATTCTATCTTATTCAAGTAGGTCCAAATTCGGTAATCTGGTTTAATTAGAGATCAATAACATAACAATGGACTTAATAAAATGATTGGAACAATATTTAAACCTTTCCAATTTAGGGTTTCTAATCGTCGAAACCCTAATCTCGACTAGACTAGTTTTCGGGGTGTTACAAGGTACCCCGAACGTATCTTATTACCTACTAAAGCAACAAGAACCCAAATTCTGGCACATTATAGGCTTGAGAATTGGTTTCAGTTCGAGGGAAAGCACGACCTAGTGACGTGGAGGGCTGCTCACGTGTCAAAGGCGTAGATTTCGGAAGTAAATTACCGACCCGTAGAGGGATACTCACGTGGGTATGGGCGTTTCAGTCCCACTTAAAAGATGGAGCTCGAGTATAGAGCTTGATGATCATGACGCAACACATGTCGGTGATTCCTTAGAAATTAAATGAAGAATTAATTCGAAGGCCAACAATTATCAAAGCCCGTATGATCTAAGTCACATTTTCAAGAAAGAACAACCCTAATTAAAGTTAATTTGAATTTCAATAATTCCCACCATTAAAAGCAACAATTATTTTCTTTGTCTAACTCTCTTTTTTGTTTTATAAAAACAAAATTCGCTCCCTAGTGGAGTCGCTATGTTGTAGCGACGTTTTTTGAAGAAAAAAACTTTAAAGTATCCCAATCTTTTGAAAAATATTTGTTAAAGGGGGAATTTTTTTAAAAAAATTCAAGTTTCGGAAAACAATGAAGACTTGGGGTCACCACCGGCCACTAAGGTAGGCCAGACACCATAAAAACCAGAGATCCGTTTTGGAAAGGGTTCGAGAGTTGGTTACGTGTGGGGAAAGATTAGCACCCCCATCACGCCCGGAAATCGGTACCAAAATATTTGTTGCCTTTAATCGATGGAAATTATTTAAAGTTTAAAGTGATTTTAAATAGATGTTCTTAATTGAAAATCTGAGTTGTACGGGCTTTATCAAATCGGTGCTTTGGAATTAATTAGGCATTTAATTAATAAGGATGACGATACATAGGACCATAGATTAAACCGACATCATATGAGTCTGACTATCGTGTTAATTTATGGTTTGAATCTCGTACGTCACCTTTATGCATGATGCAAACATTTAGAAACGATGTTATGATATTTCCCCTTTTTTATTATCGCTTACCTTGAGATGGTAAAGATTAATCCAAAGATTTAGTCAACATCCGCTGAGTTCAAACTGTTAAGACACAAATATCGGGATTAATAGATACCTCCCTTTTGTATGGTTTAAATTAATTATCATGCAAATTAGAATATTAAAGGTCACATGAATGACAATTAGAAATGCATGTCACATAACATTAAAAGAACAATGGGCAATCTATATTATGCACATTAAAACCAAATATTATGATATATATATATATATATATATATATATATATATATTAAAACTACATTGTATAAGAAAACCTTATATTATATATATTATAGTGAAACCATGCATCATACATATATATACCTTATATTATGTAAAAACTATACTATGCATGCATAAATAAATAAAAAGATATATATATATATATATTCCTTATATCAAACACATATTAAGTCATATATTATACTTATAATGAAACCATATATATTTATATATTATATATGTACAAAACATACACTATGCAATATAAAACATAACATAATATATACATCAAGGCCAACACATTATACAAACATATATAAAGCAAATAAATAAAACATGGACTAAAATTAAAGAAAGGTAAATATAGAACATAAATTAAAAATGCATGATTAATGGGATAAAACACTGGAAATGGACCAAATTAAACAGAAACAAAATTTAAAGGGGCAAAACCGCATTAAACCATTCAAAATTCGACTAAAATCAAAATAGAGACGAAATTAAAAACTTTTGAAAAGCTGGAGGGACCGCAGAGAGGGTTTTGAAATGCAGAAGGGTCGTGACGCGATTAAAGGGAGACAGAAGTCCTTAAAGTGGGATTAAACCATTTTTTTGTTTTGAAATCAGTATAAAATACATTTGAAAAAACAACTTATCCCTTTTTTCATTTCTTGAAACCGAACCTCTCACATTTCTCTGAAATTCTGAGAGCGACGGCGTCAGAAACTTTAAAAAAACACCTTTCGAAACCCTTTTTCTTTGTAAACCCAAAACTGAAACCCGTTTTAAAAGAAACCAACAAAAGCCCTTCTTTTCGAAAAGTCGAAAGCCCTAAAAAGCAACCTTTTCGTCAACTCACCCATTGTGACCCGAAGGCTTAGACTTGTTACCGAATGAAAGGTGTTTGGCAACGGTGGCCATGCTTCGAAGGTAAAAATCTACACCTTAGCCTTCTTTTTGAGAAAACTGAGATCCTAACCTCTTTTATATTTTTTGCTTTGAAATTAAAAGAAGGAAAAAAGATATCTCAGAAGATGTTTTTTTGCTTTCTATTGATCTCTAAAATTCCCAATTGATTCCTTTTTTTACAATGTTGGTCCGGGTTTTATATAGCCGAAAATTACAATTTTTGAGGATAAAGAAATGAAATTGCTTAATCCCTATTGGCCGATCTGTGCATATTTGGCCGGATTCATGTTGTTCTCTCTCAACCTGACATTTCGTTGCATTGTTGAAATTGTCTATTTGTCCCTGATAATTCCTGTTTTCTTTTGTTGTTTGTGTGCATGTGAGTCTGGTGTTGTGGCTGAAGAATCAGTGCGGCTGCAAATCCTAGGAGGAGACCATTCGTCGCGACGTGGAGCTGGAGAGCCACGGAAAGTGCATAGGGGAGTTGGGTCGGTGCGCGTGGGCGCGTGAAGTGAGCCGAGGAGCTGCGTGTGGGTCATATGCGCGAGTGGGGAGCTGAAGCGACGGGGACAAGGGCGCGTGAGGACTCTGGAACCTTCCGGGTTTTGATCCTAGGCCGTTAGATCTATCCTGGATCTAATGACTGAGAGCCGGGTGCACAGAGATAAAATTAGGATATCAGATTCGAAATTAGGGTTATTTAGTTAGGCTCTTATCGGGCCTTATGTAATATGTTATATATTTTTTGGCTTTGCTTTTTTTCCAATTGTAAATGGAAAGTCTTTTTTAATGAATTTGAGTGTTATTTATTTAACTATATATTGGACTGATAAATTTATCCATATATATTTTTTGGCTTCTCAGATTGAACTAATAAACTGGGCCTTATTCACTTTAAATTGGCTCAGTGTGTGTATATATATATATTCTAATTTTTATCAATATAAGTTATATTAAATGACAATAACTTGTCACCGAACATCTAATATACTTATAAGGTTAATATTTTTAGGGTTTTTATATTAAATTACATCATAATACAAATAATCACACACGACAAATACAACAAAACGCATACTACTAGTAATATTTTTTGCTTTTGGATTTTAATAATAGCCATATACATATATATAATTACAATTAAGCAAAGCCCATGTAACCCCCTTGTCCCGGTCTGGCCGGATGACCGGTCCATAAGGGCTACACGGGGAAAACCGAGTGAAAACCCCTAAAGGATTCCCCCTCGGTTAGCAACCCTATATTTTTTTTCATTTTAAATCTCGTCTAGATGAGTAATTAACCCTAAGTGATCAAACAGCGGAATAACATAACCAAAACAATCTAACGAGCTTAACTCCACAACCATAAGGCAAATTTTCAGGTTTAACAACAGGGGTATCGATACACCTAAGGGGTGTATCGAAACGCCTTGACTAAGTCAAAGGTCGGAGTCAACCCGTGGAGACCGTATCGATACACCTTGGGGGTGTATCGATACCGTCGTCAAAGGTTGACTTCCCACGGTCAACACTAGTTGACCGTACCGATACGCTTGAGGCCGGTATCGATACCAAGATGGACAGTGGCTCCAGTGGCCAAAAAGGTACCGATACGCCTCCCCGCGTATCGAAACGGAAGGCCTGGAATAAGAAGGCCGTATCGATACGGGTCTAACCGTATCGATACCCCCTGCCCTGCGACACCTCCTTTCACCGTTTGATAACATCTTGCAAGGTTCTAGATGCATACTTAGACACCCTTAAGCACACACAAGCATACATGCATCAACCACAAACAGGACTTAACATGAGGGGCATTCAAACCAACGATAACATACCAAACAAGGTTCCATACAAGTCTACAAGAAGCATACTTAGCAAGCATAAGTCATCCTTCACATAGTAGACAACATAAGGCCTACCTAGGCCAAAATCATACAAATTCAGTCATAAGCAATTAAACCACATAAGAGGCATAGAACATAATCCGAGAAGCAAAAGCATAACACGCAACATAAGTTTAACAATTTCAAGCATGACTTCCTAAGGAGTTTGACCCCAACTCCTAACATTCTATACCCCATTGTCTAGACATTATTGCAAAAACAAATCATACTTAAACTTGCTTGAGAACTCCCGAAAGCTCCTCCTTCGCCCTCTCGCCTCCCGAACTCTAACGATCTGCACGTTGAAAACAAAGAGCATAAGCAACTAGCTTAGTGAGAGAGGCTCTATAATTCACAACATGTAGTTTTCCAAAACACGATTTATATGCAAGAAAACGATGGATGCACGAGGGTTAACCTCAACAACAACACATGGCTTGCACAAGCACAACCATCATTCACACACACGGTGGGACTACACATCACCGTTTCGACTAGTGGACTTCCAATGGGACTACACATCAAAGTACTATCCTACTAGTCACTACCGGTGGGACTACACATCACCTTAGTTTAGACCACCATCACGTGAGGCACGAACTCAACTCGACTACACAATTAACAACTCAAAATGCACTTAATGAACATGACATATAAGCATCCAACATATCACAACAACATGGGAGTAGAGAGGCTTACACACGGGTTTAGATGACCCCTCAAGGTCTCACCCAAACCCCAAAGGAATCCATATCGAGCTCAATGCAAAAATCAACAATTCTACTCACCGTTGCTACCCAAGAGGAGATCGAAGACCAAGCTCAAGACTCCAAAATTTCCGGATTTGTCCCCGAAGCTTCACCAACCAAATTCCTTGATTCTAAGCATTCCAACACCAATCAAATAACCTCAAGTCAGTCCATGATCTAAAATGATCAACCCGAATAACATACTAAGTACAATACACCAATTTTTCCATTGAAACAAGCTCAATTTTTCCAAAATCGGAGCAGCCCTCGATCACCCCTTAAAATCATAGATTTCAACCTCCTAACTACTCCCTAAAGCTTCCAAAACAAGGGTTACATATATCCTAACCATTGGCCCTCTCATTTCCACATAGAACATCCCCAAAACTCAACCCAAAACCTCTCAAAAACCACCCCAAAACCCCATTTCGGGAAAATACCCAAAACCTCAAAAAAACCATTTTGGTTACCCCTTTTTGGTTGTAGATTACTCTTTGAACCTTAACAAATCAAAAACTAGAATCAAAAACTTCAAAGACAACATTTTTAATTCAAAACCTTCAAACTCCAAAATTTCAAAATGTGAGTAGAAATGAAAATAAAAGACATCAACTTGTAGAGGATAAAGAGAGTAAGTCAAAAACGAAATTACCTTTGCAAAACCTTCAAAAATGAGCAAGCTTTTGAATGGAATAGTATCCAAGGAGAGGGGGTGTTTTTTGACGGTATTGTGAATAGTGGAGTTAGAGGAAGAAGATGATTCTAGTATTATTTTAGGTTTGTTTGAAATGGGGGGTCAAAAGACCAAAACACCCTTAATGAAATAAGGGATCTACAATGGATGACACCATGGCTATGTGGGCTTGTTTAAAATATAGTCCAACTAAATAAAACCCGAGGCCCAAGTCATTATTTTATTATTTAAAATTTGAAACCGAAACCCGAACTATTTTTAAATTAATATTTTCACCCGACCCCCGAACCCGGGTGTTACAGCCCATAATGCAATATTTATTTTTTATTTTTAGGGTAGTAACATATAAATACCCCATTATTATAAAAATAAAAATATAAAAATAGTTTCACCCTGGGTAAAATTAGTGATTATAGGTAGTATTCATTTAAAACTAAATATATACATATAGTGATTTTCTTGTTTATAATCTTAAGTCAGATTTTGAAGAAGAAAAAAATATAAACTTGGTTTTATGTTGAAGATTGACAATAATGATAGCTTGGTAGCGGAATTATGGGAAGGAAGTCCGACAAGGTTTAATGTTGTTGATGCCTTAAATGGTGCAATCGAATAAGATCACTCAAAGAATGTCTTCGTCTATGATTGCTTAGAGTTGATATAATGTTAAAAAAATATTAAGACGTTTTGATTGGATAGTTATTTTAGCCTATATTTTTATAGGTATTTTAATCTCTAACGTTTTAGTTTTAAGACAAAGTGGGCCCTCGTGGATGAAAATTGTTACTCAACTAACGATTAATGACTTGAAATGATGTGACAAATCTATATAGCAGTGCACGCTGACATAGTGGTGTCATATAGACAACGGTGTTGACTTTACAGAATGACGCATCAGTCAAAAAATTATTTTATAAAATTATTTTTCTGTTGATGTGTCATTTTGTTAAGTCATTTAAAGTTGTTTATCGTTAGTTGACTAACAATTTTCATCCACATAGGGGTCATTTTGACCCAAAATGAAAGGTTAAAGGTTAAAAGTGTTTTAAAAAAGTATAGGGGCCAAAGTGACTATCCAATAAAATGTTATGGATATTTTTATTATTATAAATGAATAGATGAAATTAACAGTAAAAATGAAAAAATTATCACTTGAAAAAAATGAATAATTTTAATCATTTATTACCATCATCTCACGGTCCAAAAAATATATAAAAATATTTAAGTATTATAAATAAAAACAAGTAATAGTTTATTAATTCTTGAAAAGGTAATAAATGTGTGTATCATTTAACGAATAAAAACAAGTCAATAGTTTATTAATTCTTGAAAAGCCGCTTGAGTGTTTAATGATTTAATCCCCTTTTCTCTCTCTCTCTTTTTTACTTAATCACCTCCTTAGTCCTTTACATGTTGATGTTTGTAAGGAGATAATTTTAAGACTAATAATTTTACTAAATATTAATAATGGTGTATTCGAAGAGAAAATTAAGAACCAAAAAAGTCCTTTTCTAGTCCTTGCATTAATAGAGTGCAATATAAAGAAATTAGCTACTTTTGGAGAAAAATATATCAAACAAAATATGATTTTTTGGCATAAAGTTAAAAATAGACCTCAACGTTTCACCATTTGGTCAATTCATCACCTTTTTTTGGTGCAAACAAGCACCCAACGTTTGATTGTCATTCAACTTTCACCATAGGTCCATAAGTGGATAGAAACTGATAGTCAACTAACGATCAACGCTTGAGGCTGACGTGGCATGTCTGCATGGCATGTCTGCATGGCATGGGGAGATGACATGGCTATGCCATGTGGCATTTTGCTAACGTTGCATTTTAAAAAATAATTAAATAATTTTTTAATTTAAAAAAATATTTTTTGAATATTTTTAAATAATCGGATGGTGCCATGTGGCACTTTGCTGATGTGGCATCATCTGATTGGTTAAAAATATTTAAAATATATTTTTTTAAAATAATTATATATATATATATTAAAAATAAAATATCTTAAAATTTTCAAATATTTTTAAAATAGTCCCTAAAACCCTAAACCCAAAATTCAACCACTCCCGCCAGCGTTAACCTCATTGCCAGCGGCGGAATGAAGCGTCATCCTCTCACCGAACGACCCACTCATCGTTCGTCGTTTGTTTTACCACCGTTCGTTGTGAATCGGTCAAACGAACTGCTCGATGATTTTTCGTTCGTTCGGCGTTTCGCACGTTATCGATCATTTTTCAGCGACGGGATGGTGGGGTAAATAATCATGATAGTCCGGCGATCGATGTGGTGGGCGGCGACGTGGCAATCGGTGGCATAATCAACTTAAATTGGGATTTGGGTTTGGGGAGTTAGGGATTTTAAAATTTGGGGGTTATTTTGTGAAATCTGGAAAACTTAGAGATTTTTTAAAAAAATTTAAAAAATTGCCATGTTGCACTGCTACATCAGCCCTCTATGCCACGCTTGTATGCCACGTCAACCTCAAACGGTCAACGCCTGTTGACTAACGGTTTCCATCCACCGAAAGTAAAAAATGAATGAAAATCAAACATTAGGTGCTTGTTTGCACAAAAAAACATGTGGTGAATTTACCAATTGTGAAATGTTGGGGCTATTTTTGACCTTATACAGTTTTTTTGTTAGGTATGAATCTTGAAAAAATAGAAATGAATATTTGGGCAGTGGTCACAAAAGATTGAAGAACCCCAAAAGAAAAAGTGAAAATAATACTGTGATCACCATTTTGATTCAAAAGAGAGGCTGTCTGTATAATCCACACATTCATATAACTAATATATGATATTTACTAATGGTAAAACTTGAACTAAAACACTCTAGATCCTATAACCACAATCCTACCGATTGAATCAAGGCATCATCGACAAATAGTATTAGTTTATATAAGGGTAAATTTTTTTTTACAAATCTTAATTTTAATTATAATCCTACCTAAAAAGAGGAGAGGTGTAACACCCGAGTTTAGAGGTCGGATGTTGAGTGCTAGAATCGGGTTCGAGTTGTGGGCTCGTGTTAAAATTAAAATGGGTTTTGCTTTAAAATTTAAAAAGGCAAAAATGTAATTTGAAAAATAAGGGAAAAGGATGAGTAAAAAGTGCCTTTTTGAAGAAGAAAAAAGGTCTTCATCTTCTTCTTCCCTCTATCCATTTCCACGACACAAAACTCTCCTTCAACCCAAAACATTATTCCATCAAATTTCTTCACCATTTCAAGTGCTTTCAACAAGGTAAGATCATTTTTGACTTCTCCTCTTTATTCCAAACATTTTCATGGTTTTAGATTTTCAAAAACACCATTTTTATAGTTCTTCAAGTTTTCAAAGTTTGAAAAAAAAAGGTTGGACCTTTAATGGGTTTTCATGTAGCTTTTGATTTGCCAAGTTTATTTATGTTTTAATCTTGTCCTTAGATGTATTATATCTCAAAATGGTGGGGTTTTATCAAAAATCTCGAAATGGGTTTTTGTGGGTATTTTAAAAGGGTGAAAATATGGGTTTTTGAGGTAGTTAGGTGTAGAAGAGTGGGGCTGATGATATAATGATGCTTGAGGGCTGTTTTGAAGGTGTTTAATGTTGGTTTGGGTGTTGGATTCGATGGTTTTCTGTTGGGTTGTGTGTGAGCTCGAAAAAGTGGGATTTTTGTAGAGGATTGATCTTGTGGTTGTAGTTTGATTTGTGACAGTGGTTTGTGGATGATTTGTGTAGTAATATGATGTTTTGGGTTGATTAGAAACAAGGGAAACCGTGGGAGAAGCTTCGGGCTCGATTCCGGGAAGTTTGGAGGCTTGGTTCAGCTTTCTCGGTTTGCTTAAGGGTGTTCGGTGAGTGGTTTACTTAAAATGGTTTTGAATTGGTTCAAGTGTGTGGTTGGGGTGTTGGATTGTGCTTGATAGGCCAATCCAAGGTAGAGATTAAGTTGGTAGCCTAATCTCTTGTTTGCTTTATGAGTTTTGCTTAATGTGCATAATGTGGACTTGCGAAGTATGTGTTTGTTTATGCATGTTGATATGCATATTGATGTTGTACAATGATGAGGAATGTTGTGTTGCATGATTTTGATATCATGGTGTGGATTGTATAGTATGATTGGCACTAGTTAATTACCAGGTATATATGATCGATCGTTAGGATGAGTGTGCACACGGTAAGAGTCAAATTCGCGCATGGCCTTGGTGACGTATAGTCATCAAGGAGGAGTACGGTGAAGTAATATTCCACCGAAAAATGTTAGCATGTGATGATGAGTGTAATCCCATCCATGAGTGAAAACGGTGATGAGTGTAATCCCACCGGAAGGTAATTGTTGTTGAGTATGTTGGGGTGAAAATCCCAACGGAAGTTATCCGCATATCCGAGTAAGCTAATAGTTGCCAATATACTTGTCTATGTGTGGTGGTTGTGTAAGATATTTGTTATATCTTGTTTAGCAGAACATGATGTAAGATGCCATGTTCATGCATTCTCTTAACGTTTGGCTATATTGCTATGTTAGCATATATGTATGCCTTGTGAATTTCTTAAGGATAACATGCTTTGAACACTGCATTGTTGTTTTTTTTGTTTTAGAGCTCCCTCACTAAGCTCTAGCTTACGCTCTCGTTTTCGACAATGCATATCACTAGTGTGGAGTTAGCAAGGAGCAAGGAAATGGCATCCAAGCTTGTGGTAGTTGCTCAAGTATGGTTTTAGTAAATAATGTAGTAGTTTAGCAATGGAGATGCTACGTGTTGTAGGAGCGTGTATCTAGACTCCTATTTTTGTTAATGCTTATATGATGTGGATTTGTAAACCATGTTTATGAGATTTTTGTGTGTTGGTTTGAAAGCATGTAAACCTTGCTTCATGAATGCCTAAGTGTTTGTATTGAAGGCTTTTAACCATGTTTTATGCTATGAGATATGGATGTATGTTTCTTGAATGAATGACCTTGTCATGTATGTTTATGTGCTTGATCATGTTTGTAGTAGGATGAAATGCCTCTAGATTAAGTGTATGATTGCTATCTCTTGGGTGTTGGTGTTTTGGGGTATGTTTGGGAACTCTGGGAGATGAAGAATATTGTTTTCAGGGTCACACAGAGTGTAGGTATTTCGAAACGCGGGTGGTGGTTTCGGAACGAGTATAGCTCCAGCGATACTCGTATCGAAACGAGGGTGGTGTCGTTTCATTACGATTTGACACTGTGAGCCCCCGTTTCGGTACGCGTTTCGATACGGTTTGCCTATGTGAAGGCTTGTTTCGGAACCTGTTTCGGAACGCTTTGTTACTGAAGACCCTCGTACTGGAACGGAGTGGACCGTATCGGTACGACCTGGTCTGACTTTTAAACTAGGGCCCGTGTATCGAAACATGCAAGCCTGTTTCGAAACACAAGCCTGTAAATTGGGCTTTTGGGCATCTTTAAGGGTTCTCGGATGTCGGGTTCTAGTCCCGTTGGTTGTATGCTTCCTTGTTAAGTTTATATGCATCGTTTATATATGGTTTTGGTTTCGAATACAAGCAATCAGACTAATATGTCACTTGGTAAATTTATATTACCTTACGCCTCGTTTGTATCTTTTCCATTATCTTTTCCGCTGTCGTTTCTCACATAGGACTAAATTATACATTTAGACAAGAAAATCAATGGGAAAAAATAGGGTTGCCAATCGAAGTGGATCCTTAACGGGTTTCGCTTCGGTTTTCATCGTGTAACCTGCTCGGATCGGTCTGCCGTCTAGCCCAGGCCGAGCTTGTTACATTTGTTGGTATCAGAGCCTGAGGTTTCCGCGACCTCGGGTAGGTAAGTGAGGTAAGTTTAAGGTTAAAGTTGTACGGTGAATGTTTTGCTATGTATGCTTGTTTTTTGCTTGCTTGCTCGGTGTTTGAAAGCTTGTGTTAGCATGGTTGATGTGTTGAGGCGTAGTGTCGAGTTCCCATTGCTACTATTACTTATTTGAAAAGATTTTTGTAAAGGAATACTTGAGCACGTTGGACCCTTGCCCTTGCTAACTTAATCCTTGTGTGTTTGTTTGTTTGTAGTTGTTATCTCGCCAGCCGTAAGATGAAACCTAGAGGCAGGCCTAGGATGGTTCACCAGGAACCACGGGCAACAGCTCCAGGAGTTGAGCCGGTTGTTGAAGCGCAGGCTCATCCACCTCCTCCTTCTCCTCCTCGTTAAGAGGGAGGTGAGGCGAGAGTCGATGGTGTAGGACACCAGGTTGGCCAAGGACCGACCGATATAGATTTGGCTCTGTTAGTTCAAGCGATAGCCGAGGCTTTTCAGGCAGCAGTGGTTGGGGGACAGGCGGTGGCACAACCTCAGGGTGAGGACACCGGTTTGCCACTTGAGAGGCTTCGCAGTTTGAGAGGTGAATTGTTCCGAGGGTTGGCACCCGAGAGATCCGAGGCTTGGTTTGACAAGACTGTCCGTATTTTGTCTCAGATGGGTTGTACTAGAGCACGCAAACTTGGGTGTGTTGTTTCTCTGGTTCAGGGTGATGCCTACACTTGGTGGGTCATCATTACTACAGGCATGCCAGATGCCGAGATCACTTGGGAGTTCTTCGAGTCTGCTTTCTGTAAGAAGTATTTGGGTCCTCGCTATCTCGATGAGAATAAGAGGGAGTTCATGGCTTTGCTTCAGGGTAACATGACAGTGACCGAATATGAGATACGGTTTGTCAGATTGAGCCAGTATGCGTCAGAGCTAGTTCCTACTGAGAGGGAACGTTGCGACCATTTTCGTTACGTGTTGAGTGAGGAAGTGAAGAGGTACACTTTGGCTACGGATTATACGGACTTTGATGTCTTGGTCGCTAGGGCCAAGGACATAGAGCACAGTTTGGGTCTAACCAAACGTTCTGGTGGTTCTAGTTCCGAGAAGAGGTCTGGCGACTTTGATATAGGTGATGCCAAGAGGCATAGAGACAATAGGCATCATTTTGATCATAGACGTGGTGGTGGTAACCATGGTAGAGGCCATCAAGGCCAGAGAGCTGGTGGGCGTTTGCCCGAGTGTACTCGATGCGGGAGGAATCACACGACAGAGTGTTGGGGAAACTTTCACTCGTGTTGGAACTGTGGAGCTAGAGATCACCTTAGGCGTGATTGTCCACATCAGGTTGGGTATGCATCAGTTCAGGTTCAGGCTCCTGCTAGAGCTATTGATTTTTCGAGAGGCCGTGGGCGCAGTCGAGGTAACTTCCAGCCGAGAAATGATGGCCAGAGGAACATAGCACATGTAGTTGCAGTTCAGCCAGAGGGCAGAGGTCAGGCTAGAGTTTATGCTCAGCGAGAGGGACAGAACGACACGGATGTTATTGCAGGTAATTTCTCGATACGGTCTCTGAGTTTTCTTTCCTTGATTGACTCCGGGTCTACGCATTCTTATATTTTGAGTGAGCATGCAAAGATGTTGAATTTACCTTGTAAGATACTAGAGAAAGGTGTTAGTGTTACTAGTTCCTTCGGGGATACAATAGTGGTTAGGAAGATGTACAAAAGGAGTCTGTTAATGGTTTAGGGGCATGTATTTCCAGTGGACATGATGGAGTTACCATTTTATGGTTTCGATGTGATTTTGGGTATGGACTGGCTTACAGAACATAGAGCTAGGATAGATTTCGAAACAAAGAGAGTCTACTTGAAGCTTGCGGGTGACTAAGAGATTGTGGTAGTAGGTGAGAATGTAAAATTCTTATCGAATGTTGTTTCAGCCTTAGAGGCTCAAAGATTAGTTGAGTTGGGTTGTGAGGCGTACTTGGCCTACGTGATGAATCCGAACATGAATGAAGTTAGACCACAGGATATTAGAACAGTGTATGACTTTCCGAGTGTGTTTCCGGAGGAATTGCCCGGTTTACCGCCTGACAGAGAGGTAGAGTTTACTATAGAGACGTATTCAGATTCTGCTTCTATTTCGATTACTTCGTACCGTATGGCTCCGAAAGAACTGAAAGAGTTGAAGACTCAGTTACAAGAGTTGTCAGATAGAGGTTTTATCCGTCTGAGTTCTTCGCCTTGGGGCGCTCCGATATTGTTTGTGGAGAAGAAAGATGGTAGTATGAGAATGTGCATTGATTATAGTCAGTTGAATCAGTTGACAGTGAAGAACAAGTATCCCTTGTCGCGTATCGATGATTTGTTTGACCAGTTGAGAGGGGCATCAGTCTTTTCAAAGATTGACTTGAGATCCGGGTATTATTAGTTGAAGGTAAAAGAGGTTGATGTACCGAAGACGGCTTTTAGGAGTAGATATGGTCACTATGAGTTCTTAGTTAAGCTGTTTGGGTTGACAAATGCACCGGGTGCTTTCATGGACATGATGAATAGAATCTTCCATCGGTATTTAGATCAGTTTGTGGTTGTTTTCATAGATGATATTTTGGTGTATTCACGTACCGAAAAAGATCACGACCAACATTTGAGGTTAGTTTTGCAGACTTTTCTAGACAACCAGTTGTACGCTAAGTTGAGTAAGTGTGAGTTCTAGATCCGAGAAGTAGTCTTCCTAGGACATGTAGTGTCAGCCGAGGGGATTAGAGTTGATCCGAAGAAGAAAGAAGCTATTGCTGAGTGGAAGCAACCAAAGTCTGTGACAGAGATTCGTAGTTTCCTAGGCTTAGCAGGTTACTATAGAAGGTTTGTGAAAGGTTTCTCAAAGATAGCCGCTCCCTTGACAAAGTTGCTTCAGAAGAATGTTCAGTTTGAGTGGTCAGATGTGAGACATCAAGCCTTTGAGAAATTGAAAGAAGCTTTGACCAATGCACCGATCTTGATTCAGCTAGAGTCGGGGAAAGATTATGTGATCTACAGTGATGCTTCATATGTAGGTTTAGGTTGTGTACTCATGCAAGACAGAAGAGTTGTAGCTTATGCCTCGAGACAGTTGAAGACTCATGAGCATAATTATCCGATACATGAAATATAGCTAGCCGCAGTTGTGTTTGCCTTGAAGATTTGGAGACATTATTTGTACGGTGAGAAATGCATAGTGTATACGGACCACAAGAGTTTGAAGTATATCATGACACAACGAGAGTTGAACCTTAGGCAACATAGGTGGCTAGAGTTGCTCAAGGACTATGATCTCACGATTAAGTACCATCCGGGTAAAGCCAATGTAGTGGTAGATGCCTTGAGTAGGAAGGTAGCCGTTGAGTTGAGAACCATGTTTGCTAGTTTAAGCTTGTCGGGTGATGGTGGTCTAGTGGTCGAACTTCATGATAGACCTACCTTAGGTTAGTTAATTAGAGAGAAATAGTTGCTAGATAGATCTTTGGCACCTCACGTGCAAGACATAGCCGAGGGTAGACCATCGGACTATAGTTTCAGTGTTGATGGGGTCTTGTGTTTCAGAGATAGAATAGTTGTGTCGGGTGACAGTGATTTGAGACGTACCATCTTGACCGAAGCACACAGTATCCCGTTTGCTATGCATCCAGGTAGTACGAAGATGTACCGTGATTTGAGGAATGAATACTATTGGGTTGGTTTGAAGAAAGTGTATGGTATGTTAGAGAGTGAAAGTAGAGCATCAGGTTCCATCAAGGTTGTTACAACCATTAAGGATTCCGAAATGGAAGTGGGAAAATATCACCATGGACTTCGTATCGGGTTTGCCTTTGACTACTATGAAGAAGAACTCGGTTTGGGTTATAGTTGACCGCTTCACGAAGTGCGCTCACTTTTTAGCTATTAATACGACTTACTCCTTAGATAGGTTGGCCGATTTGTACATCGGTGAGATTGTGAGACTGCATGGTGTGCCGAAGTCGATTGTGTCTGATAGAGATCTGAGATATACAACCCGATTTTGTGAGTGTTTACATACTGCTTTGGGTACCCGATTGAATTTTAGCACTTCGTATCATCCTCAGTCAAATGGGCAGTCAAAGAGGGTTATACAGATTTTAGAGAACATGTTGCGTTGTTGCATCATTGATTTTCAAGGTACTTGGGAGAAATACTTGTCGTTGGTTGAGTTCGCGTGCAATAACAATTTTCAGTCGAACATTCAGATGGCTCCGTATGAGGCATTGTATAGTAGAAAATGTAGAACTCCGATTTGTTGGGCTGAAACAGGTCAGAAATTGTTATTGATGCCAAATTTGCTTAAGGGGACTACCGATAAGGTGAAATTGATTTGTGATCGTTTGAAGGCAGCTTCGGATAGGCATAAATCATATGCCGATTTGAAGAGGAAAGAAGTTGAGTATGCCGTTGAGATAGAGTGTTCTTGAAAGTCTCTCTGTGGAAGAAGGTTATGAGGTTTGGCAGAAAAGGGAAATTTAGTCCGAGATACATTGGGTCGTACGAGATTGTGAAGCGAGTTGGTTCGGTTGCTTATCAGTTACGTTTACCATCCGAGTTAGAGAAGATTCACAATGTGTTCCATGTTTCGATGCTTCGTATGTATAGATCAGATCTGTCGTATGTTATGCTTGTAGAAGAGATTGAGTTGAATCCGGATTTGACGTATGATGAGGAACCAGTTGAGATTTTAGCTTCAGACAACAAAGTGATGCGTGGTAGATCGATTGAGTTGGTCAAAGTGAGGTGGCAACGTCGAGGTGTGGACGAGGCCACTTGGGAGAGAAATAAGGATATGGAGAGGCAGTTTCTGTATCTCTTTTAGTCAGGTAATTTCAAGGACGAAATTCTTTAAGTGGGGGAGATTTGTAACACCCGGGTTTAGGGGTCAGAAGTTGAGTGTGAGAATCGGGTTCGAGTCGTGGGCTCGTGTTAAAATTAAAATGGGTTTTGCTTTAAAATTAAAATGGGCTTTGCTTTAGAATTAAAAGGGGCTTGAATTTCACTAATGGCAAAAATTTAATTTTTAAAATAAGGGAAAAGGATGAGTAAAAAGTGCCTTTTTGACAAAAAAAAAAGTCTTCATCTTCTTCTTCCCTCCATCCATTTCCACGACACTAAACTCTTCTTCAACCCAAAACACTATTCCATCAAATTTCTTCACAATTTCAAGTGCTTTCAACAAGATAAGATCATTTTTGACTTCTCCTCTTTATTCCGAACATTTTCACGGTTTTAGATTTTCAAAAACACCATTTTTATAGTTCTTCAAGTTTTCAAAGTTTGAGAAAAAGGTTGGAGCTTTAATGGGTTTTCATGTAGCTTTTGATTTGCCAAGTTTATTTATGTTTTAATCTAGCCCTTAGATGTATTATATCTCAAAATGGTGGGGTTTTATAAAAAAACCCAAAATGGGTTTTTGTGTGTATTTTAAAAGGGTGAAAATATGGGGTTTTGAGGTAGTTAGGTGTAGGAGAGTGGGGTTGATGATATAATGACGCTTGAGGGTTGTTTTGAAGGTGTTTAATGTTGGTTTGGGTATTGGATTCGATGGTTTTCTGTTGGGTTGTGTGTGAGCTCGAAAATGGGGATTTTTGTACTAGTTTTGGCTTGGAAATGTAGAGGATTGATCATGTGGTTGTAGTTTGATTTGTGACAGCGGTTTGTGGATGATTTGTGTAGTAATATGTTGTTTTGGTTGATTAGAAACAAGAGAATCTGTGGGAGAAGCTTCGGGCTCGATTCCGGGAAGTTTGGAGACTTGATTCAGCTTTCTCGGTTTACTTAAGGGTGTTCGGTGAGTGGTTTACTTAAAATGGTTTTGAATTGGTTCAAGTGTGTGGTTGGGGTGTTGGATTGTGCTTGGTAGGCCAATCCAAGGTAGAGATTAAGTTGGTAGCTTAATCTCTTGTTTGCTTTATGAGTTTTGCTTAATGTGCATAATGTGGACTTCCGAAGTATGTGTTTGCTTATACATGTTGATATGCATATTGATGTTGTACAATGATGAGGATATGTTGTGTTGCATGATTTTGATATCATAGTGTGGCTTGTATAGTATGATTGGCACTAGTTAATTATCGGGTATAAATGATCGATCATTAGGATAAGTGTGCACACGGTAAGAGTCAAATTCGTGCGTGGCCTCGGTGACGTATAGTCATCAAAGAGGAGTATAGTGAGGTAATATTCCACCGGAAAATGTTAACATGTGATGATGAGTGTAATCCCTTCCATGAGTGAAAATGGTGATGAGTGTAATCCCACCGGAAGGTAATTGTTGTTGAGTACGTTGGGGTGAAAATCCCAACGGAAGTTATCCGCATATCCGAGTAAGCTAATAGTTGCCAATATACTTGTCTATGTGTGGTGGTTGTGTAAGATATTTGTTATATCTTGTTTAGCATAACATTATGTAAGATACCATGTTCATGCATTCTCTTAACGTTTGGTTATGTTGCTATGTTAGCATATATGTATGCCTTGTGAATGTCTTAAGTATAACATGCTTTAAACCATGCATTTTCGTTGTTTTTGTTTTAGAGCTCCCTCACTAAGCTTTTAGCTTACGCTCTCGTTTTCGACAATACAGATCACTAGTGTGGAGTTAGCAAGAAGCAAGGAAAGGGCATACAAGCTCGTGGTAGTTGCTCAAGTATGATTTTAGTAAATAATGTAGTAGTTTAGCAATGGGGATGCTACGTGTTGTAGGAGCGTGTATCTAGACTCATATTTTTGTTAAAGCTTATATGATGTGGATTTGTAAACCATGTTTATGAGATGTTTGTGTGTTGTTTTGAAAGCATCTAAACCTTGCTTCTTGAATGCCTAAGTGTTTGTATTGAAGGCTTTTAACCATGTTTTATGTTATGAGATATGGATGTATGTTTCTTGAATGAATGACCTTGTCATGTATGTTTATGTGCTTGATCATGTTTGTAGTAGGATGAAATGCCTCTAGATTAAGTGTATGATTGTTATCTCTTGGGTCTTAATGTTTTGGGGTATGTTTGGGAACTTTGGGAGATGCAGAAAATTGTTTTCAGGGTCACACAGAGTGCAAGTGTTTCGAAATGCGGGTGGTGGTTTTGGAATGGGTGTAGCTCCAGGGATACTCGTATCGAAACGGGGGTGGTGTCGTTTCGATACGATTTGACAATGTGAGCCCCCGTTTCGATACGCGTTTTGATACGGTTTGCCTCTGTGAAGGCCCGTTTCAGAACCTGTTTCGGAACGCTTTGTTACTGGAGACCCCCGTACCGGAATGGAGTGGACCGTATCGGTACGACCTGGTCTAGCTTTTAAACTGGGGCCCGTGTATCGAAACGGGCAATCCTGTTTCTAAACACTGGCTTGTAAATTGGGCTTTTGGGCATCTTTAAGGGTTCTCGGGTGTCGGGCTTTAGTCTCGTTGGTTGTATGCTTCCTTGTTAAGTTTATATGCATCGTTTATGTATGGTTTTGGTTTCGAATGCAAGCAATCAGACTAATATGTCACTTGGTAAATTTATATTACCTTACGCCTCGTTTGTATCTTTTCCATTATCTTTTCCGCTGTCGTTTCTCACATAGGACTAAATGATACATTTAGACAAGAAAATCAATAAAAAATAGGGTTGCTAATCGAAATGGAGTCTTAACGGGTTTCGCTTCACTTTTCCTCATGTAACCTGCTCGGACCGGTCTTCTGTCTAGCCCGGGACGAGGGGGTTACAAGAGAAGACTTTAAAGAAAGGATGATGGAGCCCATAGTGTGTCTAGAACCTTTGACCTAAAAGAATAGAGATAAAATCATTTTAATAGCTATGTATGTATAATTGTGTATAGAGATAGGATCTACTTACACACTATAATTGTTTTAGTTTTACACCGATTTTGCACAATTGGATTAGTAGAAGTTGATAGTTGGAATTAAAAAGTTAAAAAAAAGATTTTTTTAAGATAAAATATTAGTGAATAATTTTAACCATCTATTTTCACTCATTCAATGATCTAAAATTAATATATATATTTAGTCTTATGGTGATTACAAGGGGTAGTGTTTGATCATATTTTTTTCTTAATCCTTCAATAATGCACATACACTTTACATATAAGGTTGCTCAAACCTAAGTCTCCTATGTTGAACACCATCATCATTTTTACCGAAACCTCATTGGGCTCAAAATAAATATATTTTTAATATATATTCTAAGATGCAGGGCCATCTCTTAGGGTGGGTAGGAGGGGCATTTGCCCAAGGCCCATTGCCCACCTGGGGCCCGCTATTTATATTTTTAATTACATATATAATTTTTTAAATTTTATATATTTATTAATGGAGTCCACTTCTCAAATTAAAAAATTTATTTAGTCTAAACACTATTGAACCTTAGTGTCATAATTGTGATTTTAATGATAATTTATTTTTTTAATATTTGTTATTAAGGGTTCATTTTTTCAATACTTGTTGTTTGTGGCTATTTTTTTACTACTTGTTATTAGATGCTCAATTTTTTTCTCAATATTTGTTATTAGGGCTCTACTCTTAAAATACATTTTTAATATTTGTTATTACGGGTTCATTTTTTTAAATACTTGTTATTATAGGCTATTTTTTTCCTGATATTTGTTATTAGGACATACACTTAAATCCAATTTTATCAATATTTGCTATTAGGGGACTGCTCCTAAAATATATATACATATATATTAATATTTGTTCTTAGGGGTTTAAATTGTTCAAAGCTTGTTATTTGTGGTCTAATTCTTTTTATACTTGTTATTTGAGGTTCAAAATTTTCAATACTTATCATTAGAGACTCATTTTTTTCAAATATTTGTTATTAGGGGCTCTACTCTTAAAATTATTATTTTTTAATAATTGTTATCAGGAGCTTACTCTTAAATTTTCTTTTTTCAATATATTTTTTTGGTCTAATTATTTTCAATAGTTGTTATTTTAGGCTAATTTTTTTAATTATTATTATTAGAGGCTTAATTTTCTCCAATATTTATTATTAGGGGCTTTTTTATTATGGGCGTACTCGTAAACTTTATTTATTTTTTAATATCTGTTATTAGAAACTTACTCTTAGAATTTAATTTTTTTTCAAAACTTATTATTCATGGCCTAATTTTTCGATTTGTTTAGAGTCTTCAAAATCTCATAACCGGCCCCGCTAAGATGCGAAAACAAATATAGCATATACCAATTAAGAAAATTCTTTTGATACATTTGATTTAGTGCTTGCACGTTTTAGCCTTCCCCTTTTTTCATAAAGAGTATATAACTATTTCTGATAATGCTAAACTGATTTTATTTATTTATTTTTAATTATTTATTTACTTTATAAAACCCACTTGTACGAATCGCAAGCCTTTGACTTTGAGATATGCTCAATCACCTTTATTCTATTACTCCCCCACGCGCCCTCAGATAGTCAACTCCTCTATTAATTTCTAAAATAAAACAACTTGTAATTCTTATAATCATAAGAATAAATAAATAAATAATGACCCCTCCGGCCTGGGCCTCTTCTTTTTCCCTTAAAAAGTCAACTCCCTCCTCAGTTTCTCTTCTTTTATTACAGTCTCGTTTTCTCTTCTCCCTTCTTACAACCTTATAGAAACCAAAACAACCGAACCACCTGAAAAAGAAAAAGAACATTAAATCATGGGAAACACTGTTAGAAAGCTAAGCCACTGCTGTTCTTTCAATGCCGGCCCAAGCCATGGAATGATAATGACCTCTCACGTTATGCCTCACCCCTCCGAAGACTTCATCGGACATTCATTCTGTTACGTTCGACCCGACCCGATCCTTCTCTCCTCCGCCGAAAACCACTCCTCGGTCGACTCTTCTTATTCTTCCTCCTCCACCACCACCACATCGACGACGTTCAGCTCCATCTCC
The DNA here is from genome assembly GCA_958450335.1 of Hibiscus tridactylites. Taxonomy (NCBI): domain Eukaryota; kingdom Viridiplantae; phylum Streptophyta; class Magnoliopsida; order Malvales; family Malvaceae; genus Hibiscus; species Hibiscus tridactylites. Next base: position 43,066,834 of record OY288274.1, on the reverse strand, counting down.
GGAGCTTCCGTTAGCGCCAACTTAACAACGGTCCCATTGGCGGCGGCGCCATCCCCGTTACCCGATCGTTCCTCCACGTTTAAAAGCTCCGAGCTAGTCGCTTCCCTTACTTTACAGCCAGTTCCACGTGGCAGCTCCCCTTGTTGGTCGGGACCAATGGATCGTGGGTTCTTGTCGAGCCCGATTATTAAGTTCCACAAAAGCTTGTCCGATGGGAGTTTTAATAAGTCAAAGAAGAAAGGTTCGGTTTTTATGAAGAGTTTCAAGAGAACGATATGTTTTGCTTCAGACAAAGAACGTTCGTCAGCTATAGAAACCAAAACTAATAATCCAAGCAGTGGAGGGAGTTTGAGCGTTGATGATCAAACTGACGATCTTGACGACGACGACGGTGATGGTTACCGGCTTTCAATGAAAAGCCAGAACTTGCAATGGGCGCAAGGGAAAGCCGGCGAGGACCGAACCCATCTCGTTGTTTCAGAAGAAGAAGGCTGGATTTTCGTCGGGATTTATGATGGTTTCAGTGGCCCTGATGCGCCTGATCACTTGCTTACTAATCTCTTCAATGCCGTCTTCGAAGAGCTTAAAGGGCTGTTATGGAACACGGACACCGGCAAGGCCGAATCGGATGAAGCATCCGGATTCGATTTCAAGAAATGGAAGTCCGGTTGCGACAGTCAAAGTTTCGAGCTTTCCACGAATCCCAAAACGTCAGAATTCGAACACTCTGATTTTCTGAAAGCACTTTCAGAGGCTTTAACTAAAACCGAAGAGACTTATTTAAAGATGGCTGATTTAAAGCCCGAGTTACACGCAATGGGTTCTTGTGTTTTGGTGATGTTGATGAACGGAGAAGATGTTTATGTAATGAATTTGGGGGATAGCAGAGCCATTATAGCACAAAAAACAGGGTCTTCTAATTTGACACCTCATCAGCTCACAATGGATCATAACACAGATGTTAAAGAGGTGAATTTCCCCTTCTATTCTCTGAATTTATCTTCATTTTCTTTGCTTTCAAAATCAACATAAAAAAATGGGATTTTTGTTTTCATTACAGGAAGTTGAGAGAATCGGGAAAGAACATCCAGATGATGATGAAGCAGTTGTTAATGAAAGAGTGAAAGGTTATCTGAAGGTCACTCGAGCTTTTGGGGCTGGTTTTCTCAAACATGTAAGAAATCTACCGGTTGAAGGATATGGAAATTGGAACTGATTCATGTGTGTAACCCTGTTCTGTTCTTGTTTGCAGCCTAAATGGAACGATGCTTTGTGTGAAATTTTCAGAATCAATTATGTCGGAACATCACCATACATCACATCATCTCCTTCACTTCATCATTATAAACTAAGCCCTGGTGACAAGTTTTTGATACTGTCATCCGATGGACTCTATCAGTACTTCACAAACCAACAAGTTGTTTCCCGAATCGAATGGTTCACCGCCTTGTTTCCCGACGGTGATCCGGCACAACATCTTGTGGAAGAAGTACTGATTCGAGCAGCCGAGAAAGCTGGTACAAATTCTGTCCATCATTATGTAAAGAACATATGAAGTTGCATCGTTTATAGCTTTCCTTTGTTTCTGCAGGTCTAGAGTTCCATGAATTGGTTGAGATCCCATCAGGGGAACGACGAATGTACCATGATGATGTTTCGGTGATCATTATTTCTTTGGAAGGAAGGATATGGCGATCATCAGTAAATAGATTATAATCATGTGCAGGTGTTTTTGATGTAGATAAAAGTGACAATCCAAAATCTAACCAGCTTCTCATGTTACTCATACAATCGGCTACTGTATTAGCTTCACCACGAATCTTAAATTCAAAGGTTCAGAAGTTGAATATGAAAAATTGTTTGAAAATGGAATGGTTAAAAATGGTGAAGTCATCATATATCTGCTCTCCAACCAAACCTCCGAGTTCTTCAACTGCTTTCACTGTAATCTTCTAAGCTCAAGTATTTAAGTGTTTCTTTAAAGTTTGGTTTCCACTAAACCAAATTTGACCAACGGTAAACTACGTCATTGCACACTTAATGCACTAATTCCACTATATCAAAATAAAAGATTCAAATCCACTTAGTTATTGCATTGCATTAACTTAATAATTTGTCTATTTGTTGACTATGTTTATATTATAACTAAATAAAAAAAGTAAATAGTTTCACGTATAGTTAGAAAAATAAATTATTCATATGCTTTTTAATCGAGTTTATGCTAGCTAAGTTGATGTTCATCTTAAGAAACACGAGTTCAAATCGTTTTGTCTACAAGGTATATGCACATTAGGATTAAGAATATAAATGAACAAATACTACCTTTTATAATTAGAGAACCAACTGTATAGAGTGTACCCTTTAATAAATCTCATGTTATTATATTATCCAATAAAATATTAATGTGTTTAGATGTGTAGGATAGCAGTACTCAATAAACTCATCTCATCTGGTTTTAGTTTGTAAATGCAAGGAAATAGACCCTTCTCCAGACTTTCTGGCAGCTTTTTAAAAAAGTCAGCCATACATGACATGGGCGGTTGGTCCTGAGTTTCAAACTCCAGAACTCAAAATTTGTTTATTTTTTTTCTGCAAATTGAGAGATTTGCAAGAGCTTTCCCTCTTAAAGTTTTCCACTCACAGTTTGCTTGGACCTCAGGGCCGGAACAGTGAGGTACTTTGACTTCCTTTAGTTGGGTTTGGTTTCTCTTGTTCTTCTCCTTTTGTTTTAGGTTTTCTTTAGTTGTTCTGGTTTTTCGTTCTCTGTTATTTTTTCTTTTGCTCCTTTTCTTCCTTTCTTTCTGCCCAAATACTCTTGTTGTGCCTCGTCTACTGCCATGCATACGACAGCGGCTTTAAGTATGGGGGTTGTCAACAGTGGTTACCCCAACAACCCTGCTGACCCAAGTTTGGCAAGTCAAGAGTTCATTGATGAACTCGAATTAAATGAAGATGGGGATGTCAACCTGTCTCTGAAAAATCAGGCTCTTGTCGGGAAACTGCTCTCGCCAACTACCATGAAGCCGTTAACTTTAACAGCCATTATCCGCAAAGCCTGGAAGAGTGAAGGAGTAGAATGCCACGATCTAGGGAGGAACTTTTTCCTCTTTATCTTTCCTTCGACAGATGAGAGACTGCGGATTCTCGGGGGAAAACCTTGGGCCATTCAAGATTCGCTCTTGATCCTGAAAGATTGGCAACCAGAGAAGGCTCTTGAAGAAATTGATTTCTCCGTTGAAGAGTTCTGGGTCCAAGTGCATAACTTGCCCATTGGGTTGATCACTCCTGAGAACGTACGGAGGATAGGGAAGTTATTTCCAGTTTACTATGGTTCTACACTGGATGATGGAAGCATTGAACACAGGTTTGGGGAGGTCAGCGTTAGGGTGGCTGTTAGGGTCGAAGATCCCTTGAAACCGGGGTTCATTTTAAACAGGAAAAAAGATCAACCACTGGAGGTTGCCTTCAAATACGTTGGCTTGCCAAAATTCTGTTTCCGTTGCGGTAGGCTAGGGCACGTTGAAAGAGATTGTCGACACGATACGACTATGTTCAAACTTTCTGGGAGATTCGGGCCGTGGCTCCGAGCTACTTTCATCGGAAAAAACCAGAAACCTGGAGGCTCCATTGCAATAGGAAACGCAGGGGAAGCTAGCTCGAGACACAACAAACGGCAACTTTTGGAAGGAGATACGACAAAAAGCCCAGGCACTAAAGACAAAGGCTTGATGCATCCTAATCATAGGAAATCCCTAGGAGTATCCGAAATGGCAGAGTCATCATTATGCTTGTCTGCTACACCTGGCCCACCTAAGCAAATTGTCAACGCTAGTTTACCCGGTTTTGGCAGTATACAACCTGGCTCCTCTCTCTCTTCTGGGGCAACTAACATAATTGAGGAAAATATCAAAGATTTTCCTGTACTATCGAGCCCAATTTTGGAGATTTCCTCCGCTCCTAAGCTAGGTCTGCTGAATCTCCTTGAGAAGACTAATCAACCTGGTGATGGAGTCTCTCACACGGAAGTGGGCTTTGGACACGGGCCGGACAAATGGACTAGTCCACCTATAGACTCCCAAGGTCTATGGGGTTGTTTCCTTGCTGAAGGTCTGAATAAAATGGAAGTTTCCTGTAATAAGAAGAGGAAACGAGACAATGACGAAGGTGAATACATAAGCAAATTCCACCGTCGGGAACTCTGGAATGAAGTCTCTAAAGCCATTGTGCAAGTTAGTCCTGAAAATTGGTGCATTGCAGAAAGGGGTATAGCCGCCAATGATGAGGTGCTGAAAGCTGCTTTATTCCCGAATTCCATCTTCAACAATTCCACCATAATTCAAAACATTGAAAGAAGGAAGAAAGGAAGAACGTTTGGAACCAAAAGATTAACGCTAATAAAGAAAGCAGCTAGACGCAAATTCTCAATGGAATGTTCTCGTATAATGGTGGACGAAGTGGGGCTTTTAGAGCTTGGTGAAGACCCTTTCGGTAAAAAGATAACGAAGATGCCCTCAATGTGCATGAATGCTGACTATATCCTTAACGAGGAAATCATTATCAGTGACGGGGAGGAACAGGGAAACATTAACAGTGACTTCAATGACGCTTTTGCTGAGTCGGATAACTCCGTTGTGGGTTATCCGATAACTCCATGATTGCTTACAAGGCTGGCACCTTCTCTTGGGGGACATGTAGGTGCCATGCATTCTGTAGGTCCCTGTTCTTTAGGTTTTTTTGTGTTGAAGCCTTTAGTTTGAAGCTGTCGATCTTAGGAACAGCGTCTGTTCTTTGTTGGCCGTTTGGCCTCGGATTGGTGTTTGCAAGCCGAAAGCAGCTGGAGTCCTTTTTTTCTGACCAATGTTCGATGGTTATACACGATGCCGATTGCCTTGAAAAGGACCGTCGCCGACGCAACGGAAGCCTGCCTCTGGATAGAGCTCTCAGGCGAAGACATGGTGTTCTGATATTATCCAATGTTGTGGAAAAGCTTTTTGTCTCCAGCTTAAGTCTGACCGGTTGCTTGAAGTTTACCAGTTATACCATCCCTAGGTTGATGGCTCTGGTTGTTTGCTCCCTGGTTAGGGTTTATGTTTTTTGTTTCTTTTGGACTGTCCTTTGTTTCTGTTCGATGATCTGCTCTTGTTTGTCTTGCATGGTTTGCTGTGGGGATGTTTCCCCATTTTGTTTGGACCAGGGTGGGGAAAATCCTGGTTATCGAGTCTAGAGTCTGTTGTTTCTAGTTTTTGTGCTATGAAAGTTATCTTTGAACAAAAAAAAAAAACTCCAGAACTCACTGTTAGAATATGACCAAACTGGAACACAAAGCTGGTTGGTTAAAGGCATTTTTTTAACATCTCATTACATTGTAGGAGAAACCGAAAAAATATAATAGTAATATAAACTGTGTTATCAACTACAAATGTTTACCATTACCACCAACATCATTTGGTTACAAAGTGTAATATCAAACATGAAATACCCATTGGCTTGACATGAATGGAAGAATTACAAGTAATACATGGTGTTAGTTCTCTATGATCCAATGATGTATACTAAGATTGGCAAAGCTTTTGGTGTTTTCTACCTACCATATGAACCTCTGGACTCCGGGCTCATGGTCCCAGTGGAATGGCCGAAACAAGAACATCGTCATCGTAAATATGTTGAGGATTGTATATAGAATCCCCATGAGAAGCCAGCTTCGGCGATCGTTATTATTGGTATGAAGAATGAAAAAATAGAATGGTATGGTGTAGTATCTGAACTCGATTAGCGGAGCAGGGATAAGAACAGCAGAAGTAGCAAAGAAATACACCAATATCCAAATCCTCCTTTGAGTTTTATCTGACAATGCAAGATATATTGCAGCCTCAGAAAAGTTGGGACAAGCTTAGTTCAATAATATACGAAATGAAATGTACTAACCCAATAATCGGAAGATTGAGAACCATGAATAAACATAAAATGGCACCAGAAGATACTTCATTGACCAATGAAATTTGATGATCTTCCTCCAAAGATAGAAAGTATAATGCCGATTGTCAGCAAGAAGATAAGGATGAGCAATGCTGCAAAAATGCATTAACCGTATTAAGGAAGAGTACAAGGTTTTCATCCAACAACGAAGAAGAGTAAAAGGAGTTACAGATTCATGTGAATTAACCTGAAAAAATGCACAGAAAGGAGACTAGCAATCAAAGCCAATAATAGAAGGAAAACGCCAAGCAGCCTGTTCTTCCAGAATGACCGAAACAAATCTAAAGCATGACCGATTGTGAAATGCAGAGGAGCCGCAAGAAGAGCAGAAACAAGGCTAAAATACATTATTTGTACAAAATGTGGAGAAACTACATGAGCTTCTTTTGCACCTGCATTATTAAGAGGCAGAGTAACTAAAGAAAGAAAGCAAGGGAAGTTAAGGAACCAAATAGCATTTTAAAACGAATGATACCAAGAACTACACTCCCATTCCAGAAGAGAAAAGCAACAAATGCCAGCAGTACAAAAAAGAATGGGCTAAAGGAGACCATAAGCTCCCACTTCATGCGCCATGAAGTCAAAACAATAGCTTGAATCTCATGAAGCAGACCTGCATTATAAAGCCAAAAGGATACAACATTAACAAAAATGACCTTTTCTCTTGCAAAGAACAACTGCTTAAACCCTATGAACAAGGATTAACTTACATGGTTTTCCAAATTAACTAACAAAAGAAAGATCAAAGATGTCAAAAGAACCTGATGCTCGGGATGTTGAAGAGGTGTTTTTCCAGTGAGAGGGTTTATTAGTCTTTGCAATTCCCTTGGACTTCCTTTTCCTCAAGTTTGAACTCACATTGACACCGGTATTGACAGTTGATTGAATGGTACCCTTGTTTGATGCCTTTAAAACATCTACTTCCACACTATCTTTTTGATGTGCCGTAGTTATATCAATGACCTCCGAACAGGCAACAAAAAGCATCCATATAATATTTGTCTGTCGAATAACAACTGCCATTGCCCCAAGCTGTAAAACACAATGGAAATGGGCTAAACTATACATGAAACAACAAAGAAGAAATATATGACAAAATTAAGGTAGAGGTGAATCTATTATATCCTAAAACTGTTTGATTTAATTTCCTTTTATAGCAAGATTAAAAAGCTAGACACTCGGTTTCCCATATGCAATGTGAAACATAGCTAACTAATCTTGTTCCCAGGCAGTGTGTCGAAGTTTTATCATTTAACTACAGTACAGGAAAATATTTAAGGTGACTCGTTTACCAATGCACTGAATAGATATTTCTTCTTCAGACATGCAAGATACATGGCGAGCACAGCAGTAAGTGATGCAACATCAGTATAGTAAAGAAAAGTGAAGAACCAGTGGAGTGGATACAGGGTTAGAACTGTAGCAAGAAGTGTTGCTTTTCTATCATCAAGAGCTGGCCTCAAGTGGGCTATTATCTCATACACAAGAATGCTGCACAGTACTGCCAAGACCCCATTTATTGAGCGAAGAACTGCAGTGGAGCAAGCTTCCGGGAATGATGAAGCCAGTTGTAGAAAATACTTAATTGGAAACAAAGCAGCAACTTGAACAAGTGAAAGATAGTACCTGCAAAGTATTTCTAACATATGCTTAATAAAAATTTACAACAATTCAGCAATAGATTAAATAACCCATCTTTCTAGACTGGAAAAGAAATTCTCAATGCAACATCAATATAATCTAACTGAATAAGCAAGTTCATCCCTTTGTCATAGACCTGTCAATTTTGATTCAATCCCGAAAATCTGGCCTGATTAACTTGAACTCAAACCCAACCTAATTCGAATTTGGTCATGAAAGACAACAATCTGACCCGACCAACCCGAACCCGAAAAGCTCTCAACTCAAAGTGAACAGAACCTGAAATGATCCGGATTCAAAATGACCCTTTCTAAGTCTTAAAATTGAACAAAAAACGACCTATCACAAATCACCCGAATGGAAATGACTCAAAAAAAAAAAAAAACAGAATTAACTTGATCCAATTTGACCCGACTCAAAATCAATCCCACTCGCTAATTGATAACATCTATACTTTGTTAAATCATTCGTTTTCAAATAGAACAACCCTTTTACAATACAGTTAAAGTAAACCCCAACCTTCGTCTAAACAAAGCAAAAGAATAGAGAAGAAAGAGAACATTACAGGCCAGGTGGGGTAGTGATCATAGGATCCCAGCTCATGAAATCGCCATTGCAGTATTTTTTAGCCTGAGGTATGTGGAAAATCTCATCCTGCCCACATATATAAAACAGGTAATCGACCCAAAATTGACTATTTTAGTGACTATCAATATCGTTGGAAAGAATTCAATTTAAACTGGTTGTCTTACCATGTAAGGATCGGGAACAATGCGATTGACCAGGATGGATACGGGAATTACCCAGAGGCTCACTACCGCCGCCGTCGCTATTCGGCCCATGTTTTCTCTTTAATTTAGCAGAGTTCAGCTATATCCCAGAAATATTTCAAGGGGAAAAAAATATTTTTCTAGTATTTGTCAAGCTTTGGGGGATTCTAAAAACAAACATGCTAAAAGACGACTAAATACAAATTATTAAATTAAGGTCATTAGATGGCAGTTTTAATATAACCGTTGGATTAAAAAAACAAAACAAAAGATATATGGTTTCACGGTGAACTGGTAACTCTGTATGATGATATAGTTGACCTATATTGAAAGTAAGCGAGAAAAGAAAATCTAGAAGTTACGGCATCGAAACCAAGAGGGCGAAGGCATTATATCCATCAAGCAAGGAAGAAAATCTGAAGGAAATTCGTAGAAGAGATTGAGTTTGAACACGAATTTGGAGGTTAGTTCTTGCTTCTTGCTTCTTCTTTTTTCGTTTTTTTATGATTTGAGTGAAACCACATTGCAAATGATGAAGGATTTTGTATAAATCGTTCGAATGTTCTTCCATAATTTTTTTTTTTTACTTTATAATGAATATTATAGACGAGATTGGATTGAAAGAAGGAATTATTAGAGTTTAGGGTTATTGGCAGTTTAAGGTTCTGGTGCAATAAACAAGCAATAGCAATTAAATTGAAATAAAAATTAGGAACAAAGATAACAATAGCTAAAATAATTGTTGAACACCTTTATTAACTGGATTAGAGCCTTGAATAACTCGTTGGCTTTCTTCTTGAATAACAAAATAAATTAGGTTGAATAATTTAGTGATGTTTCAATTGGGAGTGATAAATGTTAGAAATGTAGAGTAGATTGGATTGGAAGAATAAATGTTTAGGTTAGTTAGTGCTAGTTTTTTCAATTTTCCCCTTTTTAATTGTAGTTGATATGGTACGAAAATGTGAAAGAAATATTGTCGAAGAGATTGAATTGTAAGAAGGATTGTGTTGAAATCCATGTAATGGTTATGATTGTTGGTTGAGATAGTTATAATTTTTGGTTAAAAAAAGTGCTCTGCATATTGTCACGGGGCTAGGTCTAGGCCGGTCTAGCCTCGTGCGGCCTTAGTCGCGAAGCACTCGGAATGGCTTCAAAAGCGGCCAAGTCAGCCTTACTCACTAAGCTCGGAAGGCTTAGTCTCGGATTGCGGAAGCTCTCTTGGAAAATGGAAAGGGTGATGGCTCGCAAAGTAAAGCGAGGAAGGGGATGCACACTCATTTAAGAAAGCTAAGGCCTCGTTAAAAACTCCCCCTAAGCCTAGATGGGGAGAAAAGAGTACCAAAGCTTCTTTATTAACAAAGAAGGGAAAAAGCTTACACAAGAAAGAAATGATGGAATGTGGAATGCCTAAGATGGATGGAGGAGGGCTCTATTTATAGCCTAATCCCCTTCGATCCAATGGCTAGCAATGAATCGATCCAAGGGCCATGGATGAGTCTCACAAAAGAATCTCCTATTCAAGGCAAGCTTGTCATATTCATATTGACTTGCCTTGATTACAAACACTATTGCCCTAAATACATAGCCTATGACATCATTGCCTTGTTGTCTTGAAATACTTTCCCCATGGATGGGTAGCTTTCCATATGTGTTTCTCCAAGGATGACAACTTGGCATGGGATATGGATGCTTGGGCGGATTGGGCTTCTCATGGTCCAATCTTGGTGTCCAAAGTCCCCTCTCTTGAATGCCTTTGGCTGAATCGGGCCTTAGGGGTGTGGGCAACTCGGATGGGCAACCCCTAGGCCTGTTGGCGCGCACATCGAGTGCGGGCTCGGCTCCTTGGGCGTGCACGTCGGGTGAGGGCTCGGGCTCCATGCCTTGGCCGGTATGGAGGGTGCATGTTAAAGGCCCCTCGGGTGCAAGTCGTGTGGGCAGCACATGGGGTGTTGGACAAGGCCCCATGGTGCGCTGGAACTAGCCCAGCTCGGCTCTCTTGGGTGCGGACACCACCAAGGGCATTGGGCATGGCCCCTTGGTGCGTGGCATCGGCAGCTACTCGGGCCCCTCGGTTGGGAGAAAGGCATGGTGCGCAAGGGTCAACACCTATGGGTGCGGCTGGCTCGGTCGCAAAAAGTTCCCCTGTGACATTCTCCCCCACTAAATCTATCGACGCCCTCGTTGATAGGCATTGAAGAGACTCGGTCGTCTTGCTCTCGAACGGCCTTGGCTCTTCTTCATGTTCCCGCTTGGCTAAGGGAACTCTCGTCGGATGGGCAAGGCTCTCATGCCTTGACTCTTGAAGCACTTCGATTGATGGTTCGCCATGTTTCCTCTTGGCATCGGGAAACAACCTCCAAAGCTCAAGGCTCTCATGCCTTGGTCCACGATCAACCTCGAGTGGTGGCTTCTCGTCTCTTGTGATGTTTGTCATGCTTGGTGCGTGGCTAGCCTCGAACCACTCTTGATCATACTCGTCTAACGGCTTGGGGACGATGTAGTGGTCCACTTGATCGCTTGTTGGCAAACTCAAGATGTAGGCATCTTTGCCTACTTGCTCTTGTATCGACTCTCTACTAGAACTCATGAGCAACCTGCGCAATGAACCAAAGCAAGTTAGTCCAAAATTTTCACACAAATTTGGCGTTCTTACCTTGGACGCAAGGTCCTCTTCGGATGGTGTCACGATGCCTTGTCGATACTCAAGACATGTGATGATGGCGGGGTCATAGAAAAGGCTCCCCTCGGTGCTCTCTAGCATTCGTCCCTCGTCAAGGATGAATGTTGGATACTCTCGGCTTGTTCCAACTACTTCATCACTCGGTTCTTTGCTTTGTGTCGCAAGCAACATGTGGACAGAACCACAATAAGTCAGATCCAAATTCGATTGAGAAATTGAATCACTTACCTTGGACTCAAGGTCCGCGTCGTCTCGATCCACTTTGCCTTGTCGATACCCAAGGCAAGTGTTGGCATGGTTGGGCCCCTCATCAATGGGCTTGGGCACCTCGGTGCTTTGACTCGCTTTCATGGACTCATGCCACTCGTCCATGGAATTCGACCATTTGTCGAACTCGACTTGCAACTCTTCGCAAAAGGTTGCTAGTTCCTCTCCATCGGCTTGATTTACTTCACCAAACTCGAATGGCTCTTGAAACACTCCATCTAACTCAGATGGCTCGGATGGGTACTCCACCTCATGAACCACTTTACTCTTTGGCGGCTCCAAAGACTTCTCCTCGTCTTTGATCTCTTCAAAGACTCGTCCCGTTGTGTTGGAACTTTCCATAGACTCTTCCATGGCTTGATAATCATTGGTTACCTTAGACTCGCACACTTGCTCGCCTTCATATTAGCTTAACAACTCGTCATTGCTTTGTTGCAAACCTTCATTATACTTACCCTCGGCTTCTAGCAAAACAAGTGCGTTAATCTGCTCTAAACAAGAATAACCAATAATAACATCTTCATCAAGACAATGATCAGAAATTACCTTGATGTTGGTTGTGTCGCACCATTCTCCGATGCTAACTCTCACGTTTCATGCAACTCCATCGATGTACTCTTCGTTGAAGTTGATGAACTCGGTCTCATCATGAACCTTCTCCACTTCAAGGTTCAACCAATCGGCTATCCGATCGGAAATGATCAACGATGTTGCGCTAGAGTCCACTAGCGCCTCAAACTCTACGTTGGCAATCACGATCTTAGCAAAATTTGCGCTCTTCCTCGTCTCGGCCACTCTTGGCTTGAGTTGGGCGGATTTGCTCCTTGGTCATCTCGGATTCAAGCACTCTTTCATGGATGCTTGTCGATGCCTCGATCTTGTCTCCATCATTGTCGCTCAACGACTCCACGTCTTGTTGGTGTAGATCTGCAACACACCTATCCTCAAATTCTGACAAGACAAACGCATCAATTTGTTCCAAACAAGATGCACCAATAACAATCTTATATACATCAAGAAATTTACAAGAAATTACCTTGATGTTTGTTGTGCCTCAGAATTCGCCGATTTGATGGTACACATCCTTCGCGATTCCCACAACTTTCTCGTCGCTAAAGTTGGCTGTCACAACTTGTTGTTTAACCTTCCTAACCTGAAGGTTTAACTGCTCGGCGGTTTGCACGGACACGAGCACTCCATGTGCACTTAGATCAACTAGTGCACTTAGCGTCGCTTTACGGAACACTATGTCTACGAACATAGGCTCCTCATCCTCATAGTCGCTCTCGACTACACTTGACTCCCAACATGACTCGTCATCGTCACTGGAACACCCCACATAACTTGGCTTCTCCTACGGTTGTGTGGCCTCGTTGCCCCTTGGCAACCTTTCCTTTACTTCACTCTTGAAGTTTGACGCCCCAACCATCATACTCGCTGATGATTGTTCCCCGAACAAGGAAGCAAGCTTCACGGCCTCGGTATCATCGGGCAAGCTTCGCTCCTCGAACGCCTCTACCATCCTCACTGGTAGCATAGTGCACCTCGCATCAAGCTTCGAAGCCTCGGTCTCATCGGTCTCGTCCTGTACCTTGGACTGCTTGAAATTGTGCGGGCATCGGAAAGACTCGTGTGGCTCTCCACACCTCCAGCATTTTGATGGTCTCCTCTTTGGGCAGTCATCGTGATATTCATTTCAACGAAAACAAAACAACAGTTTTGTAATAAGAATATCACTAAACTCAGATTCGCTCACCTCGCTTTTATACGAGACGCCTTGTGATTCCACTCTCTTCTTTGCTGCAATGTTCCTTCTTCTTTGCGCCATCTCTCGACTCGGTAGGATACGAAAAATGGCTCTGATACCACTTGTCACGGGGCTAGGTCTAGCCCCGTGCGGCTTTGGTCGCGAAGCACTCGGAATGGCTTGAAAAGCGGCCAAGTCAGCCTTACTCACTAAGCTCGGAAGGCTTAGTCTCGGATTGCGGAAGCTCTCTTGGAAAATGGAAAGGGTGATGGCTCACAAAGTAAAGCGAGGAAGGGGATGCACACTCATTTAAGAAAGCTAAGGCCTCGTTAAAAACTCCCCCTAAGCCTAGATGGGGAGAAAAGAGTACCAAAGCTTCTTTATTAACAAAGAAGGGAAAAAGCTTACACAAGAAAGAAATGATGGAATGTGGAATGCCTAAGATGCATGGAGGATGGCTCTATTTATAGCCTAATCCCCCTCGATCCAATGGCTAGCAATGACTCGATCCAAGGGCCATGGATGAGTCTCACAAAAGAATCTCCTATTCAAGGCAAGCTTGTCATATTCATATTGACTTGCCTTGATTACAAACACTATTGCCCTAAATACATAGCCTATGACATCATTGCCTTGTTGTCTTGAAATACTTTCCCCATGGATGGGTAGCTTTCCATATGTGTTTCTCCAAGGATGACAACTTGGCATGGGATATGGATGCTTGGGCGGATTGGGCTTCTCATGGTCCAATCTTGGTGTCCAAAGTCCCCTCTCTTGGATGCCTTTGGCTGAATCGGGCCCTAGGGGTGTGGGCAACTCGAATGGGCAACCCCTAGGCCTGTTGGCGCGCACATCGGGTACGGGCTCGGCTCCTTGGGCGTGCACGTCGGGTGCAGGCTCGGGCTCCATGCATTGGGCGGCATGGAAGGGGCAAGGCAAGGCCCCCTTGTGTGTGGACTCGGCCTTGATACGCACGTCGGGTGCGGGGTCGGGTTCCATGCCTTGGCCGGCATGGAGGGTGCATGGTAAAGGCCCCTCGGGTGCGTGTGTTGGGCCCCCTCGGGTGCAAGTCGTGTGGGCAGCACATGGGATGCTGGACAAGGCCCCATGGTGCGCTGGAATTGGCCCAGCTCGGCTCTCTTGGGCGCGGACACCACCAAGGGCATTGGGCATGGCCCCTTGGTGCGTGGCATCGACAGCTACTCGGGCCCCTCGGTTGGGAGAAAGGCATGGTGCGCAAGGGTCAGCACCTATGGGTGCGGCTGGCTCGGTCGCAAAAAGTTCCCCTGTGACAATATGCTCTACTGCTCTAGTATTGAATGTGTTAGAAGGATGTGATTGTTTATTAAGATCAAATAGGTTATTTGAACTAGTATGTAATTTTGGGAAATGAGTTTTCACTACACAAGGTTAAAAGCAATATTTTTTGGTTGATACTATTTGTCGAACTTGAGAATGAAACAGAAACCTCCAAATATCATTACATTTGAATGAAAAATTTAACCATAGGTAGTATTTGCATCAAAGTTTTGATTCGTTAGACATATTCTTATAAATAGTTGGCAACTATTTATACTTTGCTAAAACTGAAATGTAGAATTCATATGTCAATGTAAAAAGGTGAAATAGAACAAGTCCTTGGAATTCATATGCAGACGTTCCCTCTTTGATTATTTTAGGTACACATTGCAGACAATGGAGCATGAGAAGAAGTCTGATAAAGGGGAGCCCAAGGCACCTAAAACACGTACACCATTTTCCATTTCTAGTAAGTTGAAGTTGAATGTATATAGAATTGTTTAATTTGTTAAATATGAGTTGCATAAGCTAACATTGAAATTTTGTTTTACAGTAAAAGCTAATGTAAACGTTTGAAGGGGAAGAAGAAAATGAACAACAGTGTAAGTATGTTGTGTAATGGTTTGTTAAGTGTACATGGTATTTGTATTTGACTAATTGTGGGAGTGATACATGAAATAAAAGCATTGGGTTTGAGGTGGAAGCAAATGAGTGAAGGTGAGAAGAAGCCTTATGTACAAATGTACGAGGAGCAAAAGCAGGCTCAGGCTGAATGAAAAACTACAGACAATGTGAAGGAAATTGTACTTTCTCAAAAAGAAAAAAGGTAAGTGAATTTTTAAAATTATTTATGGAGAAAAAGATGAAAATGTCCTAACATAATGTATATTCGCGTAACAGTTAAGTAATTAATGTTTGTATGAAATGTTGTAGGAGATATCTTCAAGATGTAGCCTCATTAAGCTGTCAGATATGTTTGAAGAGATGAGGAAGTTGAAGATTGAGGGTATTGTTAATGAGTTAGGGTTTGGTACATTATTGGAAATGAAACTGAGAGCAATTCATCGTGACCTATGTCACAGTTTAGTAGAGAATTTTGATGTCCACAGTTCGATGATGGAATTTGATTAACATAAAATTCCAGTGTTGGTTGAAGAGGTGGAGGTTGTATTGGGTTTGAGGAAAGAAGGAGTGGATGTTGAAATTGGCACGAGAAATGTTGATGCAAAAGAAATGGCATCGAAGCACCGAATAATGAGGGATACCATAGTGAAGGAACTTGAGCATGAGATACTTACCGATGCTTTTGAGGGAGATGAGTTGAGAGCTCGTGTTCTTCTTTTCATTGTCGGTGTTTTTATAAGTCTAAATGCGAACTTGATGCTTTTCTCAGAACATTTATGGTTGTTGTGTCCAGTGGGGTTGAACGGAAAACTTAATTGGTGCAAATATGCATATGCGAGGTTACTTAATGGAGTAGCTAAGTGGAAAGTTCGTGGTGGGTTGGCATACATGACCGGATGCATCGCGATATTAGAGATAATTTATGTTTAAAAGTATGTTTTGTTCGAACGTAGTAGTTGTTTCATGTGATTGAGTTTACTGAGTATTATTATAATGTTTTGATTAATAATAAATGTAAGTGAGTTTATTTGATTTTTGGAGTGAAATCGCGAGCAGAAGAGTTGTTGCCGCTGATGGTCGTGATCACATATATGCTTGGGGCAACAAGAAGGAAGTGAGGAAGATTGTAAACAGCCTCAAGGAAGAAAGGTCTCCTAAAAAACCCAAGGTAAGTGGGTTAAATGATTTGGTATTATATAAGATGTTGTGGTTATATGAAATGATTTACTGATGATGTTTGCAAGTACTTGGGTATGATGATGAAAATGTGGAAGGGGAAGAAGGGGAAAGATTCAATGGAACAAATGATGCGGTTATGGAGATGCTGCACACGGTATTGTTAGATTTGGGTGGTAAAACATAGTCTGGAAGCCCGTGTGGAGAAGGAAAAAGAATTAGAAGAGAGTTTAAGGGAATTGGAGGAGGAATGCAAGAATTTAAATGCCAACATGATAGAATTGCATAAGTCGTTGAGGAAAGCTGATGGAGAACTTGTTGTTGCTGTTCAAGAAGAAGAAAAAGTGGTTGAGAAATGGGAAGTCAAAGAGTTCGATCCGAACCATGGACTTGATATTGACAAGGACTCATTGATGGACGATGTCGAGTGGTTGAAGGAAGAAACTGTTGATGTCCTGAAAACAAAGAAAAGGGTATAAGCAATATAAGTTATTTTGATCAATGTTTCATAAAGTTGAGGTATGAGATTATTGTTGTTGATATTGTTGGTGTTAACTTGTAGGGCAAGACAAGAGCAGTAGCTAATGCAAAGGTTAGTGGCAAAGGGATAAGAGTGGCAATGAGAACTCGTAACATGAATAAAGTCAACGAAGGAAGTGTGATGTGGACAATGTTTGGTTTAACTAGGGTTTGCTTAGAATATTATATGATGTGTTTGATTATGCATAATGGGTAAAATTCGTATATTATTCAAACTCATTGTAGGGGTTCTATAATTACTGAGGTTTTGTAATAAATTTTAGGGTAAACTATACCAATGACCACCAAACTATAGGGTTGGTGTCGATTTGACCACTATATTTTTAATTGTGTCAAATATACCACTTAACTATTTAAATGGTTCTAATTAAGCCACACGCCGTTAAAAAAACGAAAAAGTTGACGAAACTGTTAAAAAATTGGTATAATTACACATTTGGTCTTCTATATTTATACAATATATCAATTTAGTCATAATTTTAATCTAATAAAATAAATTAATTATTTAATAAGTTGGTGACATGTGTCACCACCTTATTGGAAGTCAGGTAAAAAAATGTTAACACATGGAGATTGCTTCCAAGGGGATTCAAACTTGGAACCTTAGAATGCAAGAAGTAGGTGCTTACCACTAAGCCAAGCACTTTTTCATTCTATAATATACAATCTTTAATATATATTGATTATGCAAGAGCAGGAAATGTGATACCAAACTGCATTTTCAAATCCAAAAGGAACATTAAGAAATTAGATAGGATAATTGCGAAGGATTCAGAGCAATGCGATGCTATAGTAAAACTGAAAAGAAACACTACAAAATGTGTAAATTGTAATATAATGGTTATATCTATTTTCATAAGCAGAATATCTGATTCAGACATATAAAAATAATTTACAGTAAAACATGAAGAAGGACAATGGAAGAATCTTCATGAATTCTTGTAAATGTTAGAAGAATCTTCAAAAAATTTATGTGAATTTATGGCCATAGGGAAAAAGCTGAAAGGGAAATCCTGATTTGAAGTTAGATTAGCAAATGACAATACATTGATGCGCAGTGTTTCCCTTCTTGAAGTGTCAACCACAAGTTTTGTCTCAGTCACAACATTAAGATATAATCCTGCAACCAAGACCAGAAAAACAAAAAATGTTAATAGAAACATATTCTCTAACTTAGATTCGAAATAAGAAAAAATGAAACCTCACCCCCAACCCAATCCAGCCCCACACACAGAATTTTAGGACTTAACAGAACTGAAGAAAACTGATAAAGCAGACACTAAAGAGAAACCAGGTTTAATGTGAGTTTTCAAAATAAAGCATATAAACACGAATATCGTCCATCAATAAAGAGAAACCATCTTATTGGTATAAAGAGAAACCATTTTTTGCTGATATTTTTTTTTTGTTCATTTTGTTTTGCAGTGCGCTCGCAAGCCATCCTGATATTACTTGGTGAGTCTCGAGACTTCCTCCATTGACATCACAATGGATGTGTCTACAATTGAATTTGATGAAAGGAGGTCGAGATTTCCTCTATTTACATCACAATGGATGTGTCTGCAATTGAATTTGATGAAATGAGGCTCTAGATTTCCTTTTTGAAGTTTGAACTGATGCCCTTCAACCATTCATGGAGCTCTGAATATTTCAGGTATGGGTGAGATAGCATGGTTTTTTTGTGTGTTTTTTAAATGTTTTATACTAATAAATTCAATGCTTACTTTTAGTGATGCAATCTTTAACCGAGCTGAGAATATTACCAGACAAATGTTCTATTAAAAGAATTCTTTGGCAGGTCCAATACAATGGTCAAGATAGGGAGATTTGTAATTTTGCAGCGGATTGGCTTTAAATATATATTACAAATTGTATCTTATAACATAAAAAAGTGCTTGGTTTAGTGGTAAGCACATGCCCCTTGCATTCCAAGGTCCTAGGTTTGATTCCCCTTGGAAGCAATCTCCATGTTAACATTTTTCCACCTCCAATCAAGTGGTGACATATGTCACCATCTTATTGAATAATTAATTTATTTTATTAGATTAAAATTAAGACTAAATTGATATATTGTATAAATATAGAGAACCAAATGTGTAATTATACCAATTTTTTTAACAGTCCCGTCAACTTTTTCGTTTTTAACAGCGTGTGGCTTAATTGGAACCATTTAAATAGTTAAGTGGTATATTTGACACAATTAAAAATATAGTGGTCAAATCGACACCAACCCTATAGTTTGGTGGTCATTGGTATAGTTTACCCTAAATTTTAATTGGTTGAACGTGCAGTACTTATTTTTGTCATTAAGTATTTAACAACAAATGTGTAAGCATTGCAGATACCGACGTACTTGCAAGTACCTGAGGGAGTAGGCGCATCAGCGAAAAACACGTGCGACTATATATGGAATATGTCTTTGCGTGCAGGGTAAGCAATATGAATATGAAAATATGCTACAATGATGTTGTTATGTTCAATATAAGTTGTAAATTTTTATATGGGTGCAGTGAAGTCGTCGTAGATTTTGGCCACACATATTTGTTTGTAAGCGATGCAGATACGTTACGACCAGGAAGTTGGGTCGGTTCAATGGTTAGTAGGTTTGACTATTCCCCTTAAGCATTTTGCAGCATATTTGAAGAAATTTAGTACGCTAGTTGTTATATGTTTTGTTTATGGTTTAGGTTATAGATGACATTGGGTTTACAATTGTTAATGAAGATAAAAAGAAGCAATCTAAAACAAGGAGGGGGTACATTCCGTGTGCATTGAGTTTATGTTTAATATTAAAGAATCTTATGTCTATTATGAACAAATGGATGTGGTTTTGTAAGGATACATGGTTAATAATAAATGTTGTCTTGTAGTCTCAGCTTGTCGAATGGATAATGGATGATGGTTCAATTGCTGATTATTGGCGTCATATTTTCAAATCGTATGACCGGTTGACGGACTGTAATATGGTGCGAAGAAGCATTAATATATTAAACATCTCATGCACTTTCATGTCATATGTATATTACAATGGAAACCGTTTATTGTTTCGGCTCTTTATCCCCGTGAATGACAATAGAAATCATTGGTTTATGTGTGTGGTGGATCTTGATGTTGGTGAAGTGAAGCTACTCGACATCTTGCCAACGACCCGAGCCAATGCTGCAAGAGTGGCTATGGCCCAGAACCTGGTAATAAGCGAGAACTACGAACTTTTATTCTGCCACCGTTTAAGATGTGACATAGTATGTAAAAACATACAAATGTTTGTGCATGTAGAGGAATAGTTTAAGAGAATGTTTAAAAGATAAGAAGTTTGTCCAAGTGTTTGGCTCACCATCAAGGCCGTTGAGCGATCTGCGCGTGATGGTGGAAAAAGTCAAACATCAGGATAATGGGTACATAGTTGTTATATTATAGTACTTTGTGTTATTTTTGCTTAACAAATTGCAATTGATTAGTCATGGTATCTTGTTAACACATATTTGTATTCAAATAGAGACGATTATGGTATGTTTTGCATCAAATGGATGCAGCTTTGGAATGATAAGCCTATAGGGGAAGTGGTAAGTTCATATGATCTTCATTATACTTTGCTTACTTTGGTCATCTATACTGAAAAAACTGTCTTTAATTAATGCTTAATTTGTTTATACTTGTCTTACTAGACCGTTGGAAAATGGGATCGAATATTTCTTTTGTATGATCTTATTAGAGGTCTATAAATGATGTTGTAGGTCAATGGGTTACCTTCAAGGCAAATGCACAACCATTTCCAAAACATGGCACCTTTCAGCGTCCATAATGGTAAGGGTTTAGGAAGCTATGCATTGTTTCTTATGTAATTGAATACATTACGACATGTAGTTAATGATTGTAATCTTATGCAATTTTGTTTGGTGAAGAACATGTCAGGGGAGGCACAAGTGAATGGATGACAACGGATCTTTGACTGTTTGTTTGTGGCATTACGTAAAGGAACCCACTTTTTTTATGGGTCGTAACCATGTTTGTATGTATATGTATAGAAGTATATGTAGTAGAAATGTGTTGCAAGCATAAATAGGTTATGTAAGTATAAACTAAAAACATTTTGAATGTATCTTATGCAATTTTGGGGCCATAATGTGTTCAAACGCGTGTACAACAATTTGCATTATATGATATATTTTAGTGGATAAAATTAGCATATGCACATGATTTCGTATGTCTGCAGAGGATATATTTGGTTGTATGTACATGTATTTGAAGCATATTGGACTGAGATAATCGTTTGGTTGTACTTACAGTTATTTGAAGCATATATATGTGAATTTGTATGTCTGAAGAGGATCTAGCATATATATGTGAATTTGTATGTCTGAAGAGGATCTACTGTGTACACGTTTGGAATCTGTATCACAATAAATAATAAATCGTCATTTGGAAACACAATGAATTTGTAGGTAAAGTATAAACAAAAATTCAATGAACTTGATGGAATCTTGATTAATACCTTCGATGTCGTGGTCGGAGATATGTTATCAACATTCTACTCGTCATTCCAACAATATGGGTCGACCTACGTGGAAGTCAATAGCAAACCAGTGTTAACTTTTCATGTATTGCCATACAACATATGTAAGTAGAAATGACTTACAGTTGCATCAGGTTGGTACATGTCTAGGTCAGGAGGAAATTCTTCATCGTCGTCGAAGAACGTTGAACTTGTCCTTGCAGTACCCGTTGGAAGTTGAAGCTTCAGTCCCGGGCATGTTTTCTTATTGTGTCCCTCCATTTTGCAGAATGAACAGTGATTCCTTTGTTTTGTGGACGCATTAGGTTTTATTTTCTGCTTCCGTTTTGCTTGTTTCTTTTGCGGGTCTTGAACGCTTTGTTGGCTTACCTTATGTGATGAGGACTCATTCAAGGTTAGGGAGTGATCAAATTTAACAGTTAGTCGGAGTAACTAATCTTTTGTGCTTTGAAAACTTCCGTCTATTTGAGACGTAAGGTAGAACAACCGCGATGAAAGCGAGCGTAGCGAAGCAAATCGAGACATTTGTTTTAATTCGGGAGGCACGTCGCTGTGAAGATAAGATGGAGCAGAGAGCTTTGTATTTTTTTGTCCAGCGCGGTAGTATTAAACAATTAGGGAGCTCGGAGAAGTCTTCAACCTTAAAAACGTGCAGTTGATGGCGATATGAAAGTATGACCGTCTCAAATTTCTGACAAGAGCATGCCAGGTTATGTGTTGTGACATCAAGCACAACCTAATAGATTTTTGTCAGATCCTTATACTTTGTCAAACGATACGTTCGTGCGCTTTGAAGCTCAAGAATTGGATGTAGATCACGATACAATGTCTCATTTTTCAGTTCATCCTGAACAATTTCAAAGGATGCCCGAGTGAAGATGTCAGATGCACTCCCTTCAAGGTCATGCAATTTAGTCATTGGGAAAGGCTTCGAGTAAGAATTTTTGAATTCTTCCCTCAACTCTGTTATGCGCATTTCATTTATACCATTGTCAATGGCACGATCAACTTCTAGATATGTCTTCCTATATTTGAGGGGGCGGAATTCATAGATTCGCATCGTTATGTGGAGCGAACATTGCCGAAGAAATGTCCAGTAAGATATGCTTGTGCCCACATACCAACCGTCTGATCCTTCTCGACAACCCACACATGTTGCTTCATGTTAAAATGTTTCATAACTGATCTCCCCTCGCGATCGAGTTCCTCAATTGTCCACCAAGAGGACATGCACCATGTAAAGGCAGATATAAATTTGGGATCACTTACGTTTGCCTGGGAATTTTGTGAAAGATGCCACGAACATATTCGATATTGTGCACATGGGAACACTGTCTTTATAGCCCTATGCATGGCCCTACCACCATCCGTGACGACTGACACAAGAGCTTTGTTAGACATTGCCTACAAAAACTCCCTAAGTACCCACTCAAATGTGTCTGCAATCTCGTCAGCTAAAATTGCCACACCGAAGACAATGGTTTGATGGTGGTGATTAACACCAACAATGGGCATTAGAGGCCGACCATACATGTTACCTTTGTACGTTGTGTCAAATGCAATGACATCACCGAAGCATACGTAGTCGGACCTGGATGTCGAATCCAACCAAAATATATTATGCAATCCCCCTGATTGGTCAGTGTTGAACTGCATGTACAATCATGTATCTTGCTCTTTCTTGAAGTCAAAGTAATCAAGAAGAGCATTGACATCACTGTCACGATATTCATCCGCCGTCACTTTTTGAAGGGAGTTGTACAAGTCTTTTCGAATGAAACCAACATTGTGGAAACCACCCGACTATTACGTGAAATAATTCATTACTTCTGACATTCTAAGGCCAACACTTTTCAAAGTCCTTGCCTCAAGTACATCTTCCTTAGTAACTTCTCTACTAGACCGAAGAAACGGTTGCATTATAGGTGGGCACAATGGGTGATTATGTTTAGTATGACATACTGATATCTCCCACTTTGATTCTTCTATACACTTCACAATAACCTTTGCCTTGCAACCAATTCGTGTTATAGCACGTTACGCACGTTTCCGGTCGGACTCATTAACTTTCGGTATGCGATGTCCTCCCCGTGAACAACAAAACTCTTGTGTATGTACATTTCCCATCCCATCATGCCTAGTTGTTGCATGACTGACACTGAACTCGTTATTCTTCGCATAACCCCGATAAAAGTTACATGCCTCGTCACGAGAGTTAAACACCATACCAACCAAATTGTTTGTTGCATTACATTGATTTGTTGTGCACTCATCGGGTACACTAATTTCAGTATCTTTCACTCCTATACCAACCATGTTTCGACACCGAAGATGTTAAAAATCCTACATCGATATGTTGTGTCCTCCTTCGTTTCTTACTTGTCTCTGAGGATGAAAGAAGAACACGTAGTTGTGAAAACCATTATTATCAGCTGCCACTTTAAATTGCATCAGGTCATTAGGTGCAATTACTTGACAGATGGTCTAGTAGGTAACACAATAAATGCTAAAAGATCAAAAGGGTTTCGATACCAATATACGGAGGTTTCGATAGCCCATTCAAGAGCCAGTAAAAGTAGGCATTTATGCCAAACCAGCATCGAAACCCTGTTTTGGGTTTCAATCCCCCGTGAAGAAGACTCAAATTGGGCGTTTCTGCCAAACCAGTATCGAAACCCCGTTTTCAGTTTCGATCCCCCATGAAGAAAACTCAAATTGGGCGTCTTTGGCAAACCAACATCAAAACCCTATTTTGGGTTTTGATCCCCCGTGAAAAAGACTCAAATTGAGCGTTTCTGCCAAACCAACATTGAAACCACAAATCGGACATTTCGATACCCCCTTGAGAAACTAGTATAACTTTGTTAGCCTTTTGGAAATTAGCATCCAATCCCCATATGGGGATTCGAAACCGGTTTGAAATACTAAATAGCGGGAACGAATTTATGTAAATGAAACTTAGCCATTGCAAAACCCCCATTCCCTTCTTCATCTCTAAAAACACAAGTTTCTAACCCTAAACCCTAGAAAATTACGAACGTAGTTTTGAAATCCAACATAAACTCTATTCCAAGTTGAAGTACAAACTACGTTCGTTTGTTCTTCGATTTCTACATTTGGTGCTTAAAATCCAACCCGTCTTCGTAAGTTCTTCAAAGAATGAACTTTGTGAATATGTTTACATTTGGATATGTTTGCATCAAGCTAGTTTTGCATCTTATTCACAATTATATGAACAATGCATTTAGTTTTGCATATTGTTTAGTTTTATATAAACATGCCTTTTAACATTGTGGTTCATTCTGCAAAAAATTTTGTAGGGAAAATAATATGATCTGTAAATTTGTGTGTTACACAAATTTTCGCCTCTTCTGCCCATAACTCCTCAATGGCTCCTAAAAACAAAATCGGTAAAGGTAAACGAGGTTGGTTTGAAACAGGTGGTTCTATCTGTTCAAATGAAGCTCCACAACCTTGAAATATTTTGAGCCATTATTTTCGTGATCCCGCTTGTCTTCAGCGATACCATGAAGTGTACGAGGCGAAAAAGATTAGGAAGGAGCGAACCATTGACTTAGATTTTTTGATGTCCCATGAATATCAATTCAACTTTTGGCCTTTATTTGTGGAATGAGGTTGGATGAGATATATCGATATTAAACCCTGTGTCTATCACAACCTCGTGAAGATCTTTTATGCCAATGCTACCCTTGAGCATGATGGAAGAACACAAACCGAGGTTGTAGTTATCGACTCGTATCTAATGAGAGTTGAATTTAAAATCACTTCGGCAATTATTGCCCAAAACCTTGGTGTGGAAGCTACTGGTGAACATCAAGAATTCGAGCATGTCCCCTTGAAGTTTGATGGTGACAGCCCCACTCATCTTCATATCCATGAAAGTATCCTGCATCTTATGACAACTTGGTTCTTTCGGCCCTCCGGTGGACGATGCACTCACATGCGTCATACTGATTATTGGTGGTTACACCAATTTCGGACTGAAACTAAACCTGATATAGCAACAATTATCTTCAAATCTCTTATGGAAATCATTAGCAACCCTTCAAGAGGCTCCCTTAATTATGGATGTGTGCTTAGCCACATTTTTTAATGTTTAGGGATCGACACCACCATGGACCCTGAAATCTCGTTGCTGAGTAAAATTGATGAAACAACGGCTAAGAAGACGAGGTGGATGTTCATTCAAGGTGAATGGGTTCATAAAAAAGATGAAGATGAAGCAAGAATTTCTGGAGGAAATGATGATACAGCCGATGCTCCACCTCTCTTGACACTTGACTCCATCTATGCTGCTGTCACGACGGGCTTTCAGAACTTGGATGCTTTTATGCGCAGTAGTCATGGAAAGACTCAATCTCGTCTTTGAAAGTAGAAGATCGTATGAAATCATTGGAGCTTGAATTTCATCGGCATGTATTTCGATCGACATTGCCTCAGGATGCGCTGGAGCCTGAAGATGGTTAGGCTATTATGCATAGTATAAAGAGTTTGTTGTATTACATGTTGTACTTATGTTGATTTTGTTAGATTGCTTCATGAACATTGTACTATACAATTGTACACCTCCCTTGCATTTGGTGTTGCATTGTGTTTACTTTTCTGTACAAGTTGATTGTGTTCGTGCACGTAACATTGGATTGTTTATATACAAAATATATCCCAGGTACTTCTGCACAAGAGCACTATGATGCAGATTCTGCACCAGCAGGGCATGATCAGGCATATACTCCAGCAGAAGGCCATGATAATGTGCGTGCTTATACGCCTCAAGTGCTTCATCGCCAAGTAATGAAATAGGCTCTAAAATTCAGAGAACCAGGCGTCCTTCTCAAATGTATGGCGAGTGGTACCAGAACGTACCAGCTACCGCGACAAATAAGAAGCTTCTTATTCTTGATTACAATGGCGTGCTTGCCAGTGTTAGGAGAGACGATATTCCTTTTCTCTCTCACTTCTATTAAAAATGTTTACAAATTAGTTTACCAAATTATTTTTTTACGTATGCAGTTGTGCAACTCAGACCTGGTGTTGCGGAGTTTATGTATTTTTGTTTTAATGTCTATGAGGTTGCTATTTGGTATTTAAAGAGAAGGTAATGTGGACCTCTACCACCACCCTAAATCAATTGAATTAACCGATGTTTTAAGAATATTGGTCTTCTTACTTTTTTGTGCCTGAGCTTTTCATCAATGCAGAGAAAACCTTGAGTGGGCACTTTGGAGAATTAACGATATTAAACCAAGACTTTCCTTCATTTGGGTAACTTCGGTTTGTTGTTCTTTAAAGCATCTTTAAAAATTTTGACAAAATTGATGGACTTCATTTGAATTATGCAGGATCAAAGTCACTGCGAACAACATCCCTCCGAACCAAATATATTTACCAAAAATCTGAGGCATGTGTAGGCTAATATGCCTCAGTATAACGAAGGAAACACGATGTTGGTTGACGACTCTGAAGCTAAAATGATTAATAATCCGGTCAGTAAAGAACTCAACCTATTTTGATATTACTTTGAGCCATATAATCAATGAATCTTTAGAAACTAATTATGTTTTCGATTATGTTCATGTTTCAGGAGAACACCTACATATGTCCTAAATCCTACAAGGTACAAAATGAGATAACTGATAACGCATTAGGTAAAACTTTCGAAATCAAACATCTTCATTATAAAGATGGAGCATTTTCTTCAACTCAAACCTAATTATGTAACTACTGTACTTGCACTTGATCATATAAAAAGGTGGTTCCATTCGGGTATATTTAGAAAACTTGGCCGCATTAGACAATGTTCAAGACTATATGAAGCATAATCCATTTTTGGATTAACTGCAGGTCAACGAGATCGTCAATTGTTCACCTATTGTTTTCTGATAATCTCATATGTATTATATGTTTGTTTGTCTTTTTTAATTGTGTAAATACAACATACACTGTTAAATATGTACAAATCTCATAGTAAAAATTTTGTCCTTATTATATGATCATTTTAGAGTATTGTACACAAACAACAAACATTTCCAAAAATTATAAAAAACCCTACATCCACTATATAGGTTGTTTCGATGCCATCTAAAGGACTTAAAATTTGCGGTCATTCTCGCAAGCCAGTACCAAAACCGACCATAGGAGGTTTCGATGCCCCGAAAAGGACTTTAAGTTTTTAACAATTCTGCCAAACCAACACCGAAACCCAATATAGGTGATTTCGATGCCCCTAATAAAACTTATACAAAAGTATGTTTTTTGGTAAGAAATTGTGTATGTACACAAATCCTTACAAGTACATGCGCCATATTGAACCTTGGTCAATATTGTGTACTAAAAAAGGTATATACCTTTTTCTCTTATAAATTTGTACCAATTTGTGTACATTTGCTACTAATTTATGTATATACACAAAATCTTATAAAGCTTGGACCAAAGTAAGTTTTTTGGTATGAAATTGTGTATCTACACATTTCCTTACAAGTACATGAGCCATTTTGAACCTTGCTGAAATAGGTGTAATACAAAAGGTATAAACTTTTTATGCAGATCAAACCAATACCGAAACCCCATAGAGGTGGATTCGATGCCCTCTACTGGAAACAGAAGCACCAAAAACCCATATAGGTGGTTTCGATGCCCCTTATACAACAAGTACAAAAGTACGCTTTTGGGTAGGAATTTGTGTATGTACACATTTCTTTACAAGTACATGCGCGATATTGAACCTTGGTGAAATTGTGTACTAAAAATGTATATACCTTTTCCTCTTACAAATTTGTACAAATTTGTGTACACTTGCTACTAATTTATGTATATACGTAAAACCTTATAAAAATTGGACCAAAGTAAGTTTTTTGGTATGAAATTGTATATGTACACATTTCTTTACAAGTACATGAGCCATTTTAAACCTTGCTGAAATAGTTGTAATACAAAGGGTATAAACTTTTTCTGTAGGTCAAACTGGCACCGAAACCCTATAGAGCTAGGTTCGATGCCCTTTACTAGAACTAAAAGCACTGAAACCCCATATAGGTGGTTTCGATGCCCCCTTCAAAATCATGTACAAAAGTATGCTTTTGGATAACAATTTGTGTATGTACACATTTCCTTACAAGTAAATGACACAAACTTGAACCTTCATGAAACTATGTAATAAAATAATGTATATACCTTTTTCTCTTACAAAGTTGTATCAATTTGTGTACATTTGCTAATACTAAGTGTATAAAGTACCGAAACCCCTTAAGATGGTTTCGATCCCACTAAAAGGAATATGCCTTTTCATTGTTCTGTCTTTTCACTGTAATCACATGAACTGTTTCCTGTTCATCATGTATAAAGCTAGTTTCGATACCCACCATAACGTATTAGCCTTTTCAGTTTCCTGTCTTTTCACTAGAATCACATGAACCATTTCATGTTCATCATGTATAAAGCTGGTTTCGATACCCCCTAGCACGAATTAGCCTTTTCAGTTTCATGTCTTTTCACTAGAATCACAGGAATCGTTTCATGTTCATGTACCTTCAATGAACAGACATTGTGCCTTCCTTCTCACTTTCTCTCCTTAGTTTTCACTTTCCCTCCCAACTAATTTCCCTTTATATTAACAACTCTTCTATTTACTCTTTACAAATTTTTCTACTCAATATACTCAACCTTTCGCTTTGAAATCAGTTCTCCTTCACCATATTCTATTCAATATCTTCAGATACAATGAGCTCGAGTAGAGCTTCTAGTCACAATCCTCAGCCATTGGCAAAGAGGAAACTTGATTTCGACTCAGAATCAAACAACGATGGTGATGTCTATTTTGATTCTGACGAAGAGGAGGAACAAAGCCATGGGCACTCAAAACAAACAGATGGTTCAAGAAGTTTTTCGAGACCTTCGATAGAATGAACACAATTAATGACCCTTCTACTCGATGGCACTGTCTGGCATGTCAAGGAGGTCTTGGTGCCACTCACAGGTTTCATGGCCTTCAGTTCATAGTGACACATGCCAAAACCAAAGGCGGGCCAAAGCTCAAACTCCATCGCCAACTTGCTCAGCTATTGGACGAGGAATTGTGTAGAAGTGGTACTTAGGATGTTCCTTATGGTCAAGCTTATGGGGAATGGAGTGGTTTGAGAGATGATCAGAATGAAGCTGATATTGTCTGCCCCCTTCCTACAAACGATGAGGAAGAGGATCACCAAATACTCTGGCCACCCATGGTGATGATAATGAACACAAGGCTTTATCAAGATGCAAATGGGAAGGTAGTTATAGAACTTTTGAATTATGTTTTCATGCATATTACAATTCCTTAACTTGTAATGTCTTGCATTTTCTGCTTCAGTGGCTTGGTATGGGAAACCAAGAGCTTCTTGCCTATTTTAGCTCCTATGATACTGTTGTTAAGGCTCGCCATTCTTACAGTCCTCAAGGCCATCGTGGGATGAGCCTTCTAATTTTTGAGAGCATGTCAAGAGGTTATTTCGATGCTCAGCGTCTTCATACCCAGTTCGCTGCCCAAGGTTTCGATAGAGAGGCTTGGGAACATTGTCACGGCTTCTTGTATGGTCTAGCCACACAACGCTAACTTTATGGTTATATGGCTACCAAAGAAGACATCGACAACTTCAACCACCATTCTCAAGGTTTTCTCTATCATTATTTTCTTCTTTTATACAAGATGCACTTATGTTCATACTTATGAATACATGTTTTGTTCATTAGGCAACTATAGGGTCAAATTTGAGATGCGATCATATGCAAAGATGGTTGGTCAACACAGTTCACAACGAGAGGCTGGTCCAAGTGCCATGGGTGGCAGAGGGAATGAAGGTCGTTTCCCTGGGCAGGGATGAGAATTGAGGAGGCGTCATTCTTTTAGTTTCATTTTTTATTTCAATATGTATTTGAAGAACTTTGGAATTCATGTTTTTTGTTTCCTAAATATACTTCATCCTTAATTTTCATATGATCCTCCTTTCTTACTCCAAACATTAATTTTCAACTAATAAGGGGTTTCTTGAAGTCCTTCAAATATTTTCGTATCTGCTAAAAAAGCACCGAAACCACATCATGGTGGTTTCGATGTCGCCTTCAATGTAATCAATTTTTCCCATTTTGTATCTGTGTATATACATAAATCCTTGTACTACCTATATCAAAGTATATTTTGTAAGTAAATTGTGTATGTACACAATTCCTTACAACAAGATCTATTCTCACCCTAACAAAATTATACATACGCTCAATTTTTTGCTTAACCAGCACCGAAACCCAATATAGGTGGTTTCAATGCCACATAAAGGACTTTAACTTTTGGCCATTTTGCCAAACCAGCACTAAAACCACGTATAAGGGGTTTCGATGCACCTTATAAAATATTGTACGAAAGTATGTTTTCTTTGTTCGAAGTACGAAAGTATGTTTTTGAGTAAGAAATTGTGTATGTACACATTTCCTTACAAGTATATGATCCATTTTGAACCTTGGAGAAATTATGTAATAAAACAGGTATATATCATTTTCTCTTACAAAGTTGTACCATTTTGTGTATATTTGCTACTAATAAGTGTATATACACAAATCCTAATAAAACTTGTACCAAAGTATGCTTTTGGGTAGAATATTGTGTATGTACACATTTCCTTAGAAGTACAAGAGCTATTTTGAACCTTCGTGAAACAATGTAATAAAAAAATGTATATATCGTTTCCTCTTATAAATTTGTACCAATGTTGAGATTAAATGGGCTCGATTCGATCAACCGTTCTTGCTCGCCAAGTGTGGAAAAGTTGGATAATTGGGTGTTTTAGTGTGAGGTGAACATTTGGCAATTTGACACAAGGATTTATAGTGGTTCAACCTTCTAACCAAGGTCTACATCCACTACCTTAGCTCCCCACTAAGGATTTCCAACAAATTCACTAAAAATTTCGTCCCCTTTTCTCGGATTAGGAGGAAACTGTTACAACCCTCAAAATTTTCTACCCAAAGCTTGAAGGAACACTCTCTTTACAAAGAAAGACTTAGAAAACTAGAAATCCCTCTAAAAGGTGTTTGTTTGCAATTCTAAGCACTCACCCAAAACCTAAACACTTGAGCAAATTTAACAATGTAAGCTCACAAGTGTTGTCTAAGCAAGAAATGAACAATTAAAGCTCTAGAAAAATTTTGACATTATAATGTTGTAACAATTGAAGCATTAACCATTACAAGATGCTTGGAGGTCCCTTTTATACTCCTTGATGAGTTTATAGCTGTTACTAGCCGTTGGGGATGATTTGGAGCATTTGAGGACTTTATTTCCCTTCATAAATGCTATTCTGCAGCCATTCGTATCGATACGCGTGGAACCGTATCGGTACGACCTTTATCAGAAACTAGCCATTGGGCTCTTGTTAGCTTGGGTGTATCGATACGCTTGAGGGCGTATCGGTACGGGTTCACATTTAAATGGCCGTTGGGAAAGTAGCCGTTGGGGTGGTTGAAAGGGGATCGGTACGCTTACCAGGCGTATCGAAACGATCCCAATCCGTATCAAAACGGCCAAGCTTGTTTCAATACGGGTTTTGGCAGTGACCAAACTTGGGCAAAAAGGTATCGGTACGGGTACAACCGTATCGATACGGGTACGTTGAAAATACAAGTTTGGCTATTAAAAACATGAAAAATCTTGCCAAAAACCTTTTCAAATACCTCAAACATAAATTCAAGTTGTTTGGACTTAAAACCAAGTTTAAAATTCTTTTCAAATTAGTCCAAAACATTTTTCAATTATTATATCAAAACATTAGTTCTACAACCAATTTGTGTACATTTGGTTCTAATATGTGTATATAGTCAAATCTTTATAAAACTTGTACCAAAGTATGCTTTTGGGTAAGAAATTGTGTATGTGCACATTTCCTTACAACTACATGAGCCATTTTAAACCTTCGTGAAACAATGTAATAAAAACGGTATATACCATTTTCTCTTACAAATTTGTACCAATTTGTGTACATTTGCTACTAATATGTGTATATACACAAATCTTTATAAAACTTGTACCAAAGTATGCTTTTGGGTAAGAATTTGTGTATGTACACATTTCCTTAGAACTACATGAGCCATTTTGAACCTTCGTGAAACAATGTAATCAAAAAAGGTATATACTATTTTCTCTTACAAATTTGTACCAATTTGTGTACATTTGCTACTAATATGTGTATATACACAAATCCTTATAAAACATGTACCAAAGTATGCTTTTTGGTAAGAAATTGTGTATGTACACATTTTCATACAAGTACATGTGTCATATTGAACCTTGGTGAAATTGTGTACTAAAAAAGGTATATACATTTTTCTCTTACAAATTTGTACCAATTTCTGTATATTTGCTACTAATATATGTATATACACAGTTCCTTATAAATATTGTACCAAAGTATGATTTTGGGTAAAAATTTGCGCATGCACACATTTCCTACAAGTACATAAGCCATTTTGAACCTTGGTGAAACTGTGTAATAAAAAAGGTATGTACATTCTTCTCTTACAAAATTGTACCAATTTATGTACCATTCCATGTAACAATTTGTGTACCGCTTTTTACCCAATAAACAAGTCTGACGTTTTTAGCTTGTATTTAAAGGTTGTTCTCTAGAAGTCCCCAAGCTTTGGCGACCAAAAATGAATCAAACAAATTAGGCTTTTCAATGCGTAATTCAGCTCTGGATTAGGCGGCGGTGTCATAACTAGGGCCGGCGTTGCAAAACATTTTCGAATTGGAGGAAACGACACGTTTCGTTGCGTAATCTGGTCCTGCGATGCTGCCTGCTGAATGAATGGGTTTCTCCCTTGCGGCAAAACGAGTTCGTTTTATCTACTTCTTTTAATAGGTAAACTACATTAAAAAATCTCAATTATTAGTCAAGTTACAAATGGATCACGCCTTTTCAAAATATTACAATTTAATTACTTAATTAAAATAATATTATAACCGCGCAATATTTTATAGTATAATAATCAAAACTTGCATATTATATCAATTTGATCCTAATTCGAAATAATTTAATAAATTTAACTTTTATATTTAAAAATCTTATTAATTTACTAATATTTTAACAAAATCGAGAAATCCTAGAAATAGACGCTCCCTCTTCTCTCTACCTTCATGCTTTCAAACACTTATCTTTCCCCCTATGGGTGGCGTCGCTCTTTGTCCTAAGCGGTAGCCACCCCCTCGATGCCCTATGTCTTGTTTTTTTGTTGCGCTTCCTTGTTTTATTTTGGCTTTCTGTTTTTTCTCGACATTCGTTTTTTTCTATCACCATTTGATCATTTTGTTGTGGATCCTCTTCCCCTAGTGCCTTTAGCGGTGTTCGGGTCTTCGATATGTGTGAGAAAGTTGTGTTCGCCTATGGGTTTGTGGATTCGGTGCCTTGCCTCCGATTCTGTCGGGCTTTTTTGTGGTGCCTTTAGGGGCGTAAATGAACCGATCTTGAATGAATAAGGCTCTTTTTTATTCGTTTATTTATTTTTGAAGATGCTCATATTAGGTTCGTGTTCATTTAAACTTTTAATATCATGCTCATTTATTTATTTTTGAAGGTGTCCGTGTTCATTAATTTAGTGTTTGTGAACATGTTCGTTTAACATTCACGAACATGTTCGTGTATATGTCCACGTACATGTTCGTTTTATATGTTGGCCAAAATGGTGAAATTACACCACTAGTTCTTAAGCTTTTTAGGCTTCACGGTTTGAAGTCTAAAGTTTACCATGTATTCAATTTAGTCCATATTTCCATCAATATGAAAGAAGTGATAAACATTAGGGGTAATTTATGCATTATATATATATCAACTACTTTTTTTCCGTTATTATAGTTATTGTTTAGTGTTTTTTCTTTTTAATCTAAACATCAATTTAGATTAAAATTAAGCAATATCGACGATGATTTAGAACTTTAGATGAGGTCTAAATAATATTAATTTACATTTTAGATAACTAAATTTAACATTCACTATCATTTATATCATAAATATTTTTTATAAGATTATATCATAAATATTTAATTTAATCAAATCACATCATTTAATTTTTATTAATAATAAACTAAGTCGCTTATATTAATATTGTTAAATAATTTTAACAAAAATAATTAAAATTAACACTTTTACGTAACATATTTTTCATATACCATTATTAGCAAAATATATTATCGTTAAATAACGTTTAATTGATAATTTTAATAATTTTTATGCAAGAATTTTTTAAACCGTTCATTTAAATAAATTCAAAGGAATATAACTAATTTTCCTATAAAACACAACAAAAATATTTAAATTATCAATTAAACATTACTTATTAATGATATGTGAAAAATATGTTAAATAAAAGTGTTAATTTCATTTTTCTCATTAGAATTATTTATGGTGTCAATATAAGTGACTTAATTTATAAATTATAAAATTGGAATGATGTATTTGATTAAATTAAAGGTTTAGGATGCAAATGAAAATGAATGTTAAGTTTAGTGATCTAAAATGTAAATTACCCTCCAAATAACAAGGTGATAGTTTACAGTTTCATGCATTAAAAGTAGGGTTTTGCATTTTTTTTATATTAGATCAGACCAGATCTGAAAATCGAATGTACGAAATTTTGGAGTGGCAAAATAACAATTCAGATTCGATCCTAAAAGTCAGCTATTTGCTTTTTCGATTCTCCATACTTTTGGATCGGATATCATGTATCTAAACATATTGCTTGGTTTGATGATAATTTTAGATTTACACGTGTCACAATTTAATTGGATAAAAAAATTAAATTAAATAAATTAAAAATTAAGAGTAAATTCTTCTAATTAGGTGGTGACATGTGTCATCATATGATTGGAGGAATTAAATTTATTGAATTGAATTAAAATTAGGACCAAATAATGCTTAAGTAATAAGGACTAAAAGTGCAATTATACAAATTTACTTTATGTCAAAATTTAACAATAAGTGGCTTAATTAAAACCATTTTAATTGTTTAACGATATAATTAAAAAAAATTCATAGTTTAATGGTTTAAAATAAAATATGGTCAAGAATTTAACAGCTAGAAATATAAAGAAACTAAACCTAACATTAAGGGGTTTATTTGACAGAATGAACAAGGCTAAGGCCTTGTAATGAAACCCAATGGTCAGAAAGATCAAGTCATGGTTAAAATACCTAAAGATTTAGACACTATCCCATCTTTGGAAAGTTGAGAATTTTTTTTTCAAAAATAAAATAGTAAATCATGCAAATAAGAGCTTTTCTTTTCCACTCTACCTGCATGTTAACCCCCCCCCCCCCCACCCCCCCCCCACCCCCCCCACCCCTTTATTTTCTCTTGTTTCCGTGAAAACTGATTACAAAATGCATCTTATTTATCTTCTGTATTGACTTTTTTTTGTTTATTTTAAAATGTTAAAACAGTTAACTTGCAAAGCCCGTGTAGCTCAGTCGGTAGAGCGCAAGGCTCGTGGGTTTGAGCCCTACGGTGTGCTCGTGGAATTTTTGGTTCCTTTTCTTTTTACTGTTTCCACTTCCAGTCCAAGTGCTACTGCCTACTGCCTACTGGTGTGGCACCTGCAGGCTGCAGGCTGCAAGCCAGAATGGTGGACTCTACGGAGCTGATATATAAATAAGTTAAACACATTAGCTGAATGAATCATAAACCATGTAACTAAATATTTAATTAAACACTAGTCCATTTAGTTGCCTTTCCTTTCAACCAATATATAACATAACTCGCAACAAGGTCACATGGGGCAGTCCTTGCTAACTCATGAACAAGGGAATCTATGCAGATTGCAGATTGCAGACAGCAAAGTATCTGCAAACAGATTGCATACTACTCATCACCTCTCTGCTTAAATATCCATACTTTCTACACTTTATATTAATGGACCGGTCCATCCACTGCCGATCTTCAACTTGAAGGCTTCTTTACGTACGGAACTCTTCAACTTCACAATTCTCCACTCCTTGCTGTATGATGTATTTCATACTGTTTTTGTCAAAAAAACTTGCTGTATACATCTCTATGGAGCCACCTCTCCAAGGACACTGCCTACTGAATCTGTGGGGAAACATAACAACTTATTTTCAGCTCACTAATTATAATGTTCCCCACCCATGTATTCAATCTAAATTGATGCGTGTTTTGTAGCATCGTTTATGTGTCTTATATCATATCCGAAAAGTAATCTAGGTTACGTTGTTATAAATGTCACATATAAATACCAAACAAATAATGTCATGTGAGCATAAAGTATATATGGCCAATCACACAGATGGTCACATCAAAATCGTTTAAGTATTTAGTGTTTGTAAAAACAAACGCCGCCAATAACTGGTCATTAGTGGCGTTTGTCATAAGAAACGCCGCAAATCTGTAGTGGCATTTGTGTTTACAAACGCAAATTTTGTCATTTTGTGGCGTTTGTCATAACTGGTCTTCTTTGCGGCGTTTACACTAAAAACGCCGTGAATTTTGTCATTTTGTGGCGTTTGTCCTGAAAACGCCGCGATAAGTACAATAATTGCGGTATTTTTTTTCAAAAACGCCACAAAAAACGCCGTTGTATACCAAATCTGGTGTAGTGGGTACGAAATGGCAGCCTTCACTAGGAAAGGGTTTATTAAGGTACTAAACGGGTTAATATCCATTTTGATACCCAAATTTGAAAATTAATTCAAATTGGTTTTTATGATGTTTTTCTGTTTAACCACCGGATGTGCATGGATTAAGTATTGTAACTCATTATAAGAGCAATCATTC
This sequence comes from Hibiscus tridactylites, assembly GCA_958450335.1. NCBI lineage: Eukaryota > Viridiplantae > Streptophyta > Magnoliopsida > Malvales > Malvaceae > Hibiscus > Hibiscus tridactylites. The sequence continues at coordinate 43,029,773 of OY288274.1, read as the reverse complement.
TAACTCAATTTGATCTATTCAGAACGTTAGGATTTGATTAGAAATTAAGTTCGGATACCAATATATATTAACCCTTAATAAGACCAAACTTGAAATGGGGATTGGATTGGAAAATGAGAAAAAGGCAAGAGGGAGTTTTGACATTTTTGAAATATATGATTGCGAGTGTGAGGCATGGACATTCATGATGGTCGGCAAAATCATGATCCATATGCTTTCACATGCATCCAATTATTCTGCATCAGAAGAGTGCGTGTTTCAACAGTTATCTTCACCCCCTCATTATCACGTTAATCACACATTAAAACATCATACGATGATTACGAACATACATGGCAATCACAAACATTTTTTTTTGTTTTGTCGTGATTACAAACTTAATAATACTTATGAATAAAACGAAGATACAACGTTAACTGAATAAAGTAAAATTATATTCATGCTGCGATAGTTATTTTTTTTTGAAATAAACTGGATTATATTAAAAGTGATAGGATTACACAGGATCACACTAAAACATTAAAAATTCAATGTATAAAGATAAATACAATAAAACATAAAGAAATGAAAGACATTAAAGAACAAACTTATCACTTTCAGAAGAACTTGAAGCAACTTCTGAAAGAAATTCAGGAAACTATAGCTTTAACCAGAGTGCTCTATGAAGACAGCAAATTCTTTCGTTACTTGTTCTTGGCATATCGGCACAACCACAACAGGGAATCATAAGCATTTATAGATCGGCCTCCTTCGCTGAAAAACGCTCGTTGAAATTTCGTCATTCGAACGCTATACTGTCAAAAGACAGACTAAAACTACCATAAAGGCAGACAAAAGAACTGTCATAGAAGCAGATTTGACATGAAACTGGCAAAGCAAGGAAAAACAAGAAAAACATAAAAATAAAGCATTCATCACTAAAGATTAAAGTTATTTAAATATAGAAAAACAACAAAACGGCCAAAGGCCGTTGTCGGTGAAGAAAAAGATCAACGAAGAAGATGAAAAACTTACAAACTTCTTGTACCGCTGCAGAGAAAATGGAGGGAATGGTTTAAGTGGAGTCTTTCCTGCTATAGTTATTTAAATATGCAGAAAAGAAGAGTGAGGTGACACATTTCTTAACTTGTAGTATAGAGCAAGGGTCAGGAGAAGTAGCTTATTTTTAAATAAAAATTAGATAAATTATGAATTTATGTCATACTTTCAAACATTTATAGATTATTTTTCAACCTCCGAAAGGTCAAAGCATGAGCTAAGTTCCAACATCCTATGTTGAATCCATCATCTGAAAAGAGAGTTAGAGTATTAAATATCAACATAGTGAACCAAGTATGTGTTAGTTTTATAGGTTTGAAACATATAATTATATTAAATTGAAATGATAATAGCAGATGTGGGGGCTGGTGATGGTGGTTAGTTAAGTAAGGAAGAGGCTTTACCAAATCCTAACTAGTAACTCCCTACATTTTGTGTGGGCAGGGAATCCAAAGTGACTCCCTAACACTGCGTTTCAGTTACTCCACTGGGATGGGGGAAATGATGGAAAACGACCCACTGCCAAAGCCACCCAGTATCCAATACAAACCATAATTTCTATTCCTCTGTGGGCCACTGCCAAATCAAACGCAAATGTAGTACAAACACATGAGCAAATAACTGTTGCACGTTCACAAATCACGGAATACTTTAATACTAAAATTTAAATTCTAAAATATAATTTTAAATTTCAAATCATACTCTAAAAATATGTCATACTCTCAATTCTTTAAACTTTAATCCTAAATTTTAATCTTAAATCTTAAATCTTAAACCTAATTTTTTAACATAAAACATAAATATAAATATAAAAAAGAGACAGAAAATTTCTATTTTACGTCACAAACCTCACAACTAAACTTGACGTATATATTGTAAGGAAAATTTCTATTAAGGTTCAACCCAAGATATCTTCAAAGTTCAAATAACATTAGATTTCAGAATACGCTTTATTGAATTAAGAGTAAGGACTGAAGTAAGATTAAATATCGGGAGAAGTCAAATTGTCTAACTTTAAAATTATAAGGGATCTAATAAGGATTTAAACTAGGGGTTGATTTAAACTAGGGGTGGCAAGGGGCGGGGCGGGTTTTTGGCCACCTCGAACCCGCCCCGATCTATAATGAACCCGACCCCACCTTGAATTAAATATTAATTTATTTGCCCCGCCCCAACCCGATACAATAACCCTTAAACCCAACTCCGTCCCGACCCGTCCCGAAAAATTTAAATTTTTTTAATCTTCGTCGACGATAAATGTTAAATTCGACCAATCTTCCACCACAATCACAAATTATGGTTTCAAGGGACTTCAAACTTATATAAAAAAATAAAATAAAACCAATTTTAAATTATCCACATGTTAAAGTACATATTTAAAAGAATAAATTTGAATCATTGACCGTTAGAATCGAATATATTAAAACTTGAACAACATCTAACAAAATTTTACGATAAGCACGAACTATAACAAAAACAAAAAAATAGCTTAAAACTCATAAAATTGTTTGTATATAGTGATATTTTTTATAAATATAATAAAAATATATATACAAATATAAAAATAAAAATTACAGGGGGCCAGAAATTTTTAGCAAATACCCGAACCCGCCCCGCCCCGACTTCATACTTTTCACGCCCCGCCCCGCCCCGGTCCCCAAAATTTTAGCAAAATTTCTCGGTCGGGTCGGGGCGGAGCCGGATATTTTTTCCATCCCTAATTTAAACTCAAATTTTAAATAACAATACTTAATTTAACAAATGTTCAAACAAGCATGCTTACATAATCTGAATTAACAAGCTCTTCCATAAATTAAATCATTAAAACAATATTTGGGTGACATTAATGGCATGTAGGCGAAGTTTTTACTTACCCTAAAAACATAAATAATTCTATACACTATAAAGTTAACAAAAAGTAGAAGGAAAAAAGAAATTTGAAGGTAACCCTACACAATTAAGATTAGTACCTAAATCAATTAAAACTGAGATAACCCTACACAATTAAGATTAGTACTATTAATATATAGTATTAATTACATAATATACTTGAATTCTTTTATTAAAAAAATTACATATACACAATTGGGTACCCATATTATAACATTGTGATCCACCAAATGTATTTTTCAAATTTGATCCATGTTAGCCGGTTGTAATGATGGGAAAGTACTTCTAAAAAGTGTTTTAAGTAATGAAAATGTATATTTTAAATATTATTTTTAAAAATGTAAACAATTTAGCGATATAAATGAGGAGAAATAAATAAAATTTTTAAAAGCACTTTTAAAGAAAAGGTTAAAAGGTCAAATTTATCCCTGTCGTAATCAGAAATCAGCAATGTTGCCCCTACTTTTTTTTCTCCGTAATTTTGCCCTCAAAGCTAGTCAATTGTAGCAACGTTGCCATTTGACCGATTTTGACCGTTAAATGCTGACGTGGCAGTTAACGGTGCTGACGGGGCAATTTTACACTCGAAGTCATTCATGCAATTTTGCCCTCGAAGTCATTAATTGCAGCACTTTTACCCTTGGTTTATTTAGTTTTTAAATAAAATTGGATAAATAATTTTGTTTTTTCGAGTTGAACTTTAACAAACAGAATATATGAAAAATCGATTAACAAAATGATGTAAATATCCTTTGAGTCCCTAGTAATTTTAAAAATAAGTAAAATGAGAACTTTCACAAAAAATAAAATATTATTTATTTTTTTTAAAATCTATAAACTTAATAAAAATAAATAAGATATTCAAAAAATTATTGAAAATAAACCAACGAGGAGCGTGTTAATTGAACGGTGAACACGAACTATTCTATTCGAACGACGTTCGATTGACACACTTACCGATGATGGGTTGTTAGGAAAAATGTACGATGATCTCAGAAAACGACATTAGTAGTGTTCGGCAAAAATGAAATGGGAGATAAGGGCATGGGAGATAAATACAATGGGTTGTTAGGAAAAAATGTACGGTGATCTCAAAAAATGTACGATGATCTCAGAAAACGATGGGTTGTTAGGAAAAAATGTACGGTGAACTCGAATCATGTGGCTCAGGTTGAATTCTGCTTTATCTTCTGGATATCCTTGTATTTATCTCTCATGCCCTTATCTCCCATGTCGTTTTCGCCGAACACCACTAATGTCATTTTTTGAGATCATCGTACCTTTTTCCCTAACAACTCATCGTCGGTAAGTGTGTCAATCGAACGTCGTTCGAATAGAATAGTTCGCGTTCACCATTCAATTAACACGCTTCTCGTTGGTTTATTTTCAATATTTTTTTGAATATCGTATTTATTTTTATTAAGTTTATAGATTTTTTTAAAAAATTGAATAATATTTTGATTTTTTGTGAGAGTTTTCATTTTGCTTATTTTTAAAATTACTAGGGCCTCAAAGGATATTTACATCAATTTGTTAATCGATTTTTCATATATTCTGTTTGTTAAAGTTCAACTCGAAAAAACCAAATTATTTATCCAATTTTATTCAAAAACTAAATAAACCAAGGGTAAAAGTGCTGCAATTAATGACTTCGAGGGGAAATTTGCATGAATGACTTTGAGGGTAAAATTGTCCCGTCAGCACCGTTAACTGCCACGTCAGCATTTAACGGTCAAAATCGGTCAAAGGGCAACACTGCTACAATTGACTGACTTTGAGGGCAAAATTACGGAGAAAAAAAGTATGGGCAACATTGCTGATTTCGGATTACTACAAGGGCAAATTTGACCATTTAGCCTAAAAAAACTATGAATTTTTGCTTTTAGAAAATACCTTTTTTTAAAGCTAAGGTAATTACAAGTAGTATCTATTCTGAATATACTTTCAACTATTTGACAATGCATGCTCAATCACCCTACTACAACTACTAGTGCTCGAACTCGTGACCTCTAAAAACAACAATCGTTCCCTTAACCACTTATCCAAGTTGGTGTGCTTTTAGAAAATACTTTTCAATCAAATTGAAAAACGTTATTTGTATGAAAAGTTTATGTTTCATTATTTTAAACTATAAATGCATTTTAAAAGAAAAACAACGCAGAATATGAACTAAAAACCCGTGTACAAATGGTTGAAATTTTGCCTAATTAAAGTATAGAGTAAAATTACCAACGGGTAGGTCCAAGTGGTAAGCAGCTTGATATCACTTAAGTAGGTCTCGAGTTCGAGACCTTGTGTATGCAGAAATTTTTCACTAGGAGACTCACCAACAAAAATCAGGTGTACGACTTAGATCGGTTGAGATTAATCAGGACAAAACTCTGAAAAACCGAGAAGTCAAAAACACATATATCATAGTGAAATTTGCATATATGGAGATCCCATTGGAAACTATGAGTGAAGAAAATCCCATGTATTAAGCTTTTGGTTTGACTGAAAATGTACTGAGATTTGTATATTCAAAATCCAACACATTTTGATGCCACACGAGGGGGAGAAAAGATAAATAGTGATCACCAAAACCTCTAATTTTCATTATTAAAATTTGAAATCAAACCTTCTCCTTCTTTCTCCAAGACTAAAAGCACAATGATTTCATATTGGAGAATTGCATTTATTTAACAAAGAAAATCAAGTAATCCTATAATGTAAGGTCAAAGTTAGTTGGTCCTTTGCTTGCAAGATGGATAAACTATGGATTCAGTCAATTAAATATAATTGTTTGATTAAAGTTTCACTTTTATTAGAAGCTTTACTTGGAATTACGAGTTTACTTTAATATGTGTGAATGATCAATTCTTACATATTTGTCGATACTCAATAGACCCTGACAGAATTATAAGGTCGAGGCTTTATGATTTTTAATATTTCAAATTCGACTTTTACATGCATGTATAAATCATAAAGTATTTCAATGAATTTGAGTTTTGATTCTCTCAATTCTCTTTTCTTATTTTAGAGGGACTTCTTTTGTTTTCATTCCTTCTAATCTTTTTTTTTGCATATATTTAAAATATTATTGTTTTTTTTTATCAAAGGGAATATATTGATAAACAATTATAATAACATAAACAAGTTTGACGGGGGAGGAGGTCCCCAAGATGTCAAAGTCTCCAAGTTCTTAGAATATTTAGCAAGCCAATCGGCTGCCTGGTTACAAGATCTCGGAACAAAAGAAAAGGAGCAGTCCTGGAAAGTGTCAGCTTTGCACAAGAGATCCTCTTCGATAGCCGAGGAGGTCCAATCAGACAACGATCCTTCGCGAAGTCTTTTGATTACTGCGAGACAGTCAGCTTCAACGATGATATGGGAGAAATCATTCGAAGATGCCATAGAAAGGCCTAAACGAATAGCCATAGCTTCAGCAGCAGAAACTGAGGGAGCAAGCGATGGTTCAGTGACACCAAGGATGAACCTTCCTGAAGAATCGCGCGCAATAGCTGCCGCAGAGACCTTACCAGAGAGAGGGTCATAGGCCGCGTCGCAATTAATCTTAATGGTGCCCGCTGGAGGGGGAGACCAATTCCGCGAGAGCGCATTGCAGTTGGGATCGCCCGTCGAGCTTGGAGTTGTTTCTGTAGAGAATTCCTGAAAGGCACTCTCCGCTCGTAGCCAAACTTCCCAGGGAAGATCCTTTCTGTTGTCAAAGACGAAAGCATTTCTCGATTTCCAGATGGACCATAGGAGGAAGGCAATAAGTGCCCGTCCTTCCTCGAAATCACCTGGTTTCCTTAGGTCATTTAATTTGATCCACCAGCGTGCAAAACCAGGGAAGCCTGAAGAAGATGGCGAGTAGTTGAAGCCAGACGCTCTCCATACTGCTTGGCCAAAAGGACAAAGGAACATAAGGTGCTCAATTGTTTCCGTATCAGTCCCACATCTTGGGCAACAATCAGAATCCTTAAAGCATCCGTGAAAACGGCGAGCTAAGATACCTTTGGTAGGAACGATGTTGTGGCACATCTTCCAGAGGAAGGAGCGGATTTTTGGTGGCACTTTTAGTCCCCAAATGGATTTCCAAAATCCTTTACAGTTCCCAGGGACAAAGCTTGGAGATGGATCTTGCGTCTGACGGGGATTATTTTCGATGAACCAATAGCCCGATTTGACAGAGTAATCTCCGTCCTTCGATCCTGCCCAGATTAGAGAGTCTTTAATTTCAGGACCTCCGATTGGAATGGCCAAGATAGCTTCCACTTCCGTAGGCAAGAAGAGAGATTCCATTTAAGCCTATCCCACCTTCTATTGTTGGCTTCCATAAGGCTGGAGACAGAGGAACTGGAAAAAGGATGGGAAGTTCGAGGAGATAGATGAAACTTAGGCAGTTTCGGAATCCAATTGTCCTTCCAGATGGAGATGCTTCTGCCATTTCCAACCCGCCATAACGAACATTCCTTAATGATCTCAATCCCTTCTTTGATACCAGCCCATGCCCAGGAAGAATTAAAAGATTTCGGGGCATCAAAAATGTTGCCATTAGGAAAATAGATTCCCCTGAGAGTTTGGGCCAGGAGAGAGTTCGGGGTTTTAAGAATTCGCCAAGCAACTTTTGTAATAAGAGCTTTGTTGAAAGATCGAAGATTACGGAAGCCAAGTCCTCCTTGATCCTTGGGTCGGCAAAGATACCTCCAATTTATCCAGTGGATGCTTCTCTCTTTAGACTCGCAGTTGTTCCACCAGAATTTTGCCACAAGAGAGCAAATTTCATCACAGAAGGTGACTGGGAGAAGAAAACATTGCATCACATAGGAGGGGATGACTTGAGCTACAGCTTTGATGAGGACCTCCTTACCAGCTTGATTTAAGAATTTCGTTTTCCAGCTCCGGAGCTTGTTTTGCACTCTTTCCTTGATGAAGGCTAGGGCTTCCTTTTTGTTGCGCCCCCAGAGAGAAGGTAGCCCCAGGTATCTACTATCCTTTTCCAAAGGTCTGAACCCCAGGATGTTGAAGAGATGGTTTTTGAGATTTGCACTGATATTCGGGGAGAAATAGACTGAGGATTTATTGAAATTGACTGTTTGCCCCGTCGTAATCTAGAAAAGCTGGAGAATATTTAGAGCCGATTGACAGTTTGCTTCATTTGCCGTAGAGAACATAAGACAGTCGTCAGCAAACATAAGATGACTGATGGTAGGACATCTTCTTTTAATTTTAAGGCCTTCGAAACGGTTGGATTCAACCTCCTTTTCCAAAATCCAAGAGAAGATATTAGAAATGAAAGTGAACAGGAAGGGCGATAGAGGATCACCCTGACGAATACCTCTCTCGGGCATGAAGTCGCCAAATTTTTCTCCGTTCAAGATTAGAGAGAAGGAGACTGAGGAAACACAAGCCATAACTCTATCGATCCACCAATTACAGAACCCCATTTTGTCCATCGTAAAGCGGAGGAGGTCCCAGTCCACTTTGTCATAAGCCTTTTCGAGATCGATCTTGAGTGCCATAATGCCTTTTTTACCTTTCTTGGATCTTTTTATGGCTGTAAAAGCTTCATTTGCCAAGATAACATTATCTTGGATCGCTCTCCCTTTGACAAAAGCAGATTGATTATGGGAGATAATGTCAGGGAGGAATTTTTTTGAGTCTGGAGGCTAAGATTTTGGAAATAACCTTATAGGAGAAGTTGCAAAGACTGATCGGGCGATAGTGAGTGACTTCACAAGGGTTGGATCTCTTTGGGATGAGAACCAGGTTGGTCCTGTTTATGACATTATCAAGGTTTCCTTCCTCAAAAAAAGACCGGATCATCCGAACTAGATCCCCTTTTATGGTGTCCCAAAAGGTTTGGTAGAAACAGCCTGGGAAACCGTCTGGCCCTGGGGACTTAGTTGCTCCCATATTGAATACACCTGCTTTGATTTCCTCCTCTGTAACTTCTTTGCTAAGATCTAAGTTCATGTCTTCGGTGACCAGCTTTGGGATGAACTCTCGCAAACATTGAAAATCAATGGATCGATCTTTAGCAAAGAGAGTCTGGAAATATTGTTGGAAATACCCTGCAATGTCCGGTAGATCCTCCAGCCAACTCCCATCCTGTTTTTTGAGTCTAAGGATGGAGTTAGATCTCCTATGCTGAATGGTAGAAGCATGGAAGAATTTAGTGTTTTTATCTCCACATTTCAGCCAGTTTAACCTGGAGCGTTGGTGCCAATATCTCTCTTCGCTTTCCCATTCAAGATTCAGCTCCTTACTAAGCTGCTTATATTCTCCCAACTCAGATTCTGACAATTTCCTCCCTTGAAGATCTCTTAATCGAACCATCAACCTTTCTCTTTTCTCGATCTTCTGTTTATGTTTTATTTTGCTCCATTTGATCAACTTAGATCTTGTTTTGCCAATTTTCCTCCCAAAGCTATGGGTAGTTCTATCAGCGGAGGAAGAGACCCAACTTTCCTGAACCGTACGAGGGCATTCCTCGTCAAGGAGCCATTTGGTTTCGAATTTAAATTCTTTCTTGTGTTTCCTATGAAAACCCAAAGGCAGCAGGATTAAGGGGGCGTGGTCTGAAGCCACTGCTAAGTCCATTAAGCACGTAGCTTTGGGGAAAGCAGTACTCCATTCAGTAGAGCATAAAACCCGATCGAGCTTTTCGAGGATTGCCTCATTGTCGCTTCTCTGGTTATACCATGTGAAACATCCCCCTTTAATCGGCAATTCCATTAACATAGTTGATTCCACAAAGTCTGTAAAGTCGATTGCCTCCGAAGGATTTACTGGAGTTCCCCCTTCCTTTTCTGTCTGAGAAGTGACAACATTTGAATCCCCAATTACAAGCCATCTCGTGTTAGATGACCTTCTCAGTTTTGCTAATTCTTCTCAGAACTCACGTTTCTCTTCTTTATATGGAGGGCCATAGATGAACGTTCCAAACCAGTTGTCTCCACCTTGCACATAGACTTTTTCATCGATGAAGTTATTACAATGCTTCAAAATTAAGACATTCACTTCGTTGGTCCACCATAAAGCAAGACCGCCGACAGTACCTTGTGGGTCCACGTAGAAGGAATGTTCCATCTTCATCTTTATCTTTATTTTGTCAAGATAGTGGACTTTTTGTTTCGTCTCACTTAGGAAGATGAACTGTGGTTTGTGTTTAAATATTGAGTTCCTTAAAGCTCTGACTGTATCCTTGTTTCCCAAACCTCTAACATTCCACGCAAGAATGGCCATGGGTAACCTTGTATAGCGCACCAAGAATGGCAGCGGTCAAGATGGAGAGGGAGAGCAATCCGGGAACGTGGAGAAACTCACAGTGCAGTAGAGAAAAGGAAAAAGAGGACCACACTTCACCTAGGCAATGTCACTGCGAAGACCCAACCGAGGCCAAAAAAGAAAAACCAGAACTGAACAGAAAAAAAAAACTCTTCCACAAAGCGCGGAGGCACAGGGTCAGTAGCAACCGCAATCGAAACAGTCACAAGACAAGAGTCGTAGATACCAGCACCATATAGAGGAAAAAACCGACAAACACATAAGGCAACGCAACAAAAAACAAGCAGTGGGAGCCAGTAAAGCAGATCATAGGATAAATTAAAAAACAGCAGAGACAATTAATGGAGTCCCACACAGCAGTGACTATCAACAAATTCAATAATCCAGTTCATCGAAGGAGAAAACAAAGAGCAACCAGAAAAATAATGCCGAGAATGTGAAAGTATACAAGGAAACGGGAGGAGGCGAGGGGCAGGGTAAGTGAACCAGAAGTGGGGAATTCGCCGGAGGGGGAAAGGAGAGATAAGAAAATACCGTTGAAGGGGATGCCGAGCCTCGGAAAAATCCAGTGCGTGGGTGCCCTTAAGCTTCGAAACAGAAAAGGAGGGAACCTCAAAACCGACAACGAAATCGACGACGGAAATCCGGCTAGAAGAGTAAAATCGGCTACCGCAGCACTACCGGAGCAGGAGGAAAACCGGCGTCAGACAAACACCCGCCCTTCGAAATCCCTACCACCAGCAACCCCTTTGAGTAAACCACCAAGCGGCGGCGTCACCTGAAGAAACCGGCGGTCTGATGGCCCTCTGACGTCGGTGGAACCGCTTGTAACTGGAGCCAAGCAAAACGGCTGGAACCGGTGATCAACTCGATTGCCTGAGACTCAGGAAGTTTTTGGTTGGGAGAGAAAATTTGGGGGCGCGTGAATAGCACGCGCGGTTTTTTGACAGCTTACACGTACAATAAATATTATTTTTTGAACCTGCACCGTTAATGAAGAATGAATCGTCCTAAATTGCTGAACCAACCCAATGAATTCCAGTTTCGTTAAAGTTTGTAGAAAAAAAATATGATTTTTTTGAAAGCAGAAGAAAGGTATAAAATAATAATAATTGTTATTATTATAGTTCCTGAAATTGATATGGTTGAGAGAAAGTAAAAAAGCATGGTTGGTGGGGAATGTGAGGGTTTCAAAGTGACCCTGTTGTTGGCGAAGGATCCGATGCACATGCACTCAACTCCCCCTCTTTATAACCTCTAAAACTCTTTCCTCCCTACTTTCTCACCTTTCATGATATTGTTTTTCTAATGTCCAACCCACAGCCGCTGCTACCTAAAGATGATGAACAACAAAGGATCATATTCGATATCATGAAACCACCCACAAAACAAGGAGAACAAGAAGAAGAAGAAATGAACGTTGCATCAGCTCTAAAGGAAACCCAGGAGACGAAAAACAAAGAATTGGGTGACGACGACGACGACGGGTTCAAAACCCCAACATCTTTGGAATATAAAATCCCAGAGCCGAAAATATGCCCGCCTGCACCGAGAAGACCGAGGCCGCTCAAAAGAAAAGCATCGCCTTCTAATGCCGCTACACTCGTGGGCGGGAATCTTCTGCAGCTGCAACTCAATTTTTCCAAACGGGTCAAGAGAACAAATGATTCTAATTACCAACTTATTTAATTGTAATTAGCAGTATTTTTAGGTAAAGTTCCATTTTTGTTTCTGTAAGGAAGCTTATGATATAATGTTGGTGTAAAGTTAAAAGCATATGGAAAAAGAGATGTGTGTACATATGGAAGAGTTTTGTACTCAAGGTCTTATGCTTGCGTTTAAAGGAGTAGAATTTGTTCCTACTCCTTCAATATTCTTCTTCTGTGCTTTTTTTCTACATTTAGATTTCTCCTCCGACTCCATAATTACTCCCTTTACCTTCCATTTGGAAACAAGTATTTCAATGAATTTTGAGTTTTGATTCTCTCAAATCTCTTTTCTTATTTTAGAGGGACTTCTTTTGTTTTCATTCTTTCTAATCTCTCTCTTTTTTTTTTTGCATATATATAAAAAATATTATCGGTTATCAATTAGTCTAAGCTGATGTGTTAGGTTTCTTAAACGTTTATGCCTAAGAATCGAAACTTGATGTTGTAGATGAATATTTATAATATTTAATAGTTTAATATTTTTTATATTAAATTTCTTTTTTTTTCTTTTAAAAGTATATAACATAATATAATTTTTAATATTTACATTATAGTATTATATATTATTATAGATTTTTTTTTCTATATGATGTAAGTTATATAATATATAAATATAGGAAAAATCTACAACGCTCGACGAACACCGTTGAACACCACTAACGCTAAACATCATTAAATTGATTAATAAGGTAAAAATTTCATGACTCAACATATAATTATAAATTTTATTTTAAATAAAATTTTAATTAAATTACTTTCCATATATATAATCTTTTTTAATCTTTTTTAAAAAATAATCGGATCAAATACCAATCTTAGTCAATTTTAAAAATAAAAAACCCTAAACCCTAAACCCTAAATCCTAAACCCAAAACCAAAACCCTAAATTAAAATATTAGGTTTAAGTTTTAGGGTTTATGGTTTGTAGTTTAAGATTTAGGGTTTAGGGTTTTTAAATTAACTAAGGTTGATATTTAATTTAATTATTTAAAAAAATTAAAAAATATAATATATATGAAAAATAATTTAATTGAAATTATATTTTAAATAATTTATAATTATATGTTGAATCCTTAAAATTTTTAATCTTTATTAATTAATTTAATGACGTTTAACGATATTTAATGTTAGTAAAGTTTAACAGTGTTAGTCTAGCGTGATAACGCATCAAAATGTAATATACAATAAAACTTAGGAAACAAGTTAGGTTGAACCAAACTCGGACCATAAATAATAAGCATGGCAACAACAAATATTTTAAACAAGTCTGATTTTTTTTCAAAGCCCGTTGTTTCGGCCCACTATTTTAGTTTAAATCCTCCCAAAATTTTGACTTGGGTGAGTGGTTTAGTCCATAAATAGATCTATTCATAACAGCCCTTTAACGATAAAATTTTGCTATTAGTCCTTATATTGTATGAAAGTTACAAATTTAGTTCACATATTTGAATTTGGTCATTTTTATTCTAATTTGAAAATTCGATCACGATCTAGTAGCCCTTAAATCTATTAAGTCATTTTCTACTAATAGTCTATTGTTTCGCGTAAGTTGTAGATTTAATTCTTGTACCCTAAGTTGATCATATAATTTAATTATATTATCTCTATACCGTATGAGTAAAAAAATCAAACTTTTAGAAGTAAAAATAAAAACATACCAAATTTAAGTACTAGAAATAACTTCGCAACGACGCATGATATATAGATGAATAACAATATTTGACAATACTTTACTACCAGTATATAGAGGTGACAAACGGGTCAATCGGTTCAGGTTCGGTTTGGGTCATTTTGATTTCGGTTATTTCGAGTCTAATATTTTCGGTTCAGATTCGGTTTCGGTTTCGGTTTGGTTCAGTTCGGTTTTTGTTCGGGTCTATTGTGTTTCAGGTCATTTCGGGTCGGTTATTTTCGGTTCAATGAGAGATTAGCCGATTTTAATCAAATTTTTAGGTTGGTCAGATTTTTACACCCTATATATGACTTTATAAAGTCAATATATTTGACATTTTAGTGACTTGTACGACTGTTCATATTTTATCTTTCTTTATTTCTATTAATCGGGTCCATTCGGTTCGGGTCCATTCAATTCAACTAAATTCGGTTTATTTCGAGTTTCGGATCAGATTTCGAGTTAATTTACGGTTTCGGTTCAGGTCTCGAGTCAAGTTTGCCAGGTCTACTAATATACAGAAGAACCGTTATTTTCTTAATGACAAGGCCCAATTACAAATCGCACCCTTAGTAACCATTCCATTTCGGTTTTGAAATTTAAAATTGTTTTAATTGACAAAAGCCACTTTCATTTATTATAATATATGGAGAAAATATTTTATATATTGTTGGTGAAAATTATGTTTTTATAAGTGATATTAATTTATGGTTTAGAGGGTTAGTTTTAGAGTTTAAGTTTTATGGTTTAAAATTTAGGGTTTAGGAATTATAATTTAAGATTTTAGGATTAGAAATTAAATTTTAGTTTTTAAAGTAAATTTAGACATACAGGGGCAGCAGAAAATTTAAATTTTTTTAAGGGATTAACCCCCGAGATTTTACCATTTGAGGGGCCAATGCCCATGGTTACTGTACACTATAAATCAACTTTGATTATTATTATTTAAACATATATATATATATAATACACTAATAAAATACTTATTATATAATACATACTCTAATATAAATATAGTAAATAACTAAAAGATTTTGAAAAGGAAGTCACATTTCATTAAATTAAGAAAAGATTTTAGAAAATTAATCTGCCGGTTAATTTGAAGACTAATTTTAGAAAAAGAAGTCATAATTCATTGATTATAGTATATAATACATACTCTAATATAAATATACTAATTATTATATAATACATACAAGAAGATTAATTTGACGATTATGTTCACCAAAAAATTTCATATAAAAAAAATAAAACAGGAAAATTCAAACGAAAAGAAAAGAAAAACTAAAATATTCCTTAAGTGACATAGTAGAAAATGGAATGTTATTATTAAATATATATAATACACTCATGAGGACAATTTTTTGAACCAAATTTAGCATATTATTGCGTTGATTTTTTGGATCAAAACTATTGCATTGAACTTGATTTGGTTTTTCAATTTCTACTTAATAAACCGTAACCCTCGTCCCGGCCTAGCCAGCAGATCAATCCGAACATGTTACACGGGAAAAACCGAAGCGAAACCTGCTAAGGCCTCACTCCGATTAGTAACTATATTTTTTCTATTTATTTAATCTTGTCTCTATATGCCATGTTTAAACCTATGTGAGATGACAAACCGCGAAAGAACAAACACAGATACGAACCAAGCAGAGGGCATACGGTGATTTAAACTTACCGAGTAGTTTATTAGTCATGTTTCATGCACACATGACAAAACTATCTCAAAGGACACATATAAACTCATCTAGGAAGCATAGAAGCATTAGGGACTAAAACGTAACATTTGAAAACCTTCAAAGATGCCCTTTAACCGTTTTAACTACATGCGTTTCGAAACATGACTACCCGTTCCGAAACGCGGGCTTCATTCAAAAAGCAACATCTAGCCGTTCCGAAACGGTCCCTCATGATTCCGGAACATGAGCCTCCAGTGGCAAATCGTACCGAAACGGCACCACCCCCGTTCCCCTGGAGCTTGGCCGTTCCAAAATGCTTGAACACAGTTTGGCCCGAAAATGCATTTCGGCATCTCCAAACGCTCCCAAACTTACTCCGAAACATCACAAACCACATGCAACTTATTAAACAAACAATCTAGAGGCAAAACACTTTAAAGACAAGTTCAAACGTGCATGCACACAAAAATGGATCTCAACCCAAAAGCTCTTAAGAACACTTTAGCTCAAAAACACCAACAAGTCAAAACACAAAGTAATCAACCCAAAGCCATAACAATCCTCAACATAACATGATATCAACAATTAAAACATGTTAGCAACTTTAACAAAAGCCAAACATAGGAGTTTGAACACCAACTCCCTAACATGGTCTAGCATTCCCATTGTCTATGTATTATTACGACTAAGAAAACCATACTTTGAGCTAGCAAAGAACTCCTCCCTTGCACCGCTTGCCTCCGAAGCTACTAACGATCTGCATTGTTGGAAAAAGATAGCGTAAGCTTAAAATCTTAGTGAGCGGAGCTCTAAAACACAACAACAATGCAGTTCAAAACATATATATATATATATATAGTTTTAAAAACAAAACCATTTAAGGAGGAAGTATGATAAAATGGAAACATAGACAAAACATGGTATGCACATGCATAACCAATTCCGGTGGGACTACACATCACCGTACACAACAACTAGCATATTTTCGGTGGGACTACACACCACTGTACTCATCTACTAGTCCTCTTTGGTGGGACTACACATCATCGTATTCAACAACAACTAACCATCACGTGAGGCTCGACAACAACTACGACAACACAACCAAATTAAAATGGGGACAAAAGCATTTCACAATCAACACCACAACATACATAAACACGAACGCCAACAATCAAATAAACAAGGCAAGAATAGAAAACTTACGTTTGGGTCTAGGTTAGCCTCTAAGGCTCCACCCAAACTCCAAGAAACCTTCATTGAACATATTAAAGCTTCAAACGATTTTCACTCACCATCCAACGTAAAAATTGTTGGGTTTTACGGGGCTCGATTCCTTTAACCGTTCTTGCTCGCCAAGTGGTGGAGAAGTGGAATTTTGGGTGCAAGTGGTGTGAAAGCTAAAAAGATTAATGACACAAAGATTTATAGTGGTTCAACCTTCTAACCAAGGTCTACATCCACTACCTTAGCTTCCCACTAAAGATTTCCAATCAATCCACTATTGATTCATCCCCTTTTCTAGGCTTAGGAGGAAACCCTTATACACCGATCAAGCTTTCTACCCAAAGCCTTGATCAAACCCTCTTTACAGGAGAAAAGATAAGCAAACACAAATCCCTCTTGTAACCCCCTAAACTCGGCCTAGAAGAAAAGACTGAATTTAGGAAGTTACACTTGAAAACTTTTCCCTCAAGAAATCCAATTTTGAAAATTATACTTTAATTAAAATAAAGTAAATTTAATAATAAACATAAATATAAATATCATAATAGATATTCGAATAATTATATAAAATCTCTAAATTAAAATAACAGTAGATGAATGCTAAAAATAATCTCAAAATACAAATAGTTTAAAATTACATTCATGTCCCAAAATAATAAATAGAAATCTGATTAAACTAAAATAGTTTCGTACTGAATGATAAAATAATCAAATAAAATCTGAGATCCTCCAAGTACCACGTCGCCTAAAGCCCAAAGATATCTGTAAGACGAAACTATGGGGGAGTAAGCTAAAGAGCTTAGTGTGCCTCTAAGGTGCAAGAAAATCATAGTCGTAAAAATATAATAATATTTTTTAAAATTCTTTAAAGCATAACACATAAGATCACAAGCGCAATGCAATGCACCCAACTACAACCGCCAAGAGAAAAGTTCCCCAGAACTCCTCACTACAACCGCCAATCCGAAGTGGAATTCAGCCCGAAGGGTGAAACCACTGAACTTCCCCGAACAAATCGCAACCCATGCTCACAATGATATGATGATTAGAAATCAAATTTCATAAACAAAGTTCCATAAATCGGATATTCCGTAAACATACTTCATAAATCGTAGTCCATAAGTCCATAAATCGTAGTCCATAAATCGTAGTCCATAAATCACGGTTCGTAAATCATAGTAAAAACATATTCTAAAAACTTATGCATGTCATGTCAACCATAAAAATCATAATACATATAAATAATCATATAAAGGGTAAAACAACAACACATAAAAAATACATATAATTTAATTATAGCACCGGAAGAAAACACACCTTAAGCTGGCAATAGCTCTAACGATGTAGCGAACAAATTCTCTAGTACTGGATTTAAATCGAATCGAAAATATTTTCCTATGATCATGCTTTCGGTATTGGTTGTAACTTGTGCGTGGTGGTTTTAGTTTACCGCATAACTATACTATACTATATATATAGTTGGTGGTGGTAAAGTTGAATAGATTAGTAATTGTATTAGGGTTAGAATTATAAATAAATAAGGTAAATTTATAATACTAATAAAATAAACCTAGACAAAGATGTCTGTAACCAAAATTGACTTTGGATTATGGTTCAATCATGCAAACAGTCCTGGAATTTATTAGTATTTATAGAAAATAATTTAAACTTTATATTTCTTCAATTTAATCACTTAATCTAGTTTAATCTTAATTAAATATCAAATTGTTCAACTAGAGTTTTCAATTTAAGATTCTTAAATCCTAAGGTTTCGAATCAAAATTCCCAAATTCAATTGGAGTTTTAAATTAGGAATTTCAAAAATTAGGTTTCTAAATTAAGGATTTTTCAAATCTAAACTTTACAATTTTGGCGTAATTTTTGGGGTGTTACAACTCTCCCACCCTTAAAAGAAATTTTGTCCTCAAAATTTTCAGACTAATGACATACTTCAAAAAAATAGAGGTTTTAATAACAATTTTAAAAAGACATTTTAAATCAGGGTACGAATGATAACATAGAATTTTCAAATAGACTTTAATCTCAAATTTATAGGAACGAGTATGATCACGATAGGTCGCTAATTTAGAGCTCCTACGAGGTGGCATAACAATCTATCTACAAAAGGGACAATCCTAGAATTAGAGTTGGTACTTGGAGTCTCTATTCAAACATATCTTTAATTCTTTAAAATAATAGATTTATAAAAAAAACTCATTTTGCCCCAAAACATTTAATATGCATGCAAAAATCATTTTCGGTTTAAAATTTTATGTGAGCCACACAGTCTGAGGGTTGAACTTAGCTCTGATACCACTAAATGTAACCCCCTAAACCCGACCTAGAAGAAATAGTCGAATTTAGAAAGTTACGTTTGAAAACTTTTCCCCTCAAGAAATCCAATTTTGAAAATTATACTTTAATTAAAATAAAATAAAGTAAATTTAATAATAAACATAAATATAAATATCATAATAGATATTCGAATAATTATATAAAATCTCTAAATTAAAATAACAGTAGATGAATGCTAAAAATAATCTCAAAATACAAATAGTTTAAAATTACATTCATGTCCCAAAATAATAAATAGAAATCTGATTAAACTAAAATAGTTTCGTACTGAATGATAAAATAATCAAATAAAATCTGAGATCCTCCAAGCACCACGTCGCCTAAAGCCCAAAGATATCTGTAAGATGAAACTATGGGGGAGTAAGCTAAAGAGCTTAGTGTGTCTCTAAGGTGCAAGAAAATCATAGTCGTAAAAATATAATAATATTTTTTAAAAATTCTTTAAAGCATAACACATAAGATCACTGTAACACCCGTGTTTTGGGGTTAGGAGTTATCCGGGTTTATAATTCGAGTCAATAAAATTAAATTAAAATAAATTCAACCTAAAATGTGGTGTAATTGAACTTTAATAAAAAGGGAATGGCTTATGTTGTAATTTGCCCAAAAGCTTTTAAAAAAAAAGATGACAACTTTTTAATTGTCATCTTCTCCCCTTTTCCCATTAATTCCAACGTGAAACCCCTTTCCCCATCTTCAAAACTCTCCTAACTTTCAAGCTACTATTCCCTTTGATTTCTTCATCAATTCAAGGGGCTTTTGAAAGGTAATCACATATTTGAACTCTCCTTTCCATTTCCTATTCATACATTGTCTTAGATTTTAAAAATATGAACTTTTGAAAATTAGGGTTTATATCAAGTTCGGATTTTTAAGGGGGTTTTCATTTGGTTTTGATAAATTGAGTTGGGGCTTTGCTTAATCATGTTAAAATGCACATTATATGTTAATTTGGGTGGATTTTGATGGATTCCCGAAATTGGGTAAAAATGGGTTTTTTGGAGGGTTTTGGGTGAGTTTTGGGGGTTGTTTTAGGTGGAAATTGATAGACCAATGGTAGTACTATGGTTAGGGGTTGATTTGGGAATGTTTGTGGGTGCTATGAATGTTGGAAGGATGGTTTTTGGACATGGTTTAGGGGCTGTCCGAAATTGCTAAAAATGGGGTTTGGTCATGGCTTGCAACATTGTGAATTGTATTTGAATTGTGTTCCAGGTTGGTCTTTTGATGTTGGGCTGATTTGGAATTGTTTGAAATATGTTTGAGGTTGTTTGGAAGCGGGAATTTGTGTTGGAAAAGCTTCGGGAAGAAATCCGGAAATTTGAGGGAGGTTGCTAGCTTGGCTTGGAGCTTGGATGTTTAGGTGAGTGGTTAAATATTTTTAAAATGGTTTTGAGTATTTGGTTCAAGCATGTGAACCTAGGATGGGCTTGGTAAACCCACCTAGAGTTGGGATTAGAGTGGTAGCCTAATCCCAAGCTTTGATTAGAGACCTTGGTTGCACTTTTAATGGTTGTATATGCCTCGTATTAAATTGTGATGGTGTTGATTATGTATATGTTGTATACATGTATGTTGGGGCTTGTTTGATGTATTGTTATATGCATGTCGATGATAGATATGATATAGTCATACACATGTGTAAAATGTAATGTGATATGGTTGTTAATGATGTACATGTGGTGTTGACATGTGGAATGATATTATGAGGTGGTTTCATGATCCGAGGATCATGGTGAGTACATGCTAGGCATGGAATTGTGGTTTGTGCATGGCGGTAAGTCATGGTGAGTACGTGCTAAGCACGGAAGTGTTATGAATTGATATTATGAATGATTAATTAAATGTGTAGTATTGGCACTAGTATGCTTGGGTACAAATGATCGATCATTAGGATGTTTAGTGTGTACACATGAGTCAAAAGTCACGCGTGGCCTTGGTGGCGTTGAGTCACCAAGGAGGAGTATGGGTTCGCCCAGAAATTTTATTTATATTAGTCGGTGATGAGTGGAATCCCATCGACGGGGCGTGAGGATGAGTGGAATCCCCTCCGCGTGAAATGAGGCGTGAGGATGAGTGGAATCCCCTCTGCGAGAACGGTGATGAGTGGAATCCCACCGTCAGGTAATGTTTGAGTTGTTGGATGTGAGTTCCAACGGTTATCCGCGTATTCGAGTCATAGCTAGGTGCCAATACAGATTGTAGTTTATATTGCCAATTTGTGGTTAATTTGTGAGCCATTGTGTTCTGGGAGGTGTTGCTAACATGGTTTAATTTATGTGATTCATATGTTGTGGATTTAAACATGTTGAGCATGACATGATATTGAATACATGCTCATGCATCATCTAATTATGGCTCGTGTAGATCGGAGGTAAGATCATGCATTTTATCTTGGTTGTGGTTCGTGCTTGGACCCTGCATTGTCGAAGGTTTGTTTTATGAGCTTACCCTCACTAAGCTTTTATGCTTACGCTCTCTTTTGTTCGACAATGCAGATCAATGGTTTGTGGGTGGCAAGGGCAAGGAAAGGACTCCAAGTGTTGCTTACGGTTAGCTCAAGTATGATAGTTAAATTTAAAGATTGTAATAGTAAAGCAATGGGATAGGGTCGTATTATGATGCTTTTGGAATGTATTGTTGTTATTGTTAGGAGCATGTATAGACTCCCTTATATCTTGCTTTTGCCTTGTTGTGTTGCCATGATGAATGTTAACTCATGCCTAAGTTGCCCTTTTGAATGTTGGTCTTATGCCTTAAGAGTTGATGTATGTGTTGAATGATGTTTGTATGAATGCATGATTGTGGGGTGTTGCCTAGTGTTAGATTTGTCCAAATCATCGTTGAAGCATGCTAGTATGGTTGATAAGCCTTAAGTTGAATTAAAGTGATGTTGTGATGTGTTTTGGTGGTGTTTGGGGGCACCTTGGTGCCTTAAAACAGCAAAATCGAGTCTGCTGTCAGGGGGTGTTTCGGAACGGGTCCCCCTGTTCCGGAACGGGCCCTTTGCAAATGGCTTGCCGTTTCGAAACGGATAAGGGGCGTTTCGGAACATTTTTGCTACTGGAATTTTGAGAAATTGGCGAGATGAAACTGTTCCGAAACGGGCCTTTGAAGTTCCGAAACGGTCAAATCTCGTTGACCACGAGATATTGACCGTCAAGGGAGTTCCGATACGGGTCTCCCCTGTTTCGGAACGGTCACCTTGTGGTTGACCTAGGCCCGTTGACTAGGTTAAGGCGTTTCGGAAAACCCTATAGGTGTTTCGAAACGGCCTGCTGTAATGAAGTAAAATGGACTGTTTACCTTTTTGTTGGTCAGTAAATGTTTCGTTGCTTGTATCTTCCGCTGTTGTGCTCCACATAGGAATTAAATATGCATCTAGATAAGACTAAAGCTAAAAGAAATTTTCTGGGTCGTTAACCGAGGGGAAGCTTTAACGGGTTTCGCTTCGGTTTTCCCCGTGTGGCCCACTCGGACCGGTCATCCGACCAGACCGGGACGAGGGGGTTACACTTGTTGGTATCAGAGCCTAAGGTTACCGAGACATTGGGCAGGTAAGTGAGGTAAGTTTAAGTTTTGAATTGATATGCACGGTGTTTGCTTGCTTGTAAGTATGATTGCTTGTATGACAAGTATGTTGACTGTTTGTTTAAAAGCATGTTGCTCGTTACCCGTGTATGCTGTGATGTGTGATTGTTTGATTGAGAATGCATGTTGTTTGATCGTACGCATGTGTTGCTTGTTTAACAAGTAATCCTTGTTATATGCTTGGTTAAGCATGTATGTGTGTTGATTTGTTTGGAACATGTTTAGTAGAGTCCCATTGCTTCTATTACATCGGAAAAAGGATTTTAAGTGAGGGAAATCATACTTGAGCCACTTGGACCTTTCCTTTGCTCACCCAACTTGTATGTTAAATTGTTGATTGATTTATTGCTTTTAGTAAGTTTAGGGCTAGTGTGTGGGCCGCGAATCGGTAAGTGGAAGTTGTGGTTTTGAAAATGTGGATGATGTGAAGGAAGTTCTTTGCTATAGTCAGGGGAGTATAGTTGTACTGGAGTTGAGGAACAATTTGTTTGCTCGAGTCCGCGTGCACGTGAGTTGATTCTTGTTGGTGGGAGATGACGAAACCGATTTTGGTACTAGTTGGTGAGAAGAAGTGAAGGCCTATGAGTGGGGGTTAGAGTAGGGTCGATGTTTTATCGAATAAGCCCTTGGTACAATATTAAGTTGGTTTCCTCCAGTTGATTCGCAATCTGTGCTTTTGTATATCGTTAGCAAGTATGCAAGTTGAACATGACTAGTGAAGTGTTAGTTGGTGACCGTTGGGGTTCAGCCTATGATTTTAATGCAAGACAGCCGGTCAGTGTCCGTGAGTGAGATCTAGTTTGTGTGATTGGGTCAGGGTACGTTGAGTTGTCTTTCAGCAAGCGGAAGAGATGAAGTCACTTCCGATACAGTTGAGCCGAGAAAGGAGTCTTGAGCTTTGACTCCAGGTTGTTTGTTAGGGGTAGAGCAAGTCCAGCATGACTGTTTGTGTGTGATCAAAATTGAATCTTGAAGTTACGAGATGCTCTAAGAACAGTTTAGAAGAGTCGGATTTTGTTGAAGAACCAGTCTGAAAGCAAGAGGGTCGAAGATTATCAGTTGTCTGCATGTGAAGTTGCAATTTCCTCGAATACCTCCTTGGTGAGAGCATGTAAGAAATTAGATATCCTTGTTGAGACCTTAGATATAGGGACTCATGTGACTGGCCCTCTTTGGGAGATAGTAGTGATCAGAAAGATGTACAGAAGATGTTTGTTGGTGGTTTAGAGTTACTAGTTTCTAGTAGGTGTGAAGCGATCGTCTTCATATGGTTTTGATGTACCTTTTGACAAGGTTCAACTTGAAGAGCACAGAGTTAGTGTGTACGTTGAGAAAAAGAGAGAGTTACCTTGAAATTGTAAATTTTTGTGTGACTGTAGTGGTAGGTGAGGATGTGAGCTTCTTATTGAATGTTGATCCAGTTTTAGAGATCAAAGGTTGATTGAGTTTAGTTGACAGACTTGCTGAGCAATTGTGATGGATTTGATTTTTGAACGAAGACTAGACCGCATAATGATAGGATAGTTTGTGTTTCCTTTTACTAGAAGTGTTTGGAAGAATTGTCGGCTTATCTCTTGTCTAGAGGGGAAGAGTTTGATATTGAGACCGTCTTCGAGTTTACTCCTGTTTTGATTGCTCCATATCTTATGATTTCTGGAAGAATTGAGAATGTTGAAGAATCAACTTCGAGATTTGTTAGACCTTAGACTCATTAGGCCTAGTGCACCATCTCAGAGTTCTACAGTGTAATTTGTGAAGAGGGAAGAGTGACAATACGAGGATGTGTTTAGATTTCAGATAGTTGAAACAAGTGACAGTGAATGATTAACATCCGTTTCTGAGTGTCAGTGATTAGTTGGTCAGTAGTGTGTGCTTCAGTCTTTCGAAGATTAATTTGAGATCCGTTTACTACCAGTTGAAAATGAGAAAATTTGAAGTACCAAAGACAACTTTTGAGGCAAGATGTGACCCTTTTGAGTTCCGAGTTATGCTGTTTTGTTGGACTAGTGTGTTGGTTACTTTTATAGAGATGTTGAACATAATATTTTCCTAAGCTTCCTGATCAGTTTGTAGTAGTCCTCATAGATGATACACGAGTATATTCAAGTACCGAAGAAGACCATGACAGGCTTTAGAGTTAGTATTGTAGATTATATTAGAGAATCAGTTGTATGCCAAGTTGAGCCAACGTGAACTCCGAGTTAATGAAGATGTTCTCCTAGGACATGTAGATCAGCTGAGTGTGCTAGAGTAAATCCTTAGTAGGCAAAAGAAGATACGAGTTGGAAGAAATCGAAGACTGTGACAGATATTTATAGTTCCTAGGTCTAGCCTTGTTACTCTTAGAGAATTGTAAATAGTGTTTGAAGATAGTTGCTCCAGTGATAGATTGCTACAGAAGAATGTTCAGTCGTGTGGTTAGATGCGAGACAATGAGCCCTTGAGAAACTGAAAGAGACTTTGAAGAAAGCTCCGACCTTGAATCAACTTATGTCAGAGAAAGAGTTGTGAACCACAGTGATGCATTACATGTAGAGTTAGGTTGTGTGCTTATGCAAGACAGAAGATTGTGGCTTGTCCATCAGGTTAGTTGGAAGACTGTGAGAAGAGTTATACGATATGAGACATAGAGTTAACTACAGTTGTAATTGCTTCGAAGACTTGGAGACAAGCTTGTGTAGTAAGAAATGCGCAGTGTATATGTACGTATCATTAGAGCTTGAAATATTTGAAGACTTGGGAATGGTTGGAACTTGAACAACATGAGTAGTTAGAATTGCTTGAAGACTGTGATCTCAAGATTGAGTACTATCTGAAGAGAGTCTACGTAGCAACCGAGTTCCGAGTTGTATTTGCTGTTAGATTAGTAGTTGAGTTACAAGTTGCAATTGCCGAATTCCGTATATCAAATGATAGTAGTTTTGTGGCCGAGTTTCGGGTTGAGACTACTTTGAGTCAGAATGTTTGATGAGAAACAGTTGCAAGACAGATTCTTGGCACCTCACGTGCAAGACATAGCGGGAAGAAGACTTTCAGAATACAGTTTCAGAGATGATAGAGTTTTGCATTTCGGAGACAGAATAGTTGTACCGACTGACCTAGTGTTTTGAGATGTATTGTTTTGGCCGAAGCACACGGTAGTTCATTTGCATTGCATCTGAGTAGTATGAAGACGTATTGTGGGTTGAAGATGAGTACTTCCGGAATGAGTGGATGAATAATGTGGTTCAGTATGAGAGTAAGTATGTAAATTGCCAGTGTGTCAAGACTGAGCTTCAGTTTTCTTCTAGTTTGTTGCATCCGTGGAAGATACGCAATAAAAGTGAGTAATAAAGATCCGAGATTTCAACTAGAATAATTTTGAAGACGTCTGCATAGTGTTTGGTTAATTGATGAAGACAGAGGATCAGTCAGAGAAAGTTATGAGTCAAGTGTTCAAACAGTGTGGTATGAGATTGTGAATCGGGCTAGTATAGTTGTTTATTGGTTGCGGTTACCTCCAGAGTTAGAAAGGGGTTGGTGATATGATTTGTGTATCTATGATTCGGGACTGTGAGTTAGATCTGTTCCGTGCTATGTTTGTTGAAGAGATTGAGTTGAGTTTGAAATTGGCATGCCTTGAAGAACCAGTTGAGATCATAGTGTAAGATAGCAAGTGTTGCGTGGTAAGTCTTTCGAGTTGGTTAGTATGTTGTGGTGAGAGAGGAATGCGTGGAGGTGCATGTTTCAGTGGCCCTCAGTGATCGATGAATTTCGGGGACGAAATTTCCTTAAGTGGGGGAGAAATGTAACACCCGTGTTTTGGGGTTAGGAGTTATCCGGGTTTATAATTCGAGTCAATAAAATTAAATTAAAATAAATTCAACCTAAAATGTGGTGTAATTGAACTTTAATAAAAAGGGAAGGGCTTATGTTGTAATTTGCCCAAAAGCTTTAAAAAAAAGATGACAACTTTTTAATTATCATCTTCTCCCCTTTTCCCATTAATTCCAACGTGAAACCCCTTTCCCCATCTTCAAAACTCTCCTAACTTTCAAGCTACTATTCCCTTTGATTTCTTCATCAATTCAAGGGGCTTTTGAAAGGTAATCACATATTTGAACTCTCCTTTCCATTTCCTATTCATACATTGTCTTAGATTTTAAAAATATGAACTTTTGAAAATTAGAGTTTATATCAAGTTCGGATTTTTAAGGGGGTTTTCATTTGGTTTTGATAAATTGAGTTGGGGCTTTGCTTAATCATGTTAAAATGCACATTATATGTTAATTTGGGTGGATTTTGATGGATTCCCGAAATTGGGTAAAAATGGGTTTTTTGGAGGGTTTTGGGTGAGTTTTGGGGGTTGTTTTAGGTGGAAATTGATAGACCAATGGTAGTACTATGGTTAGGGGTTGATTTGGGAATGTTTGTGGGTGCTATGGATGTTGGAAGGATGGTTTTGGACATGGTTTAGGGGCTGTCCGAAATTGCTAAAAGTGGGGTTTGGTCATGGCTTGCAACATTGTGAATTCTATTTGAATTGTGTTCCAGGTTGGTCTTTTGATGTTGGGCTGATTTGGAATTGTTTGAAATGTGTTTGAGGTTGTTTGGAAGCGGGAATTTGTGTTGGAAAAGCTTCGGGAAGAAATCCGGAAATTTGAGGGAGGTTGCTAGCTTGGCTTGGAGCTTGGATGTTTAGGTGAGTGGTTAAATATTTTTAAAATGGTTTTGAGTATTTGGTTCAAGCATGTGAACCTAGGATGGGCTTGGTAAACCCACCTAGAGTTGGGATTAGAGTGGTAGTCTAATCCCAAGCTTTGATTAGAGACCTTGGTTGCACTTTTAATGGTTGTATATGCCTCGTATTAAATTGTGATGGTGTTGATTATGTATATGTTGTATACATGTATGTTGGGGCTTGTTTGATGTATTGTTATATGCATGTCGATGATAAATATGATATAGTCATACACATGTGTAAAATGTAATGTGATATGGTTGTTAATGATGTACATGTGGTGTTGACATGTGGAATGATATTATGAGGTGGTTTCATGATCCGAGGATCATGGTGAGTACATGCTAGGCATGGAATTGTGGTTTGTGCATGGCGGTAAGTCATGGTGAGTACGTGCTAAGCACGGAAGTGTTATGAATTGATATTATGAATGATTAATTAAATGTGTAGTATTGGCACTAGTATGCTTGGGTACAAATGATCGATCATTAGGATGTTTAGTGTGTACACATGAGTCAAAAGTCGCGCGTGGCCTTGGTGGCGTTGAGTCACCAAGGAGGAGTATGGGTTCGCCCAGAAATTTTATTTATATTAGTCGGTGATGAGTGGAATCCCATCGACGGGGCGTGAGGATGAGTGGAATCCCCTCCGCGTGAAATGAGGCGTGAGGATGAGTGGAATCCCCTCCGCGTGAACGGTGATGAGTGGAATCCCACCGTCAGGTAATGGTTGAGTTGTTGGATGTGAGTTCCAACGGTTATCCGCGTATTCGAGTCATAGCTAGGTGCCAATACAGATTGTAGTTTATATTGCCAATTTGTGGTTAATTTGTGAGCCATTGTGTTCTGGGAGGTGTTGCTAACATGGTTTAATTTATGTGATTCATATGTTGTAGATTTAAACATGTTGAGCATGACATGATATTGAATACATGCTCATGCATCATCTAATTATGGCTCGTGTAGATCGGAGGTAAGATCATGCATTTTATCTTGGTTGTGGTTCGTGCTTGGACCCTGCATTGTCGAAGGTTTGTTTTATGAGCTTACCCTCACTAAGCTTTTATGCTTACGCTCTCTTTTGTTCGACAATGCAGATCAATGGTTTGTGGGTGGCAAGGGCAAGGAAAGGACTCCAAGTGTTGCTTACGGTTAGCTCAAGTATGATAGTTAAATTTAAAGATTGTAATAGTAAAGCAATGGGATAGGGTCGTATTATGATGCTTTTGGAATGTATTGTTGTTATTGTTAGGAGCATGTATAGACTCCCTTATATCTTGCTTTTGCCTTGTTGTGTTGCCATGATGAATGTTAACTCATGCCTAAGTTACCCTTTTGAATGTTGGTCTTATGCCTTAAAGTTGATGTATGTGTTGAATGATGTTTGTATGAATGCATGATTGTGGGGTGTTGCCTAGTGTTAGATTTGTCCAAATCATCGTTGAAGCATGCTAGTATGGTTGATAAGCCTTAAGTTGAATTAAAGTGATGTTGTGATGTGTTTTGGTGGTGTTTGGGGGCACCTTGGTGCCTTAAAACAGCAAAATCGAGTCTGCTGTCAGGGGGTGTTTCGGAACGGGTCCCCCTGTTCCGGAACGGGCCCTTTGCAAATGGCCTGCCGTTTCGAAACGGATAAGGGGCGTTTCGGAACATTTTTGCTACTGGAATTTTGAGAAATTGGCGAGATGAAACTGTTCCGAAACGGGCCTTTGAAGTTCCGAAACAGTCAAATCTCGTTGACCACGAGATATTGACCGTCAAGGGCGTTCCGATACGGGTCTCCCCTGTTTCGGAACGGTCACCTTGTGGTTGACCCAGGCCCGTTGACTAGGTCAAGGCGTTTCGGAAAACCCTATAGGTGTTTCGAAACGGCCTGCTGTAATGAAGTAAAATGGACTGTTTACCTTTTTGTTGGTCGGTAAATGTTTCGTTGCTTGTATCTTCCGCTGTTGTGCTCCACATAGGAATTAAATATGCATCTAGATAAGACTAAAGCTAAAAGAAATTTTCTGGGTCGTTAACCGAGGGGAAGCCTTAACGGGTTTCGCTTCGGTTTTCCCCGTGTGGCCCACTCGGACCGGTTATCCGACCAGATCGGGACGAGGGGGTTACAATCACAAGCGCAATGCAGTGCACCCAACTACAACCGCCAAGAGGAAAGTTCCCCAGAACTCCTCACTAGAACCGCCAATCCGAAGTGGAATTCAGCCCGAAGGGTGAAACCACTGAACTTCCCCGAACAAATCCCAACCCATGCTCATACAATGATATGATGATTAGAAATCAAATTTCATAAACAAAGTTCCATAAATCGGATATTCCGTAAACATACTTCATAAATCGTAGTCCATAAGTCCATAAATCGTAGTCCATAAATCACGGTTCGTAAATCATAGTAAAAACATATTCTGAAAACTTATGCATGTCATGTCAACCATAAAAATCATAATACATATAAATAATCATATAAAGGGTAAAACAACAACACATAGAAAAATACATATAATTAAATTATAGCACCGGAAGAAAACACACCTTAAGCAGGCAATAGCTCTAACGACGTAGCGAACAAATTCTCTAGTACTGGATTTAAATCGAATCGAAAATATTTTCCTATGATCATGCTTTCGGTATTGGTTGTAACTTGTGCGTGGTGGTGTTAGTTTACCGCATAACTATACTATATATATATATATATATATAGTTGGTGGTGGTAAAGTTGAATAGATTAGTAATTGTATTAGGGTTAGAATTATAAATAAATAAGGTAAATTTATAATACTAATAAAATAAACCTAGACAAAGACGTCTGTAACCAAAATTGACTTTGGATTATGGTTCAATCATGCAAACAGTCCTGAAATTTATTAGTATTTATAGAAAATAATTTAAACTTTATATTTCTTCAATTTAATCACTTAATCTAGTTTAATCTTAATTAAATATCAAATTGTTCAACTAGAGTTTTCAATTTAAGATTCTTAAATCCTAAGGTTTCGAATCAAAATTCCCAAATTCAATTGGAGTTTTAAATTAGGAATTTCAAAATTAGGTTTCTAAATTAAGGATTTTTCAAATCTAAACTTTACAATTTTGGCGTAATTTTTGGGGTGTTACACCTCTAATAGGTGTTTGTTTGCACAATTTAGCTCTCACCCAAAACCTAAAACACTTGAGCAAATTTGACAATTTTGGCTCACTAGTGTTTGTCTATACAAGGAAATGACAATTTAGCTCTAAGACAATTTCTTGATCATTTGTTGTTTGACAATTGAAGCATTAACCATTACTTGATGCTTGGAGGTCCCTTTTATACTCCTTAATGAGTTTGTAGCCGTTACTAGCCGTTGGGGTTGAATTGGAGCCGTTGGAGACTTTATTTCCCATCTTTAACGCTGTTGTACAGCCTTCCGTATCGATACGTGTGGACCTGTATCGGTACGACCTTCATCAGAAGCTACCTGTTGGGCTCTTGCCAGCCTAGACGTATCGGTACAGTATGACATTTAAAAGACCGTTGGGAAAGTAGTCGTTTGAGTTGTTAAAATAGGGATCGGTACGCTTACCTGGCGTATCGAAACGATCCCTTACCGTATCGAAACGACCAAGCATGTTTCGATACGAGTTTTGGTAGTGACCAAACTTGGACAAAAAGGTATCGATACGTGTTATACTGTATCAGTATATGCAGCTTGAAAAGTTAAGTTTGGCTATTTAAAATCATTAAAAACTTTGCCAAAAACCTTTTAAGATCCTTCAAACATAAATTCAAGTTGTTTGGACTTAAAGACAAGTTTTAAATTCTTTTCAAATGAGTCAAAAACATTTTCAATTATTATATCAAAACACTAGTTCTACAATCTCCCCCTTTTTGATATAATAAAACCAACTTGAAAAATTGTTTGGGATTTCTCCCCCTTTGTGAAATAAAATTTTGAATAAGAGAATTAAAATACAAAATCGATAAAAGCGATAAAAGCTCCCCCTTATTCAATTGAAAATTCAATTTTTCAATTCAAACCATTTCTCCCCCTTTTTGTTATATAAAAAAGAATTTAAAATACTTTTAAGTTCACAATAACAATAGAGGTAAAATTTTTTTTTGAGAATTTTGGTTTCAAAAATGGCTCCCCCTCACTTAAAGCATCATTAAAAATGTTAGTCCAACATATATGATTATACAGTTGAAATTAAAAAAAAAAATAAATCAAATAAAAACAACTAGATTTTGCCACACTTGAACCCAATGGAGGATGTGAAGCCTTCCTTTTTCAAGTGTTCTTCCTTTGTGTGCATGGAGCTCCCCCTCAATTTATGAGTCGTTGATCACTCTCCATCACACCTAGCAAAAGACAATCAAGTAATTTTTGGTATTCAAATTGCTTTGGATCTATAGACATTAGTAACACAAAATTTAGTCCCCTTAGGAATCTATTTTTCAATTTCATTCTTTTTAGTTGAAGTACTAAGTCCTTTTGGGACCCAAATACTTCTAAAACATTTACCATTTACAAATCTAGGGCACTAGATTGTCTTACATAAAAATTTGATTTTCCAAAATCATATTTCTTTTGAAGTTCATTGGAAATCAAAACCTTTTCTTTTTGAACTTTAAGAAGCAAATTTTGTAAATCAAAACATTTTTGTTCAAAATCCTTCAATTTTGCTTCAAGTTCAAGATTTGTTTTGGAAAGCAAATCATTCTCATTTTTCATTTTTGAAATCAACTTTTTTTTCTTGGAAAATGATGCCTTGAATTCCAAAAGCAAATCATCATAGGCATCTTGCAACTCATCAAATGTATATGAATTTGAAATAGATGATTTAGAAGTTACCTCCCCTCATTGAAGGCCATCAAGCATAGGTGGGCTACTTCATCATCGGTGGAGTCTTCATCGCTCCATGTGGCCACATATGCTTGCTTTGAAGATGATCCCCTCTTGTTGGACTTGTGGGATTCCTTCATCTTCTTCCTTGATTTATGCTTGGATTTTTCCATTTCGCTCTTCATGAACCGGGTAAATTTGTTGAAGAGATAGGCCATCTCTTCATCTTCACTTTCCTCCTCACTTGAATCTACACGATGGCATGTAGAGGATTTGAGAGCAATGACATTTGTGTTGATGCCAAGCCTTTTGAGCTTCTTCTCCCCCATAACTCTAATTTCTTCCCTCTTCTTCTCATCTTCTTTGTTCTTCTTCATGATTTGGTGAGTGAGAAGAGACCCTATGAGTTCATCAAGCTTCAAGATTTTAAGATTCTTGGTTTCGATGATGGCGGTCCTCTTTGAGTCCTATGACTCAAGAAGGGAGTAGATGAGCTTTCAGACAAGATTTTCTTCCGGGATGGCTTCTCTATAGCCTTTAAGACCATTGGTGATAGTGGATAACCTATCAAACATCTTCTCGATGTTCTCTTCCGGATCTATCTTGAAGTTCTCAAACGCTAGGTTGAGGAGGCCGATCTTGGTCTCCTTTACTTCATCGGTTCCTTCGTATGTGACTTTAAGCTTGTCCCATACCTCCTTGGCACTCTCACAAGAAGATATCTTCTCATAGATGGTTGGGCCAAAAGCACAAAAGAGGATGTGCAAGGCTTTGCAATTAAGCTCCATCTTCTTGCGATCTTCGGCACTTCATTCCGCTTTGCTTCGTTGAGGCACGAACGGATCATCTTCAACTATGTCTCATAGCTTGTAGTCTCTTAACTTAATGAAGAACTTCATCTTTGTCTTCCAATGGGCATAGTGAGTTCCGTCGAAGAAGGGCAGTTTGTCGATGGATTGTGCCATTGAGCCGGTTGTGTGAAATGATGATCGAGCTTGCCGGATCTTCTTAATAGGATGTTAATCCTTTTCAATTGAGCCAAGCTCTGATACCAATTGTTGGGTTTTACGGTGCATAATTCCTTCAACCGTTCTTGTTCGCCAAGTGGTGGAGAAGTAGAATTTTGGGTGGATGTGGTGTGGAAGCTTGAAATATAATTGACACGATAATTTATAGTGGCTGAACCTTCTAACCAAGGTCTACATCCACTACCTTAGCTTCCCACTAAGGATTTCCAATCAATCCACTATTGATTCGTCCCCTTTTCTAGGCTTAGGAGGAAACCCTTATACACCGATCAAGCTTTCTACCTAAAGCCTTGATCAAACCCTCTTTACAAGAGAAAAGATAAGCAAACACAAATCCCTCTAATAGGTGTTTATTTGCACAATTTAGCTCTCACCCAAAACCTAAAACACTTGAGCAAATTTGACAATTTTGGCTCACTAGTGTTTGTCTATACAAGGAAATGACAATTTAGCTCTAAGACAATTTCTTGATCATTTGTTGTTTGACAATTGAAGCAATAACAATTACTTGATGCTTGGAGGTCCCTTTTATACTCCTTAATGAGTTTGTAGCCGTTACTAGCCGTTAGGGTTGAATTGGAGCCGTTGACGACTTTATTTCCCATCTTTAATGTTGTTCTGCAGTTTTACGTATCGATACGCGTGGACCCATATCGGTATGACCTTCATCAGTAACTAGCCGTTGGGCTCTTGCCAGCCTAGGCGTATCGGTACGGTATGACATTTAAAAGACCGTTGGGAAAGTAGCCGTTGGGGTTGTTAAAATGGGGATCGATACGCTTACCAGGCGTATCGAAACGATTCCTTACCATATCGAAATGACCAAGCCTGTTTCGATACGAGTTTTGGTAGTGACCAAACTTGGACAAAAATGTATTGATACGGGCAGCTTGAAAAGTTAAGTTTGGCTATTTAAAATCATTAAAAATTTTACCAAAAACCTTTTAAGATCTCTCAAACATAAATTCAAGTTGTTTGGACTTAAAGACAAGTTTTAAATTCTTTTCAAATTAGTCCAAAATATTTTTCAATTATTAAATCAAAACACTAGTTTACACAAAAGATGATTGAAATGTTGTTTCAAGCTTCCTCAATACCCGATGTTGCGCCCAAAACCATTTCCCATGCTTCTAACCATTTCAAACCAAAGTATCAATACATATTCTAACATCAAAACTCACTGAAAAGAAACAATCCATCAATCGACACATTTACTCAATCAAAACAAAGCCGAAATCAACCGAAACATTGCCAAAAATCATCCAAACAAAATCTGACTTTACCCAACATTTCTAACCTTCAAAATTCACCAATTAACATCTAAGAACACCCATCTTAGGTTCGTATACCTCCAGCCCTCATTTTACCACAAAACTAAGCCAAAAATACCACTTTTCACCTTCAAAACTTACCCGTTGCACCTAGTTTCAGGTTTTATGGGTTTAAGCTACTTATTAACATTATTTAGCATCCAAAAATAGTTCAAAAACATCCCACCAAGCACCCATTAAAAACCCATACGAAATTTCATAAACACATCTCTTTTCTATCAAAACTTTGGAACCCCAAATGAAAAATCAATGTTTTGTTATGATTTCAAAAAGATAAGATTTAATAAATAAAAGTCAAGGCAAAAGTGATGATTACCTTTGAAAATCTTCCATGAAAAAGCCTTTGAGTCAAGGAAGAGATGGTGGGAAGCTTTTAGGAGAAAGTTTGAGGTTTTAAGTTTTTGGAATAAAGATGACTCTTCAAATCCCAAAACCCCTTTTCAAATTTTCATTAATAGTGTTATCGTAAATAATGACACTTTTATAAAAATCAGCATTTTAATTTAAATTTAACCCAAAACTAGCCCTAGATCAAAACTGATAACTCTCGGGCCTAAAACCGGGGCATTACATAAACACATTATTTCTACGATTTGAAGTAGGTAAAAGCCTACTAAGAGTTCTTATACTATATTTTAGGAAGTCAATTTTAGTACTCATTAGGTGAACTAGTGAAAAATGAAAGACATAAAATCAAAAATAGTCTCCAACGTTTAATCCTTTGGTCACTTTAGCTCCTATCCTTTTTTGTGTGCAAACAACCTCCTAACGTTTTATTTTCGTTCAATTTTCACCCCTGTTGGATGGAAACCGTTAGTCAACAGATGTTGACCGTCTGTTGCTGACTTGGCAAAGATGACATATAATTTTTTTTCATTATTTACAAATATTTTTTTACTTTAATTATAAACAATAGAATGATGACACGTTTCATCATCCAATTGGTTTAAAGGGAAAAGGAATGAAGAAATAAAAAATTGTTGCTTATGGGAATCAAACCCACTCCTTGTGTATTAAGGGCTAGAGGTGTAAACGAGCCGAGTCGAGCTCGAGTAGTGCTATGCTCGGCTCGGATCGTTAAGATTTCGAGTCGAGTTCGAGCTTGAGTAATTTCTAACGAGCCTGAGAAATTTGAGTTCGACTCAGCTCGTTTAGAACTTGAGTCGAGTTTGAGCTTGATTCAAGCCCAATCGAGTAAGTGTTGACCGATATTTAACTGCATTGGACTCGAGTAACTCTTCATTTGTCACGTCTCATTTAAAGTCCTAAGAAGAAAAAACTTTGATACACAAGTTGTGTAAACTCAAGCTTGTTAATTTTAGGGTGTTAGTTTAGGGTTTAGAGGTTTAGGTTGTTGGATTTAGAATTTAAGATTTAAAGTTTAGGGTTTAAGACTTATGTTTAGGGTTTTAAGTTTAAGAATTTAGATTTTAAATTATAAAAAATAAAAAATTAGTATATTATATTTTCGAGTAGCTCGTGAGCTTTTCGAGTTAGGTATCAAGTAGCTCGGCTCGGCTCGTCAAAAACTTGAACCGAGTTCGAGCTCGAGTTCGAGTCGAGTTCAATCGAGTCGAGCTTTGACCGAGCTTTGATCGAGTCAAGCTCGAGTAGCTCGCGATTTTTCTCGTCTCATTTACAGTCATATTAAAGGCTAAACAACTAACCACTAGACCAATCCACTTTAAATTTTTACGAAATATTATATTTATTACATTCACACTTCACCACTAAGTCTCCTGTTCTTTTTCCTTATGATATGCTTCCAATCCTCGACACCTTTCCCTTCATCTTTGGCCCTTCGTCTTTTCTCATTCTCAACAAATCCAATGTAAAATATAATGATGAAGGAACAATGATTTAAAAGAAGAAAAAACCCATCAATTCTAGTCCCGAATCCATTCAATTTATGCAACAAGACAGGATTAAAAAGACCTTCAAATTAACACGCGAAAACTGAATTTTTATTATCTTCTCAGATTTGAGGACCGAAACTCAATTTTTCTGTAAATTTACAATCGGAAACTCGAGCTCTGCAAAAGTTTCGTAGGTCATCATCGTTTAAACTAAAAAGGGAAATAAGACATACCAGAAGGAGCTCCAAACTCATTGGGCACTTTTAAATTCTTGCTTCCAGCCGACTCCGATGGTGCAAAGCAGGCGATAAAAGCTCTAGCAATGGACCGAGCGACAACCATTAGTGGGTTCTGACTTGAATCGAGTTTTCGAGAGACAAGTGGAGCAGAGTAAGAAGAAAAGTTATCTATGTTAGCAAATTGGAAGCATATCATAAGGAAGAAGAACAAGAGGCCTAGTGGTGAAGTGTGAATGTAAAGAATGTAATATTTGGTAAAACGTTAACAAGTAAGTGGGTTGGTGTTGAGTGTGTAAAAGTTCTATTATTTACCCCTTATTTAACCCATATTTCTGCTGCATTCAAGCATAATTCATTGCATTTAGGCTAGATTACAGTCATACATCACAAATATATTAAAAGGCACAGTTTCTACTGAAATTGGTTACTTTTGTAGGTTGCTGCTGTAGCAGATGAAGAAGCAGGCGCTGGGCAGGACGCAACAGAGCTGGAACTGGACGAGTAGTTGAGGAGGACGACGCTGCCATGGTTGCCGCCGTGGCAGCCAAGGACGACAGCAGTTTTGAGGAGAAGAAACAAAGTGGGCCTCGACAGAAAGAGAAAAATAAGCCCGTATGCCGTAGAATACCATTATATTTTTCCAAGCCCTAGATCAGAATGAAGGCCAAGCCCAAAGTTCAAGGAGAGAAATTCCAATCAAGAAGGAAGGACGAGTTAAAGCTACATTCTCTGAAGATTTAGTCTTTATTAGAGTTGTACTTTAATTTAAACTTGTATTCTTGCTATATTAGAAAACTTGGACCCAAAGCCTATATAAAGGCATGTAATTCGACCTAGGAAAGGACATCACCTATCTCTAGCCTTCTTCCCAAAACCCTAGCCATTTTCCCCTTCTCAACATATTCTAAGTTCCCTTTACGGCCACGGGTTGATTTGCAAAGTAGTTGCAATGGTTGCTTTTGTTTTATGAATTTTCAGTTCAATAAAATAAACTTCAAGTTCTCTTATTCTGGCTATTAACATCTTGCAAGAGTATCGGGAGAGCATTGCGAGGTTATCTATTTACTTAATATCGGGAGAGTTAAGTATACGAAAGGAATAAGTGCGAGTTCTCTAGTTTATAGTTGAACTATCTCAGACCTAGGGATATGACGAGGTTAAGTGGCTCAAGAAGAATTCAACAACATCGGTGTTCATCCTTTGATTCACGCCGGGAGGTATCATCAAAGACATGTTCATCGACAGACTTGGACCTAGGGATAGGCCAAGGCACAACATGGATTCTTGCCAAGCTTGAAGTACAGAGTTGTGTGTTCGCTGTCGCGACAAGCAACAGACTGCCGCCACGATAGGTGCTGCCGCGACAGGGACATCGACAGAACATATATTCCTAGACTTAGCAATACCTACATTACTGAGCAATTCAATACCATCCCATTTTCTCT
Source organism: Hibiscus tridactylites (assembly GCA_958450335.1). Taxonomy (NCBI): domain Eukaryota; kingdom Viridiplantae; phylum Streptophyta; class Magnoliopsida; order Malvales; family Malvaceae; genus Hibiscus; species Hibiscus tridactylites. Next base: position 42,991,893 of record OY288274.1, on the reverse strand, counting down.
ATCTTGATTTCTTTAATCTTATTTTTATGTATTGTTTATTATTCTCGTGACAAACATCTTAAATATTCTTTTTACTTCCGTGCAGTAATTCAAGGTGAAGCTATTGGCTCAGTCCCTATGGAGACGATATCCGATACTTCAGTATCACTTTACTACTTGCATCGTGTACACTTGCACTACAATTGCGATAAACACTTTTACACGCAACAAGTTTTTGGCGCCATTGCCGGGGACTGACAACATAACTTTACCCTACCTTTTACTGCACTCTTTTTATTTTTCTGTTTTATTTTGGTTTGTTCAACTTGTGCTTTTCACAAGGTTTCTTGTTTATGCGCAGATCGAGACGAGGAAAGGAACCTGAGTATCCATTAGATCCTGAAATAGAACATTCGTACAATCTTAGGAACCGACTTCGCCACGTACTAGCCAGAAATGAATACCTTGAAGAACAGTTAGAGGCAATGAACAACCAAGGGAATCCCCAGGATAACAACAATCCTGTCGGAGATGGAGGGATCATTCCTCCTGTCGTCGACCCTCCTGTCGCTGCCGCACTCCGGTCATGCCAAGACTACATGATGAATGATCATGTAGAACTAGAAACCACCCTGCCGGATGTAGATGTTGACAACTTTGAGCTAAAACCTGTTATGTTCAGCATGATCAACAACGTCGGTCAATTTAGTGGTGCTACTACAGAGGATGCTAGGGAGCATCTGAAAACGTTCCAGGAAATCTGTGGTTCGTTTAGACTACCAGGAGTTAATCCAGAGATACTGAGGCTTCAGTTATTTCCTCATTCGTTGAGAGACAGGGCAAAGACTTGGTGGAATAAACTTACGCTGGGTTCAATTAGAACTTGGGCAGATTTAACTCGTGAATTCTTATCTCGTTTTAATCCTTCACACTTATCTGAGCGATTACGTAATGAAATTGCTAATTTTCAACAGGAAGATGGCGAGCCAATGCACGAGGCCTAGGACAGATTTACCACTCTTCTAAGGAACTGCCCAATGCATGGATTCCCCGTTTGGAACCATGTAACCAAATTTTATAATGCTGCCAATTTACAAACTCGTATTAGAATTGATTCAGCAGCAAATGGATTACTGCTGGACAAATACCCAGATGAGGCAATGGAAATATTGAAAAATCTGGCAAAGAATGAATAGCAGTTCTTGACAGTAAGAAGAGGGGGTAAACGGGTCCTAGCTGTAAAGGATTATGAGGCCGACAGCACAATGAAATCACAGGTGGCATATCTCACTAAGGCAATGAAAAAGCTCTTGAACGATGATTCACTGCTTGTATACGCTGCTGAAGAGGTATGCGAGATTTGTGAAGGAAATCACATTTCGGAGGAATGTCCAATACAATTAGAAGAGGGAAAATATGTTGGAAACTACAATAAGCAGAATTATAACTCCAACAACTACAATCCCAGCTGGAGAAAGGATCCCAAGTTCTCTTGGAGTAATCCTAATAATGCTCTGAATCCTCAAGCACAGAATAATCAGAATCAGGGAGGACCTAGATTGCTGACTCGGCAGCAACCGCAGCAGCAACATCCACCAGCTGCCACAAACATTATACTGAAACAGACTCTGGCTACGTTTATGTCTCAAACAGGAACTTACATTGAGAACATGAATCACTTTGTCAAGAAGACGAAGACATTCATGGATAAATATAGATGCGGATGACAAATCATGAAGCTACTCTGAAATCGTTGGAGACACGGATGAGTCAGGTTTCCCAGCATATCAAACCAAGGCAGAATGGTGGATTTCCTAGCAATACTGAAAACGCTAGACAGCCCACACATGAGCAGTGTAAAGTCGTCACTACTAGGAGTGTGAAGAAACTACTAGGGCCAGGTAAGGAAGCTGAATCAGTTAAACCAGCCTTAGAGTCACCTGCCGAGGAAGCTGTCCCGATAGGTAACAAACAACTTGCTGCCAATGAGCCTATCACGACAGTAGAAGGGACAGAGGAGAAAGATGATGAACCCAAACCTCCTCAGATCCGTATGTAGTAGGAAGGACGTATTGCTGATTATCGTCCCCCACCTCCTTTTCCTCAACGGTTACAGAAATTGAAACAAGAATCACAGCTTAAAAAGATTTATGATATTTTTAAGCAGGTTCATATCAACATCCCGCTGTTAGATGCCGTTAGAGAGATGCCCAGTTATGCCAAATTTCTCAAGGATGCCATGTCGAAGAAATCTAGACTTGGGGAATTTGAAATGGTTAAGATGACATAAGGATGCATGAGTATTCTGCACAAGCATCCACCCCAGAAGAAGAAGGATCCTGGGAGCTTCATCATACCATGTGTAATCGGAGACAAATATGTGGGTAAGGCACTTTGTGATCTTGGTGCTAGTATAAATTTAATGCCCAATTCTGTTTTTCAGAAATTAGGTATTGGAAAAGCTCGGCCCACAACAGTAATTCTGCAGTTGGCAGACCACTCTTACGTTCATCCAGAAGGAAAAATCGAAGATATTCTGGTAAGGGTGGATAAGTTTATTTTTCCTGTTGACTTTCTTATTTTAGATTGTGAAGCAGATGAAAACGCACCAATCATCCTGGGGCGACCCTTCTTAGCCACGGGAAAATCACTGATTGATGTGGAAAAAGGAGAACTCACCATGAGAGTGAACGATCAAGAAATAAAGTTGAATGTTCTCCAAGCAATGGAACATGCTGATGCAGAAGAAGAATGCAAGGTTATCACTGAAGTTACCCTTGACCAACCCTGCATCAGGTCGAGATGTCACGACATCAAAATTGGTAACTGCCTTGGCAGCCACTTAGAAGACTGTCACGACAACACCGACGACAGCAACTCCTCAGAATCTGACATATCTGATACTGAAGATCAGGAGGAGGTAAACTGGATAGGCAATCGTCCAGGTAAGTTATTCGAGCCTTTAAATTATACCTCAGATAACCATGCAATTCAAAAGCCATCGACTGTTGAGCCTTCTGTTTTAGATCTTAAGCCCCTGCCAGGGCAGCAAAAATATGCTTTTCTTGGTTTAAATGATACGTTGCCCGTAATCATCTCTTCCAAGTTGATTCAGGAACAGGAACAACAATTAATAGGGATGCTGCAGCAGCACAAAAAGGCTATTGGATGGACGATAGCTGATATTCAAGGCATTAGTCTGGCATTATGTATGCATAAAATTCTTCTAGAGGATGATCATAAACCGACTATTGATGCACAAAGGCGTCTGAACCATGCTATGAAAGAGGTGGTGCGAAAAGAGATAATCAAACGGCTAGATGCTAGAATAATCTACGCCATCTCGGACAGCAAATGGGTGAGCCCGGTACAGTGCGTTCCCAAGAAAGGAGGAATGACTGTGGTAACCAACGAAAACAATGAGCTAATCCCAACTAGGACTGTGACCGGTTGGAGGATTTGTATGGACTATCGAAAGCTTAACAAAGCTACCTGAAAGGACCACTTTCCTTTACCCTTTATTGATCAAATGCTTGATAGATTAACGAGTAAACCTTACTATTGTTTTCTTGATGGTTATTCAGGTTACAATCAAATAGCTATCGCACCGGAAGATCAAGAAAAGACGACATTCACATGCCCTTACGGAACTTACGCTTTTAGGAGAATGCCTTTTGGACTCTGCAATGCACCAACCACCTTTCAAAGGGGCACGATGGCAATATTCTCCGATATGGTGGAGGATTTCCTAGAGATCTTTATGGATGATTTTTCAGTCTTTGGAGACAACATTGAAAGCTGCCTAGGCAACCTACAGAAGGTGCTCAAAAGATGTGAAAAAGCAAACTTGGTTTTGAACTGGGAAAAATGTCACTTCATGGTGGATGAAGGGATAGTCCTTGGCCATAAGATTAGCTGTCGTGGCATAGAAGTCGACAGAGCTAAGATAGAAGTGATCGAAAAGCTTCCGCCACCCACCACAGTCAAGAGAATCAGAAGTTTCTTAGGACATGCTAGTTTTTATTGGAGGTTCATTGCGAACTTTTCAAAGATCACCAAGCCCCTATGCCATCTTCTGGAGCATAACTGACCCTTCGACTTTAACGCTGAATGTACTGAAGCATTCAAGGTTCTGAAAGAAAAGCTGGTAACAGCCCCAATAGTACAACCACCAGACTGGACACATCCATTTAAGATCATGTGTGATGCTAGTGACTATGCTGTCGGGGAAACACTTGGGCAGTGGAGAGACAAACTCTTTCAGGTCATATATTATGCCAGCAAAACACTGAAAGACGCCCAAGTGAACTACACCACCACAGAGAAGGAATTATTAGATGTGGTATTCTCCATTGACAAGTTTCGTTCTTATATACTTGGAACGAAGGTCATAGTGCACACAAACCACTCTGCATTGAAATATCTGTTCATTAAAAAGGATGCAAAGCCTCGACTGATACGTTGGATCCTGCTATTGCAAGAATTCGACCTTGAAATCAAGGACAAAAAGGGGACAGAGAATCAAGTGGTAGATCACTTGTCAAGGTTGGAGAAGAGAAAGAGTCTACCGACAGATGAGACAAACATATTGGAGACCTTCCTTGATGAGCAGCTATTTGCTGCCACAGTCACTGCCGCGACAGCCATGGCGGCAGGTAAGTCTTCTGAACTCCCATGGTATGCTGATTTCGTTAATTTTTTAGTTAGCGGAATAATTCCTCATGACCTCAATTATCAAGCCAAGAAGAGGTTCCAAAATGATGTTAAGCATTACTATTGGGACGAACCTTTTCTTTTCAAAATCTGTGCAGATCAGGTTATAAGGAGATGCATACCACAAGATGAACAGGAAGATATACTTCATCACTGTCATGCTTCACAGTATGGAGGACACTTAGGAGGCAACAAAACTACTGCCAAGGTTTTGCAGTTAGGATTCTATTGGCCGTCACTGTATAAAGACGCTCAAACTTTCTACAAGAGTTGTGACAAGTGCCAAAGGACATGAAACATCTCAAGAAGACACGAGATACCGCTGCAGAACATTCTTGAAGTCGAGATCTTCGACGTTTGGGGGATCGATTTTATGGGACCATTCCCATCTTCATGTGGGAATTTGTACATCCTTCTTACAGTTGATTATGTGTCCAAGTGGGTTGAAGCTATCGCCACTCAAAAGAATGATGACAAGAAAGTTCAAAGGTTTTTACATAAAAACATCTTTTCCAGATTCGGCATCCCTAAGGTGATCATCAGTGATGAAGGGAGGCATTTCGACAATAGGGTTATAGCTGCTGCCTTGAAAAAGTATGGTGTCAAGCATCAGATTGCAACAACATATCACCCTCAGACCAATGGACAAGCTGAAATATCCAACATGGAAGTCAAGAACATTCTTGAAAAGATGGTTAAGCCAACTCGGAAAGACTGGTCTTTACACCTTAATGGTGTGTTATGGGCTTACAGGACATCATTCAAAACTCCATTGGAAATGTCTCCTTATCGACTGATTTACGGGAAAACATGCTGTTGAGTGTGTAAAAGTTCTATTATTTACACACTTTTTAACCCATATTTCTGCTGCATTCAAGCATCATTGCATTGCATTTAGGTTAGTTTTCAGTAAAACATCACAATTATATAAAAGGCACGGATTCTACTAAAAGTTGGCGTATTTTGCAGGTAGCTGCCATGGTTGACGATGAAGGCATGCGCAGGGCAGATAAGTTGAAGAGCTGAACTGGACAAGCAGCCGAAGAAGACAAACCTGTCATGGACCTGTCGTGACAGCAAGGTGACAGCAGACTTATGAAGAGGAAAAGTCAAGTGGACCTCGATAGATAGAGAAAAATCTGCTCGTCTGTCGTGTGAAAGCCAAATATTTTTCCAAGCCCCGGATCAAAAGATATGTCAAGCCAAAGCTCAAGGAGAGGAGATTCCTAAAAGCTAGGATGCGGCTGGAAAGTAGGAGACTTTAGAGATTTAGTCTTTATTAGAATCTTACTTTTAATTAAAGTTGTAATCCTTGTTTCCTTAGATAACTTGAGCCCAAAGCTTATATAAGGGCATAGATTTAACCTAGAGGCATAACCGATACCCCATAACCGAAACCAAAACCCTGCCGTCCACCCGTCACCAACATGTTCTAAATTACCCCTAGGGCCACGGGTTGTTTTGTAAAGTAGTTGCAAGGGTTGCTTTGTTTTAGGATTTTTTTCAAGTTCAATAAAATAAACTTCAAGTTCTTTTATCTTGGTTTTAATATCTTGCAAGAGCATCGGGAGAGCATTGTGAGGTTATCTATTTACTTAGCATCGGGAGAGTTAAGTATACGAAAGAGATAAAAGCGCGTTCTCTAGTTTATAGTTGAACCATCTCGTGCTTAGGGATAAGGCGAGGTTAAGTGGCTAAGGAAGAATTCATACACATCGGTGTTCATCCTTCGATTCACGCCGGGAGGTATCATCAAAGACGTGTTCATCGACAGACTTGTGCCTAGGGATAGGGCAAGGCAGATCTGGGATTCTTGCCAAGCTTGAAGTACGGAGTTGGTGTGTCTGCTGTCGCGACTGCCCACGGACAGACGTCGCGACAGGTGCTGTCGGCGACGGGAGCAACAACAGAACTGGAGATCCTAAGCAATTCAATACCTGCACTACTGAGCAATTCAATACCAGCCCATTCTCTCTATCTTGATAACTCAATCTTTTATTTTGCGTTTTTATCATATTATTCTCGTGACAATTCTAAACTATCTCTTTTACTTCGTGCAGTGAATTAAGGTGAAGTCATTAGCCCAATCCCTGTGGAGACGATATCCGATACTTCGTATCACTTTACTACTTGCGTCGTGTACACTTGCACTACAATTGCGATAGACTATTTTACACGCAACAAGTTTTTGGCGCCGTTGCCGGGGATTGGCAACATAACTACATCTTTCTTTTATTGCACTTTTTGCTTTTATTTTTATTTTTGTTTTCGTTTTTATTTTTAGTTTTTCTTTAATTTTTATTTTGTGTTTTCAACTCTTGCTTTTCACAAGGTTCTCTTGTTTATGCGCAGGTCGAAAAGAGGCGAAGATCCTGAGTATAAGTTAGATCCGGAAATCGAACGATCATTCAATCTCAAGAAACAGATTCGCCACCTTTTAGACAGGAACGAATACCTTGAAGAACAGCTAGAGCAGATGGCCCGTAATCAGCCTGCTGGAGGAGACATACCGCCTGTCGGCGACCCGCCGAGGGCAGATGGACGACGGTCATGTCGTGACTACATGCTGAATGATCATGTAGAGCTGGAGACCACGCTGCCGGATATTGATGTTGACAACTTCGAGCTTAAGCCTGTCATGTTTAGTATGATCAACAACGCCGGGCAGTTTAGTGGCTCTGCGACAGAAGATGCTAGGGAGCATCTCAAAACGTTCCAGGAGATCTGTGGTTTGTTTAGGCTACCAGGAGTTAGTCCGGAGATACTGAGGCTTCGGTTATTCCCCCATTCATTGAGGGACAGAGCTAAAACTTGGTGGAATAAACTTACACCGGGTTCTATTATGACTTGGGCAGATCTAACTCGTGAATTTTTATCTCGTTTTAATCCTTCGCATTTATCTGAGCGATTATGTAACGAAATTGCTACTTTTCAACAGGAAGATGACGAGCCGATGCACGAGGCCTGGGACAGATTTACTACTCTTCTACGGAACTGCCCAATGCATGGATTCCCTGTCTGGAATCAGGTAACTAAATTCTATAATGCTGCTAACTTACAAACTCGTATTCGGATTGATTCTGCAGCAAATGGACTATTATTGGATAAAGATCCGGACGAGGCATTGCAAGTTCTAAAAAATCTAGCCAAGAATGAGGAGCAGTTTCCGACAGCTAGAAGAGGGGGTAAATGAGTACTTGCTGTCAAGGATTATGAGGCCGACAGCACTATGAAATCACAGGTAGCATTCCTCACTAAAGCCATGAAACACTTATTGAATGAAGAGGACTTACGAGGGTTTGCTGTTGAGGAAGTTTGTGCTACTTGTGAGGGAAATCATAGTAGGGATGAGTGCCCTATAAATATAGAAGAGGGAAAATATGTTGGAAATTACAAGCCAAACTACAATTCCAACAACTACAACCCTAATTGGAGGAAAGATCCCAAATTTTCCTGGAGTAACCCTAACAATGCCCTGAATCCGCAAGCATATAATCAGAATCAGGGGGGTCCTAGATTGTTGACGCGACAGCAACTGCAGCCGCAGAACCTACCGCCTCAGCAACAACAGCAGCCACCACCTGCCACGAGTAGTGTATTGGAGCAGACTCTGGCCACCTTTATGTCTCAGACTGGCACGTATATGGATAATATTAATCAGTTTGTCAAGAAGACGGAAAATTTTATGGATGAAACTAAGATGAGAATGACAAACCATGAGGCCACCTTGAAATCTCTAGAGACACAAATGGGTCAGGTGTTGCAGCATATTAAACCGAGGCAGAATGGAGGTTTCCCAAGCAATACTAAAAATGCTAGACCGCCCCCACATGAGCAATGTAAGGCGATTACTACTAGGAGTGGGAAAAAAGTTACCAGGGCCGGAAAAAGAAGCTGAAACAGAAAAAGACCCTGCTTTGGATAAACCTGCCGAGGAAGCAGCCCCGACAGGTGACAAACAGACTGCTGACGATGAGCCTGTCACGACAGCAGAAGCGACAGAGGAGAAAAAGGATGATTATCGTCATCAGATTCGCATGCAGTGGGAAGTACGCATTGCTGATTATCGACCCCCACCACCCTTCCCTCAACGGATACAGCAAGCTAAGCATGAATCTCAACTAAAAAAAATTTATGATATTTTTAAACAGGTTCATATTAACATTCCGTTGTTAGATGTTGTTAGGGAGATGCCCGGTTATGCTAAATTTCTCAAGGATGTTATGTCTAAAAAATCTAAACTTGGGGAATTTGAAACGGTAAGGATGCAAGAAGGTTGCATGAGTATTCTTCATCGGCAGCCACCCTAGAAAAAGAAGGATCCGGGGAGCTTCCTCATACCTTGTGTAATCGGCGACAAATTCGTGGGTAAGGCACTTTGTGATCTTGGAGCTAGTGTTAATCTAATGCCCAAATCTGTTTTTCAGAAATTAGGTATTGGCAAGGCGCGGCCCACGACAGTTACCCTACAGCTAGCCGACCGCTCTTACATTCACCCCGAGGGAAAAATTGAAGATATTTTGGTAAGAGTGGATAAGCTTATTTTTCCTGCTGACTTTCTTATTTTAGATTGTGAAGCAGATGAGAACGCACCAGTTATCCTCGGGCGACCCTTCTTAGCCACGGGACGATCATTGATTGATGTGGAGAAAGGAGAACTCACCATGCGCGTGAACGATCAAGAAATTAAGTTGAATGTTCTCCAAGCAATGAAACATGCCGATGTGGACGAGGAATGCAAGGCCATCATTGAGGTGACCTTTGATCAACCCTGCATCAGGTCGGGCTGCCGAGATATAAAATTTGGTCACTGCTGCGACAGCCACCTACAAGCCTGTCATGACAGTGACGACGACAGCAACAATGACAGCACCGACGACAGTGACTCCTCTGAATCCGATACATCTGATACTGAAGGTCATGAGGAGGTAAACTGGTTAGACCATCGTCCAGGTAAGTTATTCGAACCCTTGAATTACACTTCAGATAACCATTTAATCCAAAAGCCCTCTACTGTTGAACCACCTGTCTTAGAACTTAAGCCCCTGCCAGGGCAGCTTAAATATGCTTATCTTGGTTGTGATGACACACTGCCCGTAATCATCTCTGCTAAGCTGCCGCAGGAACAGGAACGACAGCTGATTGACATGATGAGGCAGCATAAAAGGGCGATAGGATGGACGATAGCAGACATTCAGGGCATTAGTCCGGCAATCTGTATGCACAAAATCCTCCTAGAGGAAGATCATAAGCCGACTATTGATGCCCAAAGGCGGTTAAACCTTGCGATGAAGGAGGTAGTGCGTAAAGAAATAATTAAATGGTTAGATGCTGGTATTATTTACGCCATCTCCGACAGCAAATGGGTAAGCCCGGTGCAATGTGTTCCCAAGAAAGGAGGCATGACCGTGATAACCAACGAAAACAACGAGTTAATCCCAACCAAGACTGTGACCGGTTGGAGGGTTTGTATGGACTATCGGAAGCTTAACAAAGCTACCCGAAAGGACCACTTTCCTTTACCCTTTATTGATCAAATGCTTGACAGATTAGCGGGTAAACCTTACTATTGTTTTCTTGATGGTTATTCAGGTTATAACCAAATTGCTATTGCACCAGAGGATCAAGAGAAAACGACTTTCATATGCCCCTACGGAACATACGCATTTAGGAGGATGCCGTTCGGCCTCTGCAACGCACCTGCCACCTTCCAAAGATGCATGATGGCTATATTCTCCGACATGGTAGAAGACTTCCTTGAGATCTTCATGGATGATTTTTCCGTCTTTGGAGACGATTTTGAGAGCTGCCTCGGCAACCTTCAAAAGGTACTTGAAAGATGTGAAAAAGCTAATCTTGTTCTTAATTGGGAAAAATGCCATTTTATGGTAGATGAAGGGATAGTTTTAGGCCATAAGATTAGCTGCCGTGGGATAGAAGTCGACAGGGCAAAAATAGAGGTCATAGAGAAGCTGCCGCCGCCAACAACAGTCAAGGGCATTAGGAGTTTTTTAGGGCATGCTGGTTTTTATAGGAGATTCATTGCAAATTTCTCGAAAATCACAAAGCCCCTATGCCATCTCTTAGAGCAGAACCGACCCTTTGACTTTAATGAAGAATGTACTGAAGCATTCAAGGTTCTGAAGGAAAAGTTAGTGACAGCCCCCATAGTACAGCCACCAGACTGGACACAACCATTTGAAATTATGTGTGATGCTAGTGACTATGCTGTCGGGGCAGCACTTGGGCAGCGCAGAGACAGGCTGTTTCATGTCATATATTATGCCAGCAAAACATTGAATGATGCCCAAGTAAACTATACCACCACAGAAAAGGAGCTGTTAGCTGTGGTGTTCTCCATCGACAAGTTTCGTTCCTATATACTTGGGACGAAAGTAATAGTGCACACCGACCATTCTGCCCTCAAGTACTTTTTTGCAAAGAAGGATGCCAAGCCGAGGTTGATACGGTGGATCTTGCTACTACAAGAATTCGACCTTGAGATCAAAGACAAAAAGGGGACAGAAAATCAGGTGGCAGACCACTTGTCAAGATTGGAGACGGGACAGAGTCTACCCATTGATGATACACACATACTGGAGACCTTCCCAGATGAGCAGCTCTTTGCTGCCGCAATCGCTGTCGCGACAGCAATGGCGGCAGGTAAGTCTTCTAACCTTCCCTGGTATGCTGATTTCGTTAATTTTATTGTTAGCGGAATATTACCTTCTGATCTTACTTATCAAGCCAGGAAGAGGTTCCAAAATGATGTTAAACATTATTATTGGGACGAACCTCTTCTTTTCAAAATGTGCGCAGATCAGGTTATAAGGAGATGTGTACCACAAGAAGAACAAGAAGACATTCTCCATCACTGTCATGCTTCACAATATGGAGGACACTTAGGAGGCAATAAAACTGCTGCCAAGGTGCTACAGTCAGGGTTCTACTGGCCGACACTGTATAAGGACGCACAGGAATTTTACAAGAACTGTGACAGGTGTCAGCGGACAGGTAACATCTCGAGGAGAAACGAGATGCCACTGAAAAATATTTTGGAAGTCGAGATCTTCGATGTTTGGGGGATTGATTTTATGGGACCTTTTCCATCTTCGTGTGGAAATCTTTACATCCTCCTAGCAGTGGATTATGTCTCCAAGTGGGTAGAAGCAATCGCAACTCAAAAGAATGATGCCAAAACGGTCCAAAAGTTTTTGCACAAAAACATCTTTTCTAGATTTGGCATCCCTAGGGCGATTATCAGTGATGAAGGGAGACATTTTGACAACAGGGTAACTGCTGCCGCCTTGAAAAAATATGGTGTCAAGCACAGGATCGCGACAGCATACCACCCACAGACCAATGGACAGGCTGAGATATCCAATAGGGAAGTGAAGAACATTCTTGAAAAAATGGTTAAACCAACTAGGAAAGATTGGTCTTTGCTTCTGAATGATGCATTATGGGCATACATAACAACTTTCAAGACTCCATTGGGCATGTCTCCATACCGTTTGATTTATGGGAAAACCTGCCACTTGCCTGTCGAGATAGAGCACAAGGCATATTGGGCAATCAAGGCAGCAAACATGGACTTGGACAAGGCAGGCCAGAAAAGGCTGTTAGATTTGAATGAGATCGATGAAATACGGACAATGGCCTACGACAATGCAAGGATTTACAAGGAAAAGACTAAGAAGTGGCATGACAAGAAGTTGCTGCCACGACAGTTCTGCCCAGGGCAGCTTGTGTTGTTGTTTAATTCTAGATTGAAGCTCTTTCCAGGGAAGCTCAAATCTAGATGGTCTGGCCCGTTCCAAGTGGTTCAAGTTTTTCCCCATGGTGCCATCACAATTCAATCATTAAAGGACGGACACCAATTCAAAGTCAATGGACAACGTCTCAAGCACTATCAGGGGACTGAAGCCCCAGGAATTCAGGAAGTGGTTACTTTAGGAGATGCCCCACAAGGCACCCCTAATTTAACCTAAGTTTTATTTTTATTTCTATTTTATTATTAATATTATTTATTAGGAACTAGATTTATTTTATTCAAATAAGGTTTTGTTTTTTTATACTTTCAGTTTTTAGGAAATAAATGAGTCAAGTGAGAAAGAAGAAGTGGCCCAAGACCACCGCCCATCCGCCAGCCCAATAAAGCCCATTTATGATAACCTGTCGTTTCAGCTGCCGGCGCAGACGGACTTGACAGGCTGTCAACAGGCTGACGCTACAGACGCAGAAGCGTGCGGCAGACGCACAGCAGACGAATAAATGCGTGTCAGACGCGTCAGACACGCTACATTCAATCTGCCGCCCCGTTATTCCCGCCTGCCGTTGCGGCATTAAATGGGCAGATACCCAACAGCTATATAAACCCCTTCCCATTTTCATTTTTCATCACTTCTGATTTTTCTCTCTTGTTATTCTCCTCTAGTTTTATCTATTTTCTCTTTTTCAGCCCTTCCAACCAAAATGTCATCACGACAAACCCGTCAAAACACTGCTGCCGCTTCTTCTTCAGCAGCAGCATCACCATTCACCAAAAAGGAGCTATGGGAGGAGCGTGGCTTCCTTTACAACAGAGATGCACCTCATTTTGGACTCCGGCCATTCATTATGAAGGCCATAACGGCACAACTATGGGAGGACTTTGCCGAGCAGCCGGCAGAGCTTAATGATACTTTGGTCCGAGAATTTTATGCGGCCATCGAAAGCAAAACGGTGACTTCTGTCACCGTCCGAGGAGTGACAGTTCCCTTCAGCGCCAGCAGCATCAACCATGTGTTCGGCCTCTTCTTTGGCCCCAATGATGATGCTCACCAACAATTTTGGGACTCCCTCGACGCTGCTGCCCATGATGCTGTCATGATGGAGCTGACAGAGGCTGGGACAACATGGACCACCAGCAAGAAGAACCCCCACTCTGTAAACAGGGGGCAGCTACTCCCTGAGGCAAAACTATGGAACGCTTTCATCAAAAAGCGTATCCTGCCCTCGTCCCACCATACAACAGTCAACCGACAGCGGCTGGCCCTTATCCACTCCATTATGCACGACAGGCCCATCAATGTGGGCAGGTACATGCGGGACAGCATCCTCGATTGTGCCTTCCGCTCGGACTCACGACTCTGCTTGCCGTTCACCATCACCGCCCTCTGCCGCTGCGCAGCCGTACCGGAGGAGCCCTCAGACAAAATCAAGACGGGCAGCGGATGGACAGACAACAACATCTCCAGCCTCATGGAGGTCATAGTCGTATCGCCCCTCAACGCCTTCAACCCAAACGCCCCTCCTGCTGAGTCCGATGATGAACCTGCCACCGAACCTGCCCTAGAAGCTGCCACCAACACCGCTCCAGCAGATCAGAACGCCCACATCCTTGCTGCCATCCTGAGGGTAGAGGAGCGCCAGATGAGTTTGATGACTTTCATCCGTGACTTCTCAAATGCAACGGTAAACTTCATCACTAATACTTTGAATTTTTCGGATGTCATCTTCCCCACCTTCCCCGCCCATTATTTCAATATCCCCTCCCCCACTCCCACACCACTTGTCTCTCCCCATACACAATCTGCCACTTCCACACCATCCCCTGCCCCGACGGCAGCCGGCAGCCCACCGACAGACACCTCCCCTCGAGGAACCAAGCGAGCTGCCACTGATGACAGCCCTCTTGTTCGGAGGAATTTGGAGAGCGACTTCACGCGAGTCAAACGTATTAAGCACATGGCAAACAAGAGAAGGCTGTCCAAAGCCATCACAACCAGCAGCTCATGGAACAGCGGCAGCAGTTCCGACATCAGGCTAGTGGAGCCACCTGCCCTTCAACCTGCCGACGAACCTGTCCCCCAACCGGCTGATGAACCTGCTGATCAACCTGCTCCGGAACCTGCCCAGCCACCTCCACAGCGCAGACACCGCCATCAGATCCGCGTCAGCAGCAGCAGCGAGGACAACGGATAAAAATTTAAGTTTTTTTTATTTTTCCTTTACTGCTGCCTGCCTTTATATTTTGTGATGTACTTTTTTTTTCTTTATTTTATTTTGCATGTCATTTTGCATTGAGGGCAATGCAACCCTCGAGTTTGGGGGTGGCAACCCTCCATCATTAATGGAGTCTTATGCACATCTTTTAATTAATTGTTGTGTCTTAATTTTCATTCAAGTTCAAAAAAAAATCAGAAAATATAAAACTGTTGGCTTAAAACTGTGAAGTTAACTTACCTGTCATGACGGCTCTGTCGTGGCAGCATCTTTAGGACAGGTTAAGGAAAAGTTTAGAGCCTTTCTATAGTTCTGAAAACTTAAACACTTTTGTGACTGTTATATTGCTTAGATTTCTTTTAGCCAAATTAGAATAGGATGCTTAGAACTTGAATAGCCCCTAGAGGTGCCTAACACTGGCTCTAGGAAAGAAGTTTAGCAAAAGAAATTTAAACCTAGAGGTGCCCGAAACCGGCTCTAGGAAGCTAACTAGAGGTGCCCGAAACTGGCTCTAGAAAACTTAGCTTGAAAAATAGAAAAGAAACATGAAAATGTGTCTTCAAGAAAGTAAACTTTGGCATAAAAATTCGAGTTAAGGAGTTGAATATTCTAGTGAAACTAAGAGAGTCTTAGCATATAACTGTTCACAAGCATGCACACACTGCACGAGAGCTATAGGGAGATTCCGGATAGATCCTAATCTTTCCGACAGGTTGCTGCCGCCATAGAGATTGAGCGACGGGTAAGGGACAGTTCACTGTTTGAAGGCCAACACAAAAATTTCATTTTTCTTTTAGGTTTAAATTGCTTGAGGGCAAGCAAAGACTTGAGTTTGGGGGTGTGTTGAGTGTGTAAAAGTTCTATTATTTACACCCTTTTTAACCCATATTTCTACTGCATTCAAGCATCATTGCATTGCATTTAGGTTAGTTTTCAGTAAAACATCACAATTATATAAAAGGCACGGATTCTACTAAAAGTTGGCGTATTTTGCAGGTAGCTGCCATGGTTGACGATGAAGGCAGGCGCAGGGCAGATAAGTTGAAGAGCTGAACTGGACAAGCAGCCGAAAAAGACGAACCTGTCATGGACCTGTCGTGACAGCAAGGTGACAGCAGACTTATGAAGAGGAAAAGTCAAGTGGACCTCGATAGATAGAGAAAAATCTGCTCGTCTGTCGTGTGAAAGCCAAATATTTTTCCAAGCCCCGGATCAAAAGATATGTCAAGCCAAAGCTCAAGGAGAGGAGATTCCTAAAAGCTAGGATGCGGCTTGAAAGTAGGAGACTTTAGAGATTTAGTCTTTATTAGAATCTTACTTTTAATTAAAGTTGTAATCCTTGTTTCCTTAGATAACTTGAGCCCAAAGCTTATATAAGGGCATAGATTTAACCTAGAGGCATAACCGATACCCCATAACCGAAACCAAAACCCTGCCGTCCACCCGTCACCAACATGTTCTAAATTCCCCCTAGGGCCACGGGTTGTTTTGTAAAGTAGTTGCAAGGGTTGCTTTGTTTTAGGATTTTTTTCAAGTTCAATAAAATAAACTTCAAGTTCTTTTATCTTGGTTTTAATATCTTGCAAGAGCATCGGGAGAGCATTGTGAGGTTATCTATTTACTTAGCATCGGGAGAGTTAAGTATACGAAAGAGATAAAAGCGCGTTCTCTAGTTTATAGTTGAACCATCTCGTGCTTAGGGATAAGGCGAGGTTAAGTGGCTAAGGAAGAATTCATACACATCGGTGTTCATCCTTCGATTCACGCCGGGAGGTATCATCAAAGACGTGTTCATCGACAGACTTGTGCCTAGGGATAGGGCAAGGCAGATCTGGGATTCTTGCCAAGCTTGAAGTACGGAGTTGGTGTGTCTGCTGCCGCGACTGCCCACGGACAGACGTCGCGACAGGTGCTGTCGGCGACGGGAGCAACAACAGAACTGGAGATCCTAAGCAATTCAATACCTGAGCTACTGAGCAATTCAATACCAGCCCATTCTCTCTATCTTGATAACTTAATCTTTTATTTTGCGTTTTTATCATATTATTCTCGTGACAATTCTAAACTATCTCTTTTACTTCGTGCAGTGAATTAAGGTGAAGTCATTAGCCCAATCCCTGTGGAGACGATATCTGATACTTCGTATCACTTTACTACTTGCGTCGTGTACACTTGCACTACAATTGCGATAGACTATTTTACACGCAACACATGCCATTTACCTGTCGAGATAGAGCACAGAGCTTACTGGGCAATCAAGGCAGTTAATATGGACTTGGAAAAGGTAGGGCAAAAAAAGCTACTGGATCTGAACGAAATTGAAGGAATTCGGACAATGGCCTATGACAACGCAAGAATCTACAAAGATAGAACCAAGAAGTGGCATGACAAGAAGTTGCTGCCACGACAGTTCTGCCCAGGCAACTTGTGTTGCTTTTTAATTCTAGGTTAAAACTCTTCCCAGGGAAGCTGAAATCTAGATGGTCTGTCCTATTCCAAGTAGTGCAAGTTTTTCCCCATGGTGCTATCATGATCAGATCTTTAAAAGACGGGCACCAATTCAAAGTCAATGGACAACGCTTGAAGCATTATCAGGGGACTGAAGCCCCAAGAATGTAGGAAGTGGTTACCTTAGGAGATGCCCCACCTGGCATCCCTAATTTAACCTAAAATTTATTTTTAATTATTTTTAGTATTTATTATTTATATATTAGGAAATTAGATTTATTTTATTTTTAAGAAATAATGTTTTATTTTTATTGTTTGTTAGGAAATAAAGGGGACAAGAAGAAAAGGAGAAGTGAAATCAGCCCAACATCCTTCCATCAGCCCAAAAGCCCAAATTTTGGAGCCCGTCGTTACAGCTGCCGCGACAGACGCGGAAAATACAGGCTATCGACACGCTGTCACGATAGACACGCATACGCGTAACAGGCGCGCAACAGACACGGAAACGCGTGATAGATGTGTCAAAATTCGCGCCTGCCGTTACAGCTCCAACGGGCAGCAAACTCTTCTCTATGTAAACACCGTTTCACTATTCATTTTTCACTCACTTCTACTCTTCTTACTTGCTCTCTCTAGAAATTTTATTTGCTTTCATTTTTATTCTCTCAACTCTTGAAACCATGTCTTCCAGAAACATCCGCAGGAGTGCTGCCTCAGGCTCCACCCCGACAACATCAACCCCATGATCTTTCCAAATCAGAGACATGTGGGAGGAAAGGGGATTTATCTACACCTACAAGGAAGATAATTTGGGCCTGCAGCCATTCATTACAAGAAAAATCAAGGCCCTACAATGGCAGATCTTTGCAGAACAACCAGAGGAGATGAACGTATCTCTGGTTCGAGATTTCTACACTGCCATCAACAGCAGAATGACGACAGTAGTTACCGTGCGAGGGGGAGAGGTGCCCTCCGAAACTCAATTTTTCTGTAAATTTACAATCGGAACTCGAGCTCTGCAAAAGTTTCGTAGGTCATCATCGTTTAAACTAAAAAGGGAAATAAGACATACCAGAATGAGCTCCAAACTCATTGGGCACTTTTAAATTCTTGCTTCCAGCCGACTCCGATGGTGCAAAGCAGGCGATAAAAGCTCTAGCAATGGACCGAGCGACAACCGTTAGTGGGTTCTGACTTGAATCGAGTTTTCGAGAGACAAGTGGAGCAGAGTAAGAAGAAAAGTTATCTAAGTTAGCAAATTGGAAGCATATCATAAGGAAGAAGAACAAGAGGCCTAGTGGTGAAGTGTGAATGTAATGAATGTAATATTTGGTAAAACATTAACAAGTAAGTGGGTTGGTGTTGAGTGTGTAAAAGTTATATTATTTACCCCTTATTTAACCCATATTTCTGCTGCATTCAAGCATAATTCATTGCATTTAGGCTAGATTACAGTCATACATCACAAATATATTAAAAGGCACAGTTTCTACTGAAATTGGTTACTTTTGTAGGTTGCTGCTGTAGCAGATGAAGAAGCAGGCGCTGGGCAGGACGCAACAGAGCTGGAACTGGACGAGTAGTTGAGGAGGACGACGCTGCCATGGTTGCCGCCGTGGCAGCCAAGGACGACAGCAGTTTTGAGGAGAAGAAGCAAAGTGGGCCTCGACAGAAAGAGAAAAATAAGCCCGTCTGTCGTAGAATACCATTATATTTTTCCAAGCCCTAGATCAGAATGAAGGCCAAGCCCAAAGTTCAAGGAGAGAAATTCCAATCAAGAAGGAAGGACGAGTTAAAGCTACATTCTCTGAAGATTTAGTCTTTATTAGAGTTGTACTTTAATTTAAACTTGTATTCTTGCTATATTAGAAAACTTGGACCCAAAGCCTATATAAAGGCATGTAATTCGACCTAGGAAAGGACATCACCTATCTCTAGCCTTCTTCCCAAAACCCTAGCCATTTTCCCCTTCTCAACATATTCTAAGTTCCCTTTACGGCCACGGGTTGATTTGCAAAGTAGTTGCAATGGTTGCTTTTGTTTTATGAATTTTCAGTTCAATAAAATAAACTTCAAGTTCTCTTATTCTGGCTATTAACATCTTGCAAGAGTATCGGGAGAGCAATGCGAGGTTATCTATTTACTTAATATCGGGAGAGTTAAGTATACGAAAGGAATAAGTGCGAGTTCTCTAGTTTATAGTTGAACTATCTCAGACCTAGGGATATGACGAGGTTAAGTGGCTCAAGAAGAATTCAACAACATCGGTGTTCATCCTTTGATTCACACCGGGAGGTATCATCAAAGACGTGTTCATCGACAGACTTGGACCTAGGGATAGGCCAAGGCACAACATGGATTCTTGCCAAGCTTGAAGTACAGAGTTGTGTGTTCGCTGTCGCGACAAGCAACAGACTGCCGCCACGATAGGTGCTGCCGCGACAGGGACATCGACAGAACATATATTCCTAGACTTAGCAATACCTACATTACTGAGCAATTCAATACCATCCCATTTTCTCTATCTTGATTTCTTTAATCTTATTTTTATGTATTGTTTATTATTCTAGTGACAAACATCTTAAATATTCTTTTTACTTCCGTGCAGTAATTCAAGGTGAAGCTATTGGCTCAGTCCCTATGGAGACGATATCCGATACTTCAGTATCACTTTACTACTTGCATCGTGTACACTTGCACTACAATTGCGATAAACACTTTTACACGCAACAAGTTTTTGGCGCCATTGCCGGGGACTGACAACATAACTTTACCCTACCTTTTACTGCACTCTTTTTATTTTTCTGTTTTATTTTGGTTTGTTCAACTTGTGCTTTTCACAAGGTTTCTTGTTTATGCGCAGATCGAGACGAGGAAAGGAACCTGAGTATCCATTAGATCCTGAAATAGAACGTTCGTACAATCTTAGGAACCGACTTCGCCACGTACTAGCCAGAAACGAATACCTTGAAGAACAGTTAGAGGCAATGAACAACCAAGGGAATCCCCAGGATAACAACAATCCTGTCGGAGATGGAGGGATCATTCCTCCTGTCGTCGACCCTCCTGTCGCTGCCGCACTCCGGTCATGCCAAGACTACATGATGAATGATCATGTAGAACTAGAAACCACCCTGCCGGATGTAGATGTTGACAACTTTGAGCTAAAACCTGTTATGTTCAGCATGATCAACAACGTCGGTCAATTTAGTGGTGCTACTACAGAGGATGCTAGGGAGCATCTGAAAACGTTCCAGGAAATCTGTGGTTCGTTTAGACTACCAGGAGTTAATCCAGAGATACTGAGGCTTCAGTTATTTCCTCATTCGTTGAGAGACAGGGCAAAGACTTGGTGGAATAAACTTACGCTGGGTTCAATTAGAACTTGGGCAGATTTAACTCGTGAATTCTTATCTCGTTTTAATCCTTCACACTTATCTGAGCGATTACGTAATGAAATTGCTAATTTTCAACAGGAAGATGGCGAGCCAATGCACGAGGCCTAGGACAGATTTACCACTCTTCTAAGGAACTGCCCAATGCATGGATTCCCCGTTTGGAACCATGTAACCAAATTTTATAATGCTGCCAATTTACAAACTCGTATTAGAATTGATTCAGCAGCAAATGGATTACTACTGGACAAATACCCAGATGAGGCAATGGAAATATTGAAAAATCTGGCAAAGAATGAATAGCAGTTCTTGACAGTAAGAAGAGGGGGTAAACGGGTCCTAGCTGTAAAGGATTATAAGGCCGACAGCACAATGAAATCACAGGTGGCATATCTCACTAAGGCAATGAAAAAGCTCTTGAACGATGATTCACTGCTTGTATACGCTGCTGAAGAGGTATGCGAGATTTGTGAAGGAAATCACATTTCGGAGGAATGTCCAATACAATTAGAAGAGGGAAAATATGTTGGAAACTACAATAAGCAGAATTATAACTCCAACAACTACAATCACAGCTGGAGAAAGGATCCCAAGTTCTCTTGGAGTAATCCTAATAATGCTCTGAATCCTCAAGCACAGAATAATCAGAATCAGGGAGGACCTAGATTGCTGACTCGGCAGCAACCGCAGCAGCAACATCCACCAGCTGCCACAAACATTATACTGGAACAGACTCTGGCTACGTTTATGTCTCAAACAGGAACTTACATTGAGAACATGAATCACTTTGTCAAGAAGACGAAGACATTCATGGATAAATAGAGATGCGGATGACAAATCATGAAGCTACTCTGAAATCGTTGGAGACACAGATGAGTCAGGTTTCCCAGCATATCAAACCAAGGCAGAATGGCGGATTTCCTAGCAATACTGAAAACGCTAGACAACCCACACATGAGCAGTGTAAAGTCGTCACTACTAGGAGTGTGAAGAAACTACTAGGGCCAGGTAAGGAAGCTGAATCAGTTAAACCAGCCTTAGAGTCACCTGCCGAGGAAGCTGTCCCGATAGGTAACAAACAACTTGCTGCCAATGAGCCTATCACGACAGTAGAAGGGACAGAGGAGAAAGATGATGAACCCAAACCTCCTCAGATCCGTATGTAGTAGGAAGGACGTATTGCTGATTATCGTCCCCCACCTCCTTTTCCTCAACGGTTACAGAAATTGAAACAAGAATCACAGCTTAAAAAGATTTATGATATTTTTAAGCAGGTTCATATCAACATCCCGCTGTTAGATGCCGTTAGAGAGATGCCCAGTTATGCCAAATTTCTCAAGGATGCCATGTCGAAGAAATCTAGACTTGGGGAATTTGAAACGGTTAAGATGACATAAGGATGCATAAGTATTCTGCACAAGCATCCACCCCAGAAGAAGAAGGATCCTGGGAGCTTCATCATACCATGTGTAATCGGAGACAAATATGTGGGTAAGGCACTTTGTGATCTTGGTGCTAGTATAAATTTAATGCCCAATTCTGTTTTTCAGAAATTAGGTATTGGAAAAGCTCGGCCCACAACAGTAATTCTGCAGCTGGCAGACCACTCTTACGTTCATCCAGAAGGAAAAATCGAAGATATTCTGGTAAGGGTGGATAAGTTTATTTTTCCTGTTGACTTTCCTGTTTTAGATTGTGAAGCAGATGAAAACGCACCAATCATCCTGGGGCGACCCTTCTTAGCCACGGGAAAATCACTGATTGATGTGGAAAAAGGAGAACTCACCATGAGAGTGAACGATCAAGAAATAAAGTTGAATGTTCTCCAAGCAATGGAACATGCTGATGCAGAAGAAGAATGCAAGGTTATCACTGAAGTTACCCTTGACCAACCCTGCATCAGGTCGAGCTGTCACGACATCAAAATTGGTAACTGCCTTGGTAGCCACTTAGAAGACTGTCACGACAACACCGACGACAGCAACTCCTCAGAATCTGACATATCTGATACTGAAGATCAGGAGGAGGTAAACTGGATAGGCAATCGTCCAGGTAAGTTATTCGAGCCTTTAAATTATACCTCAGATAACCATGCAATTCAAAAGCCATCGACTGTTGAGCCTTCTGTTTTAGATCTTAAGCCCCTGCCAGGGCAGCAAAAATATGCTTTTCTTGGTTTAAATGATACGTTGCCCGTAATCATCTCTTCTAAGTTGATTCAGGAACAAGAACAACAATTAATAGGGATGCTGCAGCAGCACAAAAAGGCTATTGGATGGACGATAGCTGATATTCAAGGCATTAGTCTGGCATTATGTATGCATAAAATTCTTCTAGAGGATGATCATAAACCGACTATTGATGCACAAAGGCGTCTGAACCATGCTATGAAAGAGGTGGTGCGAAAAGAGATAATCAAACGGCTAGATGCTAGAATAATCTACGCCATCTCGGACAGCAAATGGGTGAGCCCGGTACAGTGCGTTCCCAAGAAAGGAGGAATGACTGTGGTAACCAACGAAAACAATGAGCTAATCCCAACTAGGACTGTGACCGGTTGGAGGATTTGTATGGACTATCGGAAGCTTAACAAAGCTACCTGAAAGGACCACTTTCCTTTACCCTTTATTGATCAAATGCTTGATAGATTAACGAGTAAACCTTACTATTGTTTTCTTGATGGTTATTCAGGTTACAATCAAATAGCTATCGCACCGGAAGATCAAGAAAAGACGACATTCACATGCCCTTACGGAACTTACGCTTTTAGGAGAATGCCTTTTGGACTCTGCAATGCACCAACCACCTTTCAAAGGGGCACGATGGCAATATTCTCCGATATGGTGGAGGATTTCCTAGAGATCTTTATGGATGATTTTTCAGTCTTTGGAGACAACATTGAAAGCTGCCTAGGCAACCTACAGAAGGTGCTCAAAAGATGTGAAAAAGCAAACTTGGTTTTGAACTGGGAAAAATGTCACTTCATGGTGGATGAAGGGATAGTCCTTGGCCATAAGATTAGCTGTCGTGGCATAGAAGTCGACAGAGCTAAGATAGAAGTGATCGAAAAGCTTCCGCCACCCACCACAGTCAAGAGAATCAGAAGTTTCTTAGGACATGCTAGTTTTTATTGGGTTGAAGGCCATGATGCTGTCATGATGGAGCTGACAGAGGCTGGGACAACATGGACCACCAGCAAGAAGAACCCCCACTCTGTAAACAGGGGGCAGCTACTCCCTGAGGCAAAACTATGGAACGCTTTCATCAAAAAGCGTATCCTGCCCTCGTCCCACCATACAACAGTCAACCGACAGCGGCTGGCCCTTATCCACTCCATTATGCACGACAGGCCCATCAATGTGGGCAGGTACATGCGGGACAGCATCCTCGATTGTGCCTTCCGCTCGGACTCACGACTCTGCTTGCCGTTCACCATCACCGCCCTCTGCCGCTGCGCAGCCGTACCGGAGGAGCCCTCAGACAAAATCAAGACGGGCAGCGGATGGACAGACAACAACATCTCCAGCCTCATGGAGGTCATAGTCGTATCGCCCCTCAACGCCTTCAACCCAAACGCCCCTCCTGCTGAGTCCGATGATGAACCTGCCACCGAACCTGCCCTAGAAGCTGCCACCAACACCGCTCCAGCAGATCAGAACGCCCACATCCTTGCTGCCATCCTGAGGGTAGAGGAGCGCCAGATGAGTTTGATGACTTTCATCCGTGACTTCTCAAATGCAACGGTAAACTTCATCACTAATACTTTGAATTTTTCGGATGTCATCTTCCCCACCTTCCCCGCCCATTATTTCAATATCCCCTCCCCCACTCCCACACCACTTGTCTCTCCCCATACACAATCTGCCACTTCCACACCATCCCCTGCCCCGACGGCAGCCGGCAGCCCACCGACAGACACCTCCCCTCGAGGAACCAAGCGAGCTGCCACTGATGACAGCCCTCTTGTTCGGAGGAATTTGGAGAGCGACTTCACGCGAGTCAAACGTATTAAGCACATGGCAAACAAGAGAAGGCTGTCCAAAGCCATCACAACCAGCAGCTCATGGAACAGCGGCAGCAGTTCCGACATCAGGCTAGTGGAGCCACCTGCCCTTCAACCTGCCGACGAACCTGTCCCCCAACCGGCTGATGAACCTGCTGATCAACCTGCTCCGGAACCTGCCCAGCCACCTCCACAGCGCAGACACCGCCATCAGATCCGCGTCAGCAGCAGCAGCGAGGACAACGGATAAAAATTTAAGTTTTTTTTATTTTTCCTTTACTGCTGCCTGCCTTTATATTTTGTGATGTACTTTTTTTTCTTTATTTTATTTTGCATGTCATTTTGCATTGAGGGCAATGCAACCCTCGAGTTTGGGGGTGGCAACCCTCCATCATTAATGGAGTCTTATGCACATCTTTTAATTAATTGTTGTGTCTTAATTTTCATTCAAGTTCAAAAAAAAATCAGAAAATATAAAACTGTTGGCTTAAAACTATGAAGTTAACTTACCTGTCATGACGGCTCTGTCGTGGCAGCATCTTTAGGACAGGTTAAGGAAAAGTTTAGAGCCTTTCTATAGTTCTGAAAACTTAAACACTTTTGTGACTGTTATATTGCTTAGATTTCTTTTAGCCAAATTAGAATAGGATGCTTAGAACTTGAATAGCCCCTAGAGGTGCCTAACAATGGCTCTAGGAAAGAAGTTTAGCAAAAGAAATTTAAACCTAGAGGTGCCCGAAATCGGCTCTAGGAAGCTAACTAGAGGTGCCCGAAACTGGCTCTAGAAAACTTAGCTTGAAAAATAGAAAAGAAACATGAAAATGTGTCTTCAAGAAAGTAAACTTTGGCATAAAAATTCGAGTTAAGGAGTTGAATATTCTAGTGAAACTAAGAGAGTCTTAGCATATAACTGTTCACAAGCATGCACACACTGCACGAGAGCTATAGGGAGATTCCGGATAGATCCTAATCTTTCCGACAGGTTGCTGCCGCCATAGAGATTGAGCGACGGGTAAGGGACAGTTCACTGTTTGAAGGCCAACACAAAAATTTCATTTTTCTTTTAGGTTTAAATTGCTTGAGGGCAAGCAAAGACTTGAGTTTGGGGGTGTGTTGAGTGTGTAAAAGTTCTATTATTTACACCCTTTTTAACCCATATTTCTACTGCATTCAAGCATCATTGCATTGCATTTAGGTTAGTTTTCAGTAAAACATCACAATTATATAAAAGGCACGGATTCTACTAAAAGTTGGCGTATTTTGCAGGTAGCTGCCATGGTTGACGATGAAGGCAGGCGCAGGGCAGATAAGTTGAAGAGCTGAACTGGACAAGCAGCCGAAGAAGACGAACCTGTCATGGACCTGTCGTGACAGCAAGGTGACAGCAGACTTATGAAGAGGAAAAGTCAAGTGGACCTCGATAGATAGAGAAAAATCTGCTCGTCTGTCGTGTGAAAGCCAAATATTTTTCCAAGCCCCGGATCAAAAGATATGTCAAGCCAAAGCTCAAGGAGAGGAGATTCCTAAAAGCTAGGATGCGGCTTGAAAGTAGGAGACTTTAGAGATTTAGTCTTTATTAGAATCTTACTTTTAATTAAAGTTGTAATCCTTGTTTCCTTAGATAACTTGAGCCCAAAGCTTATATAAGGGCATAGATTTAACCTAGAGGCATAACCGATACCCCATAACCGAAACCAAAACCCTGCCGTCCACCCGTCACCAACATGTTCTAAATTCCCCCTAGGGCCACGGGTTGTTTTGTAAAGTAGTTGCAAGGGTTGCTTTGTTTTAGGATTTTTTTCAAGTTCAATAAAATAAACTTCAAGTTCTTTTATCTTGGTTTTAATATCTTGCAAGAGCATCGGGAGAGCATTGTGAGGTTATCTATTTACTTAGCATCGGGAGAGTTAAGTATACGAAAGAGATAAAAGCGCGTTCTCTAGTTTATAGTTGAACCATCTCGTGCTTAGGGATAAGGCGAGGTTAAGTGGCTAAGGAAGAATTCATACACATCGATGTTCATCCTTCGATTCACGCCGGGAGGTATCATCAAAGACGTGTTCATCGACAGACTTGTGCCTAGGGATAGGGCAAGGCAGATCTGGGATTCTTGCCAAGCTTGAAGTACGGAGTTGGTGTGTCTGCTGCCGCGACTGCCCACGGACAGACGTCGCGACAGGTGCTGTCGGCGACGGGAGCAACAACAGAACTGGAGATCCTAAGCAATTCAATACCTGAGCTACTGAGCAATTCAATACCAGCCCATTCTCTCTATCTTGATAACTTAATCTTTTATTTTGCGTTTTTATCATATTATTCTCGTGACAATTCTAAACTATCTCTTTTACTTCGTGCAGTGAATTAAGGTGAAGTCATTAGCCCAATCCCTGTGGAGACGATATCCGATACTTCGTATCACTTTACTACTTGCGTCGTGTACACTTGCACTACAATTGCGATAGACTATTTTACACGCAACACATGCCATTTACCTGTCGAGATAGAGCACAGAGCTTACTGGGCAATCAAGGCAGTTAATATGGACTTGGAAAAGGTAGGGCAAAAAAAGCTACTGGATCTGAACGAAATTGAAGAAATTCGGACAATGGCCTATGACAACGCAAGAATCTACAAAGATAGAACCAAGAAGTGGCATGACAAGAAGTTGCTGCCACGACAGTTCTGCCCAGGCAACTTGTGTTGCTTTTTAATTCTAGGTTAAAACTCTTCTCAGGGAAGCTGAAATCTAGATGGTCTGTCCTATTCCAAGTAGTGCAAGTTTTTCCCCATGGTGCTATCATGATCAGATCTTTAAAAGACGGGCACCAATTCAAAGTCAATGGACAACGCTTGAAGCATTATCAGGGGACTGAAGCCCCAAGAATGTAGGAAGTGGTTACCTTAGGAGATGCCCCACCTGGCATCCCTAATTTAACCTAAAATTTATTTTTAATTATTTTTAGTATTTATTATTTATATATTAGGAAATTAGATTTATTTTATTTTTAAGAAATAATGTTTTATTTTTATTGTTTGTTAGGAAATAAAGGGGACAAGAAGAAAAGGAGAAGTGAAATCAGCCCAACATCCTTCCATCAGCCCAAAAGCCCAAATTTTGGAGCCCGTCGTTACAGCTGCCGCGACAGACGCGGAAAATACAGGTTGTCGACACGCTGTCACGATAGACACGCATACGCGTAACAGGCGCGCAACAGACACGGAAACGCGTGATAGATGTGTCAAAATTCGCGCCTGCCGTTACAGCTCCAACGGGCAGCAAACTCTTCTCTATGTAAACACCGTTTCACTATTCATTTTTCACTCACTTCTACTCTTCTTACTTGCTCTCTCTAGAAATTTTATTTGCTTTCATTTTTATTCTCTCAACTCTTGCAACCATGTCTTCTAGAAACATCCGCAGGAGTGCTGCCTTAGGCTCCACCCCGACAACATCAACCCCATGATCTTTCCAAATCAGAGACATGTGGGAGGAAAGGGGATTTATCTACACCTACAAGGAAGATAATTTGGGCCTGCAGCCATTCATTGCAAGAAAAATCAAGGCCCTACAATGGCAGATCTTTGCAGAACAACCAGAGGAGATGAACGTATCTCTGGTTCGAGATTTCTACACTGCCATCAACAGCAGAACGACGACAGTAGTTACCGTGCGAGGGAGAGAGGTGCCCTTCGAAGCAGAATACATCAACACCTTGTACGGATTTTATGTGGGCAACAACGACGATGGTCACCAGCAATTTTGAACAGCCTAGACCCTGCTGCCTACGATGCTTTCATGGCAGAGCTCACGTATGAAAGTACTAAGTGGAATACAAATCCAAAGAACCCGATGACGGTTAAGAGAGTTCAACTCCTGCCGGAAGCTAAACTGTGGAACGCTTTTATCAAAAAGCGCATCATGCCATCCTCGCACAACACCACTGTCAACCAACCCAGGTTAGCCCTCATTCATTCTATTTTGCATGAGAGGCCTATTAATGTGGTCAACTTCATCCGAGAAAGCATTTTGGAGTGTGCACACCGGCCGACGGGACCGCTCTACCTCCCATACCTCATCACAGCCTTTTACCGCGGCCACCATATACCTGAAGCTGCCACCGATATTAGAGTCCAAGGGAAGGGATGGACCGACAAAAACATACTCAGCTTGATGGAGCTGACTGATGCCACCCCGCTGTCATCTTTCGACCCCACTACCACGACAGCAGAGACGACAGATACTGAACCTGCTACCACGGAAGCCAGGCAGCAAATAGCAACAGCAGCCCCGACCGACTCCTCCTCCCAGATCATTGCTGCCATAAAGAAGATGGAGGAACGACAGCTAGGTCTTATGATCTTCATCAGGGATTTCACCGCAGCTACGGTACAATTCATCCAAACTTCTTTAAATTTCCTTGATGTTGTATTTCCTGCCTTCCCATCCCATTATTTTGCTGCACCCACCCCTGCCCATACCCCTACACCTGCTGCCACACCCAAGACACCGTCTACAGTGTCCACACCAACACCTGCCACGACAGCTGCAGACAGCAACCGTGCAGCTGATACATCTGCCTGGGGACCAAGAGAAGAATGCCCTCAGAAGAACTTGATGCCTTCATCGCCGGTTTCTCTTCTTCCTCAATTTGGGAGGAAAGCGACAACGAACCCTCTGTCAAGAGGAATCTCTCCAAAGAGTTCAAACCGGTGAAACGACAGAAGAGAATGGCAGACAAAAATAAGCCAGATAGCGGCAATAGTAGGAGCACTGACGGCAGCAGCAGTGAGGACAGCAATAGTAGCTCGGAGGTACAGGTTGTGGAGAAACCCTCTCACATCTCTCCTACCAGAATTAAACCTCCCAGGGAGGCCAAAACGAAGAACATATCTGCCTCCCCCATTCGCCAGCCAGTTAAGAAGGCCCCTGCCCGCCGACAGCTCCGAGTCAGCAGCAGCAGTGACGACAACGCATAAAATTTGAGTTTCTTAACTTATTTTGCTATCTACTTCTATATATTTTGTGATGTACTTTTCTTATATTTTATTTTTGTCATGTGCATTGAGGGCAATGCAACCCTTGAGTTTGGGGGTGGTATCCCTCCATTAATGGAGTCTAATTTAGTTTTAAATTTGTGTCTTTTACTTAGTTTATTTTTTCTATAAAAAAAATTTGAAAATTTTTGGCCTAAGTCTTTGAACTGAACTTACTTGTCGTGATAGCTCTGTCGTGGCAGTGCCTTTAGGATAGTTTTAGGAGCAGTTTAGAGCCTTTCTATAGTTTTGAAACTTAAACACTATTTGTGACTGTTATACTGCCTAGAACTCTTCTAGTTAACTAGAATAGGAAGCTTAGCACTTGAATAGCCCTTAAAGGTGCCTAACACTGGCTCTAGGAAAGAAGTTTAGCAAAAGAGACTCAATAGCCCTAGAGGTGCCCGAAACCGGCTCTAGGAAGTTAGCTAGAGGTGCCCGAAACCGGCTCTAGTGAAACTTTAGCTTAAAAAAATAATAAAATCGAGTCAAAACAAAAAAATCAAAGGAGCATAAGAAATGCCTTAAAAAGATAAACTTTGGCATAAAAATTCAAGTTAGAAGCTGAAATATTCTAGTAAAACTAAGAGAGTTTTGGCATATAATTGTTCACAAGCATGCACACACTGCACGAGGACTATAGCAAGATTCCGAGCGAATCCTAAATTATCCGACAAGGTGCTGCTATCGACATAGAACGAATGGAGGGTAAGGGAAAGTTCACTGTTTTAAGCTAAAACAAAAATATTTATTTCTCTTTTAGGTCTGAATTGCTTGAGGGCAAGCAAAAACTTGAGTTTGGGGGTGTGTTGAGTGTGTAAAAGTTCTATTATTTACCCCTATTTAACCCCTATTTCTGCTGCATTCAAGCATAATTCATTTCATGTAGGCTAGATTACAGTTAGACATCACAAATATATTAAAAGGCACAGTTTCTACTAAAATTGGTTGTTTTGGTAGGTTGCTGCTGTAGCAGATGAAGAAGCAGGCACTGGGCAGGACGCAACAGAGCTAGAACTGGACGAGCAGTTGAGGAGGAGGACGCTGCCATGGTTGTCGCCGTGACAGCCAAGGATGACAGCAGTTTTGAGGAGAAGAAGCAAAGTGGGACTCGACAGGAAGAGAAAATTAAGCATGTATGTCGTAGAATACCACTATATTTTTCCAAGCCCTAGATCAGAATGAAGGCCAAGCCCAAAGTTCATGGAGAGAAATTCCAAGCAAGATGGAAGGACGAGTTAAAGCTATATTCTCTGAAGATTTAGTCTTTATTATAGTTGTACTTTAATTTAAACTTGTATTCTTGCTATATTAGAAAACTTGGACCCAAAGCCTATATAAAGGCATGTAATTCGACCTAGGAAAGGACATCACCTATCTCTAGCCTTCTTCCCAAAACCCTAGCCGTTTTCCCCTTCTCAACATGTTCTAAATTCCCCTTAGGGCCACAGGTTGATTTGTAAAGTAGTTGCAAGGGTTGCTTTTGTTTTAGGAATTTTCAGTTCAATAAAATAAACTTCAAGTTCTCTTATTCTGGCTATTAACATCTTGCAAGAGTATCGGGAGAGCATTGTGAGGTTATCTATTTACTTAATATCGGGAGAGTTAAGTATACGAAAGGAATAAGTGCGAGTTCTCTAGTTTATAGTTGAACTATCTCGGACCTAGGGATAGGACGAGGTTAAGTGGCTAAAGAAGAATTCAACAACATCGGTGTTCATCCTTCGATTCACGCCGGGAGGTATCATCAAAGACGTGTTCATCGACATACATGGACCTAGGGATAGGCCAAGGCACAACAAGGATTCTTGCCAAGCTTGAAGTACATAGTTGTGTGTTCGCTGCCGCGACAAGCAACATACTGCCGCCGCGACAGGTGCTGTCGCGACGGGGACATCGACAGAACAGATATTCCTAGACTTAGCAATACCTACACTACTGAGCAATTCAATACCAGCTCATTCTCTCTATCTTGATTTCCTTAATCTTATTTTTATGTATTCTTTATTATTCTCGTGACAAACATCTTAAATATTATTTTTACTTACGTGCAGTAATTCAAGGTGAAGCTATTGGCTCAGTCCCTGTGGAGACGATATCTGATACTTCAGTATCACTTTACTACTTGCGTCGTATACACTTGCACTACAATTGCGATAGACACTTTTACACGCAACAGTTGGTCTAGTGGTTAGGTGTTTAGCCCTTAATACACAAGGATTGGGTTTGATTCCAACAATCAACAAACTTTTAAAGATTTTTATTTCTTCTTTCCTTTCCCTATAAACCAATCGGATGATGACAAGTGTTTTCATCCTATTGGTTATAATTAAAGTAAAAAATATTTGTAAATAATTAAAAAAAATTACACGTCATCTTTCCCACGTTAACAATAGATGATCAACATCCGTTGACTAATAGTTTCCATCCAACGAGGGTGAAAATTGAACGAAAATGAAACGTTAGAAGTTGTTTGGACAAATAAAGGATACGAGCTAAAGTGACCAAAGGGTCAAACGTTGGGGGGGGCTAATTTTGACTTTATGCCAAAATGAAATGTTGTTATTTTAGATGATATAGGTTTGAGTAACATAGTTATATGGTGTGTGTTTTATTAAAAGACTTTAATGAACAAATAGTATCCTATAATTACACCAAATAATTAAAAAAAGTTTATTCTATCTAGTATATCAAGGAATATTTTAAGGGACAATACCTCATACACTAGCTGTGGAAATAAAAAGTTTTCACAAGCGCTTTACTTTTAGGGTTTAAGGGTCTAGTTTTAGGGTTCATGGGGCTTAGGTGTTTAGAAGTTAAGGTTTAGGGTTTAGATGTTAGGGTAATATGGTTAGGGATGTAGATTTTAACATATAAACCTTAAATTTTAACCATAAACCCTAAAATCTAACCACACTCCCCAAATTTAAAACTCATACACTAAAACCTCCAAATACTAAACCCTAAACAAAATCCCTAAACTCTAAAACTAAAGTTCTTGTGAAAACTGTGCATGGAATAATTACCCATATTTTAATATGTACATTATATATAAAGTTCATTTTAGTTCTTCTACTATAAAAAGAACATTTTAGTTTATGTACTTTTGAAAAGTGAATATTTTAGTCCAAAAATTTAAAGTTATAGTTAGTTAATTTAAATACTTTGGTTTGAGCACCTTTAAGTCATTTTCAGTTTTTGAAATTGAGCAAATTGACACCTATTGATAAAAGTAGAGTAATTTATTCAATGTACTTTTTGAATGTGAGTAAAGGACGATTTATAATGATATTGACATTTTTTGTTGTAACACCCGGGTTTAGGGGTCGGGTAAAAATAATATTTAAATAATGATTTGAGTCTCGGGTTTTGATTAAAAATAATATTATATATATTATTTGGAATTTGTGATTTCAAAATAAATATTATATGTTAGACTCAAATTAAATTAGAAATCAATTCCATGGATTTTAAATGTTGATGAGATATGCCATCTCATTAATGGCACTATTGTAATTTCAAGCCCTTGGAAATTAAAAACCCTTTTTTTAATTTAAAACACAAAATTTTCTTCTTCTTCCCTCTTCATTCTTCATTTCTCAGGACAAATGGGGAGAGCTTCTCCATTCTACAATTCCATTTCCTTACTCCTTCGTTTCAACTTGGTTTTGAAAGGTAATTACGTTTTCGACTTGCTCTCATCTTACTCTCTTCAAAAGTACCTTTAGATTTCATTTTTATCCATGTTTTGGAAGTTTGGTTTTTCATGGAAAAATGGTAAAGGTTAAAGCTTTATGGGTTTTTACTTAAGCTACTGATTTAATGATGTTAGATATGGTGTTTGTGAGTCAAATGGTCCAACATATATGATTTTTACATGATTTAAACTAATTTTAAGAAATAGGGTTTGTTGGGGTTTTGGAGAGGTTTTAGAGTTGGTTTAAGGGCTTTGATGAGTGTGAAAAATGC
The DNA here is from genome assembly GCA_958450335.1 of Hibiscus tridactylites. Lineage (NCBI taxonomy): Eukaryota > Viridiplantae > Streptophyta > Magnoliopsida > Malvales > Malvaceae > Hibiscus > Hibiscus tridactylites. Next base: position 42,958,365 of record OY288274.1, on the reverse strand, counting down.
TTAGTTATGATAGTATGATATATGAGGGTCACTTTGGGTGTGTTTGATGATTGTTTGGATGTTTGATATGGAAGATTTCAGTGGGTTTTGTGGGCTGCTCGGGAATTCTGTTTTGGGCATGATTTTGGGTGTTAGTTCCTTGGAAATGTTAATCCGGGTTGTTTCCGACGACTAGTTATTAATTGTGGGTGTTTTGTTTGTGTTTGGGTTTGATTATATTCAAGGTTTGACATCAGTGAGACATCGGGAGTGAATCCGGAAACTTTAAGGTGTTGCTTGCTTGGTAGTTGAGCTTGGAAGTGAAGGTGAGTGGTTAATGTTTTCAAAGTGGGTTTTAAGTGTTTGGTTCAAGCATGTGGACTAGGTTGGGCTTGATAGACCCACCTAGAGTTAGGATTAGAGTGGTAGCCTAATCCTAAGCTTTAATTAGAGACATTGGTTGCACTCTTTAATTAGTGATTATGCCTCATGATGATTGTGTTGGTGATGGTTGTGTATAATTGTGCTATACATATATGTTGAGGCATGATATTGATGCATTGTGATATGCATGTGGGATGTTCATGATTATGATCATGGTGAGTACGTGCTAGGCACGGAAGTGTTATGATATGTTGTGGTTTTGGTTTAATGTTGGCACTAGTATGCTTGGGTACAAATGATCGATCATTAGGATGTTAGTGTGCACACGAGAGTCAAATGCGCGCGTGGTCTTGATGATGGTAGTCATCAAGATGGAGTACGGGTTCACCCAAAAATCCTTCTTATATATTGTGATAGTCGGTGATGAGTGTAATCCCATCGACGGGGCGTGAGGATGAATGGAATCCCCTCCGCGGGAACGGTGATGAGTGTAATCCCACCGTGAGGTAAAGTTATTGTTGTGTGTGAGTTCCAACATGTTTATCCGCGTATTCGAGTCATAGCTAGGTGCCAATATGAGTTGATATGCGTATCAATGTGATATGAAATGTGATTTTCCTAATTGGATTATATATGTGTTTACATATGTTGTGGATTGAGCTTGTGGAGCATGACATATCATTGGATAATTGTTCATGCATCATTGATATTTTGGACTCATGAGGATCGAAGGTAAGAACATGCATTTACCTTGTTGTTCTCGTGCTTGGACCCTGCATTATCGAGGTTTGTTTTTAAAGAGCTTACCCTCACTAAGCTTTATGCTTACGCTCTCTTTTGTTCGACAATGCAGATCCTTAGTTCGTGGGTTGCTAGCACAAGTAGAGGGTCTCCAAGTGCGCTTGTTGGCTTTTGAGGTTACCAAGTATGAATTTTAAGCTATGAACATGTAATAGTTAAGCAATGAGATTAGTGCTTTGATGAATATTGTTGGTTGTTTAGGAGCATGTTTGGACTCCTTACTATGTTGTTTTTGTGTGGCTTGTTGATGCCATGTTTGGATTGTAAACTATGTCTTATTTTGCTTACCTTGTGTGTTGGCCATGTGCCTTTTGAGGATGCCTAAGTGTTTGGTTGTTGAAGCATGAAACCTTAAGTGCTTGTATGTCATCTTTTGATCAAATGCATGAATTCCTTGGTTAAATGATGTTTGATCATGTTGGGTGCCTCGTATGATTAGATTTGGTTGATAGATGTTGTATGAATGCTTGGATGTGCTTAGGGAAGTCTCAAATCGCATCTAGGTTCGAGTCTTGTGTTGTTTTGCTGAAAATTGGAGACTTGCAGTGCAGGGCGTATCGATACACCTAAGGGCCGTATCGATACGGTCTTGCCTTCAGGACTCAATTTTGGCTTGGCGTACCGATACACGGGTGTGTATCGATACGACAAATGCTCACTGGAATTCTGAGATTTTCGTGAGACTTTAGCGTATCTATACGGTCTATAAGCGTATCAGTACGGTTTTATCTCGTTGACCACGAGATGTTGACCGAGAAGGGCGTATCGATACGCTCAAGGGTTGTATCGATACGGTATTCCTGTGTCGACTGTTGGACGTTGACCTTGGTCAAGGCGTATCGATACCCTTGATTGGGGTATCCATACGGTCTGCCCTGTAAATGTAAAATGGATTGTTAACATGATGTTTGGGGTTCAGATGTGTATCCTTTCTTGATGTTTTCCGCTATCGGGTTTAACATAGGACCCAATATGCCTTTAGACAAGATTAAATTAAAAGAAATTTTCTAGGGTTGCTAACCGAGGTGGGACCTTAATGGGTTTCACATTGGTTTTCCCTGTGTAACCTACTCGGACCGGTCAAACGTCCGGACTGGGACGAGGTGGTTACACTTGTTGGTATCAGAGCCTAAGGTTACCGAGACCTTGGGCATGTAAGTGAGGTAAGTTTAAGTTTTTGTGTTGATATGCACGATGTTTGCTTACCTTGTAAACATGATTGCTTGTGTAACAAGTATGCTCGTTGTTTTGTTTTAAAGCATGATGTTCAGAGTCCCATTGTTGCTATTACATTGGAAAAAGTATTTTAGAGTGAGGGAACATACTTGAGCCACTTGGAAGCCTTGCCTTGCTAACCCAATCTTGTATGTTTGTTGTTATGGTTGTAGTTATTATATGTAAGAGCGATGTCAAGGCCGAGATGTAGGCCGAGGGTGGTTCGTAAGAAACCACGTGTTGCGGCTCCTATTAATGAGCCGATGGCTGGAGTTGAGGCTCATGTAGTAGAGCCTGCTGCTGGAATTGGAGCTCCTCCGCCACCTCCACCACCACCACCACCTCCACCTAGAGTTGGAGGCGAGGATGGAGTTGAAGGAGATGGACCTTAGGGTGGCCAAGGTCCGGCTGAAATAGATATGACTCCGCTTGTGCAAGCTATAGCGGGAGAATTTTAGGCCGTAGTTGCCGGAGCTCAGGCTGCAGCTCAGCCTAGGGGTGACGATGCTAGGTTACTATTGGAGAGGCTCCGTAGCCTAGGGGCTGAAGAGTTCAGAGGATCTACACCGGAGAGGTCTGAGTTGCGGTTAGAGAAGACCGTTCGTATCTTAGCTCAGATGGGTTGTGTGGGTGCTCGTAGATTGGGCTGTGTGATCTCTTTGCTTCAGGGTGATGCCTACACCTGATGAGCTACCATTACTACCGGAGTTCCAGAGGCTGAGATTGGTTGGGATTTCTTTGAGTCTGCTTTCAGAAAGAGATACTTGGGTCAGAGGTATCTAGATAAAAAGAAGCGAGAGTTTATGGTCCTTGTTCAGGGAGATGCTACTATGACTGACTACGAGATCCGTTTTGTTCATTTGAGTCAGTATGCTCCAGAGTTAGTTCTTACTGAGAGGGACCGTTGTAACAGATTCAGATATGGGCTTCATGAGGAAGTTAAGAGGTACACCTTAGCTTCTGATTATTCAGATTTTAATGTCTTGGTTGCTAGAGCCAAGGACATTGAGCATAGCTTGGGGCTGACCAAGCGTTCTGGAGGTTCTAGTTCTGGTAAGAGACATAACAACTTTGACCGTGAGGATGCCAAGAGGCATAAAGGCGGTGGACAATAGTTTGACCATAGACGTGGCGGTGGCCACCATGGTAGAGGCCACCAGGGCCATAGAGGAGGAGGGCGTTTACCTGAGTGTACCCGTTGTGGGAGACAACATTCTGGTGAGTGTTGGGGTAACTTCCATGCTTGTTGGAACTGTGGTTCGAGGGACCATTTTAGGAGGGAGTGCCCGCATCAAGCGGCACAGGGACCGAACATAGCTCAGGCTCTTGTGAGGGCCAATGATTTTCAGAGAGGTCGTGGGCGCGGTCGTGGCTACTTCCAGCCTAGGGCTAATGCACCTAGGGTAGATGCTCAGAGGAACCTTTCTCGTGTTGTGGCAGTGCAGCAAGAGGTAGGAGGACCAGCGAGAGTTTATGCTCAGAGAGAGGCCAGGAACGACACTGATGTGATAGTAGCTAATTTTGAGTTACAATCTATGTCTTTGCTTTCTTTGGTTGATTCGGGTTCTACACATTCCTACATTTTGAGTGAGCATGCACGGAAGTTAGATATACCTGTTGAGATCTTAGATGTAGGTATGCATGTGACTAGTTCTTTTGGTGAGACAGTTGTGGTTAGACGTATGTATAGGAGGTGTCCACTAAAGATTCAGGGTCATGTGTTTTCTGTTGATATGATGGAGCTTCCTTTTTATGGTTTTGACATTATTTTGGGTATGGATTGGTTAGTTGAACACCGAGCTAGTGTGGATTTTGAGACGAAGAGGATTTCCTTGAAACTTTCTGATGACTACGAGGTAGTAGTAGTAGGTGAGAATATTAAGTTCTTGTCTAATGTTGTGTCAGCTTTGGAGGCTCATAGGTTAATGGATTCCGGATGTGGGGCTTACTTAGCTTATGTTATGAATCCGAATATGAGTGAGGCTAGACCGGAAGATATTAGAACAGTTTGTGATTTTCCGGATGTGTTTCCTAAAGAGTTACCAGGTTTGCCTCCTGACAGAGATGTTGAGTTTGTGATTGAGACTGTTTCAGGGTCTACCCCAGTTTCGATAGCTCCGTATCATATGGCTCCAAAAGAGTTGAAAGAATTGAAGAGTCAGTTGCAAGAGTTATTAGACCGTGGTTTCATTAGGCCTAGTAGTTCTCCTTGGGGTGCTCCTGTGTTGTTTGTAAAGAAGAAAGATGGCAGTATGCGTATGTGTATTGACTACAGACAGTTGAATCAGTTGACTGTGAAGAACAAGTATCTGTTGCCTCGTATAGATGATTTGTTTGATCAGTTGAGAGGTGCTTTAGTGTTCTCGAAGATAGATTTGAGATCAGGGTACTATCAGCTGAAAGTAAAAGAGTGTGATGTTCCAAAGACAACTTTTAGGACTAGATATGGTCACTATGAGTTCCTTGTGATGTCGTTTGGGCTCACGAATGCACCTGCATCATTCATGGATATGATGAACATAATTTTTAGAGACTATCTAGACCACTTTGTAGTTGTTTTCAAAGATGATATTCTTGTGTACTCGAAGACAGAAGAAGAGCATGATGAGCACTTGAGATTTGTTTTACAGAGGTTGTTGAGCAACCAGTTGTATGTGAAGCTTAGTAAATGCGAGTTCTGGATTCGAGAGGTTGCATTTCTTGGCCATGTTGTTTTGGTCGAAGGTATCTGTGTTGATCCATCGAAGATTGAGGCTATTGTTGAGTGGAAACAACCTAAGTCCGTGACCGAGATTAGGAGTTTCCTAGGATTAGCCGGTTACTATAGGAGATTTGTTGATGGTTTCTCTAGGGTAGCTGCTCCTTTGACTAAATTGTTGCAAAAAGGAGTTAAGTTCGAGTGGTCCGATGCAAGACAGAAGGCCTTTGAGAAATTCAAAGAAGCTTTGAAAAATGCTCCAGTGTTAGTGCAACATGTTTCAGGTAAAGAATTTATGATCTATAGTGATGCTTCCTACATAGGTTTAGGTTGTGTTTTGATGCAAGAAAGAAGAGTTATTGCCTATGCTTCGAGACAGTTGAAGGTGCATGAGAAGAACTATCCTACTCATGATATAGAGTTAGCCGCAGTTGTGTTTGCATTGAAGATTTGGCGTCACTACTTGTATGGTGAGAAGTGTATAGTTTACACCGATCATAAGAGCTTGAAGTATTTGATGACACAAAGAGAGTTGAACTTGAGACAGAGAAGATGGCTTGAGTTATTGAAAGATTATGATTTGACCATTGATTACCATTCGGGTAAGGCAAATGTAGTAGCCGATGCTTTGAGTAGAAAGGTTGTAGTTGAGTTGAGAGCTATGTTTGCTAGATTGAGTGTGTCTGATGATGGTGGTCTGATCACCGAGTTGCAAGTGAAGCCTTCTTTGATGCAGTTGATTAGAGAGAAGCAGCTGCAAGATGTGTCTTTAGTTCCTCATGTTCAGGACATAGCCGAAGGAAGACCGACTGAGTATAGTTTCAGTGGTGGGAATTTTTTGTGCTTTAGAGATAGAGTTCTGGTACCGAAAGATGTTGAGTTGAGACGTCAGATTCTGAGTGAAGCACATTCGAGTCCTTTTTCTATGCATCCGGGTAGTACTAAGATGTACCGTGACTTGAAGAATGATTACTTCTGGGTTGGTTTGAAGAAGGATGTAGCCGAGTATGTGAGCCGTTGTATGGTTTGATAGAGAGTGAAGGCAGAAAATCAGGTTCCTTCAGGATTGTTACAGCCTTTGAAGATTCCGGAATGGAAGTGGGAGAGAATCACCATGGACTTTGTGTCAGGGTTACCGTTGTCTCCTTCGAAGAAGAACTCTGTTTGGGTGATAGTGGATAGATTCACTAAGTGTGCTCACTTCCTAGCAGTGAACACTACAGATTCTTTAGACAAGTTGGCAAACTTGTACATCCGTGAGATTGTGAGACTTCATGGAGTTTCAAAGTCTATTGTTTCAGACAAAGATCCGAGGTTTACTTCGAGGTTCTGGGTTGTTTGCATAGTGCTCTAGGTAGCCGTTTTCATTTCAGTATTTCTTATCATCCGCAGTCCGATGGACAGTCAGAGCGAGTGATACAGATTTTAGAAGATATGCTTCGTTGTTGTGTGATTGACTTCCAGGGTTCTTGGGAGAAACACTTACCCTTAGTTGAGTTTGCTTACAACAACAGTTATCAGTCTAGTATTTAGATGGCTCATTATGAGGCTTTGTATGGTAGACGATGTAGGACTCCGATTTGTTGGGCTGAAACGGGTCAGAAGTTGTTACCTATGCCGGATTTGCTTAAGGGGACTACCGACCAAGTGAAGTTGATTTGCGACCATTTGAAAGCAGCTTCCGATCGTTAGAAGTCTTATGCGGATTTGAAGAGAAAAGAGATTGAGTTCTCTGTGGGTGAGAAGGTGTTTCTAAAAGTATCTCCGTGGAAGAAGGTAATGAGATTTGGCCGGAAGGGCAAGCTGAGTCCGAGGTTTATTGGTTCGTATGAGATAGTTGAGCGGATTGGACCTGTAGCTTACCGTTTGAGATTACCTTCAGAGTTTGAGAAGATCCATGATGTCTTTCATGTGTCGATGCTTAGGAAATATAGATCAGATCCTTCTCATATTATGCATGTTGAGGAGATAGAGTTGAATCCGGATTTGTCTTATAATGAAGAGCCTGTTGAGATACTTGCTTCTGATAGCAAGGTGTTGCGTGGCAAGACCATAGAGTTGGTCAAGGTGTTGTGGAGACATAGAGGTGTGGAAGAGGTCACGTGGGAGAGGAAAGCTGATATGCTTGAGCAGTTTCCGTACTTATTTCCGTTAGATAATTTCGGGGACGAAATTCCTTAAGTGGGGGAGAGTTGTAACACCCGGGTTTAGGGGTCGGGTGAAAGTAATATTTAAATAATGATTTGAGTCTCGGGTTTTGATTAAAAATAATATTATATATATATATATTATTTGGACTTTGTGATTTCAAAACAAATATTATATGTTGGACTCGAATTAAATTAGAAATCAATTCCATGGATTTTAAATGTTGATGAGATATGACATCTCATTAATGGCACTGTTGTAATTTCAAGCCATTGGAAATTAAAAACCCCTTTTTAATTTAAAACACAAAATTTTCTTCTTCTTCCCTCTTCATTCTTCATTTCTCACGACAAAGGGGGAGAGCTTCTCCATTCTACTATTCCATTTCCTTACTTCTTCGTTTCAACTCGGTTTTGAAAGGTAATTACGTTTTCGACTTGCTCTCATCTTCCTCTCTTCAAAAGTACCTTTAGATTTCATTTTTATCCATGTTTTGGAAGTTTGGTTTTTCATGGAAAAATGGTAAAGGTTGAAGCTTTATGGGTTTTTACTTAAGCTACTGATTTAATGATGTTAGATATGGTGTTTTTGAGTCAAATGGCCCAACATATATGATTTTTACATGATTTAAACTATTTTTCGGAAATGGGTTTTGTTAGGGTTTTGGAGAGGTTTTAGAGTTGGTTTAAGGGCTTTGATGATTGTGAAAAATGCTTAGTTATGATAGTATGATATATGAGGGTCACTTTGGGTGTGTTTGATGATTGTTTGAATGTTTGAAATGGAAAATTTCAGTGGGTTTTGTGGGCTGCTCGGGAATTCTGTTTTGGGCATGATTTTGGGTGTTAGTTGCTTGGAAATGTTAATCCCGGTTGTTTCCGACGACTAGTTATTAATTGTGGGTGTTTTATTTGTGTTTGGGTTTGATTAGAATCAAGGTTTGACATCGGTGAGACATCGGGAGTGAATCCGGAAACTTGAAGGTGTTGCTTGCTTGGTAGTTGAGCTTGGAAGTGAAGGTGAGTGGTTAATGTTTTCAAAGTGGTTTTTAAGTGTTTGGTTCAAGCATGTGGACTAGGTTGGGCTTGGTAGACCCACCTAGAGTTAGGATTAGAGTGGTAGCCTAATCCTAAGCTTTAATTAGAGACCTTGGTTGCACTCTTTAATTAGTGATTATGCCTCATGATGATTGTGTTGGTGATGGTTGTGTATAATTGTGATATACATATATGTTGAGGCATGATATTGATGCATTGTGATATGTGTGTGGAATGTTCATGATTGTGATCATGGTGAGTACGTGCTAGGCACGGAAGTGTTATGATATGTTGTGGTTTTGGTTTAATGTTGGCACTAGTATGCTTGGGTACAAATGATCGATCATTAGGATATTAGTGTGCACACGAGAGTCAAATGCGCGCGTGGTCTTGATGATGGTAGTCATCAAGATGGAGTACGGGTTCGCCCAGAAATCCTTCTTATATATTGTGATAGTCGGTGATGAGTGTAATCCCATTAACGGGGCGTGAGGATTAGTGGAATCCCCTTCGCGAGAACCGTGATGAGTGTAATCCCACCGTGAGGTAAATTTGTCGTTGGATGTGAGTTCCAACATGTTTATCCGCGTATTCGAGTCATACCTAGGTGCCAATATGAGTTTATATGTGTATCAATGTGATATGAAATGTGATTTTCCTAATTGGATTATATATGTGTTTACATATGTTGTGGATTGAGCTTGTGGAGCATGACATATCATTGGATAATTGTTCATACATCATTGATATTTTGGACTCATGAGGATCGAAGGTATGAACATGCATTTACCTTGTTGTGCTCGTGCTTGGACCCTGCATTGTCGTGGTTTGTTTTTAAAGAGCTTACCCTCACTAAGTTTATGCTTACACTCTCTTTTGTTCGACAATGCAGATCTTTAGTTCGTGGGTTGCTAGCGCAAGTGGAGGGCCTCCAAGTGTGCTTGTTGGATTTTGAGGTTACCAAGTATGAATTTTAAGCTATGAACATGTAATAGTTAAGCAATGGGATTAATGCTTTGATGAATATTGTTGGTTGTTTAGGAGCATGTTTGGACTGCTTACTATGTTGTTTTTGTGTGGCTTGTTGATGCCATGTTTGGATTGTAAACCATGTCTTATTTTGCTTACCTTGTGCGTTGGCCATGTGCCTTTTGAGGATGCCTAAGTGTTTGGTTGTTGAAGCATGAAACCTTAAGTGCTTGTATGTCATCTTTTGATCAAATGCATGAATTCCTTGGTTAAATGATGTTTGATCATGTTGGGTGCCTCGTATGATTAGATTTGGTTGATAGATGTTGTATGAATGCTTGGATGTGCTTAGGGAAGTCTCAAATCGCATCTAGGTTCGAGTCTTGTGTTGTTTTGCTGAAAATTGGAGACTTGCAGTGCAGGGCGTATTGATACGCCTAAGGGCCGTATCGATACGGTCTTGCCTTCAGGACTCAATTTTGGCTTGGCGTACCGATACACGGGTGTGTATCGATACGACAAATGCTCACTGGAATTTTGAGATTTTCGTGAGACTTTGGCGTATCTATACGGTCTATAAGCGTATCAGTACGGTTTTATCCTGTTGACCACGAGATGTTGACCGAGAAGGGCGTATCGATACGCTCAAGGGCTGTATCGATACAGTCTTCATGTGTCGACTGTTGGACGTTGACCTTGGTCAAGGTGTATCGATACCCTTGATTGGTGTATCGATATGGCCTGTCATGTAAGTGTAAAATGGACTGTTAACATGATGTTTGGGGTTCGGATGTGTATCCTTTCTTGATGTTTTCCGCTGTCGGGTTTCACATAGGACCTAATATGCCTTTAGACAAGATTAAATTAAAAGAAATTTTCTAGGGTTGTTAACCGAGGTGGGACCTTAACGGGTTTCACATCGGTTTTCCCCGTGTAGCCTACTCGGACCGGTCAAACATCCGGATCGGGACGAGGGGGTTACATCTGTCATGTCCAAGTGTGTATTACTGAGCGTTCGATCGAGTCGTGTCGAGTCGAGTCAAATTTTTTTGAATTTTTCGAGTTTACAAGTCATATTTTACGATTCAAACTTTATATGAAAATTTTTCAAATCGAGTCGAGTTTTTGAGTTTCTGTACAAATTTAATTGTAATTGTTTATAATGTTATAATAAATATTGATTCCAATTTAAATGACTTTCTATATCCATATACGATGTACATATATATTTCTTCATATTTTCACATGTGATATACATAATATATTAGGCAAAATTGATATACTTGACTAAAACTTGATAACTCATCAACTAATTACTAAAATTTTTGAGTTATTCGAATTTTTAGTTTATAACTCAAACTTTATTTGAATTTTTTTAGTCGAGTTTATAAAATTATGAGTGAAACCAAAACGAGTCAGATTTTTTCACGTCGAGTCAAATAATTCAATTTTTTTGAATCGAATTTTGTCCACCTGTACAAGTGTGATTGGATAAGCTTTAAATAAAAACTGAAAATCTTATATAATTTTATAGTAATTTTTTTCATAATTTAAAAAGTTTAAAATTTTAAATATATTCTTAATTTTTGTATCGTCCTTTTCAATTAAACCTTTACTCTAACGTAAAGGTCTTACAATATAAGAAAATTCAATGTATTTTTTTTCAATGAAGTATTTTAAATATTTTTTATGTGTTGACTTGTAATTGTAATTATTATTATTTGATTAAATAAAGAATATTCACATTTCCTAAGTAAATGCAAGAATTCAAATATACATACAAGATGAGATAATGTGAACATTCTTGGCCACTCAACCAACTAATGGATCTCTTTTAATTGTAATTATTGTAAGTAAAGTTAAAGAGATTTCAGAGTTAGATTATAAATTAATTTTGTATCTAAGTTTTATATGTATTTAAAATTGGGTAAACTACATAAATGGTCCCATGACTATACTCCAATTATCTTTTACGTTTCTCAACTATCGAAAGTTATAAACTGGTTCCCGACTTAAAAAAGTAACAAATTTGTCCAACGCCGTTAAAAATTTAACGTTGATGACATGACAGTTAATATAAAATGATATAATTACATAATTATCCCTCAAGTTCTACATTTATTTTAGTTTGACCCTAATTTTAAAAAATTAACCCACATAATTTTAAAAATATATTAATTTAGTCCCATTTCACCATCAAGTTTTATTTTCCCTTTACAAAAAGATTTTTCGACCATGGGTGTGAATCCTTCAACCTTTCCTGGGTTAAAAAATGTTATTGAAAGAAGCTTGAGAAACTATAGTTGTGGTTTCATGAAGCTACCTGTTGGACTTGGAGCTCAAAAAAGAACTGTACCTTCCTCGCCTATGCTTCTTTCTTGGCTGATGTGACGACTTCAGGATAAAATCTCCAGTCCCTTTGCTTTCCTTTCTAATCATCTGTTCTTGAAAAAATGGATATTGTGCTACTAGGAGATTTACACTAGTGAAACTCTAAAATATTTTGAAGAAAAAAAAAACCATTTTTTGTAAGAAAAATGTTGTGATTTTTCTGAGAGAAAAAGCACGCAACAAACTTGGAAAGAAATTGAAGGATAGGTGACAATGAAGTTATCGGTATCATCATCCAAGATCAACAGAGAGATTTGCTTGCTTAAATTTGCGAAGAATTAATCGTCTTTAAGCTCTACAACTATTTTCATGTCTTGTTTAAAACTAATATTTACTGAAATTGGGGAGTGTAATTGGAAAAGCTGTGTGGTTTTATGGGGTTATATAAATAGAGAAAACGTAAGAAGAAAAGGAGGTTGGGTGAAATGAGACTAAATTGATAAATTATTAAAATTATGTGAGCTAATTTTTTAGAATTAAGGTCAAATTAAAATAAGTGTAGAACTTGAGGGCTAGTTATGTAATTATATCAATTTATATTAACTGACACATCATCCGCCGTTAAATTTTTAACGTTATTAAACCGATTTGTTACTTTTTTAAGTCGGAGGACTAGTTTGTGACTTTTGATAGTCGGGCGACGCAAAAGATAATTGAAGTATTGTTGGGGGACTATTTATGTAGTTTACCCTTTAATTTTTTATATAAAAATGAATCCAATGAATGATCCGAGTGAAAAATGAAATGTTATTATACCTAAGGGTGCGTTTGGTTCACGGAATGTAAGATTACCTTTGGTAATAAGATTCCCGGAATTTAACATTACTTGACACATTACTGGAATGTTACATTATCTTGTTTGGTTTATTGCGTAGGAATGTAAGATTACTGTGTTTGGTTGGAGGTATATAAGGTTATCTGGAACTAAAATTTACTAAATTGTCCATATATTATATTTTCTTTTTAACACGTTAAACTTTCAATATTAACTTAAAAATACATGCACAAAAATTAGTAAACTATTTTTGTTACACTATCTAAAATTTTTAAAAATTATATATTTATCATATTTAATATAATTATTATATTAAATATTCTTTAAACGAACCCAACAAGTGGCCTCAGTGGATAAATAGATGAGGTTCGTCCTAGAAGACCTAAGTTCAATCACTTTGTCTATAGTACCTTGTAATCACCTTTAGACTATTAAAAAAACTATTTTATATTTTCTTACCCTCGTTATCCTCTATTAAAATATTTTTGTGAATTTTAAATGCTAGACATTTAATATGTTCAAATTTTTAATTTTTTATTACTTGTGATATGTCAAGCAAATTAATGTAAATAATAAAATAAATCTAAAAGTTATATAATACTGATAATAATTTATATCATAAGTTTAACCTACTAAAATATTTTATAAAATCATAAACATAAGAATAAAATTAAAAACATCAACTCTAAACTTATTAATTTTTAAACAATATACTATCACAACATATAACATATAAACATCATAAATATAATATTAATAAAAATACATTAAATATTAAAATAATATTTAAATATTTGTAACACTATTTAAATACTAAATTAATATTAAATAAAAATATTTAATTAATTTAGACCGCACATATTTAATCATCTAATTAAATTTTACAAAGGATCTATATGAACAAAATCTATTAACTAGGGGGCAATATGGTCCAAAGGGGAGGGAATTGACAAATACCTAAGAAATCTAAGGGAATCACATTCCCACCCTTTAATGAAAAATTGTTATTGTTAGGAATGCAAAATTACCCCTTGGAGGGAATGCTCTCTAACCAAACGTGGGTATGTGATTCCGGAAAAGATCATTCCCTCAAGTAATGATCTTTTCCACGAACCAAACGCCCCTTAAGAGACTCAAATTCAAACAATTTTGTCTATAAAGTGTGTGAGTTCTATAAGGGTTATAAAAATGAACAATACTACCGTGAGACCACATTAGAAATTTTTTAAAAAAAATGTAAAACTACACAATATTGTTTAAAGCGATTATTTCGCTCGACTTAAAAAATAGTTGAGCCGATTAACAACAATTTTAGTGTTGTAAACCAAATATTAACATGGATAAGATAAAAAAAAGACTACAATATTTTTTTTGATAAATGAACAAAAACAAAGGATTACGCATTATAAGAAAATAGCATGTTAAGCATAAGCAGAAGATTGTGGTTAAGAAGAGTGAAGAGTTAAAGTTGATATGTAGGTTAAGAAAACATTAACCATGAAACTGAAGATAATGTCCCCGATTTGACCGTTTCTCTTCTTTTCCATTCACTCGTTAAACAGTGATCCTCCCTTGTTTTCCTCTCTTCCATCCTTCATCTTTCCTTCTCAATCCATCCCAAGGGCTTTCAAATCAAACCAGAAAGACCAAACCTCAAACCTTTTTTGTTTTGTTTCGTGTCGTGCTGTGTTCGGTAAATGTGTCAAAATGGATGCTCGAAGAATGGATCGCAAGAAAACCATGACCATGAATTGGGACGGCCTACGAGATGATGACGATGAGTTCTTCCATCCTAGCAATGCCACTCGCCACCAACATTCCGATGACGACAACCAAGATTTCGATAACTGTCACGTTTCATTAGTGCAGCCTGTTACGACGGAGTTCCCAACCGTCGCCCCCACGGCAACCCCGGCGGCTCCCGACTATAACATGTGGATGACGTCTCCGGGTTCCATTAAGGCAAGGAGACAAAAGCTTTTTCAAGGCATGGGCTTAAATTCCAACAAACAACTTCTTACTTTCAAACGTATTATTTCCAGCAAGCCCCCTATCAAATCGGTCCCGGTTCCCGCCCCTGCTCCTGCTCCGGCTCCGGCTCCGGCTCTGGCTCCCGCTCCCGCTCCAGCTCCTGCAACTGTTAAGACTACTGCTCAGGCCCCTGCAGCAAAATCCGGAACTCCGGCGACTGCTAAGACTACTGATCAGGCCACTGTAAAATCCAGATCCCCGGCGAGTGTTACGACTACTTCTCCCACAACGGAACCTAAAAAAACAGCCGACGAAGATACTAAAAAAACAACCGATGAAGATTCATCGAAACAGGAGTTGCCTCACACGCCGGTTTCTTTCCTGTTGGTACGATCCCGGTCTGAAGGCGAGATCGAGTCACGTTCCGCCGAAAAGCAAAGGAAACAAGAGATGCTCGGCACCGATTCGAAGCAACGTCTCAGCAGAACATATTCATTAATATCAACCCCATCTGCAAAATCATACGTCCTGGGAAAACTTAAAGCTTCTTCCCCAAGAAAACCAGACAGTAAGCATGGACATAGACAGAGCGGTTCTTTAACCTCAATAGTCTCGAAACGTGGGTTCGAAGCGTTCTTTTTGATTAAGAATTTGGATACGGGGAAAGAGTTCATCGTGAACGAGTACGATCAAGACGGGAGGTGGAACAAGCTGAGTGATCTTCAAACTGGGAAGAAGTTAACAATGGAGGAATTCGACAAATGCGTGGGGTATTCACCGGTGGTAAAGGAGTTAATGCGTTGAGCAAATGATAATAAATCGGATTCGTATATCTCCAAGAGCTTGAAGATGAGCATGAGTAAAGGTGCTTCCATGTTGAAAAGCATAAAAGGGGCTGCCAATTCCATGGCATTGAGGGGAGAGAAGGAAAGGGAGGTTGTTTTAGCCTTGGAACAGAATCAAAAGACTAATAATGCTGCTGCTGCTGCCGCCGCCAAGGCTGGAACCGGAAACAATCAATGGGTGAAAGTTCGACAAGCAGGGAAATCATACAAGGAATTGAGTGCTTTACATTTATGTCAAGAGATTCAGGCTCACGACGGACCGATTTGGGCCATCAAGTTTAGCACCGATGCTCGGCATTTAGCCAGTGCCGGCGAGGACAGCGTAATTCATGTGTGGGAAGTTCAAGAATGCGAGGTAATGTCGACCAATGAAGCCGGCCTAACACCGGGGAGTTCGCCGGTTCATCCATCGCTTGCAGGATCGAAACCTGCAGCAACTAAAAACAGTCAAATTCCTGATTATGTCCATCAGCCAGAAGTTGTGTTTTCACTCTCGGACAGACCAGTCTGTTCTTTCAAAGGCCATACCGAGGATGTTTTGGACTTGTCCTGGGCCAAATCTCAGGTTCGATTCGATTCTCACAATCCTTGATAAAATCATGGAGTTGTTTAAAGGTGTAGATTTGATATTGATGGATTTTGCAGCAACTACTTTCATCTTCAATGGACAAAACTGTGAGGCTGTGGGACCTGGAAACCAAGAGCTGTGTAAAAGTGTTTGCTCATAGTGATTATGGTAACATTACCTCAACTTAACAAAATAAACCTCATGAGCATTACTCATCTGGTTTTCATTTGCAGTAACTTGCATACATTTCAATCCCGTGGACGAAGATCATTTCATAAGCGGATCACTCGATGCAAAAGTTCGAATTTGGAACGTACCAGAACGTAGAGTTGTAGATTGGACCGATATCGATGAAATGGTCACCGCCGCCTGCTACACTCCGGATGGCCAGGTCTTGTGATTGATTGAAACTGTTCATAGCATTTATGTTAAGCGAAATCTCTAACTCTTTTCCTAAATTGTACGGAATGTTTTCATTATTGAAGGGTGCGTTCATAGGTTCACATAAAGGCAATTGTCGACTGTACAGTACTGAAGGTATATATAGTTTACTCCTTTTGGTTCAAATTTTAGTGTCTTAATCTTACCATGAATTTGTTTCGTAATATTCTTGTCTTAATTGATGAACCAGAATGCAAATTAACTCAGAAAGAAATGATTAACCTTCAAACCAAGAAGGCTAATGCTAAGAAGATCACTGGTTTCCAGGTAACCTTATACATTTCGTATATGTATATACTCTGCTATTTAGTCACTTATAAACTCACATACTTCTCAACAGTTTTGTCCGGCTAATCCATCTCAAGTACTCATTACTTCTGCGGATTCTAAAATCCGAATCTTGGAAGGTTCAGAAGTGATTTATAGGTTCAGCGGTACAGCTCCCGGAAAGACTTAAATTTTCTTATCCGTTTTCGTTTTCGTTCCGAACGTTCTGCATATATATGCTCATGGTTTGTGCAGGGTTCCGAAACAGCAGCAGTCAAATTGCAGCTTCGTTTACTCCAAATGGAAAGTATGTGTTAACTGCAAGTGAAGATTCCCAGGTGTTCGTTTGGAGGTATGACGAGCCTAAGAACACGGGCGCCGGGAAAAGAGTTGCGGTAAATGCTCGCGGTTACGAGCAGTTCACGTGTAAATCTGTTTCGGTAGCCATCCCGTGGATCGGTACTATAAAAGGCGAGCCCCCAGCAATGGCGAAGCAGAATCCGAACTCGAGACGAACCCAATCCTGTGACATAACACCAATCAATGAAGACAGCACTCAACCAAACAAGAAAGGCTTACCGCCACTTCCCAACAAGAAGAACGACAATGAGAAAACCACTACCCCTTCGGAAGATCCTGCCGAAACTTCTCCTGCCGATCCCGGCATCAGCGAGGAGTCGTCTTCGAATTCAGGGCCTTCGTCCGATTCACCATCCATTTCATCTTCTTCGACACAAGCTGGCGAATCACCTTCGAATGCGAGACCCGCCGCCACAAAATTGGAGGAATCGAATTCTGCAGTACCATCCATTTGGTCTTGGTTCGATGTTGTGGGTGGCGGAGCTACACCTAGTCCTACGGAAGCAACGGCTTGGGGAGTAGTAATCGTTGCTGCCACAGTTGATGGTGAAATCAAGATTTACCAGAATTTCGGGTTACCGCGTAAAATTGCACTCATCTAAACTAAACAAAGAGTTGAGCACTAACGAGCAGTCGATTTAAACTGCAAAACTGGTTTTATTTCCCCTTTTTTTGTATATTAATATCTATAGCTGATCGAATCGAATGTAACAAAGTTTTGTTGATAATTCATTTCATTGTATAATCATAAAAAATAATCTTTAAAGAAGAATTTGCCAAGTGCTTTTAACACCTTCATTTCTTTCATTTTTCCCTTTTAATAAACCGTTTTAAAGATTTTCAGGTCTTGTACAATTTATTAAAATAAGACATTTAATTTATAGATAAGTTTACCACGTGTGACGAACATCGTTGAACACCATTAATGCTGAACTCCGATATACACCATTAAATTAATTAATAAAAATTAAATATTTCAAGTACTCAACATACAATTAATAATTATTTAAAAAATCAATTAAATTACTTTCTCTCTATATATATATATATATATTAAAATTTTGAATTTTTTTAATAAGGGTAAACTACATATTTAGTACCTCACCTCTTTTCGTATTTCTATTTTGGTACCCAAACTATTTTTTAGCAAAATAGTACCTAACGTTACATATTGTTTCTATTTTGGTACTCTGATTGTTAAAAATAAACGGAAACAATAACGTTGCTTGGTCAAATAACAGTTTTAGTCCCTAAAACTTATACAAACTATCAATTTAGTCTAAAATATTATCAATTTAAACATCATTTTTTTGGATTAAACATGTAAATTTATTCTTTCTTCTTATTCCATTCGAATTATGAAAAATAAGGTATCGAACATCTTCTTCATTGTCGCTACAATTTCCTGCAAATTTTCATCAATTATTTTTTTAATTCCTCGAAAAACAATATTGACTTTAATAACACAAAAAAGCAAAGTATGAAAAAGTGAAAATAAACTAAAACCTACAAGAGTAATGTAAAACCTATGTTTGATTTTGATATAACAAAGTGTTTTAAGGACTAAATTGTAAAACTTGAAATGAATTTTTAAGTCCCCTAAAAGATTTCAAATCAACAAGGCTTTGCTCTAGTTTGAAAAACTCAAACTCCAATTTTTTTCTAAGTGTTCCAAGGCCAAATTGCTCAAAAACGTCAATGCGTATCAATACGCTTCTTACCGTATCGATACCTTTTTTACAAACTTGACTACTGGAGAAAACCGTTTCGATACGCCTCTTACCGTATCGAAACAGATTCCATCTGTATCGATACGCTCTCTCTATAAAATCACAAGGAGTTTGAATGGTGTACCAATACAGTCTCACCCGTATCGATACGATTTAAAAGGATTTTTAAAACCAGAAGCCTTAAATATTTTGACCGTTGGTTGTCAGTTATTAAGTAACCAATTTTTAAAGAGGTGGTTAATGAGTATCGATACGCTCTTATCCGTATCGATATGAATTCCTCCAGTGAGCTTTGTGAGAAAAATTGCATCGATGTGGTCTTACCTGTATCGAAACGGTTCCCTAACACGTACCGATACACCTGAACACGTATCGATACGATTCTCTTGAAATTGTGTAACGACTCTTTATTTGAGACAGGTATCGATACGCTTCCTCGAGTACCGATACGGTAGGCTACATAAGTACATTTATGGTGGAAAGAGAGGGTTCCAACGGCTATAATCAATTCCCTAACCACCCAAATGGCTAGAATTAATGGAGAAGGTATAAAAACAAGCCTATTGAAGACCATCAACAACTATTGCATCCAAGAGAAACATCTATACAAAAAAAATCCAAGCTCAAGTGCATAAATTCTCATTCTTGTAAAATCCCAAATTGTATTGAGTTTAATTCTTATCTTATCTTTCAATTTGGGTTGAGTGCTTGTATTAAAAAAGAGCAAATTTGTATTATGAGATATCCTACTTGCCTTCAATTTCTTCTTTGTAACCAAGTGAGGGTTCGGTCAACTTTGGGTAGAAAATTGACCGGTATTGTAAAGGTTTCCTCCTAAACCTAGAAAATTGGAAGATCAATTAGTGGAATTGTTGGAAAATCCTTAGTGGGAGCTAAGGTAATGAATGTAGAGTTCATTTGGAACTTGAACCATTATAATTGCATTGTTCTTCATTTTTATTCATTCCACTTTACTTCCAAAATTTTAAAAGCTCAATTCACCCCCCTCTTGGCTTTGATCAATCCCTTGAGCTAACCGAAGAATTTTCTACCCAAAGTATTACAATCTACAACTTAAAGATCATACTTGAGCTAACCAAAAGCAACACTTGGAGGCCTTTCCTTGCCCTTGCCACCCACAAGCTACTGATCTACATTGTCGAACAAAAAGGAGCGTAAGCATAAAAGCTTAGTAAGGGTATGCTCATAAAACAAACCTTCGACAATGCAGGGTCCATGCACGAGCTACTACCATGATGAAATGCATAATCTTACCTCCTCTCCGCGTGAGCCCAAAACATACATGATGCATGAACATATAGTCAACATTATGCCATGCTCAACAACTCATAAGCTCAACTTACAATGATACATATATCAATGTATATTTAACAACATATCTCAATGCGTATTGGAATCACAATTCATATCATATTGGCAACACATCTCAAATCATAAAGGCACACATAATCTCATATTGGCATATACATACATTCTCATATTGGCACCTAGCTATGACTCGAATATGCGGATAACACGTTGGAACACATTTCCAACATAACCATTACCTGCGGTGGGATTACACTCATCACCGGTTCTCGCGGAGGGGATTCCACTCATCCTCACGCCCCGTCGATGGAATTCAACTCATCATCGACTAATATAAAGATTTCCGGGCGTACCCGTACTCCTCATTGGTGCCTTAACGCCACCAAGGCCACGTGCGACTTTGACTCTCGTGTGCACACTCATCCTAATGATCGATCATTGTACCCAAGCATACTAGTGCCAATATTAATCAAATTCTATAACGTTTCACAACATCAACTCAACATAACTTCTGTGCTTAGCACGTACTCACCAAGATCACTATCATGCATGATTCATAAACCAAACCACATGCATATATCAACGCATCATATCAAGCCTCAACAACATGCATAACACATTATACGTAGCCAGCACAAACACAATTAGACATGAGGCATAATAAGCAATTAGGAGTTCAACCAAAGGTTTCCTAAGCTAAGCTTGAGATTAGGCTACCACTCTAATCTCAACTCTAGGTGGGTTTACCAAGCCCATCATAGGTTTACATGCTTGAACCAATATTTGAAAGCCATTTAAAAATAGTAACCACTCACCGACCACTCCGTTAGTACAAGCCGACTAGCCTACCAAGCATCCAAATTTCGGATTCGAGCCCGAAGCTTCTCCATTGTCTTCTCTTGCTTCTAACCATTCAAAAGCAATACATTAGCCCCAAAATCAATCACAAACCCAAGGTTTAACACCAACACACAAATCCACTACAATTCAAAGCCAAGTTCATTCTTCAATTTCTTATTTCCGTACTTCCACAAAGACCCATCCAAAATCAGAAATGTAGTCATCCAAAGCACCCTTAGATATGTTCAAAACACTACCCAAACATAGTATAACCATCAACCCTTCATTTCCCCACATAGACACCTTAAAAAGTCCCATTTTCCACTCCCAAAAATCACTTACAGCAGTAGCTACGGGAATCCATTCAAACCAACACTATAACTACTCAAAAATCATCAAATAACATCCAAAGACACCTACCCAATGTTACTATAACATCAGCCCATCAATTTCTCTCAAAACCATCCCCAAAACACAAATTTTGACACTTTAAATATACCCCTAAAAAACCATTTCGGGATTCACCATAAAATCTTGCACAAATCGGATATGTTGGACCTTATAGGTAGTAAACAACTCACATAACATTAATAAATCAAAAGTTTTAGTTAAAGCTAACAAAGATAGCATTTTTAACTCAGAATCTCAAAACCCTAAAATGCAAACTAGTGAGCTTTAATGAAAACAAATTACATGGGGAGAAAGAGGAAGATGATGATAATAAGAAAATGTATTTACCTTTGAAAAGACCTAAAAAACAAGCAAGATTGGTGATGGAATAGTGATGGGAGATGGGGAGGAGAAACTCACTTTCAAAATGGGGAGGAAGAAGATGGGTGTGATTTTTGGGTATTTGAAATAAAATGAAAAAGAGTTTTATTTTTCAAGACCAATAAATTACAACTTTGCCATTAATGATATGGCCATCTTCCAATTCTAAAATCCATGGAATTTGATTTCCAAAACAATTTAAATCCAACATAATTGTTTGCTTCGAATATATGAAGCCCAAAATAATATTTTATTATTTTAATTATAAAATCGAAACCTGAACCATTATTTAAATATTATTTTCATCCGACCCCCAAACTCGGGTGTTACAACTCTCCCCCAAACGATTATGATCTTGTGGTTGGATTATCCTTTTTGGACAAGATTAATGCACTTCTCTTGCCTTTTGCCGATGTATTGGTTGTGCTCGATCGCGCCCAACAATGTTTGGTCCCCGTGAGTCGAGATGTAGGTATCCAATCCAAGATGTTATCTTCCATCCAATTCCGCAATGGTGTGCGAAAGGAGGAAGAGTCTTTCCTTGCCGTGCTCAAGGAAGACGAGGCGATAGAAGCCGAAGAAGTTCCCGAAGAAGTGGAACGTGTTCTCGTGGAGTTCAAGGACATTATGCCTTCCGAATTGCCGAAGGCCTTACCACCCAAGCGAGAGGTGGATCATCGCATTGAGTTGGTGCCAAATGCCGAGCCGCCGAGCAAAGCACCTTATAGAATGGCGCCACCGGAGTTAAAAGAGCTCCGAAAACAACTTAAAGAGCTCTTGGATGTCGGGTACATTCGCCCATCCAAGGGTCCGTTTGGAGCACCCATCCTATTTCAAAGGAAGAAAGACGGTAGCTTGCGCATGTGTGTCGACTACCGCGCTTTAAACAAACTCACGGTAAAGAATAAATACCCTATTCCTTTGATTACCGATTTATTTGATCAACTTGGAAGTGCTAGATTCTTCACAAAGTTAGATCTTCGCTCGGGATATTATCAAGTTTGCATAGCCGAAGGTGACGAGCCCAAAACCGCGTGCATCACAAGGTATGGATCTTTTGAGTTTCTTGTAATGCCATTTGGCCTTACAAACGCTCCCGCAACGTTTTGTACTTTAATGAATAAGGTACTTTCACCTTTTCTTGATCGTTTTGTTGTCGTCTACTTAGATGACATTGTCATCTATAGTAAGACTTTCCATGAACATTTAATGCACTTGAGGAAGGTTTTGCAGGTTCTTCGTGAGAACGAGCTCTACATCAAACGCGAAAAGTGTAGTTTCGCTCAACAAGAAGTTCCGTTCTTAGGCCACATCATTGGAGGTGGTAAGATCCGAATGGATCCAAGCAAAGTTCGAGCCATCGACGATTGGGAACCGCCGACTAAGGTAACCGAACTTCGTTCTTTTCTTGGTTTAGCTAACTATTATCGTAAGTTTGTGCAAGGTTACTCCGCCATAGCTACGCCTTTGACCGAACTCTTGAAGAAGGACAAACCTTGGGAATGGAGTCCAAGTTGTCAACAAGCGTTCGAAAGGCTTAAACAAGCCATGGTAAGTGAGCCCGTCCTTGCCTTGCCCGACCATTCCAAGCAATTTGTCATCCACACCGATGCATCCGATTATGCCATTGGTGGAGTTTTGATGCAAGAAGGCCATCCCATTGCCTTCGAAAGCCGGAAGTTGAACGACACCGAAAGGCGATACACCGTTCAAGAGAAGAAGATGACCGCCGTCATCCATTGCCTTCGCACATGGCGACACTACATCTTGGGTTCCAGGTTTGTCGTCTTTACCGATAATTCCGCAATTTCTTATTTTCTAACCCAAAAGAAATTGTCCCCTAAGCAAGCTAGGTGGCAAGATTTCTTGGCGGAATTCGACTTTTCAATGGAGCATAAGCCCGAAAAGACCAACACCGTGGCCGATGCGCTTAGCCGAAAAGCTAGTCTTGCCTCCATTAGCCAACCAAGTGGTGAGTTACTTGAATCCATCAAGGAAGGCTTAACGCATGATCCCACCGCAAAGAACCTAGTCATTTTTTCCAAAGAGGGTAAGACACGTCGATTTTGGGTCGAAGATGATCTTCTCTTCACAAGAGGCCAACGCTTATTCGTCCCCTACTTCAACAACTTGCGAAAGACATTGATAAAGGAGTGTCATGATTCGAAGTGGGTCGGACACCCAGGTATGCATCGTACCTTAGCTTTACTTAATGAACATTATTATTGGCCTCGTATGAATGAAGATGTAGAAGCGTACGTGAAGACTTGTCTTGTTTGCCAACAAGACAAGATCGAAGCAAACAAGCCGATGAGACTACTCCAACCTTTGCCAATACCGGAAAGACCATGGGAAAGTATTTCTCTTGACTTTATAATTGGTTTTCCTTGTGTTAATAATTTTTCGAGTATTATGGTTGTAGTAGACAAGTTTTCAAAGTATGCTACTTTTATACCCGCCAACAAGACATGCCCCGCCGAAGAAGCCGCTCGTCTTTTCTTGAAGCATGTCGTGAAGCTTTGGGGAATTCCAAAGTCAATAGTAAGTGATCGGGACGCTCGGTTCACGGGTAAGTTTTGGACCGAGTTGTTCAAGTTGTTGGGTTCCTCCTTGAACCTTTCAACAAGTTTTCATCCACAATCCTATGGGCAAACCGAGAGGGCCAACGCATTATTGGAGATCTACTTGAGGCATTTCGTCAGTGCATCCCAACGAAATTGGCCCGACTTGCTAGACGTGGCCCAATTCTCCTACAACTTGCATAGAAGTGAAGCCACGAACCAAAGTCCGTTCGAGATAGTGATGGGCCAACAACCGCTCACACCGGACGCCATTGTGACTAAGTACCAAGGTCCAAATCCAGCCGCCTTCCATGTAGTGAAGGACTTGCAAGAGCAAAGAGACCTAGCCAACGCTTGCCTCCACAAAGCAAGCAAGCGAATGAAAAAGTGGGCCGACAAGAAGCGACGCGACGTCGAATTTCAGGTAAATGATTTAGTTTTGGCTAAACTTCATCTAACACTTCGAAATTCTTCTGTTCACAGGGCTCTTGTGCGAAAGTATGAAGGCCCATTTTGTGTGATCAAGAGAGTAGGCAAGGTGGCCTACAAGCTAGACTTGCCATCCAACATCCAAGTCCATCCCGTCTTCCATGTGAGTGTTCTCAAGCCTTATCACAAGGACGAGGAAGATCCGGAAAGAAACATCTCCAAGCGAGCACCCGTTGGAGTTAGGACTTCGTTCGAGAGAGAAGTCGAAGCCATTGAAGCCGATCGAGTCATTCGACGCAAAGGCTACCAACCAAGGCACGAATACTTTGTGCTTTGGAAGGGTCTAACCGAAGCCGAGGGTAGTTGGGAGCTAGACAAAGACTTGTGGCAATTTGAAGACATGATTGCTGATTTTGAAGCCCAACGAGCGACGAGGGCGTCGCTCAATTCGGTGGAGGAGAATGTTACCATTGTGCACCCTAGGGCCCAATCTGCCGCACACCTAGGGGTCATTTCCAGCACCCATGGGGCCTCACACCGTTCAGCCCACTCTGCCGCACCCATGGGGCTACAATTCAGCCTGTCCGCGCGCACCCAAGGGCCTGTCCGCGCAGCACCCAAGGGCCTGACCGAGCAGCACCGAGCAGCCCGGCCTTCAGCACCCATAGGCCTGTCCGAGCAGCACCAAGCAGCCCGTCCAGCCACCCCTATGGGCCCATCCGAATTTTCACCATCCATGGCCATTCAAGCCCATTCTTTGGGGAATATCTACCCCTTTGACCATGGCACACAAGGCAAGAATCAAGCATCCATTCATCCCTCGATTCATGGAGAATCAAATCCCTTTCACAAGGAAAGAAGATCAACCAAGATGGAAGGAATCCTTAATAGCAATCTCTTGCCTTTATTAGATAGCTTAGGCCAATCTTGGCCATCCATTGTAATCAATAGTGACCGTTAGATCGGGAGGTGCTAGGCTATAAAAAGGGCCTCACCCCCTCACTTGTAATCATCCTGAATTCTCTTTGTTTTCTACTTTCTTTCATCAATAAAAGCTTAGCAACGTCGAGTACTCTTTTCCCCCTAACTAGGCTTAGAGGGGTTTTTTAACGAGGCTCTTCGTTTTGCAAATCACTCGAGCCATCTTGTTCTTTCTTTCTTCGCAACGCTTCCGCAACTCTAGCCAAGCCAAGACTTAGCTTTAAGGCTTACTTGGTCCCTTTCAAAGTTCGTTTCCCGACCAAGTGCCGCACGAGCTAGCCATATAAGCCTAGCCCCGTGACAATACTACACTCACCTCTTATCCTGAAATTACAGGATACTAGAATCCTCACTCATTTCTTGCTACTTATCCAATTTCCTTTCTAGCTCCTTCTTAGTCTAACAATTTACAAGAAATAATTTGTATATTAGAGCCATATTTATCAACCAAATCATTTCAGAGTCACTCTAATTTCATGCACACAAACATGTAGACACTAGGTAGTTCACAACAATTTTAAATGCCAAAACAATCCCTAAGCACATGTTCACTATAATAGTGTAAAAACAGTCTACTATTTAATTCAAATTATCCCGAAATAGTCCATTAGAGATACAAAACAACCCTCATATTTTAAGATACAAAACAGTCCTTTTTATTATAGAACAGACCCTGTTTTATTCCAGCTCACAATGCAGTCCCTATAAATCACTAAAACAGTTCCATTTGAGCATAGAACAATCCCTTGGCAGTCTTAGGATTGAAAACAGTCCCTTCCCCTGTTTTTACTAGTTTAAATCAGTCCATTTTCAGTTTCAATCCAGCCTAGAACCTTTCAAAACAGTCCCAAGCCAAACAATTTCAAAATAGAGTTCAATTCCCATGTTCAAATTAGTCCAACTATGATACAAAGTCCTATTTTCATGTTCATCTAAAACACATACCACAAATTCAGAATTGATCCTAATCTCTTTCAACATAGTCCATAAAACCGAGTCATTCTAAAACCAAACCACCAAAATCAACAGCAAGTAGAGGAACATCAACCTCTAACATATATGTATCTACCTACATCTTTCGAAAGAAAATCCATGGATTCTTATCATAAATTGAATTTGCTATCAACTCAATACACATACTCAAGAAAATCTCCCAACAAGCACAACTAGAAGTTTAAATCTTAAGGAAAGAGGAAATTAATCACCTACTATTATACCGGGTAGTTAAATACATTAAGCATTCTCTCTAACTCCATGGATCCTTGAAGCTTTCTCTCAACTCTCTCACCTTTTGGGGTTTCGGCTATGGAGAATTAAGGATGGAAGGAGATGATGAATATTTCTCATTTGGTCCCTAATCGACTTAGCCGAGTAACCCTCCCCCAAAGCTTAGTTTATTCTTAGTTGGACAAGTGTCCACACAAAATAAAGCTTCCACTCTTAATAATTCCTAATTCGATCCTAGGCCCTAAAATGTTTAGGCTAAGGTAACATTTAAATCAAATTGAATACAATTTGATTCTCACCAACTCTAAGTCTCAATTTGGGGTATTACGGTACCAAAATTTAATGTCCATTGAAAAATAAATTTTGAAAGGCTTAAAATATTATTTACCCTTTTCGGATAAATATGTATTTTTATTTATCTAGTAATCATGAAATACATACAATTAATCCACTCACTACACAGCCCTATACAAGATTTCATTCTATACAAAGATTTTTATTAACAAAATTAAATCTACTTTTAGGTATACCTTGTAATCTAAGGCTAGTTGTCTCTTTAATACTTTGGACAATAACAGCTCTTTACGAGGAAAAAAAATCTCTGCCCCTATTCATGCCTCTACACTAAATATTATGTTTAGGGTTTAAGGGTTGTGGTTAGAGTTTAGGGAATTTAGAGAGTATATTTTTAGGGTATATAATGTAGGGTTTAAAATTTAAAATTTAAGATTAGAGCTTGAAATTTAATTTTTTAGTGTTAAGATACAAAAAAACACTAAAAAAAGACAAATGATTTTTATCCCTTTACAATAACTTGTGCAAAAAGATCCGCATATTTCTCTCACTCCATACATGATAAATAAATGAATTCATGTAATTTTTAAAATAATCGAAAGAAAGGACATCCCCTTAAGTGATTAACCGCCTACACAAGCTCTGAATTTTAGTCTTCCAGGCTGCAGTACATTAGAGCAGGTGATTTTGGAAAAAGAACAACAACAAAAAAGAGGTGATCCAAGAGATAATCAAATGTTTATGCCACAAAACATTGCCCCTACTTTGCCTAGCACCATCCCATAGCTTTGCAAGAGTGAAAGCTGGATCCACAAAATCCAAACTCGCAGCAGTAGCCAGTAGTCCACATTCACTTGCCAAAATGTAGACTACTCATAAATCCAAGCAACCCATACTGATCCTTCCTTCACAAGCAAACTTTGTTCCATGTCTCCAAATCCCCCTTCCCCTGCATAATCATAACAGCCCTTTGACAAGATTAATAGGTCACCCGCAAAACATAAATGTTTAAGACCCATTCTTAAGCATTTAGGATGGTACTTAAAAATACTATACACTACAATTGCATCAAGCATCCTGAAAAGTATATTTATAGACAACACAAATAAATATGGAAAAAGGGTTCACTTCTTGCTCCCATCAAAAGTATTTATCCTTTTTTATTAAAATCAATCATTTCTTTAATTAGAATAGTCACACAACATGCTCTTATTGATCAATTTTTTAAACAAAAATTAATTTAGGTAAACTACATAAATGATCCTCTGACTATGTTCCAATTATTTTTTGCGTCTTTCGACTATCAGAAGTTACAAACTGGTCTCCGACTTAAAAAAAGTAACAAATTAGCCCAATACCATTAAAAGATTAACGGCTAATGATGTGGAGTTAATATAAATTGATATAATTACATAATTAGCCCTCAAATTTCACACTTATTTTGATTTGACCTTAATTCTAAAAACTTAACTCGCATATTTTTAATATTCTATCAATTTAAGCTATATATTTTTTTTTATTTTTTCTCTCCTTTAATTCTTCAATTTATTTCCACCCAAAAATAGAAACACGTCAATCTTACATCAAAAAATTGTGAGGATTCTTTGTGATATCATGCTTTTGTAGTGCTTTGATTAAGACAGTCATGAGATTTTCAAGCACATGCTTCCACTCTCCACAATATTATTAACTGGTGCTGGAAAACAGCTTGAATTTTTATTTTTGACACATTTATGGATATAATTGTGAAGTACTCAATAGTATAGAGGGAGACAATCCAAATAAAAGACAAGAACTTGTAAGGGACTCCAGTTTGTTCTTGTTTGAGACGATCCATCTTACAACCTGGGCAGTTTTCATAATACTCAACTCTTTCCAACAAAGGGTTCTGTTTTCTTCCATTTTGCTCCAAAAAAGTAATATCTCACCCCAGAAAAATGGGTTTTTAATAGCCCAGAAAAATGGTCCTTTTGTTGTTTGGGTCCAATTCTCAAACACTTTCTGATCAAATTCGTCTTTTTTAGGAACAAAACGCAAGATTTCAATACGTTTGAAGGTGGGTGTTACTCTGTACTACTAAGAAGCCACGTTTAGATGATTCTAGCTCGAGAGAAGATTACTATGAATATGTGGATTGATGAAATGATTGGGTTGGGCACCATGAGCTCTAGTCTAGACTCACATCCAGGTGATTACCACTCAAGTTGCGTTGCTGGATCAAAGAAGACGAGAAAAGACAAAGATAATAGAAATGAAAGTTGGCCTTTTCTATGTGGTAATGGCTTATTGTTGAAATGGCTTATTGTTGAAGTGTAACACCCGCGTTTGGGGCCGGGAGAAAATAATATTTAAATAATATTTTGAGTCCGATTTTATAATTAAAATAATAAAGAAATATTTTGGTCTTTATAATTCTCAAACAAACTTTTCGTGTGAGACCAAAATGTAATTGGAATCAAATTTCCATGGATTTGGGAAATTCTTTTGGCTATCCTCATTAATGGCAAAATCGTAAATAAATGAAACTTTCAAAATTAAAACCTCTTTTGTTAAAATAGACATGTGCTCATCTTCTTCATTCTCCATTTTTGCTATCTCACGACAATGGAGAGCTTTTCTCTCCAACTCACCATTTCATCCCCTTTCTTCTTCATTCTTGGAGCTTTTTGAAAGGTAATTATATTTTCGACTTGCTCTCATCTTCCTCTCTTTAAAAGTACAACTAGATTTCATTTTGGTTCAAGTTTTAGAATTTGGGTTTTTGGAAGATTTGAATAAAAATAATATCTTTATTGTTTTTAACTTAAGATTTTGATTTAATATTGTTAGATATGGTGTTTATGAACCAAATGGTCCAACATATATAATTTTTAAAGTGTTTCATAAGAATTCCCGAATTTGGGTTTTGGTGGGGTTTTAGGAGAGCTTTTAGTTGAGTTTTGGGTGTGTTCTATGTTGGAATTTGAGGGTTGAGGTTAGGGTAATAGTTAGGGGCTGTTTTGGAAGCATTTGAGTGGGTTAAATGTGTTGAAATCATGAGTTTTGGTTGCGGTTTGAGGGCTGCCCGAGTTTGATGTTTTGGGGGTTGTTCTTGGCTTGGAATCTTGTGTTTATTGCTTGAATGGTGTTTCGGGTTGCTACATGGTTGTATGAGCTGATTCGATGTTGTTTTGTTTATGTTGAGATGATTAGAAACAAGAGAAGACCATGGTAAAGCTTCGGGAGTGAATCCGGAAACTTGAAGACCTTGGTTGCTCGGTAGTGGAGCTTGGAGGTGAAGGTGAGTGGTTAAAATGTTTTAAATGGTTTTGAGCAATTAATTCAAGCATGTGGACTAGGTTGGGATTAGAGTGGTAGCCTAATCCCAAGCTTTAGTTAGAGACCTTGGTTGATCTTTAAAGTGTTGATTTATGCCTCATGTTTTATTCTGTTTATGATGGTTATGTATATGTTGTTATACATGTATGTTGAGGCATGGCTTGATGCATTGTTATATGCATGTTGATGATAAATATGATGGGGATATACATATGTATGAAATATGATGTGATATTTGTGTTAATGATATACATGTGGTGTTGACATGTGAAATTATGTTATGGTGAGTACATGCTAGGCATGGAAATGTGGTTTGTGCATGACGGTAAGTCATGGTGAGTACGTGCTAAGCACGGAAGTTGTTATGAAATGATATTGTGAAAGATTAATGAAATGTGTAGTATTGGCACTAGTATGCTTGGGTACAAATGATCGATCATTAGGATGTTTAGTGTGCATACGTGAGTCAAAATGCGCGTGTGATCTTGATGATGGTAGTCATCAAGATGGAGTACGGGTTCGCCCGGAAATCTTCTTATATATATTAGTCGGTGATGAGTGGAATCTCATCGACGGGCGTGAGGATGAGTGGAATCCCCTCCGCGTGAAACGAGGCGTGAAGATGAGTGGAATCCCCTCCGCGTGAACGGTGATGAGTGTAATCCCACTGTCAGGTAATGGTTGTGTTGTTGGATGTGAGTTCCAACGGTTATCCGCGTATTCGAGTCATGGCTAGATGCCAATACGAATTGTGGTTTATGCTACTCTTATGTTGAATATATGTGTTTTCCATATGTGTGGTTATGGACTCGTTGAGCATGACATGGAATTGATACTATGTTCATGCATCTTTTATATTTTGGCTCTTGAGGACTGGAGGTAAGACCATGCATTCTATTTCGATTCTTGCTCGTGCTTGGATCCTGCATTGTCGAAGGTTTGTTTTATGAGCTTACCCTCACTAAGCTTTTATGCTTACACTCCTTTTTGTTCGACAATGCAGATCAGTAGCTTGTGGGTGGCAAGGGCAAGGAAATGTCTCCAAGTGTCGCTTTTGGTTAGCTCAAGTATGATCTTTAAATTGTAAATTGTAATAGTCAAGCAAGGGGATATGTGTTGTTGATTTGAATGCTTTTTTGTATGTTGAATTGGTTTGGCTCTTGGATGCCTTGTTTGAATTGTAAATCTTGCTTATGATGCATGTCTTGAATGCCTATATGTTTGTTCTAAGGCATGAACCTTTATGTGTTAAGTATGTCTCCTTTTGATAAGTGTATGAATTCTTTCGATGCATGATCCTTGCTTGTTTTGAAATCCATGTATGTTGATATCTTGGTTGTTGAAGGTTGTATGTATGTTGTTTGTGGCTAGGGGAGTCGTAAAACGTATCTAGAGTTGAGTCTTAAATCGTTTTGCTGAAAATTGGAGACTTGTAGTGCAGGGCGTATCGATACACCTAAAGGTCGTATCGATACGGTCTTGCCTTTCAGGACTTAGTTTTGGCTTGGTGTATCGATACGCGGGGGTGTACCGATACGCCCAAAGCTCACTGGAAATCTGAGATGTTGGTGAGACTTTGGCGTATCGATACGGGCTCTAGGCGTATCGATACGGGTTCATCTCGTTGACCACGAGATGTTGACCGAGAAGGGCGTATCGATACGCTCAAGGGTTGTATCGATACGGTCTTCCTGCGTTGACCGTAGGATGTTGACCTTGGTCAAGGCGTATCGATACCGATACCCTTGATTGATGTATCGATACGGCCTGCTTAAGAAGGAAAAATTGGTTGTTTTAAAGTGCTGTTTTGGATGGTCGTTGTTTTAATGTTTGTGTTTCCGTTGTCGTGCTTCACATATGACTTAATAATGCATTTAGACAAGATATAAATAAAAGAAATTTTCTAGGGTTGCTAACCGAGGTGGGACCTTAACGAGTTTCGCGTCGGTTTTCCCCGTGTAGCCTACTCGGACCGGTCAGCCATCTAGACCGGGACGAGGGGTTACATGGAGCGTTCAAAGTTCGAACCTTGAAAATCTAGAAACTCGTTATGCGATTTTATGCCCCAAATGATCTTTTAAGTGGCTTCTGGTCTCGATTGAATGGATCGAATTTCGGAGTTGAATTATTTGATGACAATGAATTTAAATGAATTATACACAATTATTTTATTAATTTCTATCAACTTTAGGTGAAAATGAATTAAAGGAGAGGAGAAATAAAAAAGGATGGACTAAATTGATATAATATTAAAATATGTGAGTTAATTTTTTAGAATTATAGTCAAATTAAAATAAGTGTAGAAATTGAGGGCTAATTATGTAAGTATACCAATTTATATTAATGTCACGTCATCAGTTATTAATCTTTTAACGACGTTGGGCCAATTTGTTACTTTTTTAAGTTGGGAGACCAGTTTATAACTTCTGATAGTCGAGGGATGCAAAAGAGAATTGGAGCATAGTCATGAGACCACTTATGTAGTTTACCTAATTAATTTTTAGGGTAAAATAAATAAAGAGGAAAATATTAGGGTACGCTAATGAAAAATAACAAAAAATACCAGGTTAGGAAAACTGAAAACGTTAAACATTGTGGGGGCAATAAATGTGTTATGTTTTTCAGGAGCACGAAAAAAGATTAAGGCTCTGTTTGTTGTTGTGTTTGACAACCTAAATGAATTTTTTTAAGCGCTTTCACTTGTTTTTTTAGTATTTTTAGTTGCTTTTAAAACTAGTTTTTTCACACAAACTATAAAGTTAGATTTTATAACTTCTTGGGTGAAAAAGC
Source organism: Hibiscus tridactylites (assembly GCA_958450335.1). NCBI lineage: Eukaryota > Viridiplantae > Streptophyta > Magnoliopsida > Malvales > Malvaceae > Hibiscus > Hibiscus tridactylites. The sequence continues at coordinate 42,925,246 of OY288274.1, read as the reverse complement.
TAGTTTGAAAATAAAATTATTTTTTTATTCTTATTATTTAATTATAATTTATTATACATTATGCATACATAATTATAAAATAATATATGTTTTATAATATTTATATTGAGAATAAAATTATTTTATTTGTAATTTATTTTATTTTTATTATTAATTTGTAAGTGATATGTTCGTATATAATCTAGAATGTAGTTTATACTTTCAAATTAAATTTTATAAAAAATATTTTTTTATTATAATTTAAATTCACTTATTTCATATATCACAACATTAACTATTTGAATATCACCCAAGTTTACTTTTACTTTTTAATATCATGTCTAAAATAGACATTTTATCTCCTTAAAATTACTTTTTGATATCAATGACAAACACTAACCAACTTTTCAAAATTACTTTTCAACCGCTAATTTAAAAATTACTTTTTTACCGCACTTTTTAAAAGCAACCACAAACTAAGCTTAATGATTTGATTATGATTGAGGTTGAAACGTCCATTTGGCTTAAAATCTCGTTTAAAACTCAAAAGCATTCCTAAACAAACAAATTTGCCCCTAATTCATTACCCCAACGGTACTATTAGTAAAAGCCAGCGGTTTTGATTTTTTCTTATTTTGATTTTTAATTTCTATTGAGTTTGATTCTCTTGCAATATAATGTGTAATTTCATGAAAAAAATTTAAATAAAATATTTTGAATTTATTATATTTTCATAGAATCCTTACAATTATTAAAAATTATATTTATTTCATATACTATAACATTAAAGAATTTGAATATCATATATATATATATATTTTACAATATCATGTCCAAAATGATCATTTATTTTCTTAAAATTACTTTTTGACAATAATATCAAACACTAAAATCTTACAACCAACTTTTTAAAATCACTTTTCAAAAGCAATGCTAAACTTTAACCGATACCCGGACCAAATCCAACCATTTTTAGAACTACTGGGCCCTGACAAGTTCCGTGCTGGAGAAGCTGCTTCTCGGAGTTTCCAATACGTCACCGTTCTGTTTCCTTTTGAGTCATTAGATTTGAATTCAAAATCAGATCAAATTTCCCCCGCTGCTTAAGCCCAAACTCCTCGCTTCATTTATCCAAACGAAGAACTGGGAATTCAGCTAGATCTTCCCTTTAAAGATAAAATGAACTCTATAAGTTCTCCAGTAAGCTGCGCCATCGACGACAAAGACCTAGACGACGCCGCATTATGGGCGGTAATCGACTCGGCCGCCGCCTCCCACTCTTCCTCCTCCAAGCACCGCAAAACCTTAGCAATCAAATACTCCAACCATCACTCCCCGTCCGCCCCCGTATTGGACTCTTCTCCTCATCGGAAACTTCCGCAGAAATCGGTTCATAGCCCTAGCCATCAAATTTGTTCCCCTCCTAACGCCAATCGCCGCCGCTTTGCTAACCCCGGGGAAGATTATCACCGGCCTTACAAAATCTCTAGGTCTTGCGCTTCCGAGGTCAGCGAGACAAGCCCGATGGCAATAGTGCAGAGGACACCTGTAACCTCGTTGCCGGATCACCGGTCGCCGGAGATGTATTTGTCGCCGGGTTTCGGAAGAGGTGAAGTCAGTAATGGATCTGATGTGTCGCCGAGGAGTTGTGGAAGGAGCGAGGAGAAGGAAGGGATGAGGCATAGCTTGTCCGGGATGTTTCCTTCGGTTGAACTGTTTAAGGAGTATCAAAATGCAGCCATGGCGGTAATTAAATCTTTTATTATCAGAAACTTAGCTTCAGCCTTTTAAATACCTTTAAAATCACATATCAAAACAGTAACGTCTCATTAAATGAACAGATTTTGGAGAAATCTGATTATACGATGATCTCTGGAAATCCTTTTATTAAAAAGACAGGTAAATTAACTCTGGTTCTCTTCTTTACTCTTTCATAATTGACATTTATGTTGTGAAAAGTTATAATCTTATTTTCAACTTTTGTAGGTTGGAGGAAAATATCCTTTTACTTCAATCTCTCATACGAAATCAAAGACAAGAACATTGAATTCGATGAAAATCGCAATGTTCAGCGTGCTGAATTCGTGGTTCGAGCTTATATGCAGTATGTTCCTTTAAACTCTTGAGAAATCAAAGTACTTCTTTAATGGTTACTGGTTACTGTGTTTGCGTTACTACTTACTATTTAGTTTGATCATGTTACCAGAGGTGGGAGATTCTCTGATGGATGGGGCTCGTGTGAGCGGAGGGAGAAGAGATTTCTAAAACCAAACCATGATATCCCTAGTACAGCAGAGACCAGAGCTAAGAACAAAGCATGTCAGGTAGGTTTTTCTTTTCACAACTCTTACATTTCCAGTTTTTCTTAGATTTTAAAACCCCAATGTTGGAACAGTTGTTTGTTTGCCTGGAAATATTAGTTTTGTTCAAGTTCATGTAAACTTCAAGTAGCTAGTCTGAGTTTAAAACTTCAGGGTATTAATATCCGTTGATTGCTAATTGCCAACTTTTATAGATTTGCATTTGTTTTAATTCCAAACTGAAGAAGGGAAATGGTGGTTTGAACCAAAAAAAAAGGGAAATGGTGGGGGGTTCACATTTTAAGGATCATTGCATTATAATTCTGAAATGTACCATAAGCTAGTTTATTGCTTCAGCAACCAATGATCAGGAAATATGGTGCTTGGTCAATGACTCCGGTATCGGTTTCGAATTAGGATTGTAATCGAGTTGAGCCAAACTATTCTGTTGGAAGTTCAAGCTTGTTTAGAGTTGGGTTCGAACTCAATCAAATACAGTTATCTAAGTTTATGTTTGTCTCCAAATAAAGTTGAACTATTGGGGTTTGGCTCAGTTAAGCTTATTTATGAGATTCATACATTCAAACTCAAGTTTGAGCTCAATCTCGTTGCATGATATGGTTTTTAGGGTAAAACAGTATATAAAAAATACATTAGGCTCATGAGCTAATCAAATTAGGTATTAAGATACTCGTACTCGGCTCGCTCGATAACTAGAGTTGCTGTGCTCAACTGCTCAAGCATAACTGAATCAATTTTGAGGGTTTTTTTTGGAGTCGAGTGATTTGATTTTGCTGTTGCCATTTTCAATCTCATGAAACCTTAATCCACAAGTTTTGTTGGCATGGATCAAAGATGATTGTATAATTTTAGAGGGGTTGTTGCAGGATCTGCTAGGAATTGGGGAGTATCGTCCTGGAGCAAGCCAATTTCAGCGACAGATATAGACAGATATTCCATGGTCCAAATAATATCTGACAATGCTACTACTATTTGAGGGTCAAGAACCACTGATTCACCCATTGAATACTGTATAATTGCTAAAATGTCCATCAAAGCTTGTTGTTTAAATGATAAAAACAGATTCTCGGTCATAATGGGATAGTTAGGCCGTTGATATGTATTACCGTGATCTCTTACAAACCAAATAGTTTTTTATTCTAACTTTAGATCCCGTTTTATTTTTTAAAACTGTTTTTGGATATTTTAGGAGCCCAAAACAATACACATGTAGCTTTACATTACAAAAGTACTTCTTACTTTGATTTAAAAAAATGTTTTTCCATGAGTTAGGAAATTTTTAACTTTAATTTTTTTGGGTAAACTATGTAAATGTTCACAGAACTTTTAAGACAAATTTATTTTAGTTACCGTATTTTTAAAATATCACATCAGAAACGTCAACAAATACAAATCTTTATTTTTCTTTTATACATACATACAAACAGAAATTAAAAAAATGAATATATAAAATCATCGTTATTTTCATTATATTACTAAATTGACATTAAAAACTATTATAGTATAATATAAAACTTTTTTATAATAATAACAAAATTAATTTTAGTTAGAAATGTAATTTATTTTCAATTAGATAAAGTTATAGTAATAGTAAAATAGAGATTAAATTCATATTAAATTTCACTTATAGAATTATGAAAATAGTAGTATAACATAAATTATAACCATTAAAACATATTATTATGGAAATATTAAAGTAAACTTTACATTCATTTTTATGAAAATATATTAATTATAAGATAAATTTTAAAATACTATAAGAATATATTTATAACATTATGTTAATATATTATAAACATATTTATAATTAATATCGATATGGTATATCTTACCCAATACAATATCAGCAGCCATTGAACATGGAGTTAACATAGACAAATGGCTCACTAAGTAGTCACAGTTAATATATATGATCAAAACAAGGGCCGAGATGCAAAATGCACTGCAATGAAATCACTGAAAATTTGACCCCATCATATATTTTCTCAGCAAAAAAAGTAGTCCACTGCTTCTTCATTCCATGAAGCAGATCTAGACAACAATCGAAAGATCTGAGCAATACGAACTTTGCGAGAGTATTTAACGTCTACCATGTTCTAGTAGCTCATTATATTCATATAAACCGATATATAAGAATGGAGTTCAAAGAGCATACCGAATATACTCTCCATCACTATAGCTTGTTACAACTTCTCATTTTCTTCACTGCACTCTGCAGGCAGTTTTCCGGGACTGCGACTACCCATTTTCCCGAACGAGCTGATGGCGGATAAACCTTTGAAACTGCTGCTTCCTTCACAAAAATTGGATTTTCTGGATTTGGTTGACTTAGAGGGACTGAATTCCACTCCTATATCGATGTTGGTGATCATTCCACAACTCAGCCTAAAAGGGCTAGCATCTGCATCTGCATCCACATCCACTTCTGAATCGTGATTGTCGATTTTGGCAACGACTAGTTGGGTGATTCCCCTACGGCAGAATGGGCAAAGTAGGACTAAAGGAGATGCTGTCAGCGGGTTAGGCTTCTTGTGGCAGCATAGAGCTAAGATGCAACGAGCACACATCCGGTGACCGCATTGTCTAATCTCTATCGTGCATAGCCGGTCAAAGCATATGCAGCAAACATCCACATCGCTTGTCTGTTTGAGAAGATTTTCACCGGTGGATTAAAAGCCACATTCGTATTATAATAGAAAATTAGCTTTTCATCCCTAAGTTGCAACCAATATTACCTCAGAGGCAGCGTCGTCAGCTTCGACCTCGCACTGTGAATCGGGTGGAAGTTCATGGATTGTATCCTTCAAAATGGCTCTCTCCCTCTCTCTGTTAGCTTCCATTAGGGCCTTCTCCAAAAGTTCTTTGGCTTCCGGATTAAGCTCGCTTATGAACCTTAAAGGCAATGGCCAAACAAGAGGTTCCGCAGATGCAGGGTTCAACAAAGCAGCGCATGCTTCGTGTTTGTGCTTCATAGCAATCAAATATGGTATTCTCCTGCAGAATTAAAAACCTTAGCATATTTCATTTTGATCTTAAATGCCTATTCAACATGCCCGGAGTTTTAGTTCAATAGTATAAAGTTCCTATAGATGTCCTAATAAAAAAGAAACAATTTCACAATCTGTTATCCTCGAAATGAAACAAAAAGAGCAATATCCAATTTCGTATAGATTTTAGGATTTAGAGTGCATCTCATCTGTATGAAATTTCAAGCTGAAAGCAGGTGTCCAACATTAAAAACATTAACTTTTGATCATGAAAGCTACCAAATGGGCCAAGAATCAAGATCTCTAAAGTCCAAAAACCGATATGTTGGCCGATCAGATGTCAGTCCATTATATGAAAATAATGCAATGGCTGTGATTGGAAATATCTTTGTGTTTCTTTATCTGTAAGAAAGAAAGCAATAATTAAATGTCATTCTTCCTTCTCCACATATGCTTACCCGTATGAATCAGGTTGAAGCCTATCGGCTCCCCAAGCGAGTAATTCCCGTATACACTCTATAGAACCGCCACGTGCAGCGAAATGAAGAGGCGTGCTGCCGGGGTAGCTGCAAAGTAACCTAAAATCAACCCAAATTCCATGCTTGAAAAACGATCAAAACATAAACAAAACAAAAGATAATCACCCATTTCCACCGGTTGAAGCACAAACAAGAGCCCCATTATCTAAGAGGGCATGAACACAATCAGACCATCCTTCACGAGCTGCCAAATGCAGGGGCGTTGCACCGTTTTCATCTCTTATGTTAACGAATCTCGCAAAGCCCCTACAAAATCCGCAATGCAGTCGGTTTCAATCAGAGAATAATCACATAGCTATGTTAGTCTTTATGCAAGGGTTCAAAGAAAGAAACCAAGAATCTGCAAGGGGACTGCTATGGGCTGCTGAAAGAAGAGCTTGAAGGCAATCGAAATGGCCGTAGTGAGCAGCATAATGCAAACAAGTTCTTCCTTGAAGTGAATCAAACATCAAAACCTGATCAAAACATTACAATGGTCAGTTTCTAGGCAAACACAAAACGGTTAAAACTGTAGCAGACAGGACATACATATGATCCACTCTGGATAAGCCTTTTCACACACTCGGTCTTCCCATGCATTGCAGCTAACATCAATGGGGTCTAAACCGATCACAAGCATAACAGACCATGAGATTGAAATCAAAAGAGAACCAATCAAAGCACATGCAAAGATTAAAAAAAACATGTACCTGTCTATGTCGATTCAAGATGTCTGAATTGGGATGTCGATCTAAAAGAAACGAAAGAATCTGCAGCAAATGATCAAACCAAACGCCAAAACAGAAGATTCCCAGAAAGAAACTATCAACATTGTCCCCAAATGAAAATCCCAAAATCTAGCAAAAATCGATCAAAGAAAGAAAGAAACAAAACCCCACCTCGATCTGGCCATGGATGGCTGCGACATGAAGAATAGACAACTTCCCGTATCGAGTGGCGCTTTTTAAGACACTTGGGTCTGTTTCGACCATTGCCTTAACCATCTCCGAGTCACCTGTCTGAACAGCATTGAGCAAAACAGTCTCATGGTTTTCTAGGCAGCTAAGCTTTTGACCCATCCCCTTGTCTCCACCGTATCTGTTACTTCAACAACCGGAGAACGGAGCCAGATCCAGAAGAGTATAACTCACGCGCCACCGGTAGGTGGTGGTGAAGTGGATGCTGATGGTGATAGTAGTGGCAAGCGAGAGTTTCTGAAAGTGAAATGGGCCTTTTAATCTATCTTATTTGTACTACTTAACTAGTAACTACACAGTTAGACACTGCGGAGCTGATGCCTCGTAGTTTGGTCCGAGATTCCAGGCCATTTACCAAATTACATTTCGGACATTTTAAGAATCTTTTTCAATATATTTGTTCTTTTAGTATTTGAAAAGAATTGGAATTTCAACTTTAACAAACAACATTGTCTTCAAATCTATTATTGGTGTCAAATCTCAAACAGTTTAATTCCCTTCCATGGCCGAAAGGAAGAGATCAGATTATGCTCTTTTAAATGTTTTTTTTTTTACTTTTTTATGTCCATTTTATTATTTATATTCGAAAATTAATAATTATCCTTCCAAAATACGAAAGAAGTAAAGAAAAATTAATGAGACAAATAGCTTTTCTTCTTTTTGACTTATTTTGTTCATTGTCACCGTCCTTGATATGTTCAACTTTTTTACTTTGTGGTGTTTAGTGTCAATTAATCACAGCTCAAAAGAAAACTTGGAGGAAACATATTTGCTTAGTAAACAAAATTTAACCAAAAAGAGAGGTGGAAAACAACATTATCTATGTGCTTTTACTCATAAACATCGATTGATTCTTATAAAAAAACTATTTAAACTTTGAAGTCAAATTTATACCACTAAAGGAAAGGAATCCCTTCAACTTTTTTATTATTCTTTTGAAGTAAAGTTTTATATTCCTACACTAGTAGGACTTATTTGGTTCGCATATTCAAACGAACATAAATTTAAAATAAAGGGTTTATTTTGAATACAAATTAAAAATTAATTAAGCATTGTTTTAGCTCAGTTAATGTATTTGAAGGACTTAATTTTAGTAATTAATTTCCACGCAAGAGATGAGATAACATCCAAAAAAACAGAAATCATCCGTGTTTTTTCGGAGTCCCTATTTATACCCAAATAATAAAAATCAGATTTATGGTTTATGATTAAGGTTTAGGAGTCGGGGTTTAGAATTAGAGTGTAGAGTTTATTTTTTAGTGCTTAAGGTTTAAGACTTAGACTTTAGAATTTAGGGTTAGCACTTAAAGTTTAATATTTCTTAGTAGTATGACATAGATAGAAACATCTAAAAGGTGTATAATTTTTTTTTTTGCTATCCACAGAGTGAAAAACCAAGAAGATAGAATAAATAGGAAAACAATCAAAACCCCGTAAATCAATTTAAAAAAAATAGATTCTTTAACCTGGAACTGTTTTGATTATTATCGAATATAGTTTGAAAAGAAAATAGCTCAGATATAAAAAAGTTAAAAGCCATGAATGTAGGCAGATTACACCACTGTTTCATGCATAGAAATAAAAGATTCAATAAAGAAAAACCCTAAATCCACAAAGAAGCACAGATCTTGAATTTAGAACCTTGTCTTGAAAGAAACCCAATGATAATCACGCCATTCAATATGATTCCTCAACCGAGAAGCATCGTAAGCAAGCTAATCCCCAGTGGTTTCGAAATAAACCCAATACTTCAATCCTTGTTTCCCTGTAATGCTCCCCGCCCACCAGCCATCATTGTCGAAAGCATCAACCCTTTCAAGATAACTGAAAACCCCATCGGCTCTGTTTACGATCACAGGCGGCGGCATCGGTCGGACCTCGTCGGCCCAAACTACCTCAACCAACGGCCGAGTCTGATCTTCTTCCTCAACCAGGTTCTTGTACCGCACTTTGTAACGAGTGTTGTTATTCAACGAAGACAGCACCGTAGCTTCATAGTATGAACCCAAGAATCCTTCTTCCTTGCTGCATACTTCAACTTTGTCTCTTTTAGAAAACACCGGCATTGCTGAACGAACAACAAAGAGAAATAATTCAAGAACGAATTTAGGTTTCTGCAGGAGAATAATGCGAATATGGAAACTTGTGATGTTAAAGTGTTTTTATAGATGATGAAGGCGGTTTATGTTTTAGTTTGAAAATAATTTTAGTCTCCGTTCCTTTGTTTTAGGCTTGGCATTACGTTTACTTGAAGAGGAAGTAATATCTTTGAAATACGTGAGTAATAATTTTTTTTTACAAATCTTAAATTTAATTCTAATCTTACCTAGAGGAAGACAAAAATCTTTTGGCCATTTTTATGTTCAAACACTAAAAACTTAAATTTTGAGCTCTAGCCCTAACCTAAATACTAAATCTTAAACTTTAGACCCTAAAAAATACACCTTAACATGAATTCCTTAAACTCTAATCCTAAACTCTAATCTTAAACATTAATATTAAACCTTAAACATAATTTTTTAAGTATGGAGGTATAAATAGGGGCGCTAAAAAAGGGCAAATGATTTTATTCCCTAAAGTGGAGGGAAAATGAGAGTTTAGAGGAATGAAAAAGAATGCTCTTAGTGGGTTTAGAACTCACGACAAGTTATTCTAAATAAACATAAAAAAATTTGTTAACCGAGAAAAATAATCAAAATTAAAACAGAAGTCTCATAAATTGTTTAAGTTTGACGATAACTCGGTAACATTAACTTATTGATAAAATAAAAAAATCAATTAAATATAATCGAGTAGGATTTATTTTCATATCATATAAGTGTACTTTTATGATGTAAGGGGTAATTTTTCTTTCGTAGTTGTCCAAAATAAAAAAAATATTATTTTTGGTTTTTAATTTTATTAATTTAAATTTCGAACTCTATGAATTGTATCAATGTTGTTTTTTAACTGGAGAAAATTATCATTAATCATTATGGTGCTAATATAATTATCCAATGTGTCTACATAACATACATGTGAATGATAATGTGACAGAGGGTCAACATTAATTTTTTTGGCCGAGTTCGAGATCTTAATTGATTTTTATAGTAGTTTAAAGGCTTATTTAATGTTTAAAAAAAATAAAATTTAAGAAATAATTATAATTTAAAAATATTAAAACATGTAAAAAATAAATATTAAAAAATTACTAAAAACAATATTAAAAATTCAAAATTTAAGTATTTTTTTTAAAAAACTAATAAATTGATAACTTATACATTATCTAAAAAGTAAAAAATTTAAAAAATATATAAAGTATTAAAAAAAGCTGAACGCTTTTTTTGAGAAAATCTTCTATCGTCTCTCGTCAACATGAGTCTATTCATATTCATTGAACAATTTTCAGTAATTAATTTTACATTAAAGATTAAACAAACCCTCAAAATTTTATACAAATCAAACAAGTCCTCAAACTCGGACAAACAATAATGTTGTCCCCTTGTCACGTTATCATTCATAATTAGACTGTCATGTTAGTACCGTGAACCGTCACATAGTTGAAACGAACTAAATTTTCAAATCAATGCGTTGGCATTGACCCGAGATCTTGGGCTTTTAAGTGTTGGGTTTATAATAGTTCTTGTTGGGTCAAAAGAAGAACTTTTGGGCTTTAAAATTGACCAATTAGTTGGGCTAGTGGCCAAAGGTGAAAAAAGGTGGTTCTTGGGGACCTAGTCAGTAATTTACCCTAGTTTTAAAGAAAAAAAAAAGGCTGAACCAACTTGTTTTCCATTGGGTTGGGCGGTTGTAATCAGGGATGTTGATTGTGGGGTACCCGGTTTATCTGGGTACCTATTTTGCCGGCCCGTGTCTCGACCATTTATATTTGGGTACTTGTGAAATTCAGGTACCCGAAAAATAGGATACCGGGTACTCGGTTTATAATTTTTATTTTTATTTTTTTAGTTATAATTTTTTTAAAAAAATGACATATTAAATACAAAAATATTTTTAGAAAAATTTAAACTTAAAACTTAAAAGTATATAATACAAACATAGAAAGAATTTAGAGATACAAATTTTGTTTTGGAGTAAAAATATTAGAAAACTTAAAATAAAAATATAATTTGAAATATAAAATGTATATTAAAAATTGTCAGGTCGGGTACTCGGTAAGGGAAAACTCTCGGCCCGTGTCCCGGAAAAATTACCGGATTTGATACCCGGCTTGAAAAAAATTAAAAAATCTTTAAAATACCCGCCTATTTATACCTGGTCATCCGGTCGGATCAATCGGGTTAATAATTTTGAACACCCTTAGTTAAAATAGAGGAGGACATCCCTTTGCTTATATCATCTTCATTTAACTCAGGTTCGTCCTCAAAGTTTTATCTCTCCACAAGAACACTATTTTTCTTAAGGTAAATATTCAATCTTTCATCATCAATCCTTGCAGTCAAGATTTGAGTTTTAAATTTGTTCAAATTTTTCTAAGGATTTACATTTTGTGGTAAGAAACTTAAAGAATAGTGGAGCGGAGGAAGGATTAATTTTTGGAGGGGTTTGGGTTGGAAAATTCTTTAGACGAATTTTCTTATTTTAATTCGTTTTAAAGTTTATTTTTGTCATTTTAGAAGTATAACACCTTGCTTTTACACCCTTCATCTAGTTAAAGAGGGTAGAGAACTTTCCAACAAAAAAAGCAAGGAAGGAAGTGAAAAGCTTGCTTAAGAGGAGATTTTTAAGTTCATTTTTAACTTATTTGATTTCCTGCCTTTCCTAAATGATTGCTTGCTTGGTTAAATTTCATTTAGGGCAAGGTTTAGGGAAATCATAATGTAAATGGGTTTTTTTTACTTGATTGTTGAGTTGATGATATTTTAATGTTATGAGCTTGTTTTGGGTGGTCTTTGAGTGGCTAAAATCACCCTAACAACTCCCAAGTGAGTTGAGATTTGAATATGGGAGATTAAGGAAAATGTTGAAAGAGAACTCGTGATTAAAAAGTCATTTATGGGTTTGTGTATCGGTAGGGGTCGAACTTGTACAGGTACCGATGGGTCAACAAGCATAAACTAGGTGAGCTGGTGCTTGCGTACCGATATTGCCTTCAAGAAGTACCGATATTGAGATCCATGTACCGACACGATATAGTCAATACCAACACCTAACTAACATGTGAAATTTAAGTAATCACTTTGGTACTTGTACATTCGAGCCAATACTAGTACCCATAGACGAGTACCGATACCCATTGGGGGCGTATCGGCACCCACTAGAGCCACCGTCCAAAATCTTGATATTTTTCATGTGGACCCTGCTTGAGTTCTTGGTAAGTACTATGTGATTGATAAACTGTACGAACGAGTTTTAAATGATCATATACTGCAATACTTGGCCGAAATGTGTACCCAATACTAGGTGATCTTGGGTATAACCATGAATGCGAGTATTCGATGCTAGGTGATCTCGAATACGATAATGGTTATTCAATGCTATGTGATCCTGAGTACATTGTGGTTGACCCGATGCTTTGTGATCCTGGGATACAATAAATGCGAAGTGGTTTGGCTTATTTCATGTCTTTCCTAAATGTTGATCTATGCTTGCTCATATTTATGAAATGCATGAAATTTTGTATAGTAAAAATGTATCACTAAGCTTTGTTAGCTTAGCGTGCATATTTATTGTTTTCGTACATAAGTTGGCAAGTAACCAGGTAACTTGTTCGAGGGAGCACGTCATCAAAGATTCTCAGCACCGATTTAACGAATAGAGTACCGTACTTAAATTCTTATAGTGAGAACATTAATTCTCTTGGGTCTGTAAACTTCTAATTTCATCTTTTGAAATACGGTGATTTAAACATGTATGGTGCTCCTTATTTTGAAGTTTGAACTTATTTAAAGACACATTTTATCATGATTTAGATGGTTTTTGATTTATGGCTAAATTTGGGGTTTTATTTTTAAAAAAAATTTAAATGACCGGGTTAGAGATAGCCCGAATGTAGCATTTTGGATCCGTTGAATCGCCATGTTACATTAGTATCTTGAACCATCATGTCAACATAATGGACTATTATGTTAGCTCAATAATGATCAACGACGATTTATGTCGATCAAAGGATAATATTGATACAATTAAGAGAATTTAAGGATTAAATTTATAAAATTAAAAATAATAAACAACATTAATAATTGGTTTAAGGGTATCATAAGCCATTAAAATTTTAAAAAAATAAATAAATTAAGCCCCTAGTTTTTTTCGCCCTCAATTAATCTTTTTGACCAGTTTTGACCATAAATTTTTGACGGTTTTTTTCTTGAGATATTACTGTCATGTGAGACTACAGTTCTATCATGTGACCTTTACAAATTTTATAGAACTTTTAAAGATTTTTTTAAATAAAATAAAAAATTCTTGAAATGCCAAGTGACAACATTGTAACACGACACATTGCAACAATTGGTCCAAAAATTGTTATAATTAATAGTCAACGTTGGTCAAATGGGTGAATTGATGAAATTCTGAAGCATAAAGGCTTAATTGAGTGCAAAAAATTTAAGAGCTTAATTGATTTTTTTAAAAAATTTAAGGGCTTATGATACCCTTAAACATTAATATTTTGGACCACTACGAAGTTAAATTTAATCTTCAAGTCTATTTTTATTTATAAAGGAATAAAATATTCTCGAAAAGTATCCATTTTGTCCAATCCAACATAAAAGCATATTTAATTTTTGCTTCATGATGTATTTGTTTGTGATAGGGAACCCAAAAACCCTTCTTCCTCGCTGCATAATTCAACTTTGTCTTCTTTGGAAAGCACCGCCATTGTTGAGCGAACACCAAAGAGAAATTATTCAAGAACAGGTTTTTGCAGGAGAATAATGAGAATAAGGAAACTTGTGATGTTAAAGTGTTTTTATAGATTATGAAGGCGGTTTATGTTTTATTAATCGTAATATAAAAAGAAATTTACTTACTATTTGTTTAGGGTAGATATAAGAATTTAAATTTAGTAGTTTATCGGTCGTCCGACAATAAATATCATCATATGTAATATAAATAAAGAGTAAAGTAGATAGATTATAAAAGTTACATTCAAAAGTCGTAAGAAGTTCAAGTTACAAATTACCATTAAATAAAAATGATTATAATTATTCACGTTGAGTTTTCATATTTTGTTATCAACGAGCAATAGCACCCATGTTAACATCCACAAATAAATCTTATCTTATAAAAGTAACCAAACAATCATTCAATATATATTTGAATTGAACTAGTATATAAAAATGATTACAATTATTAGTGACGGTAGGAATTGAACTAGTTTCAACATGTTGTTCCCTTTGATTTTGAGGCGTATCTTGAGTAGGGATATGCATTATACTCGGACTCGACGGGTTCCCACCCGACCCAGCCCGATCGAGTCGAATTTTGTAATGAAAAAATCGGGTTCAGGTCGGGTTTTAGTTACGGGTAAACTCGGGTCGGGTTTAGGGTGGAAAATATCCGACCCGACCCAACTCGAGACTAATAGTGTAATTTTTTCTAAATTTTTAAGATATTTATAATAATACCCCTCTTTATATATAATTTTTTTTATAATTAAGTCCTTAAAATTAATTTTTTTATTTATAATTTAGTCCTTTAAATTATAATTTTTTACCATTAAGCCCCTTAAAACTATTTTTTACAATTAGGTCCCTAAAATTAATTTATTTTCGGGTTGAGTTTTTTGAAAAAAAAGTTCGGGTCAGGTCGGGTGCGGATTTAGGGTGCCTATTTTCGGGCCGAGTTCGGGTGGGCCAAAAACCTGACTCGTGCACATCCCTAATCTTGAGTTTTTTCATGGTCATCAGAAGAAGAAACATTGTTTGATGGAGAGAAAACTTTTAAACTTGTTTGAGATGGGGAAATATTTAGAGTAAAGCTAGCTCATATATATATATATATATTTTGAAAAGAATAACTTGAATTATCTCTATGTTTCATTCTCTTAATTCTAAAATTAAACTATAAGAAAAAATAATTAGTAATCAAAAGAAATGAAATTAACTAGAAACCCACTTATAACTGTCTTTAAATAAGGATTAAAAAGGTTTAACTATTGGCCAATAATAGTTGCATGATGAACCAAAATAGATCAGAATCGTGGTTGTATTTGTTTATTTAGTGAATAATTCAATTCAAGTATTATAGAGATTCATTACGAGAGCAATCCTTGTAGTTCAATTTGTTTCATTTACAATGTCGAAATTTCATTCTCAAACCCTGCTTAAAGAATTTTGTTATTCTTTTCATTAGACCAACTGATTGTTGGTATTCTATTCTTTTTTCACAATTTGAAATATATTATTCTTCTTCTCACATTATATAAAATTAGATTCTATCACATTTACATCGTGACCGAAAGAAAATATATTATATAAGATTTATTTAACAATTAAATATAGTGATAAAATATTTGTATTTAATCCTATTAGTTGTGTGTTAATTCTTAACTAACAAATTTTTGTTTTTTCTATTTAAAATTATATCAAACAATGAACAAAATTATTAATAAAATAATATGAATTATACCTTTAAATAAAAATAATTCAAAAATAAAAGAGACAACGAAATTTTGTTGTGAATAAAATAACAAAGAACAACGAACAAGAATAAAAGAGCAAAGAGATGAGAGAAAGAGGGAGATTGTATTATTCTCAAATATATAATTGTGTATACAATGCCTTCAGTAAATCATCTATTTATAGGCATAAGAAGTACATAATACATTAAACTCTAATTAATGTAAATAATATTCCTAATGATAAAGTAAGTCAAATCTCCATGATAAAGTTCTTATCATGATAGACATCCACATATATAAATATTCATAACACTCTCACTGAATGTCTATGAAGATAATGTGCCTCGTTAAAACTTTACTAAGATAAAAACCCAGTGGAAAATTTTTTTAGTGAAGGAAAAAGAGTACACACATCTTTGATACGCATAACATGTTGTCTCATTAAAAAGAGTACACACATTTATTCCCCCTCATTAAAACACCACAAAAGATCTTTGAATCTTCATAATTCAATCTTGAATACTTTTTTTTTCTAAAGATCGCGAGAGATGAAACTTTAGAGTAATATTTTCCATGATGTATTCGCCTTTTATTATCTCTACACAAGATAGCATTTGTATCATATCTTGTGAAAGTAAATCACATATCTTCTAGATATGTTGGGTCAATGGTCTTAGCCAAACACATTTTTGTCTCGGCTCGTGCATAACAATTATTTCTACAAGATTTGAGGAGGCATCGACGAATGTTTGAAGATCTAAAGGTAATAATGATCTTTGTATATCCATGGATATTTCTTGACCAACTAATATGTGTTGCTTCAAGACCCAAAAAAAATATAGTTATCTTTATTCACATCCAATAATCTTACAATTATTGGGGTACTCAATGGATATGCTTTATTCATATTAAATCTCGATAAGATTCTTTCAGCATGTATCCATTCATAGACAAAAATGCATATTTAAATGCTCGATCTTTAGGTCGAAACAAAACCACATCTCAAGATTTTTTTTTCTCAAATCCTTTCCTTAAATGACCAAATGCTTTGAAAGCTCTTAAGAGTTCTAATAATATTTAAATTATCGTAATAAATCTTGATCTAAACTCCTTTTATAAAAAAACATAAGAAAGTATGATCAATCTTATAGTATTTCCTCAATTAGTACTCACTAAGGCGATTATACCAAGTGCGCCAAAATATTCAATGAGGCATGTCTAAATAAATTTCCTCATAAATTTCCAAATGCTTATAGCATTTTAAACCCGTCAAGGATAACTTTCTTTTTATAGGGATCCACAAAATAACTAAACACATATAAAATATTTCATAACTACCAAAGTAATTGCATCCACCATGAGGTATTTAGAATTCTTCATAAATTATAATTCTGTCATATTTACGACTACTTATTTGTGCTTCACTTGCATTACACCTTTAGGTGTTTTGGACTGTTGGTCAAAATACTTCTCTTTTAGAAGTTCAAAGCGTCTTTCTACATTGGTCAATTCAATATCTATACTTCTGGATAAATTTCTATACAAGATCCTCATTTTCTTTCTTTACTTTTATAGAAGTATTCTATGTAAAATTGTTTGCAAAATCGTTGCCGACAACTTTTCTATTTGGGTTCCATTCTCGTAGTGACATAACTCATCGAGATCTCTTCAAGATTTCAATCTTTATTTCAGGTACCTGAAACTCTTCTAGAGTTTTATTATTAGTTATGTCTCGGGTCTCTTCTGGAGCACTCGCCTCCAATATATGACCATCTCATACTGTTTTCTATTTACGAGAATTTTAATCATTGTAACTAATTTCAACTATCACGCTTTAGGCATGATTTACATCCATTCGCTCTAACATGTAATTTAAACTTAGAGCATTTTCAGTTGGTATATAAGACTTTATTATTCTCATTAAGTTAGTAAATATGTCTGTCAGTTGACATACAATAACTTGAATTATCTTATGAACTTTTAATTCATATTCGAGGATCTAGATAATGATAATTCATTTTCCTTCTTTATCCAGCTGATTATTCTCTCCCCATGATGTTGAGAAAAATTATCTCATAAATGGTTCTCCAATTAATGTTAAAGAGCTTAAACATAAAAGGAAACTCGTACTCAATATATATTCTCAACCCTTTTTATTTACCCATTTTGTGCGTTGTAGTGAAGAAATTCATATCGCACATTCAAAAATTATAAAATGGGAAATATATGGCTTTTGACAAAAAAAAATCATAACGTGGAGTTTATTATAACTCGTTGGTTTGATGCGCATAAGTGTTGCTATATGGAAACACCATATAAATAATAACTCTTTTGTTCTCATAGTTTAGCTATTAAAGAGGAGGCATCCAATTAAAAGTTTGCTAAACTATATTTTTATAACCGATAGGCTTTGTAACTACTAATATAGCCTAAAATATAAACCTACAAGCTTTTGCGAGACGAATAGTCTAATTGCATAATTTGAATCCTTTTAGAATCAACCTCACAAACTTCTGGTTGTAAGTTGATAAAACAATATAGATGCATCTACTAAAATCATATAAAACTTCCACATTTGTGGATATATGGGCCCATATTTCGTTCAGATGTGCAAGACATGCAGTCTCAACTTTATTACAAGAACTTCAAGTTCT
The DNA here is from genome assembly GCA_958450335.1 of Hibiscus tridactylites. Lineage (NCBI taxonomy): Eukaryota > Viridiplantae > Streptophyta > Magnoliopsida > Malvales > Malvaceae > Hibiscus > Hibiscus tridactylites. The sequence goes on along the minus strand of OY288274.1, from coordinate 42,907,247 downwards.
TTTGGTAAGTGAGATCTTAATCATTTCCTTTGAGAACAAGCAACACAAAAATTTTAGGTTCTTTTAATCAATGTACATATAAATCTCAATAGCTTTCGCATCAATATTGATTAGGACGGTCTAACAGATCATACCAACTATATACAAGTGTGTATATACATTTCTGAATTTTGTAAACTTTTAGTTTACCATAACATGTGATTCAATCTCACTCGTACATGTCAAGTACGACTATCAAAATTGTTCCTTTGAATAAGAATATCATTAGCTCTTTCAGAGCTTTCAATGAAAATTACCTTTTGGCTATCGAACTTATATTTACATTGACTTATTTCAAATGCCTATTGATAACATATGTTATCTATAATTCCCAAAGGGATATTTTGAGAACTCATATTGCTTTCTTAAAATTTCCACTTCTACTGGTGACGATATTATTACCATTAACGGTAATTATTGCAATATTCCTAATTATGCACTTTTCATAATGTGCTTTCTCTCAAGAATTTATTGCTCTTCTAGAGCATCAATATTTTCAGTACTTTGAGATATAGTACTCACATTATTCTCCTGCATTTAAATGAGAAAATATATCTTATGCTTATGTTAAGCATAAATCGTCACCATAGATTGTATTTGACAAGTAATCATGTTAAACAAAATAAATAAACATCATGATATATAAATATAAATATAAAATGTAAATAATTAATGCGTGTAAAGTAAATAAACATAAAGAAAAATAAATAAAAAGATAAATAATTTTCTTTAAAGTTATGAGAATAATTAAAAGATGATCTATTCCCTTCGAGGGTTATAAGAAAATCAACAACGTCCAAATAAGTTGGACTAACAATGTCCAAATAAAGTTGGGTCAATATCATCTTCGTCATTTTTCGCAAACAAAATTTGATTCTATTTTCTTCCCTTTATCATTCAATGATTGTTGATTTTTCAACGTATAACAAGTACGAGAACAATGGTTTATAAGATCACATTGTTAATAAAAAGGATTTTACTTCATTAGAATGATCTTTATTACTCTTGTCATCCTCATAACATCACTACCAGTGGTTAGAAGTATCCTTAAAATAACTACATTTTCATGTCTATATTCATGGTTTCAATCACGACCACAACTTCTAATGTGGCTTTTATTCTTTCCATAATATAATCTCACATTCACATCAGGGAATGGAGTAGAGCCAGTGGGCCTTTGAAACCTTTTTCACATATCCTTATCACAAAGAACAAAGATTTAATCCTCGTACGCGGCATTGTTAAACCAGTCCACAATGTCCTTTAAAAATCTCCTTTGAGACCAATAGCCTCGCAGACCGGGATGTCCAACCAATTTACTTGGATTATATCAAAGTTATGTTACCAGTTAAATAGTGATTTACCATGTTTGCATTCTCTTCAGGGAATGAAACGAATCCAATAATTGCATGAAATAAACATCATGCTTGCATTCACTTTAGAGAATATCTCCCACAAATTTTTTGGATCAAGATGATTTTTTCGTAACTTGAACTTGGGAGAAGTCTGTAGTCAATTTTTCGACAAGGAAGAATGATTGCTTTTGAGCAAATATAGACTTTATAACAATATTCTTGTAGATTCAAAATCATCATGATTTATCGCACTTTAAAATTGTATTTTAAAGAATGAAAATAAAAGTAAAGTTTATCGATAATGAGTTTCCTCTCGAGGGCAATGGAGACATAGAAAATGACCAATACAACTTCTCATAATTTCTTTACGTCATGTCTCTTACCACGTCATTTAAAGATATCATGTAAAACTCAAAGCACGGTTAAAAATATCAATTTTTACCAATAGAAAAACCGTAAGCAAATATTGATATTTAATTATAAACTAAAATAATTTAATAACTCCCAATCGATAATGTTCTTCTTGCACAATTTTATTTGGGAACTTATTGGTATGAGGAACAATAAATATATTTAGAAGGATAACATGATGGACTGAAGTGCATAAAATAGAACTATTTGGGATCAAAATAAAATTAAAGAAAAGTATATGATGACTAAACTGATCAGACAAAAAACTATGGATGAGTTTGCCACTCTTTTTCTTTTTTCTTTGAAATCACGTGAACCATTAGACATAATATGTCTGATGAATTATTAAAGAATAATTCTAATTTTATAACTTTTTCTTTACATTAAAAAAGCACAAGAAGTAATAAATGGTTTCAAATCGATAAGAGTGGTTTGAATCAAAATCACAAAAGTAATTATAAAGGTAAAGCATCAAAAGGGGGAAAAACTTGCTAACCTTTGCTTTTTCACTTACGATTCTTGACATCAAATATTTTTCAAAAATTGAATTAAGTGGTTGATGTGTTGTAGATGAATCTGATCTTCGATGTAATTAATTATTGCTTCGGAGCAAGTCGTGCTGATAATGTGTTGTGAATAAAATAACGAAGAACAATGAACAAGAATAAAAGAGCAAAGAGATGAGATAAAGATAGAGATTTGTATTATTCTCAAATATCGAATTATGTATACAATGCCTTCAGTAAATCATCTATTTATAGGTATAAGAAGTACATAATACATTAAACTCTAATTAATGTAGATAATATTCCTAATGATAAAGTAAGTCAAATCTTCATGATAAAGTTCTTATCATGATAGACATCCACATAGATAAATATTCATAACAAATTATACATTTTCTAACAAATATAAGATGATGAAATGATATTTTTTTGAACGAAATGGTCTTTTAAAGCCTGGATTTGAAAATAAATTTCTTTCCTAACATAATGTGATTGTAATCAAGGAAGCATTAGTTTATGCAATGTGCACGATGATTACCAAGAAAACCTTTCATGCAATCAATATTGGACTATTGGCTTTATATAGATATATTTCATTTATTATGGCATACTACAATTGCATTTATGTCACAGACCACGAGTTCGGATCCAGGTCATAGGATATACTTTTTTTAGATAGAAGATTGTATCCTATGGAATATACTGATTTTGTACTATTATGTTAGGAAAGCTTCGATCTTAGCCGTAGATGTAAATTAGTAGTGACCGTTGAATGTAAGGAGACTCAACTATAAATAGAGATCTTCCCCGTCTCATTTGTATCATCCATCTTTTGAGAGAATACAAAAATTTTATTGTAAATTTTCTCTTTGTGTCTCCGTTGTTCTTTCTTTGTTCTTCGCGTTTTGTGTACCCTTTTCATTTATTTGCTTTTAACTTTACTGGGCATTTTGACATTTTGAATAGTATTTTAAATTTTATCTAACCCTTAATCCTAGATTTAAATTCCAAATGGAAATATTCTTTTTATAAGGAAATATATTTTTTATCCGAATATGAGATTAAAAACACCCTTTTACATTTGAGGCACCTCATATATATTCAAAAAATATATTTTCAACATAAAAAGTTTTAATGCATGATTTATTATTGTCATGTTTATTTTAAGTTCTAACTTAAAGAGACTCTAATTAATTAAATTGTTTTAAACTTTGAATATTATTAATTTAAAGACTTTTTTGAGATAGTACCAATTGCTTGAGTACCATCCATATGAAAACCCCTAAATTTCTGATAATATTTATTAATTAATTTGTCATTCTAATTATTTAAAGTGATAGTCCTAATTAAAGCTCTAATTAATTATCTAGTTTATTTATTAATTTCTAGGATTCTAATAAGTACTAAGTATTACACTTAAAAGTCAATGTTGGACAACACCTCATTTCGATGGCATCACCCAAATTTGACTCCAAACTTTCCCTCTTAGTACACATTAACTTGCTACAGTTATTTCACTTAATTAATTATTAAATCCTAATTAAAGAATCTAAAGTCTAAGGCTCTAACAATTAATTAAAACTAAGTAATTAAATTGTCTAGCATACAAAACTACATGCCTAATTTAAAACATGCATCAAACATATAAAACTTAAAGCAATTAAATTAAACTAAACAATTAAATAAAGAGGTTAAATTGAATGAATTGAAAGCTAAAATTTTAATTTTATTGAACAACGAGGACCAAATTGCAATGCTTACAAAGCAAAGGCCCAAAATAAAAGAACTTGGATATATTAGCGCGGGGTCAGATCCAATCCATATTAAGACAGTAACACCCTAATCTCGAATACTAGGTACCCGAAGACCAAGGTGCTACGCCGGGTCACCGGAGAAACCGAACAAAATTTTCAAAGATTTTTAAAACATTAAGATACATTTTTATACAAGAAAATACCATTAAATATTTTTACTAAAATTTTAATAAAAGTAATAATAAAAATCATTTGGAGCTTCAATATCATCGTATATCAAAATAGTCAAAATACCCAAAACGATAACTGAGTTACAGACCTACAAAATACAAGTAAAGCTTCTAGGAATACAATGCTCACTTTAGATAAGGTATTGTACTCTGTAAAGGGGATGTTGGAAGTCCCTCGTCGATGAAGCTCCTCGGACACAAACAAAAGTCTACAAATCTAAAAATAAAAATAATTCGAAGCATGAGCTTTATGGGCTTAGTGGTACACGACTAATCTAGCATACTTTAAGAAATTCATAAATAAAAACATGCAAATCAAATGTAGACATAGAAGCATGGCATGAGCATCGAATATTCAAATCATAAGTAATCACAATCTACACAAACAAATCACTTGCATATCAAATTTGTCAAACTTGTTAGACTTGTCAAACTTGACAAATTGTTAAACTTAGCAAATTGCACACGTGCTCAAATATCGGGTATTCGAATAGTCCCACACCACTCATGGCTGCTAGTCAAATAATCTCGGGTGTCCGAAGTGTTTTCCCGAGTGCCACACATGGTCACTAGTTAGATTAGAGCCCGAAGGCTGTGCACAAACATAACATCAATTATATAATAACAAATATCCAATCAAACATAAAATCACATATATCCAACAATGACATTCAATTCTGTAAAACTTATGTTTGATTTTGATATAACAAAGTGTTTTAAGGATAAAATTGAAAACTTGAAAAAGATTTTTAAGTCCCTCAAAAGATCTCAAATCAACAAGGCTTTAATCTAGTTTGAAAAACTCAAACTCCAAAATATTTTCTAAGTGTTCCAAGGCCAAACTATTGAAAAAGATCCAAGCGTATCGATACGCTTCTAGTTGTATCGATGCATTTTTTTACAAATTTGGCTACTGGAGAAACACGTTTCGATACACCCCTTACCATATCGAAACAACTTATCGAAACAGATTGAATCTGTATCGATACGCTCTATCTATAAAACTGAAGGAGTTTGAATGGTGTAACGATACGAATTTAATGGAAATTCAAAAGCCTTTAATGATTTTGACCGTTGGTGTTAGTTGTTAGGTAACATAAATTTAAAGTGTTGGTTGTCCCATACCGATAACCATTTGACGTATCGATACAAAAACTTTAGTGAGCTTTGTGAGAAAATGGTATCGATACGGTCTTACCCGTATCAAAACGATCTCTGTCCCGTACCGATACACTTACACGCGTATCGATACACCCCTCTTGTTATTGTGCAACGACTCTTTTTGTTTTGAGACATGTATCGATACAGATCCCCGTGTATCGATACAGTAAGCTACATAAGTGTATTTATGGCGTAAAGAGAGGGTCCCAACGGCTATATTCAATACCCTAACCACCCAAACAGCTAGAATTAACGGAGAAGGTATAAAATGAAGCCATTTGAAGACTAGCAACAACTATTGCATCAAAACGAAACATCCTTACAAAAATCCAAGCTCAAAGTGCCTAATTTCTTATTCTTGTAAAATCCCAAATTGTGTTGTGTTCAATTATGATTTTGTATTCAAATTTGGGTTGAGTGATTGTATTTAAAGGGGAAATCTTGTATTGAGAGATATCTTTCATGCCTTAATTTCTTCTTTGTACTATTGTAAGGGTTTGGTCAAATTTTGGGTAGAAAATTTGACAGATATTGTAAAGGTTACCTCCTAAGCTTTGAAAAGGGGAAGAGGAATTAGTGGATTGTTGGAAAATCCTTAGTGGTAGCTAAGGTAGTGGATGTAGAGTTCATTTGGAACTTGAACCACTCTAAAATTCCTTGTTCTTCATTTTTAGCTATTCTACTTTCTCCAACAAATTTTAAAAACCCAATCCACCTATCTTGGCTTTGATCAATCCATTGATTCACTCAACAATTGGTACCAGAGCCTACCTTTTTGAAGGATTAACAATTACAATAGGAGATTCTAGGAAGAGTGTGATCAACTACAAAGCAAGCCATGACGTCTACCTCCGGGTCAAGCATGTACAAGTCTCAATCGACCACAAAACCACCATTCTTCAACGATGATAACTACCCTTTTTGGAAGAACTGGATGTGTTTCTTCATTAAATCGAACGATTATCTAGTTTGGGATGTTATTGAAGATGATCCATCTATTCTGATGAAGAGAGACGATGAAGGAAGACTTGTGCCAAAAAGAAAGAATGAAATGAGTGAAGAAGAGAGAAAGAAGATTCAAATCAATGATAAGGCTCTTCACATGTTATTTTGCTCTTTCGGTCCCGATATCTACTCCAAAGTTTCCTCCATCGAAAGTGCTAAGGAAGTGTGGGATACACTTGTGACTACATATGAAGGAACAAGTGTTGTGAAGGAGACAAAGATTGGAGTTCTCAATCTTAGCTATGAGAATTTCAAATGGAGCCCGATGAAACCGTTTCAAAGATGTTCGATCGTTTCTCAACAATCGTCAATAAGCTAAAGGGTTTTGGAGAGATAATCCCGTGTGAAACTGATAATTAATTTTGATATAACTAAAGAATTTAAGGACTAATTTGAAAAAGATAAAACAAAATTTTAAGTCCTCAAACATCTCTATATATTTAAAGGAAAATGGTTAAGTTAAAAACTCAAGTTGTCAAAACTTTTCTAAGTGTTTTTGAAGCCAAAACAGTGATTTTTGAGTCACCGTTTCGGAACGACCTTAGGCATTCCGGAACACTTTTGAAACTGTGAACCTGTGTTTCAGAACGTGTTTTGAAACGGTTTTGAAACTATGAACCTTTGTTTCGGAATGGGTGAAGATCGGAACGGTTTGACCCGTTTTGATACGGTAGTATCGAAACGACATCAAACGTTTCGAAACGACATTCAAACTTTGTTTTAAAAATATGATCGTTGAAGTTTTTAACCGTTTTTATACTGGTCGTTAAGGCGTATCGAAACACTTTCAATCCGTTTCGATACGGGCTTTGACAGTGGCTAAGTGTTTTGAAACGTGTTTCAAAACGGCTCTTAATCGTATCGAAACGATCGTTCCCGTTTTGGTACGGTCTATTTAATACACCCCAACAACTCTTTCTTTTTTGGTCTATTTCGAAACAAGATCGGGCATTTCGAAACGGGTGGTTGCAGACTGCATTTTTGGAGGGAAGATAACATCCCAATGGCTCTATTGATGAATGCAACAACCCCAACGGCTAGAATTCAGTGAAAAGGTATAAAAGGGACCTCTAAAAGCTTCAGCAACAACTATTGATCTCAAAGCAAATACCCAAACATCAAATCCAAGCAATTGAGCCTAAATCCCATTATATCTTGTAAACCCCAATTGTGAAATTGTAATTTCCATTCTTATCCTTTCAATTGGCTTGAGTGCTTATAATTGGGCTACTTTTTGTATTGTGAGATACTTGTTTAGCCATTATCTTCTTTGTAATTTTTGTGTGAGGATTGGGTCAAATTTTGGATAGAAAATTTGACCGATAATGTAACAGTTACCTTCTTAGCCTAGAAAAGGGGAAGAGCAATTAGTGGAATTGTTGGAAAATCCTTAGTGAAGCTAAGGTAGTGGATGTAGAGTTTGATTGGAACTTGAACTACTTTAAATCCTCTTGTCTATCTTTTTATTTGTCAATTCCACTACCAAAAAGTCTAAAAATCCAATTCACCCCATCTTGGTTTATATCAATCATTTGATCCACTCAATAATTGGTATCAGAGCCTACCTCTTTGAAGGATTAACAACCACAAGAGGAGTTCCTAGGAAGAGTGTGATCATCCATAAATCAAGCCATGGCATCTACCTTCGGGTCAAGCATGTACGAGTCTCAATCAACCACAAAATTGTCGTTCTTCAACGGTGACAACTATCCATTTTGGAAGAACCAGATGCGCCTCTTCATCAAATTCAACGATTACCTAGTTTGGGACGTCATTGAAGATGGTCCCTATATTTCTTTGAAGAGGGATGATGAAGGAAAATTGGTTCTAAAGAAGAAGATTGAGATGAGTGAAGATGAGAGAAAGAAGATCCAAATCAATGACAAAGCTTTTCACATGCTCTTTTGTTCTTTCGGTCCTGACATCTACTCCAAAGTCTCCTCAATTGAAAGTGCCAAAGAAGTATGAGACACACTAGAGACCACCTATGAAGGAACTAGTGATGTGAAGGAGACCAAGATTGGAATTCTCAATCTTAGTTATGAGAATTTCAAGATGGAGCCCGACGAAACCGTGTTCAAGATGTTCGATCGCTTCTCAACTAGCGTCAACGAGCTTAAGGGTTTTGGAGAGACAATCCCAGAAGACAAACTTGTCCGGAAGCTACTCTATTCACTTCTTGAATCTTGGGATGGGAAGAGAACTGCCATCATCGAGGCCAAAAACTAGAAGGCACTAAAACTTGATGAGCTAGTGGGTTCTCTCCTTACTCATGAGATAATGAAGCAAGGAAGGGAAGATGAAAAGAAGAAGGAAGATAAAAGAGTGGAGAAGCTAGAAGTAGAAAAGAAGAAGAAAATAGGAGTGGCTCTCAAAGCTTCATTACATGAAGAGAGCACTTCTAGTGAGGAGGATGATTTAGAAGAATTGGCTATGATAGCCAAAAGATTCTCACGATTCATAAGGTCCAACCGAGGAAGGAAGATTCAAAGAAAAATGGACTTTAAGGGAAAAAACAAAGAAGAAGAGAGGGATCAAATCATTTGCTACGAGTGCAAAAAGCCCGGTCACATTTGTTTGGAGTGCCCTCAACTCAAGAAGAAGAAGAAGCTTAAAGCCAAGCTTGCTACTTGGAGTGACGAGGAGTCATCTGAGGATGACGAACAAGAAGTGGCCAACTTTTTCCTCATGACACTTGAGAAGGATTCCTCCATGGTAACCTCTAACTCATCATCTTTTGACTTTACATTTGATGAATTACATGATGCATGTGATGAGTTGCAAGAGGTTTATGATGAGTTAGTTGAGAAGTACAAAGAGTCGGTCATTAGAAATAAGAAAATTATTTTGGAATTAAATGATAAAAATGACTCACTTTCTCAAGCTAACTTAAAATTTGAGAAAAAGATTTTAGGTTTAAAATATGAACTTAAATTCTTCCAAGATGAAAATGTAGACATAAATATTCTTCTTTCTCAATGCAATAATGAACACCAAAAGGTGTTAGATGAGCTTAACAAGCTCAAAGAGTCTTTCAAGAGTGTTGGTAATGTGAAAAATGAAATATGTGAATCATCTAGATCAAACCAACCTAAAAGAAAGAACAATAACTACAAACAAAATGGCTTCCATAGGCATAATAGAACTAAAAGAATTAGAAGTATACGGGTTCCTAAGGAACTTGTCAAATCTAATAATGATGATGCCATGTCACCTTGGATTCCTAAGGGAACCAAGCTTTTGGGAGCTAACACTCGTGGACCTAAAATGATTTGGGTACCAAAAATCAAAGCTTAATATCTTTGTTTGTAGGGGGCATTGCTACAAGACCAAAGCACAAAGCCAAAACTCATGGTACCTTAATAGTGGATGCTTAAGGCACATGACCATAGACAAGAGTCGATTCATGGACTTAAAGCCAAAAAGTGGAGGAGTAGTGACATTTGGTGACAACTCCAAAGGCCACATTAAAGGTATTGGATCCATAGGTAATCACTCTACTATACTCATTGAAAATATTTTGTATGTCGATGGTCTAAAACACAATTTATTAAGCATTAGTCAATTGTGTGATATAAGATTTAATGTCTTGTTTGATAAAAATGGGTGTAAAATTACTGACATTAAATCAAATAAAATAATGCTCATTGGTCATCGCATAAGTAACATTTACATGGTGCATCTAGATGACATTCATACATCCCATGCATGTTTTGTTGCTCAAAATGAAAATGATGCATTGCTATGACATAGGAAACTAGGACATGCTAGCATTAGTGTTTTAGAAAAATTAGCTTCCTTAAATCTAGTTAGAGGTTTACCCAAGATCAAGTTTTCAAATGATAAAATATATGATGCATGCTCTAGGGGTAAACAACATAGATCATCCTTTAAATCCATTAATGATGTTTCTACAAGTAGATGTTTACAACTAATTCATATGGATTTATTTGGGCCTATTAGAACTATGAGCTTGGGTGGTAAATCGTATGCTTTTGCACTTGTTGATGACTATTCTAGGTTTACTTGGGTTCTATTCTTAAGTAAAAAAGATGAGACTTTAGAAAAATTCATCACGTTTTCAAAATTAACTCAAAATGATATTGAAATTAAGATTTCTCATATTAGGAGTGATCATGGTACCGAATTACAAAATCTAGGTTTTGAAGAGTTTTTAAATGAAAATGGTATTAGCCATAATTTTTTGGCTCCTCGAACTCCTCAACAAAATGGGGTAGTTGAGAGGAAAAATAGGACTTTACAAGAAATGGCTAGAATCATGCTTTGTGAAAACAATTTACCTAAATATTTTTGGGCGGAAGCCACAAACACCGCTTGCTATATTGTAAATCAAGTAATGATTAGGCCTCTTTTAAAGAAAACACCTTATGAGATTTTAAAATCTAAAAAGCCTAACATTAGCTATTTTCATCCATTTGGTTGCAAGTGTTTTGTTTTAAATAATGGTAAAGACAACTTAGGTAAATTTGATGCTAAAAGTGATGAAGCTATTTTCTTAGGGTATTCTTTAAACTCTAAAGCCTATCGTGTATTTAATAAAAGAACTTTAATAGTAAAAGGGTCTATTCATGTTGTATTCGATGATAACCATTTTCCGAGAAAGGAATCTTGTGATGATGATGATGTGGGAATCCTTGATGCCTTTGATGGAGGACAAACTTCAAAGGATGACGAGATTCCAAATAAAGAGGAAGATGCACAAGACCCACCTCTTGAAGCCTTGAAGGACTTGGCTCTTGAGGAAACGAAAGTGAGCTACCCAAGGGAGTACAACTATGTCAAAGGTGGTGATATCTTAGGTGATCCATCCAAGGGGGTAACTACTAGATCTTCTCTCAAACTCATGAATCATGTTGCTTTTATATCATGCATTGAGCCTAAGAACATTAAAGAAGCATTAAAAGATGAGTTTTGGATTATGGCTATGCAAGAAGAGATAAATCAATTTGAGAGACGTAATGTATGGACATTAGTTGAAAGGCATGGTAACCAATCTACTATAGGAACTAAATGAGTATTTAGGAATAAACTAGATGAGAGTGGTAACATTGTGAGAAATAAAGCTAGATAAGTTGCTCAAGGTTACACTCAAGAAGATGGAATAGATTTTGATGAAACCTATGCACCTGTAGCTAGAATGGAAGCTATTAGGATGTTGCTTGCATATGCATGTTATCATAACTTCAAGCTTTTTCAAATGGATGTGAAAAGTGCATTTTTAAATGGTTTTATAAATGAGGAAGTGTATGTGCAACAACCACCGGGTTTTGATGATTCAAAATTTCCAAATCATGTTTTAAAACTAACCAAAACACTTTATGGTTTAAAACAAGCTTCTAGAGCTTGGTATGAAAGACTTTCAAACTTTTTGATTGAAAAAAAGGTTTTGAAAAATGTAAGGTGGACACTACACTTTTCATAAAAAGATATAAAAATGACATCTTAGTAGTACAAATATATGTTGATGATATTATTTTTGGATCTACTAATGAGTGTCATTGCAAGGAGTTTGCTAAGTTAATGCAAGGTGAATTCGAGATGAGCATGATGGGGGAGATCTCATTCTTCTTAGGACTCCAAATCAATTAAAGGAAGGATGGCACCTTCATCAATCAAGCAAAGTACGTGAAAAGATATGCTCAAGAAGTTTGGCTTGGAGCAAGCAAAGCCTCAAGCTACACCAATGAGCTCATCTACAAAGCTTGAAAAAGATGAAGAAGGTAAGTGTGTTGACTCTAAGCTTTATCGCTCTATGATTAGATCTTTGCTTTACCTTACCGCAAGTAGACCAGATATATTTTTTAGTGTTTGCTTGTGTGCTAGGTTTCAAGCTAGTCCTAGAGAGTCTCACCTTATAGCCGTTAAGAGAATCTTTAGGTACCTTAGAGATACTCCTTGTCTAGGTCTTTAGTACCCTATAGACTCAACCTTCATGCTTATTGGGATGCAGATTATTGGGGATGTAAAGTCGATAGGAAAAGTACTTCAGGAACTTGTCAATTCTTATGTAGTATGCTCATATCTTGGTTCTCTAAGAAACAAAATAGTGTAGCTCTATCTACCACCAAAGTCGAGTACATATCCTTAGGGAGTTGTTGTACTCAAGTCCTTTGGATGAAGCAACAACTCTTAGATTATGGTGTTAAAGTTGAAACCATACCCCTTAAGTGTGATAACACTAGTGCTATATGCCTAACGAAAAATCCTATCCAACACTCTAGAACCAAACATATAGAAATAAAAAATCATTTCATTAGAGATCATGTCCTTAAGGAAGATGTTGTTATAGAGTACGTTGACACCTTGAACCAACTAGCAGACATTTTTACTAAACCTCTAGACAAAGAGCGTTTTTGGTCCCTTAGGAGAGAGTTAGGTCTAACTAGCCTACCTTGACCCCTTAGGACCCTTTTTGAGGTTAAAATTGGTTGATTTTGTGAAAATCGATGTTTATGTGTTGTTGATCTTGATAAGAAACCATGCTTATAGCTAGGGGAGTATGCCTCTGTTAAAATATGCTTAGAACTGCTCATTCCTCAATTGCATTCATTTAGGAGGTGTTAAAGTTGAGCCTTTGGTTGTTCTTAAAGCCAAAAATGCATTTCTGGCCATATGGTATCGATATGGCCTTCTGCGTATCGATACGCGTACTGTATTAGGTTACCAGACTACATTTTGTCTAAAACGGGCATCGATACAGTTAAACCAGTTTCGATACGAGCTAAAAGCGTTTTGATACGGATAACATCCGTTTCGATACAAACCTTTGACACACATTTATAGGGAATTACCATTTTACCCCCGTATCGATACACCCTTTGGCATATCGATACTCGATTGCGCAGACAGCTTCTTAATGACATTTAAAGAGTTTCAATTTTTACTAAAATTGCAATTTCAAAACCCTAGCCGTTTTTACTTTATAAAAAGCCTCTCAATCTCAATCCCTCATATTTTCACCACACAACTCAAAATCTCTTGAGGGTTTTCAACATCAAGCCAAGCTTTTCAAGCTTTCCATCAATTTGGTGCAAAGTTCTTCTCCCATTCCTCTCTATCAATACCAAGGTATAAATTACTTTTATCTTTTTATTATCTTTGATTTTCATTTTAATTTTTTCTTGTTTTGTTTTGTTTTCTAAAAAAACAAACTTTTTCAAACTTTTTGCTTTTGTTTTGTCCTTCAATTTTTTTAAAACCTTGATCATTGATTTTCAATGGGTTGAATGAGAAAATTAATGCATACACACTATTTTGATCTATTTTTCTAGACAATGGCACCCAAAAAGAGAGCGTGTACTAGCGAAGTCGGTGAAGCTTCCAATGCTAGAGATGGTACTCGCCCAAACCTCACTCTTATCTATCAAAAGTGCTTTAGGACCACCAGAGAACTAACCTATTTCTGACAATTTCAAAACTATAAAATCCATCATGAGAGGGTAATTTCTTTTCCTTTTCTCAACTCGGAGCACTTCAAATTTGCATACTTACCTTTGCTCAAAGAATGGAAATTTATGGATTTTATTCAAATTCCCGCTTTTTTCTATCGCAATTTGGTTTTGATTTTCTATGCTAATGACAAGTGTGTTGCCAATCAAACGGGTGTAGTTCATGCTGTCAACTCTTATCTAATGGGTAAAAAGATCACCATCGATGTTCAATTTATTTGTGATGTATTTAAGTTAGAAGATGAGGGTCTAGATGATGAGAATTCTCTTGGTCGTGTCTTGGGAGGCTCCGTGACCGCTCTCAATGCTCAAGATCGAATCCTTCACTTGATGGTTTAGGCCTTCGGGAGGAAAGTACTCAACTATCCACCAAGTTGATGACTTTTGGATTCGGTGCTTCCGTCAAAGACAACAACCAAACCTTGCTCGCATCATGTTTGCGGAGATTTTCTATCTCGTGCAACACCGCCATACTACTCTTGTCACTTCATTCACATATGGGACTACCTTGAGTTATTTCTTCACCCAAAAAGAGATAGATTGTTCTCACGACTACCCGACACTCCTCACTGATCCTATTGATGAAAGATCACTTTCAAGGGGAAGTTCATGTACTTCAGTGGTAGTTGGCTTCGTCTCTCCGAGCTCCCTAGCGATGCAATTCCGGAAGAAATTGCCAATCCTCAAGCTGCTCAAGCTCCACAAGCTCCTCCTCCACCTTCCATGGATGCCCTTATGACCTTTCTCAACGAACAATTCACGGGCTTGCGTACGGGAATCGCTTCCATGGATCAAGCGATGAATTCGGGGTTTGCCTCTATTGGCACACACTTTACAAGCCTTGAAGATCGTGTGAAGAATGTGGAGACGCATCTCACTTCCCTTGAAGGCGGTCAAACCTCGATGAACATATCTTTTACCGCTTTTCATGACGAGTGGTGTCAATCTTGGAGAAATGATGATGCGCATGATGAGGACGATGAAGATGATAAAGATGGCGATGGAGAAGAGTAGTAGATCATCTTTGCATACCATTCATGTCATTTAGGATATCTATTTATGCACTTTGAATTATGTTTTTAGGATTAAGTTTGCATTCTAAAACCTATGCTTTGATTATTGTTATTTGGATTTTATGTTTTTGTTTTCTTTATTTTGAACTTAATGGTTATCTATAATAAGGTGCTTGGTTATTATTTATGCCTTTTGCCTATGTTTATCTATGTCTCTATTTTTTTGATCTAACAAAAAGGGGAGAGGGAACAAGCTCACACTTAAAATTTTGATTTTTAACTTAAATTTTACCTAGCTAATATTAAGGGGGAGTTATTTTGCAAAGTTTTTCAAAAGTCTCAAAAAATTTCAAGTTTTGGTTTTGTTATATCAAAAAGGGGGAGATTGTAAAACCTATGTTTGATTTTGATATAACAAAGTGTTTTAAGGATAAAATTGAAAACTTGAAAAAGATTTTTAAGTCCCTCAAAAGATCTCAAATCAACAAGGCTTTAATCTAGTTTGAAAAACTCAAACTCCAAAATATTTTCTAAGTGTTCCAAGGCCAAACTATTAAAAAATGTTTAGGCGTATCGATACGCTTCTAGCCAAATTTGGCTACTGGAGAAACACATTTTGATACGCCCCTTACCGTATCGAAACAATGTATCGAAACAGATTGAATCTGTATCGATACACTCTCTCTGTAAAACTGAAGGAGTTTGAATGGCGTACCGATACGGTGTCACCCGTATCGATACAATTTTAATGGAATTTTAAATTCGAAAGCCTTTAATGATTTTGACCGTTGGTGTCAGTTGTTAGGTAACAGAAATTTAAAGTGTTGGTTGTCCCGTACCGATACGCCCTTTTCCGTATCGATACGGAAACTTCCAGTGAGCTCTGTGAGAAAAAGGTATCGATACGGTCTTACTCGTATTGAAACGATCCATGTCCCATACCAATACGCTTACTCGCGTATCCATACGCCCCTCTTGTTATTCTGACGTAAAATTTGACGTCACGATGAACATCACACTAGGTGCGTCGCTAAATTTATAGCGTGACGATGAATCATTTTTGTGTCACATATTGTTAAACATATAATGACGTTTATGTATAACGTCACCTTATAAATTTTATTCAGTGACAATTACGCCACTAATCGATAAAAAATCGCCACTAATCATTCAGATCGTCACTGATAATATCAATTTTTTGTGTAAATGACAAGAAAATAACGTCACAATTCTTCCTTTGAAATTTTAAAAATTTCAATTAAAAAATTTTAAAAAATTATAAATTACAATAAATTATAACATTTTTATAAACTACAATAAAGGCCAAAACTTTCATAAATTTAATAAAAGCCCAAAGTTATTACAAATCACAATAACATCCCAAAACTTTTACAAATCACATTAAAGGCCTACATTTTAACATTAAAGACTCATACTTTCTACAAACCTAACATTTTGCTCCATTGCCTATAAAATGAAAATTAAAAAAAAAAACACTAGCCTCCGCATGTAAGTTCACTGATGATGTAAAACCACATTAAAGGCCAACCATCTACTGGTGCTGCCACTTCCCAATAACGATTATCTCCGACCACCCTCAAAACAAACAAACAAACAAACACTCATCAATTTTTATCACCGACCTACAAAAAAGAATAATAAATCACAACATCACCCAAAAAAGAAAGAAACAATACCTATTCAAGTTTTTGAAGAGATCAAATGATAAAAAAATATTGGAGGCTCGATTTTGGTCCTGAAATACATTCCAAAAGCAATCAAAATTAGTTCAAATTTATCATAGAAAAACCATAATAGTCTATCTAAATCCCAGAAAGCATGAATGTTTAAGTTTTCAGATGCTTCAACATTACTATGCACTTGAAAAGAAACTTATCTTTGTATCAATAAAATTGTGAATGTGGACACTATTGGATCAAAGTTATAATTAACCTGCAGTAGATAAGTATGCAGAAAGGGTGTTAATACTAGAGTCATTCACTGCCAAAGCAATATTAAAGTATAAAAGATTTTTCATCCCAAAGGCCCTAACACCATATCAGACTAAGAATGATAATGAATACCTTATAAAACTGTTAAGCTTTTTGTGTTGCTCACTCCACTGAAGAAACAACACCAGCTTCTTTTCTTCAGCCTTGATAGCCACACGAGCTTTGAGAGTCTGAAAAACAGAAGCGGAAAGTAATAAGAAACCAAATCTCACTTTGAACACTAACAGAAATAATGCTCATTGACAAACCATCACCCAAAAAGAAAGAAACAAAACCTATTCGAGTTTTTTGAAGAGATCAAATGATACAAATATGCTTTCATATATCTGAACGGCTAATAACTTTGGATCACAATTAGAGCCCGACTTCGATCCTAAAAATTTAGATATAGGGATTTTGGGATCGATTTTGGGAAAACGACAGACAAATTCGACACAATAAGACTAAAAAGTGTAAGAAAGGTTAATCTTTTCGATCATTAAAGATCTGATACGGTGGACGATCCCAGCATTATCGTCGAAGCTTCCCCTGAAACTCCCTCGGGGCATGGATAAAAAGATGTAAAGAGAGAGACGGGAGAACGCGAAAATAAAAAATAAAAGAAAAATACTAGAAGATTAGAATGTTTATAATTTTTTATTTTTTATATATTTTATTTTTTAATATTCTTTATATTGTAGAATAATTTTATAATTTTTAATAATTTGTTACAAATTTTGCAATATTTTAGTTTTTCCTTCAAAAAATTAATATTATTTTTTACAATTTTAATAATATTTAAAATAACATGTTAGCATGATGTCTTGGAAAATCGTCATTTAAAAGATAAAAAAATATAACAATGAGCGACAAATAACTATTTTTACTACATTAACCTTATTTGAATAAAATGTCACCTTTTATATCATAAAAAATATGACGAATTAAATTGTCACTAATTAAATTTATTGTTGACAAATTTGTAATGTCACTGATGAAAATCAAATCACCATAGTAATAAATCGTCACCAATACTTACATTTTATTGGAGACGATTTTATAAGGTCACCATTGTGTCTAAACGTCATTGAAAGGTTTCCCACCAAAATTTTTAGGAGGCAAATTTTGGCTCCAAACATTTAATGACCAAAAACCATGACATATTTTAAAATTTTCGTAAAAGATATATCATTAATCACTAAATGTGACAAAATAAAAAAAACGTCACATTTATAGTAAATTTTGTGACGATATACGTTACGTCATGTAGAAAATCGTCATAAATTGATAAATTTGTTGTAGTGAATTTACTTAAATCGAAAAGGTGTGGATACTGTAATTTGATGGACTGTTCTGGCTAACATGTTGCCTCCTCAGTTCCATGATTCCTCCACATGACCTTCACTAAGGGAATCTTATTTTTTCTAAGCTCTCTAATATCTCGGGCCAAAATTCGAATGGGATGTTATTCATATGAGAAGTTGAAATTCAGTCCAATTTACTTAAGCAGTAGGATATGAGAAGGATTAGAATGATACCTCCTAATCATGGACACGTGAAACACATTATGAGTACACTCCAACTAAGGAGAAAAGGCTAATCGGTATGCCATGGGTCCAATTCTTTCTAGAACCTCATAAGGTTCAGTGAAAACTGAGACTCAATTTCCTTTTGATCCCGAAGCGCAAAACTTTCTTCCAAGGTGAAACCTAAGGAAGACTTTGTCGCGCACTACAAACTCTATCTCTTTGCGCTTCAAATTTGCATATGACTTTTGACGATCTAATGCTGCTCTCAAATTGTCCTGAATCATCTGAACTTTATCTTCATCCTACATGATCAACTCCGAATCAACAATCTTTCTCTCATTAAGCTTTGTCCAACACAATGGAGTCCTTCACTTACGACCATATAATGCCTCAAAAGGAGCCATTTGAATGCTAGACTGGTAATTATTGTTGTATGCGAACTCGACCAATGGAAGATGTTCCTCTCAACATCCATCAAACTCAATGATAAAAAAGTGAAACATGTCTTCGAGAATCTGAATGACTCGTTCTGACTGTAATACCCTATTTCAGAGCCTAGTTAAAAACCTTAAATTAATTAACAAAAAAGTGTAAATATTTTTTTTACAAGAACAAAATATTAGAATGAATTAATGAAATTAATAGTAAGTATTAATCTAAACTTATAATACATTGTTAATAGGATAAAATATACATTATCATGTGGTGGAAATTAGTATTATAATTACATAAAATATATATGATAGTGGGATTTTTTTAAATAAAACTTGGCTATTAGGAAGCCAAGTGTCCCACTTGAAGAAACATGAGTGCCACTCGGCTAGCTAGGAAACAACAAGGTATTAGTGCCTTTGTTCTTCATTTCTCTTTCCTTCATCATCCACACCACCGAACATGAGAGAGAGTGAGAGAGGAAGCTTGAAGAAGGATTTTGGGCTGAAAATTAAGTATAGATTGCATGCATGTTAGAAAGAAAATTCAAGTAAGTGAATCTTGTGTCAACCGAATGCATTAGCTAAATTTATTATTATTATTTTATTGTTGTTTAGGGTTGAAATATAGAATTATAATGAATTTAAAGTGTTTTTTGATCTTATATGTTGCTGGGTTTAAGATTAGAGTTGAAAACATAATGAAAATTATAAGAACAAACTATCAGAATTGTGTATACATGCCCATAATTGACTTAATTAGTATGCTATTGTAATATGAAAATCGAATATGTTATAGGCTGATCTGGAAAAAAAAATTAGTAGGAGAAAGTTGTAGAAAATTGAATTTACTATAGAATAGAAGTGTTAGATTAACGAAAATGTTCATAGGATTGCTGGAAAATTAGTTGGAAGTAAACTGGTCACCTAGAGAATTAAAATTGTGTTAGTGGACTGTTTTGTTAAATTTGAGAAAATTAGGGATTTGAGAAAATTAGGGATTGTTGCAAGATTAATTATGGAAATAATGTTTAGAAAAAATGGGAAAAAATAGTTCATAACATTAATTTGCTGATTAATTACTTGAATTACATGTTTAAAGTGGTTAGAAAGCTTAATAGGTGAAATGAGCTCAATTGGGACCAATCTGAAAATAAGGTAAATAATAGGACCAAATTACTTTGTTTAGGAACCAAGTAGGAATTAAAAACACAGGGGATAACAGGGTAAATATATGTTTAAGAGGCTGGGTTAAACTTCTAAAGGACCTAGATTAAAATGTGCTCTAAAGTAACATAACTTGCAATCTTCCAGTTTAATCCCCTACATAATACATTGCCTTTAATTGCAAAACTGTATTGATTAAGAAATGAGAAAAGTATATTCCATACATGGTTGAAAAGCTCTTTGAATAAGCTTTCTATAATGGTAAAGTAATTGAAATTTGGATATGTGTGTAAAAAGATATGATCAAATTAGTGATAGGTACTCAAATTGTCAAGAACTATATGCATAGTTTTGAGTTTGTTTGGTAAATGTTTGCTTGACTGAACTATATGCATAGTTTGGATGCTAATGTGTTTCATATGTGTTTTATATGGATTACTACACCAAAAATTTGAGGAAATATTGGAGGAGTCAAGAGCTGGTCCAACTTGTAAGAAGAATTAGGGAATAATCATCAAAGATCAAGACTAGCTAAGCTTGGAGTATTGTAAGTGTAGTTAATCCTTAGGGTTAGGACTAGTGTCTTAACCAATGTTTTCATTTTAATATATGATGGCTTGAAAGCATGAAATGAACCTAAATAATATTTGGTAAATGTTTTAAGGGAAAAAGGTTAAATGGAAAGACAATTGCTTATGTTTGCCACTAGTTTGGTGCTATTGTGTGATACATGGTATATGCAATTGATTGATGGATTATATGAGTTCTATGTGCTTGTTATGCTAATTCCCTTGAATGTTACATGTTGTATGAATGAGTATATGTGACTTATACATGTTAGAAACAATGAGACTTTGACCAAAGATAGACCTTATATGCTATGTGCTACATGATTGATATGTTGGCTTGTTAATGACTTGTGATTGTTTGAATTAAAAGACATTATAAGTCTTGGTTGACTAGTTTTCTTAGGTAAAACGACATGCCTTAGAGTCTAGAGCTTCTCTGAAATTAGTACCTTGTGTACTCTCTGTTGGTGTTGTTAACACCTTGTGTAATTGATGCTTCGTGCATCCTCTGTTGATCATTTGGTTACCTTGTGATGGTGTGGAAGACACTTTGGTGCATTGTGCACCCTCTGATTTTGATGCCTTATGCATCCTTTGAATTGGTACCTTATACCTAAAGAGACTTGATTACCTAGTTCTACTAATTTACCAGGGCAAAACACTATAAGTACTTGAATAAGACGTGTAACAAGTGATATATGTGACGTGTTATGTTATATGATTGTGATTATATGAAACATGAGTTCAAGAAATTAAAGGCTTAAACACTAATCTTATTTTTCTTGAAACATACATGATCTACATGTCTAAGATGCCTATTCGAATGGTGACTATGTGATATGCTTATGTATTACTTGATCGATTACATGATTGTTCTATGTACATGATATGCTATGAGTTCATTATTTGTATTGTTAAATGATGGTTTGTTTGCATTTTTCTTTGATGCAAATATGTCTATATGTCTACTTGTTTCCATGCTTCTAAAACTAGCTAAGTGTTTCTTGATCATGTTTAAACTAGCTAGGTGATGCTTATGTAATTTGAATCCTAGCTAGGTAACCTTGAATAATTGAAATAAGATACCTAAAAGATTAAACTAATAGATTTAAGTACTACCTCACTAAGTACATCTTTTGTAATTATCACTCTTTATTTCCTCATTCCCAAACCAACAAGTTGTGTTGATTGAAAGCTGCTCAATCCGTTCCTGGAGCACCAAGTTACAAGCAAGAATCATGTATGATGTGATCTTTTTGTTTAAGACTTATAGAGTGTGGCATATATTTGTGTATTAGAGTGGTGTCACATGCATTTTGGTTGATATACACGTTAAATGTGAACACATGACTTGTTATGTATATATAGTAGCTAATGGTTTGTAAGGATTAAGTTATGTTTGTATTAAGTCTTGTATGACACTTTTGCCAAGTTTGTATATATATATGATGTTTGGTTAAATTATGACTTATGAAATGATCATATGTGTTTGGATATGTTCAATGGACCTTTGAATGGCATGATGTATGATAGTATAGTCCTTGTTGCCATTGTACTTATTTGTTATACAATTAACTTGGATGTTAGAAATGAATAGATCAATGTATATATAGCCTACATAGGAACATGCATATAATTTGAATGCTTCCATCTTGATCCATGCTTGTTTGAAATGCACCATCTTGAGCTATGTATGATTCGAATGTACCTTGAATGATCCATGTTGGTTCGAATGATTCATGATAGGACTAATCTAGTTTGTTTGATTACATGGTTCTTGAATGTATAGATGTGTTTGTTTGGTTGCAAATGATTACATGTTTAGACACATTAAGGTTATAACAAGATCTTGATATGTTAAAAGTTTTAATTAGCCCCCTAAATGACTAGTTACATGTATGATTAACCTATGTTAAGTGTATTTAAGTGTGTATTGGCTATGTTACTTGAAATGGATTGCTTGAATATCATATGATAAGTCTGTTCGTTTTGAGTTTATATGTTATATGTTTATAAGTCCGTTGCGCGTCGTAACGCTCCTCGCTCCTAACCCGGGCGAGGGGTGTTACATAAAGTGGTAATCAGATCTTTAGGTTATAGGTTCTAAAGTTCATACGAGTCTGCATGTGTTGCGTGTAAAAGAGTCTATCGCAATTGTACTGCAAGTGTACACGACGCAAGTAGTAAAGTGATACGAAGTATCGGATATCATCTCCACAGGGACTGAGCTAATAGCTTTACCTTGAGTCACTGCACGAAAGTAAAGAAAATATTTGAGAAAGTTGTCACGAGAGTAACAAAGAGAACTTAAATAAAAGAGTAGAGAAATCAAGATAGAAAGAATGGGCTGGTATTGAATTGTTCAGTAGTTCTAGGAAATCCAGTTTGTCGTCGTTCCCGTCGCGGCAACACCTGTCGCGGCAGCAGTCTGTTGTTTGTCACAGCAGCGAACACTCAACTCAGTACTTCAAGTTTGGAAAGAATCCCTGATGGGCCTTGGCCTATCCCTAGGTCCAAGTCTGTCGATGACCACGTCTTTGATGATACCTCCCGGCGTGAATCGAAGGATGAACAACGATGTTGTTGAATTCTTCTTTAGCCACTTAACCTCGTCCTATCCCTAGGTCTGAGATAGTTCAACTATAAACTAGAGAACTCGCATTTATTCCTTTCGTATACTTAACTCTCCCGATATTAAGTAAATAGATAACCTCACAATGCTCTCCCGATGCTCTTGCAAGATGTTAATAACCAGAATAAGAGAACTTGAAGTTTATTTTATTGAACTGAAAATTCCTAAAACAAAAACAACCCTTGCAACTACTTTACAAAACAACCCGTGGCCCTAAGGGGAATTTAGAACATGATGAGGGAAGGAAAATGGCTAGGGTTTTGGGAAGAAGGCAAGAGAATAGGTGATATCCTCCCTAGGTCGAAATACATGCCCTTATATAGGCTTTGGGTCCAAGTTTTCTAAAATAGCAAGAATACAACTTTAAATTAAAGTACAACTCTAATAAAGACTAAATCTTCAAAGAATCTAACTTTAAGCCGTCCTCTTTCTTGCTTGGGATTTTCTCTCCTTGAACTTTGGGCTTGACATTCCTTTCGATCTGGGGCTTGGAAAAATATAGTGGTTTTACACAATAGACGGGCTAGATTTTCTCTATCTGTCGAGGTCCACTTTGCCTCTTCTCCACAAAACTGCTGTCGTCCTCTGCTATCACGGCGGCAACCATGGCAACATCGTCCTCCTTGACTGCTCGTCCAGTTCCAGCTCTTCTGTTTCACTGCCCAGCGCCTGCCTCTTCTATCTGCCACGGCAGCAACCTGCCAAAGCAACCAATTTCAGTAGAAACTGTGCCTTTTATTATATTTGTGATGTTTAACTGTAAACTGTCCTAAATGCAATAAATAATACTTGAATGCAGCAGAAATATGGGTTAAATAGGGGGTAAATAATAGAACTTTTACACACTCAACATACCCCCAAACTCAAGTTTTTGCTTGCCCTCAAGCAACTAAGACCTAAAAGAAAAATAAAATATTTTTGTTTTGGCTTAAAACAATGAACTTTCCCTTACCCTTCATTCGTTCCCTTTGACGGCAGCAACCTATCGGATAATCTAGGATCTGTCCGGAGTCTCACTATAGTCCTCGTGCAGTGTGTGCATGCTTGTGAACAGTTATATGCCAAGACTCTCTTAGTTTCACTAGAATATTTCAGCCCTTAACTCAAATTTTTATGTCAAAGTTTATCTTTTGAAGGCATTTTTTATGCTCCTTTGATTTTTTGTTTTGACTCGATTTCACTATTTTTTAAGCTAAAGTTTCACTAGAGCCAGTTTTGGGCACCTCTAGCTAACTTCCTAGAGCCAGTTTTGGGCACCTCTAGCTAACTTCCTAGAGCCAGTTTCGGGCACCTCTAGGGTTGCTGAGTCTCTTTTACTAAACTTCTTTACCTAGAGCCAGTGTTAGGCACCTATAGAGGCTATTCAAGCGCTAAGCTTCCTATTCTAGTTGACTAGAAGAGTTCTAAGCAGTATAACAGTCACAAATAGTGTTTAAGGTTTCAGAACTATAGAAAGGCTCTAAACTTCTCCTAAAAACTATCCTAAAGGTACTGCCACGATAGAGCTGTCACGACAGGTAAGTTCAATTCACAGACTTAAGCTAAAAAATTTCATATTTTCTTCATTTTTTTCAAAAATAAACTAAGTAAAAGAAACAAATTTTAAAACTAAGATGGACTCCATTAATGAAGGGTTGCCACCCCCAAACTCGAGGGTTGTATTGCCCTCAATGCAAATGACAAATAAAGATAAAAATAGTACATCACAAAATATATAGGCAGACAACAAAAATAAGATAAGAAACTTAAATTTTTAATCGCTGTCCTCGTTGCTGCTGCTGAGTCTGATTTGGCGGCGGGCACGAGCTTTTGGAGTTGGTTGGGGAATGGGGGAGGCAGATGTGTTCTTTGCTTTGGCCTCCCGTGGTGGCTGGATCCTGGTTGGGGAGATATGAGGGGGTTGCTCCACAACCTGGACTTCAGAGCTGCTGCTGCTGCTCTCACCGCTGCTGCTGTCACTGATATTGTCGCTGGCTCTTGACATGTTATTTTTGTCTGCCATTCGCTTCTTCCTCTTCACCAGTGAGAACTCCTTCGAAAGATTCCTTTTAATAGAGGGTTCATTGTCACTGGCGGCCCAAACGGAGGAGGATGAGAATCCGACAATAAAGGCATCAAGCTCCTCCGATGCCATTCTACGTTTCATACCACGGGCAGATGGCTCAGCACGGTTGCTGCCGGCGATTGTCGGGGCAAGTGATGGTGTTGAGGCGGCAGAGGGTGTCCGTGGTGTGGCAGTAGGTGTGGGGGTGTGGGCAGGTGTGGTGACAGTAAAATAATGTGCAGGAAAGGTGGGGAAGACAGCATTAGGGAAATTTAAAGAATTATGGATGAAGTTTACCGTAGATTCAATAAAATCCCTGATGAAGGTCATTAGACCAAGCTGTCGTTCCTCCATCTTCTGAATGGCCGCTAAGATCTGGGAGGAGGAGTCTGTCAAGGCGGCTCCTGCGGCAGCTGGTTCAGTCTCTGGCTGCTCTGTCGTGTCAGCTGGATCAAATGATGACAGAGGAGTGGCAGCAGTAAGCTCCATGAGGTTGAGGATGTTCTTTTGAGTCCAACCTTTCCCTTGGAATCGCAGATCAGTGGCCACTTCTGGTACACCATGGCCACGTCAGAGTGAGGTGCTGAGGTAAGGGAGGTAAAACGGACTCGTCGGTGTGTGTGCGCACTCCAAGATGCTCTCACGGATATAGCTGCCCACGTTAATGGGCCTTTCATGTTAAATGGAGTGAATTAATGCTAACCTTGGCTGGTCGACCGTAGTATTGTGGGACGACGACATGATACGCTTTTTGATAAACGCATTCCATAATTTAGCCTCCGGCAGCAGTTGAGCCGTCTTTACTGTCCGTGGGTTCTTTCGGTTGGTGTTCCATTGAGTACCCTCATCTGTCAGCTCTGCCATGACAGCATCATAGGCAGCAGGGTCTAATGTGTTGAGGAACTGTTGGTGAGCGTCGTCGTTGCTACCGACGTAGAATCCATACAATGTGTTAATGTACTCAGCTTCGAATGGCACTTCTTTTCCTCGTACAATCACCACTGTCGTCGTCCTGCGGCTAATGGCAGCATAGAATTATCGTACCAACGAGACATTCATTTCTTCAGGCTGCTCAGCAAAAGTCTGCCACTGTAGAGCTCGAACTTTTCGGGCTATGAACGGCTTTAGGCCCAGATTTTCCTCCTTTGATGTGTAAATGAATCCCCTCTCTTCCCACATATCTCTGATCGGAAAGGTGCGTGGGGTGGTTGTTGTCGGTGTGGAACTGGAAGCAACATTTCTACGGGTTTTCCTAGAAGACATTTTTCCAAGGATTGTGGAAATAAAAATGAAAGTAAGTAAAATCTAGAGGGAGCAAGTAAAAAGAGTAGAAGTGAGTGAAAATGAAAAAAGAAACGGGGTTATATAGAGAAGGATTTGCTGCCCGTTGAAGCTGTAACGGCAGGCGCGAATAACGGGGCCAGCTGTTATGCGTTAGCGTGTCTGACGCGTTTGTCACGCGTTTCCGTGTATGTTGCGCGTCTGTGACGTGTTTCTGCGTCTGTCGTGACAGCGTTTTGACAACCTATATTTTCCGCGTCTGTCGCGGTAGCTGGATCGACAGGCTCCAAAATTTGGGCTTTGTTGGGCTGGTGGATGGATAGTGGGCTGAGTTCACTTCTCATGTTCTTCTTGACTCCTTTATTTCCTAAAAACAATAAAAATAAAAACATTATTCAAATAAAATAAATCTTATTTCCTAATAAATAATATGTAATAATAAAGCTAAAAATAAAAATTAGGTTAAATTAGGGATGCCTAGTGGGGCATCTCCTAAGGTAACCACTTCCTGCATTCATGGGGCTTCAGTCCCCTGATAATGCTTCAAGCGCTGTCCGTTGACTTTGAATTGGTGCCTGTCTTTTAATGATCAGATTGTGATGGCACCATGGGGAAAAACCTGTATGACTCGGAACGGCCCAGACAACCTAGATTTAAGCTTCCCTGGGAAGAGTTTCAGTCTAGAATTGAATAGCAATACAAGCTTCCCTGGGCAGAACTGTCGTCGCAGCAACTTCTTGTCATGCCACTTCTTAGTTTTATCCTTGTAGATTAGTGCATTGTCATATGCCATTGTCCGGATTTCTTCGATTTCGTTCAGATCCAATAGCCTTTTCTGCCCTGCCTTGTCCAAGTCCATATTCACTGTCTTGATTGCCTAGTATGCTCTGTGCTCTATTTTGACAGGTAGATGGCATGTTTTCCCGTAAATCAATCGGTATGGAGACATTCCCAATGGAGTTTTAAAAGCTGTCCTATAAGCCCATAATGCATCATTAAGGAGTAAAGACAAGTCTTTCCTAGTTGGCTTAACCATCTTCTCAAGAATGTTCTTAACTTCCCTGTTGGATATTTCAGCTTGTCCATTGGTCTGTGGGTGATATGATGTCGCGATCCGATGCTTGACACCATATTTCTTCAAGGCTGCAGCGATAACCCTGTTGTCGAAATGTCTCCCTTCATCACTGATGATTGCCTTAGGGATGCCAAACCTAGAAAAAATGTTTTTGTGTAAAAATCTTTGAACTGTCTTGGCATCATTCTTTTGAGTGGCGATAGCTTCAACCCACTTAAAGACATAGTCTACTGTCAGGAGGATGTATAGATTCCCACATGAAGATGGGAATGGTCCCATAAAATCAATCCCCCAAACGTCGAAGATCTCGACTTCTAGAATGTTCTGCAGAGACATCTCGTGTCCCCTTGAGATGTTTCCTGTGACGGCCAATAAAACCCTGACTGCAGCACCTTGGCAGCAGTTTTGTTGCCTCCTAAGTGACCTCCATACTGTGAAGCATGACAGTGATGAAGTATGTCTTCTTGCTCTTCCTGTGGTACACATCTCCTTATAACCTGATCTGCACAGATTTTGAAAAGAAGAGGTTCGTCCCAATAATAATGCTTAACATCATTTTGGAACCTCTTCCTGGCTTGATAATTAAGGTCATGAGGAATTATTCCGCTAACTAAGAAATTAACGAAGTTAGCTACCAGGGGAGTTCAGAAGACTTACTTGCCGCCATGGCTGTCGCGGCAGTGACTGCGGCAACAAGAGCTGCTCATCTGGGAAGGTCTCCACTCTCCAGTATGTTTGTCTCATCTGTTGGTAGACTCTGTCCCTTCTCCAACCTCGACAAGTGATCTGCCACTTGATTTTCTGTCCCCTTTTGTCCTTGATTTCAAGGTTGAATTCTTGCAATAATAGGATCCACCGTATCAATCGAGGCTTAGCATCCTTTTTCGCGAATAGATACTTCAAGGCAGAATAGTCTGTGTGCACTATGACCTTCGTTCCAAGTATGTAAGAATGAAACTTGTCAATGGAGAATACCACAACTGATAACTCTTTCTTTGTGGTGGTGTAGTTCACTTGGGCGTTGTTTAGTGTTTTGCTGGCATAGTATATGACGTGAAACAATTTGTCTCTCCGCTGCCCAAGTGCTGCCCCGACAGCATAGTCACTAGCATCACACATGATCTCAAATGGTTGTGTCCAGTCTGGTGGCTGTACTATTGGGGCCGTTACCAGTTTTTCCTTCAGAACCTTGAATGCTTCAGTACATTCATCGTTAAAGTCAAAGGGTCGGTTCTGCTCCAGAAGATGGCATAGGGGCTTGGTGATTTTTGAAAAATTCGCAATGAATCTCCGATAAAAACCATCATGTCCTAAGAAACTTCTGATACCCTTGACTGTGGTTGGCGGCGGCAGCTTTTCGATTACTTCTATCTTAGCCCTGTCGACTTCTATGCCATGACAACTAATCTTATGGCCAAGGACTATCCCTTCATCTACCATGAAGTGACATTTTCCCAGTTTAACACTAAGTTCGCTTTTTCACATCTTTCAAGTACCTTTTGTAGGTTGCCTAGGCAGCTTTCAGAATCGTCTCCAAAGACTGAAAAGTCATCCATGAAAATCTCTAGGAAGTCCTCCACCATATCGGAGAATATGGCCATCATGCATCTTTGGAAAGTGGCGGGTGCATTGCATAGTCCAAATGGCATTCTCCTAAAAGCATATGTTCAGTAGGGGCATGTGAAGGTCGTCTTTTCTTGATCTTCCGGTGCGATAGCTATTTGATTGTACCCTGAATAACCATCAAGAAAACAATAGTAAGGTTTACCAGCTAATCTATCAAGCATTTGATCAATAAAGGGTAAAGGAAAGTGGTCCTTTTTGGTAGCTTTGTTAAGCTTCCGATAGTCCATACAAACCCTCCAACCGGTCACAGTCCTGTTTGGGATTAACTCATTGTTTTCATTGGTCACCACGGTCATTCCTCCTTTCTTGGGAACACATTGCACCGGGCTCACCCATTTGCTGTCCGAGATGGCGTAAGTTATTCCAGCATCGAGCCATTTGATTATCTCTTTTCGCACCACCTCTTTAATCGCATGGTTTAGCCGCCTTTGAGCATCTATATTCGGCTTATGATCATCCTTGAGAAGGATTTTATGCATACATAAGGCCGGACTAATGCCTTGAATATCAGCTATCTTCCATCCAATAGCCTTTTTGTGCTGCTGCAGCATCCCTATTAACTGATGTTCCTGCATCAACTTGGAAGAGATGATTACGGGCAACGTATCATTTAAACCAAGAAAAGCATATTTTAGATGCCCTGGTAGTGGCTTCAGTTCTAAAACAGGGGGCTCAACAGTTGATGGCTTTTGGATTGCATGGTTATCTGAGGTATAATTTAAAGGCTCGAATAACTTACCTGGACGATCGCCTATCCAGTTTACCTCTTCCTGATCTTCAGTATCTGATGTGTCATCTTTTGAGGAGTTGCTGTCGTCGGTGCTGTCGTGACAGTCCTGTAAGTGGCTGCCGAGGCAGTGACCAATTTTTATGTCGTGACAGCCCGACCTGATGCAGGGTTGGTCAAGGATAACTTCAGTGGTAACCTTGCATTCCTCTTCTGCATTAGCGTGCTTCATAGCTTGGAGAACATTCAACTTTATCTCTTGATCATTCACTCTCATGGTGAGTTCTCCTTTTTCCACATCAATCGGTGATCTTCTCGTGGCTAAGAAGGGTCGCCCCAGGATGATTGGTGCGTTTTCATCTGCTTCACAATCTAAAACAAGAAAGTCAGCAGGAAATATAAATTTATCCACTCTTACCAGAATATCTTTGATTTTTCCTTTTGGATGAACATAAGAGCGGTCTGCCAGCTGCAGAATTACTGTCGTGGGCCGAGCTTTCCCAATACCTAATTTTCGAAAAACAGATTTTGGCATTAAATTAATACTAGCACCAAGATCACAAAGTGCCTTACCCACATATTTATCTCCGATTACACAAGGTATGATGAAGCTCCCCGGATCCTTCTTTTTCTGGGGTGGATGCTTGTGTAGAATACTCATGCATCCTTCTGTCATCTTAACCGTTTCAAATTCCCCAAGTCTAGATTTCTTCGACATGGCATCCTTGAGAAATTTGGCATAACCGGGCATTTCTCTAACGACATCTAACAGCGGAATGTTAATATGAACCTGCTTAAAAATATCATAAATCTTTTTAAGCTGTAATTCTTGCTTTAATTGTTGTAACCGTTGAGGAAAAGGAGGTGGGGGGACAATAATCAGCAATATGTCCTTCCCACTGCATACGAATCTGAGGAGGTTTGGGTTCATCATCTTTCTCCTTTGTCGCTATTGTTGTCGTGACAAGCTCATCGGCAACAGGCTGTTTGTTACCTGTCGGGGCAGCTTCCTCGACAGGTCTGTCAAAGGCTGGTTTCTTCATTGTTTCAACTTCTTTCTCTAGCCCTGGTAATTTCTTCCAACTCCTAGTAGTAATGGCTTTACACTGCTCATGTGTGGGCTGCCTAGCATTTTCAGTATTGCTAGGAAATCCGCCAGTCTGCCTTGGATTGATATGCTGGGAAACCTGACCCATCTATGTCTCCAAAGATTTCAGAGTAGCTTCATGATTTGTCATCCGCATCTCTGTTTTATTCATGAATGTCTCAGTCTTCTTGACAAATTGATTCATGTTCTCAATATAAGTTCCTGTCTGAGACATAAACGTAGCCAGAGTCTGTTCCAGTATACTGTTGGCAGTTGGTGGTTGTTGCTGCTGCTGCTGCGGTTGCAATTGCTGTCGATTCAGCAATCTAGGTCCTCCCTGATTTAGATTATTGTGTGCTTGAGGATTCAGGGCATTATTGAGATTACTCCAAGAAAACTTGGGATCCTTTCTCCAGTTCGGATTGTAGTTGTTGGAGTTATAATCCTGCTTGTAGTTTCCAACATACTTTCCCTCTTCTAACTGTATAGGGCATTCATCTGAACTATGATTTCTCTCACAAATTTCACATACCTCCTCCACAGCAAATACCGGCTGTGAATCATCATTCAAGAGCTTTTTCATCGCCTTTATAAGGTATGCCACTTGTGATTTCCTCGTGTTGTCAACCTCATAATCCTTAACATCTAAGACCCGTTTACCCCCTCTTCTTGCTTTCGGAAACTACTCCTCATTCTTAGCCAGATTTTTCAATACTTGCATTGCCTCGTCCGGGTCTTTGTCCAATAGTAACCCGTTTGCTGCCGAATCAATTCGAATACGAGTTTGTAAGTTGGCAGCATTATAAAATTTAGTTACCTGGTTCCAGACGGGGAATCCATGCATTGGGCAGTTCCGTAGAAGAGTGGTAAATCTGTCCCAGGCCTCGTGCATCGGCTCGTCATCTTCCTGTTGAAAAGTAGCAATTTCATTACGTAATCACTCAGATAAATGAGAAGGATTAAAACGAGATAAAAATTCACGAGACAAATTTGCCCAAGTTCTAATTGAACCCGGTGTAAGTTTATTCCACCAAGTCTTTGCTCTGTCCCTCAATGAATGGGGAAATAACCGAAGCCTCAGTATCTCTGGATTAACTTCTGGTAGTCTAAACGAACCACAGATTTCCTGGAACGTTTTGAGATGCTCCTTAGCATCCTCTGTAGCAGCACCACTAAATTGACTGGCATTGTTGATCATACTAAACATAACAAGTTTCAGCTCGAAGTTGTCAACATCTATATCCGGCAGAGTGGTTTCCAGTTCTACATGATCATTCAACATGTAGTCACGACAGGACCGTCGCGCGGCAGCATTGGGCGAGTTGCCGACAGGAGGTATAATCTCTCCACCTCCGACAGGAGGGTCGTTACCCAGGGGTTTTCCTTGGTTTTGCATCGTCTCTAACTGTTCCTCAAGGTACTTGTTCCTAGCTAATATGTGACGAAGGCGATTCTTAAGATTGAATGAACGTTCGATTTCCGGATCTAATGGATACTCAAGATCTTTTCCTTGTCTCGATCTGCGCATAAACAAGAAACCTTGTGAAAAGCAAGAGTTGAACAAACCAAAGAAAAACAGAAAATAAAAATAAAAACGAAAAGTGTAGTAAAAGAAAAGGTAGAGTTATGTTGCCAGTCCCCGACAACGGCGCCAAAAACTTGTTGCGTGTAAAAGAGTCTATCGCAATTGTAGTGAAAGTGTACACGACGCGAGTAGTAAAGTGATACGAAGTATCGGATATCGTCTCCACAGGGACTGGGCTAATAGCTTCACCTTGAGTCACTGCACGAAAGTAAAGAAAATATTTGAGAAAGTTGTCACGAGAGTAATAAAGAGAACTTAAATAAAAGAGTAGAGAAATCAAGATAGAGAGAATGGGATGGTATTGAATTGCTCAGTAGTGCAGGTATTGCTAAGTCTACGAAATCCAGTTCTGTCGTCGTTCCCGTCGCGGCAGCAGTCCGTTGTTTGTCGCGGCAGCGAACACTCAACTCAGTACTTCAAGTTTGGCAAGAATCCCTGCTGTGCCTTGGCCTATCCCTAGGTCCAAGTCTGTCGATGATCACGTCTTTGATGATACCTCCCGGCGTGATCGAAGGATGAACAACGATGTTGTTGAATTCTTCTTTAGCCACTTAACCTCGTCCTATCCCTAGGTCTGAGATAGTTCAACTATAAACTAGAGAACTCGCACTTATTCCTTTCGTATACTTAACTCTCCCGATATTAAGTAAATAGATAACCTCACAATGCTCTCCCGATGCTTTTGCAAGATGTTAATAACCAGAATAAGAGAACTTGAAGTTTATTTTATTGAACTGAAAATTCCTAAAACAAAAACAACCCTTGCAACTACTTTACAAAACAACCCGTGACCCTAAGGGGAATTTAGAACATGATGAGGGAAGGAAAACGGCTAGGGTTTTGGGAAGAAGGCTAGAGAATAGGTGATATCCTCCCTAGGTCGAAATACATGCCCTTATATAGGCTTTAGGTCCATGTTTTTTTAAAATAGCAAGAATACAACTTTAAATTAAAGTACAACTCTAATAAAGACTAAATCTTCAAAGAATATAACTTTAAGCCGTCCTCTTTCTTGCTTGGGATTTTCTCTCCTTGAACTTTGGGCTTGACATTCCTTTCGATCTGGGGCTTGGAAAAATATAGTGGTTTTACACGACAGACGGGCTGAATTTTCTCTATCTGTCGAGGTCCACTTTGCTTCTTCTCCTCAAAACTGATGTCGTCCTCTGCTGTCACGGCGGCAACCATGGCAGCATCGTCCTCCTTGATTGCTCGTCCAGTTCCAGCTCTTCTGCTTCACTGCCCAGGGCCTGCCTCTTCTATCTACTATGGCAGCAACCTGCAAAAGCAACCAATTTCAGTAGAAACTGTGCCTTTTAATATATTTGTGATGTTTAACTGTAAACTGTCCTAAATGCAATAAATAATGCTTGAATGCAGCAGAAATATGGGTTAAACAGGGGGTAAATAATAGAACTTTTACACACTCAACAACATGCATCATATAGGTTTGAACTATGCCACCTAGAAGTCACACTTTTAATTTCTTGTAATTATATACCCTCTTATCCTAACTTTTGTTTGGTTTAAACGTTATAGAATGTCAAAGACGAGGCTAGCTCGGAACAATGAAAGTCCCCAAGAATCCTCTAACGAGGATGCCGATGTGAAGATGAAAACTAATCCTCTAAGACCAACTGATCTTCCGGGACAAGCTGATCCCCCAAGAAGAACGGAACCTCGAGATTCGACTCCACCTCCTGAACATAACTAACAAACTTTGAATAACCCAACTCTTTAAAGTGCCCAAAGAGAATGTCTCCTTAGTATGAAAGAGATGTTTGATCAACTTCCGATGAACATGAGACATGAACAACCGGCTTCTGTTGTTGCTGCCCCGAGTCGAGCCCCGATCGACAAGCTTGTGCAACACCGAGCTTATACGTTTACCGGCGAAAACTAGGAGAAGCCGGAGGAAGCCGAACATTGGCTTGAAAGAACAACTCAAATCCTGAATAGGCAACTCCATTGCTCATATGAGCATAAACTCAAATGTGTAGTCGCACTTCTAGCCGACAAAGCGCTCAGCTGGTGGGAAACTACAATTCTAACTGCCCCAGCTAAATATGTGACGTGGAAATTCTTTGTCATTGAATTCAAGAAGTATATAAGTGAACATTACTTGGCTGATCATAGGAAGAAGTTTTTGTACTTGAAGCAGGCTAATCGGCCGATCAAACAATATGTAGCCGATTTTTGCAAATATTACAAGTACGGGTCGGAGTACATCAAAACCGAGAAAGACAAGTTTTGGATGTTCATCGACGAGTTGAATGATGAACTATGTATGATATTCACGGCTCTAAAAATCATAGACTTTCAAACTCTAGTGAATCGAGACGTTTCCAATAAATCCAAAATGAAAGTCGCGGAAAAGAGAAAGAGCGGTTATCAGGGTGATAAGAAGCAGAAAAGTGACGACAAGTCTGGGTGGCAGTCGAAGAAAGCTAAGAATGTGAAAGAAGGGTCTTCAACCTATGCTCCTACTCCTCAAAGAAATTATTTGTCGAGACCTCAACCGATGAACAAGCTTTGATGTCCCTGTTGTTTCCGTTAACAACACAGGAAACACCGTGAAATTTCGGACTTGCAAGCATTGCCATAAACAACATTTTGCCCAATGTCAAATCTAGTCTAATCTATGTTTTGTGTGTGGTGGAGACGAACACTACATCAAGGATTGTCTGAGGAAGTCCAACAAGGCACCTACTCGGAATTCAAAAAATCTGAGCCCTACGCCATTTAACCGAAACAAGAACCCGAAGCAAGCTTAGTCGGGGAACCAAGGGAGAGGAAGAAGCTCCCATTCGAAAGCCTTGACCCATCAAGAATTCTGAGTCCCAACTCGTGTCTATCATATCCAAGGCAAGGAGGAAGAAGGTTCTCTCGATGTAATCGCGGGTACAATTGAACTAAACTTCCATCTTGTTTATGCTTTGATAGATCCGGGATCAAACCATTCTTTTATATGTTCATCCATGTTAGACAAAGTTAGTTTGAAACCCGAAATAGTGAAAACGAGCCTTGTAGTATCCAACCCAATATGGGGAAACTTGCATATTAATCTAATATGTAGGGATTTCCATGTGACTATTCGAAGCATACCCTTCCTTTGTGATCTCTTTGTGTTACTCGAATGTGAGTTTGACCTAGTGTTAGGCTTAGATTGGTTGGGTAGACATCAAGCTTAGATTGATTGCCAAAACCGACGATTATATCTTCGGGCTTTAGGAAAGGAATCCATTTTGTTAATTGATCAAAAACCAACTTCATTATTTGCTGCTATGGTGTTACAAGATGTAAAGTATCCACAAGTTCTATATTTCATGCACATTCCATCTCATATTATTGTTTTTAGTACATTTTAGGCATAATTAGGACGATGCATTGCATTTTACAATATTTCTTTACTTTGCCATGTTTTTCTAGATTATCCTTTGTTTGGTAAAGAAAATGTATTATTTTAGTGTACTTTTGGTTTTAGGTACTAGAGGCTGACAGAGGGAAAGAGGAGCTGAGGATGTGATGCTGAGGCAGCGAACCAGGGAGCTGTACTGATGTAATTCCAGACAGAGATAACAGCTGCCGAGTAGCTACCACCGCCCACTTGCTGCCCAAGACAACAAACTATGGAGTTGGAGAACCAGAGTGCGATTTGAAGAGTAGAAAATCATAATTCTATCGATGTCGTCCACTCAATTTTTTGAATTCTGTAGCAGTGGGCAGGGCTGCCAAAGTTAAATCTCAAGATTTCTTGAAGAAGGCAACATGATAAAGTCAACATTCAACTCAAAGAATTTAGAGTTTAAAGTCACATTTAATGTGAAAAGCTACTTTGAAGACTTCTACTTCAAGAAGGACTAGACCTAGCTAATGCCTATATATACCAATTGTAATTCTAATTCAAAAAAACTGAGGTTTTCCTTAGGCATAGCTTAGGTTTTCTTGCCGCCGACATGTTCTAATTCTTTCTTTGGGTTTGGGTTAAGTTGTAATTAGTTGTGAGAACGGTTGTTTAGGTTTTCAAGTTTGTTTTTGCAATAAAATACTCTTAGTTTGCTAAATTCATGTGCTTCAATTCCTTCAATTAGTTCCAAAAGTCCAGATAAAGAATCCATTTGCCGAGCACGACAGTTTCAAACTCACGAAAGAATTAAGCACGGTCTCATCATGAAGAGGTGTTGGCTAATTCTCCTTAGACATAAGTTAGAATTTCAGCAACTAAAAGGAGCAACCAAACGCTGATTGTCTGTGTTAGGTTTACACTGAGATTGCTAGGTATTTCCTACATCACGCAACAACAGAATCATAGCCTAGACATAGGTAGGATCACTTCATAAATGCTTCGCCGAACTTGGAGTATCTGCCAGATTTGCCGCCGGGACTTCTCTCCATCTCACCCGTCGAGACAATGAAAGTTGCAAGAGCAGAGTGTCGTCGTGGCAGCGAAAGTTGCCGCCGCCTCAATCTGCCATCAACCACCAAGGCAGCAGAGCCTAGCAGCGCAAAACAACTTGACCTATTCAACGCAGTTTCACACTAAGCAGCAACATAACCTTGCCCTCTCTATCAATCTGATTACTTCCTATTTTATTACTTGTGTTTTTATTTTACTTTTATTCTCAACAACCACCTTACTTGTGCATTTACTTTTCTTGTGAAGAAATAACAATTCGAATCAAGATGTCCAATCCCTGTGGGAGACGATATCTTATATACTATAACTTGACAGAAGTGTACACTTGCGCTTATAAATAGAGAACACCCAAACGCTCTACAAGTTTTTGGCGCCGTTGCCGGGGATTGGTAACAACGAAATTCATTTTTAATTTCTGCACTTTTATTTATTTACTTTTTATTTTATTTTTATTTTTAACCAAAAAAAGAGAATCTTACAGTTTCCTTTGCTAGTGTATGACTAGGGCAAATCCAAAAGGAGAGATCCTCTTATACAACGATATCGAGCGAAGAGCAAGAGAGATCAAGAAGAAGATCAGAGTAAACCTAGGGAAAACCAAAGAGGAAAAAGAAAAGGCAAAGGTAAACATGGACCCACCCCACAATGTTGCGAACGACAGAGAAGGGCAGCAAGATTTACCGCCCAGAGAACAACAAGATCCACCAAATACAGCAACCCACTCTTCCGCCCAAGCAGTCCCAGAATATTCGAACCACTAGAGATTATCTGGAACATTACTTCAAAGGGTTTGATCCGACAGTGACAAAACCTGAGATTGAGGCATACCACTTTGAGTTGAAGCCTGTTATGTTTAACATGATCAACACGTTAGGGCAATTTGGAGGGACTGTCACAGAAAATGCTCGACAGCACTGAGGGTGAGATTCATGGACATCTATAGAGCATTCAAACTACACGGAGTCCATTAAGAAGTACTAAGGGTGAGATTATTTCCCTATTCACTGAGGGATAGGGCAAAACAATGATTAAACAACCAGCCAACATGATCGTTCAACATATGGACAGAGCTGTGTAAGGAATTTCTAGACCGATTTAGCCCGTCCAATGTCACAGACAGACTAAGAAACGAGATAATAGCCCTCCAAAAAGGGGATGACGAGCCGATGTATGAAGCATGGGAGCGATACCAACAGATGCTGAACAAATGCCCGCTACATGGTTTCCCGGCTTGGACACAAGTATCAATGTTCTACAACGGGGTGAACTACCCAACACGGATGATGATTGATGCCTCAGCCAATGGAATTATCCTTGACAGACCACCAGAGAAGGCACTACGGGTTCTGAACCAAGCCGCCAAGAACAACTACAAGTATTTAACAGCCTGCCGAGGCGGCGTTAGGCGGCCAGCCTCAGAATCTTTCAATGCCCGCCTTGACAAGCTGACAGAGCTGGTCATGGGCATCGTGGAACCTGCTGGGAAAGTCTGTGAGGTAAAGGTTACCTACGTCATGCTAAAACTTGTTGATTATTCGTTTGTACAACCGGAGGGTAAAATCAAAGACATCCTAGTGAAGGTGGGCAACCTGATTCTTCCAGCTGATTTCCTCATCCTAGACTGTGAGGCTGATGAAAAAGCCTCTATCATCCTTGGGCGACCATTCTTGGCCACGAGCAGAACGTTAATAGATATGGAACATGGGGAGATGACCATGAGGGTAGACAACCAGAGCATAAATTTAAATGTGCTACAACCCTTATGGAAAGAAAAGGAAGGATGCCCAGATGCAAAAGTTGCCAAAATCAGCATAGAGACGGGCCAAGGCAGCAGCTGTCGCGATAGACGAAAGGGCGGGCTGAAGGACCCATCAGCACATCACCTGAAGGAACAAGAGAACCCCTCAAGAGGGAAGGGCAAGCCAAATTACCTCAGGAAGTGGTTATGTCTGGGAGATGCATCCAAATGCACTCCCAACATAACATGAAATTTTTCAATAATTTCTTGATTTTTATTTTTATGCATTAGGATTATAGTTTAATTTATTTTTTTTAGAATTAGATAAGTTTCTAGATTTTTATTTTTCAGAAGTTATTTAATTACTTTTATTTTTATTTGTATTTCAGGATTAGGAATAAGAGAGTCGAATCAAGAAGGAGGCACAACAAGGCGCCCGCCCACCATCCCGCGAGACAACCCAGCGCAGAAATGCGTAACGGCTAGTTGACCGCCAACGGCTACAAAAATAACGGGCAGAAATCCCGTAACGTGCGTGAGATAACTGGACCGTTAGACATTTAATGCCGCCATGGCACCTCTCGGCAACCTCTATTTAAACCCTTCTCGGCAACCAAATCTATTCGAACCCATCCACAACAAGGGATGGTAAATCTTCGCACGGCAGCCAGAGATAGCCAACATCACCATGGTTAGGGAAAGAAAATGCCCACCATCCCCGCCCAGAGATATCGTTCGTGTACGTACGAGGGGAACTTGTAAAGCTCAACGATGCCATCATCAACAACTTCTATGGCCTGGATATGCACGACAACCCTCACGAGGAGTAGAGGCAGTCACTGATGGCTGCCGATTATGAGAAAATCAAGGCCAAACTATGCAAGCCCAACACGTCGTGGTTGGCAAGCAAGCATGGAGGATTTGTCCAACGCCACCACATGCTGCCCGAGGCAATGCTAAGAAACATATTCGTCAAGAGGTTCCTGCTACCCACCTCTCACAATTCTATAGTTGATCGGTCGTGCCTTGCCCTAATCCACAGCATCATGATGAACCGGCCCATCAATGTTGGGGAAGTTATCTGCAAAGAGATCCACACCCGCTTCTAGAAGACGAAGGGTAGGTTTTACTTCCCGTCTCTCATCACAGGCATTTGTGCCAACTTTGGTGTTTCGACCGACCCAAAAGATGAGATGAAAACAGCCAAAGAAGGGTGGACCAGAAAAATGTCCACTTGCAGATGATGCAGGCCTCGGAGATAAAGCCTATAATGCCTAGCCAACCATCTGCCACCCAGCCTGACACTTCAACCGCCCCCGGCAGTACTAAAGCTGCCCCAGACAACAAAGTCCTCACGCTGCTGCACACCGTTATCAACAACAACAAGCGCATCGAGCAACAACAGCTGACCTTCATGAAATACGTAGGGGAAATCCAATAAGCCTTTGTGGCTTATCCCCTGCAGAAATTCCTTGATGACTGACCCATTCTACCTCTATATCCTGCAGACCTTGCAGCAAAAGCCCCAGCACAAGGAACGCCATCCGCCGTCGCTACCCACCATATCACTTCTTGCTGCCAGGTGCCCTCTCCGACGCACTACCCATCTTACTCAGCCACCACCACATCCAACATAATGACAGTCTCCCCCGAGAAGCATCAGCAGCACCATTCACCTATATACACAGCAA
The DNA here is from genome assembly GCA_958450335.1 of Hibiscus tridactylites. Classification (NCBI taxonomy): domain Eukaryota; kingdom Viridiplantae; phylum Streptophyta; class Magnoliopsida; order Malvales; family Malvaceae; genus Hibiscus; species Hibiscus tridactylites. The sequence goes on along the minus strand of OY288274.1, from coordinate 42,866,714 downwards.
CAACAGTGGCGAACACTTCCTCATTAGAGGAGATTGAGCAGCAGCTGCTGGAACCAGCAACAGCAGTCGTAGCAGCAATAGCAGCCATCCCAATGGCGATTCACCCTTCGGCAGCACCCACAAAGTAAGGCACTCGAAAGAGGAAGTGGCACATCATAGTCGTCGAGCTTGTGGACGGCGAGACTAAGTCAATAGAGAGTGAAGCACCTCCTGTCGAACCTCAAGAAGAGCCACACCCCACGAACAAAAGAGTCCAACCACCACGGACAGCAAAATCTCTCCTGCTAAGTCTGCCACCAAGATATCTGTCGGCCGCTGCTTCATCATCCAAACCTCTTCCTCCTCCTCAGCAGCAAAGACTCAAGCATCCTCTCAACCCTCAACCAATTTTTAGTTTTTTTCTTTCCTTTTTCTTCATTTTATTTTTTTATTTTCTTTATCACTTATATTTATTTTTCTGTTTATTTTGTGCATTGAGGGCAATACCCATTGTTGAGTGTATAAAAGTTCTATATTTTACCCCTCATTTACCCATATTTTTGCTGCATTCAAGCATAATGCATTGCATTTAGGATAAAGTTCTGTATATACATCACAATTATAAAATGGCATAGTTGCTACTGATTTTGGTTACTTTTGCAGGAATCTGCTGCGACAGACCCAGGGCAACAAAGGAGCAGAGGCGGATTGCAGAGATGGAGTCGAGAAGCACAGGCTGTCGTGACTACTGCTGTGGCAGCCATGACGACAGAACGCTGAGGTGGAAATGTAAAGTGGAACTTGATAGATATAGGATTTCAAGCCAGTCTATCGTGGACCACTTCCATATTTTTCTGAGCCCTGGGCAAAATGAAAGCCAAGCCCAAAGTTCAAGGAAGAAACTCAAGGCAAGAAAAGAGGATGAATTCAAGGCATCTACTTAGAAGATTTAGTCTTAATTAGAGTTGCATTTTAATTCTATATTGTATTCTTGCCATATTGGAAAACTTGAAACCAAGGCCTCTATGAAGGCATGTAATTCGACCTAGGGAAGGATATCTCATTCCTAGCCATCTTCCCCTAAACCCTTGTCGTTTCCTCTTCTCCATCAAGTTCTAAACTCCCCCTAGGGCTAAGGGTTGATTCTGTAAAGTAGTTGCAAGGATTGTATTGTTTTAGGGATTTTCTGTCAAGAAATAAAAGCTTCAAGTTTATTTATTCTGGTTTTTCATATCTTACAAGAGTATCAAGAGAGCATTGTGAGGTTATCCATTTGTTTGATATCGGGAGAGTCAAGCATACGAACAGAATAAATATGTGTTTTCCAGCTTATGGTTAAACCATCTTGGCTTAGGGATAAGTTCAAGGTTAAGTGGCTAAAGAAGAATTCAACAACATTGGTGTTCACCCTTTGATTCACGTCGGGAGGTATCATCCAAGAAGTGTTCATCAACAGATCTTGGGCCTAGGGATAAGACAAGTCATAATAGGGATTTTTGCCAAGCTTGAAGTAAAGAGTTGTTGATCGCTGCCGCGACGACAACAGACCTCTGCCGCGACAGGTGCTACCACGATAGGAACGACGAAAGAAGACATAAGTTCCTCTAACAGTGCAACACCTGCACTACTGAGCAATTCAATACAAGCTTATTCTTTAATCTGATTTCTTCATCTTTTACTTTAGTTGTTTCTCAAGATTACTTCACCAATTCAATTAAACTATTTCTTTCTCTTGTGTAGAACTTCAATGATAGAGTTATTTCCCGTCCCTGTGGAGACGATATCCGATACTCCAGTATCACTTTACTACTTGCGTCGTGTACACTTGCACTATTTGCGATAGGACTCTTTTACACGCAACAAGTTTTTGGTGCCGTTGTCGGGGACTGGCAACATATCTTTACCCTTTTTATTATTGCACTTTTTCTTTTTCTTTTTTTGTTTTTAGTGGTGTTATTTACCCTATGCTTTTCACAAGGTTTGTTGTTTGCTTATGCGCAGATCTAGACAAGGTAAAGAACTTGAGTACGAATTAGATCCAGAAATCGAATGCACGTACCAACTCATGAACTAAGCCCGACTCTTGATAGAAAGAAACAACTATCTTGAGGAGATAGTAGAAGCAATGGTGAACGGAAGGCAAGGCGATGGGCTAAATGACCCCAACAACAATAACCAGAGAGTTATTGTTGATCCTTCCTAAGATTCCCGGAATGAACGGTCGCAGGCCGCTACCGCACGACAGACCTATCGAGACTATATGGACAATGACCATGGTTAACTGGAAACCATCTTTCCAGACGTGGAAGCTAAAAACATCGAGCTGAAACCTGTCATGTTCATCATGATAAATTCCGCTGGCCAGTTTAGCGGTTCTGCAAATGAGCATGCTCGAGAACATATTAAAACGTTCCAAGAAATCTATGGATCGTTCAGACTACCATGAATAAATCCGGAAGTGTTGAGGCTCCGGTTATTCCCCCATTCATTGAGAGATAGAGCTAAAACTTGGTGGAATAAATTAACGCCAGGTTCAATAAGAACTTGGGCAGATCTCTCTCATGAATTCCTTTCTTGTTTTAATCTTTCTCATTTATCTGAAAGATTGTGTAACGAGATTGCTACTTTTCAACAGGAAAATGACGAACCAATGCACGAGGCGTGGGACAGATTTACAACTCTTTTACGGAACTGCCTAATGCATGGATTCCCCGTGTGGAATCAGGTTGTCAAATTCTACAACGATGCCAATGCACATACAAGACTGAGAATAGATTCAGCAGCATATGGGCTATTGCTGGATAAGGAACCAGACGAGGCAATGATAGTGTTGAAAAAGTTAGCAAAGAATGATGAGAAATTTCCTACAGCTAGGAGAGGGGGTAAACGAGGAATATCTATAAACGATCATGAAGCTGATAATTCAATGAAATCACAGGTTGCATACCTCACAAAGATAGTCGAAAGTCTGCAGCGGAAAGATTCTAAAGTTGTATATTCTGCAGAAGAAGTATGTGAAACCTGTAGCGGTAACCACAGTTCAGAAGACTACCCTTTACAGTTGGAAGAAGGGATGTATGTTGGGAACTATAACAAGCCGATAAACTATGATTCCAACAATTACAATCCCAACTAGAGGAAGGATCCAAAGTTTTCATGGAGCAATCCGAACAATGCACTGAATCCTCCAGTACAGAACAACCAGAACCAAGGAGTGCCCAAAATTCTATCGCGACAGCAGCCACAACACCAGCACCTAGTATATTGGAACAGACCTTGGAAACCTTTATGTCACAGACGGGAGCATACATGGCGAACATGGACCACTTTGTCAAGAAAACTTAATCATTCATGGACAAGACATAGATTAGGATGACAAACCATGAGGCTACCCTAAAATCTCTAGAGACACAAATGGGCCAAGTTTCACAGTATATCAAGACGAGGCAGAACGGAGGATTCCCTAGTGATACTGAGGTCACTAGAAAATCCACATATGAGCAGTGTAAAACAATCACAACTAGGAATGGGAAATAGTTACAAGGGCTAAATATGAAAGACATACCGAGTAAGGAACCGACCCTAGAGACACCTGCCGTGAACACTGCCCCGGTAGAGGAAAAAAACCTGCTATCAACACACCTGCCGCGACAGTAGAAGGGACAGAGGAGCAGACAGAAGATGCCGAAGAACTTAAGCCTCCTCATATCTGAATTCCATATGAAGGACGCCTTGAAGATTATCTTCCTCCACCTCCTTTTCCACATCGGTTACAGAAAACAAAAACATGAGTACCAGCTTAAGAAGATTTATGATATATTTAAGTAGGGACACATTAACATACCGCTGCTAGAGGCCATCAAGCAGATGCCTGGATATGCTAAGTTTCTCAAGGATGCAATGTCCAAAAGGTCCAGACTTGGGGAATTTGAAACAGTGAAGATGACAGAAGGATGCATGACAATCTTGCATAAGCATCCTCCCCAAAAGAAGAAGGACCTTGAGAGCTTCATCGTACCATGCATAACTGACGATAAGTTTGTGCGTATTGCACTTTGTGATCTCGGTGCTAGCATAAATCTAATGCCCAAATCTGTATTTTAGAAACTAGGTATTGGACAAGCAAGGCCCACGACAGTCATGCTGCAACTGGCGGACCGCTCTTATGTACAACCAGAAGGGAAGTTCGAAGATATTCTGGTAAGAGTAGATAAATTTATTTTTCCTGATGACTTTCTTGTTTTAGACTGTGAAGCAGATGAAAACGCACCGATCATCCAGGGGCAACTCTTCCTAGCCACAGGCAGAACTGTGATCGATGTTGAGAAAGGAGAACTGACGATGAGAGTAAATGATAAGCAAATCAAAATCAATGTTCTCCATGCAATAAAATAGACTGATGAAGAAGAAGAGTGCAAGGCAATCTCTGAAGTAGTCCTTGACTAACCCTGGATCAGGTCGAACTGCCAACGACAGACAGTTTGGTCACTGCCACCGCAGTCACCCAGAAGACTGTCACGGCAGCAACGACGATAGTGACTCCTCAGACACAGAAACATCAGATGCTGAAGGTTCTGAGGATGTAAATTGGATAGGCACACGTCCAGGTAAGTTCTTCGAGCCTTTAAATTATACCTCGAATGAACATGTACTCCAAAAGCCTTCCATTGAAGAGCCACATGTTCTAGACCTTAAACCCCTGTCGGGGCAGCTTAAATATGTCTACCTTGGTTTAAATGATATGTTGCTCGTAATCATCTCTTCCAAGTTAAAGCAGGAAAAGGAGCAACAACTAATCAAAATGCTACAGCGGCATAAGAAGGCCATTGGATGGACTATAGCTGATATCCAAGGCATCAGTCCGGCGTTATACATGCACACAATCCTCTTGGAGGATGATCATAAGCCAACCATTGATTCCCAGAGACGACTGAACGAGGCTATGAGAGAGGTGGTGAGGAAAGAAATTATCAAGTGGCTTGATGTTGGATTCATATACGCCATCTCAGATAGCAAGTGGGTGAGCCCGGTGCAATGCGTGCCCAAAAAGGAAGGCATAACTGTAGTAACCAACAAAGAAAACGAACTAATCCCATCCAGGACTGTGACCGGTTGGAGGGTTTGTATGGACTATCAGAAGCTTAATAAAGCTACCCGGAAGGACCACTTCCCCTTACGCTTTATTGATCAAATGCTTGATAGATTAGCGGGGAAACCTTACTATTGTTTTCTTGATGGTTATTCAGGTTATAACCAAATAGCAATCACACCAAAGGACCAAGAGAAAACCACCTTCACATGCCCGTACGACACCTATGCCTTTCGAAGTCATTTGGGCTCTGCAATGCACCAGCAACCTTCCAACGGTGTATGATGGCAATATTCTCCAACATGGTGGAGTATTTCCTAGAGATTTTTATGGACGACTTTTCTGTCTTTGGAGACAACTTCGAGGATTGTTTAGGCAGTTTACAGAAGGTTCTTAAGAGATACGAAGAGGCGAACTTGGTTTTGAACTGGGAAAAATGCCAATTCATGGTGGATGAAGGTATAGTACTGGGCCACAAGGTGAGCTGCTGCGGCATAGATGTGGACAGAGCCAAAATAGAGGTTATTGAAAAGCTACCGCCGCCTCAAGGGGATTCGAAGTTTCTTAGGGCATGCAGGGTTTTATCGACGTTTATAGCTAATTTTTCGAAGATTACCAAGCCCCTTTGCCACCTATTGGAACAGAATCGCCCATTTGATTTTAATGTTGAATGTACTGAGGCATTCAGAATACTGAAGGAGAAGCTAGTAACATCCCCGATCGTACAACCACCAGACTGGAGTTTTCCATTTGAAATAATGTGTGATGCAAGTGATTACGCTGTCGGGGCAGCATTAGAGCAGAGGAAGGATAAGCTCTTCCATGTGATTTACTATGCCAGCAAAACATTGAATGATGCCCAAATCAACTACACCGCGACAGAAAAGGAGCTATTAGCAGTGGTGTTTTCAATCGACAAGTTGCATCCGTATATACTTGGAACGAAGGTGGTGGTCTATACAGACCATTCAACACTAAATTATTTGTTCACGAAAAAGGATGCAAAACCTAGATTGATACGTTGGATTCTGCTGCTGCAAGAATTTGACATTGACATCAAGGATAAAAAGGGAACAGAGAACCAAGTAGCATACCACTTGTCAAGGCTGGAGATGGGAAGCAGTCAATCAACAGACAAGACCAACTTACTGGAGACCTTCCCATATGAGCAGTTGTTTGCTGCCACCAGCACTGCCGCGACAGCCATGGTGGTAGGTAAGCTTTCTGAAACCCCTTGGTATGCTGACATTGTTAATTACATTGTAAGTGGGTTATTACCCCCTGAGCTTAATTACCAAGCAAGGAAGAGGTTCCAAAATGATGCAAAACATTATTATTGGGATGAATCTCTTCTTTTCAAGCACTGTACAGATCAGATTATCAGGAGATGCATACCATGGGACGAACAGAAAGCAGTGCTTCACCACTTTCATGCTTCCCCTTATGGAGGACACCTAAGGGGAAATAAAACTGTTGTCAAGGTTCTGCAATTCGGTCTCTATTGGCCCACACTGTTCAAGAATACACAAGCTTTTTACAAGAGCTGTGACAAGTGCCAAAGTACTGGGAACATATAAAAAACACACAAGATGCCATTGCAGAACATATTGGAGGTCGAAATCTTCGATGTATGGGGAATCGACTTTATGGGGCCATTCCCAGCATCTTATGGGAATTTGTACATCCTACTGGCATTAGACTACGTGTCAAAGTGGGTAGAAGCAATCGCCATTCAAAAGAATGATGCCAAGATTGTACAAAGATTTTTTCACAAAAACATTTTCTAGAGGTTTGGAATTCCAAGGGTGATAGTTAGCGATGAGGGGAGACACTTCGATAATAGGGTAATTGTTGCTGCATTAAGAAAATACGGATTGCAACAGCGTACCACCCTCAAACCAATGGGCAGGCCGAGATATCAAACAGAGAAGTAAAGAACATACTAGATAAGATGGTTAAACCCACTCGAAAGGATTGGTCTCTACATCTCAATGACGCACTCTGGGCCTACAGAACATCGTTCAAGACACCATTGGGGATGTCACTCTATCGACTCATCTATGGGAAAAACCTATCATTTACCTGTTGAGATAGAACACAAAGCTTATTGGGCTATCAATGCAGTAAATATGGACTGGGATAAGGCGGGACAAAAGGGCTACTAGACTTGAATGAGATTGAGGAAATTCGAGCAATGGCCTACGACAATGCCAAGATCTACAAGGATAAAACCAAGAAGTGGCACGACAATAAGCTGTTGCCACGACAGTTCTGCCCAGGGCAGCAGGTGTTGTTGTTCAACTCTAGGTTGAAGCTTTTCCTAGGAAAGCTTAAATCTAGGTGGTCTGGTCTTTTCCAAGTTGTCCAAGTTTTCCCTCATGGGGCCATTACAATCAAATCAATGAAGGATGGACACCGATTCAAGGTCAATGGACAGAGGCTCAAGCATTATCAGGGGACTGAAGCCCCAAGGATGCAGGAAGTAGTTACTTTAGGAGATGCCCCTCAAGGCATCCCTAATTTAACTTAGTTTTATTTATTTATTTATTTATTTATTAGGAATTAAAATATTTATTTATTTATTTTAGGAAATAAGATTTTAATTCAGATTATTTATTTAAATTTTTTTAGGAAATAAATGAATCAAATCAAAGAGGAGGAATGAACCAGCCCAACGCATTCATAATAGCCCAAAAAGCCCAACGGACAAGCTTGTCACCACCTGTCGCGACAGACGTGGAGAAGACAGCCTGTCACGGAGCTGTCGCGACAGACACGCAAACACGTAACAGACGCGCTGCAAACACAGAAATGCGTGACAGATGCGTTAAAAAATGCGTAACAGCTGGCCCCGTTATTTTTGCCTGTCGTTACAGTCCCAACGGGCAGAAAAACCATGTTCTATATATAAACCCCCATTCACATTTCATTTTTCATCTCATTTTTATTCTCTCAACTTGCTTCCTAGATTTTAGATTTCAAAAAATTTCTTTTTCATTTTGCTACAGTCCCTTGCAATGGCCAGCAGAACAACCCGACGCAGCGCTGCCTCCACCTCTGCCATGGCAGTGTCAACACCAAGCCACAGCGACATACCCAACCGGTTCGCATCCACTAACTTAGCAAAGAGGTACTACAGTTCTTTCTAGAAGAGAGAAATGTGGGAAGAACAAGGGTTCATTTATACCCAAATGATGGGAGAGCTAGGGCTGGAAAGTTTCATAACCAAGAAGATCCTCGCCTAAACGTGGCAGAAATTTAATGCCCAGCCCGAAGAAATGAACGTAACCCTCGTTCGTAAATTCTATGTTGTTGTCACCGATAAGGATGCCACAACAGTGACTGTCCAAGGCAAATAAATCTCTCTCGAGTCGGCATACATCAACACGCTATATGGGTTGCACATGAGCAAGAAAGAGGATGCCCACCGGAGGTTCATGAACAGTCTGTCACCGACAGACTATGACGCTGCCATGGCAGAAGTGACAGAAGAAGGTACGGGGTGGAATGATGACCCCAAGCACCGGTGGACCGTGAGGAGGACCCAGCTTACCCAAAAGCCAAGTTGTGGAACCATTTTGTCAATAAGCGCCTCATGCCTACCTCCCACAACACCATTGTCGAATGGCAGAGATTAGCCCTCATCCACTCCATTCTCAACGAGAGGCAAATCAACGTGGGCCGATACATACGAGATGGAATCATCGAGTGTGCTCTCCGACCTTCAAGCCCCCTAGTCTTCCCCTATCTCATCACGACACTCTGTCGGAGCAACAACGTACCATAAATCAACGAGGATGTCAAGGTCCAGGGGAAAAGATGGACGTAGAAAAATCTCTACAGTCATATAGAATTGAAAGCTGCCACTCCTCATTTGTATGTAAACCCCTCTGTCGCGACAGAACCAACGGCAGACCCTGCCTCCCCTGAACCTGTCGCCGCAGAAGCAGAGCAGCCAACAGCAGCACCACCGGCAGACACCTCCAGCCAGATTCTTACGATGCTGCAAAGGATGGAAGAATGACAGCTCGGCCTAATGGGTTTTCTAAGGGACTTCAATGTCACCACGGTAAATTTTATCAAGTCTGATTTAAATTTTCCCAATGTGCAATTCCATGTTTTCCCAGAAACTCTCTTTGTTGCACCCACACCTGCTGCCAGCCCCAAAACCCCTTCTGCTGCCTCCACACCCACACATGCCACGACCGGAAATGGCGGCAGAAGATCTGCCATTCCTAGATGATAGAAAAGGAAGGACCCCCTACCGGAGATCGACCCCAAATATTTTGAAGGATTCTCTTCCTCCTCCGTCTGGCAAGATTATGACTCGGAACCTTCAGTTTTCCGAAACATCTCCAAGGACTTCCCTCCGATGAAAAGGAAGAAACTGAACGAGACTATCGAAGGACCTTGCCACGGCAGATCAGGTAGCAGCAGCAACGATGATTATCTCGAGCTCCTGGACCAGCCCCCACACATCTCACCGACACGCGTCCAGCTACCTTGAGAGGCTAAGAAGAAGATGGCATCCTCGTCTCCTAGCAACCAGCCAGCCTCTGCCCTAAAAGTCACTGCCCGTCGGCAGTTCCAAGTCAGCAGCAGCAACGACGACAGCTCATCAAATTAAGTTATTTCTTATATATTTGCTGTCTTTGCTGCTCTCTTATCTATTTTGTGATGTCGTTTTTTATGTTTTTATTTTTAATTATTGTCATGCATTGAGGGCAATGTAACCCTCGAGTTTGGGGGTCGGCATCCCTCCATTAATGAACTTGTTAAGTTGTGTCTTTAATTTATGTCTCATTTTAAGTTTATTTTTGTGTCAAAAAAATGAAAATAAAAACAAAAATTTGGCTTAAGTCTTTGAACTGAACTTACCTGCCTCGACATACTCTGTCGTGACAGTGCCTCTAGGATGTTTTTAGGAACTATTTAGAGCCTTGTTGTAGTTCTGATCTTTATAACACCCTTTGTGACTTGTATGCTATCTAGACTTCAGTAGTGAACTAGAATAGGAAAGTTTACCCACTTGAGTTGCCTCTAGAGATGCCTAACACTGGCTCTAGGAAAGGAACAAAAGAAAAGAAATATTTTAGACTCACTTACCCACAAAATTGCCTTACAATGATTTTAGGAAGATTTTTCTTTGAGCTTAAGTTAGAAAAACTAAAGGAGCCTAAGAATTGCCTCCATAAAAGATGAAGTTGAAGGTAAAAAAAACTAAAGAAGCCTAAGAATTGCCTTCAGAAAAAATGAAATCGAGTCTAATAAAACTCAAGTTTGTAAGCATAACTATTCTGGTAAAGCTAAAAGAGTCCAGACACATATTTATTCACAAAACATGCACACACTACACAAGAACTATAGAATTGTTCCGGATAAATCCAGAAACAACCGACAAGGTACTGCTCTTGATAGTGAATGTGTGGTAGGTAATGAAAAGTTCACTGAATTAAGCCAAGCCAAAAAGTTTATATTTTTAGTTAGGCCGTATTTGCTTGAGGACAAGCAAGAACTTGAGTTTGGGGGTGTGTTGAGTGTATAAAACTTCTATATTTTACCCCTCATTTACCCATATTTTTTATGCATTCAAGCATAATGCATTGCATTTAGGATAGAGTTCTGCATATACATCACAATTAGATAAAATGGCACAGTTGCTACTAATTTTGGTTACTTTTGCAGAAATCTGCTGCGGCAGACCCAGGGCAGCAAAGGAGCAGAGGCGGATTGTAGAGCTGGAGTCGAGAAGCACAGGCTGTCGTGACTATTGCCGTGGTAGCCATGACGACAGAATGTTGAGGTGGAAAAGTAAAGTGGAGCTCGACATATAGAGGATTTCAAGCCGGTCTGTCTTGGACCACTCCCATATTTTTCTGAGCCTTGGAGCAGAATGAAGGCCAAGCCCAAAGTTCAAGGAAGAAACTCAAGGCAAGAAAAGAGGACGAATTAGGCATCTACTCAGAAGATTTAGTCTTAATTAGAGTTGCACTTTAATTCTAAATTGTATTCTTGCCATATTAGAAAACTTGAACCCAAGGCCTATATAAAGACATGTAATTCGACCTAGGGAAGGATATCTCATTCCTAGCCGTCTTCCCTTAAACCCCTGTCGTTTCCCCTTCTCCATCATGTTCTAAACTCCCCCTAGGGCTAAGAGTTGATTCTGTAAAGTAGTTGCAAGGATTGTATTGTTTTAGGGATTTTCTGTCAAGAAATAAAAGCTTCAAGTTTATTTATTCTGGTTTTTCATATCTTACAAGAGTATCGGGAGAGCATTGTGAGGTTATCCATTTGTTTGATATCGGGAGAGTCAAGCATACGAACGTAATAAATACGTGTTTTCCAGCTTATGGTTAAACCATCTTGGCTTAGGGATAAGTTCAAGGTTAAGTGGCTAAAGAAGAATTCAACAACATTGGTGTTCACCCTTTGATTCACGCCGGGAGGTATCATTCAAGAAGTGTTCATCAACAGATCTTGGGCCTAAGGATAGGACACAAGTCATAACAAGGATTCTTGCCAAGCTTGAATTAAAGAGTTGTTGATTGCTGCAGCGACGCCAATAGACCTCTGTCGCGACAGGTGCTGCCGCGATAGGAATGACGACAGAAGATAGAAGTTCCTCTAACAGTGCAACACCTGCACTACTGATCAATTCAATACCGACCTATTCTTTAATTTGATTTCTTCATCTTTTACTTTAGTTGTTTCTCAAGATTACTTCACCAATTCAATTAAACTATTTCTTTCTCTTGTGTATAACTTCAAGGATAAAGTTATTTACCGTCTATGTGGAGACGATATCCGATACTCCAGTATCACTTTTACTACTTGTGTCGTGTACACTTGCACTATTTGCGATAGGACTCTTTTACACGCAACACCCATCTTGAGTTTTGGGGGGATAGCTCTCGTATCTTTCTTCTAGGCATACTTAGTAGCATATAGGTTGCATTGTACTTGCCTTAGTAATAATCGGAACAAAAAAATTTGTTATATAACTTGTGCCTATGATAGTTAGCCGATTACTTATTTTCGCACCAATAATAAATTGAATTTAATATAGGAAAAGCATGAAAAGTGACTTAGAATTTTTTTTAAATTGCCAAAAATGTCGAACACTATTGTTACTTGCTGGATTTGTTAGAATATCTAATGAACATTGCCTGCTTGTTTTTAGAATTCTTTGCAAATTTCTAGCAATGATTGTAGGTAGTCGTCGAGGCAGAAAAGAGAAACCGAAAAATGCGGTACTGCCACGGTAGCAGAAGCAAAAACAAAGAACATTGTTGTTCTGCCCTAGAGGTTCCCGCAACAGGCTCAAGGAAGAATCATGTGCGAGGACACTCTGCTGCTATCAAAGTCCGTGAATCTGAAAGTTTTGAAGTGACGGACAAATTAGCATGAGTGAATGAAAGTCTTCACGGGATGACTCTACTTTATGGGTTCAGGGTTTTGTAGTTTGATCTTATCTTAATTTCAGACCTAGAAGAGTAGTTGTGATAAGTTGAAGCCCTCATTTCCATGATTAAAATATTGTGCTTAACTGTGCTGCCTCAGCAGCAACCTTATACATCGTAACAACATCTTTGTTTATTTAGTTATTCAGCATATTCAGCCTGTATAAAGTCTTTCACATACTACACTGGCATTAGAAATTAATTTTGAGTTATTTTCTTGCTAAGTTCCCTTCACTAAGCTAATATAGGTGCCATGACCTTGAGGTATGAAATCAAGTTAAAATAGGTTTTTCTTTCTGATTAATATGAGGGCAAGTATGTTTAGGTTGCATTGCTTGAGGATAACCAATAGTTCAAGTTTGGGGTGTGTAAAGTGTCCACAAGTTCTAGATTTCATGCACATTCCATCTCATATTATTGTTGTTTTTGTGTACATCTTGGGCATAATAAGGAACATGCATTGTATTTTACAGTATTTATTTATTTTGCCATGTTTTTCTAGATTATCCTTTGTTTGGTAAAGAAAATGTATTCTTTTAGTGTACTTTTGGTTTTAGGTACAACAGGCTGACAGATGGAAAGAGGAGCTGAGGATGTGATGCTGAGGTAGCGAACCAGGAAGCTGTACTGATGCAGTTCCAGACAGAGATAACAGCTGTCGAGTAGCTATCGCCGCCCACCTTGCTGCCCAAGACAGCAAACTATGGAGTTGGAGAACCAAAGTGCGATTTGTAGAGAAGAAAATCATGATTCTATCGATGATGTCCACTCAATTTCCCAACATCTATAGCAGCGGGCAGAGTCGTCGAAGTTAAATCTCGAGATTGCTTGCGGAACAAGGCAATGTGATAAAGTCCACATTCAACTCAAAGAAGTCGGAGTTTAAAGTCACATTTAATGTGAAAAGCTACTTTGAAGATGTAGAGTGTCCAACAATTCTATATTTTGTACACATTCTTGCCCTTATTATTGTTGTTCTTAAGCTCATTTAGGCATATTTAGGTGCATTGCATGCATAATAACAGTATTTGCTCCTTCACCATGCTTTTATTGAATATTTTATGTTTGGCTAAGAAAAGATATTGTTTTAGTTTAGTTTTTATTTCCAAGTGTTGTAGTTGAGTAGAGGAGGAGAGGACAAGAAAGCTGGGAGCAAAACAAATTGTACTGAAGTAGTTCCAAATGCCGCCGTAGTAGCGTTGTCGCTGATTGCTGCCCATGCAGGAGTTAAACCTACTTAGTCAAGATGGGTCGCGATTGAAAGAAGACAATTTCATGAGTCCAGCGAGCCTAGTCTTGCAATTATCTGAAGCCTATAGCGGCGTGAAGATATGATTAAAGATTGACAAGTAGGAGTACTTATCTTTACTTGTTGAAGAATGCAACGTCCAAAGAGTTAACATTTAAGTCAAAAAGAAGTCAGCATTTAATGTAAAGTTACTTTAAGGACTTCTACTCCAAGGAGGACTCAAACTTAGGCCATGAGCCCTATATATACCCATGTATGTGAGGGTATAGGGTCATGAATGGATATAGCAGAGTGGTAGATAGATAGATTAACGGAGATTTTGGAGGTTGTGACACAATCCTCTTAGTGTTTAGGTTTTTCTATGTAAAGTAGTTGTGAGAAACGGTTGTAATAGTTTAAGTGTGTTTTCAATAAAATATTCTCAAGTTTGCTTAATTCAGGTTCTTCACTTCTTCAATTAGTTCCAAAAGTCTAGTTGAGGAAATCCATTTGTCGGGCACGAGAGTGTCAAACTCACGAAAGGGTTAAGCACGGTCTCATCATGTCGAGGTGTTGACTAATTCGGCTTAGACATAAGTTAGAATTTCAACGGCTAAAAGGAGCAACCAAACATTGACTGCTTGTGTTAGGTTTACGCTGAGATTGCTAGGTATTGCCTACATCACGTGGTGACAGAATCCTTGCCTAGACATAGGGAGGATCACTTAAGAATTGCTCTACCGAAATTGGAATGTCTGCCAGACTTACCGCTAGGACTTATCTCCATTCCACCTACCGAGACAGCAAAAGTTGCAAGAGCAGAGACCCACTGCGGCAGCGTGATAGGGTCGCAACTGCCATCCGCCATTACCCGCCGAGGCAGCAGATCGTGGCAGCATAAAACACACTTAGGCTTTACAATGCAGTTTACACACTACTGAGCTACAATTTCCTTACCATATCTATTGACTTTATCTCTCTCTATCATCCTTATCATCACTATCCTATTTTATTTGTGTTTTTACTTTTCCACATTCTGAAATTAATTGTGCATTTACTGAATCCTTGTGCAGGGAAACATTCATAGGCGTCGTTCCAATCTCTGAGGAAGACGATATCTTTTATACTATAACTTGACAAGAGTGTGCACTTGTGCTCATAAATAGAGAACACCTACACGCCCTACAAGTTTTTGGCGTCGTTGTCGGGGATTGGCAACATCAATTGTGTTTGAATTTCTTCACTTCTATTTTAGTTCTTGCACTTAAATTTCTATTTATCTTAATTTAAAAAAAATGCCTTTTGTTTGTCTCTGGTGTATGTCCCGCTAGGGCGGCAAAGATGGCAGCCAACACCAACCTGAGGAGAGGAAGAACATACTTGGACGAAAAGCCAAACGCAAAGCCCTCAGGAAGTGGTTATGTTTGGGAAATGCGCAACCCAACCCAACCCAACATAACCTAATTTTTATTTTTAATTTTAATTTATATTTATGCATTAGGTTTAGATTTAATTTTTAGTTATTTTTTATTTAATTTTTGCATTTAATGTATTTCAGGTTAGGAATGAAGGCAAGACCAAGAAGGATAAAAGCATAAAGGAGAGGCCCAACCCAGTGGCCAAGGCAGCCTAGGGCAGATAAGCATAACGGCTAGCGACTTCATAACGGCTAGCCGCAATGGCTACATTTGCAACAGCTGGCGGAACGAATATTTACGTAACAGCTAGAAGCGCGTAAATCGCGTCGTAATCATTATCGCCCGTTGGTGGCGTGCCCGCCAAGGTAGCGGAGAGTAGCGGCTATATAAGGCCAACTATTCTCTCCTCATACTTCACTTTGCTCTCTCTTTTACTCTCAATTCTTCTTATTTTCTTTGCTTTCAAGATTTCATTTGCTTTACTTTCTTTTTCGTTCTTTAGGAAAACACAATCGTTCTCATAGTTATG
Source organism: Hibiscus tridactylites (assembly GCA_958450335.1). Taxonomy (NCBI): domain Eukaryota; kingdom Viridiplantae; phylum Streptophyta; class Magnoliopsida; order Malvales; family Malvaceae; genus Hibiscus; species Hibiscus tridactylites. Next base: position 42,851,008 of record OY288274.1, on the reverse strand, counting down.
GCCACATCAAAACAAACTGCCTCCACCTCCAAGCCAACTTTTCAGAGGTTCTTAAACCCTGCTATAGCGGCAACTTACAAGTAGCACTTCACAGAGCGACAACTCTGGGAAGAAATAGGGTTCCAATACACCAGGCAAGATGGGGATCTTGGCCTTGAACCCACCATATTCGAAAGAGTTCACAACTTGGGATGGGATATTTTCGCCCGGTAGCCAGAGGAAATAAACATCAACCAGAAGCAAGAATTCCATGCCCACAAGCCTACACCAGGAAACCTTTTTGTCTATGTCCATGGCAAAGGATTCAAGCTCACAGTGGAAACAATCAACAACTTCTACGGCATAGAACTAAGAGGGAATCCACACGAAGAATGGAGGTCCTATTTAACGGTGGCTGACTACGAAAATATCAAGAAAGACATATGTCGACCCAACACCAAGTGGCTAACTGGAAAGAATAATGGATCAGTCAACCGCCGCGATCTGTTGCCAGAGGCCATCCTTTGGAGCAACTTCGTCCAATGCCACATGATGCCCACTTCGCACGGATCAATAGTCAACAGGCTGCGGCTGGCTCTTATCCACAGTATTATGAAGAGGCGGCCAATCAACGTTGGTGAAGTGATTCTTGAGGAGATCTATGCCCACGCAGACAAGCCCAATGCCAAGGGACCCCTCGTCTTCCCTGCACTCATCACGGGCCTATGCACCAATTTTTGTGTGTCGCCGCACTCAAAAGATACAATCATTGCCACCAAGGAAGGATGGACAAGAAAGGCGTGCATCCAGATGATGTAGGAGTCATAGCCAGAAACGCCAACAATCGCCCAATCATTGTCTCAACCTGTCGCCACCCCAGCCGCAGCGGGCAGTACTAATGCTACCTTCCCCTCCTTCGTGATTCCTCTGATGTGAAGCCTTGTGGAGAGTTGCCAGATGATCGAACATAAAGAGGTAATCTTTACCAAATACATTGCGAAGGTGCAGAAAGCCTTTGTGGCCTACTTGCTAGACAAGTATCAAGACGACGGACCAAAGTTGCCCGCCTTCCTATCGGAGTTAGAAACATCCAAACCAACCCATATCACACCCAGACCAGCTACTACTCCATTTGCTATTGCAGCCGTTGCCGACAATGAGGGGTCGCACATCCGCCCCAAGAGAAGGACCTCACCCACTCCCATCCAGCCATACAACCTCACCTCCTCGTCAGATTCTGAGAAAGAGGAGGAAACTACCACCGCATCCCCAGCATCAAAGGAGGCAGTCGCCGAAGAACCTGAGGACTCAGACATGGAGATATTTGATTCCTTCGATCATGAACCGGCAGAGGCAGTAGGTAAAAAGAAGCGGCCCACTAATACGACCAAGTCTCCGGGTGAAGGGTCTAAGCCAGAAGCACCAGCAAAACGACCCACTCCTAATCCCATCCAACCGCCACGTGGCAAGAAGAAGAGCCTAGCCGCCTAACCTTTTGCCACACGCCGCCTCCTCTTGCCCACCTTCTTAGAATCCTCCTCCGACGCAGCAACAACAGAGGGGAAATCCTCTAGTCTATAGCACCTTTCTCTTTATTTTGTTTATTTTTCTTTTATGCTTTTTTTTAAATTTTTCTGTTTTTGTTTTTCTTTTTATGCTTTATTTCTTTTTTTGTTTTTATTTTATATTTTGTAAGGCATTGAGGACAATGCCAACCTTGAGTTTGGGGGGAATAGTCTTCTTTGTTTTCTTTGTCTTTAGGTTCATTTAGCAGCATATAGGAGCATATGTGAATCATGCCCTAAACACTTAATGAAATAGAAACATTTAGTTCAAAAACTTGTGCCTGTGATAGTTAGCTGATATCTTATTTTTGCACCAAACTTAAAATTTGACTTAAACATGGGAAGAAGCATGAAAAATACTAAGAAATTTTTTCTTTTTGCCAATTATTCTTACATTGTCTGTTAAATGCTGAATTTTTTCTTGAGTTCTAAGTTTAACACTGCCCGTTTCATCTAATGAAAATTTCTTAATTGGATACAAGTCTGTCACCGTGGCAGCACAGGGCAGCAACACAAAATATTTGATACCCTGGAGGTGCCCGAAACATGCTCTAGGCAGGATGGTTAAAACCCTAGAGGTGCCCGAAATAGGCTCTAGGAAAGATCATGAGCAAGGACACTCCGCTGCTATCAAAGTCCAAGTATCTAAACCAAGTGACGGACAAATGAGCAAGAGTGAATGAAAGCCTTCACGAGATGACGCTATTCAAAATGGTTCGGAGTTTCGTAGTGTGCACCTATCTTAGCTTCAAGCCCGGAGAATAGTTGTGATGAGCTGAAGCCCTTAAAGCCATGCTCAAAAAAAGAAGAAAATAAGTGCTTAAATGTGCTGCCAAGGCAGCAACTCGTATCCTTTTTAGTAATCTAATTTTTTTTAGCATCCCTAGTTAACTTAGCATATTTAGCATGGACACAGACCTACACACACTGCACTGGCACTAAGAAAATTAAATTCTAAGTTAATTCATGTCATTACCTATCACTAACATTAAATAGGTGCCACGACCTTGAGGTAAGAAATCAAGTTAAAGGCTACGTTTCTATTAATTTTGTGCAAGGGACAGGTTTACTAGTTAGGTTGCATTGCTTGAGTCAAGCAATAGTTCGAGTTTGGGGGTGTGTAGATTGTCCGCAAGTTATATATTTTATACACATTCCTGCCCTTATTATTGATGTTCTTAAGCTCATTTAGGTATATTTAGGTGCATTGCATGCATAATAACAATATTTGCTCTTTCACCATGCTTTTATTGAATACTTTATGTTTGGTTAAGAAAAGATAATGTTTTAGATTAGTTTTTATTTCCAAGTGTTTTAGCTGAGTAGAGGAGAGGACGAGAAAGCTGGGAGCAAAAGGAGTTGTACTGAAGAAGTTCCAAATGCCGCCAAGGATGTCGTCGTAGCAGCACTAGCGCTGATTGCTTCCCAGGCAGGAGTTAAACCGACTTAGTCAAGATGGGTCGCGATTGAAAGAGGACAATTTCCTCAGTCCAACGAGCCCAGTCTTGCAATTATTTGAAGCTTGTAGCGAACGGAAGAGCTGATTAAAGATTGATAAGTATGAGTACTTATCTTTACTTGCTGAAGAAGGTAACGTCCAAAGAGTTCACATTTATGTCAAAAATGAGTCAGCATTTAATGTAAAGTTACTTTAAGGACTTCTACTCCAAGGAGGACTCAAACTTAGGCCATGAGCCATATATATACTCATGTATGTGAGGGTATATGGGCATGAGGGGATATAGAATAGAGGTAGATAGATAGATTAACGGGGTTTTGGAGGTTGTGACCCAATCCTCTTAGGGTTTAGGTTTTTGTATGTAAAGTAGTTGTAGGAAACAATTGTAATAATTTAAGTGTGTTTTCAATAAAATATTCTCAAGTTTTCTTAATTCAGGTTCATCACTTCTTCAATTAGTTCCAAAAGTCCATTTGAGGAAATCCATTTGTCGGGCACGAGAGTGTCAAACTCACAAAAGGGTTAAGCACGGTCTCATCATGTCGAGGTGTTAACTAATTCGACTTAGACATAAGTTAGATTTTCAACGGCTAAAAGGAGCAACCAAACGTCAATTGTCTGTGTTAGGTTTACGCTGAGATTGCTAGGTATTGCCTACATCATGTGGTGACAGAATCCTTGCCTAGACATAGGAAGGATCACTTAAGAATTGCTCTGTCGAACTTGGAGTATCTGCCAGACTTGCCGCCAGGACTTATCTCCATTCCACCTACTGAGACAGCGAAAGTTGCAAGAGCAGAGACCCGCTGCGACCGCGTGACAGGGTTGCAGCTACCATTTGCCATTACCCGCCAAGGCAGCAGTTCGTGACAGCATAAAACACACTTAGGCTTTACAATGCAGTTTACACACTATTGAGCTACAATTACCAAACCCAATATATCGACCTTATCTCTCCCTATCATCCTTATCATCACTATCCTATTTTATTTGTGTTTTTACTTTTCCACTTCAGAAATTTAATTGTGCATTTACTGAATCCTTGTGCAGGGAAACATTCATAGGAGTCGTTCCAATCCCTAAGGGAGACGATATCTTTTATACTATAACTTGACAAGAGTATGCACTTGCACTCATAAATAGAGAACACCTACACTCAAAGAAGACAGAGTTTAAAGTCACATTTAATGTGAAAAGCTTCTTTGAAAACGTCTACTTCAAGAAGGACTAGACCTAGCTAATGCCTATATATACCCATTGTCATTATAATTCAAGATAGATGAGGTTTTCCTTTGGCATAGCTTAGGTTTTCTTGCCGCCGACATGTTCTAATTATTTCTTTGGGTTTGGGTTATGTTGTAATTAGTTGTGAGAATGATTGTTTAGGTTTTCAAGTTTGTTTTCGCAATAAAATACTCTTAGTTTGCTTAATTCATGTGCTTCACTTCCTTCAATTAGTTCCAAGAGTCCACTTGAAGAATTCATTTGTCGGGCACGACAGTGTCAAAATCACGAAAGAATTAAGCACGGTCTCATCATGAAGAGGTGTTGACTAATTCGGCTTAGACATAAGTTAGAAATTCAGCAGCTATAAGGAGCAACCAAACGTTGATTGGCTGTGTTAGGTTTACGTTGAGATTTCTAGGTATTGCCTACATCACGTAGCAATGAATCCTATCCTAGACATAGGTAGGATCACTTCAAAATTGCTTCGCCGAACTTGAAGTATCTGCCAGATTGCCGCCAGGACTTCTCTCCATCTCACCTGCCGAGACAGCAAAATTTGCAAGAGGAGAGTACCACCGTGGAAGCGAAAGTTGCCGCCGCCTCAATCCGCCATCTACCGCTGAGGCAGCAGAGTCTGGCAGCACAAAGCAACTTGACCTATTCAATGCAGTTTCACACTAAGCAGCAACATAACCCTGCGCTCTCTATCAATCTGATTACTTCATATTTTATTACTTGTATTTTTATTTTACTTTTCTTCTCAACAATCACCTTACTTGTGCATTTACTTTTCTTGTGTAGGAATAACAATTCGAATCAAGCTGTCCAATTCCTGTGGGAGACGATATCTTATATACTATAACTTGACAGGAGTGTGCACTTGCGCTAAAAAATAGAGAACACTTGAATGCTTTATACAAGATAAGTATGATTTCAGCTTACCCTCTATTCATGTTGTTTCCAAATTCATCGGCGTCTTTCTCGAGGATCTCACTGGTCTTCCTCCGACTCGTGAAGTAGAGTTCGGGATCGAAATTCAACCTAAAACCAGCCCATTGTCTATCACGCCCTATCAGATGGCACCAATCGAGTTGAAAGAGTTAAAGAAGCAATTGCAAGAATTACAAGACAAGGGCTTCATACGACCGAGCACTTCTCCCTAGAGTGCGCCGGTTTTATTCGTGAAGAAGAAAGATGGCTCTATGCGGCTTTGTATTGACTATCGTCAATTAAATCGAGTAACTATCAAAAACAAGTATCCCTTGCCGAGAATCGATGATCTTTTTTATCAACTCTTGGAAGCATCAGTTTTCTCCAAGATCGATCTTTGATCGGGTTACTATCAGTTGAGAGTGAAAGATGAAGATATTCCTAAGACTGTTTTCTGAATGAGATACTGTCACTTTGAATTTCTCGTCATGCCTATCGGATTGACGAACGCTCCTACCGCATTCATAGACCTGATGAACCGAGTGTTCAAAGCCTATCTCGACAAGTTCGTGGTTGTTTTCATTAATGATATTCTTTTTTATTCTCGGAATAAGGAGGAACATGTTGAACATCTCTAGATCGTTCTGCAGACTCTCCAAGACATGAAGGAACTTGATGCTCTACCTTCACCTACTGACAAGCTAAGCATTAAATCACAATCTTGGACACATCTCTCTTTATAATTGGCCAGTAATAAAATGGACGAAGCTCCTTATACATCTTGTTGCTACCCGAGTGCATAGCAAGCAGGCTACTATATGTCTCACGAAAGATCTTATCCCTTAGTTCACCTACTGGAACACAGAGTCGCCCTCTAAAATACAATAGATCATCATGTCGTAATTTGGAGACTGATGTTTCACCTCACCTTACCCTATCTGCTTTGGCAACAAAACTATCATCAGACTTCTATGCCTCTTTTACCACTCATACCAGCAACGGTTCAACCTGAAGCTCGTCTAATAAGCCGCCATGCTCTGACAATCTCAAACTTGCAAACATCACCCACAATGTTGCCACTGATTTATAACTTAATTCATTTGCTACCACATTATTTTTACCCATATAGTAATCAATAACGCAACTGTAGTCCTTAAGCAGCTCGATTCATCCATGATGCCTTAAATTTAGCTCTTTCAGGGTGAGAAAATAATTAAGACTCTTATGGTTGGTATAGATATAACATTTTCATCAAAAAGATAGTGCCTCCAAATCTTTAATGTAAAAATCATTGTTGCTAACTCCAAATCATGGGTAGCGTAGTTAAGCTCATGTGGCTTAAGTTGCCTAGTTGTATAAGCGACTACCTTGATTTCCTACATGAGAACGCATCCAAGTCTATTCAAGGGCGCACCACTAAACACTACATAATCCTTACCTGACTTTGGTTGGGTCAAAACTAGTGTCTATGTCAGAATTGCCTTAAGATTATCAAAACTCTGATGACAATTCTCGTTCCACTCAAATGGAACTCACTTCTACAACAACTTGGTTAAAGTATTATCAATCATTGAAAAACTCTTAAAAACATCGATAATACTCGGCTAGGCAAACAAAAAACTACAAACTTCAAAAACATTACGCGGTGGCTTTCTTTCCACCACTGCTTGAATCTTATACGTATCAACTTGAATACCATCTGCCACAATAATATAACCCAAAAATGCCACATCATAAAGCCAAAATTCACATTGATTGAATTTGGAAAAAAGTTGTTTCTCTCGAAGGGTTTGAAGCACAACTAAGAACTCATAATGGACATACCTTGTCCTAAAAGCTGTCTTTGGGATATCTTCATCCTTAACTTTCAACAAATGGTAATCTGATCCTAAATCAATCTTAGAAAATGCGCAAACACCTCCAATTGGTCGAACGGATCATCAATCCTCGAAAGTGGGTACATTTTCTTCATAATCACCTTATTGAGTTGATGATAATCAATGCAGAATCTCATTGACACATATTTATTTCGAATGAATAACACCGGTGCTCCCTATGGTGACACACCATGGTGTATAAATTCACGCTCAAGCAACTTTAGCAACTGAGTCTTTATCTCTTTCAACTAAGTGGGTGTCATATGGTACGAGCAAATGGATACTGGAGTTGTACTATGCAATACTTCGATCCCAAACTCTTACTTTTCGTCTAGGTACAATCCATGTAGTTCCTCTATAGAAACATTTGTAAAATCATTTATCATCCAAAGATCTTCTAATGTTAGCCTTTAAACCCTCACAGCCACAACATAAGCCAAGAGAGCCTTACAATACCCTAATAATTATTCTTTGTGATACAATTGTTAAGATAATATGAGTAGGAAACTCACTCCCCTCATTGACACTAAAACCCTAGTTTCATCCGACACACAAAGCTTAAGGTACTCCTCTTAACATCTTAAACTAGTATCATGCTCAAATAACATTTTCATGCTCAAAATTACATCAAAATCTTGGCACAACAAGTCCTTCAAGCTTGTCTAAAATAGCTAGCCCTAAATCTAGTTTCAAAAATTTTATGATAGAATTCATCTATCCATACTTTAGAACTTGACATACCGAGCACTCAAATTTCGTATCAAGGTGATCTGCGAAAAAATATTCATCTTATTTGAATGATCACACACACTAATCAATAAAAAAACTCTAAATCGAATTTCTTAAGAAAATAATAAAGTACCCTCTAAGAGTCTCTTAAATCTCTAGCCCTACAACTAATGAATGAGAATATTTATCAGCATTCCAAACCATTTTCTAAGAGCGTCAAATTGTTTGATCTCTAGGTTAGGGTCACTCTCACCCATGCTAGAGTGATAGATGAGACATTCGACTATCTCAATCACTCTCTAAAGCAAACTCCCACGAATATCAAATATATATAACACAGAAAGAGGATACACCATCAGATTTCCAGTCTTAAAAGAGTGCATCCTTAACTTAGGGGCATGTATTCACTAACGTCTTACTATGATCGACCAGCTGGTCCTAGAACCGAAAAAACCTAAGCTCTAATACCACTAAATCTAACACCCTAATCTCGAATACGAAGTACCCGAAGACCAAGGTGCTACATCAGGTCGTTGGAGCAACCCAACAGAATTTTCAAAGATTTTTATACAAGAAAATACCATTAAATATTTGTACTAGAATTTTAATAAAAGTAGTTATACAAAATATGTGGAGCTCCAATATCATCGTATATCGAAATAGTCAAAATACCCAAAACGATAACTGAGTTGTAAACTTACAAAATACAAGTAAGGCTTTTAGGAATACAATGCCCACTTTAGATAAGGTATGGTACTCTATAAACAGGATGTTGGAAGTCCTTCGTCGATGAAGCTCCTCGAACACGAACAAAAGTCTACAAATTTGAAAATGAAAATAATTCAAAGTCTGAGATTTACGGGCTCAATGGCACACGACTAATCTATCATACTTCAAGAAATTCATAAATATAAGCATACATATCAAATGTATACATAGAAGCATGGCATGAGCATAGAATATTCAAATCACAATTAATTACAATCTACTCAAACAAATCACTTGCATATCAAATTTGTCAAACTTGTTAGACTTGTCAAATTGTCAAACTTATCAAATTGTACATGTGCTCAAATATCGGGTATCCGGATAATCCCACGCCACTCATGGTCGCTAGTTAAATAATCTCATGTGTCCGAATTGTTTTCACGAGCGCCACACATAACTTCTAATTAGTAATCTCTGGTGTCCAAAATGTTATCCCGAGTGCCACACGTGGCTGCTAGTTAGATTACAGCCTGAAGGTTGTGCACAAATAGAACATCAATTGTATAATCACAAATATCCAATCAAACATATAATCACATATATCCAACAATGACATTCAAGTCTCATACTCGTTTCAACTTACTTAATAAAATGTGTATTATGCTTGATCTAATATCATAGTCATTTAGACTTTATAAAACCCTTTTAAGCTTTTCAAACTTTTAATATTGTTAAGAGATTTTTAACCACTAATTAACCTTAGAAATGACTAAAATATTAATCATGGAAATATGGAATCTTGCGCTACCTTTAAAGAAAAAAAAAGTAACTAATAATTTACAGATCCAAATAATATTTCGTTTGTTTTACAAGAAACTAGTCTCGCTAATCTTTCCAACCATATGAATTTCATCTCCTAATTTAACTCGTATGAATTATGGTGAATTTTTTAAGTCACGCTCGGTGTTGTTTTCGAAGACGGACTACTGCCTTGCATTCTGATCTTTGCTCATTCAAAAATTCATATCTCCTAATATATATAAGTAGAAATCGAGCACCATTTGTTTTAAACGAAACTAGACTTCCGCGCGGTTATAAAAATATAAGGCTCACTTTCTGATTTGGCTTGTGAATTTTTTAGTGATTATTTTAAAATACAAATAGAAATCGATTTTCATTTGTTCTAAAAGAAACTAGACAAACTCACAGTTCTAATGATGTATACCTCACGTCCTAATTATTTTTATGGGATATATGGCAGATTTTCAAACTTTCTGCTCATACATAGATGCAAATTATTAACCTATGGTGAACATGCTGGCAGCGGGTGAAAACTTTACTGAAACGAGCATCAATAAGGCAACCGATTGCACAAATACACATTTTAAAGACTAAAACATAAACTTAGAAAAATTGTATGGGCTTTGTTAAAATTTGGGTTATCAATCCTCAATTAATCAGATTACATGCTTGTTAGACAAATTTTAGCCCAAAACAATCATCCAAACTCATACAATTGCATTCACAAGAATCAGGGACCAAAATGAAAGTGCCAAAAACCTCAAATAACATTTTAACAGAAATAACTATTGCTCGTATCGATACATGAGCAAGTGTATTGGTACACTATCACATTTCCAAAATCCCATTTTTCAGTAGCTCAAACCTGCACCGATACACCTTCGTGCGTATCGATACGCCTTGCCAAAACACACATGTCCGTAACAATACAACATCCCCTGTATTGATACGTCCTGTCAGATTACATATACTCGTATCGATACAAGGTTACGTGTATCGATATGACCAAACCTGTAATGTACAATTTTACTGGTTTTTTATATAAACATAAATCCAAACATGTCCCAAACATTCATAGACATAAACTTAGCTAAAGTAGAGATCATATCATGATAAAACATCAAGGAAACATGATCAAATCATTACAACATGCTTCAACTAAGAATCTAGAGGCATGCTTCCTAGAATCAATCAATCCAAAGCATGAAACACAAATACAAAGCAACAATCAAACATATAAGGCCAATTACAATCCCAAAACAGCAATACAAACTTGCTCAAACAGGAAGTTTAGCAAAAACCCTCTCAAAACAACAATGAACCTCATTGTCTTTATTACTACGAGTCTAGTTCGAAACCATACGTTCAATAGCCGAAGTCCTTGGATTTCCTTTGCTTGTTCACTGCCTCAAACCTTTAATTTTCTGCATTGATGGATAGAAGGAGCGTAAGCACACTGGGCTTTGTGAGGAGTGCTCAAACAACACACCATCAATGCATTTTAAAACAATTTTCCAAAACTCATTGAAACCACCATTTCAATCATCCTATAAAACATAATGCCTCGAAAACCATGCACTTAAAATTTTCGAAAACTAGCATAACAAACCATATAGAACATGGATCATGGATCAACAACAAATTCTTATTTGCTAACCCTCAATTTAAGCTGTCTCATGCATAATAATCCATATGCAAGGCTTAAAGAGTAAACATGTATAAATCAACATTATACAATATAATTCATCAACATGATACATTAACAATTATATTGGCTTTCAAGTGATCATAAACCAAGTTCCACTTTCCAAAATATTACATCAGATACACGGATTTAACAAGTGTCCTCTCAACACTTCATGTCATCTCAACCAAAATTTATGGTACATTCACAACCCCAATCATCGGTTAGACACATAATCCACTAACGGGAGTTTTTGGTACCATATAATCCTCGACCGTTAGGGTACTCGTGGTGGAGTATTCGGTACACATAAACCCATCAACACCTGAGGCGATTTATTTATAATGCACTGTCAATCCTATGGACGCCAACTATATCTGATAACATTTTAAACCACATCACTTGCCAATATAATTCATTATTAACCATGTACATCACTATTTTAATAAGCAACATCCAAAACCATTTTCTATGCATTAAACCATGCATTAACAAGTATTCCTCATACCTACATGAACCATTTTCCAAATGCATTCATCATCAATTTATGATCAAAATCAATAATAAACATACTTAAATCATGCTTAAAGAGTAGGTACCATGTAATTCAAAAACAAGTGCATAAAACCAATTTCACCAAAGCACGACCGAGAGAATGTAATACTCGAATTTTGTTCAAGTACACTTATATATACAATATAAATCTCTATAATAAAACCAAAAAATAAATAAATAGTAAATAATGAATAAATCTCATACACATCAGCCCAAAAGTCTTTTTTACCATCCATTTACATTGCAAATATTAGATAAAAAGCCCAACTCAAATTACAAGGCCCAATTCACATATGTTTCCCGCCCATTTTACAGCTATATTCTCCAACAAACACACACATGTCCAAAGAAACACAAAATGATCATATAAATACAAAATCCAGCCCAAAATGTCACACGTGGGAATCCCCTATTCGTCCAAAAGCTTTTCACGTAGATCCCTTCCCTCTTAGTTGGCCACAGCTGGCACGCAGACATCAGCAATTACGTTAGCAAGTCAGACCCCTATATATAGGGAAAGAGAAAATTAATGTCATATCGATCATTAATCACCATTAATAACTACCATTAATAATAAATATTAAAAAGAAAGAGAGAGAAAGGGAAATTTGGTGATTATACCTCCCCTTGAAAATTGAACCGTCACGGGAGGATGAACGGTCGCCGGAGCTGTATTATTGGGAAAGCGTAAAGACGCCAGAAAACCGATCGTCGTCGTAGAAGTCGAACCGGCTCGGGAGCTGAACAACCTAAGTGACTAAACCACCAAGTCGATGTTAGAGGTCTGAAACGCCTACACCAAAGCTGGAAAAGTTGTCTAGGCGTTCATCGGATGTCGGGAACTGAACCACCACTGGAGCAGCCAAATCCGCTGCTAGAGAGGACAACCGAACGTCGCCGAAGATACCACGAACCACGCCGGAAGGTATATCATTTCTTTCGTTTCCTTTTTCCTACAAAACCTAGAAAACATTAGATCGGAATGAGGAACAAGGGAAATTGAAGCGAAAGAAAACAAATCTAGAAAGAGGGGCTTAAATCATAAACTTGTATCACGACGGCTAGAATTTTTTAGGGTTACGGTTGGAGTTGAAGAGGGTGGTTCGGGTAGTTCTATGCCTTGGATCTGGGGAAGTTTGGGGGTTTCTAATGAAATGTATTAGTTTTTAGGGTTTAGGATAGAAAATGGGAATTTTTTTTGGTGTTTTAGGGTTTTGTCCGACGACTGCCAAGGCTGTCGAAAATCGCCCGCGGCGGCCGGCCAAAAATCGATGGTGGCGGTTACTGACTGTTTAGTGAGAGGGTTGAGAGGATTTAGAGAAGGGGGAGGTCGACTCAATTTAAAGAGAGAGGGGTTTGTGATTGAATGACCAAGTCTGACTTGGTTTAGCACCCTTTATAGGCGGACAAACACAGCACTGTTTTGGTGTCGGGTCACTAAATTTCGCGCATGCTCATTGGATCGGGTCGGATGGATCTGCGCCTTTCTCTTGCTTCCTTATACTTCGGGATGCCTTGTTTTTCTTTTCTTACAATTCAATCACTAGTTTCTTTGTAATTTGGGCATCATGGTTCATTTTTAATGCAATTCAGTCATTAAATCTTCAAATTGTTCTGTGTTTAATTGTCTAATTTAATTGTTTAAATTATTTTTTGCATGGTTTTTAATATACATGTAGTATACTTGTTTAAGATACTTTAATTCACCTATTGTAACTAAATTAGAGCTTTTTAGGACTAAGTTTTCTAATTAAATCTAATTAATTTGATAGGTGAGATCATTATAGAAAATAAATGAGTTTAAATGAACACTTTAATACTCTAATTTAATTAGTATCGCATTGCAATGAGATGTTAATCAAGGGAGTATTTTAGTGAAATATTTAATATGTCATTTGAACCTAGAAAATGGTATTCACGTAGTTATTTTAATTAAATTAGAATTAAGTGCCCATAATTAGAATCGCAATTAATTAGGATTATTATTTACTTAGGGCTTAATATGGGTAGTGCCCAATTATTTGGGTGCTATCTCATAAATTTTAAAAATTAATAATATTCATAGAATCTTAATTAATTAATCAATGAAGCCCTAATTAGGTTTTACTTAAAATGAACAAGACAATAACTGGACATGCATTAAACCTTTTGTGTTGAGATACATTTTGAATATGAATTGAAGTGTCCTAACGTATTTGCACGTTTCAAAACTTATATTCGTCTAAAATTTATTTTCTTACAAAACGGTATCCCCATTCGAAATGGAATTCGTTTAATAATTATAATATTTAATTAAATTCAAATTAATTTTTGAAATGCCAAAATGCCACATGGAATTAATAAGGTGTCGAACGGGCGTTTGTAGGGGTGCTAACCCTTCCCTACACGTAACCAACTCCCGAGCCCGAATTCTACGAAAAGAATCTCTGGTCCGTTTTTATGGTGTTCGGTCTACCAAAGTGGCGGGTGGCGAGTCCAAAACAATTTTTAAGAAAATGAAGGAAATTTGATTAAAAATGGAATAACCCCTAATTTCAAGATCAAATTAAAATGAGAAACCCTGATTTCCAAAACCCTAATAGTAAGGCTATTTTCCACAAACGGTCACAAAAACGATCGCAACATGGAGAAATCTCAATATACTTACTTTCAAGTTTAAACCAGCATTTCAAGCTAAGTTTAAACTCTTAAAAAACCTTTAAATCATTTCAAGAATTCTATTTTAACCACACAAAAACAGAGGATTCAATGCACCAAAATGCATTCACAAACCCAGCAACATCAATTCTCAACAATCCTCTTCAAACTCTAATCAAAACCTTTCCAAAACAACAGAAATCAACATCAAACACCTTCCAAACTTAACCCAACCAATAAATTACCTTCAATTAACATCCAAAAATAACCTAACATCATTCTTATACCTTCAGCACTCATTAAACACTCACAACTCCTCAAAAACTCATAGCAAACAACTTAGAAAGTTAGATATTCACATAGCTTCAGGATTCCAATTTTAAACCAACTTATTAACATTATTAATCATCAAAATTATGATTAAAACTAATCAAGAACTCAGCAAAACATATCCAAAACGAAAATCACATAATCTCGTCAATTAGACCTTGATTTAACCACATTTCCATAATTAAATCATTAAAAACTCATTAATAAACATAAGTAAATGATCAAATACTTGGGAATTTTAGAAAATAATCATTCCTTAGAGGAGAAGAATGAACCTTGCCTCTAATGGATGAATTTCCTCTCAATGAGATGGTATTCTCTTGAAAAGCAAATGAAAACAATGAGATTGGGAAAACAAGATTGAAGAATCAATTTAGAAATCATAATTTCAATAAATCAAGAGCATTACCTGAAATATTTGATGAAAAAGAGGATGTTTGGATATAGAGATTTTGATAGAAAACTTGAGAGAGAGAAAAAAGTTACGTTAAAATAGTTTTTGGGACAATAAACATCTCTCCTTAACTAAATCCTTTTTAATATTTAATTAAAAAAATTTAAACTAATCCCCATTGAGAGAAAAGTCTATTAAAAAAATTAAAGCAAAATAACTCCTTAAAGATTCTAAGATTTGACTCTTTTATAAAACAGTCACTAAACACAGTTTTACATTCTTCACATTTTGGTCACTATCCCAAAATGTCCAATTCCAAAAATCCATTTTACAAAATTGACTTTGCCAAAAATATGCATATATGAAATAAGGATTTTAGAATATTTTTCCATATTTTTATCTCTCTCAAAAATATTTATTCTTATATTAATTCTTTAAGTGGGAGTAAGACAATATTCTACGTGATACACTCCAGCTCTAAATTTGGGTTTTTGTCTTCTTCCAGTATACTAACCTTATGCATCATGGGGCCCACGCCTTCGTTATAAGGGACCTATACTACCAAATCGATGTCTCACTGTCGTAGTAGACGGTAACGACAGTTCGAAAATAGAGAGTCTAGAACAAGACCCACATTCTATTTTTAGAAACCTTCCCCGCTAGAGCCAGACAAGACCTAGGACAGGTGCTGCCAGTTTAAATACATTTGTCTGGTTATTTTCTTTGTTGAATATTATGTGCTTTCTATGTAGATAATTTGTTTATTTGCTTTTCCTGTTAATTCACAATACTAACATTGTTTCTTTTGTTCTGTTTTGTTTTGTTTTCTTGTTTTTTCTAGCATCAATTTTCATTCATCAGAGGTATCGATTCGAGGGTTAGTCCAGTTAGGCAGTGTTCTTAGTGGCCAATGAGTTCGACAGACAAGGAGAAGACAATAAGACGGTGTGGACCTATTCAGAGAAGACTCAATTCAAGAAAAGATCAGTATATATGAGAATAACGTGTCAGGGTGCAAGCAGCCACAAGAAGCCGTGTGAAGAGGTTCAAAGTGCAATAAAAGAGGAGATTCAAGAACTTGTGGATTTGAACAACCAGATCGAACAGAAATTAAAGGGAGAGCAAGCTTTGAGTTCAGAACTGTCATCACAAGTTCCAAAGTTAGGGAAAGTCATCAAGGGGATACCGTAATATAGAAAATTCAATTTTTTTAGCAAGGAGATGAAAGAGTTGGGAAAGAATGTGACGGAATTGGAAAGTGTTATTCAACTAATTGAAAGGCACGTTTGAAAGCTTTAGAAGGGGCATTACCAAAGAAGGAAAATATATTGATAAGAAAGCTTGAGGTAGTTATCAAGATTATCATGAAATGATCAAGTTCAAAAGCCATGCGCGGGGAGTCATCCGATTCGAGCATATTTTATCCATTGAGTCCATGGACTTGTAACAACACCTTGACATCAGCACCGAGCTAAGACAGACGCTGACTTGGAAGCAGAACGAAGTGATTAGCCTAGGGATCAGAGCTAGCTGATTTCTGTAATGAGATTCTCAATTTCTTGTATTCGATCTTTTGGCTAATAGATGTTGCTCTAAAGACTAGTCCTTAAAATCGATACCTTGTGCATTCATACATTGCATTACATAAATATTGCATTTTAGAAAATCATCTCTTTTTTTCAAATAACATCATTTTTTAATAATAATAATTGAATTTTGATAGTATTGCAAACATGGGTAATATGCTTGAAAGTGTGAGAAATATTAGAAAGTCGTTGAGGATCGCTTCGGTAGCGTGGATCAAAGAATTTATCAAGTCTCAAAACCAATTTGTAATCTGAGAAGCTGCTTTGCTTGAAACCATAGAAGCAAAAAAAAAGAGTGTTGCATATGTAAGTACTGATGTTGACAAGCTAATAGGTATTACGGCTCACACAAGGGTTCAGTCTAAAATGGTTCTTCTTAAAAAAGAGGAAAATCATAAAGATAAAAGAGGGAAAATCAAAAAGAAAAAGAGTCAGAAAAAAAGAGAGAAAAAAGAGTAAAAAGTCAAAAAGAAAAAGAAGACTGAATAAAAGGTAGAGATCAAGGTAGAATAAGAGAGAAAATTTTGGTCAATAAAGCCAGGGAATCCATGAGAAATATAATAAATCAGAAGGAAATAATGAAGTACTCTGTCTTGATGCGCCGGAAACTCTGAAAATACTGAAAACAGACATGGAAGGACTGAGTAAAGCCAAATTTCGAAGTTTCTACAAAAAAAACTTGTCGATCAAGGGTTCACTAAAAATTAAAAGACTTGGGGATTTTAGCAAAGTTAAGGGACCACGGAGTTTTTCTCTAAAATGTTGAAAGTCAAGGATCCAGTTGAACAATGAATTTTCCCACAAAGGAATTAGCTACAAAAGAAGCAAAAAGCACACAAACTAAAGACATAGAGATTGGATGGTTCAATAGGAAAAGAGATACAGTTATCCCTAGTTCAATGTCGTATTCAGATTTGTTTCCCAGCCTTGTGTAGAATTCATATTTTGAGGACAGTGCCCCAAAATTTTTTCTAGGTATGGATCCGAAATAAAGTCAGTGATTTCATCAGAAATGAGCATTTATGATTTGAAGAACTTTGATGTTACAAAAGACCATTACATGCTGAAAGAATTGAGAAAAAAAGAGAAAGGATATAGTCCGCAACAAACATTTGAGGGTGGCCTGCTATAGTTCGGGGTCAATAAGAATCAGAGTAATGTTTGAACGTCTAGTTCTTTAATACTCCCTTCACTGAAGAATACATCAAAGTCAAATGCTTCAGATGCACATGTCAGTGGAAAATCAAAGACTAAACTAAATCTCATTCATGTTTCCTATCGAGAGTTGTATTATTCGAAATTTTATTGTATCACTTGAAATCTTCAAAACCCCGTCACCTGATTTGTTACGACATCAGTGATCATTGTAAATATCGTGATGGAGTTCATGACCATGACATTGAGGACTATTACAATTTCAAGCGACAAGTTCAAACTTTCTGAACCAAGGGATTTTGGAAGTCGACGCTGAAGGTCAATCTATTAAGGTTTGCAAACAAGATGTAGTTACCTGGTTGAAATTGATGCAATTGGATTATATGGAAATCAAGTGCTGAAAGGTGTCAAGAAAAGAAAAGGAAGAAAGACAAAGGTGAAGTTGATTGAGAATCAGCTGCACTCAAGGAAGAAGCTTCGAATAGACATGCCCATTAAAAGCACCAACACACATCTTGACAAATAGAGTTCATCTAAACGCCAACCAGAAGAAGTTGTCAATTTCCTCATGCAAATGATTGAACATTCTATCGAAAAGGGCAAGCAATTGATTGAAGAAACAAGGAAGCTCATAAGCAAATTAGTCTTAATTCAAGATTCGATGAGAGAATCAAAACATAAGCAAAAAAGGGTATGTCCTTGTGCTAGCAAAGAAAAATTGAAGAATTGTCGGGATGAAATTATGTATGCACTCTTAGGACCGCTACAGAATAATACCCTGAACCATCCCAATCGCTTTTGTCTTTCTTTTAAATAAAGATTGACAGTTTGACCGCATGAGATTATGTCTACACTCTTAGGACCGCTACAGAATAATACCCTGAACCATCCCAATCGCTTTTACCCGCGAGCATTGGGGGTCCTTTGTAAAGGAGGTTAATCGGTTTATTTGTTTACGATGCTTGTTTCCTATATAACTTTTCTCAAATGGCAAATATTTTTACATTCTTTGATTCTTTTAATAATTCATTCATTATTTGTTTTGGGTTAGTTTTTGTTCTCCCATACATATATGTATATATCTTCTTTATCATTTTTTATCAGGTCCTTAGATATTAATGGCAAGAGTGACAAAGAATCAAAATCAGAGACCAGTTTCGAAATGTGGCTCTCTTCCAAGTTATTTAGGCCAACGGGAAGACATTAATGAGTGTTCAAGAATCACAAGAGAATCCCAAATACAAAATATGATTGAATTTTTCTCTTAGGCATTTTTTACTAAGGTCCTTGAATGAAGTGATAACCCAAAACATCTACCACCTGAAGACTTCTTTTCTTCGAAGATATCCATATATGAGAGAAAATTTGTCATTCCTTCATCACCCTTCACAAAAAAAGAAAATAAGAAAATTATCATTTGTTGTCCCCTTTGAGCTTGATGATTTTCTTTCGATTCAACCCAAACCGAGGATCATCCCTACACTTGGGTAAATAGGATGAAAGTTTGTTTACAAGTGAAAGATATTTGGTTTTGATCGTACTATGATATTGATGCCTTGAGAATTAGTGGCAAGAAATGCAAGCTGAATGAAGACAAATATTCATAATCAAGTCAAAAAAGAAAAAAAAAGAAAGTTAAAAAGAAAAGAAAAGAAAGAATAGAAAAAGAAGAAGAGGAA
This sequence comes from Hibiscus tridactylites, assembly GCA_958450335.1. NCBI lineage: Eukaryota > Viridiplantae > Streptophyta > Magnoliopsida > Malvales > Malvaceae > Hibiscus > Hibiscus tridactylites. Next base: position 42,831,713 of record OY288274.1, on the reverse strand, counting down.
AAAAGAAATAGGAAATAGTGGAAAGTTCATGTTCAAAGAATCAATTGAATCAAGTTAAAGATTGATGACATAAAAGTTGAAGCAATTGAAAGAGAAATCACAAAGTTGAAAAAGTACAAGAAAAGCGAGCGACAAATGTGAGATCTTCCATTCAAAAGAATCTCTATCTAAAGAAGGAGTGGAGGATTGATCACTTTTGAATTCAACAAAAGGAAATGAACTCTAGGGTGAAAACCTAGAAATGGGCAGTCTAGAGCGTTCCAAAAAAAAGAAAAAAAAAAGAAAAAAGAAAAGAGTTATTCAAGCATGCTTAGGTCAAGGAGCAAAGAAATAAGATTTCACTTGGAAGAAATGATCCTTGGTTTCATTACCCTTAAATATTTATTTGAGCCTATATATCCTTTCTTTCATAGCCGTGAGCCATAACCCCATTACAAGCCTCAAAAGACCATTTTGATCATATGCGGGTATTTGAGTAAGAGGAGTTCGTCTTTAGAATACATCTCGCTTATCAGGGTTAACCTTTCTTCAAGGATTTCCAGGCTTCTAATGCCTGATTGAGATCAAAAAAGAGGGAAGGATTGGGTTGGTGAGTTAGTGAGGCAAAGAGTGCCACTTAAACGGGATAAAATTAGTAATATGGGAATGTTTCTCTTGAAAGTTGAATAAAGTGGAAGGGGTCATATTTGAGTTGAGGGCCCTCTTGCACTTAATATTACAAGGCCTAATTTTGTTTTTTCTTTTGTTTTCTATGACTTATCAAATTATTTCGGTTTAAGAAGAATATTTTGAGCCTTTCACTTACCGTTTCAACAAGCATCTTGTAGATAAGTTGATTAGATACAAGAAAAGCAAAGGATTTCATGGGTATTATTATGATGTACTAATACTTTAAGTGGAGGCAGAACAGGAGGTGGCCTCGGTACTTGGTTAATGATGAAGAAGTATGACGAGGAAAGGGCACAACTCTAAGCGTCAGAAACATTTAAACAGAAGAAATAGGAAAGAGACACAGACAACCCTGGGGCAAAAAGAGAACATGAACCATTTTTTTTGCAGAAGTTGCAGCAAGAATATGTATTAATCCATTAAAGGTTCATTACTTCAGAGGCACTGCAAGACAAGAGAGCTTTACGAATGTTAGAGTGAGCAAAGATGATAGTTGAATGCAAGAGCGAGGCAATGCTACAAAAAACATAATGTGTTTGGTTCCAAAGGTGACGGTCTCTGTTGGGAACCATGATTCCTAGATAGCAAAGAGAAGAGTATGAAGTGAAGATAGTGTTGAATCTCACGCCAACAAATACGCAGAAATGGGTCTCCATACAATGTACAACCTGGAACTGATATTGACAACAAAGTCTTTCACCCGAAAACAATGATTTTTATCTCTATTGGGATGATCGAAACCACAAAGCCAACACATTATCATGTCTTCTTGGATCAAGTTGGCTTTTCGGATGATGATCTGGAGGAACTTGTCCATTCTATGTCCTTTGTGTATCAAAGGAACACTATTGTCATCCATGTCCTCGCTCCTATTTGCTATTTTTAGCAACATCTCAGTTGGGACAATTTATGAAGTGTGAAAAAGAGTCTTGGATATTGATCGTCAGCTTCTTAGATTTACAACCCCAAGTTCCTTCGTTAGAAAAGGAAATTTCAATTGTCAACTGTTGGGATATTGATGAAGTCAATTTGAGTTCAAAAAAAGAAGAAAAAAAACAAGGTGAAAACCCGAAAGGGCACCTTGGAAAAAGAAAAAATAGAGGAAAAAACCAAATTGAAAACCCTAAACAGCACTTTAGGAAAATCAATCTAAAGTGAAAACCTGAAAATGTGCTTTAGGGTAAAAAAATAAAGAGATCATGAAGGTTGAACATGAGTGTGAGATGGGTTGCCTTGGCAGCAAAAGAGCTTTAATGAAAAATGAAACAAGAAATTTTTGAGCTTCTATGAAGATGAAAGTTCACCCAAGTGGTTCTCAATTGACAACATTCATGCATCATATAGTTAGGCATCCATAAGATAGAAGCGTGCTAATTCATACATTTAGAGCATTTTTGCACATTTTGGCAGAAATCTGCCAGAGTCGGCAAGAAGCAAGAAAAATTTCAATCTGCAACTTCAAGATTGAAGGAGTAAACCCAGTAATATATGTTACAAGCATAGAAGGGATCGGGCAACAAAGGAAGACAAGCAAGAGACCTTACACGAGTTCCAGACTGAAAGATCAAGATACTTTAGGCAGAATGAGTCGTGATTCTAAATATCTTGGAGCATCAAGCAGAAATATCAAAGATGTGTCACATTACTTCAAGAAGAATTATTATTAACTGATGCTACTCCTTTTTGCAGAATTGACATTACAGAAGAAGGAAGCTCGTACCTGCACCAGTTTCATTAATATATCAGGGAAAGAATGCATATGTCAAAAAGTTTAGGGGCTTGAAATAAGTTTCTACCTTGGGTTTTTGATCGAGCCTAAAGAATAAACCTGAAGAAAGTACAAGGACTTCAAGAAAGTATAGGGACTGGAAGAAAGTTCAAGGACCTGAGACATTTGCTCGCCCAAAAGGATGAAAGATGGACAAATTTTACGTGTCAGAGCCAGAAACAAAGAGATTAGTGGGGCATCATTGTACAAAAGAGTGAAGATCAAGATGGAAAAGGAAGAATGCAAAGAATAAGAGCTCAACAACAAGATTTTGGGGCAAATTCTATCAGGGCATAAAGAAAACAGGAGTTTCAGATCAAGCTCAATAAGATTAAGCAAAGCAAGACCTGATAAGAACAATCTTAAGAGATGATGCAGCATTAAAGTAGAAGTAGAAAACCTAACGAAGAAGCAAAGAAGATTAGAATCCATCCAAGCGGAATTTACAAGAATCAGCAAAGAACAGATAAGGATTTCAATTTGCAACTTCGAGGTTAAAGAAATAGATCCAACAAAGACTAGCGAAGATTCCAATCACGTTTTCATACAACAAAGATTTCAATCTGTTTAAAGAGGCGAATATCAGCAAGATTCCAATCTGTTTAAAGAGACGGATTTCTGTAGAGATATTCGATTGTTTGCGTATGAAAAGAAGTTTATACAACTCTGAATCCTTTGGGTAGTTAGTAAGCCCTTCGAGCAGCGTGATTTCAAATCTTCTAGACATCTCCAGAAATGATGAGAACTTTCTGGATGGCATCACAGTAAGACAGTTAAGGCATTGTACTGACAAAGAGATTGATCTTCTGGGGCCTCAGTTTAAAACAAGAAAAAAAAGAGAAAGAAAAACAAAATGGTTCATGTTATCATGAGGAAAGCACGAAAAAATTAGCCTTATGATCAAATAAGAAAGATGCACAATTTAATTGTTCAAAAATTTCAGAGTTTCTCGATGAAGCACTTAAAGCTCCTTAATGTTTCACTCAGGTTGCAAATTTGCTCTATAATTAATGTTGGAGAGATAATGATGGATTTGGCTTGTGCAGGTCACATAATGTAGAAAGGCACAGACTTATATAGAAAGAAATAAAGGACTTGATATGAGTTTCAGATTGAAAGATAGAGATACATTTGACAGAAAGCAATGACTCTAAAGATATCAGTGGTTCAAAATGGGAATTGAATATGTTTCATGCTACTCCAATTTGAATTCTTATTAACTGGTGATATTTCTTTTTTGCAGGTTTTGGTTTTTTCCTAGAAACGAATCCCAAGTCATTCCGTTTACAAAGGTGAATTTCAAAAACATTACATTTATAGAAGCGGATCTCAAGACATTTCGTTTACAGAGACGAACTTCAAGACATTCTATTTATAGAGGCAGGCCTTAAAGACATACCGTTTACAGAAATGGATCTCAATACACTACGTTTATAGAGGCAGAGACATTTCTTTTACAGAAACGAATCTCAGTAAAAATTCCAACATGTTTGAAGAAGCGGTTTTCAGCAATCCATTTGAAGAGGTGGATCTCGGCAAAGATATTAACCTTTCGGGTTACCAGTTAAAAAGAGAAAATAGAAAACAAGATGGATCGAATTTGAGATCAAATGAAGAAGATTCGTAGTTTAACTGGTCATGCAATTTCTGAGTGTAGAAAGAGATAGACCAATAAATAAAGCAATGAGAGATCTTATACGAGTTTTAGATTGAAAGATCAAGACACCATAAGCAGCGAATCAGTGAGTTTAAAGATTTTAGTGCTTCAAGCGGAAAATTGAAGAAATCTCATATTACACCAAGAAGAATCCTTATTAATTGATGATATTTCTTTTTGCAGGAATGGTGAGCTCCTAATGAGAAGAGTTCACCCCAACAAAGAAGGGTTCCTAATGAGAAGAATCCGCCCTAGCAAAAAAAGAACTCCTAATGAGAAGAGTTCTCCCAGCAAAGAAGGATTCCTAATGAGAAGAGTCCACCCCGGCAAAGAAAAACTCCTAATGAGAAGAGTTCGCCAGCAAAGAAGGATTCCTAATGAGAAGAGTTTCCACCAAAGAAGAGCTCATAATGAGAAGATTTCGTCGTTTGAAGAATGAGGAAGTTCCTAATGAGAAGAGCTTGCTTATTCGATGCCTTTGCAGAGAGATAAATCCATGTTTTCAAGAAGAATAAAGAGCTCCTAATGAGAAGAGTTTACCCCTTTTGAAAATGAGGAAGTTCTCAATGAGAAGAGCTTGCTTATTCGGTGCCTTTACAGAAATGTGGACCAGCAAAGAGTGAGGAATGAAGAATTTCATAATAAGAAGAACAGCTTCAGACCTCGGAAAATGGAGAATTTCAAGGAGCAATACGAGACCTCAAAAGATGAAGAATTCGAGCTTTACGGTTTGGTAGAAAATTGAAGAATTTCATAATAAGAAGAACAGCTTCAAACCTTAGAAGATGAAGAATTTCAAAGAGTAATTCCAAAACCTAGAAGACGAAGAATTTCATAATGAGAAGAACAGGTTCAGACTCTATGGTTTGGCAAAAGATTGAAGAATTTCATAATCAAAAGAACAACTTCAAGACCCGATGATCAGATGGTTCGGATAAAATTCGTGTCTTTTTAGTTTTTGCTCTATTCATGTTCCGTAGCAATGACCAAAGAAGGGTAGCTGTAATACCCGAATTTTGTTCGGGTACCCTTATATATACAATATAATACTCTAAAATAAAACCAACAAATAAATAAATAGTAAATAATGAATAAATCCCATACACATCAGTCTAAAAGTCCTTTTTACCATCCATTTACATTCCAAATATTAGATACAAAGCCCAACTCAAATTACAAGGCCCAATTCACATATGTTTCCCGCCCATTTTACAGCTATATTCTCCAAGAAACACGCATATGGCCAAAGAAACACAAAATGGTTAGATAAATACAAAATCCCGCCCAAAATGTCACACGTGGCAATCCCCTATTCATCCAAAAGCTTTTCACGCGGATCCCTTCCCTCTTAGTTGGCCATAGCTGGCATGCTGACATCAACAATGACATCAGCAAGTCAGACCCTTATAAATAGGGAGAGAGAAAATTAATGTCAGATTGATCATTAATCACCATTAATAACTACCATTAATAATAAATAATAAAAAAGAAGACAGAGAAAGGGCAATTTGGGGATTATACCTCTCCTCAGAAACCGAACCGTCTCGGGAGGGTGAACGGTCGTCGGAGCCGTATTATCGAAAAAGCGTAAAGACGCCAGAAAGCTGATAACCACCGTAGAAGCTGAACCGACTCAGGAGCTGAACCGCATGAGTGACTGAACCACCAAGTCGATGTTGGAGATCTGAAATGCCGACAGCAAAGCTGGAAAAGTTGTCGAGGCGTTCATCGTACGCCGGGAACCGAACCACTACTGGAGAAGCCGAATCTGCTGTCGGAGAGGACAACCGAGCGTCGTCGAAGATGTCATGAACCATGCCCGAAGGTATATCATTTCTTTCGATTCTTTTTTCCTGCAAAACCTAGAAAGCATTAGATCGAAATGAGGAATAAGGGAAATTGAAGCGAAAGAAAACATATCTAGAAAGAGGGGCTTAAATTGGAAACTTGTATCATGGTGGCTGGAATTTTTTTAGGGTTACGGTTGGAGTTGAAGAGGGTGGTTTGGGTAGTTATAGGCCTTAGATCCGAGGAAGTTTGGGGGTTTCTGCTGAAACATGTTAGTTTTTAAAGTTTATGATCAAAAAATGGGATTTTTTGGGTGTTTTAGGGTTTTAGCCGATGACCAGCGCAGCTGTCAGAAATCGCCCGTGGCGGCTGGCCGAAAATTGATGGTAACGATTGTCGACTCTTTGGTGAGAAGGTAGAGAGGATTCAGAGAAGGGGGAGGTCCACTCAATTTAGAAAGAGGGGATTTGTGATTGAATGACAAGTCTGACTCGGTTTAGCCCCTTTTATAAGTGGACCCTGTTTTGGTGTCGAGTCAATAGGGTCCGTGTGCGCTCATTGGATCGGGTCGGATAGATCCGCGCCTTTCTCTTGCTTTCCTTATACTTCTGGGTGCCTTCTTTTACTTTTCTTACAATTCAGTCACTAGTTTCTTTGTAATTTGGGCATCCTGATTCATTTTTAATGCAATTCAGTCATTAAATCTTCAAATTGTTTTGTGTTTAATTGTTTAATTTAATTGTTTAAATTATTTTATGCATGTTTTTTAATATACATGTAGTATACTTGTTTAGGATACTTTAATTCACCTAGTGTTACTAAACTAGAGCCTTTTAGGACTAAGTTCTCTAATTAAATCTAATTAATTTGATAGGTGAGATCAATATAGAAAATAAATGAGTATTAAATGAACACTTTAATACTCTAATTTGATTAGTGTCTCATTACAATGAGATGTCAATAAAGGAAGTATTTTAATAAAATATTTAATATGTCATTTGAACCTAGAAAATGCTATTCACATAGTTAGTTTAAGTAAATTGGAATTAAGTACCCATAATTAGAATCACAATTAATTAGGAATATTATTGACTTAGGGTTTAATATAGGTAGTGCCCAATTATTTGGGGCTATCTCATAAATCCTAAAAATTAATAATATTCACAGAATCTTAATTAATTAATTAATGGAGCGTAATTAGGCTTTACTTAAAATGAGCAAGACAATAATTGGACATGCATTAAACCTTTTGTGTTGATATACATTTTGAATATAAATTAAAGTGTCTTAACGTATTTGGACATTTCAAAACTTATATTCGTTCAAAATGTATTTTCTTACAAAAGGATATCCCCATTCGAAATGGAATCCGTTTAATAATTAAAATATTTAATTAAATTTAGATTAATGTTTGAAATGTCAAAATGCCACATGGAATTAATAAGGTACCGATAACGGGCGTTTGTAGGGGTGCTAATCGTTCCTTACACATAACCGACTCCCGAACCCGAATTTTACGATAAAATCTCTAGTCCGTTTTTATGGTGATTGGTCTACCAAAGTGGCCGGTGGCAACTCCAAAATGATTTTTAAGCAAATGAAGGAAACTTGATTAAAAATGGTAAAACCCCTAATTTCAAGATCAAATTAAAATGAGAAACTCTTATTTCTAAAACCCTAATAGTCATGCTATTTTTCCACAAACGGGTCACAAAAATGGTCGCGACAGGGAGAAATCTCAATATACTTACTTCCAAATTTAAACCAGCATTTCAAGCTAAGTTTAAACTCCCGAAAAACCTTTAAACCATTTCAAAGCCGAATTCCACTTTCTCACTCACCAACTACACAAAACCTTGTTCGTCGATGCGAACTACTTCTCCAAAGCTTCCGAAACGGTGCCACGAGCTTGAGGATCAATCACCCCTGTTTTAACCACACAAAAACAAAGGATTCAATGCATCAAAATGCATTCACAAACCCAGCAACATCAATTCTCGACAATCATCTTCAAACTCTAATCAAAACTTTTCCAAAACAACCAAAATCAACATCAAACACTTTTTAAACTTAACTCAGCCAAAACCTAAAGGTTTAGCCCATAAATTACCTTCTATTAACATTAAAAAACAACTTAACATCATCCTTATACATTCAGCATTCATTAAACACTCACAACTCCTCAAAAACTCATAACTAACAACCTAAAAAATTAGATATTCACATAGCTTTCAGGATTCCAATGTTAAAATCAACTTATTAACATTATTAATCATCAAAATCATGATTAAAACTAATCAAGAACTCAGCAAAACAGATCCAAAACAAAAATCACATAATAATATCAATTAAACCTTGATTTAACCAATTTTTCATAATTAAATCATTAAAAAATCATTAAGAAACATAAGTAAAGGATGAAATACTTGAAAATTTTAGTAAAGAATTATTCATTAGAGGAGAAGAACGAACCTTACCTCTAATGGATGAATTTTCTCTCAATTGAATTTTTTCTCTTGAAAAGTAAAGAAAAACAATGAGATTCAGAAAATAAGATTAAAGAACTCCTTTCAAAAAAAAAAGATTAAAGAATCAATTTAGAAATTATAAGTTTAATAAACCAAGAGCATTACCTAAAATATTTGATGAAAAAGAAGGTGTTTGTATGGAGATATTTTAAGAGAAAACTTGAGAGAGAGAAAAGTTATGTTAAAATAGTTTTTAGAAAAATAAACATATTTCCTTAGTTAAATTCTTTTTAATTTTTAATTAAAACTTTTTTAAAATAATCTCAATTGAGAGAAAATTACGATAAAACATTTAATTAAAATAATTCCTTAAAGATTTTAAGATTTGACTCTTTTATAAAACAGTCACTAAAAATATTTTTACATTTTTTATATTTTGGTCACTATTTCAAAATGTTCAATTTCAAAAATCTATTTTTCAAAATTGACTTTACCAAAAATATTCATATATGAAATAAGTATTTTTAATTTTTTTTTATATTTTTATCTCTCTTAAAAATATTTATACTTATTTTAATTCTTGAATCCGACTCGAATCTTTAATCTCGCTCCATCGGACCATCTAATCAAACCTAGAAACACCTAGCGGCAAAACTGATGTGTTACACTCTCTGCCCACAAACATCATGTTCTTCACCAAATTCAAACATGTTCTTCATATTTTTCTGTTTGATCCAACTCCGCCCCTCATCGGCCACTCTAACATGTTCGTCAGCCATCGTGTCGCCCTTTTGACCATCGTTCTCCTCCGGCCGGCCGCCGTGAGGTGATTTCCAGCCGCCGGCCGAAACCTAAAAATTCCCAAAATTTTGATTTTTCGATCTCAAACCCTAAATTTAGCCCATATCATCAGAAACGCACATCTTCCCCGGCCTAAACCTAGATCTACCCTTAAACCGAGCCTGTTCAACTTCGTCGTTGCAAACTATTTCGGCCGCCACTCCTAAGACCTCTCAGCCACCACAAAGTTAAGAGCTTCGAACTCTTTTTAGGCTTTATTTTATATTTTCTTTTTTCTAATCTAATGTTTTGGTTTATGACTTTTAAGAGAAATGAAAAACAGAGGGAAATGATATCTTCACGACAGAAACTATGGTGATTTCGGTATCTTCTCTGGCGTCCGTTCGTTGCTTCGCGACGATTCAGGTACTCAGTTTGTTCAGCTTCTCTCTCCACTTTTACTTTTATTTAATATCTATTATTATGACTATTAATCGCTAATGATTGATTGATTGATTTTATCTATCTCTTCTATTTATAGTAGGTTAGATGATGACGTCATTGTACACCAGCTGAGTCCAGATAATATTGAAGAAACATAGATCCATGTGTTAAAGGTTTGGACCAATACGGGGCTAACATGTGGCACTTTTGGGCGGAAATACTAGGATTCATCCAATTTTTTGTGTTTGTTGGCAGATTGAGCGGGAAAAGAATGGGGATTTGGGGCTTGTAAATTTGAATTATAAAGGGTTTTTTGACATTGTAAATGGGAACTTATGTTTATTATGATGTAAAGGCTTTATTATCGTAGTGAACCTCATCTGGAGCCACCATCAATCCCAGAAGTCGTCCGAGAGCTCCTTGATAGGGACTAGGGAGTGGGTTGTCCAAGTCCACAAGAAATAAACAAAATTGCTGATTTCATTGCTAAATCGGGAGTGAACCAACCCTTGGGCCTTTTCAAAGCAGTTTCTTGCTTGGATGGTGCATCAAAGATGATATTTTAGTCGCACAAGAAGTAGTTCATTTATGATTATATTTTTATACAAACCTTTTACGTCTTCACTTATGATTATTCATTAAATATGTTTTTATTAATATTTTTTATGTAAAATATTTTGTCACCCATATAGTTTGATGACATTAACTTTGAAAATTTGCATGTATCGAGCCATGATTTGCTCGCACGTTATTGATTTTTCATCAAGTCTAAACTCTCAAGCATAATTGACAAGCTAATCAGAGAAATTTTATTATAGATTCGTTCCATCACGTCATTTATGGTTCTAACTAATAAAAATCACTCATTTCATTAAATTTTTTTGTCATCTTTTTATCAAGTAAAGTTCACATGGTATAAAGTGTTTTTTAAATTTGATTTACAATAAATATGAGTGAAGATTCACTTTGTAAAAAAATGGCATAAAAAATTATTGAAATGGATGATTTTTATTGGCCGAAACATGGATGATGTGGTAGGACTTATCTATAATATAATTTCTCAGATAATTGTCTTAAATCTCGACATTTTACCTTTGTGTCTTGTCCATGCAACAAAAATAAAACACACTTGCATTTTTTAGGTTGTTGAATTGGTTGTTTCAAACATAGTTTACATTTAACTGTTTTGCTGCCAATTTTTTCCGTATGAAATGAATATCTAAATCAACATGCTTCGACTTTGCATGGTACACAAGATTTTCGTTCATTGCAATGTCGCTTGTGTTGTCACAGATCACATGTGTGTCTTGTTGTTTAATCCCCATATCAGCTAATAGTGCACCAATCCATATCACCTCTAAAGTTGTATCTGCAACAGTGCGATATTCCACCTCAGTGGTGGAACGAGACACCACCTTTTGCTTCTTAGAATTCCATGACACCAGGTTGTTACCAAGGTAGACACAACAACCAGAAATTGACTTTCGAAAATAAAGGTTTCTTCTCCAATCTGCATATGAGAAGGCAAGAATACTTAACTTTCCAGTTGCTGGAGCAAACACAAGCCCATGATTTAAAGTACCAACTAGGTAATGTATGATCCTTTTCATAGCAACGAGATGTTGTTCACAAGGTGCATGCATAAATTGTGTCACCTTGTTTACACTGAAAGTAATGTCGGTCCTAGTGTGACTGGCATACAACAATGCACCTACAAGACTGTAATATTCATGAGCATCACTTAACAGGCTGTCAGCATCTCGAGTCAACTTGGCAGTTGTTACAATAGGGGTAGGAGTTGGCTTGGCACGTTTTATTTTTGTTTGCATGAGAAGCTCTAGTATATAATTCCTTGTGACCTCAATACCAAGGAAATAACCAAGCTCACCTAGGTTTTTTAGTGAGAATTTGTCACTCAGCATCTTTACAACTCTCTCAATGTCAACTGTTGATACCCCCGTGATGACTACCTTTTTCACCAATGATTTGACCTAGAGCTATTTGTTGGACTAGAGTTATCACTGGAAAGGTTTAGGACTTGGAAGAATACCTTGAGCAGCTACTGATAGTAGATGTCTTCTGAAACAAATCTGCATAGGGAAAATACAATTCATCAAATATCACATGTCGCGAAACGTAAGTACAACCAAACAACAATTCCCGGGAAAATACCACAAATACAATCCTGCTAAACAAATTCCAATACATCCACTTGTCTATCAATGCCCTTTTTCTTATTTTAATAGTTAGGAATATCTACAAACAAACAGCTTATCTCTGTTTCTCAGCATTCAATTGTTTTTTCTTTAAAAAAATTATTTTCTAATTTGTTTTTTACTTTTTAATTCAATTGAAAGTCTGAATTCAACTGGTAACTGGTATGACTTTCAATAGTATTGGTTTGTATATTTAGTACAAATTATCAAAATTAATCACGGACCAATCTCACCTAATTAAATAATAATAATTTTTTTCTATAAAATTTAAAAAGAAAAGCAATATTATCTTTTTTTTATATAATACTAAAGAGACTAAGAAAAAAATTGCTGATATTCGCATTCAAATTAGACTTGTTCAAGATTAGAATTACATATCTAAATTCGAATTATTATGCCCGAAAAGGGTTTGGGTGAAAATTTTAAGCCCATTTAAAATATGAAATGTATTTGGGCTCCACATTAAAGACCCTAGTCAGGCGGACCCATTTTATTATTTTGTAATATATTATGTTATTTATATCACGTAATCACTTTCAAAAGAATAATGTATTTTATTTAGGTGACCCGGATTCGAGTATTATGTGTGTACGGTGTATGTGTCGTATTAAAGAATTAAAAAAGTTGAACATACACTACATTATAATCACACCAGCATATTAAAAAAACGTTTAAACTTGTGGTCTTCTCCTTTTCTTCTTTCCCTAACCTAGGTTTTTTTGTTAATATTTTTGTACCGCTTTCCTTTTGTTCTTTAATTTTGTTTTAGACGGTAGCGGCACTAATTTTAATGTTGGTTGTCAATTGTCGGTATTTGTTATTTCCCTTGTTTTTTCATATTATGTCCTTTGTTTTCATTTTTTCTTGAGTTTTTTTTTCAATTTTGAATAGGAATATTTGTCCTTGTGACACGATTTTCTCCGCTCTTGTGGCACGCTTTTTCTATTCTCTTGTGGCATATTCTTTTTCTATGTTCTTGTGGCACGATTTTCATTTTTGGTACGTTTTTCGCATACATTTGCGGTCGTTTTGGTGCTCGCACAAAGACACTCGCAATATTTGTTTTCTGATTTGTTTGTTGGTGGTCACGTATAGTCAAATACATCTTTGTTAAAAGGTTGTTTGTCAATATAATCAGAATTGTGTTGTGAAGCTGCATGCTAGATAGTTTGGTCCGCTCACCACTTCTTTATCACTTCGTAAATTGTATTATTCGACAAGGACAATGTATTTTTTGAAGGTCACTGGATTCTTTTGATGTTAGACGTCATTCTTAAGGGAAAGATTCGCTTTTTCTTCGTATCTTTGAGTTTAATATTTTTTTTAATAAAATTTAATATTTTTATTTTATGTATGAGCTTTTTGGTGATGATTGTCCCTGTTTTCTCTCTATACTTCGACATATTGTGATTCTAATTTTTTTCATTATTTTGATTAATGAAATTCAGTTGCTAGAAAAAAAAATTCACATAAAACTTAAACTTATAATTGTATATAATATAATCTAATAATGTAAACATAAAAATATGTTAACTTGTTTCTATTTAAATTCTAATGAAAGAAAAATAAATCATTAAATTAAAATAACATAGTTTTTAAAAGAATTAAAAATAATATGTTCATGCCTCAAATGAACTTGGATAAGATTTACAAATACAAGTGAATCTAAATACATTTTTTTAATAGGAATCAAAATAAAATTTTAATTTTAGACTAAAATAAATTTGAACAAACATAGAATATGCTAATCTCATATATAAACTCTACCCAATCCTGACTCGCTTCAACGCATCAACACCTCTACGTGGCCAACTATAAATCATGTTTGGGAAAACTACAGCGGTGGTCCCCAAACTATTATTATTTTCCTATTTTAGTCCCCAAACTATGTTTTTTGGCAAAATCGTCTCTTCTGTTACATAGTTCTCCTGTTTTGGTCCCCGACGTTAAATAGCTAACGATTTTGCTGACGTAACATTTTTTTAAGAGGAGAGAGAAATGATTAAAAAATATTTAAAAAATGTCACGTCAGCAAAACCGTTAGCTATTTAACGCCGGGGGACCAAAACAGGAAAACTATGTAACAGAAGAGACAGTTTTTCCGGAAAAACATAATTTGAGGACCAAAATAAAAAAACGATAATAATTTGGGAACCACCGGTGTAGTTTACCCATCATGTTTTAGCTAGCGTATATGAATAAAAGAACATCTTAGTTTGGATTGAACCATAGGTGTTTATAAGTTGGATTGGATTTATGCATAAAATTAAGGTTTAATGTCAAAATAAGAGCCTAAACTATTCAGTTTTTTCTTTTTAAGTGTTTATTTTTTTTTTGTTCTTTTTAGGTGCTCAAACTATTATTGTTTTTTTAGGTGCCCAAATTATTCTCCTTTTCCCTTTTAACTGCCTAAACTTTTTTTGACCGTTTTAGGTGTCCAGACTTTGTTTTGCCCCTTTTAAGGTCAAATTAAGGCACTTACTTTGACCAAAAAATTATAGTTAGGGCACCTAATTTAACCAAAAAATTATAGTTGGGGCACCTACTTTGACCATAAAATAATAGTTTAAGCACCTAAATAGTTAAAAAAAAGTTTAAACACTTAAAAGGTGAAAAAAGATAGTTTAAACACTTATATTAGTATTAAGCATAACATTAATATAATTAATGTTTGTGTAAGTCCATCCGATCTGAAAAATAGGCCTTAATTATTGTCCAAATTTACTCATATTTCTAATTTCTAAATGAGTAAATATTTATTCTATTTTTAATTTAATATTTAAATTTTTATATAACTTCTCTTTCATTAAATTTATTAATTTTTTATTCCTTTATACCTGGACAGTTCAACATATTGTTTAGTGTTTAGATTAGACATTAAACAATTCAATATACTGATTAATATAAGCAACGAGTGTTGGATGCAATGACAAGGTATATTGAAATTTAAATCCGAACCGAAATTTGATTGAATCTAATATTTTTGTCCAATTCTGTTTTACTAGTCAAATATTTTTATTTAAATCCTCCTCTGTTTCAAATGTATCTTTAACACTCGGACGGATGTACGACTCTTGGACAGTTTTTGGTTGAACCATTTAATAGCGTAATCTTCGCCACACAAAATTGTGAGCGTTTAATGTTACCTTAATTTACTTTGCTTAATTACTAATTATTCTTAAACAATTGTAGTTTAACTAAATTAATCTAGCACTAATAATCTTACCTTAATTTGCTCTGTTGACTGCCCATAATATTGGGCCAAACAAAATTGTGTGCTCCCCCACCAATGTATGTGGGCTCTATTTCTACCTGTATAAGAATAAAGACATAGTGTCATAAAATGTTTCCAACGTTTGATTTGATATTCGTTTCGATCTTCTTTTTTAAGCACTTAACCATCAATGTATTTTTAGAATTAAATGACTCATTCGTAGATGAAAATTATTAGTTAACAACGATAAACAACTTGAAATAACTTGACAGAATAATACGTTAACATAAAAAATAATTTTATATTTTATATAATTTTATAAAATTATTTTTGACATATTTATCAAATCAACACCTTTGTCTATATAACATTGCTATGTGAGCATATAATGTCATGTAGGTTTGTCACGTAAGTTTGTCACGCATTTATCGTTAGTTAATAAATAGTTTTCATTAACAGATAAAAAATTTTAGCCTAAAATAAAACGTTGAATGACTAATTTGCTTAAAAAAATAAAGACCTAAGTGAATGTCTAAACAAATGATACAGACATTTTTACATTATGGTAAGAATAAAAGAAAGGGTTAAAGTACTAAAAAGAATAAAGGACCAGTTTTATTAAAAAAGGTAAACATTCAAAATTATAATGAGGGTTTGCAACTATAAGCGTAAACTAAATAATATAATTTAAACATTTTCTTATAACTCTTGACACAAGAAACTAACCACTTGAGATCATACAAGGATCATATAAGGAAAATGGTAAAATCCCAACCAAAATACTCAAACAAAAGATAAATACAAACATATTTGACTGTATTGGCAAATGAATCACAAAAAGGATCAAACTACTGAAAGACCAGCAACAACCACAAATTAGAGTCGAGTCGAGTATTTTGTGAGAAAACTATCCACAAATGCAAACTCCATATCCAAATCTAATCTGAGGGTCCAAAGCAGAGAAGATCAATAGGATAAGAAATAAGCGACATCTTGATCAGTCGAGACGACATTAAATCTAACCCTAAAAAAAAACAATAAAAAAAAACTAAAATACAAAGGAAAAACTTGCCATAAAAATAAATTTATTCTTATTAAAAAATAAAGATAAGAAAGAAAAAAAATAAAGAGTACCGACAATCAACAATTAGTATTAAGACTAATGTTGTCGCCCATCAAAACAAAAATAAAAATAAATAAATAAAGAGTAAGCGGCTACGTTTGAGAGGAAATAACCTAGTAAGCGGCTAGGTTTTTAATCATTATTCTTTTATGTGTCGATAATAGTCATTTCATTTATATTTTACTATATATATATAAAATAAGTATTTAAATATTTTGATTAAATATAATTCAATCGATATCGTTGTCAATATAACATACATAAAGATGTGAAAATTATACATATTAAAATGTTTAATATCTTCTTATTTAAAGATGGAGTGAACTTTAAGTAACTTATGCATCATATCATAAAATATTTAAATATTATTTTAAATATAAATAAACACTTAAAAACGTGAGTGTTGAAAACTTCTCTGAATACATTGAAAATTTAAGTATTTATTTTTTATAAAAAAATGAGGATTTTTTAATCTTTTTTAACCCCCAGAAAAAGGGTTGATGACAAAACAAACTAACTAAATACAAAGTAAACAGGAGTGAAGGCAAAAAAAAAAATTGGGGTGAGACTAATCGTAAATACTTTAGAGGGTAAAATGATAGTTTTACTATTAACTAAATTTACAGTTTTTGGGAATAAAAGAAAATTTTCTCAAACTAAGAGTTAATTTTACCAAACCAAGGAGGCAAGGCCATTGTCAGCTCATGTTGCCAATTTTTTTTTGACAAATTCGAATACTAATTTTATTTAGAGGAGAAGGAAATGAGGACTTTAAGGGAAGGAATAGTCGAATAGAGTACCTCTGGTGGGTCTAAAACCCATAACCTAAAAGGATATGATGAAACAAAAATGAGCAGTTTGGCCAACTGTCTATATGTGTTTGTTCACTAATGATGCCACTTCTAAATGTAATGGCAAGAAACAAAGAGAATGATTTTAAGCAGGCCAAAGCTGGGAAAATAAATATAATTTTAGTACTTTATTGACTTCTAACATTAAAATTTATAAAAGGACCAAATCACAGTTTTGTTATTTTAAAGTGTCAAAAATGTTACTATATCTTACCTTATAATTTTATATTTCCAGAGGAACTTAAGTATAATTCTACCATTTTACGGGGCCATGGTCCAGCCATCCCCTAGCTTTCAGGATATTTTTTAAGATGAGTCTACCACGTGCGACGAACACCGGTGAACACCATTAATAATGAACACCGATGAACACCATTAAATTAATTAATAAATATGTAAAATTTTAAGGACCCATCATACAATTAATAATTATTTTAAAAAATTCAATTAAATTATTATATATATATATATTAAAATTTTATTTTTTTAATAAGGGTAAACTATATATTTAGTACCTCACCTATTTACGTATTTCTATTGAACCCTCATTATTTAAATATTATTTCAATTTGACCCTATTCTTTATAAAAATAATTTAACCCTTAACCCTCAACCTAAAACCCTAAACTATTAAACCTTAAACCTATACTCTAAATCATATACCATTAAAAATAATTCCACCATCATCGATTAAATTCAATTCAATGAATTGTTAAATTCTCCTAAAAAATTCAATAATCAACAATTTGAAGAAAAAAAAGTGATGATCAAAGTCGGTACAAGTTCTTCATTATGTGATATCACAAAGATAAAAAAACATGGACTTGAGCTCTTTAAATATGACTCACTGTAAACGTCGGTGATACATGTGGTTCAAATGCTTTTAACTTCTCGAAAATTCGATAAACGAATGCAAAAGCCAAAAACTGCAATAGTTTATATTCGACATTGCGCTTGACAGAGGGTTTAGCAGAAGATCAAAACAGTTCAAATGCATGATCTGATGAAAAATCTTTGCTTGTCAAAGTCTAAACAAAAAAACTTTGTCTGCTTTGTTGATGAGACGTCAAATGCATCTTCGATATCCACAGTACAAAAGATACATAGAGTTTCTGCACCCAATATTTTGTGGATACAACGCATTAGAAGTCCAAATCTCCGCTCATTTAGAAATCAATTATAGTATTCTTGTTATTGTTTGTGTTGATTCCTGAAGTTCATGGACTCCTCACATACATGTTCAACAATTTCAAATTGTTGTGAGTCTTTAGCTATGAAGGAAAAGGTTCTGAGCATGTGGGATGGAAGTACCTTATCTTGGACGATTGCAGACTGAAAGCTGCAGAGGGCTGATGGTGCTTCCAGATTTTGCACAATTTCAAATTTTAATCAAGCGCAATGTCGAATATAAACCATTGCAGTTTTTGAATTTTGCATTTGTTTATCGAATTTTCGAGAAGCTGAAAGCCTTTGAACCACCTGTATTACCGACGTTTACGGTGAGTCATATTTAAAAAGCTCAAGTCCATATTTTTTTAATCTTTGTGATATCACATAATGAAGAACTTGTACCGACTTTAATCATCACTTTTTTTTCTTTAAATTGTTGATTATTGAATTTTTTAGGAGAATTCAACAATTCATTCAATTGAATTGAATCGATGATGGTGAAAATATTTTTAATGGTATATGGTTTAGGGTATAAGTTTAAGAGTTTAAGGTTTAATAGTTTAGGGTTTTAGGTTGAGGGTTAAGGGTTAAATTATTTTTATAAAGTATATGGTCAAATTGAAATAATATTTAAATAATGAGAGTTCAATAGAAATACGAAAATAGGCGAGGTACTAAATATATAGTTTACCCTTATTAAACAAATAAAATTTTAATATATATATAATAATTTAATTGAATTTTTTAAAATAATTATTAATTATATGATGAGCCCTTGAAATTTTACATCTTTATTAATTAATTTAATGATGTTCATCGGTGTTCATCGTTAATGGTGTTCATCGGTGTTCGTCGCACGTCGTAGAATTTTCATATTTTTTATTCAAATTGATCAAATGACCAGATAAGTAACATGATTAAAATAAATAAATTTATCATTCTGAAAATGTTAAATGATTTATTCAACCGAAATAACTACTAAAGTAAAACATATTGCTTTCAGACTACATGTTTATAATCGGGTATCAAAATCGCGTGCTTTTTTATATCAAATTAAGCTTGATTTTTAGACATAAATTAATGGTACACACAACGTAGTCATAAGAACAATGTAGCGAAGTTGGCAAGATATTCCACATCTACTAATTCTCTTTGTATGATCAATTTAATAACACAACAAGATAATGGTAATATTCGTACACGTGCATTTGTGAGTCATAAATTAGCAGCCAACAAAAAATAAAGGGAAAGAATAAAAAAATAGTTGATGTCATGTACGCGATGCCTTAAGAATAGGGATGGCAAAAAAAAAAACTCTAATTCAGTGGGTTCCGACCCGATCTGATTCAGTAGCGTCGAAACCATTTTTTTTCAAAAAAATTGTTTTCGGGTCGAGTTTTAAAGAAATTTGAGTTGGGTTCGAGTTTATGGTAGAAATTTTTCGACCCGATTTATTTATAAATATATTTTTATATATTATATTTAATATTTTTATTATTTTTTTCGAGGATGATTGGGTTTAATCGGATTTTTTATTCAAATTTTGAGGTCGGGTCAGAGTCGATTTATACTTTTATTATATCAAGTCAAGTCAAAACTTTAAATTTTCGAGTCGAGTTCGGGGCGGCCAAAAACCTGATCCGCTCCGTTGTCATCCTAATTAAGAACTAAGTCCTAATGATTTATATTAAAAAAATATATTGTTTTCGACCCACATTGAAATTTAATCATATGAATGCACGGAATGCCACCTAGATTTGGCATATCCATCGAAGACAAAAACAACATAAACTAATGATGCATGTTGGTGTTTTAATAGTGCCAACCCGGTCATAGCATATCCATGTTTTTGTTCGGACAGCAAAAAAGGTGACATCTTAGGATGCTACTCACCTAAAAAAGGGACATATGGGGGGCCAAGAAAACTCCAAAGGCAGCCACAAAAATGGAGGGATAGAGATCAAAATGAAGATACCCAAAGTTTTTTCTAGGCAAACACCCCCACCATTTTTGTGATGGAAACAGCAACAATAGAGGTTCCCTTTGTTTTGAAATTTGAGTATAAAGATTTGTAAGGAAAAGGACATACTAACGGCTTATGCAAGAAGAGATGACACTATTTTCACTTATTAACTTTTAGTGAAGTTTGGTTTTTTCAAATTCTATTTGAACATAATCTCAATCAAGATATTTTCACCATTACCAATAATTAGTCACCATGTGAATTATATCTTAAATTCAAATTTTTGATTTGGTGCATTTAAATTTGAACCACATCCGACCTGACTTGTCTATAAAAAATAATAACAACCTAGAGGAGAATCTAGGGACTGACAGGGTATGTCTCTCTCTAAAATTGAAAAAAATTTGCATAAGTCCTTCTAAAGTTTATAAAATTTTAAGTTGGTACATTATAAAATTGTATTCTATCCCCTTAAAATTTATATTTCAAGCCCCCCTCCCCGTCGAAAAAGTTTCTAGCTTCGCCCCTACAACAACTTGATTCATCTAACTCAAGCATGAAAATGACTTGCATCTAGAATGGATCAAACTCAAAATCTCCCTAATTAAAAACCCAAAACCTAAGTGCCAAACCTAAAATAACCCATTTTCAAAAATTGAAGTGACAATCCTAAACTCTCGGACCCAAAATGACTTTAATATGAAACAATTGAATTTGAAATTATCAAAACATAAATCGATCCAAAACAATTAAAATTAAATCGATCTACAATATTTACTAGATTGAGATGAAGGTTATAAACTGACACACACAAAAATTTGGAAGAAAAAATCATTTTATAAATTTTAGGGTTTCTCTATACACATACCTAACTATTAGATTCATATGATTAATATTTAATTTACTTTTCAATAAAATTTATTAGACATCATTAATTCTAGGGTATTTAATGTAATTAAAACCTTAAATCTTAAAACACTAAACACTAAATTTTAAACAATAGACCTAAGCCATAAACCCTAAAACCATGAAACTCGAAAATATAAACCCTAAACTATAAACCCTAAAAATCATAAAACTCTAAATCATAACAACTAAACCATAAACTCTAAAACCATAAACCATAAATACCAGAACCCTAAACACATAAACTCTTTTAAATAATAATAATTTTTAAATAGTGTTAAGGTGATTACAATGTACGTAGCATATGTTCATACTTTTCTTAACCTTTTGATGTGTCACACACCTTGCAGACAAAGCGGATTGAACTTGGGTCTCCTAGGATCAGTGGCGGAAGCTTTAAAGGACCGGTGGGGGTCACGCCCCTCCCCTTTTTTTTTTGAAAAACTCGAATTTTACCCTTAAAATTTTTGAAAATTTCAATTTGGCGCCCTCAAAATTTTTAAAAATTCATATTAAATTTCAAAACTTTGAATATTTTTAATTAAATTCTCTCTCAAAATATTAATTTTTTTTGTTAAATCTCTTTAAATTATTAAAAATTTTAGTTAAACCCTCAATTCTTTTTTGAAAATTTTCGTTCAATCCTCCATTTTTTTAAAATTCAAGTTGCCCCCCTCAAACTTTTACTCCAAGTTCCACCACTGCCTAGGATGAATAGCATCATCTTTTCCACTGCGACCACTTGTTGAGTTCCTTTTAAATAGTTATTGATTACACTAAATACCTTAAATTGATGATGTTTAATTTTTAAAAACATAATTTTTTTAATTACATTCTAATAGATTTTATTAAAAAATAAAACATGCGTTAATAATAGGAATTTAGTGATTTTTATACGCAACCTTTGGGGTTGTGTATAATAAAACCCTAAATTTTATATCGGTTTTAAACGATGAAATTTCACGACAAACGTTTTAGAAAACAGTCATCGCAGCAACAAAGTTTTCCTTTTACAATTAAGCTAGTAAATAGGAATAGTAGTTGTTATTATATTGTAATTATTTAAATTTACATGAGAGTCATACATATCTTTCACTGTTAATGAAAACTAGATAGCTACCCTAAGGCAACATAACAAAGCCTGAATAAATATGGGTGTTTCTAGGTGGGGTCGAGCAAAACATGAAACAGAGAGAAGTGAGTGGGGGCGCTTTGGGAATCTAAAACTTCATGCATGCATGTGTATCATTGATTGAGAGCACATGTGCCACATCACCAAGAATAACCAGTTGGAATCTCAGTCTCTCTTTGTACTAATTTGAACAACAGATGGTGGTAGTGGATCTGGATCTGGATCTGGATCTGATCAAATCAGATCGTCTCGGCTCGTTTAGGGCATTACATACATTTTGACGTACGTTGCAAAAGTGAAAGCTGCACACAATTCCATGTGAAGAGAACCCATTTATCTCTCACTACTTCCTCTACGGTCTTTTCTTTCCTTAACGTTAGTTTCAATATCGACAATTTCGGGATCCAACTAAAAATATAATACTATATTCTTCCTTTGATTACTAAGGATAACGAGGATGATGTCTGACCGACCGACCAACCAAAACTATAACATTGTTATCTGTCTTGACTGAGAGCAGATAGAGAGAGAAAAAAAAGGGTTTAGCTTTGACGGTCTTGAATGTGCTTTATTCGTTCTTGGTAAGCAGCCTTGGTTCTTGCAAAAGCAAACATTCTCCTATTCCTTTCCTTCAACATGACCCAATTCCAGATTCCCCTCTCACTCTTAATATTATATTACTTGTAGATTCAATTAATGAATTAACAATTGTTTAATTGCCATATCATTAATTCTATAATATATATCATTGATGTTTGTAGTTATGTGCATTGGACCAACCGCCATGATTTCTAATCATGAATTTGGTTCAATTTTCCAATTTTATTTTATTCTACATTTAGACTTTAGTATTTTGTTCAGCTTTCTGCTAACATCAACCCAAATTTACCGGAAATTTAGAAATTTTAGAAAAGACAATAGAATGGCTACGATGCATATCGTTTTTTGTAATATAATTATTTTTAACTAATAATTAAGAACACAAAAAAAATCACAAGTGTGCAAATAAAAACGAATGTGCAAATAAATGCTACTACAGATGGTGAAACATAAATGCTACTACAGATGGTGAAACATAAATACCATTAATATTAACATAAAAACGAATCTAATTCTATACACTATCAATACATCAATTATAATTTTAAAATTTTGAAACTTGTTTGGTCTAATGACGAGTTAGAGTTCACTTCTCAACTTAAGTTGTTGGTTTGAGCCATAAAAGAAATTCCATCCACAAGTGTTTGTGGAAAGAAATTTTGTTTAACGTCTAGTGTGTAGGGATTTAAGTATATGAGTTTTGAATTTATGTTTTATGGTTAAAACATAAATCTTTAATCATATTATCATAAACCTAACCTCTAACCTCTAAATTTTAACAATAAATTATAACTATAAACCATAAATTTTAAACACATATACTTAAATCCTTAAACCCTAAAATTAATTTGCTTGTGGAAACTTTTCGTTTTTACTGTATTTTTTTCCATGAAAAAAAAAACCCTATAAAACTATAATTTTGTAGTTTTCTTTCTAGATATACCACTTTTAACAAAGAGCCGATCAACATTTTCATGAAAATCGTGAAACAAACATTCGATTCTTGAGGTTGAAGCTATCAGATTCAGCCGTATTCGGTAAAAATGGGGAAGTCAAGGTCAAGCCAACCCAAAGTCCTGCATGTGGTTTATTCCAAAGCACTGGAACTGGAACAGTGTAAGAGTGTTTGTTGTGTCAGTAATATGAACAAATGGTAAGAAACATGACAAAAGCATGAATAACATTAGATTTTTTTATTCTCTTTTTTCAAATATAATACTACTAATTTAAAAAACTGGAGCCATGAAGCGCGTGCTATGTAAGATCCAATCACGGAGACCAAGACATCGCAGTCAGGTCCACATGCTGACAAACGCAGCACTTTGTCCCATGCTGAGACGTGAAACCAACACACTTGTCCTCACGCGCCTCAATCTTAGGAGCTGGGTCAGACATTCCCCCTTCTCTTGTCCGAAAGCCACTCCTATCCTTATTTATTATTCTCCGTCTTTTTAACATATATTTAAGAATACTATGTTGATTTTCTGGTTATATGGGTTTGAGTGAGATTTTGGAGTCTTTTGAGACTGTTGTCCTTACATTAATTTAAACAAATTAATCCATTTGTTAAAAACCTTAAAAATGTTGGTTTTGTCATCTACTCAGACCTATGATTTCATTTGTTAAACAAGTACATTCTCAAATTATTACAAGATGGTTCACTTTTTTCATTTACCTAATTATCAGTGAGATCTTCCTCTTCCAAATATTATCATTACCACAACAATGGATAAAAACACAGAAATATAGGTCACGCATTGTTTGGTTGTGGAACAATAAGAGTAGATTGTAATAACATCAGACGCAATGTAAACTAAAAATGGTGCTTTAAGTAATCATTCAAACAAATGGAAAGACAATTCCTTTCGATTATCATTAAAAAAAGTTAATATAGTACACTATATATAAAGAGATTTTACTTTTAGGAAAATATTGATATCAACTACAAGGATATATAAAGAGATTTCGAATTCTAAATTATGTAAAAGTTGTTGTATCTTATAATTTAAAAATTCTACCAACTATTAATTAATTTAACAAGATGGGGACTGAAAGAAGAATTTATTACGAAGAGGATATTGGTAGACTTGTACCATTAAGTAAAGTTACACCGTATATTAAGTAACCTTATCTCTTATAAAGCTTTAGACCCTTTAACTAGGGAATGAAATGAAAGTTTTAAAAGGTAAAATCAACCAATTCAAACGACTAATTGTAAGGAAAATCAACAAGAGGACTGGAATTATAGAACTCAAATTAAAACAGATATATATTTTGCTCAGAACTTTATCATCAGTCTGATACAAGCTCCGTGGACTGATGCACTCACTCATACATTGAAGCCTACCAAGTTGTAATCAAAGAAAAAATCCTACCAATTCTAGGGTTTGATCATTTTGGAGTTGGAAAGTAAATAAACTTGTGTTCATAATGGTCGTAGATGAAGCTATGCAGTCCCACCCCGGTAATTATCATATCCTTGAAGCCCCAGAAATTGCCTTGACAAATTGATGAGTTCCTGCTGATTATTATTACCATTGTCTTCCATTTTCACTGAAGCCATTTGGGTTGCTATTGAGCTGGATGTCTTAGGCCTAACTTGAAGATGATGAGCACCGGCTTCATCTCCATAGCCGGAAGGCTCGACACCGGCTCCACTTTCATATTGGTACATCCCGGAAGAATCTTCTAAACCACTTAGGAAAGGAAATTGCGGTGCTTGTTGCAGCCGCCATTGATCCAAACCAGCCATGGCCAAGAGAGAATTACCGGGAGTAGCACCACCCCCGCCAATGGCTAA
Source organism: Hibiscus tridactylites (assembly GCA_958450335.1). Taxonomy (NCBI): domain Eukaryota; kingdom Viridiplantae; phylum Streptophyta; class Magnoliopsida; order Malvales; family Malvaceae; genus Hibiscus; species Hibiscus tridactylites. The sequence goes on along the minus strand of OY288274.1, from coordinate 42,806,164 downwards.
AGTGCTTCCCATTTGAAAGCTTAAGTCAGTCTCAGTCATTCCACCGAGTGGAGGTGGAGCTGACATTGTCCCATAATTCAACCCAATATAATCACTGCCGCCGAATTCGGAAAGGTGTTGCAAAGGAGACATAAACCTCGGTGGACGAACCTGATGTCCGAGGCCTAAAATATCGGTGTTTCTGGTACTGTTTGAAGAAATCGTACTCGAAGAACCCGAAGCCGTTTGCTGGTCACCACTGGCCGACGATTTCGAGCTGCTTCCTTTACTCCTTTTGTTCCTACGGTATCCACCTCCGACCGGCACATTTCTTAAGGCACCCCCTCGGGTCCAGTACCTTCTACAAGTCTTACAAAAGTGTCGAGGCTGTGTGAGACTGTAGTTGTTGAAGTAACAAAACTTGGTGTTGGTGGATTCACATCTTGGGCATTTTAATGCCGCTTCCGGCATCTGTACGTTGGCCAATCTAGCTCGATCAGCCATCGAACCAGGCCGGATCGAGCCTCCTCCTCCTCCATGAGGCTGTGGAGCCGGTGCTGGTGGTGGTGGAGGAGGAAGCTGATGAGCGCTGACGCCACTACCATCACCACCTTGATGATTTGGATGCTGTGAAAATGCAAAAGAAACAAACAACAAAAATCAAAGGAAATAAAATACATGGTATATTCAACGAGATAAAACAAAAGTAATAGGAATATTTATCTTTTGAATTTTGTTTTACAAATTCAAACAAAAAGAAAACCCTTACTTGTTGCCAGTGGAGTTGATCAAGATAAGCTGGGATGGAGGTAAAAACCATGGTTTTTCTTTTCTTTTCTAAAGGTTTAGTGCGTTTTGTGAGATTATAAGTAATAGTGGAGAGAATCACATCAAAAAAGAAAGAGATTTTTAGTGCCGGAGACTGGAGAGAAGGAGATAGATGTGGGTGGAAATGAAAGAAAGAAGCAGAAAACAAATTAAAAGGAAGGTCCTTTATTTATACTATATTTAATTTATATACTAATTAAGTTACTGTTACTGTTCCTGTTCCTTCCCTCTTCTCTCTTTTTGTTTTATTGCTTTTTAGGTTTTGGAGAAGATGATGTTTCTTAACCCATAAGCTTCTTTTTTTATCTCTTCTTTTCTTATACTTGCCAGAATCAACTATCAAGTGTAGTGATTCCACAGTATTTAGGAGGGGAAAACAAATTCTGTACATAGGGTTAGATGACTTAATGGGCCCGTTATTTATTCTTCGATTTTTAAATATACTTGAAAGGTATTTTGACTTAATTTCAGTACGATTTGTAATTTTTTTATTAAGAATGCATCAAATAATAAAAAATAAACAAAGGTATGATTCGTTTACATACTTTTAATTGACATTTTAGAAAAAAACAAAAATTAATTAATTTAGATGCACGATGGAATCTTAATCTCACTCATGGTCATTTCGAATGAGGAGCAACATAAGTTCTATTTTAGGGCCTCCACATTCTATCTTCACAGCTTCAACTAGTTTTTAAGTTATAATCTTGTAAGTTATTCGTTGTCCCTTATTGTTTTAATTATATTTAAATTGGTTTTTAAACAAAACAATAATAATAATCGTTTGTTAGTAAAATATTAAATCAATTCTTTAAAGTAATGAAATATGCTTTCGTTCTATAGAAGTTTATTTTAGAGTTTTTATTTAGGAACAAAAAATGTTTGAGACGACTCTAATCTCACTTATCATGTTAAAAATGTTCGAGTCGATTTAGGTAAAAAAATGTTCGAGTCGATTTAGGTACAAAAAATGTTAGAGACGTTAGTTAATGTTGGATGACATGGAATAAAAGTTTTATTTTTAAAAAAATGTGTAATGAGTTAACAAAAATAATATGAGTACAAGATAGTATCCGTTCATACACATTTTTAACCATTTGACAATGAACATATACTTTGTAGACAAAACAATTTTAACACGTATCTCCTAAAATAAACATTATTCACTTTTTCCACTGAGACAATTATTGGTTTCATTTATTAGGGTGATATTTATGATAATGGTAATTAGTTAAGGATTATGGAATATTTAATTTATTCTTTATTTTTGCATGGAATATACAATTTTCAGTGCTGTTCCTCACGCTCCTTTTCAGGGTGCGTGATTTGTAACGCTCTTGGATACGGCACCGTATTTATCCCTAATAGATCTAAGCTGTATTGCTAAGAAAGGCTAAAAGATTTAATTGAAAAATATTCCATTGCCGGGAATTGAACCCGGGTCCCCTGGGTGAAAGCCAGATATCCTAACCACTGGACGACAATGGATTGATGTGCAAGCAGTCTTAATTAATTTACATGTCGTTATAAAATTTCAAACAGAACTCTAACGGAAAGAGGGATATCATATATATCACCAGCCCAGACAGTTTTACTTGCAGCTTTAACTGCTGGTGTTAATGTCAGTTCAATTTCCATCTCAAAAATTCGTCATTTCATTCCCTATCTATATAAATGTCTGGCATGTTTATGTTTGGTTCTTGAATTTGATTTTTTCTATATTAATTGTGATGTCATCTGTAGCTTCCAAACATCCTTTATAGTTAAAACCGGCAAGACATGTCTTTTGTAATATTATTCTCTTACATTACATAGCAGCTAGGATTGAACTTACAGTTGCTACCAAATGATCATTAGAGATAATCAATAAGAGGCAATTAACACAATGAATAATTTTCAATTTTCTAAACATTTAGACATTGTCGATGTAACGGTCGGACAAATCGATATTGTCTTATTTGGATGTCATGGTCATCCTCAAGTTCTTCCCATGTTCGAACCCAAGACATCATTATAGGTGAAAGTGGATGATAAAAGGATACAATTTGAGATGCAACATTGTTACAAAGGAATTGGCAAGAAAAAAAGAGAGGATGAATGGAATTCTTTTTCTCCTAGGAATCACCCTTTGCTTCCTTATCCTTGTGTTTGTTGTTGCTCCTTTTGGTCTTGGTGAAGCAGAAGCATGAGCACCATGGGAGGTGAAGCCAGACCTTCATGTTTCATGCAGCGATAGATTCGAATATTTGCAGAAATTGAAGATCTATATATAGAGCTCGGTCATCGGTGTTCTTTACCGTGATTATTTTATTATTGTATTCGATTTAGTCCTTATGCCCTTGTTTATCGATAAGAAGATGCCTAACTTGTCAATAATATATTCTTTTGAAACTTTAGGAAACTGGTTTACTTCACCCCACAGGAGGCTTAACTTGATGAACAATCTTTGCCAGCCACAAGATTTGGTTTAGGTAAAAGAATTAGAACCTATTAAAAAACTCATTTTCCTTTAAAATTTTCATATGCTGCAGCTGATGCTTGTTTATCCATTTACATATGCTGCAGCTGATGCTTGTTTATCCATTTACATATGCTGGAACGCGCGTGGCAACTGATGCATGTCAAGACACATTTGATGCATTCAGAAAAACGATAAATTTGGATGGCATTGCTGGGCTATACCGAGGATTTAGTATCATACTTGTTGGAATTTGTAATATGGTACCGATATTGTCTGAGATGCAATGGAAGATGATTATTAAATTCCTCCACTTCCACTCAATCCAAATGTGCTGCTAAAATCACAGGGAGAAAAAAAACAAGGAAAGTTAAAGCGAAGGTGTACCTACTTTCAGTAGTTTCACCATCAACTTTTATATTGGGTAAATGGATCTTACTTATTTATATGTGGGGATATGATATAGTTACACAATTTAAAAAAAAAAATAGTTTTGCACTGATTTTGGACCATTAGACTAATGAAAATTGATGGTTGAGATTAAAAGTTGAAAATAAAGAAAGAGAAAAAAAAGAAAAAAAGAAAAGAAAAGTGAAAGATCTGAACCATAAATTTACATTCATGCAATTGTCCAAAATCAGTGTAAACTACTAGTGTGTATACCGTTGCAACAATCTCTAGAGCAAATTAAAAGTTTTCGGTTAACATTTTCTCTCCCATTAGGTTGTGAGTTTTAGACATATTAGGAGCAAATTTTCTCTTTCCCCTCCCCTAAGTAAGAGTTGTTTAAAAATAAAGTGTTTACACTGCTAAATAAATCATGACCTTATATATACTACATAGATAGCTTTCCATATATACCCACAATGGTATTCTGATTTTTACTTTTCTCCTTGTTACATTGCTCATCTAAGGGTCCGTTTAATAAGGATTTTTTAATGTTCGTTTTCAGAGAAGCTAAATTTTTAACTGCGGTGAAACGCTCGTTTAGGCACTAAACTCGGAGAAAAAATAATCGTTCAACGCGTTGTTTATACTTGTTCAACATTGTTTCTCCAGTTGACGCTCTAACGCCTGTTGGAGAAGTATTGTTGAACATACCTTATGACTCTAGGCAATGCTATTGCGTTGCGTTCTTGGAAAATATTTATAGTATTACTAAAAGATATTCTTAATGTATTAACGTGACAATCTACGATGATAATATGACAATTTATTATGTTGACTTAACAATTTACATGTAGTGATGTTAATTTTTTTAATAAAAACTTTGATGACTCAATTGATTTCTACAATGAAATTGAATTTTAGAAAGCTTGAAAGTTTAATTAATTTTTTATAAAGTTTGAGAAAATATTAATCTTTAAACAAACAAAACTATAAATTATACAAAGGATGAGTTTAACACGTGCAACGTACATTGTTGAATACCATTAACATTGGACATCGTTGAACATCATTAAATTAATTAATTAAGATTAAAAATGACAAGGACTCAACATACAATTAATAATTATTTAAAAACCCAATGAATTTTTTTCTATATATATATATATATATATATATATTAAATTTTTGATTTTTTTAATAAGGGTAAAGTACATATTTAGTACCTCACCTATTTATGTATTTCTATTTCGGTACCCAAACTAATTTTTTTTAGCTAAATGGTACCTAACGTTACATATGTTATTTCTATTTTGGTATCATGGCTGTTAAAAATAAACGAAAACAATGATGTTGCTTGGTCAAATAATAATTTTAGTCCCTAAAACTTATACAACCTATTAATTTAGTCCAAAAAATTATCAATTTAAACAACATTTTTTTGTTTTAATTTGATTTTTGAATTAAAAAAGTAAACTTATTATTTTTTTTCTTCCATTCGAAGTATGAAAAACTAGGTATAAGTTTTTGGACTAAATTGGTACAGTTGGTTGGGTACTTCGATGCCTTAGAGAACTGCATCAAAATGGTTGGGATCCGGTTCCTCCTGTAGCCATCATTCCACTTGGTACCGACAATGACTTGTCTAGAAGCTATGGTTGGGTAAGATACTTTTAAATTTTGATTATTTTTGATGGTTTATTTGTCTTGCTTTGTTGTCTCATGCTCTGAATGTTACTGCAGGGAGGTTCATGTCCTTTTGCTTGAAAATCGGCAATTAAAAAAATTCTACACCGAGCTACGACCAGTTCAATTTGTCGTTTAGATAGGTCAGTCACACGATGATTTGTACTATGTTTTGCTGTTGCATACTGATGATTTTTGGTGATTGAATTTTATTTATAAGTTTGCGAATCCACTATTGTGAAATCTGTGTATGCATCAGTTTCTTATAATTGGCAATGGTTTTACATCAGACTTTATTGTTATACAAATCTTACTTTGCTTCTATATTTGTGATTGCTTCTTTGATGATACAATTGGCATCTTGTGGTGCAAATGTCCGTTGGAGAAGTTACCGACCCCCCATTCTTTGAAGGCTAGTGAAGAGTGTCATTTTGATCAGGTAGTAAACTCTATGCTTTGAACCTCTGTTCTACTTTCATAATCATTTTCGAGTCCTTTGAAGATTAAGAAAGTTGTATCTGGTGGAGTTTGTAGAGTTTGTTTGTTAAGTTAATTTGGTATTGTAGGAGTTCACCAAATATAATTTGTGGATAACATATTGTATATTATGAAAAATGTAAAATGTGTTTTAAATTAAAACAAAAAATAATATTAAATTAATAATATTTTAGACTAATTGATAGATTGTATAAATTTTAGGGACTAAAACTGTTATTTGACTAAGCAACATCATTGTTTCCTTTTATTTTTAACGATCAGGGTACCAAAATAGAAACAATATGTAACGTTAGGTATCATTTTGCTAAAAAAATAGTTTTGGTACCAAAATAGAAATACGAAAATAGGTGAGGTACTAAATTTGTAGTATACCCTTATTAAAAAATTCAAAATTTAATATATATAAAAAATAATTTAATCGATTTTTTTAAAATAATTATTAATTTTATATTGAGTCATTAATTATTTTAATCTTTATTAATTAATTTAATAATATTTAGCGGTGTTCAACGTTAATAGTGTTTAATAGTATTCGTCACACGTGATAAAATTTTACTTATACAAAAATCAAACAAAAGTAAGCTTTTAGGTAATTGTTTATCCTATTAGAACTACATGATTCATCGAGAAAACAAAACATATTTTACCCATCAAAAAAGGTATCATATGCATGATTACAAAATTTTGTTAATTATCTTGATCAGATCTAAGACTTAAACCACGCGTGTATGTTTAATGAGTTTTTTTTTCCTGTTAGAATTGTTCTAAAATTTAATATAGTGGTTTAATTAATTAATAATAAAAGTTTAGTGATTTAATCTAATAAAACTAAAAGTTTGCGATTTAAATAGAAGTTGTGTAAAATTCAGTATTTTTAATAGTTTTAAGGTGGATTATAAGTTATTATACGTTAATACATGTTCTTAATCTTTTAACAATACACAGACTTTACAGACAAAGCGATTCAAATTCATGTCTCTTAAGATGAACATTATCTGCTTTTAACTGAGATAATTGTTGATTTTTTCAGTAATTAATTTAACGATGTTATCCAGAGTAATAAGCTCATATTAATGGAAAATGGATAGATACAAATGATAGGTAAATGTGCAGTTGAGTACGAATTGGGGATCCTTTAATCAGGTAGCCATCTTACATATTGTATACGATTTCTGTAACAATTAACTTATTTTGAAGGCTTAATACACTTTTTTCTCTCTAAACTTTATTCGTTTACTTAATTTGTCATTTAAAGTTTATTTTGGCCATTTTTTGCCCTTAATGTTTTCGTCGTTACTCATATTGCCCCCTAATGTTAAAAAAATATGTCTTAATCAATCAGAATGTGCCACGTTATTTTTCTTATTTATTTTTAAATTTTAAAATGCCCCCATCTTTTTCCCCATTATCTTCATCCTCTTCCTTATTTAACTCTAGTTTAAAATTACCTAAAAACAAAATCTATCGACAAATCTCATCCTCATTTAAAAAATTCCACGAACTAAAGAAAATGTAAAAGTGCAAAAAAAAAAAAAAACACACACACACAAATAAATACACAAATACTAGTCTATCAACAAAGCCCAAGAATTCAAGGGTATTTTAAAAGTTATTCATTTCTAAGAGGTGGTTTAAGAATTGGAGAAAACTTGCTTTAGTTTCAAGACGATGTAATCTAGTTTCTTATTTCTATAATTGCTCATTCAAAATATTTTTCCTGCAGGATGCTGCAGACATTAAGGAACATTAGGAAACTGAAGTAACTAAGGCAGTTAAGAAGGTGTTGGTGGATACCTCAAACCTAGCTGATTTTTTTTCGGGAAACCATTTTTATTCAAAGAAAATTTGTGGGCGATAATCAACTGCAAGAGAAAGCGAGAGAGCCAACCATAAAAAACTGTAACCCCCTCAGACCGACCTAGCCACCAGACTGACCCAAGATGATCACACCGGACTAACCGAAAAAAGATCCGAAGATTTCTAACCAATTAGCAACTCTAAAAGAGGAACAAACTTTTAAACTTATCTTTTCTAGATGCTCTTTTAAAACCTAGATGAGGAACACTCGCAGTGGATGGAAACACGACGAAACGAACTTCGAACCGACAATCAAGCATATATGGACCAAAATGTAATTCTAGTATAAAACAGGGACCTAACGTGAAATTAATGTTACCATTTTGCAATTAGTCAGTTTTCATACTTGTTTGCCAAAATGCAACTCCATACAACCATCCAAACTCACCCAATTGATAATACATCAACCGGGGACCAAAATGCAAGAAAACAAAACTTAGAAGATGCCCTCAACTAACATAACTGCCAAGTGTTTCGAAACAGGGCTTCAAAAACAAATTTTCCAGACGCAAACTGTTTCGAAACACCAAAGGGCGTTTCGAAACAGCTATGCATAATTCATGCCCGTTTCGATGCGGACGGGCCCGTTTCAGAACCCCTATGCACAGTCTAATCCAAAAAAACTTTTAGGCAATCCCACAACTTACCAAAACCAACCCAACAATAAGCCATCAACAAAGGATCAACAAACATGCATTTCTCAGATAAAGGGACTCAACAACATCAAACAAGAGCATTCCAACGCAACGCTTAAACAAGAATGAAACTTACAAAGAACTACATATGCATAAGAGGTTAAAACACAAGTTAAGCTTTAAAACAACGAAACCAAACCTCAAACAACTTCAAAAGATCATAACAAACATGTCTCAACAAAAAGGGAGTTCAACACATGCTCTCAACACTCATAAAGGTCTTGCCCCATTGCTACTACACTACTATTGGAATAAACCATACTTGAGCTAAGCTTGGGACTCCTGGACACCTTCCTTGCTCCCTTTCTGCCCCGAAAGGTCTAACAATCTGCATAGATGGAAAAGAGAGCATAAGCTAGAGAGCTTAGTGAGCGGTGCTCAAAACCAAAACAACAACAATGAAGTTTTAAAACCATATAATTTACTCATAAAACAAAACCTTTCTTCAAATCATTTCCTTGCAACAAAACCGATAAAGTAAGCTAGAAATACAACATAAGGCATAACCACAATAGTCAAAATCACAATACCGCAATTCATGCATTACTAATGCATATCAACCATAACTTACCAAACTCGTACAAACCATGCATTACCAATACATGTCAAAACTCAACTTACCAACTCATGATCAAACACCATACCAAAACATAAAATAAACATATTGAGAATTAACACATGTATATTGGCCAAAAGTGAATCCGGGATGCCACTACCTGCAGAGCCCAAGGTGATAGCACTACCCCTATCACTCTTGAATCGGATATAAGAACACCTTGATGGCACTACCCCCATCAAGTCACATGCATTACCGATGCATAGAATTCACTTCGGCCTGGATGTTACTACCCGCAGAGCCCGTTGGTGATAGCACTACCCCTATCACTCGCATCACAATAGTACTACCCCTATTGTGAAACCGAAGGATACCACACGCGCAAATTTTGTATAATAGAGATCTCCACATCCTATTGATCAATCAACATATTCGATATATATAATCTCATCACTTGCCAATATACAATTTACCTCCAAGATTACCCACTGTCTTCAAAGCATAAACATGATCACAACATCCCATTTCAAAACATATACCATACATAGCATTTCTCAACATAATTTCGTAATTTTGAAATCATAACATCAACTCATGAGATTTCATATAGAAACATTTAAAACAACTCATTATGCATGAAAACATTAGGATTTATTAAACGAAAAAAATTGAAAATAAGGTCGAAAATACCCAAACTTATGCTTGAGCTTAGATTGGTCTTTCAGACACAATCAAAACCCTTTAAAACGTGTCCTTAACCACGTTAAGGCTTTAAAAGCATTTCCGCTCACTAGCAAACTACAAACACAAGCCAAAACGCCAATTTAAGCCTCAAGATCACCAAAAAAACGCGTCCGATGATTCCGAATCCAAAAACCCTATTTCTAACCATTACAAAATAGAACATTAGACTTTATTTCAACCCAAAACTTGCTGGAAAACAGAGAATCATCATCTAACAACAATCGACCATCAAAACATATCTGAATAAGCCAAAAACATCGAATAAATCAACCCAAACGATCTTCAGCCAAAACCCAACAAAATTATAATCATAACTACATCTAATAGCATCCAAAAACATTAACCCATCATCAAATAACCACCAGCTACTGATTTCTCACAAAGCCAAGCCAAAACCCAAAAATATCAATTTGAAACTTCATCAACTCAACCAAATCCGGGATTCTTTTGATTAACCCATTATCTCAACATATTTCAACATCAAAAACATTGCCCACAACAATCTAAAACCCAAAAAAAACCTAATCCAACAATGAAACTCACTAAACAACCATTTTTAGCTTGATTTCACACTTTTTCATAAATATCTTTGTAAACTTTTAATCTAAAACAATAAAAGAATCAATAACATGAGAATATCAATAAAGAACCTTACATTAGAGGATAAAAACGCAGCTCACCTCTAATGGTAGAATTTTTCCTTGTTTTTCAAGAAAAAAACTTAAGAAATCTAAGAGAAAACAATATGGTTTTAGAAGAAAATCATAAAGAAATACTTTGATGATTAAAATTCAACTTAAAAAGAAGTTTACCTTTGAAAACTTACTGCTAAGATGCTGCTTGATTGAAAAGAGAATGAAGAAAAAACTTTTTGGAATTTTTAACTTCAATTCTTGAAATGATATTAACTCCTTTTAAAAATATGAATTAAAACCTTTTTAAAATCATATTTAGGAGTAAAATAAATAAGGAAAATTTTGAAATTAGACTTGGCTAATTAGCTCCTTAAAGATTCAATGTTTTGATTCTTTTACAAAACAGTCACTAAAACAATTTTGAAAATTCGCATTTTAGTCACTAGACCAAAATGTCATAAGTCCGGAACTCATTTTCAAAAATTGATTTCGCACACAAAATATATATAATATATAAGGATTTTAGAAATAATTTCCATATTTTTAAGAACACTCGAGGGTAGTTTTCCTTGAACTCACCCCAAACTTACCCGAACTCCAAATATAGGTTCGACCAACTCTAAAACCATCATTGAAACTCCTAAGTCCAAAACCAGGGCATTACAACTCTTCCTCACTTAAAGAAGTTTGTCCTCAAAATTTACCTGATGGGAAAAGATGCGAATACTACTTCTTCATGTCGTATTTTCTCTCCCAAATGACTTCTTCCACTCCACGTCGTTGTCATTTTACTTTCACTAACTCAATGTTTCTACCACGCAACACCTTGATGTCCGTAGCAAAGATTTTGACTGGTTCTTCATCGTAAGACAAATCCGGATTCAACTCAATCTCTTCAACATGCATAACGTGAGATGGGTCTGATCTATACTTCCGAAGCATTGAAACATGGAACACATCATGTATCTTTTATAACTCAGATGGAAAACGCAATCTGTAAGCAAGGGGACCAATTCGTTCAACTATCTCATACAGATCAATAAACCTCAGACTCAATTTACCTATTCTACCGAATCTCATCAATTTATTCCAAGGTGAAACTTTCAAAAAAACTTTCTCACCCACCGCGTACTCTATCTCTATGCGTTTCAAATCTGCATAAGACTTTTGGCGATCCGTAGCTGCTTTCAGGCGACCACAAATCAATTTTACCTTCTCCGTAGTACCCTTAAGCATATCCGATAATGATAGTAACTTTTGTCCTGCTTCAGCCCAACAAACAAGTCTTCTACACTTCCTACCATACAAAGCTTCATATAGAGCCATCTGAATGTTTGCCTGATAACTGTTATTATACGCAAACTCTACTAACGGTATATGTTTCTCCCATGAACCCTGAAAATTAATAATACAACAACGCAACATATCCTATAACACTTGGATTACTCTTTCTGACTGACCATCGGTCTGTGGATGATAAGATGTGCTGAAATTCAATCGAATACCCAAAGCATCATGCAGACATTCCCAAAATCGAGCTGTGAACCTTGGATCTCTATCTGACACAATTGATTTTAGTACACCATGCAATCTCACTATCTCATTGATGTACAACTCAGCCATCTTATCTAATGTGTGCGTAGTATGAACAACTATAAAGTGTGTGCATTTCGTGAGACGATCAACAATTACCCAAACTGAATTCTTCCTAGATGGTGTCAAAGGCAAACCTGATACAAAATCCATGGTAATTCTTTCCCACTTCCATTCTGGAATTCTCAACGGTTGCAACAAACCTGATGGAAACTGATGTTCGACCTTAACACGCTGACAAACCATACATTTACTCACATATTCAGTAACATATTTCTTCAACCCAATCCAATAGTATTCGTCTTTTAAACCACGATACATCTTTGTGTTACACGGATGCATAGAGAAGGGACTAGTATGTGCTTCGATCAAAATGACACGTCTCAACTCCATATCATCTGGTACCACTATCCTATTTTTGAAACACAGAACACATCATTACTGAAGTTGAAATATGTCGGTCTACCTTCCACAATATCCTGAACATGAGGTGCCAACGTTCTATCTTGCAACTATTTCTCTCGGATCATTTGAATCAATGAAGGTTCCACTTGCAGTTTAGCCACTAAACCACCATCATAAGACAAACTCAGTCTAGCAAACATTGCTCGCATCTCGATTGCCACCTTCCTACTCAAAGCATCAGCCACCAGATTGGCTTTCCCTTAATGGTATTCAATCGTAAGGTCGTAGTCTTTCAACAACTCCAGCCATCTACGTTGTTTGAGATTTAATTTTCTCTGTGTCATCAAGTATTTCAAATTCTTGTGGTCCGTATATACTGTACATTTCTCACCATAAAGGTAGTGTCTCCAAAATTTCAAAGCGAACACGACCGCGACCAACTCTATATCATTCGTAGGATAATTACGCTCATGTATCTTCAACTGCCTCGATGCATATGCCATTACTCTTCCTTCTTGCATCAGCACACAACCTAGACCAACATACGATGCATCATTGAAGATCACGTGCTCTTTCCCTGTCACCAGTTGCACTAAAACAAGAGCTTTCGTCAAAGCTTCTTTCAATTTCTCAAAGGTTTGTTGTATTGCTTCTGTCCACTCGAAACGAACATCCTTTTGCAACAATTTGGTCAAAGGAGCAGCAACTTTAGAAAAGTCTTCTACGAAACGTCAATAATAACCAGCCAAACCTAAGAAACTGCAGATTTCGATTATCGATCTCGGTTGCTTCCAACTCACAATTGCTTTAATTTTCTTAGGATCCACTTCGACCCCCTCAGATGACACAACATGTCCTAGGAAGACTACTTCCCTAATCTTGAACTCACATTTGCTCAACTTGGCATACAACTGGTTATCTAACAAAGTTTGCAACACTAACCGCAAGTGCTTATCATGATCTTCCTCGGTGCGAGAATATATCATAAAATCATCAATGAACATTACAAAAAATTGATCTAAATATTCATGAAATACTATGTTCATCATATCCATGAAAGCAGCTGGCGCATTAGTCAGACCAAAGGGCATCACCAAGAATTCATAATGACCATAACAAGTGCGGAAAGCTGTCTTCGGTATATCTGCCTTTTTTACCTTCAGCTGATAATAATCGAATCTCAAATCTATCTTAGAAAACATTGAAGCATCTCACAACTGATCAAACAAATCATCAATCATTGGTAAATGATACTTATTCTTCACTGTCAGCTTGTTTAACTGTCGATAGTCTATACACATTCTCAGACTACCATCTTTCTTCTTAACAAACAAAACTGGTGCGCCCCACAGTGAAATACTCGGACGAATAAATCCTCGGTTTAACAATTCCTGAAGGTATGTTTTCAACTCTTTCAATTCTTTCGGAGCCATCTGGTACGGAGCAATGGATATGGGAGTAGAATCAACATATGTCTCAATAGCAAACTCAACCTCTCGATCGGGCGGTACACCATGCATTTCTTCTAGAAATACTTTGGGAAAATCACAAATTGTTCTAATGTCTTTCGGCCGGGCCTCACTCATATTCAGATTCATTACAGAAGCCAAATATGCCTGACAACCATGGTCCAACAATTTCTGAGCTTCTAACATTGAAACAACATTAGACAAGAACTTAATGTTCTCGCCAACTACCACCACTTCGTAATCGTCTAATAGCTTCAACGATACTCGTTTCGTCTCAAAATCTACCATGGACTTGTAACACATGACCCTGAACCATTAGCGGACATCTTCGATATACCTTTCTAACCACAACTGTTTCACCGAAAGAACTAGTAACATTCATACCCACACCCAAGATTTCACACAGTATATCTAGCAACTTGGCATGCTCACTCAAAATATAGGAATGCTTAGAACCAGAATTAATCAAAAAGAGCAATTTCAACAACTGAAACATAAAATTACCTGCAATCACATCCGTGCAATTCCTACCCTCACGGTGTTCATAAACTCTAGCTAGTCCACCTCCCTCAGGTTGTACCGCGACAATATGTGCCACATTTCTCTGACCATCGTTCATAGGCTGGAAGTTTCCTCGACCGCGCCCACGACCTCTCTAATGCTCAATAGCTCGTGTCGGAGCCTGGCCATCTCTAATAGGGTGTAGACAATCTCGCTTTAGATGTGCCCGTGATCCAAAATTCCAACATGTACCATAAGTACCCCAATACTCTCCAGAGTGTCACCTCCCACATTTAACACACTCGAGGGAAAGAATAGCAGCTCCCTGGCCCTAATGGCCTCGTCCCGGGTTACCACCATCTCACCTATGAACACCATGATGCCTTCTATCCTTGTGCCTCTTGGCACGATCTCTGTCCCACTCAGCAGGCCTTTTCCCTAAACTAGACCCACTGCCTCGAGATGCCAAGCCCAAGCTCTGCTCGATATCTTTGGCTCTAGTTACCACGACATCAAAGTCTGTGTAATCTGAAGCAAACATGTAGGTCTTCACACCATTGATCAAGCCATAACGGAAACGCTAACACCTTTTCCTCTCAGTGGGAACCAACTTTGAGGCGTACTAACTCAACTGGACGAATTGCACCTCATACTCTGATACTATCATACTACCCTGAACCAGTGCCATACACTCCCTCTTTTTCTCATCTTGATACCTAGGACCGAGATATTTCTTTCGAAAGGTAGTTCGAAAGAAATCCCAAGTAACATCAGCTATAGGCATACTAGTAATAATAGTGGTCCACCAAGCATATGCATCGTCCTGAGGCAAAGAAACAACACATCCTAATTTCCGTGCATCAATGCAATCCATCTGACCCAAGATACGGACAATACTCTCAAACCAAGCCTTAGAACCCTCAGGCGATAAACCACGGAACTCCACTCCGCCTACTACGAAGTCTCTCGAGGGGTAAACCACTCCTCTCACCCTGAGGTGGTGCAACTGCAGCCTGATACCCAGCTAATAATGTCTGAAATGGTCCGGCTATAGCATGTATCAAAGGAGTCATATCAACACCAGTCTGACCCTGACCACCTTGAGGTCCAACACCTCCGTTATCAGCTCCACCACTGCCTGGTGGGGGAGGAGGCAAGTTCTCCTCTCGCACATCCTCAACATTTTCACTACCAATACTTCCAACTGTAGGTCCACGCCTCGGTCTCATCTTACAAACACCAAAGATAACGATCTAGCAACACAACAATAAACAACAGAAATGATTTGGGTCAGCAATGGCAAGGGTCCAAGATGCTTAAGACCTTATTTCAAAAACCACATTTCACAATAGTGTATAGCAATGGGTGCTTTTAACCACAACCTACGCAACAACAAGACTCCAAACACACTCACAAACACTGAACAACGCAAACAACAGACAACCACATCAAACTTACCTCACTTACCTTCCTGATTGCTTGCTAACCTGGGCTCAGATACCAATATATGTAACCCCTTCAGCCCGACCTAGCTACCAGACTGACCCAAGATGATCACACATGACTAAACGTAGAAAGACTCGAAGATTTCTCTCCGATTAGCAACCCTAAAAGAGAAAAAAGCTTTTAAACTTATCTTTTCTAGACGCTCTTTTAAAACCTAGGTGAGGAACACTCGTATCAGATGAAAACACGATGAAACAAACTTCAGACCTACAATCAAGCATACATGGACCGAAATGAAATTCTAGCATAAAATAGGAACCTAACATAAAATTAATGTTACCATTTTGCAATTAGTCAGTTTTCATACTTGTATGCCAAAATGCAACTCCATACAACCATTCAAACTCACCAGTCGATAACACATCAACCGAGGACCAAAACACAAGAAAACATAACTTAGGAGATGCCCTCAACTAACATAACTGCCAGGTGTTTCGAAACACCACTGCCCGTTTCAAAATATGGCTTCAAAAATATATTTTCCAGACGTAAACTGTTCTGAAACATTAAGGGGCGTTTCGAGACAGCTATGCATAATTCATGCCTGTTTCGACACGGACGGGCCCGTTTCAGAACCCTGTGCATAGACTGATCCAAATAGACTTTTAGGCATTCCCACAACTTACCGAAACCAACCCAACAATATGCCATCAGCAAGGGATCAACAAACATGCATTTCTCATATAAAAGGACTCAACAACATCAAACAAGAGCATTCCAATGCAACGATTAAACAAGAGGAAACTTACAAAGAACTGTATATGCATAAGAGGTTAAAACACAAGTTAAGCTTTAAAACAACGAAACCAAACCTCAAACAACTTCAAAAGATCATAACAAACATGTCTCAACAAAAAGGGAGTCAAACACATGCTCCCAACACTCATAAAGGTCTTGCCTCATTGCTACTACACTACTATTGGAATAAACCATACTTGAGCTAAGCTTGGGACTCTTTGACACCTTCCTTGCTCCCTTGCTGCCCCGAAAGGTCTAACGATCTGCATTGTTGGAAAAGTGAGCACAAGCTAGAGAGTTTAGTGAGCGATGCTCAAAACCAAAACAAAAACAATGAAGTTTTAAACCATATAATTTACTCATAAAACAAAACCTTCCTTCAAATCATTTCCTTGCAACAAAACCGATAAAACAAGCTAGAAATACAACACAAGGCATAATATAAACATATTGAGAATTAACACATGTATATTGGCCAAAAGTGAATCCGGGATGCCACTACCCGCAAAGCCCAAGATGATAGCACTACCCCTATCACTCTCGAATCGGATATACGTACACCTTGATGGCACTACCCTTATCAAGTCACATGCATTACCGATGTATAGAATTTACTTCGGCTGGGATGCTACTACCTGCCGAGCCCGTTGGTGATAGCACTGCCCCTACAACTCGCATCACAATAGCACTACCCCAATTGTGAAACTGAAAGATACCACACACACGAATTTTGTATAATAGAGCTCTCTACATCTTATTAATAGATCAACATATCTTATATATATAATCTCATCACTTTCCAATATACAATTTACCTCCAAGATTACCCACTGTTTTCAAAGCATAAACATGATCACAACATCCCATTTCAAAATATATACCATGCATAACATTTCTCAACATAATAAATTTGAAATCATAACATCAACTCATGAGATTTCATATAACAACATTTAAAACAACTCATTATGCATGAAAACAGTAGGATTTATCATAACCATCTATGCATACACATCATCATCTCATTAATCCAAAACACTTGAAAACAAGGGTGAAAATACCCAAACTTATGCTTGAGCTTAGATTGGTCTTTCGGACACAATCCAAACCCTTTAAAACATGTCCTTAACCACATTAATTCTTTAAAAGCATTTCTGCTCACCTAAACCACAAACACAAGTCGAAGCACTGATTTAAGCCTCCGAATCACCCAAGAACATGTCCGATGATTCTGAATCCAAAACCCATGTTTCTACCCAATACAAAACAAAACATTAGACTTTATTTCAACCTAAAAACTTGCTAGAAAATAGAGACTCATCATCTAACAAAAATTGGCCATCAAAATATATCTGAAATAAGCCGACAACATCGAATAAATCAACCCAAACGATCTCCGGCCAAAACCAAGCAAAATTATCATCTTAACTACATCTAAAAGCATCCAAAAACATTAACCCATCATCGAATAACCACCACCCACTGATTCTCACAAATCCAAGCCAAAAATCCAAAAATATCAATCTGAAACTTCATCAACTCAACCAAATCCGAGATTCTTTTGATTAACCTATTATCTCAACATATTTCAACATCAAAAACATTGCCCACAACAATCTAAAACCCATATGCTTAAAAATCAACTTAAAAAGAAGTTTACCTTTGAAAACTTGCTGCTAAGATGTTGCTTGATTGAAGAGAGAATGAATAAAAGCTTTTTGGAAGTTTTAACGTCAATTCTTGAAATGATAGAAAACCCTTTTGAAAATATGAATCGCAACCTTTTTAAAATCATTTTTAAGAGTAAAATAAATAAGGAAAAAGTCTGAAATTAGACTTGGCTAATTACCTCCTTAAAGATTCAATGTTTTGATTCTGTTAAAAACTGTAACTAAAATAGTTTTAAAAATTCGCATTTTAGTCACTAGACTAAAATGTCATAATTTTGGAACTCATTTTCCAAAATTGATTTCGCACGCGACATATATAAAATACATACGTATTTTAGAAATTATTTCCACATTTTAAGAACACTCGAGGGTAGTTTTCCTTGAGCTCACCCCAAACTTATTCGAACTCCAAAGACAAGTTCGACCAACTCTAAAACTATCACCGAAACTCCTAAGCCCAAAACCAAGGCGTTACAAAAACGATTGTTAAAATTTTATGAAAAGTTTAATCCAAAGAAAACCAGTAGCCATGAATGTTCTCAGAGTTTCTTCCGCCATTGTCTCTGCGCCATACATTCCGACAACCACAACCCAGTCTCACAAGCCCATCTTTCACAAATTTCCTTTAAAATCCGAGTTTAATTCATCTTTCAATCCTCTTCATAAAGACTCATAAAAATCCAGGTTGTTACGACATTATCATCATCCCCAACGATGAAATACGTCGAGCCACTTCTGCTGGAAGTCAAAGTCGACAGCGGGGAAGAGAGACACGATTGGTGACTGCAAAATTGCATTATGTTTACCATGGCTGGTGCTTTTGTGGTAATGGTGACTACAAAATTATTCCTCAAGCTCTCCCCAATGTGTGTTTATCTCTGATCTAAAAAATGGGGTTTGGGGAAGAGGACAAAAATAAGGATGAGGGTAGATATGGTCAAAACGAAAATGAGGGTATTTTAAGTTTTTAGGAAATTAATTAAATTAATAATTATTTTAATATATTTATTTTATTTTAAAATTTTAAAATAAATAAAGAAAATGATGCGGCACATTTTGATTGGTCAAAAGAAATTTTTTTAACGGTAGGGGGTAATATGAGTAATGGCGAAAAACGTTAGGGGGGAAAAGTGGTCAAAATGAACTTTAAAGGACAAGTTGAGAAAACATGTATAATTTAGGGGAGTGTGTATTAAGCCTATTTTGAATAATAAACTAAGCCCATATCGACAGTAAGCCTGGTCTTGGGTCCAAAATCCACTGATTTATATATATTACATTCCCCAAAATCATTAAAAACTGTTTGTTTTCGGATTGTCACTCTCTAACAAATAACAATATTGTCTACGAGATCTTACCTTGAAACTATAACATATCATACCACTTCCATTTATAAGTTATAACCCCTCTAGTTTTCTTCTCACACCAGATATCGGAGTAAAACAAAAGTAACTGCAACTCAAACTTAAAATGAATTCCAACTCATTTGTATTCCAAACGTTCATGATATATGCTGAAGTTATGCTTCAGCTCCTGCAAGTCTTACTCAAAAACCAACTTGTTGATTTTTTTTTATTTTTTGAATTAGATTTTTTTGTTATTTTTAGAAGTTTGTTATATGTTAGTTGCTTGATTCTAGGAAGAGTTTGTTTCTTTGTTTTGTATTTAAGAAGCATTTCAGTTCAATAAAAAATGTGCGTTTTCATCAATTAAGTGATTCTCTCTTCTTCTCCTAGCCTATTTTGTTTGATTCTAAATCTCAGCCTATTTCACTCCAACAAATTGGTATCAGAGCCTTTTTTCCTTAAGGGACATGTGACTAAATTTTTCTCTATTATCTTGATTTTGTTTTTCTATAGATTCAGAAACACCTTTCACTGCACTTGCACCTCCTATTTTCGATGGCGAAAATTTTCATGTATGGGCAGCAAGGATGAAGGCTCATCTAGAGGCACATGACCTCTAGGAAGCTGTAGAGGAGAACAACAAAGTTCCTCCATTACCTGTTAACCCAACTATGATATAAATCAATAATCACGAGGAGAAAAAGTCAAGAAAATCAAAGGCAATAGCCACATTATTTGTTGTTGTCTCATCTGAGATCTTCCTCAAAATTATGACAATGAAGTCAGCCTTTGAAATTTGGAATTTCTTAAAGTAGAAGTACGATGGTGATTCGAAAGTCAAAGGAATGACCACTCTCAATCTGATTAGAGAGTTTGAACTCCTGAAGATGAATGACTCGGAGACAGTGAAGGAGTACGTTGACAAATTGACTGCAATTGCAAATAAAGTAAGATTACTTGGTTCTGAATTTCCTGAGTCCAGATTAGTTCAAAAAGGTTCTTGTAACCGTTCCTGAAAAATTTGAAGCTACCATTTCCACATTGAAAAATACTAGAGATTTGTCAAAACTTAGCTTGGC
This sequence comes from Hibiscus tridactylites, assembly GCA_958450335.1. Lineage (NCBI taxonomy): Eukaryota > Viridiplantae > Streptophyta > Magnoliopsida > Malvales > Malvaceae > Hibiscus > Hibiscus tridactylites. The sequence goes on along the minus strand of OY288274.1, from coordinate 42,785,534 downwards.
AGATTTAAAAAAGTTCTTTGCATGCACAAGAACAAAGAAGACTCATGAGATCTGAAGGATCAATTGAAAGTGCATTAGCTATAAAAGCACAATACGATCAAGCAAGAAAGGGAAAGAAAATGGAAAAAAAAAGAAATGGAATTCTGATTCTGATTCTTTCAATACAAACAAAGGACCAAAATCTGATTTTCCACCATGTAAACATTGTGGAAGAAAGGGTTATCCACCTTTCAAATGTTGGAGAAAGCCAGACCAGCAATGCGAAAAATGTCAGAAGATGGGGCAACATCAAAGGATTTGCAAAAGCAATATTCAATAAAAGATTATCACACAAGTGAATTTGTAATCGAAAAATATTCCTCAAGTTGCCCATGAAGAAGAAGAGGAGCAACTCTTTGTAGCCTCTTGTTTTTCAGTCAGACGCTCAAGCTAGAAGTGGCTCATTGATAGGGGTTGTACCAACCATATGTCTTTTGATCGTGATCTCTTCAAAAAACTGGATACTTCAATAACATCCAAAGTAAAAATTGGCAATAGAGATTACATCGCAGTCAAGGGAAAAGGCACAGTTGCAATTGAGAGCATCTCAAGTACAAAATTCATCAAAGATGTTTTATTTGTACCTAACATCAGTCAAAATTTATTGAGTGTTGGCCAGTTAATTCGAAAGGGTTTCAAAGTTATATTTGAAACAAATCGGTGTCTAATTAAAGATGCAAATGGAAATGATGTATTCAACATAAACATGAGAGAGAAGAGCTTTGCCCTTGATCCATTGGAGGAGGAACAAGTAGCATTCTCTACAACAGAAGTCAATGCTGAAATATGACATAAAAGACTTGTACATTTCAACCATGCAGATGTTATTAATTTTAAAAAGGAATTGATTTGTGGTCTCCCTTACCTTGAATTTGAAATTTCAGATTGTAGAGCTTGCCAACAAGGCAAGCTGTCGAGACTTCCATTCAAGCAGTCAACTTGGAGGGCTACTGAAAAGTTGAAATTTATACACAGCGATGTGCCTGGACCTCACAAATCCCCATCTCTCAATGGTAGTAGGTATTATTTGATATTTGTTGATGACTACTCTAGAATATGTTGGATCTATTTTCTCAAATTCAATTCCAAAGTTGTTGGTGTATTTTGGTGATTCAAGAAGTGGATTGAAACTCAAACTGGACTCAAAATTAAAATCTTGAGATCAGATAATGGGAAGGAGTACACCTCAAATTAATTTGATCTTTTCTGTGAAGAAGCGGGAATGGAGCGTCAACTTACTCCTCCGTACACTACACAACAAAATGGAGTCAGTGAGAGAAAGAATCGTACCATAATGGAGATGGCTAGATGCTTGATGTTTGAGAAGAATTTACCAAAAGAATATTGGGCAGAGGCGGCACATACTGCAGTCTTTCTTCTCAATAGGCTCCCTACAAAAGCTGTTGCAAACACAACTTCATACGAAACTTGGTATGGTTTTAAACCTTCTTTGAAAATCTCAAAGTATTTGGATGTTTGTGCTTTGTTTATGTTCCTCAGATTAAAAGGGACAAATTAGATAAAAAAGTGGAAGCAAATTTTTTTGTTAACTACAGTAGAACATCTAAAGCTTATAGAATTTTTCCGACCAAACACTAGGAAAATTCTAATAAGCATATATGTTCATTTTATGGAGAATGATGACTGGATTTGGGTAAAAAAACAAGCAGCTACCATTCCTGGTCAAATTACAAAATTGCAACTCAAGGAAGATGAGTGGATTGATGATACGCCCGTTAGAGGTACGAGATCACTTTATAATATTTACCAGAGATGCAATTTGGATACACTTGAACCAACAAATTTTTGGGAAGCTGAGAAGGACCCAAAATGGCTTACAGCAATGAAGGAGGAGCTCAATATGATTGAAAAAATAAAACATGGAAGCTGGTAAAAAGACATGTTGATAGAAAAGTGATTGGAGTAAAGTGGGTATATAGAACCAAGTTGAATCTCGATGGCTCAATTAACAAGCATAAAGCTAGGCTCGTTGTAAAAGGGTATGCTCAGATTTTTGGCATTGATTTTTTGACATTTTTTCTCATGTTGCCAAACTAGATACAATCAGGCTGTTGCTTGCAGTAGCTGCACAAAAAGGCTGGAAACTCTACCAACTTGATGTCAAATCAACATTCTTGAATGGTTTTTTGGAGGAAGAAATCTATGTTGAGCAACCTGAAGGTTTTATTGTGAAAGGACAAGAAGATGATGTGTACTTGCTCAAGAAGGCGTTATATGGCCTGAAACAATTGGGTTTTAAAAGACTGCAACCATGTTAGAATTTTACAAATAATTCAAGCAGACACTGTGTACCAGAAATTCCAACAAATTCAGCAAGTAACAGTAGTGTTTTTAATTTTTGGCATTCATAGAAAAATTCTAAGTTTACTTCAGGCTTTCCCAAAATTAAGGTCTTTCTAATTGGTGCGAAAAATTTAAAGTCGACTATCCTATCATAGGCACAAATTTTAACAAAAGTTTTCTTTTGATTAATTTTTTAAGGCAAGTACAATGCAATCTACATGCTACTATGATTTCTAAACAAAAATATGAGAGCTACCCCCACCCCCAAACTTGAGATGGGCATTGCCCTCAATGCTCAAAATAAAGTACAAAAGAAAAACAAAAAATTAAGTAAAAGTAAGATAATTAAAACATAAAAATAAGCAATAAAAGAAGGGAAAGAAAAGAAATAAGTCTAGAAGTTGGATGAGGGCTGAGAAAAATCTGGGGTCTTTTCGGCAGAGGAAGAAGATGAAGACTAGATGATAAGGCAACGTCTAGCAAGTGTCCGGGCGGTAGATTTGGCAGGTGTATCTTTGCTGTTCGCGACAGCTGGAATCTTTTAGGAGTGGGCAAGGAGCTGCACTTTGTCTGGCTCAAATTTACACTCATCTTCCTCTGGCTCGGCTCAGATGATGTGTCGCTTTCTCTTCCTATTTGCCTCTGCCATGGGTTATGCCAGTAGATCTTTTGTTGCCATAGGTGCCACTATTTCTTTCATCTGCTGCTCAACCTCGTTGGATTAGGAGGTGTTTGCCATTGTTTCTGTTGTGTGGGCAGGAGAGAAATGTTGTTGATGCCTCTCGTAAGTGTTTGCCACCGTGTTGGAAGCGGAGGTGGCAAATTAGGATGGATAGTGCGTCGGAGATGGCATCTGGCAGTGGCATAGCGGGCAGCTGTTTCTGATGGTGTTCCTTCTCTTGGTTCGGCTGCGGCGACTAGGTCTGCAGGGAAGGTAGGCAGGGAGAGGCCGTCATTGGGGAATTTCTGAAGAAGGTAAGCCATAAAGGCCTCTTTGACCTCCCCCACATATTTCATGAACGTCAATTACTTTCGCTCTATCGGTTTGTTGCTGTCAATAAGAGTGCGAAGCAGGGAAATGACTTCATTGTTCTTGGCAGCATCAGTAGCGGTGGGCAAAAATATCCGACCCGGTTGACCTGACCCGAAAACCCGACGACTCAAACCTAAAATGTCGGGTAATTCCCAAAAAAATTACCCGACCTGGCAAATTTCTTGGGACACGTGCCGGAAGTTTCCCCTTACCGGGTACCCGACCCGACCCGATAAAAAATAATATATATATATATATTTAAAATTATATTTTTATTTTATGTTTCTTAATATTTTCACTCTAAAATTAAGTTTAAATCCCTATATTTTTTCTATGTTTGTATTATATTCTTTTAAGTTTTAAGTTTAATTTTTTTGAATATTTTTGTGTTTAATATGTGATTTTTTTAAAATTTTAGAATAAAAATAAAATAAAAAATAGGAACCGGGTACTCGAATATAATGAGTCGGGACACGGGCCGCTTAATGAGGTACCCAAATGAACCGGGTACCCGATAATGCCCACCCCTAAGCGTCAGTACTACCTTGGGCTGCCGGTGTAGCTGGCTAGGCGGCGGAGGGCTGGCTCGGAGTGATAAGTTTTGTCTTGGGCCTACATCATCTACATGCAGACCTTTCTGGTATAGCCCTCATTGGCAGATGTGATCTCGTCGTTTGGATCTGATGGAACGTTGAAATTGGCACATAAGCCTTTGATGAGGGATGGGAAGTAAAGTCGGCCCTCTGATTTCTAGAAGCAGTTGTGGATCTCCTTGCAGATATTTCTCCAACGTTGATCGGCCTGTTCATCATGATGTAGTGAATGAAAGCGAGACGCGGCCAGTCCACAATAGAATTATGGGAGGTGGGTAGCAAACACCTTTTAATGAATGTGTTCCACAACATCACCTCCGGTAGTAATCGGTGGCGTTGCACTAAGCCGCCATGTTTTCCCGCCAGCCAAGGTGTGTTGGGATCACACAACCGGGCCTTGATTCTGTCATAGTCGACCATATAAGTTATTTATCACTGCCGCGTTGAGCTTGATGGGTTATCCTCGGAAAAATACAAACGACGGCTCAGAGCGGGGGTGGTGGGCATAAAATTCTTGGACAAGCGTGATGTTTTCCACCTCCGGTTGTCGTGCGAATATTTCCCAACCCTTGCTTTGTATTCTCTCGAATAAGGCGAGCTCAAGGCCAAGATCTCTCGTCTGCTGTGAATAATGGAACCCTTGTTCCTCCCATATGACTTGTTTTGTGAACTGGTTTCTATACCTTATTGCATCATCATTGGAGAAAAAACATTGAAATGTTGGTTTGGATTGTGATGCTGATGCCATGTGTGAGACAATCTGTTTGTAATCTGAAACTAAAAAAGACAATGAGAAAGAGAGCAGTGGATTCAAGAATAGATTAACAAGGAGATGAAAGTAAAGTAAATGAATGGGAGAAGTGGGGTGTATATAGATGGTGCCGGGAGATGTCGTGGCGGCATTAAATGTCCAATGGGCAGATTTCATCGCGCACGTTACGAGTTCTCTGCCCGTTACTTCTGTAGCTGTTGGCAGCTAGCTATTAGCGGTCAACTAGTCGTTACGATGTTTCTGCGATTGGCCGCCCTCAGCTATCTTTGCGGGATGGTGGACGGGCTCCTTGTTGGGCCTTCTTCTTGGTCCAACTCTTTTATTCCTAAAACTTGAAATAAAATAAAAATAATTAAATACGAAAAATAAAATAAATTTTGAAAAATAAAAATATGGAGAGTAATTTTAACTTAATTTAAAATCTAATCCTAAAAGAAAGAAAATAAATTGTAATGAATTAAATTATATTCCTAAAACGAGAAAATATATAATAAAAAATAAAATTAATTAAGTTATGTTGGGAGTGCATTGGGGTGCATCTCCCAGACATAACCACTTCCTGAGGTGATGTGTTGTTCTCCCTCCTAGGGGGTCATCTTGTTCTTCGGGGTTCATCTGTCTGTCATGTTGCCTGCCCTGGCGGCTACTATCTTGCCTTGTCTCAGTGCTGACCTTAGAAGCCTGTGTATTTTGGCATCCTACTTTTTCCTTTGCTGAGGGCTGTAGAACATTTAGTTTGATGCTTTGATTGTCTACCCTTACTATCAGCTCCCCATGCTCCACATCTATTGACGTTCTGCATGTGGCCAAGAATGGTCGCCCAAGGATGATAGGGGCGTTTTCATCGGCCTCACAGTTTAGGATGAGGAAGTTTGCTAGAAAAATAAGGTTGCCAAGGCGAACCATGATGTCTTTGACTTTGCCTTATGGTTGTACGAATGAATGGTATGCTAGTTGCAGCGTGATGGAGGTGGGTTTGGCTTGCCCAATACCTAACTTGCCGAAGACCGCCTTTGGCATCAGATTAATGTTGGCTCCTAAATCGCACAACGCTCTCATGGCATGATTGATGCTGATCCTGCATGGAATTACGAAGCTGCCCGAATCTGTTCTTTTAGCCAGTAACTTGTTGTGCAGCATAGCCTTGCACTCCACTGTCACAGCTACGGTTTCAAACTCCCCAATTCTTTTTTCTCTTGGAAACCATATCCTTTAGATATTTCGCGTAATTGGGCATGTTCTGGATGGCTTCCACAAGAAGGATGTTAATGTGCACTTGTTTTAGAATATCTATGAATTTTCTGAACTGGTGCTCCTGTTTATGTTGCTTTAGTCTTTGGGGGAAAGGCGGCGGCACATGGATGTCCTGAATGCGTTCCTTACATAGATCTAATCTGTGGCAACTCAGAATCACCCTTCTAAGGGATGATGTCAGCCTCATCTGCCGAGGCGGCTAGTTTTGATGATACTGCAGCAGGTTATTGGTCTATTGGTTGTTTAGCTCTGGGTTCGTCTAGTTGTTTCCCACTTCTGGTTGATATGGCTTTACACTGTTTATAAGTGGGTTTGGCTACTACCTCTGTGTTGTTGGATGATTCAGCCTTTGTCTTGTTGCTTATGATCTCCGTGAATTGCCCAAACTAGGTCTCCAGGTTCTTTATTGCAGCCTTCTGATTATTCATCATCATCTCAGTCCTGTCCAAAAACGACTTAGTCTTAACAATAAATTTATTAGTACGGACAATAAAATCACTGGTTCGAGACATAAAAGTATGTAAAGTATTTTCGAGTGAGTTATTGCTCATATTCTGTTGCGGCTGTCTGGACAGGTTCTGTTGGTATCCTTCTGGTTGCTGAGTTGGATTTGCAGTTGTGTTTGGATTACTCCAGGATAAGTTCGGATGCTTATTCCATCCTGGGTTGTATGTGTTGGTGTTGGGTTTGTTATTCCTCTCGCAGGTTCCCATGAAGTTGGTAGATTTGCTGCACTCATAGGAATCGTGATTGCCCCCACACTCATCACAAAAAGGCTCCACAGCCTTGGCCTCATATGTTTTTCCTTTGTCCATATTCATCACCAACTTGGTCAATTTATCCAGACGAGCATTAACAGATTTAGCGGCCTCTACTTCATTCACAACAGTTGGCCGCCTTATGCCGTCGCGGCGGGCTGTAGAGAACTTGTAGTCATTCTTAGCAATTATGTTCATAGTCTGTAGTGCCTCATCATGTGGTCTATCCAGGAAGATTCCATTAGCTGAGGCGTCGAGCATCATTCGTGTTGGTTGGTTTACTCCATTGTAGAACATCGACACTTGCGTCCAGGATGGGAAACCATGAAGCAGGCAGTTGTTCAGCATCTGTTGGTACCTCTCCCAAGCTTCGTACATTAGTTCGTCATCCCCTTGGTGGAAGGCTGTGATCTTCATCTTCAACTTGTCTATGACATTTGAAGGAATGAAACGATCTAAGAAATCCTTACACAACTTCGTCCAAGTATTGAATGATCACGCCGGTTGGTTGTTCAACCATTGTTTTTCCCTATTCCTTAGTGAATAGAGGAACAATCTCAACTTCGGCACGTCTTGATGGACTCTATGTATCTTGAAAGCTCTACATATGTCTAGGAATCCTCTCAAGTGCTGTCGAGCATCTTCTGTGGCAGTTCCTCCAAATTTCCCCAATGTGTTGATCATGTTGAACATCACTGGCTTTAACTCAAAGTGATCCGCTTCGATTTTAGGCTCTACAACAGTTGGGTCAAATCCTCTGAAGTCGTGCTCCAAGTAGTCTCTGGTGGTTCGCACATATTGTTGCTACCTTGGCGGAATTGGGGGTTGTTGCCTAGGTGGAATTAGCTGCTGTTGTTTGGGCGAGGGATCTTGCTGCCCATGCCTGCCGTTTTGAGCATCGATGGTAGGGTTGTCTTCTTGGCCGTTATGCATGGTTGCTTCTGCTTTTCCCTCTTTCTTGGCTTTCCCGAGGGCTTCTCTGACTTCTTTAGTTCTCTTACTCTTCGTTCGATCTCGTCAAAGAAGACGATTTCTCCCGATGGGTTTGCTCTGGTCATGCACTAGACAAGAAAACTATATAATTCTTTTTTAATAAAAATAATAAGAACTAAAATTAAATGCAATTAAAGTAAAAGTGCAGAAAATAAAAACGAATTTATTGTTGTCAATCCCCGGTAACGACGCCAAAAACTTGTAGAGCGTTAGAGTGTTCTCTAAATATGAGCGCAAGTGCACACTCTTTTCAAGTTGTAGTATAAAAGAAATCGTCTCCCACAGGGATTGGACAGGTTATTCGAGTTGTAACTCCCGCATAGAAAATAAATGCACAAGTAATTTTAGTTAATAAAAGAATTAAAAGTATATAAAACACAAGTAATTGATAGTAAAGATCAGGGTGATAGAATGGGTTAGCTTATGCTGCTTAGTAGTGTGAAACTACGTTAAATATGTTAAGTTGCTTTGCGATGCTAGACTTTGTTGCCTCGCCGAAGGATGGCAGATTGGTTGCTTCGACGCTTTCGTTGCCTCAGCAGTGGAACAGACGGTTGGCTCGGTAGCAAACTCGGAAGACCTTCAAGGCTCGGCAGATCACTTCGATATTGATCTCGCTTATGACTAAGTCGAAATATTGTTGTTTCCCACTACAAATTATACCCATCACGACGTGAATCTTGCAAAGACAACAACCTTGGTCCGTCCTCTTTTAGTCGCCTTAAACTCGCACCTATGTCTAGGCCGAATTGATCAACACCTTATTAGGATAGGGATAGTACTTATCCCTTTCATGAGTTCGACTCTCTCGATACCAAACAAATAGATAGTTAACAACTAATATTTCGAACTTAATTGAAAACTATGAAGAGCATGGAATAAGCAAACCTTGAAGTTTTAATGCAAAAATAAACGTAATTCCTAAACAACTGTTCTCAAACTAGTTTACAACATAACCCAAACCTAAGAAAAAATTTAGAACATAATGGCGGCAAGAAAACCTAGACTATGCCCAAAAGAAAACCTAAGATGTCTACAATTACAAAATATGTCAAGTATATAGAGGCATTAGCTAGGCCAAGTCCTCCTTGGAGTAGAAGTCTTCAAAGTAGGTTTTGCATTAAATGAAACATTTAATTCTGACTTCTTTGAGTTGAATGTTGACTTCTTCCCGTTGCCTTGCACCGCAAGTTATCTTGATCTTCTTCTTTGGCGGCTCTATCCGCTGATCCATGCGTCAGAAAATTGAGTGGATGGCATCGTTTGTATCAGGATTTTCCGCTCTACAAATCGCATTCCAATTCTTCATCTTGCTGCCCTGGACGACAAGTATGGCGGCGACGACTACTCGACAGCAGTTCTCTCTGTCTAGAACTGCATCAGTACAGCTCCCTGGTCTGCTGCCTCTACATCCTCTCCTCTGGTCTTTCTTTCTCCTAACAACTTCTAGCCTTGAAATGCAAACTAAACTAAAACAACATCTTTTCCTTACCAAATAAAAGATAATCAATAAAATCATGGCAAAGTAAAGAATACTGTAAATATGCAATGAATGAACCTAAATATGCCTAAAATGTACTTAAGAACAACAATAATACGAGATGGAATGCATATAAAATATAGGACTAATGAGCACTTTACCATTAATCACCTAAATAAGTATAATATATGCCCATTTAAAAATATGCACACAAATACATATAAATTAGAACAATTAAAACTAAGGTAAACAATTAAATTGAGGATCAAATTGAAAAGAATTGGATCTTTGATATTGATTTTATTGAAATTAGTGACCGAATCGAAATACAAACCAAAGCTTTAGAGACCAAAACCCTAATTAGCAAAAACTCTTTAAATCTCGCGGGTCTCCTGCCCGACTCGAATGCATGCACGCAGATCATTTCCCTTTCTAGCTAAAAACGATGTAGTTTAGGAGAATCTATAAAAGCCTCTTTTGACCGAAATTTCTCTCTTTTTCCCCTCATTTGCTAAACTTCTCTCTCTATTTCGCCCATCTCTCTAAAAACACTCTGAAGACATAAACACCAAAATCCAGATTCCACTCCTTAAAAATGGATCAAACCTCACTTGTCTTCACAAATTCTAACATTATTCTTCATTTTTTTATGTTCGATCCAAAACTGCCCACATCCAATCAAGTTTAGCTGTTAGACGGCCATTTTCAACTCTAACGAGACTCTACACTCATTGGTCGCCTCCGCGATAAGTCTCGATTCCTCTTTTTAGATTTTAGTTCATTTTGATTCGGTAATCCTAACATTTTAGTGTTTTTGCGGGTAATTAAATGTAGGGTTAACTACTGGAATAGTCACTTATATTTTTCCCCAGTACAGAGTTGGTCACCAATTTTGAAAAACGACCAGTAAGGTCACTTACGTTTTCAAGGCGTAAACTTTTGGTCACTCAGTCGTTTGTTGCTGTTAAATATTGACGGATTGTTGATCTGGCAACGAAAAAATAAGGATAAATTATTGCAATGGCCATTAAAGTTTATCTCATGTACATTTTTGCTCCCCAATTTAATAAATTAAACATTATAGTCACTAATGAAAATGTGTCTTTATAATTTCACCCTTAAATTTTTAAAAATTAATTTTTCAACCCTAAAACTTTACAATCAATTAGTATAATAATGTTATAAAGGCTTAAATGAAAAATAGGTGCCCAAAGTATACCCTTTTTAAATTTAGGTGCTCAAATTACTCATATTTAATAACTAAACTTTCAAATTGCCCCTATTTTTTCACTCTAGATTGTTTTTAATATTATTGTAACATGACATGTCATTTTTTTATTACTGTTAAATTAAAAATAATTTTAAAATAAAATAAAATTATTTTTATTATTATTAAACTTAAAATATTTTTAAAAAATATTACTTCTTAAAATAATTTAGGTGTTTAAAGTATTTTTTTTGTAAAAAATAGGTGCCCAAATTTACCATAGTTACAATTTTAGGTGTCCGACTGTTAAATGAGTGTTAAAAAAATTGTCAACCAATCAGTACTTGACACGTGGTATTAATTTTATTAATTTTTAATGGAAAAATACTTAAAACTTTCAAGTTATTATAAAATCTCAAAATTTGACAAGCTTCACAAAACAGTCTCTAAATCCCTAAAAAAATTTAAACTTTCGATGTCGATTGTCGCCGCTTCCGCCGCCAGTTGTCGTTGCTGACCGCACCCACTTGGTCGCCAAACCAATGCGATCATTTTTCCCAACACAGCGTCGTTAGAAACGCCCAACGGCATGCAACCAAACGTCAAACACGAAATCGATGTTCGCATTTGACGTTCGGTTGCACACCGTTGAGCGTTTCCGACGACGTCGTGTTAGGGAAAATTATCGTCTTGGCCCGGCGACCAAGTGGGTGCGGTCAGCGACGATAATTGGAGACGGAAGCGGCGGCAGTCGACGACAAAAGTTTGAGAATTTTTAAGGATTTAAGGATTGTTTTGTGAAGCTTGTAAAATTTTGAGATTTTATAATAATTTGAAAATTCTGAGTATTTTCCATTAAAAATTTTAAAAAAATAAAATTAATGCCACGTGTCAAGCACCGATTGGTTGACAATTTTTTAACACTCATTTAACAACCGGGCACCTAAAATTGTACATATAGAAACTTTGGGCACTAATTTTTACAAAAAATACTTTAGACACCTAAATTATTTTAAAAACTAATATTTTTTAAAATATTTTAAATTTGATAATAATAAAAATTATTTTATTTTAAAATTATTTTTAATTTAAAAATAATAAAAATGACATGACATGTTATAATAATAATAATAATAATAATAATAATAAATAATAATAAATAATTCAGAGTGAAAAAATAGGAGCAATTTGAAAGTTTAGTTATTAAATAGGAGCAATTTGGGCACCTAAGTTTAAAAATAGTATACTTTGGGCACCTATTTTTTATCTAAGCATTTATAATATTATTATACTAATTGATTGTAAAGTTTTAGGGTTGAAAATGAGTTTTTAAAAATTTAAGGGTGAAATTATAAAGAAACATTTTTATTACTGACTATAATATTTATTTTTAAAATTGGGGAGCAAAATTGTACAAGAGATAAATTTTAATGGCCATTGCAGTAATTTACCCTTATTTTTTGTTGCCAGGTCAGCAATCTGTCAGTGTTTAACGGCAACAAATGGCTGGGTGACCAAAAGTTTACGCCCCAAAAATGTAAGTGACCTTACTGGTCGTTTTTTAAAATCGGTGACCAACTTTGTACTGGGGGAAAACATAAGTGACTATTCCAGTAGTTAACCCTTAAATATACGAAAAGATTAGCTTTCATTAGTGAAAAAGGAGACCTTTTTTGCGACTTTTCATGGCCCCGATGGTCTCCCAACGATGCTTCGACAGTGACTATTCTTCTCGACGGCCTTACAGCTTCCATGGCGGTTTGACTCTTCGACTTCCGGCAGCTCACTTTCTGAGGTAACTCTCTCTCCGCTTTTATTTAATATATTTATTATTTTATAAGTTTTAATAATGGTAATTATTAGTAGGTATTAATTGTTGAATCTGAATTTTCTCTCTCCCTATTTATATAGTTGTCAACGAATATGTCATCAGGAGGCTTAAATCTAAGTGAAAGCTCACGGACCAATGGGAAACCGACACGTGTCCTTTTGGATACAACTTTCGGCATGAAAATAAATTTTGGACTGAAGTTGTGTTTCTTTTGGATGTACATGTGTGTTTGTTTGGGTTAAGGATATAGGAATTGGGCCTATTTTTCTAATGAGATTTATTATATGGGACATTTTATATAAAATCCAAGGTTTAATTTAAGGGTTATAATATCTAGTTAGTATATTTTGGTTTTATTTATATCGAAATATTGTGTGTGTGTGTGTGGATACCCGAACAAAATATAGGTATTACAAGCGCTTAAAGTTTTTTTTCGAGCCAAGTAGGTGCCTAACGTTTTCAAAGTTACCCGTTTAGGTGCCCCGCCGTTAACTTACTTAAAAAATCCCCATATTTATCAAAATTCACAAAATAACCCTAAAATTCCTAGATCCCTAAATCTGGCCATTGTCGTTGTCGTTCATCACGCTGTTGACGACAAAAATGAAGCTTTCTTCTCTTGCCGCAAGACTTTGAATGTCATTCTTCGGTCGATCAGCCGCCATTTATTGTCGATCATTGTTTTCCTTTCGCAAGTTCGGCTTTATTTTTACGGTAGGCACGTCGTACGTCAACTATCAACGATAAGAGAATGGGGAAAATGATCGTAGGGGTCCAGTGCTGGGCACGCCGTCGGCGATTGACGACGACAATGACTGAAATCGAGATTTGTGACTTAAGAATTTAGGGATTTAGGGACTATTAGAATTTCGAGAATTTTAGGATATTTTTTAAAATAAAACATGCCACATGTCATGTTTTTATTGACTAACAGAATTTTTTTAACAGATGTTAATGGCAAGGCACCTAAATGAAAACTTTGAAAACATTAGGCACTTATTTGGCCCAAAAAATACTTTGGGAACCTTTCTAAAAATGTATAGTTTGGGTACTTATTTAACACTTAAGCATATATTTTGTAACGCCCAGAGTTTGGGGCCCGGGAGATAATCGGGTTTGGTTAAACCGGTCCAGGTTAGTTTAATTGAAAGAAAATATTTTTAATAGACAAAAAGGAGAATTGTCAAAAGGGAGTCTTTTGGTAAATGAGAAAATGTGAGTTTTGAGATGATTTTTGAATTTAATAAAATAAGATATTTCAAAAAGGGTCTTTATCCCATCTTCTTCCCCAAAACCCATTTTTCACGTCAAACTCTTCAACACCATAGCAAAACTCACTTTCCCACCAAGCTTCATCATTTTTGAAGATTTCAAAGAAGTAAGCACCTGGTTTTGTTCCCCTCTTCATTCTAGTCTTGTTTTTAGCATCATTCTGTCAAGTTTTGGAGATTTTCTCAAGTTTCAACATTTGGGTAAAAAGGGTTTTTGAAAGGTTTAGGATTTTTAGTAAAAACAACGTTTTGGGTTAGTAGTAAATCATATTTTGGTGTTGATAGAGTGTTAAAATGAGGTTTTAATCAACCAAACCCAAAACTATGCTTAAAAGTGGTATTTGGAGTGAAATTTCTTAAGTTTTCGGTTTGGATAAGGGGAAAATGAGACCTGATGGGTTACCAGCATTGAATCGATGCTTTTAGGTATATTTAAGATTGTTTTGGATGTTTAAATTGGTGGGTTATTGCTGAGCTTTGCTTAAGAACGGATTTGATGATATTTTGATGGATTTCGGCTTTGAATCGTTGAGAGAATGTTGTAGATTTGTGAACTGACGTTTGATAGTAAAATTATGGAAGAGTAGGGGAGTAATACTTTGTTTTTGGTTGATTAGAAACAAGGGAAACGACTTTGGGTCCTTCGGGCGCGATACTGGGTGTTACGGAGGCTTGAGATCGGTGTTTCGGCTTTCATTTGGGCTCTATTGGTGAGTGGTAATGTTTTGAAGTTTAAAATGATTCAAAGAGGTTTTCTTGGGGGTTTGGGTGGAGCCTTAAGGACTAACCTAAACCCAAGTGTAAGTTTTTCTAATTTACCTTGTTTCGTTAATCGTTGGTGTGTGTGGATATTTGTGTTGTTGTGTGGAATGTGGATTGCTTTTACTCTCCATTCTAATGTTGTTATGTAGTCGTAGTTGATGTCAAGCCTCACGTGATGGTTAGTCGTTGTATACGATGATGTGTAATCCCACCGGTAGTGACTAGTAGATGAGTACGGTGATGTGTAGTCCTATCGGGAAAATGCTAGTTGTTGTGTACGGTGATGTGTAGTCCCACCGGGATGGTTGTGCATGTGCAAACCATGTTTCGTCTATGCATGCATTATTACATCTCTTTCTTAAATAGGTTTGCTTTCAAACTAAGATATATGTTTAAACTGCATTGTTGATGTGTTTTAGAGCTCTGCTCACTAAGCTTTTAAGCTTACGCTCTCTTTTTCCAACAATGCAAATCGTTAGAGGCTTCGGGAGGCAAGTGGGCAAGGGAGGAGTTCTTGGAGTTTTTTCTAAGCTCAAAGTATAATTTTACTAGTTGTAATAATGCTTAGACAATGGGAATACTAGACATTATGTTAGGGAGTTGGTGTTCAAACTCCTATGTTTGGTTTTGTTTAAGCTGTTAGCATGTTTTAAATGTTGATATCATGGTATGTTGAGGCTTGTTAGGGCTTTGGGTAGATTATCTTGCAATTTGACTTGTTGGTGTTTTTGAAGCTAAGTGTTCTTATGAGTTTTGGGTCGAGATCCATTTTGTTGCGTGTATGCATGTTTGAAGTTGTATTTAGGGTGTTTGCCTCTAGATTGTTTGTACAATAAGTTGTCATGTGGTTTGTGATGTGTCGGGGTAAGTTTGGGAGCGTTTAGAGATGCCAAAATGTGTTTTTGGGCCAAACTGTGACTAGGTGTTTCGGAACGCCTGGTATGGTTTCGAAACGGTCGAGGTCTAGGGGTACCCGTATCGGAATGGTGGTGGTGCGGTTTCGGTACGATTTGTCACTGGAGGTTCCCGTTTTGGAACCATGTAGAGTCGTTTCGGTACGTTTGGCCATTGAGGCTCCAGTTCCGGAACAAGGTGGGACCGTTCCGAAACGACTTGGTGTTACCTTTTGAATGAAGCCCGCGTTTCGAAACGGGCAGGCCTGTTTCGAAACGCAGACGGTTAAAACGGTTAAAAGGAATCTTCGGGGATTTCCAAACGTTACATTTTAGTCCCTAATGCTTGTATGCTTCCTAAATAAGTTATATGTTCCCCTTTGTGATGGTTTTACCTCGTGAGCATGAAATTTGACAAATAAGCTACTTGGTAAGTTTAAATTATCATATGCCCTCTGATTGGTTTGTATTTCATTTTCGTTTTTCCGTTGTTGCCTTCACACATAGGATTAAAGGTGATATCTAAACAAGATAAATAAAAAATTAGGGTTGCTAATCGGAGCGAGGCCTTAATGGGTTTTGCTTCGGTTTTCCCCGTGTAACCCGTTCGGTTTGTTGGCTAGGCTGGGACGAGGGGGTTACATGTTTAATATGTTTTATGGTCATGTTCAAGGCTTGTAGTTGTCTCTCTCAATAATGTTGTTTCTAACATTCGAATATAAATTATCTCATTTAAGATGTGCCTTAACACTGTATCTAATACTTGGTAAGTTTAAATTTACTTATTTACATGTTAAATTCAGATATACACATATTAATGTATACATAGTATTTTTTAAAACTTTAATCGAATTTTCCGAAATGTAAATATAAAGTAGAGACTAGATTGGTCTACTACTTCGAAATGTAGTCCCAAATTGTTGCAACCAATCAACTAAAGCTCTTAACCCAGGATTATGAGCTAACTAGGCCCAATTCGTAGTAGGTTCCCAAACTTGCAAAACTAGCAAAAATTAATACTATCTCCATGGGATATTTACATTTCAAGTCAGACCAATTTAACATCAAGCATAACGAGTCGAAAACTTTTTAAAAAAAATAGGTCACTTATGCATATGTCTTCGTTTGACATATATGACTTAATTTGTTTCTAATAAAAGCATAATGGTACAATTTGTTTAAATTAAAGATTTGTTATATAAATAAAAATTGACACAAAATCCAAGGACTTGGAATGCAAATTGGTACTAAATTCAAGGACTAGGAATGCAAATTACTCATATTTCATCTTTTGTCATTGACAATCTATATACCACTAATTTTCGTCGTTCACAAGTCATTTCCATCCCTTTGAGTCACTTCCAAGCAAATATACAAACCATTAATGAAAGAGTGGCTAAGCTAAACACATTCAATCATTTCAAGAGGAAAAAAATTACAAATCAGAATCTGGCAATCTATGAAGTCCCGTATGTAGTGTTCTACTAGAATCCGGCAAAGAAACGACCACGTCCTGCGGCGACGAGGTATCGGTCCGGCAAAGCGGGCAATTCGAGTGCGAATTTAACCATCTATCAATACATCCCACATGGAAAAAATGTAAACAATCTGGCAAAACCCGGATCTGCTCACCTTCCTTGAAATCACCCAAGCAAATGGCACACATATCTTCGTTCCGATCTTTGTTGTATCTAAATATTGGAATCAACCGGGGAATCGTCGAGCCACTCCCGGTTCTGTGACTTTCACGGGGCCTTTCATGTTGAGTTTGATGAACATTTTGGCTGGTATTGGCACCGGCAGTCTCGACCCGCGGTCCACGGTGGCAATTGCAAATCGAGTGAATTAAGTGATAAGTAGCCACCACGATGGCTCCGGCAATGACTCCGAGAAGGCCGACGAGAACCGGGTTGAATCGGACGACACGGCCGTCATCATCTTGGTCCATTGAAAGAGGACTTGGGCGTGGCATGTGTGAGTTTGGTGGAGATTGCTAGGTGAGAGTTGAGGTTATATATGTGGAAGAAGAAAGGTGTATGGTAACAAATTAAAGGCTTCACTTTCATTGTCATGTGTAACCGTAAACGTGGGTGGCACGGTCATGGACGGGGAAAACAGCCATTTTTGGGTTCAGAAAACTGATGGGAACGCCGTGTCATCTTAGCCTTTTGCATGTCGTCAAATCAATGATCTTCGAAGATTTTAGGTAATTTAATTCAACATCAACTTTTTTATTTTTATTTTTTTTTAAAAAGTCACGTGCGAAATTTGAAAAAATTATCAAGTAATTTTATTTTAATTTTAAAAATGGAATGTCGCAATTTGAATTTTCGAAGTGTATATATTCTCAAGTTTATGAATGTTCAAATTGAGGGAAAAACAAGTTAATGACCAAATAATTTCTTTTTCAAAAAAAGTAAGAAATTATATTTTATTAAAAAAAATAAGAAAGTGTACAATAAACACTAACACATTTGATATCTCCTCTTAATTACGTAGTTCATTTTCTAAAGAAAACCCAACAATAATCATAAAATTTTTTATGTCTCTTTCAACAAGACGCTATATTGATGAATGAGTAGAGATAAAAAAAAAACTTACATATTACTTCACTAATAGTTGTATTGTATCGACAAATTATAACAAAAGGGATGTAACTATATTAGACCATCGATCATTTCTGATCAAAGGGTGTGTCATGATGATCATCACACGAATGTCAGACTTACCATTAAAATAGATAAAAAAAAATCGCGTCACAAGGCAGACAAAAATCGTGTCACAAAAACAGACGAACAAACATAATAAAATAGGTCAAAAGAATGCATCCAAAACAAAAATACTTATCTGAGACTAAAAATAAAAAAAAAACATAAATAATAATAATAAAATAAAATTAGACGACGGCACTAACACATATGTCGCCGAAGACATCACTCTTAAAAAAAGAGTAGAAGAAAAAAGTTTGGAGAAAAAACCTCACGACTAGGGTTTTTCTGTTTAACCTAAATTTCTATGATATTCATATAGAGATGGCAAATTGACCCGAGAATCGAGATTTGAACTGATTTTATTCAACTTAAAATTTGATATCGACTCGAACAGAGTGACCGAATTTGATCCAAAACTCGAAATAAACTAAATCGGATCAAAATCGACTCATTTTTTCAACCGAACAGAACGGACTCGAATCGGTTTTTCAACTAAACTGATTTTCAACCGAACTAAATAGACCCAAACCGATTTTATTTGTACCGAAGACAACCCTAAATAAAGAAAAAATATTAAAAGAAATAATGAAAGATTTGATGTGAATTGTCGCGCAACTCACTAAAAAGTCAAATATATTGGCTTTATAAAGTCATATATGGGTTTAAAAAACTGATCCGACCTGAAAACCCGACTGAAACATATTGTTCTCCTATTGAACCGATCTTGACCCGACCCAAAATCAACCGACCCAAAAATACTCGATATGAAATCAACCGAAGTGATGTGACCCGATCCGGAATGATACCCGGCCCGAATCAATATAGACCCGAATTAAAACTGAATCAGACCAAATCATACCTGAACAGAACCGAAACCGAATGTAGACTCAAACCAAATCTGACTCGAACCGAAATGACCCGAACCGAACCCGATCCGAATTATCTTTTTAGAATTTCTACGCAATGAAGGATCAGGTAGCAGTGTAGGCAATATAAAATTGAGATGAATTTTAAAATTTTAATCAAAACATTTTAAAATATTGAGACCAATGTAAAATTGAAATAACAGTTCCTCGAACACGACAAATAGCCGAATTAGTTAAGGCAATAGGTAAACTGGTGCACAACCGCTTGTTTTGAGAAACTCTTTTTAAATTGCTTGACTTGATTAAACATATAAATAGCACAAGTTCAGGGAAATAGACATAGAAAAGGGGCAGTTGATGGGTAAACACAAAGGGACAAAGTTTAGTGTTAAATACGGGAGGGGTGACTTGCAGGTTGTGCCTGATGTTGATTAGAAGATACAAATATTAATACCTCAGCCATTTGCATCATTGTATTTCCACATGGACCCATACCATAAGCAATGCCCCCATATCATCCCAAAGTGTTGAACCGGATAATTAACTGAATTATTTGGTTTGTTGGTTATGAATGTTTATTCGAAAATTAACCTCCGTAAGTTTCAGCCATAAAATTTATCTGTTTGTAATATATGACCGCGATTTGTTCTTATCATGAATGTATGAGTTGTACCAAGAAAACAAAATTGGAGAATACACCTTACCTTTCTCTTGGTGGAAAATGGCATTAGTTTCTTAGAAAAATAAAGTGCATATAGTTTTATATTACTGTATAGCCAACAAAAGCAGCTTAGTTAATATAGTAAGTCACAATATAGGCATGTGAATCACCTTGGAGCACATAAAATATAAATAAATTTATGTACACAAGAGGTGGAAAACCTATTGTATGCTCCACCATACATTGAATTCCAAAAATGCTAACACTAAATTATACATCAATGGCTACATGGCAGATAACAATTTGCCCAAATAACTTGTTTTTCTATGGGGAAAGGGGGGAATATGTTAAATTTACAAATGGGGTGTGCTTTGAGGATTTTTCCCCACCAACCCATTTTTGATTTGGACTATGAATCGATGATTTTGCCAATAATGTGTTAAAGTAGAGTTCCATGAACAGCAAGGGCTGGCAGAGGCATTGCACCCGCAGCCTACCCTTTCGCTATATATTTTATTTTTACTATTCAATTTTTTTTTAATTTAGCTCATGTAAAATTTTAAAATATAATTTATTTTATTTATTTTGATATCACTAAACATTTTTTCAATTTAGTTCTAATTTTAAACTAATAAAATAAATTAATTAGGTGGTGACACGTGTCAACACCTTATTGGAGGAATTTAATTATTTATATTTGATTAATAAATTATTTTCCTCCTCCAATCAGGTGGTGACACGTGTCACCACCTATTTAGAGGAAAAAAACAAAATTAAGCACAAATGTCATCCAGGGGAATTGAACTTGGGTGGTGTAGGTGCCAAAGTAGTGGCCAAGCCACTGCACCAAGCACAATTTTCTACTTTAATACACCAAATTCAATATATATCTTTTTCCAATCAAAACTAGATATATCTTTAATACACCAAGCACAAATGTCAGATAACTTAACTGTTTATACAACAAAAACAAAGCCTTCGACAACTACATGGTGTTTCAAAAATGGATCATATTGCTCCATTGTATTCCGTTTTTCGAACATTTCCACAAAAAACCTCAATATTTATACTTGACAGCATACCTATTTGCAGTTTTCTTTAGTTCATCGAGCATGAACCGCGGAGATAGGCATCCCATAGCTAGCCACGGAGATATTTTGCAAGAAAAGTTAGCAAGCTCCCCTTGTATGGCTGTGCTCGACACTCAACTGCAAATTTGTTAAGCCTCTACAACGCTTCTTTCTCACCTCCGGCCATGGTAGCATTAACAAATTGCCTACCGTCCTATATGTAAACAAACAATACTTTCTTTCTCAAAACCTTTAAACAACATTAAGGCACGGCTATCATTGCTAATTGAATCGGGTTCAAATGACTTACATCTACTTGCATTAATTAGCCGAGATGTCTAAATCAAAGCATCTTATTAACTTTCAACATTGAAGATTAAAGAGTGACTAACAACACATGTGAGTACTCTTAATATTTCTACGAGTTCGAAGCAAAATGCAAATATGAATGAAGCAATATTCCTATGAAAAACATTGAAGTTGGATTTAAATATCAAACCTGAGCCATTGTGGCAGTAAGGTTAAGTCCCAAATCTGTCAATGAAGGAATCTCTCCGGTCTCCACATCACCTCTGGAAGGCATCCCTTTCATTTGGTCCAATGCTTCAATTGTCTTCCTTATCTCCAACCCCTTCACCTCTGAAAAACATTGAAGTTGGATTTATATATCTTTTTCCATCATTTTATAGATGATGAAGATGAAGACAATGAACACTTATTGAAAAGATATATATTGAATTTGGTGTATTAAAGTACAAAATTGTGCTTGGTACAGTGGCTTAGCCACTGCTTTTGAACCTACACCACCCAGGTTCGATTCCCCTGAATGACATTTGTTCTTAACTTTGTTTTTCTCCTCCACCTGATTGGAGGAGGAAAATAATTTATTAATCAAATATAAATAATTAAATTCCTTCAATAAGGTGTTGACACGTGTCACCACCTAATTAATTTATTTTATTAGTTTAAAATTAGGACTAAATTGAAAAAATGTGTAAATAATAAGGACCAAATGTGTGATTATACCTTTAATTTTTTTAACTGCCACGTCACCTTAATTGAAAAAATGTGTAAATAATTTATTTAATTTTTTAACTGCCACGCCATTTTAAAACTTTCCCAATAGATTGCTGGTCAATCAGATAGTTTACTCTATATATAATTATAAAAATAAAATACATATAATTATAAATAAAAAACAAAAAGTCAAACATATTAAATCTAGGATAAACTATCTATTTAATACTCCACGTAATCTCTTATTTTTGTTTTGGTCATAGTAATTATTATTTTTGACAATCGTATCTAACGTAGTATTTTTTTCTATTTTGATTATCGACAATTAAGAAACTAATAGTGATACTGGAGAAATTATTTTATGCACCTGGTTTATCACGTCAGTTATGATCTCATCCACTAAAGATCAATCACCTCATCTCTTTTTTTCCCTTCACGCCACTAATTCACACATCATTAACTCCTAAATAATCATCCACTCCTATTTAAATGAGAAAAAAGGTGAAGATTCATCTTTGAAAAATAACATGAAAAAATAAGACGATTGATTTTTAGTCGATGGAACCATGGTTGACATGGTAAGACAAGCAGTGGCGGAGCTAAAATTATTATATAATGGGGTCATAGTAGAGTGTGAGGTTACTGAGATTCGCATACCACCACAATAAATATTGTTTAATTGACCCCATTTTTTATATGTCGCTCTGCCGCGGGAGACGGTTCCATATAAAAATTTTCGTGATGCTGGGGTGACCCAAATATAACCTTACCCATAATTGAGTAACCCAAGTGTAACTTTTAATAATTAAATGACTAAATATAACCTTACTTATAATTGAGTGACATTCGTTATAATTTACCCTTAATTTTTATTTGCCATATTATTT
Organism: Hibiscus tridactylites; assembly: GCA_958450335.1. Classification (NCBI taxonomy): domain Eukaryota; kingdom Viridiplantae; phylum Streptophyta; class Magnoliopsida; order Malvales; family Malvaceae; genus Hibiscus; species Hibiscus tridactylites. Next base: position 42,763,132 of record OY288274.1, on the reverse strand, counting down.
TCTCTCTTAATCAACGGCTCGCATGTTATTTGTAAATAATTTTATTTAGACAAATGAGATGATGGTTGCCACATCATTGATGAAATAAAACCGTCATGAGAGTTAACCCCTTGGGGCGTCGGATCATGGGAGTCGAACCCTAGATCCCCGAAAATTCCCCACAAGCGCATATAACTTAGGTTGTATATTACCATTTACCACCTGAAAATTATATCAAAATACAATTTTAACCAAAATGATATTTAATTTAAAAATATGATTAAATTTGAAGACTAAACTATAACTATTTTTTCACTTAATTTAGGAATAAAAATAGACTAATTAAATAAATACTTATTTATTTTTATAAAATTAATATTAAATCATTCCAAAATTTAAAATTAAGTGATCAAATCAACACTTTTTCAAAATCTATGGTTAAAATAAAATAGAACAAAAACAAATGTGTTCATCTTAGTAGTTTACCCCTATTCATGGTAGAACGTGATAGAAAATTATTGAAAAAGTGCATCGTCGCCGTTAAGTAACGGTGAGTTCAATCGGTTATATCTAGTGTAGGCTTTTACCAACGGAACCCCTGAATAATATTAGACGGTGCTTTACGTTTCTGTTTCTCTTATTAAGCGGAAAAAAATGGTGGGCATCTCTTGTTGTGGATGGTGATAATTTGGTGGAGATAAGCATCATAATCGCTCATGGAGCTCTATCTTCTTATCGCTTCCTCAATGCTTATCCCAAAAGGTACTGTTTGAAGATCCATTCATTTCTCTTATAGAAATATTTCTCATTTTCCATATATATACAATTCAAAGTTTGATCCTTTTTCCTTCTTAATTGCTCTTAAAATTTCCATCTTTTTTTCTGTTCAAAATAAGAAAATTAGGATTTGGGTTTTCGTTTCTTGATGGATTTGATGTTTTTGATTCAGTGTTTCCCACCTGTGTTTGGAGGATTTCGAGAGGTTCTGGGGTTAGGGTTAGATGTTGTCTTTCTTCAGCAGCTTCGGTCCAGTAGAGTTTGAAGAGATTTTTCCTTTCTTTTTAAGTAATCTTTTTTTTTTCATTTCTTTATTATATACGCTTTTTTTTCTGTTGATCTAGTGAAAGGGAAAAGTTTAGTCTTTTATTTTTGTTATGTTCTTTTTTGTGGAATCTGTACTAATTTCGTTCATTTGTGGGCAAATTCTGGGTTTAGAAGAAGGTGTTCATAAGATTTGTCATCTTGTTGATTTCTTTAACTGTTTGTTGTGTGGGAAAATGGTAAATTTCAATCCACCGTCTAGAATAATTCCGACCCCCTCCTGTCAGATAATCTGAATTGGAAGATTATCATCTCCTGTCAGCCTTCTTGTCAATGGAGAATCATCACCCTTCAACTCTCTTGTCCATGGATTCGAGTGCTTCCTCTCATGAAGAATTGGATTTAGAAATGAGTAGGCAAATTGTTCTTTCTGGTCCGCCCGATATCAATTTGCCTCTCTCGGCCGAGCCTAGCCCTCCCCCAATGCTATGGAACTCTGACCACTGTGATATTTTGGATGTTGGGCTCAGTTCACAAGCTTATGATACTGAGTGCTACCTAACAGTTCCCAAAACCGGGCGAAAATGTACCAAAAGGGTTGATAGTATATGGGGTGCTTGGTTTTTCTTTAGTTTTTACTTCAAACCTGCTGTGAATGACAAATCAAAGGCCAAGGTTACTCGTGATGCAAACGGCGCTGTTTCTGGTTTTGATAAATCGGATCTCAATTTGGATGTTTTCATGGTTCAGCATGATATGGAGAATATGTATATGTGGGTTTTCAAGGAGAGACCTGAGAATGCATTGGGTAAAATGCAGCTTAGAAGTTACATGAATGGACATTCTCGCCAAGGGGAACAGCCCTTTCCCTTCAGTGTCGATAAGGGATTCGTCCGCTCACACCGGATGCAGCGGAAGCATTACAGAGGACTGTCGAACCCTCAATGTGTGCACGGGGTCGAGGTTGTTCCGTCACCGAATCTTAATGCTATTGATGAAGAAGAACGTAAAAGGTGGATGGAGCTTACAGGAAGGGACTTGAATTTCACAGTTCCACCTGAAGCTAGTGATTTCGGTTCATGGAGAAACCTTCAAAATACTGATTTCGAGCTTGAACGGCCTGTGATTAAAAGTGTACCAAATTCTCACTCAAAGAAGCTGTTAAATGGTTCCGGGCTCAATCTGTCTACTCAGCCATCTAGCCACAGCAATGGTGATGGGATCAATGGGATGGACTTATCGCTGATGAGTAACAAAAGGCGGAAAGACTTTTTCCCACATGGAATCGAGGATGATAGCTATTTGGCTGTCATTCCAGACATGGAAGTTCACCCCAATGAGCCGCACTGGTTAAACGAATTCAATGGGGTAATGAAGAATGTTTACGGTCCCGTTACAGCTGCAAAAACCATCTATGAAGATGAGGCTGGTTATTTGATCATCATAAGCTTGCCTTTTGTTGATCTTCAAAGGGTGAAGGTTTCATGGAGGAATACTCTCACTCATGGCATCATTAAGGTATCATGTGTGAGCACGTCTCGGATGCCTTTCATCAAGAGACATGACAGAACCTTCAAGTTGACTGATCCAGCTTCCGAGCATTGCCCTCCCGGAGAATTTGTTAGAGAGATACCACTGTCGACTCGAATACCAGAAGACGCTAACATCGAAGCTTATCATGATGGTGCAGGTTCTGCACTTGAAATTATGGTTCCGAAACTGCCGGTGGTGCCAGAAGAACATGAAGTCCGGGTCTGCCTGCGGCCGAAGCTTGTAGGTAGCGATCTCATGTTGACATGAAAGTACAAGGCATTTAGGGTTGATGCACCATTGTTTTACTGACCTTTTTCATGACATTTCTGGGCAGTCAAAATGTGTATATGACATGTGCGGTATTCAAATTTTGCTGGCTAATTTCGATGGGTTATGGTTGTAACTGTAAGTCTGTAATTGATTTTCGGAAATATATTTGATGTTATTCATTGTTACAAGAACCTTTTGACATCATCTTATTTGAAAAATATCCAAGCCGACATGAAAATGGGTGCCTCCAAAATAGACATCCGCAATTTGTGGACGCTGATTTTGTACTTCAATGCTGGGAATGTGGACGGTGGACCTCACTCTCCTCTTTCTCGTTTTTATTGTAGAATTGAGAAATCAAATTAGTTTTGTGTATTTCGAGGATAAATCTTCATTTTTTTGGATGAGTATTCCACGTTCGACGAGTACTATTAATTTAATTTATAAACATTTAAAATTTAAAGGACTCACCGTATAATTATAAATTAGTTAAAAATTAAAAGGTAAATAGATTAATATATATATATATTTAAATTTTTTTAAACATAATTAGATCAAAATACATACCCCTAAATTACAAAATCCAAAATTTTTTTCTTTAAAATTCATTCCGCCGCCGCTGCTAGCCACCGCTTTGACCACTTTCGCACCGCCCCACCGCTGCACCTCTATGGCCGCTGTTGTCCCCTAAATCCCACTGCCGCTATTTTTCCACCAAAAACGTGTATTTTCACTATACTGTTGAAAGGTCGGTTAAATTCCTACTATCTTGAATAATTTAAAACATATTTATAAACTTGGATTCCACCCAGAAACGAGGGTAATTTAGGGGATAATCAATTTTGGATTATTAATTAGGGATATAGGGGAGTTTGTGAGATATTTTGGCATCTAGGCCAAAATCTACAGGACCACGCCACCCCCTTATGGCGTGGTCACTTTTTATCACAACCTCGCCACCTCCTTATAGCGAGGTCACTTTTTAGCACAACCTCGCCACCTCCTTATGGCGAGGTCACATGGACCACGTACCTATATAGCCAAGTAATATCCACTTAAATCATGTAAGGTACGTGAGTTGCATGGTCCATGTGACCTCGCCATAAGGAGGTGACGAGGTTGTACTAAAAAGTGACCTCGCCATAAGGAGGTGGCGAGGTCCTGTAGATTTTGGCCTAGATGTCAAAATATCCCCCAAACTCTCCTATATCCCTAATTAATAATCCAAATTGAATTATCCCCCAAAATATCCCAAAAACGATGAACAAATATGTTTCGAAAATATGTTGAAATAATTGAAATTTATAAACGTGGATTCCACCCAGAAATGTGTATGTTCACTGCAATGTTTTTGGTGGTGGCGGCTTAAATTTTAAATAAATAAAAATTAGAGTTTTGTAATTTAAGAATGATAAATATTTTAATCCTCCATGTTTAAAAGAAAATTAAAAATAATATAATATATTTTAATTAATTTACCTTTTAATTTTTTAATATTTTATAATTATACGTTGAATTTTTTAAATTTTAAATTTTTATAAATTAAATTAATACTGGTTCGCCCCTCTCTATAGCATCTTTTTGTCTACTTTTCTGGTTTTAAGAGTAGTCAATTAGCCATGCCATTTGGGGTTTGTGCAGAGATGGGAAAGCCATTCCAAATCCATCAAACTCCACAGGAGAACGAACATTGATATTAGATATGGTCATTTAACCCAGAAATGACGGGTCTGACCTAATCTTATAAGTTTAAATTAAAAAAAAAAAATCAGACTTTTAGGATAAAGCGGTCAGATTTGAATTTACAGTGAAAAATATGTGTGAATAATAAATTTCAATCCACCATATTTTACCAAACAAAAGTGAAAAAAAAAACTTCTTATTTGTATCAAGTTGATTTGGAAGAGAATTTTAATCCTAAATTTCAGATCAGATTCGGATGGCCCTGATATTTTGCAATTGGAAAAGCTAGATGGACGAAAGAGGAGGATAGAAAAAGAAAATTAAACAATATAATTTCTGCAACCTTTTATATAAAAAGTACCTGGTAATAACACCAGAATTCATGCTTCCAATAACCCAAAAATAATAAGATGCTTAAAAATCAGTTCCATATTCAAACCCGATAAAGAAAAATGATAAAAAAAAAAATCTTAGTCGACTTCCTCGATCTTGGGGCCAGCACCGGTTCCGGCAGCAGCAGGGGCATCCTCATCCATGCCTGCAGCAGCACCAGCAGCAGCAGCAGCACCAGCACCAGCACCTTGGTACATCTTTGCAATGATAGGGTTGCAGATGCTCTCCAATTCCTTCATCTTATCTTCAAATTCGTCTGCCTCTGCAAGCTGGTTGTTGTCTAGCCATTGGATGGCCTGCTCAATTGCATCTTCAATCTTCTTCTTATCTTCACCACTAAGTTTCCCACCAATCTTCTCATCCTTCACCGTGTTCCTCATGTTGTACGCATAGTTCTCCAATGTGTTCTTTGCCTCAACTTTCTTCTTGTGCTCTTCATCTTCAGACTTGTACTTCTCTGCCTCCTGAACCATTTTCTCAATCTCCTCCTTCGAAAGCCTTCCCTTGTCATTTGTAATGGTGATTTTGTTCTTCTGTCCAGTGGTTTTGTCTTCAGCAGACACATTCAATATACCATTTGCATCGATGTCAAAGCACACTGTGATTTGTGGGACACCTCTTGGAGCTGGTGGGATCCCAGACAGCTCAAATTTACCCAGCAAGTTGTTATCTTTGGTCCTTGTTCTCTCACCTTCGTACACCTGGATCAACACACCAGGCTGGTTGTCCGAGTATGTAGAGAACACTTGCTCCTTCTTGGTGGGAATGGTGGTGTTCCTCGGAATCAAAACGGTCATCACTCCACCAGCAGTTTCCAAACCGAGCGACAGTGGGGTCACATCCAAGAGCAACAGATCCTGCACCTTCTCGTTACCCTCACCGCTCAAGATAGCAGCTTGGACTGCAGCACCATAAGCAACAGCCTCATCGGGGTTGATGCTCTTACAGAGCTCCTTTCCATTGAAGAAGTCTTGCAAAAGTTGCTGGACCTTGGGAATTCTAGTTGAACCTCCGACGAGCACAACTTCATGGACACTGCTCTTGTCCATTTTGGCATCCCTCAAACACTTCTCAACCGGTTCCATACATTTTCTGAAGAGATCCATGTTAAGTTCTTCGAATCTAGCACGGGTTATGGTTGAGTAAAAATCAATGCCCTCATACAAGGAGTCAATCTCAATGGTGGTTTGGGCAGTGGATGAGAGAGTTCTCTTTGCCCTCTCACAAGCAGTCCTCAACCTTCTAAGAGCTCTAGGGTTGCCACTGATGTCCTTCTTGTTTTTTCTCTTGAACTCTTGTACAAAATGGTTCACCATTCTATTATCAAAATCTTCACCTCCAAGGTGAGTGTCTCCGGCAGTGGCCTTCACTTCAAAGATACCCTCTTCAATGGTAAGAAGAGAGACATCAAAAGTACCACCACCAAGATCAAAGATCAAGACATTCTTTTCACCGACACTAGTAGCCTTCTTGTCAAGACCATAAGCAATGGCAGCGGCAGTGGGCTCGTTAATAATACGCAGGACATTAAGACCAGCAATGACACCAGCATCCTTTGTTGCCTGACGCTGAGAGTCATTAAAGTATGCAGGAACAGTAACCACAGCATTCTTAATAGTGGAGCCAAGGTAGGCCTCAGCAATCTCACGCATCTTTATGAGCACCATAGATGAGATCTCCTCAGCAGCAAATTGCTTCTCCTCACCTTTGTAGGAAACAACAATCATAGGCTTTTCACCAGGCCCTGGGATGACCTTGAATGGCCACAATTTCATATCACTCTGAACAGCAGAATCGCCAAATCTACGACCAATCAACCTCTTTGCATCTGCAAATATAGTTCACCCAAACCAAATTTAAGAGATGGAAAATTAAATAAGAATATAACCATCTCAATCTATAAATTTGTAACAGTTTCACATATCGAATTACTTATACAGTTCGAACTATTGGTGATATGCAGATTATCATATGCCATTGTTAAATTTATAATTGTAGTTACAATCTTACACACATTACGCAAAAGTAAATTATATACTATATTCTGTTTTTACATTACCATAACTAAATTTAGAGACAGAAAAGAAAAATATTTCAAATTGGTGAAAAATAAACAATAAATGAATGTTACTATCAGCAAAAAAAAGATTGTTTCCTTTTAAATTGCTAAGTTAAAGGTCATATAAGTCTGTGGCTAACAAAAAAGAAAAGGCAACCAATCTAATAAACAAGGTAAATCGTGATTTAGAAAAATAGTCAGCCGTATTGAAGCAAATTATCTAAATTTTAATAGAGTTAGAATCAGATCTGAACGAGAATATAAGCTTTAGCAACAACGTTTCCGCATTAAATCTCTCACAATCTTAGGAAAGTTCAGACCTAACTTCTGAATAAAAACTAACCTTATAGTAGATCTAAACTAAACTAAAGAGATCCAAATTCAATTAAAACATGAGATATCAAAAAGGGAGTAAAATTTTAACTAAAAGGAAAACAGAGTTGAATCTTACCAAAGACGGTGTTCAAGGGATTCATGGCGACCTGGTTCTTTGCAGCATCACCAATCAAACGCTCAGAGTCAGTAAAGGCAACATAAGACGGCGTCGTCCTGTTACCTTGATCGTTGGCGATAATCTCAACACGATCATGTTGCCAAACGCCAACGCAAGAGTAAGTTGTTCCGAGATCGATTCCGATCGCCGGACCTTCACCTTTACCGGCCATTATTATTCTCTTCTAGTTATTTGTGTAAACGGGGACTAATAGAGCTATTCGGGGCAAAACGAATAAAGGAGGCGATGAGGAAGAACGAAGGTTTCAGCGTTTAAGTTGTAGGTTAGGGAACGAGGGAAAAGGAGTTGGTATATAGAGAGATTTTCTGAGTTCGTTTCTAGAATGTTCTAATCTCCAGACTCTAGGAGCCGTCCGATCTTCGAAAATTCCCGATTGTTCCGGATCTTATAGACAGACCATTAAAATACTGCCACGTTGGTAAAGTGAAATTTGATATTGATGGGGGATCTAGACCGTCCGTTCAAATCTGACTCCCGTCGCCCAATGACCGGATAGCGGCATCTTATTAAAGATGTTCTCATTGGACTGTAACCGTCCAGGAGGATTCTTCGTCGGGCAATACGCATTAAGCAAGGTATAATGTGAAAAGACGAAAAAGGTCATTATGAACGTGCCGTATATTTTTTACCATGTGATGAATTTTATATATTTGATATATTAAGTTACAAAGAAATTGACAGATAAAACACAATCGTTTAACTCAGCAATAGGTGCTCAAATTATATACTATTTGATCAATAAATTTTAGAATAAGTGATTTAAGATTTTAGTTGTTATTATTTTCTACTTTTAAATTGTGGGTTTATAGGAGTTAAATTCTTCTTCTTTATGTAAAATTATTTAAAAAAATCTAAAATTTTATTTTGTTAGTGTTTTAAAGTAAGACTCTTAAAAATTCATCATCCAATAATAGATTGACACATAATTTTTGTTTTTTATTTATTTTTTCAAAAATAAAATTAAAAATAAATTAAATTTAACAATATTCTAAAAATTTTAAAAATCACAAAATAGTCTCAAAATCTCTAAAACTCCAAAACCTTAAACTCAAAATTAATGTTACTATCGCTACCGATAACTTTGTCGGACTCTACCACCGTCGTCGCTTGAGGTACCCGCTAATTTTCTTTAACCATCTATTATCGCTACCTAGCGAAAAGAGTATCAATAGGACGTCGAACGCGAAAGACTTTAGTTGTTCGACATCCGATTGACATACCTCTTGTCGTTTACCGACGTTGGGAGGTTAGAGAAAATTAGTGGTGGCCTTAAGCGGCCGTGGTGAGGTCCGGCGAAGCCATCAACGGTAGTAGTGGCGTCAATTTTGAGATTTTGGGTTAGGGATTTGAGATTTTTTTTTTGAAAATTTTAAGTTTTTTTAAAATGTATGTTCTTTTTTCAGTTTTTTATATAAAAAAATAAAGACATGTATTAAATTCTGATTGAATGATAAATTTTTTATTGGTGTTACCTTAAAAAAAAGCACTCCCTCCGTCCCACTAAACTGTTACATGTTGGTCAAAATTGTTCAACTTTGACTATAATTTATTTAAAAAATTTAATTAATTAAAATTTATAAAATATATATTTAAAAACTACTTGATTCAAGGGTTTTAAAATGTATTTTTTATATTTTTATCAATAATAAATTTTAAATTATAAGAAGTCAGACTTAAAAAGGTTTGACTCAATTGCGACAGTTTAGTGGGAAAGGAGAAATAGAATTAAACTTTAGGCACTTATTTCAAAAAAAATACTAGGCACATGTCTTAAAAAATGTATAGTTTGGGGGTGAGCCTAACCCAATGCATGCTACGGTGCGGCTATTATGCGACACCAACCGAAAATATTACAAGACATGGAATACAGAACTGAAAATGTTACATTTTCTAATAACATTTTTAATTGGTGGTTAAGTATCAAAACTTAATTTTGATTATCAATACTTATCGCTTCTAATAACATTTTAGGTTTCTGTAAGTATTGAAACTTGTCTCTAAGTATCGATATTGTCGCGAGGCACTAACTTAAAATATTATCAAAAAGTGTAACATTTTCAAATCTGTGTTCCGTATTTTGTAATATTTTTTTGTTGGTGCCACGCCATAGTCGTACCGCGACTATGCTGCACCGTAAACCTACTCATAATTTGAACACCTATTTCTGAGATAAATCCAAACATAAAGGTTAGGTAGGTGTACATATTTAGTTGGAAAATTCTACAACGTGCGACGAACACCGCTGAACATTATTAAATTAATTAATAAAGATTTAAAATTTTAAGGACCCATCATACAATTAATGATTATTTTTAAAAATTCAATTAAATTATTATATATATATATATATTATTTTTTTTATTTTTTTAATAAGGGTAAACTATATATTTAGTACCTCACCTATTTTTGTATTTTTATTGAACCCTCATTATTTAAATATTGTTTCAATTTGACCCTATTCTTTATAAAAAAAATAATTTAACCCTTAATCATCAACCTAAACCTAAAACTATTAAACCTTAAACCCTTAAATTTAGAGAAAAAAACTAAAATTTACAATACAGATGATCATTGGCAACCATTTACAATAACTTAATTACTAACCTTAGACGTGTATTTTAGTAAGTATTGCACGATAATTTCAAGCTTCCGTTTAGGGTCATTAAATACCTGAAAAAAAGTGTATTCATGGTGGAAAATAATGATCATGCAATACGTCAATATGAACAAAAATGTAAAATTAGAAGAGGAATTCTTTACTAGGTCTTAAAATATCAAAGTGTAGCTATCAAACAGACGTTTACATAAAATTTTATAAAAGCTGAAACAAATGTTGTGGTTGGGATATGTTAATATGAAAAATATCCAATCAGAAAGGATATTTAACATAGTTAGCAAAAGATTAGTTGAAGTCTGAAAAACTTAAAATTAAAAACTGATGAAACACTGTAAATATAGTTAGCAAAAGATTAGTTGAAGTCTGAAAAACTTAAAATTAAAAACTGATGAAACACTGTTTGACACTGATCATGGTAATGAATTCCTACCATCAAAATCCAAACGCAACATACAATTAAGCAAAGAGTACGGTCAAGGGGACAAGGGGGTTTTTTCGCCACCAACCCAGGCAATTTTCTCAACCAGATAAAATATATTTTTTATGAACAAATACATATTTTGAGTCGAAATTGTACCCTTTGTGTTCGCCAAGGAGTATAACATTCACCCTGCAATTCTTAGCCCTGCGTAAGTAAACACCGAATCGTACCACGCAAAATTTAAAATATACGTCGAACACGAATATCCTACGAAACTCGAGCTGATATCTTGATGTGCATTCTTACAGTGTTATCTTCAGGATGTTGATAGCACTACCAATAAATTTTAGAAGTAAAATTGTCGGAAAACAGTGTTCACTATTAGTAATTTAACACTACCATCCCTAAGAAATATGAGATAAAAACAGTATCAAAAACATGCATATTGGAATGGAGAAAAAAAACACAAAATATATGCGCATCCGGGGAATCGAACCCCGGTCAGTACCGTGGGAGGGTACTATGATACCACTACACTAGATGCGCTTTAATGCAACTCAGAGCTACGTCACCATATAATATGTGATTTTTGTCAATGTCAAACCATTTAAACATTTTCTTTTTTGGTTTCCAATGTATCTATTGGAGCAACCTAAGTGACTGATCATTTTCATTTTATTGGCCTACATATATGGTAGATGTTGATCATAAATTTGAAAATTATTTCATGTCAAAGTGATTGGTTAAATCTTGATGACAACCTTTTATGGATTTGTTTGTTATGAGGTAAAATTTTCACACAAACACCAAAACGGTTGCTCTGATATCCTTTGCTCATTCCTCGGCACTGTATGTATCATGGATGGCAGTTTTGAACAGGGACGGACCCAAGATTTTAAATTAGGGGGGCGAACTTATAAATTTTTAGGGGGGCGAACTTATAAAAGTTTAGGGGGGCAAAAATACATTTTTAATAGAAAATACATAGAAAAATTTTAAAATTTTTCTAAATCATATATGATTTTCAAAATTTTAGGGGTGCGGTTGCCCCCCTCAGCACCCCCCTCGGTCCATCCCTGGTTTTGAATCGGTTGCCAACCGTGGATAGGATTAGTAAGTGGAAGCCTTCAATGCAAACTATGCAACAATGCTGATGAAAATCCCTTCTCAATACAGTTGAGAAAGCCCAATGACTGACCCGAAATTTGAAGGAGATTGGGCTTGCTCTAATCTTAAAGGCAAATCCCTTCTTGTTCTAATTCTAAAGATTGTCCGGAATGCTGGTATTTACCTTGTTTGGAAAGAAAGGAAGCAAAGAGTTTTCCCTGCATCCTCGTGATATTTGGAGTTGGTCAAATTAAATTATTTTGGAAGCATATTAATAGGTCTGATTTGGGTAATGTATACTAGAATAACGTATAGGAGCACTGTTAGGAGTTGTATTATACCACAAGCTGTTGTAATAATCTTGCCTGTTAATACAGTTCTTAGCAAGGGACAAACACCCCGCAAGTGGATTTAGAATAGGCCTCACCTAAGCCCTCTTGCTTCTAGCATCATTCTTGTTAAGTGCTGAGGTTTGAGGAAGCGGAAATAAGACCTCGGAAAAGATTAACTGTAATGCTGAAGATACCAAATGTTACCTCTGAAGTTGCTATGAGATAACAAGTCCTCAGTACTCACAGATTTTAATGCAAGTTCAATAGCTCCTATGATATTAACTTGGAAAGGTGCTATGTTTCCAAGCAGATGCATTGAGGTTAAGATCTGCAGTGCACTGACAATCAAAGGAGAAGGATTTCAGGGAACATAAACAAGTTGTGTCATTCAACAGTTCATCGAGAAAATGAAGAAGAGAACAGCTCAACTCCTTTTACGTACAGATTCAGGTTCATCTGAAAATGTGTCTGCAAGACTGCAATGAAAAGCACAACATCCAAAAAGACACCACGTAATATGAAGAATCATACCAATGAAAAATAAAGCTGGATTGCAGATATATAATGAAAACTTACAACTCCGATATTATTCTTTACTCGTTTTGTTGATTGGTTCATAAATACCTTCTTAATTTAGGATCATGCAAATTGCAGGCCAGGATGGACAGGATAGTAGGATTGATCTCGGCAAAAAGAGAAAAGTGGTTAATACCAATAAGCAAGGCCCGCGTTTTTCACCTCGACTCGCTCCCACCCCAGCAAGTATTAGCAGCTAGCTCAACTGTACAGGACATTATCTATCTAGTTAAAACTAGTTGCTCTATATAATGTAAATGCTGAGTGTGGTCAGATGCAGCAGATTAATAGGTTTTGGAAAGTTTCTCTATGAACTGGATGTGCTACCATCAATATGCAGTGCTCTTTTGAACTCAGCCATCTGTTGTTTTTATTATTTAGTTCGGAGGCCCCCAAACTATGACACTCATTCTAAATTGGTCTCTAAACTTTTTAACATTTTAATTTCATCCTCAAACTATGATCTTTATTCTAAATTGGTCCTTAAACTACGACTCTAATTCTAAATTGATCCTCAACCTTTTGAATGTTCTAATTTCATCCCCAAATTATCAATGTATGCTAATCATACTAACATAAAACTGTTATAAAAATCGTTAATCGTTAATTGTCGTGAAACGTTGATATGTATTTTGTAATAATATGATGTGATGAAAACGATAATTTGAGAATGAAATTGGAATATTCAAAAAGTTTTGGGATTGATTTAGAATGAGGGTCATAATTTGGGGACCAATTTAGAGTGAAAGTCATAGTTTGAGGATGAAATTAGAACATTTAAAAGTTTAGAGACCAATTTAGAATGAGGGTCATAGGTGCGAATAACTCTTTGGTTTGCTGTGTGATGCTGAATTGTATACTGGTTGAGTTTACAGCAGACATACTTTATATTCACTGAAGAAAGATGGGATATCTCTTTAAGAGGTTAATCATAAGTAAATCAATGATTTCTGAGACTGCGACTTCCAAGTTATAGAAGTGGTGTCAATAGGCCATTGGTACCATCATTTTTCCTGGATCATATCCAATGCCGAAAGTTAATTTGCTCTGATCTTCAATCATAGTCTATTTTTAAACCCAGATTTCCCCTTTGGCTTCCATCTCTAACTGCAGATCTTCAACCATTCTATGTGAATTCCATTGCAGAAGCTGTATTTGGAGCCTAATTTATGGTTCTTTGCAGTTGTTACTGCAAGCTCATACACAAAACTGGCTCTTTACTGAAATAGTTATCATTTCTTTAGCAGAGTTCAAAGTCTGTTCCAAAATGATCTCGAGACGTTAAAAACACCAAGTGCAGATGTCCCTACATGATTGAGGACTCAACAGAACACCAAGTGCAGATGTCCCTCTACATGATTGAGGACTCAACAGAACACCAAGTGCAGATGTCCCTCTACATGATTGAGGACTCAACAGAACAGCATCGAGAAGATTCGGAAATCTGATCTTCAATATACAATAAGAGTTGCCAGTAAGATAAAGAGTAATGGAGTTGAGAAGAAGCTTAAGAGCCAAATCTAGCCAAGGGTTTGGATTAATAACTTGATGATATAAGCCATAGAAATGGAAAAAGAAATAACTGACCCACTGAGATGGGAGAGTTCAACAAGGCATGTAAAATTCGCACAAACTGTTAACCAAGCTTGATGCGGCTCACACAACACTTGTCCACCACTTTTAATCTATCCAAAACGCAAGCTACCTATCTACAGCCTTGTATACAAAAATCAATACCTCATCAGATCTCAATCGATATCATCATTCATCATAATAGCAAACAAAAGCAAATACGTGAACTATGCCTTCCAATATCCGTGTGTAGTAGACCTATCAAGGAGGATTCAGTTCTTCATAAATCATCAGTTTTCTTAAGTCTATGCTCAAAACAGCACACATTGACTACACTTCGTTACAATGCTAACCCAGCTTGCATTCCAACACAGTGCTGCCTCATCAAGGTGCACCATATGTTAAAAGCAGTTTAATAGGTAAAAGCATTCCAGAACTCATGCATTCAAAGCAAAAAAGAAAAAGAAAAATGGGTATAAAAAAATAAGAGCAAAACATTAGCAATACGATAACATTTATAGCAATAACTTGTTGAACTTGAAGGTATTTAACAACATGGATTTGTCTTCATTTATGAAACAACTCAGTCTGAAAAAAAAACTATCATCTAAATATCCATTGCAGAGACTTAAAAAAAGTGAAAAACCCTCAGTTGCCTTCAAATTTCGGGTCAGCCATCACAAAATGATACGCTATAACAAGCACGAAAATGAAGATTCCAAGGAAATTCGCAAAGAAGCCGAGGTCTTGATCGTCAATCATCTGAAACATAACAAGAAATAAGAAAAGCATAAATCAGGTTCAAACATAAATCTTTACTTCTTTGATTCTCATATCATGCTGATTGCTGACAAAAAGAAGTTTAAGTATTTTCTCTATCCTTGTCCCTTAACCTAATGCTCATTTCATCTAAACAGAAACCATACAGGCAAATCAGAAAACAGCAGACGGTCCAATCGGAACATCAAGGCGTGATCTCTCAATCAGTAAAGCTAAACGGCCCTAAAACGAATTACAATAATTTATTTAAAACCCAAATAGGAAACTCACAAAATAAATTAAGAAAAAAATTGGATCCTTCTTAAACTACGAGATCGTGAACTCGATAATCCCAATCATAAAAGTTTCTGGTATCAAATAAACGGAAATTTACGAGCTTAATCGTCTCAGACCTTGCCCTAAAAACTGGAAATTAAAAATTAAATGTATAGAAAATTGAGGAATTGGGATTGTTTGAGAAGAATGACGGAATATTAGTAGTTAAAAGTAGATTATAATTCCCATACCTTGACAGCTTTTGAGCAGTGAAGAAAACGATCCCAACAAATCCGAGTTGATTGTTGATCAGAGCTCAAAAACTAGGGAAAACTAGTAGCAGTCATGTTCGAGAGTGGCCTTCTGAACGATGTCGTTTCAAACTTGCTTTCTAATTTGTAGAGACAAGAGTAACTAAAACTAAATTTGGAAGAATGGGAAAAAAAATTAGATGTGGCTGCTGGGATTCGAGCCCAGGTCTCCACGGCCACAACGTGGAATTCTTACCACTAAACTACAGCCACAGGTTGATGAAATTCTGTCAATTAAATTTTATAATACTTTATTTACATTTTAATATTGGACCTAAGTCTTGAGAGATTTTTATTAAACATTTTTGAGTTTCATATGCCAATAAAAAGATATGTATTTTTGTATATGGATGATCAAATTACTTCTACTTAGGCTTTGTTTACAATTGTTTTTCAAATCTGTTTTTGGTTTCAAAAGTTGTGTTAAACAATTAATTTTTGGAGAAAAATCTGCTTTTAAAAAGTGATTTTCAATCCAAATGCAAAAGTTAAATTTTTTAGCTTTTGCGGTTGTAAAAGTGATTTTGAGAGTCAAATTACAATTTTAACCTTCATTTGTTATTGTGTTTATTTATAATTTATAAATTTATAATTTTTTACGAAGATATAATTATATAATTAATAATTATTTTTAAATTTTAAAATGATGTATATTTATTCCTGTCAAATTTTTAAAATAAAATATTTTAAATTTATTATATTTTCATGGAACACGTATAGTTGTTAAAAATATATATTTATTAATAATCTTTTATATATTTATAATAATTTAACCTGATATATTTCATATATTATAACATTAGAGAATTTGAATATTATATATATATATATATATATACATACATATATATATAACTTACAATACCATGTCCAAAATAGTCATTTATCTTCTTAAAAGCATTTTTTGACAGCAATGATAAACACTAAAATCTTACAATCAATTTTTTAAAATCCTTTTTCAAAATCCCTTTCTAGCAGCACTTTTAAAAATCACTTTTTAAAAGCAATGTTAAACTAGCCCTTAGTGGTTTTTAATTTGATTTTATGGGATCAATTTTTTTTAATTTGAGTTCAAGTTTACTATGAAAAGTTTCTAATTCAAGATAATAAGGGCTGTATTTTGATACAAAAGCTGTGTAAAAAATTACACAACCCTTCTATAAAATTTAAAACATAATTCTCAAATCCTAACACCCTAAAACATAAACCCTAAACTCTAAATTCTAGACATAAGTCTCAAATTTTACACCCTATGCACTAAACCTCTAAACCTAAAACCCTAAACGCTAAAATTGAAAGCCTTATGCAAACTAAAAAAAACTTATGTATTAAAGTATTTTCTGGATACTAATAAAATTTTGCTCAATATAGTTAGGGATAATTAATATAATGTTTCTCTCTAAATATTTTTCCTATTTTATTAAATAAAAATAATAATAAAATATTTGTGTTGAATTGTATCGAGTTTAAGTATGTGAAACATCATCAAATTTTGAGTTGAGTCAAATCAAGGTCAAATAAAAAACTTTAAATTTTCGACCAATTCCTAAACTTTTTTCTTAGATCATTTGAATTCCATAAGTACTCATATAAACCCAAATTATTACAATTTAATAATCACAAAATCTATCAACAGTCTTTAGCAAGTGATTAAAAGCTCTTAGTTAACGTCTTCCCCTCTCCTAGAACGTGAGTTCTAAACTCATTATGAGTAAAATTTTCACTTCTCCATTTCCTAGGTAAAAATCATTAAAAAATACTTTTAATAAATGCAGTGACAGAGGTATATAGTGTGTGGGAGGGCTTACTGACCCCCAACACACCATTTTTTTCATAATATATATATATATATATATATATATATATATATTATGAATCCCTTCACTTCTAAATATTTATGTTTTCTTTCTAATCTTTAATCTTATTTTTCTCTCTAGATAAATAAAGGGCTAAAATTATATATATTTTCATAAAAATTATTTTCATTTATTGTCGTTAACCTCAATTGTCTATTTACTCTTATTTAACAATAAAAAAAGTATATTTTTTGAATAGTCTAAAAGTGATTACAAGGTAATATCTACTTATAGATATTTTTAACCCTTTAACAAGGCGCGTACACTATATAAACAAAACGATTTGAATCTCCGTCTCCTATAAACTAAGTTCATTTGTTGCCATTGCAGAATTCTTTTCTTTCTTTTTCATGCTCAATTCCTTGATAAAGACAAATGGCTTTATAGCCTACACCAAATACTGTGTTTTTTTAATTAAATTTATTTGGTTTAAGGCTTAGAAAGCCCTTGAATTTTGAAAAAAAAAACAATTAAATTTATGAATATTTTCTTTCATTCAATTAAACTATTAAATCAAGAAATTTAATTAATTAAGCCATTGAACCAATAAATTAAATCAGTTAAGCCCTTTGACTAATTTTGACAATTAAATCTTGATAAATTTTCCTTTAAATATTATTGGCACATGATACACCACAATTCTATCATGTTACATTTACATTTTAAAATATAGGCTAATAGGGTTATTTTGCTCCCGAGTTTGACCCAAATTAGCAATGTTGCCCATCGCGCGAAAAGACGTTTAATTAGGTCTTTCAGTTCGCACATTGCAACAAATTAACCCCTTGACCAATGTTGACCGTTATAGTGCTGGCGTGGTAGTTAACAGTGTTGACGTGACAGTCAACTATGGTGACGTAGTGGTCCACGATGCTGACATGGTAGTGCATGTGTGATGATGACGTGACAGAGGGGATAAATAGATTTTTTAAATCAAATTCGAGAGCATAATTGAATTTATTGTCGAGTTCAGGGGCATAATTCATTTTAATTGAAAGTTTGATAACTTATTAAAAAATAAGAAATTATTAAAATTTTAAAAATGGATCAACAATTTGTGTAAATTTTAAGTTAATTTAATCGATTTATTTAGTTTTTTTAAATAAATTAGATAAATAATTTGGTTTTTCAAGTTGAACTTCTACAAATGGGATGTATGAAAAATCGATTAACAAATTGATGTAAATATCCTTTTGGTTCCTGATAATTTTAAAATAAGAAAAGTGAGAACTCTCACAAAAAATCAAAATATTCTTCAATTTTAAAAATCTCCATAAACTTAATAGAAATATATTTAAAAAATTATTGAAAATAACAACTAATATAAAAATTAAAATGTATTAGAGATTAAAAATAAAAAATATTAAAATTATTTTTTATAAAGTATTAAAAATCGAACACTTTCATCGAAAAAGTCTTTGACTTCACAAATATGAATATTATCATTTGTTAAACAAATATTTAGTGAAATCAATCTTGTATTAAAGTAACAATAAAACTCGAATTTTTTTCGCTTTTCTACATTAAATTGATGCTCATTAATATTTGATGTAGAAAAACGAAAGAAATTTTTTGTTTTTTCTACCTTAATACAAGGATGATTCCATTGAAAATATGCTCAATAAATATTAGCTTAGCATAGTAAAAAACATGAGAACATATATTATGGGTTATTCTCACCACGTCATCCATGAGACCAACCAATAAAGATCATTCATCTCATTATTTTTTCCATGTCATATTTTTACCAAGTGAATCTTCACTTGGTTAAAACTATTTTTAAAATTAATTTACAGTAAATATGAGTGGAGATTTACTGTAACACTTGGGTTTAGGGGTCGAGTGAAAATAATATTTAAATAATATTTTGAGTCTCGGTTTATAATTTAAATAATAAAATATTACTTTGGGCTTCAAACTTTCAAAACAAACATTTATGTTGCACCAAAAATTTATTTGAAACTAAATTCCATGGATTTTAAGACTAATGAGAATGCCATCTCATTAATGACATTTTTGTAATAAAATAGACTTCAAATTTAAAAAAGCCACTATTCCATCTTCTCCATTTCACTATTCCATCTTCTTTCTCCTTCATTTTGGCTCGGTTTCGAAAGGTAATCACATTCTCATCTTGCTCTCATCTTCCTCTCTTTGAAAGTACCATTAGATTTCATTTTCATCCATGTTTTGGGAATTTGATTTTTCATGGAAAAATGTTAAAGGTTGTGACTTTATGAGTTTTTATCAAAGTTATTAATTTAATAATGTTAGATATGTTGTTTATGAACCTTGAGGTCCAACATATATGAATTTCAAAGTGTTTTAGCATGATTTTCGTATTTGGGTCTGCATGGGATTTTTGAAGGGTTTTGGAATGGGTTTTGGGTGTGTTTTATGTTGGAAATGGAAGACTAATGTTAGTATGTTAGTTAAAGGTTGTTTTGGAATCATTTGAGAGTGTTAAAAGTGTTGAAATCAAAGGTTTTGGACTGTGCTTTAGGGCTGCTCGAGTTTGATGATTTTGGGGTTGTTCATAGCTTGAAAATCATGTGTTTGATGCTTGAATGGTGTTCTGGGTTTGCTACATTGATGTATGAACTGATTTGAGGTTGTTTTGATTGTGTTGAGTTGATTAGAAGCAAGGATTTGTGTTGGTGAAGCATCGGGAGTGAATCCGGAAGCTTGAGGTCTCGGTTGCTTGGTTGTTGAGCTTGGAAGTGAAGGTGAGTGGTTTAACGTTTTTAAAAATGGTTTTGAGTACTTGGTTTAAGCATGTGGACTAGGTTGGGCTTGGTAGACCCACCTAGAGTTGGGATTAGAGTGGTAGCCTAATCCTAAGCTTTAATTAGAGACTTTGGTTGCACTCTTTAATTGTTGTTTATGCCTCATAATGATTGTGTTTATGATGGTTATGTATAAATGTGTTATACATGTATGTTGAGGCATGGTTGTGATGCATTGTTATATGCATGAGGTATGGGCATGATGTTAATCATGGTGAGTACGTGCTAAGCACGAAAATGGTTGTGAATTGATATTGTGGATTGTGTTGAGTATTGGCACTAGTATGCTTGGGTACAAATGATCGATCATTAGGATGTTAGTGTGCACACGTGAGTCAAATGCGCGCGTGGTCTTGATGATGGTAGTCATCAAGATGGAGTACGGGTTCGCCCGTAAAACCTTCTTATATATTAATCGATGATGAGTGTAATCCCATCGACGGGGGCGTGAGGATGAGTGGAATCCCCTCCGCGTGAACGATGATGAGTGTAATCCCACCGTAAGGTAATGGTTGTGTTGGATGTGAGTTCCAACGTGTTATCCGTGTATTCGAGTCATAACTAGGTGCCAATATGAGTTGATATGTGTATCAATATGACGTGAAATGTGATTCATATATGGATTATTATATGTGATTACATATGATGTGGATTTGAGCTTGTTGAGCATGGCATAATATTGGATATTTGTTCATGCATCATGTGTATTTTGGCTCATGAGGATCGAAGGTAAGATCATGCATTCTACCTTGGTTGTGCTCGTGCTTGGACCATGCATTGTCGAGGTTTGTTTTTAATGAGCTTACCCTCACTAAGCTTTATGCTTACGCTCTCTTTTGTTCGACAATGCAGATCCGTAGCTCGTGGGTTGCTAGTGTAAGAAGGGCCCTCCAAGTGTGCTAGTTGGGCTTTTGAATCTTCCAAGTATTGATTTTATATTATGATATAATGGTCAAGCAATGAGACATGTATATGTTTTTTGAGCCTTGAAGTATGTCAGTGTTGGTTGTTTAGAGCATGTTAGACTCCTTTAAATGCCATGTTGTTGGTTGGCTTTTGGCTGCCTTGAATGCTTGTGAACCATGTTTGAATTACCTTCTTGAATGTCTAATTGTATGCTCTTGCGAAGCATGAACCTTGAATGCTATGTATGGACTTTTGAATGGATGCCCTATCTTATATCCTTATGAATCTTGAGTATGTTTGCAATAGGGTGCATGCCTCTAGAGTGTGTTTGTATGTTATGTATTCTTCTTGGGGTCGTTACGGACGTTTGGGATCAATTTGAGATGTTTAAAACTGAGTTTTGGAATTCACAGAGTGCAGGTGTTTCGAAACGGGTTGCCCTATTTCGAAACGGGTGTGGTTCCAGGGCCCCCGTATCGAAACGTGTTTCAGTACGTTTTGGCTACTATGAGCCCCTGTTTCGAAATAAGTTTCGAAACACTTTGGCTACTGAAATTGCTTGTTCCGAAACAGGTATCGGAACACCTAGGCAAAATGGGGCCCTGTTCCAAAACGAGGTGGATGCGTTTCAGTACGGGTGTCTGGCTTTTAAAACTGGAGCCCGTGTTTCGAAACGGGCATTGACTGTTTCGAAACACATGCCTGTAAATGGGCTTTTGACATCTCTAAAGGGTCTCAAGGTTTGGGCTTAGGCCCTGTTTGTTGTTGGGCTTCTCGTGAGCCTTGTTTCCGCTGTCATTTCACACATAGGGTAAATTAACGCATCTAGATAAGATATTAAGTGAAAAAGTTTTTCCTAGAGTCGGTAACCGAAGTGGAGCCTTAACGGGTTTCATCTCGGTTATCCCCGTGTAGCCCACTCGGATCGATCAAGCGTCCGGACCGGGATGAGGGGGTTACATTTACTTGGTAAAAATATGACATAGAAAAAATAATGAGATGGATGATTTTTATTTGTTGGTTTTATGGATGATGTGGCAGGAATGACCCATAATATAATTTCTCAAAAAAACAGTTGAAGGCTTTTCCGATGATTTATAAATTTTTTAAAATTTTGAGTTTTTATATTTATAAAATTTCATATTTTTACTTATTTTTTAAATTCGTATTTTTATTTTTAATATTTTATGAGTATTTAAATATTTTTAAATATGTATTATTTTTTAGCTTAAAGATTAAGTAAGTTATCGAACTTTCAATTAAAATGAATTATGCCCTTGAACTCGATAAAAAATTCAATTATGCTCTCGAATTCGATTTAAAAAATCAATTCAGCCCCTCTGTCATGTCAGCATCACACATGCATTGTCATGTCAGCATCGTGGACCGTCGCATCAGCATAGTTAACTGACACGTCAACAATGTAACGTTCAATGTTGCTCAAGGGGCTAATTTACTACAATGTGCATACTTGAGGACCTAATAGAACACATTTCTGTACGAGGGGCAACATTGCTAGTTTGGGTCGAACTCGAGGGCAAAATAACCCTATAAGACTAATAATATATTATATAGTTTCTAGACCTTTTAAAGAATTTTTTTAAATATTTTTTTTGCAAATGTCAAGTGGAATATTGTGACACGACACATTGTATCTAGAACTGAAAAATTTGACTCGAAACCTGAACTAATTTATCCGACCGAGACCTGAACATTACGGTCTAAACCTGACCAGAACCTGAACAAAAAACGACTCGAAATTTACTAAACCGAAAATTAATCTGAATCGAAAGTAACCAAAACCAAAATCAACTCAAACCGAAAGCAACCCGAACCAAAAATCAACCCGAACCGAAAATAATCCGACCTGAAAATAGCCCTAATTTAATTTGTCAAAATCTGATCCAAATCGAACATCAACACGATTTTGACTAGATAATTTAGCAAAATGAACGAATAAGTTATTTTTATTTATTTTTTAGTAGTATGATAAATAGTAAATATGTATATTTTTTTTATTATGTTACTGATTAGGAACCAATTTTAGTAAAAAATTAATGGTTTAATATTTTTTTCTCTTTTAAAAGAAAATGTTTATATCTGATTTCATAATTTTTCATTTAAAAAATATTTGATATAAGATTGTAAAATAAAGTTACTTTATTTCACAATATATATAATTTTATTTTTTACTTTTAATTTTGTATTTGATTTAGTCTTTTATTTAATGGCTAAAGGGGTATTTTTGCCCCTGAATCCGACCCAAAAAATCAATTTCTCCATTCGCCGAAAAACGTACTCAATGTGGCCTCCAGTTCGCGAAATTGATCAAATTGACCATTTGACCGACGTTGACCGTTACGGTGTTGATGTGGCAGTTAATAGTGATGACGTGGCGGTCCATGATGATGTGGTGGTTTCGATGGCATAATTGATTTATTTTGCCGAGATCAGTGGCGTAATTAATTTTAATTAAAAGTTTAATAAGTTATTTAATATTTAAGTTGAAAAATAAGAATTTATAAAATTATTAAATTTTAAAATATTAAAAGTGAATAAAAATTTTATTAAGTGGAGATAATTTTAAAATAAGTAAAGTGAAGACTCTAAAAAAATCAAAATATTCTTCAATTTTTTATAAAAATCCATAAAGTTAATATAAATAAATAAAATATTCTAAAAATTACTAAAAAGAAAAATTATATAAAAATTTAAAATTATTAGAAATTATAAAATGATAAAATTTAATGTAAAAACATGATAAATAAAAAGTATTTATAAAATATTAAAAAATTGAACACTTCCATCAAAAAAATCTTCGACTATTAGCTTTTGTTAAAAAATTCACTGGAATCAACAATGTATTAGAGTAACAAAAAAACTTAAATTTTCTTTCGCTTTTCTACATCAAATTGATGCTCATTAATATTTGATGTAAAAAATGAAAGAAAATTTTGGTTTTATTAATTATTACTACTCTAATACAATGATGTTTCAATTGAAAATATGTTCAAAGAACATTAGTACACTTAACATAACATGAAACAATCGAAATCATTTCCAATGATTTATAAATATTTTTAAGTTTTTGATTTTTTAATATTGACAACTTTTTATATTTGAAATTTTAATATTTTTACTTTTTTTAATTTATTATGATGTTTTTATTTTTTAATCTTTTATGAATATTTAAATATTAATATTTAACGATTAATTACGTTATCGAACTTTCAATTGAAATCAGTCATGCCCTTAAATTTGGTAAAAATTAATTATGCCCTTAAATTCAGTTAAATTAATCAATTCAGTCCCTTCTTCCACGTCTTCATCCCACGTGTACTGCCATGTCATCACTGTGGACCACAACGTCATCACCGTAACAGTCAATGTCGGTCAAAGGGTCAATTTGATCGATTTCGCGAACTGGGGGGCCACATTGAGTGCGTTTTTCGGCGAGGGGCAAAATTGATTTTTGGGTCAAACCCATGGGCAAAAATACCCCTTTAGCCTTATTTAATTTATGATATTAATCAAATATCCAAGTAAAAAATTTAAACATCCAATTAAATCTCAAACAATTAAAACATACCTAAATTGATTTTAATCCATAAATAAATATATATATGATAAAATTTTATTTTATTAAATAATTTCCAAATAGTCTAATTCTAATTTCGTAAAATCAAAATTTTTCGTCTTAGAAATTATGTAAAACTTTATTTTAAAAAATAGAAAACAATAGATTGAAACTCGATAATGAACACAATACGAAATTCAAGTTTTAAACTTTAATAAGCCTTATAGGTTGAATTTGTGTCATATTATCATCTCTAAATGATGGTTTAATTCGAAACATTGAATGGTCAAGAGTTGACATTGAGCCTAAATGATAAGATTGAGAAAAAATATATTTTTTGCATGAATATGTTCTATATATACTCAATTGAATACATATCCAACTCAACTCGAATTGACCTAAAGATCCGAAAATTGACTAAAATCAAAAAATGGTCTATCTGATATTAACCCGAACTGAAAATCGATCTGATATGATATTGACGCGACTCAAAACATCAATCAAACTGATATTGACCCGAACCAAAAACCAACCGATCCGATTTTGACCCGAACCGAAATTCAACCGATCTAATATTGATTCGAGCTGATACTTGACCTGACCTAAAATTGCATAGACCCGATCTAAATCCGAATCAAGCTCGATTCGACCCGACCCTAAACTGAATGTGACACGAACCAAAAATTAAACCAAATTGAATTGACCTGAACGACCGGATTGCCACCTCTAAATGTACCAACAAATCCAATAACTGTCGAGATTTAATAGTCAAAATTGGTCAAATAGCTTAATCGATTTAACTTCTTGGTTCAAAGGCTAAATTGATTCAATTTCTTTGTTCAGATGTTTAATTAGGTGGAAAAAAAATCAAAGACTAATTTATTTTTTTCAAAAGTACAAAAACTTCTTACATTCTTAAAGCTAGTTCTATATCATATTAGTAAATTAATAAATTTTATCATTAATCATGATGATGCTTATTTTTCTAATATAATAAAGCATACATATAGCTGTCGAAACCCTTTCGTGCCCGACATAAAAAAATACGGAGTCACCGTCAATCCTTTAAAAGGTGTGATTGGATCACCTAAAAACTGGCCATTTTAATAAAACATTTTATTTTATTAAAACAACGGTTTTGGTCTGCGAAAACACGAAAACGAGTTCGGGAGTCGGTTACGTATGGGGAAGAATTAGCACCCCCACAACACCCAAAAATTGGTACCGACCCGATTACGAAATGTTTTAATGTCGGAATTTGCAAGTTCAAGTAAATTTTAATTTAATTGTCCATTTATTAATATGATTCTATTTTAATGGTCTTATCGTTCAAAAATGAACTCTAATCACCGCCAATACTCCTGGCGCTAACCCGTCATTTCCGTTCGATAAGACATCGCATTTATTATATTTCTTAAACACACAAACAAAGAAATAATTTAAAAAATAAAATAAGAAATTAGAAAATTAAAGCGACCAAAATTAAATACATACAAGAAAATAATTTGTAAAACCTATGTTTGATTTTGATATAACTAAGTATGTTAAGGACTAAATTGAAAACATGAAATAGATTTCTAAGTCCCTTAAATGATTTATAAATCACCAACACTTTAAACTGATTTGAAAAACTCAAACTCCAAATATTTTCTAAGTGTTCCAAGGCCAAAGTATTGAAAAACGTCCTGGTGTATCGATACGCTTACAAAGTTGGCTACTGGAAAGACGCGTTTCGATACACTCTTAACCGTATCGAAACATATTCAATTTGTATCGATACGCCCCTCTGTAAAAACTGAAGAAGTTTGAATGGTGTACCGATACGACTCCACCCGTATCGATACGATTTTAACAGAATTTTTAATTCAAAGAGGTTTAAATGTTTTCGACCGTTGGTGTCAGTCGTTAGGTAACTAACATTTAAGTGGTAGTTGTCCCGTATCGATACGGTGTACCCCGTATCAAAACGGAAACTTCCAGTGAGCTAAGTTGAGAAAAAGGTATCGATACGGTCTTATCTGTATCGAAACGGTCCATGTCCCGTACCGATGCGCTTACACGCGTTTCGATACGCCCTCTTTATTATGTGCAATGGCTCTTTCTGTTTTGAGACAGATATCTATATGGGTCTTCGTGTACCTATACAGATAGTTGTACAAGTGCATTTATGGTGGAAAGAGAGGATCCCAACGACTATAATCAATACCCTAACCACCTAAACGGATAGAATTGATAGAGAAGGTATAAATTGAAGCTTATTGAAGATCAGCAACAACTATTGCATCAAAGATAAACATCCAAGGAAAAATCCAAGCTCATTGTGCTTATTTTCCAATTTCTTGTAAACCCCAAATTGTGTTGTATTCAATTCCTATCCTATCTCAAATTTGGGTTGAGTGTTTGTACTGAAAGGGGCAATATTGTATTTGAGAGATATCTTTCTTGCCTAATTTCTTCTTTGTTCACTTGTGAGGGTTTGGTCAAATTTTGGGTAGAAAATTTGACCGGTTGTGTAAAGGTTACCTCCTAAGCCTTGAAAAAGGGAAGAACAAATTAGTGAATTGTTGCAAATCCTTAGTGGTAGCTAAGGTAGTGGATGTAGAGTTCATTTGGAATTTGAACCACTCTAAAATCCTTTGTTCTTCATTTTTAGCTATCATTTTTCTCCAACAAATTTTTAAAAGCCCAATTCACCCCCTTTTGGCATTGATCAATCCATTGATCCACTTAACAATTGGTATCAGAGCCTACCTCTTTGAAGGATTAACAACCACAAGAGGAGTTCCTAGGAAGAATGTGATCATCCAAAAATCAAGCAATGACATCTACCTCCAGATCAAGCATGTACGAGTCTCAATCCACCACAAAACCACCATTCTTCAATGGTGACAATTTTCCATTTTGGAAGAACCAGATACGCCTCTTCATCAAATCCAACGATTACCTTGTTTGGGATGTCATTGAAGATGGTCCTTATATTCCTCTGAAGAGGGATGATGAAGGAAAGTTGGTTCTAAAGAAGAAGATTGAGATGAGTGAAGATGAGAGAAAGAAGATCCAAATTAATGACAAAGCTCTTCACATGCTCTTTTGTTCTTTCGGTCCCGACATCTACTCCAAAGTCTCCTCCATTGAAAGTGCCAAATAAGTATAGGACACACTAGAGACCACCTATGAAGGAACTAGTGATGTGAAGGAGACCAAGATTGGAATTCTCAATCTTAGTTATGAGAATTTCAAGATGGAGCACGACGAAACCGTGTCCAAGATGTTCGATCGCTTCTCAACTATCGTCAACGGGCTTAAAGGTTTTGGAGAGACAATCTCAGAAGACAAACTTGTCCGGAAGCTACTCTACTCACTTCCCGAATCTTGGGATGGGAAGAGAACTGTCATCATTGAGGCCAAAAACTTGAAGACACTAAAACTTGATGAGCTAGTGGGTTCTCTCCTTACTCATGAGATAATGAAGCAAGAAAGGGAAGATGAAAAGAAGAAGGAAGAGAAAAGAGTGGAGAAGCTAGAGGTAGAAAAGAAGAAGAAGATAAGAGTGGCTCTCAAAGCTTCATTACATGAGGAGAGCACTTCTAGTGAGGAGGATGATTTAGAAGAATTGACTATGATAGCCAAAAGATTCTCACGATTCATGATGTCCAATTGAGGAAGGAAGATTCAAAGAAAAATGGACTTCAAGGGTAAAAACAAAGAACAAGAGAGGGATCAAATCATTTGCTACGAGTGCAAAAAGCCCGGTCACATTCGTTCGGAGTGCCCTCAACTCAAGAATAAGGGCTTTGAGAAGAAGAAGAAGCTCAAAGCCAAGCTTGCTACTTGGAGTGACGAGGAGTCATCTGAGGATGACGAACACGAAGTGGCCAACCTTTGCCTCATGGCACTTGAGGAGGATTCCTCCATGGTAACCTCTAACTCATCATATTTTGACTTTACATTTGATGAATTAAATGATGCATATGATGAGTTGCAAGAGGTATATGATGATTTAGTTGAGAAATACAAAGAGTCGTCCATTAGAAATAAGAAAATTATTTCGGAATTAAATGATAAAAATGACTCACTTTCTGAAGCTAACATAAAATTTGAGAAAAAGATTTTAGGTTTGAAAGATGAACTTAAATTCTTTCAAGATGAAAATGTAAACCTAAATAATCTTCTTTCTCAATGCAATAGTGAACACCAAAAGGTGTTAGATGAGCTTAACAAGCTCAAAGAGTCTTTCAAAAATGTTGGTAATGTGAAGCATGAAAAAGGTGAATCATCTAAAACCAACCAACCTAGGAGAAAGACTAATAACTACAAACAAAGTAGCCTCCCTAGACATAATAGACCTAAAAGGATTAGGAGTGTATGGGTTCCTAAGGAACTCGTCAAGTCTAATGATTTTGTTGCTATGTCACCTTGGATTCCTATGGGAACCAAGCTTATGGGAGCTAACACACGTGGACCCAAAATGATTTGGGTACCAAAAACAAAAGTTTAATATCTTTGTTTATAGGGGGAGTATTGCTACAAGGCCAAAGCACGAAGTCAAAATTCTTGGTACCTTGATAGTGGATGCTCGAGGCATATGACCGGAGACAAGAGTAGATTCATGGACTTAAAGCCAAAAGGTTGAGGAGTAGTAACATTTGGTGACAACTCCAAGGGCCACATTAAAGGTATTGGCTCCATAGGTAATCACTCTACCATTCTTATTGAAAATGTTTTGTATGTCGATGGTCTTAAACATAATTTTTTGAGCATAAGCCAATTATGTGATAAAGGATTTAATGTCTTATTTGATAAAAGTGGGTGCAAAATTGTTGACATTAAATCAAATAATATTATGCTCATAGGTCATTGCATAGGTAACATTTACATGGTGCATATAGATGACATACATACATCCCATGTATGTTTAGTAGCTCAAAATGAAAATGATGCATGGCTATGACATAGGAAACCAGGACATGCTAGCATTAGTGTTTTAGAAAAATTAGTTTCCCTAGATCTAGTTAGAGGTTTACTCAAAATTAAGTTCTCAAATGATAAAATTTGTGATGCATGCTCTAAGGGTAAACAACATAAGTTATCCTTTAAATCGATTAATGATGTTTCTACAAGTAGGTGTTTACAACTTATCCACATGGATTTATTTAGGCCTATTTGGACTATGAGCTTGGGTGGTAAATCTTATGCATTTGTACTTGTTGATGATTTTTCTAGATTTACTTGGGTTCTATTTTTAAGTACTAAAGATGAGGCTTTAGAAAAAATCATCACATTTTCAAAATTAACCCAAAATGATCTTAAACTTAGAATTTCTCATATTAGAAGTGATCATGGAACCGAATTTCAAAATCTAGGGTTTGAAGAGTTTTTAAATGAAAATGGTATTGGCCACAATTTTTCGGCTCCTCGAACTCCTCAACAAAATGGGGTAGTTGAGAGGAAAAATAGAACTTTACAAGAAATGGCTAGAACCATGCTTTGTGAAAACAATTTACCTAAATATTTTTGGGCGGAAGCCACAAACACCGCTTGCTACATTGTAAACCGAGCAATGATTAGGCCACTTTTAAAGAAAACACCATATGGGATTTTAAAATCTAAAAAGCCTAACATTAGTTATTTTCATCAATTTGGTTGCAAGTGTTTTGTTTTAAATAATGGAAAAGACAACTTAGGTAAATTTGATGCAAAAAGTGATGAAGCTATTTTCATAGGATATACCTTAACCTCTAAAGCCTATTGTGTGTTTAACAAGAGAAATTTAGTAGTAGAAGAATCTATACATGTTTTATTCGATGATAACCTCCTTCCAAGGAAGGATTCTTGTGATGATGATGATGTAGGAATCATTAATGCCTTTGATGGAGGACCAACTTCAAAGGAGGATGAGATTCCAACAAAAGAAGAGGATACACAAGATCCACCTCTTGAAGCCTTGAAGGACTTGGCTCTTGAGGAAAAGAAAGTGAGCTACCCAAGGGAGTTCAACTATGTCAAAGGTGGTTAAATCTTGGGTGATCCATCTAAGGGGGTAACCACTAGATCTTCTCTTAAACTTATGAACCATGTTGCATTTATCTCATGCATAGAGCCTAAGAATATAAAAGAAGCATTAAAAGATGACTTTTGGATTATGGCTATGCAAGAAGAGTTAAACCAATTTGAGAGAAGTAATGTTTGGACATTAGTTGATAGGCCTAGTAATCAATCTACTATAGGAACTAAATGGGTCTTTAGGAACAAACTAGATGAGAGTGGTAACATTGTGAGAAATAAAGCTAGATTAGTAGCACAAGGTTACACTCAAGAAGATGGAATAGATTTTGATGAAACCTATGCACCCATAGCTAGAATGGATGCCATTAGGATGTTGCTTGCATATGCATGTTATCATGATTTCAAGCTTTTTCAAATGGATGTTAAAAGCGCATTTTTAAACGGTTTTATAAATGAGAAAGTGTATGTGGAACAACCACCGGGTTTTGAAGACTCAAAATTTCCAAATCATGTTTTCAAACTTACTAAAGCTCTTTATGGTTTAAAACAAGCTCCTAGAGCTTGGGATGAAAGACTTTCAAACTTTTTTATTGAAAAAGGTTTTGAAAAAGGTAAGGTGAACACTACACTTTTCATAAAAAGGTATAAAAATGATATCTTAGTAGTACAAATTTATGTTGATGATATTATTTTTGGATCTACTAATGAGTGTCATTGCAAAGAGTTTGCTAAGTTAATGCAAGGTGAATTCGAGATGAGCATGATGGGGGAGCTCTCATTGTTTTTGAGACTTCAAATCAAGCAAAGGAAGGATGGCACCTTCATCAATCAAGCAAAGTACATCAAGGATATGCTCAAGAAGTTTGGCTTGGAGAGTGCAAAGCCTCAAGCCACACCTATGAGCTCATCTACAAAGCTTGACAAAGATGAAGGGGGTAAGTGTGTTGACTCTAAACTTTACCGTTCTATGATTGGATCTATGCTTTACCTTACCGCAAGTAGACCATATATTTTGTTTAGTGTTTTCTTGTGTGCTAGGTTTCAAGATAGTCCTAGAGAGTCTCACCTTATAGCCGTTAAGAGAATCTTTAGGTACCTTAGAGATACCCCTTGTTTAGGTCTTTGGTACCCTAGAGACTCCACCTTCAACCTTCATGCTTATTCGGATGCGTATTATAGGGGGTGTAAAATTGATAGGAAGAGTACTTTGGGAACTTGTCAATTCTTAGGTAGTATGCTCATATCTTGGTTCTCTAAGAAACAAAATAGTGTAGCTCTTTCTACCACCGAAACCGAGTACATATCCTTAGGGAGTTGTTGTGCTCAAGTCCTTTGGATGAAGCAACAACTCTTAGATTATGGTATTAAAGTTGAAACCATACCCCTTAAGTGTGATAACACTAGTGCCATATGCTTAACAAAAAATCCCATCCAACACTCTAGAACCAAACATATAGAGATAAGGCATCATTTCATTAGAGATCATGTTCTTAAGGAAGATGTTGTTATAGAGTACGTTGACACCTTAAACCAACTAGCAGACATCTTTACAAAGCCTTTATATAAAGAGCATTTTTGGTCCCTTAGGAGAGAGTTAGGTCTAACTAGCCTTCCTTGACCCTTTAGGACCCTTTTAAAGTTAAAATTGTTTGATCTTGTGAAATTGCATGTTAATGTGTTGTAGCTCTTGAAAATATCCATGCTTATAGCTAGAGGGAGTATGATTCTGTTAAAATATGCTTA
This sequence comes from Hibiscus tridactylites, assembly GCA_958450335.1. Taxonomy (NCBI): domain Eukaryota; kingdom Viridiplantae; phylum Streptophyta; class Magnoliopsida; order Malvales; family Malvaceae; genus Hibiscus; species Hibiscus tridactylites. The sequence goes on along the minus strand of OY288274.1, from coordinate 42,730,815 downwards.
GAACTGCTCATTCATCATTTGCATTCATTTAGGAGATGTTATGATCGAGCTTTTGGTTGTTCTTAAAGCCTAAAATGTATTTCTGGGCATAGGGTATCAATACAGCCTTAAGCGTATCGATACGTGTACTGTATTACCTTCCAAAATTACATTTTGCCTAAAATGGGTATCGATACGGTTAAACCCGTTTCGATACGAGCAACAATCGTTTCGATACATATTGCATCCGTTTCAATACGAACCTTCAATGGGAATTTTAAATGGAATTATGTTTTTACCCCCGTATCGATACACTCTCAAGCGTATCGATACGCGATTGCGCAGACATCTATCAATTGGCATTTAAGAGTTCAACTTTTACCAAAATTGAATTTTCTCAAAACCCTAGAAACCCTAGCCGTTTTCACTCTATAAATAGCCTCTCAATCCCTCATATTTTCACACCACAACTCAAAATCTCTAGAGGATTTTCAAAATCAAGCAAAGGTCTTAAGCTTTTCATCAATTGGGTGCTAAGCTCTTCTCCCATTCCTCTCTAATTAATATCAAGGTAAAACTGTTTCTTTTTACTTGTAATTTTTCTTTTAATTTTCGTTTCAAATTTTCTTTTGTTTTTGTTTTGTCTTCTCAAATCAAAACCTCTTTTCAAATTTTTTAATTTATAATTTTTTTAAAAAAACCTCTTTTCGGAGAATCCCATCTTAAGAAGATCTATGATATTTTTAAGCAGGTCCACATTAATATTCCGATGTTAGATGCTATCAAGGAGATGCCTAGTTATGCCAAATTTCTCAAGGATGCTATGTCGAAGAAATCCAGACTTGGGGAATTTGAGACGGTTAAACTGACATAAGGATGCATGACTATTATGCACAAGCATCCACCCCAGAAAAAGAAGGATCCTAGGAGCTTCATAATACCGTGCATAATCGGAGATAAATTTGTGGGTAAGGCACTTTATGATCTAGGTGCTAGTATTAATTTAATGCCAAAATCTGTATTTCGGAAATTAGGTATTGGACGATCACGACCCACAACAGTTATGTTGCAGCTGGTAGACCGCTCTTACGTGCAACCGGAAGGGAAAATTGAAGATATTCTGGTAAGAGTGGATAAATATATTTTTCCTACTGACTTTCTTGTTTTAGATTGTGAAGTAGATGAGAATGCACCAATCATCCTGGGGCGACCCTTCTTAGCCACATGAAGATCACTGATTGATGTAGAAAAAGGAGAACTCACTATGAGAGTGAATGATCAAGAGATCAAGCTGAATGTTCTCCAAGAAATAAAGCACGATAATGCAAAAGAAGAATGCAAGGCTACCGCTGAAGTTACCCTTGACCAACCCTGCATCAGGTCGGACTGCCATGACATAAAATTTGGTCACTGCCCCAACAACCATTTAGAAGACTGTCACGACAGCGACGACGACAGCAGCTCCTCAGATTCTGACATATCTGATACTGAAGATCATAAGGAGGTAAACTAGATAGGCAATCGCCCAGGTAAGTTATTCGAGCCCTTAAACTATACCTCGAATGAACATATAATCCAAAAGCCATCAATTGTAGAACCACCTGTTCTAGATCTTAAGCCCCTGCCAGAGCAGCTCAAATATGTTTTTTCTTGGATTAAATGATACGTTGACCGTAATCATCTCTTCCAAGTTGATGCAGGAACAGGAACATCAGCTGATAGGGATGCTGCAGCAGCACAAAAATGCAATTGGGTGGACGATAGCTGATATCCAAGGCATCATTCTGGCATTATGCATGCATAAAATCCTCTTAGAGGATGATCACAAGCCGACCATTGATGCCCAAAGACGTTTGAATGATGCTATGCGAGAAGTGGTCCGAAAAGAAATTATCAAATGGCTAGATGCTGGGATAATTTATGCCATCTCGAATAGTAAGTGGGTGAGCCCGGTGCAGTGCGTTCCTAAGAAAGGAGGAATAACCGTGGTAACCAACGAAAAAAACGAGTTAATCCCAACCAGGACTGTGACCGGTTGGAGGGTTTGTATGGACTACCGGAAGCTTAACAAAGCTACCCGGAAAGACCACTTTCCCATGCCTTTTATTGATCAAATGCTTGATAGATTACCGGGAAAGCCTTATTACTGTTTTCTTGATGGTTACTCAGGTTACAACCAAATAGCCATCGCACCGGAGGATCTAGAGAAAACGACCTTCACTTGCCCGTACGGTACTTACGCTTTTCGGAGAATGCCATTTGGACTTTGCAACGCACCAGCAACCTTTTAGAGATGTATGATGGCTATATTCTCCGACATGGTGGAGGATTTCCTGGAGATATTCATGGACGATTTCTCAGTCTTTGGAGACAATTTTGAAAGTTTCTTAGGCAACCTACAGAAAGTGCTCGAGAGATGCGAGAAAGCGAACTTGGTATTAAACTGGGAGAAATGTCACTTCATGATGGATGAAGGGATAGTCCTAGGCCACAAAGTAAGCTGCCGCGGCATAGAGGTCGACAGGGCAAAAATTGAGGTAATTGAAAAGCTGCCACCACCCACAACAGTCAAGGAAATTCGAAGTTTTTTAGGGCATACTGGTTTCTATCGAAGGTTTATAGCCAAATTTTCGAAGATCACCAAGTCGTTATGCCACCTACTAGAGCAGAATCGTCCCTTCGACTTGAACACTGAATGTACTGAGGCATTTACAATTCTGAAAGAGAAGCTAGTAACAGCCCCGATCGTACAGCCACCGGACTGGAAGCTACCATTCATGATTATGTGTGATGCCAGTGATTATGCTGTAGGGGCAGCACTTGGGCAGAGGAAGGACAAGCTATTCTATGTAATTTACTATGCTAGCAAAACACTCAACGATGCCCAAGTGAATTGCACCACAACAGAGAAAGAATTGTTGGTTGTGGTGTTTTCAATTGACAAGTTCCGATCCTACATACTTGGAACGAAAGTGGTGGTCCACACAGACCACTCTGCACTGAAATATCTGTTTGCTAAGAAAGATGCAAAACCCAGACTGATTCGTTGGATTTTGCTGCTGCAAGAGTTTGACATAGAAATCAAGGACAAAAAGGGGACAGAGAACCAAGTTGCAGATCACTTGTCAAGATTAGAGAAGGGAAAGAATCTCCCAACAGATAAGACACACATACTGGAGACCTTCCCTGACGAGCAGCTGTTCGCTGCCATAAGCACTGCCGCGACAGCCATGGCGGCAGATAAGTTTTCTGAACTCCCCTGGTATGCTGATTTTGTTAATTATTTAGTTTGCGGGATATTTCCTCCTGGCCTTAATTATCAAGCTAGGAAGAGGTTCCAAAATGATGTTAAGCATTATTATTGGGACGAACCTCTTATTTTCAAAATGTGTGCAGATCAGATCATCATGAGATGTGTACCACAGGATGAACAGGAAGCTGTGCTTCACCACTGTCATGCTTCACCATATGGAGGACACTTGGGTGGTAACAAAACTGCTGTCAAAGTTTTGCAGTCTGGTTTTTATTGGCCTTCACTGTTCAAGGATGCCCAGGCATTCTACAAAAGTTGTGATAAATGTTAACGGACTGGAAACATCTCAAGGAGACACGAGATGCCGCTGAAAAACATTCTTGAAGTCGAAATCTTCGACGTTTGGGGGATTGATTTCATGGAACCGTTCCCAGCATCATGTGTGAATTTATATATCCTCCTGGCAGTGGACTATGTGTCCAAATGGGTAAAAGCGATCACCACACAGAATAACGATGCCAAGACTGTTTAGAGGTTTTTGTACAATAACATTTTTTCTAGATTTGACATCCCTAAGGCGATCATCAGTGATGAAGGGAGGCATTTTGATAACATGGTAATAGTCGCTGCCTTAAAGAAATATGGTGTCAAACATCGGATCGCAACAACTTACCACCCTCAGACCAATGGACATGCCAAAATATCCAACAGAGAGGTAAAAAAGCATTCTTGAAAAGATGGTTAAACCAACTCGGAAGGACTAGTCTCTACACCTCAATGGTGCACTATGGGCCTACAGAACAACGTTTAAAACTCCATTGGGAATGTCACCCTACTGGTTGATTTATGGAAAAACATGCCATCTATCTGTTGAGATTGAGCACAGAGCATACTGGGCCATTAAGGTAGTGAATATGGACTTGGAAAAGGCAGGACAGAAAAGGCTACTTGACTTGAATGAGATTGAAGAAATTCGAGTAATGGCCTATGACAACGCAAGGATCTACAAGGACAACACAAAAAAGTGGCATGACAAGAAACTGCTGCCACGACAGTTCTACCCAGGGCAGCTTGTGTTGTTATTCAACTCTAGGTTGAAACTCTTCCCAAGAAAGTTGAAATCTAGATGGCCTGACCCGTTTCAGGTGGTGCAAAATTTCCTTAATGGTTCCATCACGATCAAATCCTTAAAAGACTGACACCAATTTAAAGTCAACGGACAGAGATTAAAGCATTATCAGGGGACTGAAGCCCCAAGAATGCAGGAAGTGGTTACTTTAGGAGATGCCCCTCCTGGCATCCCTAATTTAACCTAATTTTATTTTTATTTTTATTATTATTATTATATATATATATATTAAGAAATTAGAATTATTTTATTTTTAGGAACTAAGTTTTTATTGTTATTATTTTTAGGAAATAAAGGAGACAAGCAGAAGAGAAGAGAAGAGAAAAGAGCCCATGTCCGACCTTGACGCGTTCATAGATGGTTTCTCCTCTTCTTCAATTTGGGAGGAATCCGATGATGAGCCCTCTATCAAGAGGAACCTGTCCAAGGAATTCACCCAGATGAAACGGCAGAAACCAAACACCGGAGTCAGACCATCCGACCAAGGGAAATCTGACAGCGGCAGCAGCAGCAGCAGTGGTAGCAGCAGTTCTTCCGAGAAGGTTCAGGTGCTGGAGAAACCACCCCAGATCTCACCGACCCGCATCCAGCCTCCGAGGGAAGCCAAGAAAAAGACCGCCTCTGCCTCTCCCAACCATCTGCCGGCACCAACGAGGAAAGTCACTGCCCGCCGGCAGATTCAGATCAACAGCAACAGCGACGACAGCGCTTAAAATTTATGTTTCTTTTCTTATATTTGATTTCTGCTATTTTGTTATAATTGTGATGTTGTTTTTATTTTCTTTTTATCATTTTGTCATCATGCATTGAGGGCAATGCAACCCTTGAGTTTGGGGGTGGCATCCCTCCATTAATGAAGTGTCTTTATGTTTAGAAATTGTGTCTAATGTTTAGTTCATTTTTTCTTTAAAAAATGAAAAATTTGGCTTAAGTCTTTGAATTTCACTTACCTGCCACGACATATGTTGTCGTGACAGTGCCTTTAGGAAATTTTAGGATTTGTTTAGAGCCTTGCTATGATTCTACCCTGTAAAACACTCTTTGTGACTCTTATGTTTTTTAGATTACTTTAGTACACTGGAATAGGAATGTTTACCCACTTGAAACTGCCCCTAGAGGCGCCTATCACTGGCTCTAGGAAAACAAAAAAAGAAAGAAAAAAAATATTCAGACTCAATAGCTTGCAAAAATGCCTTGCACTTATTTTAGGAGATTTCTTTTTGAGCTAAGTTAGAAAAAAATAAAGGAGCCTAAGAATTGCCTCCAGAAAGATGCAGTTAAATAAATAGTCAGAAAAAAACTAAAGGAGCCTAAGAATTGCCTCCGGAAAAAAATTGAAATGGCAAAACCTCAAGTGGTATATATAACTATTCTGGTATACTAAGGAAGTCTAGATGCATAAGTGTTCACAAAATCCACACACATCACAAGAATTATAGCATGGTTCCGAATGAGTCCAAAAATGCCCGACAAGGCGCTACTCTCGATAGAATACAAGAGGTAGGTAATGTAGAGTTCACTATTTTAAGCCAAAGAAAAAAAATTAAGTTAGGTAATATTTGCTTGAGGGCAAGAAAAAACTTGAGTTTGGGGGTGTGTTGAGTGTGTAAAAGTTCTATATTTTACCCCATATTTACCCCATATTTCTGCTACATTCAAGCATAATTCATTGCATTTAGGATAGATTTCATTCATACATCACAATTATGTTAAATGGCACAGTTTCTACTAAAATTGGTTACTTTTGCAGGTAGCTGCTGTAGCAGATGTCCGACAGTGGAGAAGCAGAGCTGGAACACAGGACTGCAGACGAGAATAAGGATGCTGCCATGGCCACTGCTGTGGCAGCTAATGACGACATCAATAATGAAGGGAAGAAGTGAAGTGGAGTTCGACAGAAAGAAGAAATTAAGCCGGTCTGTAGTGGAGCACTCTTATATTTTTCTGAGCCCTAGACCAGAATGAAGGCCAAGCCCAAAGTTCAAGGAAGAAACTCCAAGCAAGAAGAGAGGACGAATTAAAGACATCTACTTTGAAGATTTAGTCTTTAATAGAGTTGCACTTTAAATTAAACTTGTATTCTTGCCATATTAGAAAACTTGAAACCCAAGGCATATATAAAGACATGTTATTCGACCTAGGGAAGGATATCTTATTCTCTAGCCGTCTTCCCCTAAACCCTAGTCGTTCCCCCTTCTCATCATGTTCTAAACTTCCCCTAGGGCTAAGGTTTGATTCTGTAAAGTAGTTGCAAGGATTGCATTGTTTTAGAATTTTTTATGTTCAATAAAATAGACTTCAAGTTTGCTTATTCTGGTTTTCAACATCTTGCAAGAGTATCGGGAGAGCATTGTGAGATTACACATTTACTTAATATCGGGAGAGTTAAGTATACGAAAGGAATAAGTACGGGTTCTCCAATTTATGGTTGAACTATCTCGGACCTAGGTATAGGACGAGGTTAAGTGGCTAAGGAAGAATTCAACAACATCGATGTTCATCCTTCGATTCACGCAGGGAGGTATCATCAAAGACGTGTTCATCGACAGACTTGGACCTAGGGATAGGCCAAGGCATAGCAAGGATTCTTGCCAAGCTTGAAGTACTGAGTTGTGTGTTCGCTGTCGCGACAACAACAAACCGCTGCCGCAGCAGGTGCTGCCGTGACAGGCGCTACGACAGAATAGAGAAGTCCTAGACAGTGCAAACACCTGCACAACGGAGCAAATCAATACCAGCCTACTCTTTACTCTGAATATTTTTATCTTTTATTATCAGTCTTCTTTATTATTTCGTGACAAACAATTAAACTCTTTCTTTTTCTTCTTGTGCAGCAATCCAAGGTTAAAGCTATTAGCCCAGTCCATGTGGAGACGATATCCGATACTCTAGTATCACTTTACTACTTGCGTCATGTACACTTGCACTACATTGCGATAGACTCTTTTACACGCAACATAGGCTCTCAAATTCTTTCCCATGCAGGGTAATTTGAAGCGTTTGCATGCAAAATCTTCTAGCAAAGCTTATATTCACCTTGATTGTCTTTGAATGATGTTGGCGCTTTAATCTTCTTCTCTCGCGCCTATCAACACTGAGGGCCTTAAATCATTGTAAATTGCCCCAATTAGTGGTGCAATTTTCCTTCTAGGAGTAATTCCACCCCTTTTTATGCTTTAGGGATCTTACATCTTATGTGCGGGTCTTGCACGACAACACGGTGCACTTAAAACAAATATGCTTTTTTCTTCCTTTTTCTTCTCATGCAAGGTGATGCCCCCACTCAAACTAAAGTTCAATTATCGGCCACTTCGTTCCTGGTTCCCTATGGTTAGGATCAATACGAAGAAATCCTTTGTTTTCCATGAATCTATGTCAACCTATTTGTAAGATGCAAGAAAAGGCTAAAATGATAGTTTAAAAAGAAGAAGTCATGGCATATGCAAGGAAATGCTAAAAATGAGGATTTTAAGAAAATAGTCATGGTAAACATGGAAAAGAGGAAAATCAAATGCCCCAAAATTCATAGTATAAACGATTCATTAACCCATCAACCGAATAGTAACCCGTTTTAGGTGGCTCTCTTTTACTCACACACTCCCCAAATTTAAAATTTCCCACTTTTCTAATCTCGATCAGACATTAGAAGTTTTAAGGTCCCTGAAGAAAGGTTAACTCAATAAGGCAGAATGTGTTCTGAAGACAAACTCCTTTTCTCAGATATTCACGCGTGATCCAATTGGTCTTTTAAGGCTTGTAATGTAGGCTAGGCTCAGGTTGCCAAGAAAGGATATATAGGCTCAAATACATGTTTTAAGGGTGATTAAACCAAGGATCAATATTTCTTGATGAAATCTTCATTCTTTCCTTCTCTAGATCAATCTAGACTGCCCATTTTGGGTTTTCACCTTAGAGTTCATTTCCTTTTTTTAGCACATGTCAAATTTGGAGGATTTGTTTCACATTTTCTTTTGTACTTTAGCTTTCATTTCTTCTTTTCTTAATTTCCTTTTTTCTTCTTCTTTTTCTTTCCTATTTCCCTCTTTCTTCTTTTCCTTTTCGTCTTTTTCATTTTTCCTTTTTTCGTGTCTCTTTCATTTTCAATTTAGGACATTCAACTCGATCTGAATAGCTTTTCATCCTCTTTACCCCCCAGTGTGGGGAGTGATCCTTGGTTGGGGCTAAATCACAAGAAAAATATCAGGCTCAAAGGAGAACAAAAATGGATTTTTATTTTCTTATTCGTGAAAGGAAATTGAGGAATGCCAAATGTTATTTCACACACAAATATCATCGAAGATAAGTAGTCTTCAATTGGTAGATGTTTTTGTTGAGTGGATCAATGATATGATATAAGCCAAGAGGGGGGTGAATTGGATTTTTTGAACTTTTGGTGGTGGAATGGGAAATTAAAATTGATGGACAAGAGAATTTAGAGTGGTTCAAGTTCCAATCGAACGCTACATCCACTACCTTAGCTTCACTAAGGATTTTCCAACAATCCACTAATTGTTCTTCCCCTATTCTAGGCTAAGGAGGTAACCGTTACAAAACCGGTCAAATTTTCTACCCAAAATTTGTCCTAATCCTCACACAACAAAACAAAGATGATGAAGACTAAAACAAATATCTCTCAATACAAAATGTAGCCCAATTACAAGCACTCAACCCAATTGAATAGATAAGAATGAAAATTACAACTTCACAATTGGGGTTTACTGGAAATAATGGGATTTTGGCACAAATGCTTGGCTTTGATATTTGGATGTTTTCTTTGAGATCAATAGTTGTTGTTGAAGCTTTTAGAGGTCTCTTTTATACCTTCTCATAGAATTCTAGCCGTTGGGGTTGTTGTATTCATCAATAGAGCCGTTGGGATGTTATATTCCATCCATAAATGCAGTCTGCAACCACCCGTTTCAAAACGCCCAATCCTGTTTCGAATAAGACCAAAAAAGAAAGAGCCGTTGGGGTGTATTAAATAGACTGTACCGAAATGGGTACGATCATTTCGATACGCTAAGAGCCGTTTTGAAACTCGTTTCGAAACACTTAGCCACTCCAAAGCCCGTATCGAAACGGCTTGGAAGCGTTTCGATACGCCTTAACGACAAGTATAAAAACAGTTAAAAACTTCAACGGTCATATTTTTAAAACCAAGTTTGAATGCCGTTTCGAAACTTTTGAAGTCGTTTCGATACTACCGTATAGAAACGGGTCAAACCGTTCCGATGTTCTTCACCCGTTTCGAAACTCGTTCCGAAATAAAGGTTCACAGTTTCAAAAGTGTTTCGGAACAGCCAAAGGCCGTTCCAAAACGATGACTCTAAAATCACTGTTTTGGCTTCAAAAACACTTAGAAAAGTTTTGACAACTTGAGTTTTTAATTTAACCATTTTCCTTTAAATATATAGAGTGGTTTGAGGACTTAAAAATTTGTTTTATCTTTTTCAAATTAGTCCTTAAATTCTTTAGTTATATCAAAATTAGTTTATCGGTTTCACAATCTCCCCCTTTTTGATATAAAAAAACTAAAGTTAGAATTTTTAAGAGTTTTGAACTTTGAATACATTCCAACTCCCCCTCAATTTAAGATGGGTTTTAAAGTTTTGAAAAGATTTAAAATTTAAGTTTTAAAACTCAAAATCACTTAAAACAAATTTTGGCTCTTATATTTTCTCCCCCTTTTTGTTAGATCAAAATGAATAATAAACAAGGCTCAAAGAGAAGACACAAGGTTAAAAGCAATAAACAACATAATATAGATTCATATAATCCAAATCCAAACATAAAACTTAAACAATAAGGTTCAAAGCTCAATCCCAAACAAAGTAATCAAAGCATAGGTTCATAAATAAAATAGAGGTGCAAACTTAATCCTAATATGATAATCTAATATGCGATGCAATAAAAAGATCCTAAGCCTTGTCATCGTCACCATCAACATCGGAGGAGTCATCATCGTTCCTAACTTGAGAGCGACGAAAGGTCATCCATTGACCATAAAAAGTAGAGAATGACAAGTCCATTGATTGATGTTGATTCTCAAGGGAGGTGGGACAATTCTCCACGTATTGCAAACGATTATTAATAGTACCAAGACCCGCCTCCATTGTGTTGAACCGCTCGGTGAGAAAAGCCATAAGAGCTTCATTGTTGGGACCCGGAGCTTGAGGTTGTGGTTCAACTTGTGGTGGAGAAGCATGCCTATCAACTCGTTCCCATTGGCCAAGATTGTTGTAATGGAACCCAGACTTGTGGAGAGAAGCTTCACTAATCTTTTGCTTATGGGGTTCCGGAGAGTCATAAGTGCAATAAAAATTGAGCATCCCAAAGATATAGCTCAAAACAGTCCCATAGGTGAAGGATTTGAGAGCATCAGTTTCACGAAGCTTCACATTGTTGACCATCTCAGAAAACATAATCTTAACAAGATTTGGGCGTTCTCCACGGCGAAAACATTAAAGCCAAAAATAATCAACTTGACGAATGTGAGAGAATTTACCTCCGGAGGGGCAAATAAACCACGAGATCATCAAGTGGAGGAACTGATCATGAGCATCTAAGGAAAGCACGAAACCGGTGTGAGCACCAAAATGAGTCTCATTCTCGATACCTTAGTTTTTAAGGCCAAGAGTAGTCTCTAAAAAGGGTATGTCGATGACGAACCTCTTCTCCAAGAGAAAGGACTCAATGCCAACAACTTCGGAGTGATCCTCATTATCAACAAGCTGAGCATTCGCGTAGAAGATGAGAACCATGTGCTTTTAGAAAATATTTGGTATGTTAAAGAAAGCCATGAAGTTCCATTCTTGTAGACGCTTTAGATAACGGAAGGCGAAACGCTCCGAATCAAGGAACGGAACATCAACCACACATTCGCGACAAACGAAAATCTCCTTGACATAAGTGAATCGTTCCCTCATCTCTGGAGTCCGAAGACTTTTGAGAAACAACTGGGTGAGATTAGGATGGATATCAACTTCACTTGATTGACGCGTCTTACGTTTCTTGTTAATGTTTTCCATTGAAAAAAATCCTAAAAACATAAAACAAACAATTTTAAAATTAAAGTGTATGCATGAATATCCTAATTCAATCCAATAACAAATCCCATTTAGGTTTAAAGTGATTTTAGAAAAATATTTAAGAGGAAAAACAACTTTTGAAAATTTGAAAAAAATACGAGTGAAAAATAATATATTCGAACAAAAAATTTCAAGTTTTTGAATTGTTTTTACAAGTTTTGAAAAACCCAAGAGGCAAAACATATAATCTATACAAAATTGAGATTTTATAACCTAAATATCGAATTAAAACAAAGGAAAAAGAAAAAAAGTATAAAATATACCTTAGATGAAGATTTTGGATGAATGAATGGAAAATCTTGCACAAGATTGATGAGACTTGCTTAGACTTGTGTTTGTGTGTAAAAGCCCTCAAGATTTGATGGAAAACAATGAGGTTTGGAGGGTTTTTATAGAAAAAATCGATTTAGGGTTTTGAAGGGTTTTAAATTAAAGTGGATTTTAACATTAAAAGCACTCTTTAAGGATGTCCACATACCCGTTTCAGAACAGGCACGAACGTTCCAAAACGCAAGGACCAAAACGTTGACTGACGTGTCAAGACCAGCTGACTGTTCTGATACGACTTTAACCGTATCGAATCCCACGTTGATCCGTATCGAAACTCGTTTCGATACACCCCTTGGTAGTGGCAAAATCGTTTCGAAACCCTTTGAAGGCGTTTCGAAACACCCTACTCACATATTGATCTTTTAAGGCACCCGTATCGAAACAGTTGGACCCGTTTCGTTACACCTAGGCCTGGAAGTGCAGATGAGGCTCTAATTTTGCAGAAAAATGGATTTTATGAAGTCCTATATGCATAAATGTCATGAATGAGCAAGAAAGACATGTATAAACAAAAACATACTCCCCCTAACTATTAGCATGGATGAAATTAAGAGTAAAAACACATAAACATGGCATTTTCAAGAAAACAAACAATTTAAGCACAAAAATGGTCCTAAAAGGTCAAGAAAGGCTAGTTAGACCTAACTCTCTCCTAAGGGACCAAAAACGCTCTTTATCCAAAGGCTTTGTAAAGATGTCCGCTAGTTGGTCTAAGGTGTCAACGTAGTCTATAACAACATCTTCCTTAAGAACATGATCTCTAATGAAATGATACCTTATTTCTATATGTTTGGTTCTAGAGTGTTGGATGAGATTTTTAGTTAAGCATATTGTAAAACATATGTTTGATTTTGATATAATTAAGTTGTTAAGGATTAAATTGAAAACTTGAAATTGATTTCTAAGTCCCTTTAATAATTTATAAATCACCAACACTTTAAACTGATTTGAAAAACTCAAACTCCAAATATTTTCTAACTGTTCCAAGGCTAAAGTATTGAAAATCGTCCAAGCGTATCGATATGCTTCCAGCCGTATCGATACATTTTTTACAAAGTTGGCTACTAGAAAGACGCGTTTCGATATGCTCTTAACTGTATCGAAACAGATTCAATCTGTATCGATACGCCCCTCTGCAAAACTGAAGGAGTTTGAATGGCGTACCAATACGGCTTAACCCGTATCGATACGGTTTTAATTGAATTTTTAATTCGAAGTGTTTTAAATGTTTTCGACCGTTGGTGTCAGTCGTTAGGTAACTAACATTTAAAGTGGCAGTTGACCCGTATCGATACGGTAAACCCTCGTATCGAAACATAGACTTCTAGTGAGCCAAGTTGAGAAAAAGGTATCGATACGGTCTCTTCCGTATTGAAACGGTCCATGTCCCGTATCGATACGCTTACGTGCGTTTCGATACGCCCTCTTTATTATGTACAACGGCTCTTTCTGTTTTGAGACAGGTATCAATACGACTCCCCGTGTACCGATACAGATAGCTACATAAGTGCATTTATGATGGAAAGAGAGGGTCCCAATGGCTATAATCAATTCCCTAACCACCCAGACGGCTAGAATTGATAGAGAAGGTATAAATTGAAGCTCTTTGAAGATCAGCAACAACGATTGCATTAAAGACAAACATCCAAGCAAAACTCCAACCTCAAGTGTGCCTATTTTCCAATTTCTTGTAAACCCCAAATTGAGTTGTATTCAATTCTTATCCAATCTTCAAATTTGGGTTGAGTGTTGTACTTTAAGGGACAAAATTGTATTTGAGAGATATATTTCTTGTCCAATTTCTTCTTTGTTCATTTGTGAGGGTTTGGTCAAATTTTGGGTAGAAAATTTGACCGGTTGTGTAAAGGTTACCTCCTAAGCCTTGAAAAGGGGAAGAACAAATTAGTGAATTGTTGCAAATCCTTAGTGGTAGCTAAGGTAGTGGATGTAGAGTTCATTTAGAACTTGAACCACTCTAAAATCCTTTGTTCTTCATTTTTAATTGTCCATTCACTCCAAAAAAGTTTTAAAATCCCAATTCACCCCCTCTTGGTCTTGATCATTCAATCGATCCACTCAACAATTGGTATCAGAGCTTACCTCTTTGAAAGATTAACAACCACAAGAGGAGTTCTTAGGAAGAGTGTGATCAATCAAAAAATCAAGCCATGACATCTACCTCCGGATCGAGTATGTACGAGTCACAGTCCACCACAAAGCCACAATTTTTCAATGGTGACAACTATCCATTTTGGAAGAATCGGATGCGCCTCTTTATCAAGTCCAACGATTACTTGGTTCGGGATGTCATTAAAGATGGTCCCTACATTCCTTTGAAGAGAGATGATGATGAAAAGATTGTTCTAAAGAAAAAGATAGAGATGAGTGAAGATGAAAGGAAGAAGATCCAAATAAATGAAAAAGCTCTTCACATGCTCTTTTGCTCCTTCGGTCCCGACATCTACTCCAAAGTGTCCTCCATTGAGAGTGCCAAGGAAGTGTGGGATACTCTTGAGACCACCTATGAAGGAACCAATGATGTGAAGGAAACCAAGATTGGAATTCTCAATCTTAGCTATGAGAATTTCAAGATGGAGCCCGACGAAACGATGTCCAAGATGTTTGATCGCTTCTCAACCATAGTCAACGGGCTTAAAGGATTTGGAGAGACTATTCCGGAAGACAAGCTTATCCGGAAGCTACTCTACTCACTACCCGAATCTTGGGATGGGAAGAGAACTGCCATCATAGAGGTCAAAAACTTGAAGACTCTAAAACTTGATGAGCTAGTGGGTTCTCTCCTTACTCATGAAATTATGAAGCAAGGAATGGAAGAAGAAAAGAAGAAGGAAGAGAAAAGAGTAGAGAAGCTAGAGGTGGAAAAGAAGAAGAAAATGGGAGTGGCTCTCAAAGCTTCATTATTTGAGGAGAGCTCTTCTAGTGAGGAGGATGACCTTGAAGAATTGGCTATGATAGCCAAAAAGTTCTCTCGATTCATGAGGTCCAATCGTGGAAGGAAAATTCAAAGAAAGATGGACTTCAAAGGTAAAAGCAAAGAAGAATGGAGGGATCAAATCATTTGATTCGAGTGCAATAAGCCCGGTCACATTCGTTCGGAGTGCCCTCAACTCAAGAAGAAGGGCTTTGAGAAGAAGAAGAAGCTCAAAGCCAAGCTTGCTACTTGGAGTGATGAGGAGTCATCTGAGGATGACAGACAAGAAGTGGCCAACCTTTGCCTCATGGCACTTGAGGAGGATTCCTCCATGGTAACCTCTAACTCATCATCTTTTGATTTTACATTTGATGAATTAAATGATGTATATGATGAGTTACAAGAGGTTTATGAGGAGTTAGTTGAGAAATACAAGGAGTCGTTCATTAGGAATAAGAAAATTATTTCGGAATTAAATGTTAAAAATGACTCACTTTCTCAAGCTAACTTAAAATTTGAGAAAAAGATTTTAAGCTTGAAAGATGAACTTAAGTTTTTCCAAGATGAAAATGTAGACCTAAATAATCTTCTTTCTCAATGCAATAGTGAACACCAAAAGGTGTTAGGTGAGCTTAACAAGCTCAAAGAGTCTTTTAAATATGTTGGTAGTGTGAAGCATGAAAAAGGTGAATCTTCTAAAACAAACCAACCTAGGAGAAAGGCTAATAACTAAAAACAAAGTAGCTTCCTTAGACATGATAGAACTAAAAGGAATAGAAGTGTATGGGTTCCTAAGGAACTTGTAAAATCTAATAATATTGTTACTATGTCACCTTGGATTCCTAAGGGAACCAAGCTATTGGGAGCTAACACTCGTGGACCCAAAATGATTTGGGTACCAAAAACAAAAGTTTAATATCTTTGTTTGTAGGGGGAGCATTGCTACATGGCCAAAGCACAAAGTCAAAACTCATGGTACCTTGATAGTGGATGCTCGAGGCATATGACCGGAGACAAGAGTAGATTCATGGATTTAAATCCAAAAAGTGGAGGAGTGGGGACATTTGGTGACAACTCCAAAAGTCACATTAAAGGTATTGGCTCCAAAGGTAATCACTCTACCATTCTTATTGAAAATGTCTTGTATGTCGATGGTCTTAAACATAATTTGTTGAGCATAAGCCAATTATGTGATAAAGGATTTAATGTTTTATTTGATAAAAATGGGTGCAAAATTGTTGACATTAAATCTAATAATATTATGCTCATAGGTCATCGCATAGGTAACATTTACATGGTGCATTTAGATGACATATATACATCCCATGCATGTTTAGTAGCTAAAAATGAAAATGATGCATGGCTATGGCATAGGAAACTAGGACATGCTAGCATTAGTGTTTTAGAAAAATTAGTTTCCCTTGATCTAGTTAGATGTTTACCCTAGATTAAGTTCTCAAACGATAAAATTTGTGATGCATGCTCTAAGGGTAAACAACATAAGTCATCCTTTAAATCCATTAATGATGTTTCTACAAGTAGGTGTTTACAACTTATCTACATGGATTTATTTAGGCCAATTAGGACTATGAGCTTGGGTGGTAAATCTTATGCATTTGTTCTTGTAGATGATTTTTCTATATTTACTTGGGGTTCTATTTTTAAGTACTAAATATAAGGCTTTAGAAAAATTCTTCACATTTTCAAAACTAACCCAAAATGATCTTGAACTTAGAATTTCTCATATTATAAGTGATCATGGAACCGAATTTCAAAATTTAGGGTTTGAAGAGTTTTTAAATGAAAATGGTATTAGCCACAATTTTTTGGCTCCTCAAACTCCTCAACAAAATGGGGTAGTTGAGAGGAAAAATAGAACTTTACAAGAAATGGCTAGAACCATGCTTTGTGAAAACAATTTACCCAAATATTTTTTGGCGGAAACCACAAACACCGCTTGCTACATTGTAAACTGAGTAATGATTAGGCCAATTTTAAAGAAAACACCATATGAGATTTTAAAATCTAAAAAGCCTAACATTAGTTATTTTCATCCATTTGGTTGCAAGTGTTTTGTTTTAAATAATGGAAAAGATAACTTAGGTAAATTTGATGCAAAAAGTGATGAAGCTATTTTCATAGGATATTCTTTAACCTCTAAAGCCTATCATGTATTTAACAAGAGAACTTTAGTAGTAGAAGAATCTATACATGTTGTATTCGATGATAACCTCCTTCCAAGGAAGGATTCTTGTGATGATGATGTAGGAATCATAAATGCCTTTGATGGAGAACAAACTTCAAAGGAGGATGAGATTCCAATAAAAGAAGAGGACACACAAGATCCACCTCTTGAAGCCTTGAAGGACTTGGCTCTTGAGGAAAAGGAAGTGAGCTACCCAAGGGAGTTCAACTATGTCAAAGATGGTGAAATCTTGGGTGATCCATCCAAGGGGGTAACCACTAGATCTTCTCTTAGACTTATGAACCATGTTGCATTTATCTCATGCATAAAGCCTAAGAATATAAAAGAAGCATTAAAAGATGATTTTTTGATTATGGCTATGCAAGAAGAGTTAAATCAATTTGAGAGAAGTAATGTTTGGACATTAGTTGATAGGCCTAATAATCAATCTACTATAGGAACTAAATGGGTCTTTAGGAACAAACTAGATGAGAGTGGTAACATTGTGAGAAATAAAGCTAGACTAGTAGCACAAGGTTACATTCAAGAAGAGGGAATAGATTTTGATGAAACCTATGCTCCCGTAGCTAGAATGGAAGCCATTAGGATGTTGCTTGCATATGCATGTTATCATGATTTCAAGCCTTTTCAATTGGATGTTAAAAGCACATTTTTAAATGGTTTTATAAATGAGGAAGTGTATTGGAACAACCACCGGGTTTTCAAGACTCAAAATTTCCAAATCATGTTTTCAAACTTACTAAAGCTCTTTATGGTTTAAAACAAGCTCCTAGAGCTTGGTATGAAAGACTTTCAAACTTTTTAATTGAAAAAGGTTTTGAAAAAGGTAAGGTGGACACGACACTTTTCATAAAAAGGTATAAAAATGACATCTTAGTAGTACAAATTTATGTTGATGATATTATTTTTGGATCTACTAATGAATGTCATTGCAAAGAGTTTGCTAAGTTAATGCAAGGTGAATTCGAGATGAGCATGATGGGGGAGCTCTCATTCTTTTTGGGACTCCAAATCAAGCAAAGGAAGGATGTCACCTTCATCAATCAAGCAAAGTACATCAAGGATATGCTCAAGAAGTTTGTCTTGGAGAATGCAAAGTCTCAAGCCACACCTATGAGCTCATATACAACGCTTGACAAGAATGAAGGAGGTAAGTGTGTTGACTCTAAGATTTACCGTTCTATGATTGGATCATTGCTTTACCTTACCGCAAGTAGACCGAATATCTTGTTTAGTGTTTGCTTGTGTGCTAGGTTTCAAGCTTGTCCTAGAGAGTCTCACCTTATAGCCTTTAAGAGAATCTTTAGGTACCTTAGAGATACCCCTTGTCTAGGTCTTTGGTACCCTAGAGACTCCACCTTCAACCTTAATGCTTATTCGGATGCGAATTATGAGGGGTGTAAAATCGATAGGAAAAGTACTTCGGGAACTTGTCATTCTTAGGTAGTATGCTCATATCTTGGTTCTCTAAGAAACAAAATAGTGTAGCCTTATCTACCACCGAACCCGAGTACATATCCTTAGGGAGTTGTTGTGCTCAAGTCCTTTGGATGAAGCAACAAATCATAGATTATGGTATTAAAGTTGAAACCATACCCCTTAAGTGTGATAACACTAGTGCCATATGTTTGACAAAAAATCCCATCCAACACTCTAGAACCAAACATATAGAAATAAGACATCATTTCATTAGAGATCATGTCCTTAAGGAAGATGTTGTTATAGAGTATGTTGACACCTTAAACCAACTAGCGGACATCTTTACAAAGCCTTTAAACAAAGAGCGTTTTTGGTCCCTTAGGAGAGAGTTAGGTCTAACTAGCATATCTTGACCTTTTAGGACCTCTTTTGTGCTTATAATTGCTTGATCTTGTGAAATTGCATGTTTGTGTGTTGTATCTCTTGAAAATATCCATGCTTATAGCTAGGGTGAGTATGATTCTGTTTAAATATGCTTAGAACTGCTCATTCATCATTTGCATTCATTTAGAAGATGTTAGAATCGAGCTTTTGGTTGTTCTTTAGGCCTAAAATGTATTTCTGGGCATAGGGTATCGATACGGCCCTACGCGTATCGATACGAGTACTATATTAGCTTCACAGACTTCATTTTGCCTTAAACGGGTATCGATACGGTTAAACCCGTTTCGATACAGATTACATCCGTTTCGATACGATCCTTCAACGGGCATTTTTATTGGAATTACGTTTTTACCCCCGTATCGATACGCGATTGCGTAGACAGTTTTAATTTGGCATTTAAGAGTTCAAATTTTACTAAAATTAAAATTTCTCAAAACCCTAAAAACCCTAGCCGTTTTCAGCCTATAAATAGCCTCTTCCTCCCTCATATTTTCACACCACAACTCAAAAACTCAAAAGGGTTTTCAAAATCAATCAAAGCTCTAAGGCTTTTTCATCAAGTTGGTGCTAAGCTTTTCTTCCATTCCTCTCTAATCAATATCAAGGTAAAACTCTTTCTTTTTCTTATTATTTTCATTTTCAAACTTTTTCTTGTTTTGTTTTTATTTTTGACTTCTCAACCAATTTTGTTTTTAAATTCAGTTTTAAAATTCTTTTTTAACCTTGATTCTTGGTTTTTCAATGAGTTAAATGAAGAAATATTAATGCATACATTATTTTCTCTAGTTCATGGAACCTTCTAGGAAGAGATCACGTCTTAATGAAGCTGGTGAAGGATCCAATACCGGAGATGGTGCTCATTCGAATCTCACTCAAATCTATCAACACTCTTTTCAATCCCCGGAGCTCTCACCTATTTTCGTCAATTCCAAAACTATAAGATCCGTCCGGAGAGGGTAATCTCTATTCCTTTTCTTAACTCGAAGCGAATCAAATTTGCATATCTACCTTTGCTCCAATAATGGAAGTTTATGGATTTTCTCACTATTCCCGAGTTTTACTTTCGCATTTTGGTTTTAATCTTTTATGCTAATGTCAAATGTTGTGCCAATCGATATGGTGTTGTTACGGTTGTTAATTCCTATCTTATGGGTAAAAAGGTCACTATAGATGTTAAATCTATTTGTGATGTCTTTAAGTTGGAGGATGAAGGCCTTGATGATGAGAATGCTCTTGGCCATGTTCTTAGTGGTTCCATCACCGCCCTAAATGCTCAGGATCAGATCCTCCATTTGATGGTCTCTTGGTGGTTTAGGCCATCGGGAGGGAAGTATTCTACTATCTGCCAAGTTGATGACTTTTGGATCCGATGCTTCTGTGAGAGAAATCGTCTGTACCTTGCTCGTATCATATTTGCGAAGATTGTCTATCTCGTGCAACATTGCCACACCACACTTATCACTTCCTTCACCTATGGCACGACCCTAAGCTACTTTTTCCGACAAAAGGAGATTGATTGCTCGCATGACTTCCCAACTCCCCTCACCGATCCTATCGATGAACGCTCTCTTACAAGGGGTAAGTTCCATTACTTTAATGGTAATTGGTTACGTCTATACGAGCTCCCTAGTGAGGCCGCGGAATAAATTGCTAATCCTCAAGTTGAACAAGTTCCTCAAGCTCCTCTTCCTCCACCTTCCATGGATGCTCTAATGACTTTTCTCAATGAGCAATTCACGGGATTGCGCACGGACATGACTTCGGGGTTTACCACAATTGATACTCGTTTCACAAGCCTTGAAGAACGGATGACGAACATGGAGACTCGACTTACTTCTCTTGAAGGCGGTCACAACTCAATGAATATCTCTCTCACCGCTTTCCATGACGAGTGGCGTCAAACCTTGAGGAATGATGATCCAATTGAGGAAGAAGATGAAGATGATGAAGAAGGCGATGATGATGCATAGTATCCTATCTTTGCATACCATTCATATCATCTAGGATATTTATTTTATGCACCTTTTGCTTTATGTTTTTAGGATTAAGTTTGAATTATTTTAAACCTATGCTTTGATTTTCTGTTGTTTGGATTTTTAAGTTGATGTTATCCTCTATTTGAACTTAATGATATTTATGTTGCTTGCCTATTTATACCTTTTGCCTAATTTATGCACTTTACATTATGTCTCAATTTTTTTATCTAACAAAAAGGGGGAGAGGGAAGCTCACAACACTTAAAAATTTTGATTTTCAACTTAAAAGTTACCTAGCTAATATTAAGGGGGAGTTATTTCTGCAAAGTTTTTCAAAGTGTCAAAAATTTCAATTTTGGTTTTGTTATATCAAAAAGGGGGAGATTGTAAAACCTATGTTTGATTTTGATATAATTAAGTTGTTAAGGATTAAATTGAAAACTTGAAATTAATTTCTAAGTCCCTTTAATAATTTATAAATCACCAACACTTTAAACTGATTTGAAAAACTCAAACTCCAAATATTTCTAAGTGTTCCAAGGCCAAAGTATTGAAAATCGTCCAGGCGTATCGATACGCTTCCAGCCGTATCGATACCTTTTTTACAAAGTTGGCTACTGGAAGGACGCGTTTCGATATGCTCTTAACCATATCGAAACAGCGTATTGAAACAGATTCAATCTGTATCGATACGCCCCTCTGCAAAACTGAAGGAGTTTGAATGGTGTACTGATACGGCTTAACCCGTATCGATACGATTTTAATTGAATTTTTAAATCGAAGTGTTTTAAATGTTTTCGACCGTTGGTGTCAGTCGTTAGGTAACTAACATTTAAAGTGGCAGTTGACCCGTATCGATACGGTAAACCCCTGTATCGAAACGGAGACTTCCAGTGAGCTAAGTTGAGAAAAAGGTATCGATATGGTCTCTTCCGTATCGAAACGGTCCTTGTCCCATACTGATACGCTTACGTGCGTTTCGATGCGCCCTCTTTATTATGTACAACGACTCTTTCTGTTTTGAGACAAGTATCGATACGGCTCCCCGTATACCGATACGGATAGCTGCAGAAGTGCATTTGTGGTGGAAAGAGAGGGTCACAACGGCTATAATCAATTCCCTAACCACCCAAACAGCTAGAATTAATAGAGAAGGTATAAATTGAAGCTCTTTAAAGACCAGCAACAACGATTGCATTAAAGACAAACATCCAAGCAAAAATCCAACCTCAAGTGTGCCTATTTTCCAATTTCTTGTAAACCCCAAATTGAGTTGTATTCAATTCTTATCCAATCTTCAAATTTGGGTTGAGTGTTGTACTTCAAGAGACAAAATTGTATTTGAGAGATATATTTCCTGTCTAATTTCTTCTTTGTTCATTTGTGAGGGTTTTGTCAAATTTTGGGTAGAAAATTTGACCGGTTGTGTAAAGGTTACCTCCTAAGCCTTGAAAAGGGGAAGAACAAATTAGTGAATTGTTGCAAATCCTTAGTGGTAGCTAAGGTAGTGGATGTAGAGTTCATTTGGAATTTAAACCACTACAAAATCCTTTGTTCTTCATTTTCAATTGTCCATTCACTCCAACAAAGTTTTAAAATCCCAATTCAACTCCCTCTTGGTCTTGATCATTCAATTGACCCACTCAACACATAAGGCAGTAGTGTTATCACACTTAAGGGATATGGTTTCAACTTTAAAACCATAATCTAAGAGTTGTTGCTTCATCCAAAGGACTTGAGCACAACAACTTCTTAAGGATATGTACTCGGCTTCGGTGGTAGAAAGAGCTACACTATTTTGAAAGACTCCTTGAGCTTGTTAAGCTCATCTAACATTACCAACATTTTTGAAAGACTCCTTGAGCTTGTTAAGCTCATCTAACACTTTTTGGTGTTCACTATTGCATTAAGAAAGAAGATTATTTAGGTCTACATTTTCATCTTGGAAGAATTTAAGTTCATCTTTTAAACCTAAAATCTTTTTCTCAAATTTTAAGTTAGCTTGAGAAAGTGAGTCATTTATATCATTTAATTCCGAAATAATCTTTTTATTTCTAATGACCGACTCTTTGTACTTCTCAACTAACTCATCATAAACCTCTTGCAACTCATCATACGTATCATGCAATTCATCAAATGTAAAGTCAAAAGATGATGAGTTAGAGGTTACCATGGAGGAATCCTTCTCAAGTGACATGAGGCAAATGTTGGCCACTTTGTGTTCGTCATCCTCGGATGACTTCTCGTCACTCCAAGTAGCAAGTTTGGCTTTGAGCTTCTTCTTCTCCTCAAAGCCCTTCTTCTTGAGTTGAGAGCACTCCAAACGAATGTGACCGGGTTTTTTGCACTCGTAGCAAATGATTTGATCCCTCTCTTATTCTTTGTTTTTACCCTTGAAGTCCATTTTTCTTTCAATCTTCCTTCCTCGGTTGGACCTCATGAATCGTGATAACCTTTTGGCTATCATAGCCAATTCCTCTAGGTCATCCTCCTCACTAGAAGTGCTCTCCTCATGTAATGAAGCTTTGAGAGTCACTCTTATCTTCTTCTTCTTTTCTACTTCTAGCTTCTCTACTCTTTTCTCTTTCTTTTTCTTTTCATCTTCTCTTCATTGCTTCATTATCTCATGAGTAAGGAGAGAACCCACTAGCTCATCAAGTTTGAGTGTCTTCAAGTTTTTGGCCTCGATGATGGTGGTTCTCTTCCCATCCCAAGATTCGAGAAGTTAGTAGAGTAGCTTCCGGACTAGTTTGTCTTCTGGGATTGTCTCTCCAAAACCCTTAAGCCCGTTGACGATTGTTGAGAAGCGATTGAACATCTTGGACACGGTTTCGTCGGGCTCCATTTTGAAATTCTCATAGCTAAGACTGAGAATTCCAATCTTGGTCTCCTTCACATCACTAGTTCCTTCATAGGTGGTCTCTAGTGTATCTCACACTTCCTTGGCACTCTCAATGAGGAAGACTTTGGAGTAGATGTCGGGACCGAAAGATCAAAATAGCTTGTGAAGAGCTTTATCATTGATTTGGATCTTCTTTCTCTCTTCTTCACTCATCTCAATCTTCTTTTTTAGAACAAATCTTCCTTCATTGTCTCTCTTCAATGGAATATAGGGACCATCTTCAATGACATCCCAAACTAGATAATCGTTGGATTTGATGAAGAGACACATCTGGTTCTTCCAAAATGGATAGTTATCACCGTCGAAGAACGACGGTTTTGTAGTTGATTGAGACTCGTACATGCTTGACCCGGAAGTAGATGCCATGGCTTGATTTTTGGATGATAACACTCTTCCTATGAACTCCTCTTGTGGTTGTTAATCCTTCAAAGAGGTAGACTCTGATACCAATTGTTGAGTGGATCAATGATATGATATAAGCCAAGAGGGGGGTGAATTGGATTTTTTGAACTTTTGGTGGTGGAATGGAAAATTAAAATTGATGGACAAGAGAATTTAGAGTGGTTCAAGTTCCAATCGAACTCTACATCCACTACCTTAGCTTCACTAAGGATTTTCCAACAATCCACTAATTGTTCTTCCCCTTTTCTAGGCTAAAGAGGTAACCGTTACAAAACCGGTCAAATTTTCTACCCAAAATTTGACACAATCCTTACACAACAAAACAAAGATGATGAAGGCTAAAACAAGTATCTCTCAATACAAAATGTAGCCCAATTACAAGCACTCAACCCAATTGAATAGATAAGAATGAAAATTACAACTTCACAATTGGGGTTTACTAGCAATAATGGGATTTTGGCACAAATGTTTGGCTTTGATGTTTGGATGTTTTCTTTGAGATCAATAGTTGTTGCTGAAGCTTTTAGAGGTCCCTTTTATACCTTCTCATTGAATTCTAGCCGTTGGGGTTGTTATCTTCCCTCCATAAATGCAGTCTGCAACCACCCGTTTCGAAACGCCCGATCCTATTTCGAAACAAACCAAAAAAGAAAGAGTCGTTGGGGTGTATTAAATAGACCGTACCGAAACGGGTACGATCGTTTTGATACGCTAAGAGCCGTTTCGAAACTTGTTTCGAAACACTTAGCCACTGTCAAAGCCGTATCGAAACGGCTTGGAAGTGTTTCGATACGCCTTAACGACAAGTATAAAAACAATTAAAAACTTCAACGATCATATTTTTAAAACCAAGTTTGAATGTCGTTTCGAAACGTTTGAAGTCATTTGGATACTACCGTATCGAAACGGGTCAAACCGTTCCAATGTTCTTTACCCATTTCGAAACCCGTTCCGAAACAAAGGTTCACAGTTTCAAAAGTGTTCCGGAACGCCCAAAGGCTGTTCTGAAACGGTGACTCGAAAATTATTGTTTTTGCTTCAAAAACACTTTGAAAAGTTTTGACAACTTGAGCTTTTAACTTAACCATTCTCTAAATATATAGAGAGGTTTGAGGACTTAAAAATTTGTTTTATCTTTTTCAAATTAGTCCTTAAATTCTTTATTTATATCAAAATTAATTTATCGCTTTCACAGTTTTAGAGTTATCACTTTATTCAAGGTCCTTAACAACAATTTCTGAGAGGAAAATTCACTCATAATCTGTATATAGGATCTCCCCATTAAACTTGAACACACTTTTTCCCCTCTATCTCGGGATTAGATTCAAAAGTCATTCATACAATCAATAATAAGGTCTCTTCTTGAACATAAATGGATGAAAAATGAAAAGAAATAAAAAAAATGAGAAATGTTTTCCATTTGAGAAAACAAAAGGAATGCATCTTTAAGTATATTAACATAGAGGCTCGTACAAAAGATCCCTAATGCTCGTGTGCAAAAGCAAAATGGTTTATTCTATGTATGATCACAACATCGTCTAAGAAAATTAAGCATTATTCCTTGAAGGCAAGGATGAACTCCAGCAAAGATTGATTTGTTTTCTTCGCAATAAGATTATATAGGTGTTCGTCATATTCCCCTTATTCGAGTCTCACACTCTTGATGGCCACCAATATCAACTCCCCGTTTATGACCATGTCTGCAAAACCTTCGGTGACATGGTTTAACATATAGTCATAGAAGGGGCCATTTAAAGTCTCCACAAACATTGGAGTAACCTTATTTTCCAACAGTGGAGGATGTACTTGGTGTAACACCCGGGTTCGGGGGTCAGGTGAAAATAATAATTTAATAACGGTTCGGGTTTCGGTTCCAAATTTTTAAAATAATAAAATAATGGTTTGGGCCTCGGGTTTTAAGATAACAAAATTTAGTTGGACCATTTTTAAAATAAACCCAAAAAGCCATGGGTGTCAACCTTTGTAGTTATCTTAATTCATTAAGGGCCTTTGGGTCTTTAGCCTTTTAATTTCAAATAAACCTAAAATAATGCTTTGAGTCATCTTCTTCCTCTCTCTCTACTATTCACTCCAACGTCAAACCCCCCCTCTCCTTAGGTTACTATTTCATCAAATGTCTTGCTCGTTTTGAAGAATTTCACAAAGGTAAACATGTTTTTGACTTACCCTTGTTATTCCCTACAAGTTAATACCATTTGTTTTCATTTTAGACATGTTTTGAGATTTGAGGTTTGAAGGATTTTGGATTAAAAATGTTGTCTTTGGGGTCTTTAACTTAAGCTTTCTATTTGTTTAAGTCATATGAGTTGCCTACAACCAAAAGGATCCAACAAAACCAATTTTTACAACGTTTTATGGAATTTTCGGATTTGGGTGAAAATGAGGTTTTTGGGAGGTTTTAAGTTGAGTTTTGGGGGTTTTTGAGGTGGAATCTTGAGGGCTGATGGTTAGGCTATATGTAAGTGATGTTTTGGAGGCTTTAGGGAGTAATTTGAGGGTTGAAATCAATGGATTTAAGGGGTGCTTAAAGGCTGCTCGGGAATTGAAATTTTGAGCTTGTTTTCAATGGAAAAATTGATGTCTTGTGCTTGGTATGTAATCCGGATTGATTATTTTAGAACATGGACAGATTTGGGATTATTTGCTTGGTGTTGGAATGACTAGAAACAAGAATTTTGGTTGGAGAATCTTCGGGGACGAGTCCGGGGATTTCGGAGTCTTGAGCTTGGTCTTCGATCTTCTCTTGGGTAGCAACGGTGAGTAGAATTATTGGTTTTTACATTGTGCTCGATATGGATTCTTTTGGGGTTTGGGTGGGACCTTGAGGGGTCACCTAAACCCGTGTGTAAGCCTCTCTACTCTCATGTTGTTGTGATATGTTGATTGTGTATACGTTGTGATTATTTGAATGCATTGTAAGTTGTTAATGTTGTAGTCGTGTTGAGTTCGTGCCTCACGTGATGGTGGTCTAAACTACGGTGATGTGTAGTCCTACCGGTAGTGACTAGTAGGGTAGTACTTTGATGTGTAGTCCCATTGGAAATCTACTAGTTGAAACGGTGATGTGTAGTCCCACCGTAAGTGTATGTTGGTTGTGCTTATGCAAACCAAGTGTTGTGGTTGAGATAGATCTTTGTGCATTCCATGGCTTTCTTGCATATAAATCGTGTTTTGGAAAACTGCATGTTGTGAACTGTAGATCCTCTCTCACTAAGCTAGTTGGCTTATGCTCTTTTTGTTTCCAACGTGCAGATCATTAGAGTTCGGGAGGCGAGCGGGCGAGGGAGGAGCTTTTGGAGTTCTCAAGCAAGTTTAAGTATGGTTTGCTTTTGTAATAATGCCTAGACAATGGGGTATAGAGTTTTAGGAGTTGGGGTCAAACTCCTTAGGAAATTATGGTTGAGCATGTTAAACTCATGTTGTGTTATGCTTTTGCTTCTTGGATTGTGACCTATGATTCTCATGTCGTTTAATTGCACATGCCTAAACATGTATGATGTTGGCCTATGTATGCCTTATGCTTGACTACCTTGTGTATGATGCCTTGTGCTTGCTAAACATGCTTCTTTTGTGAAATTGTATGGAGTCTTGATTTGTATGTTTTTCGTTAGATTAAATGTCTCCCATGTTAAGTCCTGATTGTGGTTTGATGTATGTATGTTTGTATGTGCTTAGGAGTGTCCAAAAGTGCATCTAGAATCGTATGTAAGGTTACCAAGTTCGGAATTGAGGTTTTGCAGAGCAGGGGTATCGATACGGTTAGACCCATATCGATACGACCTTCTTGTTTTAGGCCTCGTGTTTCAATACGCGAGGGGGCGTATCGATACCTTTTTGGTCACTGGAGCTACTGTCCATTTCAGTATCGATACAGGCCTTTGGCGTATCGATACGGTCATCTTAGCATTGACCGTGAGAAGTCAACCGTTGGGGAGGGTATCGATACACTCCTTGGGCATATCGATACGGTCTCCACGGGTTGACTCTGACCATTTGACCTAGTCAAGGTGTATCGATACACCCCTTAGGTGTATCGATACCGCCTGCAGATAAGTTTAAAATTGGGCTGTTAAATGTTGTTTGGGTTCGTTTGAATGTCTTGTGTATGTTGTTCCGCTGTTTGATCACTTAGGACTTTAATACTCCTCTAGACAAGATTAAAATGAAAGAAAAAAATAGGGTTTCTAACCAAAGGGGAGCCTTAACGGGTTTCACTTCGGTTTTCCCCGTGTAGCCCATTCGGACCGGTCATCCGGCCAGACCGGGACGAGGGGGTTACATTTATTGGTATCAGAGCCTGAGGTTTTCGATACCTTGGGCAGGTAAGTGAGGTGAGTTAAGGTATTATGAGTGTTTTGCCATGAATGTCTAAATTTTGTCTCTAGCACGGTGTATGAATGCATGCTATAGTGACCTTCTTGTTGTTTGAGTGTTGGTTCGAGTCCCCATTGTTAGGCATTGTTGTCAAAATAAAAAGGGAAAATTGTTTTGGTTTAAAGAGCTTGAGAACCGGAGTCCTTTGCCCCTTGCTAACCTAACGCTTCTTTGTTGTTGTGTGTTTGTTGTTTTAGATTACTTTAATTGCTATAGTGAGACCGAGGGGACGGCCTAGGGCGGGTGACCAGGCACCCGAGAACGTGCCTCCTGCTCTTAATGCTCCCGATGGTAATGGAGGGAACGTCGGAGGTGATGGTAATGGGCCTCAGGCTGAGGCTAATGTGGGAGGTAATGGGGCTCAAGCGGGCCAAGGTCAGGCAGGTCCAGATGTGGCTCATTTGATTCAGACTATAGCCGGAGCTTTTCAGACAGCTTTGGCCGGTATGCAAGCTGCAGCACCACCTCAGGGTGCGGGGACAGGATTACCTCTAGAGAGGCTTCGTAATTTGGGGGCAATTGAGTTTCGTGGGTTGTCTCCGGAGGGTTCGGAAGGGTGGCTTGAGAGCACTACTCGCATCTTGGGCCAGATGGAGTGTTCGGATGTCCGCAAGTTGGGATGCATCGTCTCATTGCTTCAGGGAGACGCTTATACTTGGTGGACCACTGTTATTTCTGGTGTGGCCGAGGCGGATATCACATGGGAGTTTTTCAGGAATGCCTTCAAGAGGAAGTACCTCAGGGTTCGGTACTTAGATGAAAAGAAAAGAGAGTTCATGGCTTTGGTCCAAGGTAATAAGACCGTGTCTGAGTATGAGATCCAGTTTGTGAGATTGAGCCAGTACGCGCCAGAGTTGATTCCGGATGAGAATGAGCGATGTGTGCGCTTCAGATATGGGTTGACTACTGATGTGAAGACCTACATGTTGGCCTCCGACTACACTAAGTTTGATGTCTTTGTTTCTAGGGCCAAGGATATAGAGCAGAACCTGAGCTATAGAGCACGTGTTGGTGGGTC
This sequence comes from Hibiscus tridactylites, assembly GCA_958450335.1. NCBI lineage: Eukaryota > Viridiplantae > Streptophyta > Magnoliopsida > Malvales > Malvaceae > Hibiscus > Hibiscus tridactylites. The sequence goes on along the minus strand of OY288274.1, from coordinate 42,701,342 downwards.
TGACTCCGGGAAGAGACATGCGAACTGGGATAGAGATCATGCCAAGAGGCATAGGGATAGGAGGTACCAGCTGGATACGAGGCCTAGGGGTGGTAACCATGGTCAGGGCCGTCAGGGCCAAGGGGCCGTTGGGCACATTCCGGAGTGCACTAGGTGCGGGAGACGCCACCCAGGTGAGTGTATGGGTATGTTTGGGGCGTGTTGGAACTGTAGCTCCCGAGACCATTTGAGGCGTGATTGTCCACACCCAGTTAGGGGAGGACCGGCTCCAGCGAGGGGTTTTGAGCATCAGAGAGGTCGTGGGCACGGCCGTGGGAACTTCCAGCCGAGGAATGAGGGTCAGAGGAACTTGGCTCATGTGGTAGCAGTCCAGCCCGAGGGAGGAGGACCGGCTAGGGTGTACGCTCAGCGAGAGGCTAGGAATGACACTGATGTCATTGCAGGTAATTTCACATTACAGTCTTTGAGTTTGCTTTCTCTAATAGATTCGGGGTCAACACATTCGTATATTTTGGGCGAGCATGCAAAGTCATTAGGATTACCTTGTGATTGGCTAGAGGTAGGTGTAAATGTCACTAGCTCTTTTGGTGATACAGTGGTAGTTAGGAAAGTGTATAGGAGGTGTCCGTTGATGATTCAGGGCCACGTATTTCCGGTCGACATGATGGAGCTACCCTTTTATGGTTTTGATGTGATTTTGGGCATGGATTGGCTTGTAGAGCATAGAGCTAGGGTTGACTTCGAGACTAAGAGGGTCTCTTTGAGGCTTACCGCTGACTTTGAGGTTGTGGTAGTTGGGGAGAATGTCAAGTTTTTGTCCAACGTGGTTTCAGCTTTGGAAGCTCAGAGGTTGTTGAGTTCAGGGTGTCAAGCTTATTTGGCTTACGTAATGAACCCGGATATGAGTGAGGTGAGACCTCAGGACATCAGGACTGTATGTGACTTTCCGAGTGTTTTTTCGGAAGAACTACCAGGCTTGCCTCCAGATAGAGCAGTTGAGTTTGCTATTGAGACCTATTCTGATTCTGCACCAGTTTCGATTGCTCCGTATAGAATGGCACCGAAAGAGTTGAAAGAGTTGAAGACACAGCTTCAGGAGTTGACTGACAGAGGCTTCATTAGGCCCAGTGTTTCCCCGTGGGGTGCTCCGGTTTTGTTTGTGAAAAAGAAGGATGGTAGCATGAGAATGTGCATAGACTATAGATAGTTGAATAAGGTGACAGTGAAAAACAAATATCCCTTGCCAAGGATAGAATACTTGCTAGACCAGTTGAGGGGTGCGTCCGTGTTTTCAAAGATTGACTTAAGGTCTGGGTATTATCAGTTAAAGGTAAAGGATGTGGACATACCGAAGACAGCTTTTCGTACACGTTACGAGCATTATGAGTTTTTGGTGATGCCTTTTGGGTTGACCAATGCTCCAGCAGCCTTTATGGATATGATGAACCGGGTGTTTTATAAGTTCTTGGACAGGTTTGTGGTAGTGTTTATTGATGACATCCTAGTGTACTCTAGGACCGAAGAGGAGCACGATGAACACTTAAGGTTAGTGCTTCAGACCCTACTTGAGAATCAGTTGTATGCCAAGCTAAGTAAGTGTGAGTTTTGGATTAGAGAGGTGGTCTATCTAGGTCACGTGATCTCAGCTAGTGGGATTAGTGTAGATCCCAAGAAGATTGAAGCCATTTTGAGTTGGAAGCAACCGAAATCAGTGACAGAAACTCGCAGTTTCCTAGGTTTGGCGGGGTACTATAGAAGGTTTGTTGAGGGGTTCTCGAGAATAGCGACTCCATTGACCAAGTTGCTACAGAAAAATGTTCCGTATGAATGGTCAGATGCAAGACAAGAAGCGTTTGAGAAGTTAAAGAAAGCGTTGACCGAAGCTCCTATTTTGATTCAGCCTGAGCCGGGGAGAGAGTTTGTGATTTACAGTGATGCGTCTTATGTGGGGCTAGGTTGTGTACTCATGCAAGAGGGTAAGGTAGTGACATATGCTTCGCGACAGTTGAAGGTCCATGAGAAGAATTACCCCACACATGACAGAGTTGGCTGCAGTGGTGTTCACGTTGAAAATTTTGAGACACCATCTTTATGGTGAGAAGTGCACCGTGTACACCGACCACAAGAGTTTGAAATATTTGATGTCCCAGAGGGAGTTGAATCTTAGGCAACGAAGGTGGTTAGAGCTCCTTAAGGATTATGACCTTACCATAGAGTACAATCTGGGCAAGGAAAATGCGGTGGCCGATGCCTTGAGTAGGAAAGAAGCCGTTGAGTTGCGAGCAATGTTTGCAAGGTTGAGTGTGTCTACGGATGGTGGGTTAGTGGCCGAGCTCCAAGCTAAGCCATCTTTGATTTAGTTGATTCGTGAGAAGCAGTTGCAAGATGAGTCTTTGGCACCTCACGTGCAAGACATAGCCGAAGATAGGCCTACCGAGTATTGTTTTGGAGAGAATGGGATCCTATGTTTCAAGGATAGGATAGTGGTTCCGGAGGATGCCGAGTTGAGGCGTACGATTTTGAGTGAGGCTCACAATAGTCCTTTTGCTATGCATCCGGGTAGCACGAAGATGTATCGAGGATTGAAAGAAGAGTATTATTGGATTGGTTTGAAAAAGGATGTAGCCGAGTTTGTAAGTAGATGTATGGTTTGTCAGAGAGTCAAGGTGGAGCATCAGTTTCCCTCAGGGTTGTTGCAACCGTTGAAAATTCCAGAGTGGAAGTGGGAGCGTATCACTATGGACTTTGTGTCAGGACTTCCGTTGACTCCTTCGAAGAAAAATTCAGTGTGGGTGATTGTAGATAGGTTCACCAAGTGTTCTCATTTCATACCGGTTCATACTACCTATACATTAGACAAGTTGGCCGAATTGTATATTCGTGAGATTGTGAGACTACATGGGGTACCGAAGTCGATTGTGTCAGATCGAGATTCGAGATTTACCTCTAGATTTTAGGAGTGTTTGCATCGAGCCTTGGGCACTTGGTTGAACTTCAGCACTTCGTATCATCCGCAGTCAGATGGGCATTCTGAGAGGGTATTTCAGATTTTGGAGGATATGTTGAGGTGTTGTATCATTGACTTTCAGGGGTCATGGGAGAAACACCTACCATTAGTGGAGTTTGCGTACAACAACAGCTTTCAGTCGAGCATTCAGATGGCTCCCTATGAGGCCTTGTATGGTAGGAAGTGTAGGACCCCGATTTGTTGGGTCGAGGCCGGACAGAAACTTGTGTCGATGCCCGAATTGCTTAAGGGAACCACCAAGAAGGTGAAGTTGATATGTGATCGCTTGAAAGCGGCTTCAGATCGGCAAAAGTCCTATGCCGACTTAAAAAGGAAGGAGGTAGAATACTCCGTGGGGGATAAAGTGTTTTTGAAAGTCTTACCTTGGAAGAAGGTGATGAGTTTTGGGAGGAAGGGCAAGTTGAGCCCAAGATACATAGGGCCTTATGAGATAGTTGAGAGAATTTGTCCGGTTGCATATAGATTGAGACTCCCAGTTGAGCTAGAGAAGATTCATGATGTATTTCATGTGTCGATGCTTAGGAGGTATAGATCGGATCCGTCCCATGTCATGCCAGTGGAAGAAATAGAGTTAAATCCGGACTTATCTTACAACGAGGAACCAGTCGATATACTTGCTTCTGATAGCAAGGTATTGCGTGGCAAGACTATAGAGTTGGTCAAAGTCTTATGGAGACATAGAGGTGTGGAGGAAGCCACGTGGGAGAGGAAAGCTGACATGCTTGAGCAGTTTCCGTATTTGTTTCCGCCAGGTAATTTCGGGGACGAAATTCCTTAAGTGGGAGAGAGTTGTAACACCCGGGTTCGGGGGTCGGGTGAAAATAATAATTTAATAACGGTTCGGGTTTCGGTTCCAAATTTTTAAAATAATAAAATAATGGTTTGGGCCTCGGGTTTTAAGATAACAAAATTTAGTTGGACCGTTTTTAAATAAACCCAAAAAGCCATGGGTGTCATCCTTTGTAGTTATCTTAATTCATTAAGGGCATTTGTGTCTTTAGCCTTTTAATTTCAAATAAACCTAAAATAATGCTTTGAGTCATCTTCTTCCTCTCTCTCTACTATTCACTCCAACGTCAAACCCCCCTCTCCTTAGGTTACTATTTCATCAAATGTCTTGCTCGTTTTGAAGAATTTCACAAAGGTAAACACGTTTTTGACTTACCCTTGTTATTCCCTACAAGTTAATACCAGTTGTTTTCATTTTTAGACATGTTTTGAGATTTGAGGTTTGAAGGATTTTGGATTAAAAATGTTGTCTTTGGGGTCTTTAACTTAAGCTTTCTATTTGTTTAAGTCATATGAGTTGCCTACAACCAAAAGGGTCCAACAAAACCGATTTTTACAACGTTTTATGGAATTTTCGGATTTGGGTGAAAATGAGGTTTTTGGGAGGTTTTAAGTTGAGTTTTGGGGGTTTTGAGGTGGAATCTTGAATGCTGGTGGTTAGGCTATATGTAAGTGATGTTTTGGAGGCTTTAGGGAGTAATTTGAGGGTTGAAATCAATGGATTTAAGGGGTGCTTAAAGGCTGCTCGGGAATTGAAATTTTGAGCTTGTTTTCAATGGAAAAATTGATGTCTTGTGCTTGGTATGTAATCCGGATTGATTATTTTAGAACATGGACTGATTTGGGATTATTTGCTTGGTGTTGGAATGACTAGAAACGAGAATTTTGGTTGGAGAATCTTCGGGGACGAGTCCAGGGATTTCGGAGTCTTGAGCTTGGTCTTCGATCTTCTCTTGGGTAGCAACGGTGAGTAGAATTATTGGTTTTTACATTGTGCTCGATATGGATTCTTTTGGGGTTTGGGTGGGACCTTGAGGGGTCACCTAAACCCGTGTGTAAGCCTCTCTACTCTCATGTTGTTGTGATATGTTGATTGTGTATACGTTGTGATTATTTGAATGCATTGTAAGTTGTTAATGTTGTAGTCGTGTTGAGTTCGTGGCTCACGTGATGGTGGTCTAAACTACGGTGATGTGTAGTCCCACCGGTAGTGACTAGTAGGGTAGTACTTTGATGTGTAGTCCCATTGGAAATCCACTAGTTGAAACGGTGATGTGTAGTCCCACCGTAAGTGTATGTTGGTTGTGCTTGTGCAAACCAAGTGTTGTGGTTGAGATAGACCTTTGTGCATTCCATGGCTTTCTTGCATATAAATCGTGTTTTAGAAAACTGCATGTTGTGAATTGTAGAGCCTCTCTCACTAAGCTAGTTAGCTTATGCTCTTTTTGTTTCCAACGTGCAGATCGTTAGAGTTCGGGAGGCGAGCGGACGAGGGATGAGCTTTTGGAGTTCTCAAGCAAGTTTAAGTATGGTTTGCTTTTGTAATAATGCCTAGACAATGAGGTATAGAGTTTTAGGAGTTGGGGTCAAACTCCTTAGGAAATTATGGTTGAGCATGTTAAACTCATGTTGTGTTATGCTTTTGCTTCTTGGATTGTGACCTATGATTCTCATGTCGTTTAATTGCACATGCCTAAACATGTATGATGTTGGCCTATGTATGCCTTATGCTTGACTACCTTGTGTATGATGCCTTGTGCTTGCTAAACATGCTTCTTTTGTGAAATTGTATGGAGTCTTGATTTGTATGTTTTTCGTTAGATTAAATGTCTCCCATGTTAAGTCCTGATTGTGGTTTGATGTATGTATGTTTGTATGTGCTTAGGAGTGTCCAAAAGTGCATCTAGAATCGTATGTGAGGTTACCAAGTTCGGAATTGAGGTTTTGCAGAGCAGGGGTATCGATACGGTTAGACCCGTATCGATACGGCCTTCTTGTTTCAGGCCTCGTGTTTCGATATGTGAGGGGGTGTATCGATACCTTTTTGGTCACTGGAGCTACTGTCCATTTCGGTATCGATACGGGCCTTTGGCGTATCGATACGGTCATCTTAGCGTTGACTGTGAGAAGTCAACCGCTGGGGAGGGTATCGATACACTCCTTGGGCGTATCGATACGGTCTCCACGGGTTGACTCTAACCATTTGACCTAGTCAAGGTGTATCGATACACCCCTTAGGTGTATCGATACCGCATGCAGATAAGTTTAAAATTGGGTTGTTAAATGTTGTTTGGGTTCGTTTGAATGTCTTGTGTATGTTGTTCCGCTGTTTGATCACTTAGGACTTTAATACTCCTCTAGACAAGATTAAAATGAAAGAAAAAATAGGGTTGCTAACCGAAGGGGAGCCTTAACGGGTTTCACTTCGGTTTTCCCCGTGTAGCCCATTCGGACCGGTCATCCGGCCAGATCGGGACGAGGGGGTTACACTTGGGCTGCTAGATCTCGCCACCTCTGGGCATACTCGCGAAAGCTCTCATCGGGCCTTTGTTCTATATCTTGCAGAATGAGGCGGTTGGGGATCATGTTTGTCACATGCTTGTAGTGTTCAAAGAAGGCTCTTGATAGATCTCTCCAAGTTCGTATGTTGACCCGACTCAATTGAGTATACCATCGGGCAGTAGACCCTGATAGACTATCTTGGAAACAATGGATGAGTAACTTCTAGTTTTCCAAATGCTGTGACATTTTCCGGCAGTACATGGTCAAGTGCGACAAAGGGCAAGTAGTCTCGTCATACTTTTCAAAGTCGAAAGCTTTGAACTTTGGAGGAACTACCAAGTCAGAAACTAGACTTAGATCTCTAACATCTATGCTACCATAGACATTTTCTCTTTGTATGGCTCTGATGATCTCTTCGAGCCTGTCACATTGGTCTTCTAGCTTCTTGTTCATTATAGACTTATCGGTTGTCTTATAGCGATCACGTACCTCAAATCCCTGATTTTCCCCATGGTTTATCCTAGACTTTGTCGGAGTATGAGCTGAGGTTTATGTTGTACGAATCTGGAACATTTCACTCGGTGGAAATGTTTGACAAGTCTTCCCGGGCTGGGGCGACGAAACATCAACGGCTTCAACCACCTTTCCTCTTTCTGGGTCTTTGAAACCCAACATGGTCGCTATCTGGCTGACGATGTTTCTTTGGGCATGTGCAATTTCTTCCTCCATTTTATCGAGTCTATCTTGGGTACCCTTGTGGCTATTCTCCAAAGTTGCCAATCTGTCTTCCATGGCCTTTTCTCTGTACTAAGAACGAGTATCGTATTTGTGAGATGTTTTTTCCTATTTTTAAAATTATGCATGTGATTGGTTTCTTATCATGTGTGAATGTATGCAATGATCGCAACATAAATGCAAGAAACAATAAAAATGCATGAATGCAAGCGAAGGGCCATCTATTCCATTAAGGTGTTGCTCTAGAAATAGCCTTCATTGGATGACAAAGGTCCTACTGACACGTCTCAGTCTGAGCACCTAGTTCCTCTATTTCTTCAATCAGTCTTTGAAGCCTTGGTCTCACTTTCCCTATTGGTCTGACGTGGGGGGGAAGTAATGTAGCTTCTCTAACTATCATCATCACATGCCTAGCTATGTCTTCAATTTAGGTTGTGATACTTTTGTCAGACTTGTCTCACACCTGGGTCCTTTTGACATTGCCCCTAAGCTGAGTGGACCAATGATCATCTTCAAATTCTTCATTTTGTAATAACTGGTTGGTTGTATCGTCGAAGCGGTCGCATAGCACCTGCAACTTATGCACGATATTCTACTTGGCATTGATGTGAGCATACTTTAGTATTTCATCTACGTGGTCACCATACATCCGCATTGTCTTCCTTTTTTCTTTAGGTATCTTCCATCCATGGCAAACACTTTTTCTAGTTGAGCAACATGCTTCAGAATCGACCCCTTCTAAATATGAGATGCAAATGCAAGGAGAGTAAGAGAAAAATCCAAAACAATATTAAGACAAGAAAAGGAAAGGATTAGTATTCTTAAAAAACAGAAATAAAACATAAAAGGTCCAAAATAATTTCATTGTACGAATAATTTTGGGAGCACATTCCAACACTCTAGGACATGTCTCTACGGATTATCCTTGCGAAATAATTTTTTCCAGACTAAAAGCCTAAGGTTTTCCATATGGCTCTATTGGGGTGGACTCTAAATTCTCACATAAGGTTAGGTTCTAGAAAGGTACCCCAAGTTGTCCTTGTTGTCCCCTGCTAAGGGTAGCAAGGCCCCTGACTCTCACCCTATAGGCTACAAATGAATCAAGTTCAACTCAGGGGGACTCATTTCCTACGCCTTTACGAAGGATCAGTATCCTTACAAAGACGTAGGACATATAAGTCATGAAGGTACTTGCTAGGCTCATACGGAGTGTCAATATTCTTACATGAGCAAAATGTTTTCCCCCCACTTAAGCAATCGGGACAAAGCTTGGGCATAGAGCTTCATTAAGCTTTAAATGTGTAAAATAGAATCATATTCATAAATGGACAATTAAATTGAATTTTACACGAGCTTAACAAATTCTAACATTAAAACAAAATGTTATCGACTTGTGGCCTGACTCACTTTTTGTAAAAACAAAAATGTCCCCAGCAGAGTCGCCAAGTTGTCGCAACCCTTTCGAGCCCGACATAAAAAAATATGGAATCGCCACCAATCCTTTAAAAGGTGTGATTGGATCCCCAAAAATGAGCTATTTTAATAAAACATTTTATTTTATCAAAACAATGGTTTTGGTCTGCGAAAATGAGTTAGGGAGTCGGTTACGTATAGGGGAGGATTAGCACCCCCCCCCCACAATGCCCAAAAATTGGTACTTAGCCGATTACGAAATGTTTTAATGTCAAAATTTGCAAGTTCAAGTAAAATTTAATTTAATTGTCCATTTATTAATATGATTCTATTTTAACGGTCTTATCATTCAAAAATGAACTCTAATCACCGTCAACACTCATGGTGCTAACCCGTCATTTCTGTTCGATAAGACACCTCATTTATTATGTTTCTTAAACACACAAACAAAGAAGTAATTTAAAAAATAAAATAAGAAAGCAGAAAATTAAAATGACCAAAATTAAATATATACAAGAAAGTATTTAAAAAATTAAATTAGATACAAATCAGCGTGTGAGATTAATTAGAAGGGAGTGTGTCATTCTAGGATCAGGTCAACACTTTATTCGAGCTTTAAAACAATGTTTTATAATAAAAAAGGGAATAATGAAGTATTTAAAAAACAATTAAAACAAATAATGGGTCAAATAGGAATAAAATGACCAAATTGAAAGGTATTGAAATATGGTCATTTTCGAAATAAAAAAAAGGAGAATTTAATGAATGGAATAATTCCAATATGTTTTGGATATAAAGCTCAACTTAAAACAAACACATTTTATTTTCTTTTACAAATCCAAATAAATCAAAACCATTTTTCAAAACCCCTTAAATGCTTTGGTGTTCTTCAAGAATAAAGACTACCGAGAACAGGACCACCGCGTCGACCGCCTTCCACCGACGCCGGGCGCCGTTTGACGACGGTAAAATCACTTTCTTTTTTTTTTTTTTAAAAACAACTTTATAGAACTAGTGTTTTGATATAATAATTGAAAAATGTTTTGGAATAATTTGAAAAGAATTTAAAACTTGATTTTAAGTCCAAACAACTTGAATATATGTTTGAGGTATTTAAAAAGGTTTTTGGCAATGTTTTTATTGATTTTAAATAGCCAAACTTGACTTTTCAAGCTGCTCGTATCGATACGGTTCAACCTGTATCGATACCTTTTTGCCTAGTTTGGTCACTGCCAAAATCCGTATCGAAACAGGCTTGGCCGTTTTGATACGGTGAGGGATCGTATCGATACGCCTAGTAAGCGTACCGATCCCATTTTAACAACCCCAACGATCATATTTCTCAACGGTCTTTTAAATGCAATACCGTGTCGATACGCCCTCAAGCGTATCAATACACCTAGGCTGGCAAGAGCTCAGCGGCTAGTTTTTGATAAAGGTCGTAACGATACGGGTCCACGCGTATCGATACGGAAGGCTGCAGAACAACATTAATGGTGAGAAATAAAGTTCCCAACGGCTTCAATTCATCCTCAATGGCTAGTAACGGCTACAAACTCAAAGAGGAGTATAAAAGGGACCTCCAAGCATCAAGTAATGGTTAATGTTTCAATTGTCAAACAAAAAATGATCAAGAAATTGTCTTAGAGCTTAAGTGTCATTTATTTGTATAGACAAACACTAGTGAGCCAAAATTGTCAAATTTGCTCAAGTGTTTTAGGTTTTGGGTGAGAGCTAAATTGTGCAAACAAACACCTATTAGAGAGATTTGTGTTTGCTTATCTTTTCTCTTGTAAAGAGGGTTTGATCAAGGCTTTGGGTAGAAAGCTTGATCGGTGTATAAGTGTTTCCTTCTAAGCCTAGAAAAGGGGACGAATCAATAGTGGATTGATTGAAAATCCTTAGTGGGAAGCTAAGGTAGTGGATGTAGACCTTGGTTAGAAGATTTGTGTCAATTATCTTTTAAGCTTTCACACCGCATCCACCCAAAATTCTACTTCTCCACCACTTGGCGAACAAGAACGGTTGAAGTAATCGAGCACCTCAAAACTCAACAAACTCTAAAAAAAACACCAAAATCAATTTTAGATTCGAAAATAATAATCCAAGCTGAACAACACTTCCTCTTTCAAACTAAGGTAAGAACAAAATCTAAACTAAAATTAATTGGAAAGAAGAGAACAATACCAAAATGAAGAAGAATTTGCGTGCTTCTTATTCCAAAGAAATTCGAACACAATGCTGCAGATTCGTACTACTTTTCAATGGATTTCTAATGAATTTATTCGTGTCCTAAATATAAAGGGGTGGGGGGTTTATAGTGTTCAAGAACCTAAAGAACAATGAAATTTAGGAGACATAATCCCACAATTTCATCCATAATTCGATTCTGATCATTGACCTCTCCAACATAATTAAAATCAATCCGATTTTGGTCTAGTTTTAAGCAATTTGGGATGATTTTTCTCCAATTTTTGAACTAGGGTTTGAACCCTTTTTCCTCTTGTTTTTTTTTTTTTTTGCATGTGGCTAGACGGTGGGAAAGCAGCGGTGGCTGGATCAGGGTCGCGGGCAGGGCCTACGGGTGAGGAGGGTCGACCAGCACAGTCCAGTGGTAGCCGCTGGTGCCGGTGCGCGCTGGAGCAGCTGCCAAGCAGCTTCGATAGGAGGTTTTGGGGAGAGCCAAACTCGTGCGAGTGCAGCACACGCACTAGGCACGTTGCGGCGTGGGTGACTTTCCTCACCCCTTTTTTGCTGATTCAATCTGGTCCATTAGATCTCCTTGCCTTAGATCCAAAAATTCATGTTAGATCTGCACACACAAAAATGTTAATTTGGTTTTTTGGGCCAAAATGGGTTTTTATTGCATCATATATATTTAAAATATGGGCTCATTATTAATGGACAGCTTATTTAAATCAAATGGACTTTTTTTATTGGGTTTTATAATTAGTAGTAATACTAACATTATATTATATGTACATGACTATAATATATAAAATAATAACTATAAGGTAAAATAATTTTAAATGGGTGAAAATTCAATGACAACAATAGCATGATTCTTATAGTTGATAATAGATTTTGATAACTGAATTTAGTTTCAAGATTTATTTTAGGATTTTACTATACACAGCCCTAAGGGTTGCATATAAGAACTATTATATTTTTATCATTAATTTTTATTTTTATTTTCAGTAGAATCTATTAGAATATAATTAAATACCGTTAATTTTAGATGTTTAATTAATAATCATGTAAAAGAGTTTAAGGTTTTATGGTTTAGGTGTCTAGGGTTTTATGTTTTAGGGTTCTATTATTTATGTTTTAAGGTTAAGAGTTTTGGGGTTTAGTATTTACAGTTTATAGTTTAAGATTTTAGAGTTTAGCCATTATATATTAGGGTTGTATGATTTTAGGTTTAGGGTTTAGTTACATTAAGCATCCAAATTTGATGATGTTTAATTTTTAGGAATGTAATTAATTTCATTATAATAGATTCCATTAAAAAGTAAAATAAACATTAATAATAAGACTTTAATAATTCTTATATGCAGCCCTTATGACTATGTATAACAACTCTTTAGGTTATTATCTAGGGTTTGTCTAACCTATGCATACATGCATAGATTAAGGATCATTTAAAAGTCTTTATTAAATATAAGATTCTATTTAAAAGTCTTTATTAAATATAAGATTCTATTTAAAAGTCACAATCATTTAATGTATTACAAAACCCTAAAAGATTCTAGTGAAAACACTCATCCAATGTAGTAAACACTAAACCCTAAAACCATAACCTTAAAACATAACCATAAAACCAAAACCCTAACTATAAACATAAACATAAACCTTAAAACCCAAACTCTAACCCTAAACTATAAACCTTAAACCAAAATATTAAACCATAAACCCTAAAAATCATAAATCTTAAACTATAAACATTAAAACATAAACCATAAATCATAAACTCTAAACCACAAACCCTAAAACATTAACCCTAAAACTAAAATCCTAAACTCTAATACATTAAATGAGAATTTTCCCAACATAATATTTTAGGGTTTTGTAATACATTAAATAATTGTGGTTTTTTCAAGTAAAATCTTTATATTGAATAAAGGCCTTTAAATGACCTTAAACCTATGCACGTATGCATATGTTAGAAAAAGCCTATTATCTAACTTTTTTCTTAATTAAATATTTAAATTTAGTTTCAATGTTGACTTTGACGTCTAATTTTTTTTGTTTTAATAATTAATCGAACTAGGGTTATTAATTGAAAATGGTCCTTGACTTTATGTTTTAGTTCAAGTTTGTGCATGAACTTGATTTTTTTTAATTGGTACGTAAAGTTTTATTTTTAGTATACTTATGGTTAATAATTTATTAGAACAATTAATTCTAATTTAGGTACCATTTTGAATTTAAAAAAAATCATATATAGATATCGAATTACACTTTAAAATAAAATTCAAGTAAAGATTGTATATTTACTATAAATAATGGCAATAAATATATTAAAATTAAAATAAGTGTAACACCAAAAAAATTACACCCAAATTGTAAACTCTAGATTCGAAGAAACCCTAATTTAGAAATCTAATTTTAAAATCCCTAATTAAAACCCTAACAATTGAGAATTTTTAATTCAAAACCCTAACTTTTTTATGAGGGACAAAATAAGAATTTTTAACAAACTTAAAAATTAATATGAATTTTTTTAAAAGTTTAAGAGTTGACTCCATAAATAACCCTTTTATCAAATTGAATTTCAATTCTCTTAATTTTCTACACACCATTTTTTTATTTGTTTAATTTATTTTTTTTAAATTGAATTCTAATTCCCTTTTTTTCCCACGGCTCAATTGGCTTTCCTTTTTCAACTTAAATTATTATTATTATTATTATTATTATTATTATTATTATTATTATTATTATTATTATTATTATTATTATTATTATTATTATTATTATTATTATTATAAACCTAATTTGTTTAGATTACCACCGCTCAACTATATATATAGTCATAGTTATTACGTACATAAATAAACCTAAGCCTTAAGTTTTAAAGTGTTGTCGCTCTTATTTATTCCCATGTTTTATGAATTCCTCTCGAATTGACACCACCATCACCTTACATCGAAGTCGCAACCGTCCTTTCTTTATCGTTAAAGCTTTATTATTGCGAGGTGTGTTTTCTTCCGGTGCTATAAATAAATTATATATTATTTTTCTATGTGTTGGTGTTTTACCCCTTATGTGGTTATTTATATGTACTATGGCTTGTATGATTGATATCACGTGCATACAATTTTTAAAACGTGTTTTTAATTATGACTTATAGAATATTTGATTTATGAAACATCGGATTACGAATCTATGATTTATGGACTATGATTTATGAATTATTTTTATAGAATATCGGATTTATGAAATTGGTTTTTATGAGATTTGATTTGTAATCATCATGTATGTATGAGCATGGGTTGGGATTTGTACGGATGAAGTAGTGGTTTTTACCACACACCGATTGGTGACGTTGTAGTGAGGGGTTCTAGGGAACCTACCTCTTTTATGGCGGTTGTAGTTGGGTGCATTGCATTGTGAATGTGATATTTGTGTTATAGTTTTTTAAAGGATTTTAAGAAAAATATTATTGTAGTTTATGATTATGATTTTCTTGCACATTAGAGACACACTAAGCTCTCTAGCTTACTCCCTCATAGTTTCTCTTTCAAATATACTCCGACTTTTAGGCAACTCGGTACTTTGAGCATCTCGTATTTTACTCAGATAATTTATCACCAGTATGAACTTTATTTTATACTACCAGATTATTTTAAATTTATGCTTTTGGACATTTACGTAATTCAAACCGTGAAACTTTATATTTTTTGGATTATGTTTTAGCATTTAATTGCATACTTTATTTTAGAAATTTTATTAAATGATCGAAATATTTTTATAACGTTTAGTTTTTGTAAACAATTATGGTATTTTATGGTAATTATTATTATTTAATAATTATTTTATTTTATAAATTATTTAAACTTAAAATATATTACTTGAGGGATAAGTTTTCAATCGTAACTTCCTAAATTCGATCTTTTCTTCTAGGCAGGTTTTAGGGGGTTACTATAGAGCGTTTGGGTGTTCTCTATTTATGAACGCAAGTGCACACTCTTGTCAAGTTATAGTACAAAAGATATCGTCTCCCACAGGGATTGGACAGCTTGATTCGAATTGTTATTCCTACACAAGGAAAAATAAATGCACAATTAATTTGGTTGTTGAGAAGAAAAGTACAATAAAAACACAAGTAATTGAAGAAGAAGAAATCTGGTTGAAAGAATGGGCAAGGTTATGCTGCTTAGTGTGAAACTGCGTTGAATAACACAAGTTGTTTTGCGCTGCCAGACTCTGCTGCCTCAGTAGAGGATGGCAGGTAGACTGTAGAGACCCTCTCGCTGCCTCGACAAGGGAATGGAATTATGTCTCGACGGAAAACTGAAAAAACTACAAGGCTCGGTAGAACGCTTCGAAAGTGATTCTGCTTCTGTCTAAGTTAGAGTGTTGTTGATGCCCACTACAGATAATACCAGTCGCGGCGTGAATCGTGCAAAGACAGTAATGTTGATTCGTCCTCTTTTAACCGCCTTAAACCCTTAACATATGTCTAGGTCGGATTGATCACACCATCTATAGATGATATCATAATTACTCCTTTCGTGAGTTCGACTCTCTCGATACCGAACAAATGGATAGAATTCAACTAATCTTTCGCCTCAATTGAAAACTATGAAGTACATGGAATAAGTAAACCTTGAAGTTTTTATTTGCAAAAACAAACTTAAAATCCTAAACAACCGTTCTCACACTAATTACAACATAACCCAAACCCAATAAGAATTTTATAATATGTTGGCGGCAAGAAAACCTAAATTATGCCTAAGGAAAACCTAACTTGTTTTGAAATAGAATTACAATGGGTATATATAGGCATTAGCTAGGTCTAGTCCTTCTTGAAGTAGAAGTTTTCAAAGTAGCTTTTTACATTAAATGTAGCTTTAAACTCTGACTTCTTTGAGTTGAATGTGGACTTTATCATGTTGCCTTGCTCTGCAAGTAATCTTGAGATTCTCCTTCGTCGACTCTGTCAGCTGCTACAGACGTCAGAAAATTGAGTGGATAACATCGATAGAATCAGAATTTTCTGCTCTACATATCGCACTCTGGTTCTCCAACTCTATAGTCTGGTTTCTAAGGCAGCAAATTTGGCGGAGGCAGCTTTTCGGCAGCTGTTGTTTCTGTTTGGAACTTCATCAGTACAGCTCCTTGATTTGTTGCCTCAGCATCATATCCTTAGCTCTTTTTTTCTTATGTCAGCCTCTAATACCTGGAACTAAAATTACACTAGAACAATACATTCTCTTCGCCAAATAACAGATAATCTATAAAAGCATGGCAAAGTAAATAAATACTATAAAATGCAATGCATGATCCTAATTATGCCTAGAATTTACTAAAAAACATCAATAACATGAGAAGGAATGTGCATGAAATATAGAACTTGTGGACACTTTACACACCCCCAAACTCGAACTATTGCTTGTCCTCAAGCAATGCAACCTAAACATACTTGCCATTATATTAACCAGAAAGAAAGACTTGTTTTCAACTTGATTTTGTACCTCAAGGCTGTGGCACCTATATTAGATTAGTGAAGGGAAAATAGCAAGAAAATAACTTAGAATTAGTTTCTATTGCTAGTGCATTGTGTGCAGAACTGTGTACAGGCTGAATATGCAGAATAACTAGATAAACAAAGATGTTGTTATGATATATAAGGTTGCTGCCGAGACAACACAGTTAAGCACAATTGTTTAATCATAGCAATGAGGGCTTCAGCTTATCACAACTACTCTTCCAGGTCTGAAATTAAGATAGAAGCAAACTACAAAACCCTGAACCCATAGAGTAGAGTCATCCCGTGAAGACTTTCATTCACTCATGCTAATTTGTCCGTCACTTCAATTTTTTTTAGATTCATAGACTTTGATAGCAGCGGAGTGTCCTCGCACATGATTCTTCCTAGAGCCTGTTGCGGGCACCTCTAGGGAAAAACAACGATTTTTTCTTTGTTTTTTTTGTTGCTGTGGCAGTGCTGTATTTTTTTATTTCTGTTTCCTGCCTCGGTGGCTTCCTGCAACCATTGTTAGAACTTTGCAAAGAATTCTAAAAAAGCAGGCAGTATTCATTAGATATTCTAGCAAATTCAACAAGTAACAATAGTGTTTGACAGTTTTGGCAATTAAAAAAAATCTAAGTCATTTTGCATTCTTTTTCCCAAATTAAGTTCAATTTATTTATTGGTGCGAAATAATTAATCGGCTAACTATCATAGGCACAAGTTATAACAAATTTTCTTGTTTCGATTAATATTAAGGCAAGTACAATGCAACCTATATGCTACTAAGTATGCCTAGACAAAAAGATGCGAGAGCTATCCCCCCCAAACTCGAGATGGGCATTACCCTCAATGCACAAGACAAAAAAAAACAAAAAAATAATACAAGTGATAAAAACAAAAAAAAAATTATAAAAGAGAATAAAGAGAAAAAAACTAGAGATTAGCTGAGGATTGTGTCTTTGCTGCTGAGGATGAGGAGGATGATTAGGCAATGGCCGGCAGATGTTCGGGAAGCAGACTTGGCAGGGGAGACCTTGGCTGTCCGCGACGGCTGGACTCTTTCTGGAGTGGGACGAGGTTCTTCTTAAGGTTCGGTAGGAGGGGCTTCGCTCTCCTCTAATTCGGTCTCGTCGTCCACTGGCTCATCGACTATGATGTTCCGCTTCCTCTTCCTGGTTCCTTCCTCCATTGGTGCTGCCGGAGGGTATATCGCCATTAGGATGGTTGTTGTTGCTGCTACTACTACTATTGGTGCTGACGGCTGCTGCTCAATCTCCTCTGATGAGGAAGTGTTTGCCACTGTCGCTGATGTGCAGGTATGTGAATGATGTTGCTGATGCATCTCGATGGAGTCTGCCACCGTGTTGGAAGCAGAGGTGGATGAGTATGACGGGTAGTGCGTCGGAGATGACATCTAGCGGTGAAAAGTGGCATGGAGGGCAGCGGCGGTAGATGGCGTTCCTTGTGCTGGGGCAGTTGTGGCAGCTAAATCTGTATGGTGGGGTGGCAAGGTTGGGTCGTCATCGGGATACTTCTACAGGAGATAAGCCACAAAGGCTTCTTGGACGTCCCCCACATATTTCATGAACGTCAGTTGTTGTTGCTCGATCCACTTGTTGTTGTCGATGAGGGTGCGTAGCAGCGTAAGGACTTCACTTGTTGGGGCAGCTTCAATACTGTCAGGGGTGGCTGGAGTGGTAGGCTAGGCGGCAGATGGCTGGCTGGGGGTGATGGGCTCTGTCTCTGGGGCTTGCATCATCTGCATGCAGACTCTCCTGGTCTACCCCTTTTTTGTTGTTGTCATCTCATCCTTGGGGTCAGTTGGGACGTTGAAATTGGCACAAAGGTCGGTGATGAGTGATGGGAAGTATATCCTGCCCTTCGTCTTACAGAAGCAATTGTGGATCTTCTTGCAAATGATCTCTTCAATGTTGATGAGCATGTTCGTCATGATGTTGCGGATGAGTGCAAGGCACGACCGGTCGACGGTGGAGTTGTGAGAGGCGGGCAGCAGACGCTTTTTGATGAAGGTAATCCACAGCATTGCCTCGGGCAGCAGGTGCCGACGTTGGACAGAGCTACCATGCTTCCCTGCCAACCACGACATGTTGGTCTTGCACAACTTGGCCTTGAGTTTCTCATAATCGGAAGTCGTCGGTGACTGCCTCCACTTCTCGTGAGGGTTGTCATTCATATCCAAGCCATAGAAACTATTGATCACGACAACATTGAGCTTTACAGGTTCCCCTCGGACGAACACGAACGACAGCTCAGGGTGGCGATGATGGGCATAGAACTCCTTGACCATGGTGATGTTGGCTATCTCCGGCTGCCGTGCGAATATTTCCCATCCCTTGCTGTGGATGGTTTCGAACAAATTGGGTTCTAGGTCGAGATCTTCTGTTTGCTTTGTATAGTGAAAGCCTTGCTCCTCTCATATGGCTTGTTTGGCGAACTGGGTTCGGTATCTCTTTTCATCTTCGCAGGAGAAGAAGCGTTGGAAGGTGGGTTTGGGTGTCGATGTTGAAGCCATGTGTGAGACGGTTGAAATTCATTGAAACTTGAAAGAAAATAATATGAGAGTAGTGGATGCAAGAATAAGATAGCAAGAAAGTGAAGGTAAAGTGAATGAATGAGGTGAGAAGGGTTTAAATAGAGGTTGCCGAGAGGTGTCGTGGCGGCATTAAATGTCTAACGGTCCAGTTGTCTCGCGCACGTTACGGGATTTCTGCCCATTACTTTTGTAGCCGTTGGCAGCTAGCTAGCTGTTAGCGGTCAACTAACCATTACGCGTTTTCTGTGCTGGGATGTCTCGACAGGAAGATGGGCGGGCTCCTTGCTCGACCTTCTTCTTGATCCGGCTCTTTTATTCCTAATCTTGAAATAAAAATAAAGATAATTAAATACTAAAATAAATTCCGTAAATAAAAAATTGTGGAAATTAATCTAATCCTAAAAATAAATTGCAATAAATTAAACTCTAATCCTAATACATAAAATATAAAAAAAATATAAATATAAAAATTAAGTTATGTTGGGAGTGCATTTGGGTGCATCTCCCAGACATAACCACTTTCTGAGGTAGTTTGGCTTGTCCCTCTCTTCTCGGGGAGTCCTCTTGTTCTTGCAGGTGATGTGTTGGTGGGTCCTTCAGCCTGCCTTTAGGTCTGTCGCGACAACTGCTGCCTTGGCCTGTCTCTGTGTTGATTTTGACGGCCCGAGCATATGGGCATCCTTCTTTTTTCCTTTCGTGAGGGTTGTAACATGTTTAACTTTATGCTCTGGTTGTCTACCCCCGTGGTCAGCTCCTCATGTTCCACATCTATTAACGTTCTGCATGTGGCCAAGAATGCTCGCCCAAGGATGATAGGGGCTTTTTCATCAGCCTCACAGTCTAGGATGAGGAAATCAGTTGGAAGAATAAGGTTGCCCACCTTCACTAGAATGTCTTCGATTTTTCCCTCCGGTTGTACAAAAGAGTGATCAGCAAGTTTCAGCATGATGAAGGTAGGTTTGGCTGGCCGAATTCCTAATTTATCGAATATTGCCTTAGGCATTTAGCTAATGCTAGCTCCCAAGTCGCACAGGGATTTTGTTTCATGCTTGCTGCATATTCTGCATGGAATAACGAAGTTGCCCATATCCGTTTTCTTGGGCGATAGTTTGTTGTGCAGCATGGCCATGCACTCCTCTCTTACAGCGACTGTTTCGAATTCCCCAATCCTCTTCCTTTTAGAAACCATGTCACTAAGGTATTTGGCATAGTTGGGCATGTTCTGAATGGCTTCTATTAGAGGGATGTTTATGTGCACCTCCAGGAATCTTCTGAAGTGGTGCTCTTACTTCTGTTGCTTAAGCCTCTGGGGGAAAGGTGCTGGCAGGCAAATGTCCTCTATACGTTCATTACATGGGAACTTTATTTGTGGAGGATCATCTGCTTTAGGACTACTGTCAGGTTCAGCTGCCGAGGCAGCTGGTGTTGATGCTGCCGCGGTAGGCAGTTCTTTCTGTGCTGGCTGTGTTTCTGGTTGTTTTTTCCTGGGTTCATCCAATTGCTTCCCACTTCTTGTAGATATGGCTTTGCACTACTTATAAGTGGGCTTGGTTGCTACTTCTGCACTGCTGGATGTTGTTCACATTGTTCTGCTGCTAAAAATCTTTGTGAACTGCCCAAATTAGGTCTCCAAGTTCTTTATCGTAGCCTCTTGGTTGTTCATCTTCATCTCCTTCCTATCCATGAAAGACTCAATTTTATCAATAAATTTATTAGTGCGAACAATAAAATCACTAGTTCTATACATAAAAGTATGAATAGTTGCTTCTAGTGAATTATTGTTTTGCGGCTACTAAATCTGTTGTCTGGACAGGTTTTGTTGTTAGCCTCTATTTTGCTGTTGTGGGTTTGTAGCAGTCTTTGGGTTGCTCCAAGAGAAGTTGGGATGGTTCTTCCATCCAGGGTTGTATGTGTTCTGGGCAGGCCTATTGTTCCTCTCGTATCCTCCAATAAAGTTGGCAGATGCGGTGCATTCAGAGGAATCATGGTTGCCCCATACTCATCACAGAATAGCTCCACAGCCTTGGCCTCATAGACTTTCCCAGTGGGTTTCATTATGCTCATGACCATCTTTGTCAGCTTGTCGAGGCGGGCATTGACAGATTCTGAGGCTTCTACCTCGTTCACAGTGGATGGCCGTCTAATGCCTCCTCGGCGGGCTGTTGGGTATTTGTAGTCGTTCTTGGAGGCTTGGCTTAGGATCCGCAATGCCTTCTCTGGTGGTCTGTCGAGGATGATTCCGTTGGCTGAGGCATCAATCATCATCTGTGTTGGGTAGTTCACCACGTTATAGAACATTGATAGTTGTGTCCAAGTCGGGAAACCATGTAGTGGGCAGTTGTTCAACATTTGTTGGTACCGCTCCCATGCTTCATACATTGGCTCATCATCCCCTTGTCGGAAGGCTGTTATTTTGTTTCGTGGTCTGTCTATGACATTAGACGGGCTGAAACGATCCAGAAAATCCTTGCACAACTCTGTCCATGTGTTGAACGACCCTGCCGACTAGTTGTTTAACCATTGTTTTGCCCTATCCCTCAGTGAATAGGGAAATAATCTCAGCCTCAGCACGTCTTGATGGACTCCGTGTATTTTGAATGCCCTGCAGATGTCTAGGAATCCTCTTAAGTGCTGTCGAGCATCTTCTGTGACAGTCCCTCCAAATTGCCCTAACGTATTGATCATGTTAAACATAACGGGCTTCAGCTCGAAGTGATCCGCCTTAATCTCAAGTTCTGTACTGTCGGATCGAACCCTCTAAAGTCATGTTCCAGATAATCCCTGATGGTTCGAACATATTGTGGCTGCCTGGGCGGAATAGGGGGTTGCTGCTTTGGTGGATCTTACTGTTCTCTTACGGCGAATCTTGCTGCCCATCCCTGCTGTTCACAGCATTGTTGGCAGGGTTGTCGTTTTCCATGTTTACCTCTATTTTCCCTTCTTCTTTAGTTTTCCCTAGGGCTACTCTGATTTCCTTCTTGAGCTCTCTTGCTCTTCGTTCGATATCGTCGTAATAAAGGATTTCTCCTTTTGGATTTCCCTGGTCATACACTAGCAAAGGAAAACATAAAATTCTTTTTTTCCGAATAAAAATAAAAAATAAAAAAATGCAAAGAAATAAAAGTGCAAAAATTAAAGACGAGTTTTGTTGTTACCAATTCCCCGACAACGATGCCAAAAACTTGTAGAGTGTTTGGGTGTTCTTTATTTATGAGCGCAAGTGCAATCTCTTGTCAAGTTATAGTATAAAAGATATCGTCTCCCACAAGGATTGGACAACTTGATTCGAATTGTTGTTCCTGCACAAGGAAAAATAAATGCACAATTAATTTGGTTGTTGAGAAGAAAAGTAAAATAGAAACACAAGTAATTGAAGAAGAAGAAATCAAGTTGAAAGAATGGGCAGGGTTATGCTGCTGCTTAGTGTGAAACTGCGTTGAATAGGACAAGTTGTTTTGCGCTGCCAGACTCTGTTGCCTTGACGGGGGATGGCAGGTAGACTGTAGAGACTCTCTCGCTGCCTCGGCAGGGGAATGGAATTGTGTCTCGGCTAGAGATGGGCACGGGTCGGGTTAGGTTTTTGGCCCACCCGACCCTGACCTAAAAATACATATCTTATATCCGCACCCAACCCGACCCGAACATATCTCTTAAAAAATCAAACCCGACCCGAAAATAAATACTCTTTACCCGAACCAACCCGGCCTATAGAAAAAAATAATTTTTAGGGACCTAATTGTAAAAAATAATTTTAAGGGACTTAATTGTAAAAAATTATAAATTAAGGACTAAATTGTAAATAAAAAATTGATTTTAAGGACCTAATTATAAAAAAAATTATATAAAGAGGGACTATTATTATAAATATCCCTAAAGAAATTAGGGGGAAATTACACAATTAGTCTCGGGCCGGGTAGGATATTTTTCACCCTAAACCCGAACCCGACCCCAACCTCAATAAAAACCTGGCCCGACCCGAACCTGATTTTTTCATTCAAAAATCCGACCCAATTAGGTTGGGTCGGGTCGGATAAAATTCCCATCCCTAGTCTCGGCGGCAAACTCAGCAGAACTACAAGGCTCGACAGAACGCTTCGAAAGTGACTCCGCTTATGTATAAGTTAGAGTGTTGTTGATGCCCAATGCAGATAATACCAGTCGCGGCGTGAATTGTGCAAATACATCAATGTCGATTCGTCTTCTTTTAGCCACCTTAAACCCTTAACCTATGTCTAGGTCGGATTAATCGCACCATCTATAGATGAAATCGTACTTACTCCTTTCGTGAGTTCGACTCTCTCGATACCGAACAAATGGATAGAATTCAACTAATCTTTCGCCTTAATTGAAAACTATGAAGTACATGGAATAAGTAAACCTTGAAGTTTTTATTTGCAAAAACAAACTTAAAATCCTAAACAACCGTTCTCACACTAATTACAACATAACCCAAACCCAATAAGAATTTTAGAACATGTTGGCGGCAAGAAAACCTAAACTATGCCTAAGGAAAACCTAACTTGTTTTGAAATAGAATTACAATGGGTATATATAGGCATTAGCTATGTCTAGTCCTTCTTGAAGTAGAAGTCTTCAAAGTAACTTTTTATATTAAATGTGGCTTTAAACTCTGACTTCTTTGAGTTGAATGTGGACTTTATCACGTTACCTTGCTCTGCAAGTAATCTCGAGATTCTCCTTCGGCGACTCTACCAGCTGCTACAGACGTTAGAAAATTGAGTGGACAACATTGATAGAATTAGGATTTTCTGCTCTATAGATCGCACTCCGGTTCTCCAAATCCATAGTTTGCTGTCTTGGGTGGTAGGTTGGGCGACGACAGCTACTCGGCAGCTGTTGTTTCTGTTTGAAGCTGCATCAGTTCAACTCCTTAATTTGCCACCTTAGCATCATATCTTTAGCTCATTTTTCCCTCTATCAGCCTCTAGTACTTGAAACTAAAATTACACTAGAATAGTACATTTTCTTCACCAAATAACAGATAATCTATAAAAGCATGGCAAAGTAAAGAAATACTGTAAAATGCAATGCATGATCTTAATTATGCCTAGAATGTGCTCAAAAAACAACAATAATATGAGATGGAATGTGCATGAAATATAGAACTTGTGGACATTTTACAGTTACATTTAGTTGTATCAGAGCTAAGTTCAACCCTCGGAATGTGAGGCTCACTACAGTTATTTTCAAAATGTTTTCAAACTTTTGCATGCATCTAAAGTATTTTGGAAAAAAATGAGAATTTTCTGAAAAATGTACTATGATATTATGTATTTTTGACCTTATTATTTTCAATGTGTTTTAAATCTGAAACTCCAAGTATCAACTCTAATTCTAGGATTGTCCCTTTTGTAGATAGATTATTATGCCACCTCGTATGAGCTCTAGATTAGCGACCGAATGTGATCATACTCGTTCTTTTGAATTTGGGATCAAAGTCTATATGCAAATCATGGGTTGTCATTCGTAACCTGATTCGAAATGCTCGTTTAATATTTTATCTAAACATCATTAAGTCTGAAAATTTAGAGGACAAAATTTCTTTTAAGGGTTGGAGAGTTGTAACACCCTAAAAATTACACCCAAATTGTAAACCCTAGATTTGAAGAATCCCTAATTTAGAAACCTAATTTTGAAATCCTTAATAACCCTAACAATTGAGAATTTTTAAGTCAAAACCCTAAATTTTTTATGATGGACTAAATAAGAATTTTTAACAAACTTAAAAGTTAAAATAAAATTTCTTGAAAGTTTAAGGGCTGACTCCATAAATAATCCTTTTATCAAATTAAATTTCAATTCTCTTAAGTTTCTACTCACCGTATTTTTAATTTGTTTAATTTTTTTTCAACCTTCTAAATTCAAATTGAATTCTAATTTCTTTTTTCCTACGACTGAATTGACTCTCCTTTTTCAAATTAAATTCTTGTTGTTGTTGTTATAAACCTAATTTGTTTAGATTACGACCGCTCAACTATATAGATAATTATAGTTATTACGTAGAGAAATAAACCTAAGGCTTAAGTTTTAAGGTGTTATCGCTCTTAGTTATTCTCATGTTTTATGAATTCTTCTCGGATTGACATGGCCATCACCTTACATCGAAGCTGCAACCGCCCTTTCTTCATCGTTAAAGCTTTATTGTTGCGAGGTGTGTTTTTTTTCGGTGCTATAAATAAATTATATATTATTTTTCAATGTGTTGGTGTTTTACCCCTTATGTGATTATTTATATGTATTATGTCTTGTATACTTGACATCACGTGCATACGATTTTCAAAACGTGTTTTTAATTATGACTTATGAAATATTTGATTTATGAAACATCAGATTACGGATCTATGATTTATGAATTTATGGACTATGGTTTATGAAGTATGTTTATGAAATATCAGATTTATGGAACTGGGTTTATGAAATTTAATTTTTAATATACATGTATGCATGGGCATGGGTTGGGATTTGTACGGAGGAAGTAGTGGTTTTTACCACATACCGATTGATGACGTTGTAGTGAGGGGTTCTGGGGAACCTACCTCTTTTTATGGCAGTTATAGTTTTTTTTAAGGATTTTAAGAAAAATATTATTTTATTTTATAATTATGGTTTTCTTGCACATTAGAGACACACTAAGCTCTCTAGCTTACTCCTCCATAGTTTCTCTTTCAAATGTACTCCGACCTTTAGGCGACTCGGTACTTGGAACATCTCGTATTTTACTCGGATAATTTATCACCAATATGAACTTTATTTTAGACGACCAGATTATTTTAAATTTATATTTTTAGACATTTACGTAATTCAGACCGTAGAACTTTATATTTTTGGGAGTATGTTTTAGCATGTAATTACAGACTTTATTTTAGATATTTTATTAAATGATTGGAATATTTTTATAACGTTTAAGTTTTGTAAACAATTGTGGTATTTTATGGTAATTATTATTATTTAATAATTATTTCGTTTTATAAATTATCTAAACCTAAAATCTATTACTTGAGGAAAAAATTTTCAAACGTAACTTCCTAAATTGGGTCTTTTCTTCTAGGCCGGGTTTAGGGGTTACATTTAGGGTAAACTACTGTGTGATCACCCAACTATAGGGTCCGTCCTATTTTGACCACCCAACTAAAAAATAACAAACACACCATCAAACTTTTTAATTGGTCTTATTTTAACCACTAGCCGTTAAAATCGAACGGAAGAGGTGACACGACATTTAACACAAATTTATACAATAAGTAACTAATATGGACTAAATGAGTAATTATATAAATTTTCGTTAACTGTCATGTCACCTTCTTCTTTAGACTTTAACGGTCGGTGATCAAAATATAAGTAATTAAGAAGTTAAGTGGTGTGTTTGTACATTTTTTTAGTTAGGTGGTCAAAATATGACAAACCTCCTAGATTACCCTTTAAATAATAAAAATGTAATTTACTAAATCCCACTTCGAAAGCAACTCAACACGTTGTCCCCTCCCCGGTACTTTTCTTGCATCTACAGTATGCTGTAAGAAAAAGAAAAACATAAAAACTTCAATGGTTGAGAAACATTAGATTCCTGTTAACCAAAGAAGCAGCCTGAAATAGACCTCCCTCACTCTTCCTTTCCCTCTTTCTCAATCAAACTCCTAGGGTTCCCTGTCTCCCCAACAACACAAAATGTATCACACAGATTAGATTTTGTCCGATTATTAAATGAAATTTGTTCGATTTACTTTGAACCCATCATAGAACAAGGGTTATTATACTCTTCAGATCCAAGTGTTTTCCTTTTTCCCTTTAATTAAAATAAAAATTGTTTCATTTGAGATAACATTTAAACCCCTTACAGGGTTTTAAAAGAAGCCATGTCTGCAGGGGTTTGTGGGAAAAGGGTGGGATTTGAAGAAATATTCGGATCCTCCCCCAAGAGATTCAGGTGCTCCGGTTTCGAATCTCCGAACCCATCGTCGGATCCTGGGTCCAGACCCGGTGACCGGGTTTCAACGTTCTCTGCTTTGGATCCCGAGGTTCATTTCAATTTTTGTTTTATTTTTAATTTTGATTTAGGCTTTTGTTTATGTATGCTTATGAGATTTAGATTACTGGGTAGAAGTTAGATTTTGTTTATTAAACATGATATATTCTTTGTTTAAAACCTTAATCATGTCTTAATATTGTTTTATGATTCTGTTTTTTTAGTTAAGAACATCCGTTGTCCGAAACCACGACAATAAGAATGAAGATTTTAAGGAGAGTTCAAATGCATTTTTTTCTGATCCCGAAGAAAGAAATAAACAACATAGTTTTGATTCTGTGAGAACTGGAAATTGTACATGTAAGTTGTTTATCTGTTACTTTCGACCGAGTTCGTATGTTCTGTTTTGTTCGGAATTTACAGTGGATTTCCTGCTTTTGTTGTAAATCAGGTAGCCAAATCTCAGGCTACAACGTTGAGTATAACAGAAACACAGTCGATAGTCCCAAGTGGACGGATTTGTTTGTGCAAGAGATGGCAAGTGCGATGAATATGGACGATGCTAAGGTCCGTGCTGCTAGGATTTTGGAAGCCTTTGAGGGAAGTGTTGTTGCCAATAAAAGGGCTGCTGAAGAGGTAGTGAAAAAAGCTTTTAATTTGTCATCAAGCTTCGCTCCCATCATCTATATGGTTGATCGCTTTTTCCCTGATACATGATCATGAATCAGATCGAGCATGCTTCTTTGGAGGAACATTTCCGGAGTTTGTTAGATAACAATCAAATTCTGAGGAGAGCTGTTTCCATTCAGCATGAACGCAACGTCGAGCAAGAAGGAAAGGAAAGAGAAGTACAACAGTTGAAGCTCACGCTCAACCAGTACATTGAACAAGCTCGAACTTTAGAGGTATTCATCTTTTCAACCTCCGCGTCTATTAACTGTTTCTACCAGAGCGACAGTGTGGAATTTGTTCTGATGTTCGATTCATAAAGCTTACTCTAACCTTGTTTTCGAGATGCAGCTGAACAACTACACATTAAGGCTTCATCTTCAAAGGGCAGAACAAAGTAGCTCCATTAATGGACAATTTCCTCCAGACATATACTAAAAGCTTTCGTTGTGTTATCAGCACTTAATGGCTATGATTCTACTAGTTTATCGTCTATGTAAACCAACAAGCGACGTGAAGATTTGTACGCTGTTGTACTGATGTGTGTAGTTTGTATAATCCAAGCCAAAAGATCAGTTTCTATGCAGTATCGCCAGTTCGAATCAAGCTCTAGTGTTGATATTGAAGAGCGTTTCTTTGTTTCCAACTGCATTTTCTGGTAGGCTCAACTTGTTTGCACTTTGCATATTGGAGTTTGACTAGTGATATAAATGTTTGCATTATCTTTGATTTATTTTTTTTTGTTCAAAGGGATAACTTTCATTCAAGACTAAAATAAGGTACAGACTCGATAAAAACCGACTGAAAGAACACCATAAACCAGCATCCCTTCCCATGGGTCGGGAAACCAAACAACAGAACAAACCGAAAGAAGGTAACTAAGAGCAACCACAAAAACACATGAACAAACATTAAAAAAACCATCCATGACGATGGACCAAACAGCCGTATCCTCTAACTGCAGTGGGGAAATTTGGCAACAGAGAACATGCTTGAAAGACTTAAGTTGGTGACAAAAAGGATCAACCACAGCGCCTGATAGAACAGCACCATCATGCCTTCGCCTGAGAGCTCTATCCAGAGGCAGGCTTCCGTCACAATAACGGCCCTTATCAAGGCAAGCGACACAATGATTATCAACCAAGCACCAATCAAAAGACCAGGACCCCAACTGCTCCCAAGTAGCAACCTCTGCGACAGCATCCGAAACAAAACTAAACCGAACCAAGGCCTTGGCATCGAGAAAACAAAAACCGCTAACGAACAAGGAGTACGAAAAGACACCTGAAAGAGGATTTAACAGAGCCACCGAGTAACGACCCTCCTTATCGAACACGGTGGAAAAATACGGGATCATTTCTGAAGCGGATAACCCTCAAAGGAGTTATCCGCAATCCTAACACAAGAGAAGCTCTCGAGCAGACTCCTAAGCCTTTGATGATGGCCTTTGGTTTGGCATACAGTCGTCAAAAGGGGCAAGGAATTAGAAGAGCATGTACTACATAAGTTGATTTCTCCAAGTTTAACACAGAAACATGCTAAAATTGGAATCTTAATCCCACAAAATCCGGCTGAGACAAGCAATCTTGGGCCATGAAATCTGATAGGGGACAGCTGTAAACCTACGGAAACACAAAATGAAGGGGAGTTGTCAGGGGAAAAGGCTGGCATTGAAGTAAAAGACCAAAATGCCCTTGACCCATTTCCTTTCCCCAAGCTCCGATAGACAAACAGAGACGGTCTTGAATCTGAGTAGTGACCGGCCGGGGGATCAGCGCAGATGCTTGATCTGACGGCTAGACCCAGTGTCGCAGCTGAATCGTAAACGCCGGAAACACCGATTCCCGAGGTGCACGGAGCGGAGACGAGCCATCCTACTTTCCAGATACGTCTGCCGTAACAGATGCGAAGAGTCTTGGCTTTTCCGGTGGCCGCATCCTTCGGAACTTGTTGTCCGTGCTCCCATATTGCCCTCCTTATCTCGCCGGCGCCACGGGATCTGAACATGCGAGCCTGAACGTAGTCTGACCGGGAAAGGTTGAGAGCCTCCAGACGTGAGAGAAGATGGCAGTGTTCGCCGCCTCCGCCGCCTCTGCCCCCACCAGGCTCAAATCCGAACGCACGAAGGAAACCACCAAACCGGAGCGCGTCTCTTCCGGTCCGACACCGACGAGCAGAACCCGAGGAAGACAACGCGACCACCGGTGTTCTTCGTTCAACTGACGGTGGAGAAACAGAACCGACTCCTAATCTGAGCCAACGCCGGTCGAAGATGAAACTTTGGGGGAGAGCGCGTGAGAGCGCGTTCAAAACAGCGCATTATCTTTGATTTAGGTAAAATAAAAAAATGAAGTTGTAATGTCCAATGAGATGAAACGGATGATAGTAATACTTTGCAAGAGGTATAGATTATGACATTTGAGGTTAAGAGATTATTTGAGTGGGAGAGAATATCACGTAGAAGCCGTGATTAATACCCTATGAATTGCTTCTCATAATTGAATTGGTTATTCAAGTATTCACACCCAACTATGAATGGAATGTATGTAGCAAATATAAGTGTTTTTTTTAAATGGGAAAAAGGGTTTAACACGAGTCTTGTTAAAAACCTCCGTAAGCCTAAACCGAAGAAAAGAGTATTCATAGTATTTAATACAATGCACACAAGAAATTAACGACGGAAAATGCTAAACATTATGTTGATCAGCAATAAGTTGAGGGATGATCTTTGGCCGTGGATGCGCATGAGTAACCACACCAACATTCTGAACTCTAGACATTCGAGCCAAACCATTTGCGACAACATTCCCGGCACGACATATATTGGCTATTCGTACCTCCCAAACCATCGGCTAAAGCCATGGACTCTCCACATAAAATCTGCACCACCGTCCTATTATCCAGTTCCAACTTATTCCGACGAAAGCCAAGTCGCCAAGCATGCAACAAAACATCATGTGTTGCCCATAACTAGGCAAGGAGGACCGAGCAAGAACCTAAGCTTCGAGCAAAATCAAAAAGCCAAGAGCCAGTTGCATCTTGTATCACCCTCGGTCGACAACATACTTCTCGGACCACCTACAACTCCATCCGCATTAGCTTTCACCCAACCCACCGATCGGCGACACCAACTCACCACAATCTCCCCACGACCACCACCGAGACTCAAACGATTGACATCCCCAACAAGCTCCTCATGCATACGATAGGAGCCCCCCCCATTTGTCATCAGCTGCTCATACTTGGTAAGCCAAAGAAATGTCCGCACTCGCTGTGGTACGTTCAGCTTTCAAATAACACGCCAAATCTGTGAGCTATTATCTAGCACCGGTGCAATAAAAGCTTAATATGCAGTCATTGAAAAAAATATGCTTATCTTTCTATCTCCACACCGGTCGGTCCTGACCGAGGGAAGCACGAGGCGGCACAAAGCAAGAAATTTTATGTAGCACAGACGGTGGATAGACCTGAGCTAACCGTGACCAATCCCAATCACCTGAGCAAAACAACATTGATGCAACCGGTACATGAGGTGGGGCCAAGGATAAAAGGCATTGCGCGATCAAAGGTTTAGAACCATCGAGCCACGCATCCCACCAGAAATTCGTTCGCCAACCATCCCGAATTTTTCAACCAACACTCATATGAATATCCTCTAATATATTACCAAGTCCCTTCCAAAGACGTGAACAATTAGAGCGGGTGATACTAGTTGGGACAACCCCACTCCATTTGTACTTATCCTTAAGAACATGTATCCAAAGCTTATCCTCATTCCTCACTAATTGGAAGCCAGTCTTTAATAGAAGAGCATTGTTTTCCGGCTCAAATCACGGAAACCCAAACCACTCACATCGAGAGGCAAGGTGATAGAATCCCACTTCACAAGAGTTAAAACATTCGAACCATTAATTGAGCCCCACAAATCTTCGTATTAATTTCTCCATCGCATCACAAATGCCCTTAAATAACTAGGTAGACTACATAACATAAGTAGGGGTGGTTTGTAGCACGATCTTAGCCAGCGTTATCTGACCAGCTAAGGACAAAGTTCTCGATGCCCACCTAGAGAGTCTCTACTCGATCTTCTCCAACAGGAAGCGATAAGTATCCGTTGTAACGCTCTTGTGAAGCAAGGGAACCCCAAGGTACTTACCGAGATCCTTTACAAATTCAAAGCCAAAACTATCTGCAATCAACTATTTCTTTTTCGCATGGCAGTTCCTGGAAAAGTAAATTTGAGTCTTAGCTACACTTACACGATGCCCAAAGCAAGCACAAAAGTGAAATAAAAAAATCTTTAATAGTCTCCAACTGATCTCATGACACCTCAGCAAACAACACCAAATCACCGGCAAAGAATATATGAGACATTGTTGGGAAATATTTTGATATAACAATTATGTGAAAAATGTTTTGAACTTGTTTAAAGATTTCAAAAATAATTCAAAAGTCCTTAAAACTTTAAAAATATGTTTAAAATGTTTTGACTTTGCACCTATATCGAATATACATTTCAAAGTTAAAAATTAGCCAAAATTGGGTTTTTAAATGAAGGTTTTGAAACCATCCTAGGTTTTGAAACCTTTGTGGGCAGAATGCCATTGTTTTTGAAACCTTAGAAAAGGTTTCGAAACTTGGCCTTGTAACGGCTAGTTTTTACAAATCCCTTCTTAAGGTTTCGAAATCTCTGGTAAAGGTTTCGAAACCTCTGTGCAAGTGGGAATTTAAAGCTCGACTTTATGACTTCTCAACATCTCCAAAACATTCCCAACTGCCATAAACGGCTAGAATATCATTCCACACTATAAAAGCAACCTTGGGACACTTGAAGATGGTTAGAGAACACATCCAAGCAATATGATCAAGAGAATTTGAGTCCAATTCTCATTTCTTCATTTCTCTTGTATATAGTGTTTAAGAGAGTGCTTAATTATAAATCATTTGTACTGTTGTGAGCTTAATTTTTGTAAACACCCACCTTATGAGGTATTTAGTTTATCAAACGAATCTCTTGTAAAAGGAGAGGTTCTAGTTTGGCCTTAGACAAAAACTAGAGTGGTTCTATCTTATCCATTAAAAGATAGGGTTGTAAGGGTTGCCTCCTTAGCCTATAAAAGGAGAAGAATTCATAGTGAATTGGGAAATCCTTAGTGGTGTGCTAAGGTAGTGGATGTAGGCTTTGGTTAGAAAGTTGAACCACTCTAAAATCCTTGTGCAAATTGTCTACATTTCTTTCGGTTTTTAGCCAATTCATCCAAGGACCAAATACAACTCACTTGATGGTTTTTCAGAGATCGATTCGAGCGTGCTACAAGCCTAACAATTGGTATCAAAGCCTTGTCTCCATCAAAGGATTAACATCCGGGAGTAAAGATCAATTGCTCGAAGTTCACCGAGTCAAGTTTTCAAATGGCAAGCGGTTCTACAATGATTTCATTTGAAGAAGGCCGCTCTATCATGTGTCCTCCTCTCTTCAAAGGAGAATGTTACTTCCAATGGAGCAACATCATGAAATATTTCATACAAGGCTTCAACCTTGACATTTGGATGATTATCGAAGATGGACATTTGGAAGCTCCTAAGAAGAAGAAGAAAATGAGTGTTAAAGACACAAAGAAGAACCATATTAATGCAAAGGCTATGCACATTCTTCTTTGTGCCCTAAGTGAAGAGATTTCCAAGAAGGTCTCCCATCCAAAAGTGCCAAAGAAATTTGGGAGAAGCTTGAGAAATTCTATAGGAAAGAAGAAAAGAAAGATGATGCTTCATCATGTGCAATCCTCCTCTTAACACCAAAGGTGGATGGTGTTTTGGCTCTCGATGAGCCTAAGGTATCTTCCAACTCTAATGATCCAAATGCATATTCATTTGATGAGTTACAAGATGTTTTCGATGAATTGTTTTTGGAATTTGAGACCATGAATTCCAAATTTAAGAAAATGATTTCAAAACTTGAAATTAAAAATGATTTTCTTTTGAAAACAAATTTGGATTTTAAAAACATGTTGAGTGGATCGAATGATCGATATAAACCAAGAGGGGGTGAGTTGGGTTTTTAAACTTTTTGGAAGTGGAATTGACAAATAAAAATGGTAGACAAGGAAATTTAGAGTGGTTCAAGTTCCAATCGAACTCTACATTCACTACCTTAGCTTCACTACGGATTTTCAACAATTACACTAATTGTTCTTCCCCTTTTCTAGGCTAATGAGGTAACCGTTACAATATCGGTCAAATTTTCTACCCAAATTTGACCCAATCCTCACACAAGAATAACAAAGAAGTTGTTGGCTAAAACAAGAATCTCTCAATACACAAAGTATCCCAATTACAAGCACTCAACCCAATTGAAAGGATAAGAATAAAAATTACAATTGGGGTTACAAGACAATAATGGGATTTAGGCACAAATGCTTGGATTTGATGTTTGGATGTTTGCTTTTGGATCAATAGTTGTTGCTGAAGCTTTTAGAGGTCCCTTTTATATCTTCTCATTGAATTCTAGTCGTTGTGATTGTTGCATTCATCAATAGAGCCGTTGGGGATGTTATCTTCCCTCCATAAATGCAGTCTGCAACCACCCATTTCAAAACGCCCGATCTTGTTTCGAAACAGACCAAAATAGAAAGAGTCGTTGGGGTGCATTAAAGAGCCCGTACTGAAACGGTTAAGATCGTTTCGATACGCTAAGATCCGTTTCGAAACACGTTTCAAAACATTTTAGCTACTGTCAAGGCTCGTATCGAAACGGACTGAAGGTGTTTCGTTACGCCTTAACGATTAGTATAAAATCAGTTAAAAACTTCAACGGTCATATTTTTTAAATCTAACTTGAGTGTCGTTTCGAAACGTTTGAGGTCGTTTCGATACGGTGTCTCGATGTTCTTAAGCCGTTTTGAAACTCGTTTTGAAACAAGGGTTCACAGTTTCAAAACTGTTCCGATACACGTTTCGAAACATAGGTTCACAGTTTCAAAAGTGTTCTAGAACGCCTAAGGCCGTTCCGAAACGGTGACTCGAAAATCACTGTTTTAGCTTCAAGAACACTTAGAAAAGTTTTGATAAAATAAGTTTTTAACTTAGGCATTTTCCTTTAAACATATAGAGAGGTTTGAGGACTTAAAAATTTGTTTTCTCATTTTCAATTTAGTCCTTAAATTCTTTAGTTATATCAAAATCAATTTATCGGTTTCACAATCTCCCCCTTTTTGATATAACAAAACCAAAGTTAGAATTTTTAAGAGTTTTGAAAATTTTGAATACATTCTAACTCCCCCTCAATTTAAGATGGGTTTTAAAGTTTTAAAAAGATTTAAATCCAAGATCTAAAACTTAAAAACACTTAAAATGAATTTTGGCTCTTAGATACTTCTTCTTTTTTTTGTTAGATCAAAAAATAATAAACAAGGCTCAAGAGAGAAGAAACAAGGTTAAAAGCAATAAGTAATAACCAATAAGCAACATAATAGAAATTCATAGAATTCAAATATCCAAAACATAAATCTTAAACAATAAAGTTCAAAGCTTAATCCCAACAAGGTAATCAAAGCATAGGATCATAAAACATAAAGGAAATAAAGATGCAAACTTAATCCTAATATAATAAGCTAATATGATATGACATGAGAATCTTAAGCCTCGTTGTCGTCGCCATCACCATCCAAGGAATCATCATCGTTCCTAGATTGAGAGCGACGAAAATCCATCCATTGACCATAAAATGTGGAGAATGACATGTTCATAGATTGATGTTGATTCTCAAGGGGTGTGAGTCGATTCTCCATGGATTGCAGACGAGTATTTATAGTACCAAGACCCGCCTCCATTGTGTTGAACCGCTCGGTGAGAAAAGCCATGAGAGCTTCATTGTTGGCAACCGGAGCTTGTGGTTGAGGTTCAACTTGAGGTGAAGGTGCTTCCCTATCAACTCGTTCCCATTGGCCATTGTTGATGCAACGAAATTTGGACTTGCGGAGAGATGATTCACCAAGTTTTTTCTTGCGGGGTTCCGGAGAGTCATAAGTGCAATCAAGTTTAAGCACGCCAAAGATATGACTCAAAACAGTCCCATAAGTGAAGGACTTGAGCGCATCGGTTTCACGGAGCTTGAAATTATTCACCATCTCGGCGAACATAATCTTAACAAGATTTGGGCACTCTCCACGACGAAAACATTCAAGCAAAAAATGATCTACTTGACAAACGTGAGAGAGTTTTCCTCTGGGGGGCGAATAAACCATGAGATCATCAAGTGGAGGAACCTATCGTGAGCATCCAAAGCAAGCACTGAACCGGTGTGAGAACCAAAATGAGTCTCATCCTCGATTCCTTCGTTCTTAAGACCAAAGATACCCTCTAAATAAGGGATGTCATTGACAATCTTCTTCCCCAAGATAAAAGACTCAATGCCAACAAATTCGGAGTTGTCTTCACTGTTAATGAGTTGGGCATTCGAGTAGAATATAAGAACCATGTGCTTGTAGAAAATATACGGGATACTCAAGAAACTAAGGAAACCTCATTCTTGTAAACGGTGGAGATAACGAAAGAGAAAGCGCTCGGAGTCAAGGAACGAGATGTCAACAACACGCTCACGACGAACGGCAAGCTCCTTGACGTAAGTGAAACGATCCCTCATCTCTTGAGTCCGAAGACTTTGAGAAACACCTGGGTGATATTAGGACGGATACTGGAATCACTTGCTTGACCTGTCTTACGCTTTTTGTTAACGGTCTCCATTGAAAAATCCTAAAAACATAAAGCAAGCAATTTAAAACAAAATTGAAGTGTATCCATGAAATTCCTTAATTAAATCCAATGGCAAATCCCACTTAGGTTTAAAAATAAATTTTAGGAACAAATATACAACAATTTTTTTTTTGAGAGAAAACAATTTAAAAGAAACAGTAAAAAAAATACGGATGAAAAATAATATATTTGAATCAAAAAATTTAAGATTTTAAAAAAAATTACAAGATTTGAAAACCCCAACTAGCAAAATACATGATCTATACAAAATTAAAATTTTCTAACCTATGATTCGAATAAAAATTGGAGGAAAAAGAAAAAGATGAAAATATACCTTAGATTGGGATTTTGGATGAATAGATGGAAAACCTTGAAGAAAATTGTTGATGCTTGCTTAGACTTGTGTTTAAGTGTAAAAGCCCTCAAGATTTGGTGAAAACAATGAGGTTAAGAGGGTTTTTATAGGGAAAATTGATTTAGGGTTTGAGGGAGTTTTAATTAAAGTGAAAGTTTAACTTTAAAAGCCCCTTTAAAGTTGTCCGCAAACCCATTTCGGAACAGGTTTCGACCGTTCCGAAACGCGGGCACCGAAAGTTGACTGGCGTTTCAAGTCCAGCTGACCGTTTCGATACGACTTTGAACGTATCAAATCCCACGTTGACTCGTATCGAAACACGTTTCGATACACCCCTTGGCAGTAGCAAAAACGTTTCGAAACCCTTGGAAGGCGTTTCGAAACACCCTTCTCTCAGATGGATTTTTAAGGCACCCATATCGAAACAGTTGGACCCATTTCGATACACCTGGGCCTGGAAGTGCAGATGAGGCTCTAAAATTGCAGAAAAATGAATTTCGTGAAGTCATAATTTGCATGAATGACATGAATGAGTAGGAATAACATGTGCAAACAAAAACATACTCCCCCTAACTATAAGCATGGATGAAATTAGGAGTAAAAACACATAAACATGACATTTTCAAGATATCAAGCAATTTAAGCACAATAAGGGTCCTAAAAGGTCAAGATAGGCTAGTTAGACCTAACTCTCTCCTAAGGTACCAAAAACGCTCTTTATCTAAAGGCTTTGTAAAGTTGTCCGCTAGTTGGTTTAAGGTGTCAACATACTCTATAACATCTTCCTTAAGGACATGATCTCTAATGAAATGATGCCTTATTTCTATATGTTTGGTTCTAGAGTGTGAGATGGAATTTTTTGTCAAACATATGGCACTAGTGTTATCACACTTAAGGGGCATGGTTTCAACTTTAATACCATAATCTAAGAGTTGTTGCTTCATCCAAAGGACTTGAGCACAACAACTCCCTAAGAATATGTACTCGACTTCGGTGGTAGATAAGGCTACACTATTTTGTTTCTTAGAGAACCAAGATATGAGCATACTACCTAAGAATTGACAAGTTCCCTAAGTACTCTTCCTATCGATTTTACACCCCCCATAATCTGCATCCGAATAAGCATGAAGGTTGAAGGTGGAGTCTATAGGGTACCAAAGACCTAAACAAGGAGTATCTCTAAGGTACCTAAAGATTCTCTTAACGGCTATAAAATGAGACTCTCTAGGACTAGCTTGAAACCTAGCACACAAGCAAACACTAAACAAGATATACGGTCTAATTGCGGTAAGGTAAAGCAATGATCCAATCATAGAGCGGTAAAGCTTAGAGTCAACACACTTACCTCCTTCATCTTTGTCAAGCTTTGTAAAAGAGCTCATGGGTGTGGCTTGAGGTTTGCATTCTCCAAGCCAAACTTCTTGAGCATATCCTTGATGTACTTTGCTTGATTGATGAAGGTGTCATCCTTCCTTTGCTTGATTTGGAGTCCCAAAAAGAATGAGAGCTCCCCCATCATGCTCATCTCGAATTCACCTTACATTAACTTAGCAAACTCTTTGCAATGACATTCATTAGTAGATCCAAAAATAATATCATCGACATAAATTTGTACTACTAAGATGTCATTTTTATACCTTTTTATGAAAAGTGTAGTGTCCACCTTACCTTTTTCAAAACCTTTTCAATTAAAAAGTTTGAAAGTCTTTTATACCAAGCTCTAGGAGCTTGTTTTAAACCATAAGGAGCTTTAGTAAGTTTGAAAACATTATTTGGAAATTTTGAGTCTTCAAAACCCGGTGGTTGTTCCACATATACTTCCTCATTTATAAAACCATTTAAAAATGCGCTTTTAACATCCATTTGAAAAAGCTTGAAATCATGATAACATGCATATGCAAGCAACATCATAATGGCTTCCATTCTAGCTACGAGAGCATAGGTTTCATCAAAATCAATTCCCTCTTCTTGAGTGTAACCTTGTGCTGCTAATCTAGCTTTATTTCTCACAATGTTACCACTCTCATCTAGTTTGTTCCTAAAGACCCATTTAGTTCCTATAGTAGATTGATTACTTGGCCTATCAACTAATGTCCAAACATTACTTCTCTTAAATTGATTTAACTCTTCTTTCATAGCCATAATCCAAAAATCATCTTTTAATGCTTCTTTTATGTTCTTAGGCTCTATGCATGAGATAAATGCAACATGGTTCATAAGTTTAAGAGAAGATCTAGTGGTTACCCCTTGGATGGATCTCCCAATATTTCACCATCTTTGACATAGTTGAACTCCCTTGTGTAGCTCACTTCCTTTTTCTCAAGAGCCAAGTCCTTCAAGGCTTCAAGAGGTGGATCTTGTGTATCATCTTCTTTTGTTGGAATCCCACCCTCCTTTGAAGTTTGTCCTCCATCAAAGGCATTAATGATTCCTACATCATCATCATATGGTGTTTTCTTTAAAATTGGCGTAATCATTACTCGGTTTACAATGTAGCAAGCGGTGTTTGTGGCTTCCGCCCAAAAATATTTAGGTAAATTGTTTTCACAAAGCATGGTTCTAGCCATTTCTTGTAAATTTGTATTTTTCCTCTCAACTACCCCATTTTGTTGAGGAGTTCGAGGAGCCGAAAAATTGTGGCTAATACCATTTTCATTTAAAAACTCTTCAAACCCTAGATTTTGAAACTCGGTTCCATGATCACTTATAGTATGAGAAATTCTAAGTTCAAGATCATTTTGGGTTAATTTTGAAAATGTGATGAATTTTTCTAAAGCCTCATCTTTAGTACTTAAAAATAGAACCCAAGTAAATCTAGAAAAATCATCAACAAGTACAAATGCATAAGATTTACCACCCAAGCTCATAGTCCTAATAGGCCCAAATAAATCCATATGAATAAGTTGTAAACACCTACTGGTAGAAACATCATTAATGGATTTAAAGGATGACTTATGTTGTTTACCCTTAGAGCATGCATCACAAAATTTATCATTTGAGAACTTAATTTTTGGTAAACCTCTAACTAGATCAAGGGAAACTAATTTTTCTAAAACGCTAATGCTAACATGCCCTAGTTTCCTATGCCATGGCCATGCATCATTTTCATTTTGAGCTACTAAACATGTATGGGATGTATGTATGTCATCTAAATGCACCATGTAAATGTTACATATGCGATGACCTATGAGCATAATATTATTTGATTTAATGTCAACAATTTTGCACCCATTTTTATCAAATAAAACATTAAATCCTTTATCCCATAATTGACTTATGCTCAACAAATTATGTTTAAGATCATCGACATACAAGACATTCTCAATAAGAATGGTAGAGTGATTACCTATGGAGCCAATACCTTTAATGTGGCCTTTGGAGTTGTCACCAAATGTCACCACTCCTCCACTTTTTGGCTTTAAGTCCATGAATCTACTCTTGTCTCTAGTCATATGCCTCGAGCATCCACTATTAAGGTACCATGAATTTTGACTTTGTGCTTTGGCCTTGTAGCAATGCTACCCCTACAAACAAAGATATTAAACTTTTGTTTTTGGTACCCAAATCATTTTGGGTCCACGAGTGTTAGCTCCCAATAGCTTGGTTTCCTTAGGAATCCAAGATGACATAGCAACAATATTATTAGATTTTACAAGTTCCTTAGGAACCCATACACTTCTAATCTTTTTAGTTCTATTATGTCTAGAGAAGCTACTTTGTTTGTAGTTATTAGTCTTTTTCCTAGGTTGGCTTGTTTTAGATGATTCACTTTTTTCATGCTTCACATTACCAACATATTTAAAAGACTCTTTGAGCTTGTTAAGCTCACCTAACACCTTTTGGTGTTCACTATTGCATTGAGAAAAAAGATTATTTAGGCCTACATTTTCATCTTGGAAAAATTTAAGTTCATCTTTCAAACCTAAAATCTTTTTCTTAAATTTAAAGTTAGCTTGAGAGAGTGGGTCATTTTTTTATTTAATTTCGAAATAATTTTCTTATTCCTAATGATCGACTCTTTGTATTTCTCAACTAACTCATCATAAACCTCTTGCAACTCATCATATGCATCATTTAATTCATCAAATGTAAAGTCAAAAGATGATGAGTTAGAGGTTACCATGGAGGACTCCTCCTCAAGTGCCATGAGGCAAAGGTTGGCCACTTCTTGTTCGTCATCCTCAAATGACTCTTTATCACTCCAAGTAGCAAGCTTGGCTTTGAGCTTCTTCTTCTTCTCAAAGCCCCTTCTTCTTGAATTGAGGGCACTCCGAACGAATGTGACCGGGCTTTTTGCACTCGAAGCAAATGATTCCATCCCTCTCTTCTTCTTTGTTTTTACCCTTGAAGTCCATCTTTCTTTGAATCTTCCTTCCTCTGTTGGACCTCATGAAACATGAGAATCTTTTGGCTATCATAGCCAATTCTTCTAAATCATCCTCCTCACTAGAAGTGCTCTCCTCATGTAATGAAGCTTTGAGAGACACTCCCATTTTCTTCTTCTTTTCTACCTCTAGCTTCTCAACTCTTTTCTCTTCCTTCTTCTTTTCTTCTTCCCTTCCTTGCTTCATTATTTCAAAAGTAAGGAGGGAACCCACAAGCTCATCAAGTTTTAGAGTCTTCAAGTTTTTGGCCTCGATGATGTTGGTTCTCTTCTCATCTCAAGATTCGGGAAGTGAGTAGAGTAGCTTTTGGACAAGTTTGTCTTCCGGGATTGTCTCTCCAAAGCCCTTAAGCCCGTTGACGATGGTTGAGAAGCGATCAAACATCTTTGACACCGTTTCGTCAGGCTCCATCTTGAAATTCTCATAACTAAGATTGGGAATTCCAATCTTGGTCTCGTTCACATCATTGGTTCCTTCATAGGTGGTCTCTAGAGTATCCCACACTTCATTGGCACTTTTAATGGAGGATACTTTGGAGTAGATATCGGGACCGAAAGAACAAAAGAGCATGTGAAGAGCTTTGTCATTTATTTGGATCTTCTTCCTCTCATCTTCACTCGTCTCCATCTTCTTCTTTAGAACCATCTTTCCTTCATCATCTTGCTTCAATGGAATGTAGGGACCATCTTCAATGACATCCCAAACCAAGTAATCGTTGGACTTGATGAAAAGGCGCATCTGGATCTTCTAAAATGGATAGTTGTCACCATTGAAGAATGGCGGTTTTGTAGTGGATTGAGACTCGTACATGCTAGATCCGGAGGTAGATGTCATATCTTGATTTTCTAATGATCACACTCTTCCTAGGAACTCCTCTTGTGGTTGTTAATCCTTCAAAGAGGTAGGCTCTGATACCAATTGTTGAGTGGATTGAATGATCGATATAAACTAAGAGGGGGTGAATTGGGTTTTTAAA
Source organism: Hibiscus tridactylites (assembly GCA_958450335.1). Classification (NCBI taxonomy): domain Eukaryota; kingdom Viridiplantae; phylum Streptophyta; class Magnoliopsida; order Malvales; family Malvaceae; genus Hibiscus; species Hibiscus tridactylites. The sequence continues at coordinate 42,659,505 of OY288274.1, read as the reverse complement.
CTTTTTGGAAGTGGAACTGACAAATAAAAATGGTAGACAAGGAAATTTAGAGTGGTTCAAGTTCCAATCGAACTCTACATCCACTACCTTAGCTTTACTAAGAATTTTCAACAATTCCACTAATTGCTCTTCCCCTTTTCTAGGCTAAAGAGGTAACCGTTACAATATCGGTCAAATTTTCTACCCAAAATTTGACCCAATCTTCACACAAAAATAACAAAGAAGTTGTTGGCTAAAACAAGAATCTCTCAATACACAAAGTATCCCAATTACAAGCACTCAACCCAATTGAAAGGATAAGAATGAAAATTACAATTGTGGTCACAAGACAATAATGGGATTTAGGCACAAATGCTTGAATTTGATGTTTGGATGTTTGCTTTTGGATCAATAATTGTTGCTGAAGCTTTTAGAGGTCCCTTTTATACCTTCTCATTGAATTCTAGCCGTTGTGGTTGTTGCATTCATCAATAGAGTCGTTTGGGGATGTTATCTTCCTTCCATAAATACAGTCTACAACCCCCCGTTTTGAAACGCCCGATCTTGTTTCGAAACAGACCAAAATAGAAAGAGTCGTTGGGGTGCATTAAAGAGCCCGTACCGAAACGGTTAAGATCGTTTCGATACGCTAAGAGTCGTTTCGAAACACATTTCGAAACATTTTAGCTACTGTCAAGGCTCGTATCGAAACGGACAGAAGGTGTTTCGATACGCCTTAACGATCAGTATAAAATCAGTTAAAAACTTCAACGGTCATATTTTTTAAAGCTGACTTGAGTGCCGTTTCGAAACGTTTGAGGTCGTTTCGATACGGTGTCTCGATGTTCTTAAGCCGTTTCGAAACAAGTGTTCACAGTTTCAAAACCGTTCCGATACACGTTTCGAAACATAGGTTCGTAGTTTCAAAAGTGTTCCAAAACGCCTAAGGCCGTTCCGAAACAGTGACTCGAAAATCATTGTTTTTGGCTTCAAGAACACTTAGAAAAGTTTTGATAAAATAAGTTTTTAACTTAGGCATTTTCCTTTAAACATATAGAGAGGTTTAAGGACTTAAAAATTCGTTTTCTCATTTTCAATTTAGTCCTTAAATTCTTTAGTTATATCAAAATCAATTTATCGGTTTCACAAAACCAAAATGAAATTTTGAAAAATGATTTGGAGTTTTCAAAAACAAGCAAATGTGTTTTAGAAAAAGAAAATCTTGATTTGAAAGTTAAGCTTGAAAGCTTAACAAAGGAAAAAGAAATTTTTTTTAATAATTCATCTTGTCACATAATGGCAAAATGCTCACATTGCCATTATTATGGTCATTCTATACATACTTGTCCTATAAAGAATAGAAAAACTTATAGGATTAGACAAGTATGGGTTCCTAAGGGAACTAAAGGCATTGTGACTACTGTAAATGGATCCAAAGCAATTTGGATATCAAAAATCAAGTAAATGTCTTTTGTAGGTGTGTTGGAGCAATAGTAAGAAAAACAAAGATATGAAAATGCTCTAGTCACACAAGAGAAGAAGATGGGTAACCTCTAATCTTAATGCATTGGATTATAAATCATTTGGTTACCTATTTTGATGATAAATGTCCATGCATCATTGCTTATTTATAGTTATAAGTGCATGCCATTTTATGATGCTTTATGCATATGAATCATATTGTTTCATTCATATGTTTGCATAAAGTTTTAAAGTCTTGGATAAATTAAATTTCATGGGTTTTAAATTGATTTGATTTAATGGTGAAATTCAATCTCTTAAGTGTCAAAATTTGTGCTAAAAATTTAATGGAAAGCTTTAGTAAGGGGAGTTTTATTTTTCAAATGTTTTTTACTTAATTTTTTTTAACTTACTCTCCATTGTTATTATGTACTATAAAGATTTGAAATATTTTTGATATAACAAAAAGGGTGAGAAGTAAGTAAAAAATTAAGGAGGATCTTTTGTCAAAAACAATTTTTTCAAAGAAGTTTTGTTATATAAAAAAATGGGAGATTGTTGAGAAATATTTTGATATAACAATTATGTAAAAATGTTTTGGACTTGTTTAAAGATTTCAAAAATAATTCAAAAGTCCTTAAAACTTGAAAAATATGTTTAAAATGTTTTGACTTTGCACCTATATCGAATATACATTTAAAACTTAAAAGTTAGCCAAAATTGAGTTTTTAAATGAAAGTTTTGAAACCATCACTATAAGGTTTCGAAACCTTTATGGGTTGGATGTCACTGTTTTTGAAACCTCAGCAAAGGTTTCGAAACCTTCATAGCTCGACTTTATGACTTCCCAACGGCTTCAAAACATTCCCAACGGCCATAAACGGCTAGAATATCATTCCACACTATAAAAGCAACCTTGGGACACTTGAAGATGGTTAGAGAACACATCCAAGCAATATGATCAAGAGAATTTGAGTCCAATTCTCATTTCTTCATTTCTCTTGTATATAGTGTTTAAGAGAGTGCTTAATTATAAATCCTTTGTACTCTTGTGAGCTTAATTTATGTAAACACCCACCTTGTGAGGTATTTAGTTTACCAAACAAATCTCTTGTAAAATGAGAGGTTCTAGTTTAGCCTTAGACAAAAACTAGAGTGGTTCTATCTTATCCATTAAAAGATAGGGTTGTAAGGGTTGCCTCCTTAGCCTAGAAAAGGGGAAGAATTCATAGTGAATTGGGAAATCCTTAGTGGTGTGCTAAGGTAGTGGATGTAGGCTTTGGTTAGAAAGCCGAATCACTCAAAAATCCTTGTTTAAATTGTCCACCTTTCTTTCGGTTTTTAGCCAATTCATCCAAGGACCAAATATAACCCACTTGACGGTTTTTTGGAGATCGATTCGAGCATGCTACAAGCCCAACAAACATGTTGGGACTACAACGAGAAAGGCGGTTCTGCCGCCACGAGCCATCCGCGACTTTTTGCCCTATAGCATGGGAAAGACGTTCCACACAGAGAACAAACAAGTAAGAAGAGATGGGTCCCCTTGACGAATGCCTCTAGACGGCGCGAAACTATCAGTCACCACTTCATTCTAGATCATTTGTGTCATTACCAAACACACACTCTGCATAATCCACCAGATAAATCGTTCAGGCAAACCAAACTCCTGAAGAGTTTCTTCAATAAAACTTCACTCAAGTCGGTCATATGCCTTCTCGAGATCCACCTTAATAGCCATCCATGGTTTTGCATCCTACTTTCTACTCATTGTATGAATAACCTCATGCGCAAGGATAATATTGTCCGTAATATGTTGTTTGGGAACAAAACGCTCTTGTCGGAATTGCTACTAGAAAGGAGTTCTCACCGGGAAATCTCTTTAGACTTTAGAAAAGAAAATGAGTCTGTTCAACCCAACCCTATAAATGAGGCTTCAGCCTGTTCACCAGAATCTTCGTAACCACTACAAAACTATACAAAGACTGATTGGTCGAAATCATCGAAGACTGTCAAGACTCATTTCTTGAGGAATCAACACTAGCAGAGTACAGTTAGCAGACGCCTCAAGCTCCCTAGTTTCAAAAAATCCAAAACAAACCTGAAAACTGAATTGTCAACAATTGCCCAATTTTCTAAAAGAAACATGCCTGAAAACCATCAACCCCGGCGCTTTCAATAGATCCATACTGAACACAACGCTTCGCACCTCCTCAAGGACACATAATTGACTAGGTGATGCATGTGGGACTCTAAAAGTGGGTGAAAGCCTCCATTGAACTCCTACCTAGACACAACTCTTAGCTCGGACATAAACAACCCCTTAAAGTACTCGACCATATGCTATTTCAAGGCCGCCTCATCCAAAACCCAAGACTCATCCTCTGTTTTAAGCATACAAATGGTGTTGTGTCTACGACGTTGCAAAGTGGAAGCATGAAAAAACTTTGTATTACGGTTACCTTGGATGATCCGCTCATTACAAGACTTCTAAAACCACAAACTACCATCCTATTATAAAACAACATTCAGCTCGTTTTTAAGCGTTGCCTCTAAGTCAAATAGGAAAAGGGTTTCGCGAACGATCCAACGCTTTCTCAATACTCGCAATACGCGTCAATAACCTTGCCTTGCGCTGCCCAATATGGCCAAATATCTCAGTGTTTCACCGTCGACTCGCCCGTTGAAATAAAAAAAGGTACTAAAAAATAGGCACCCTTCATTCCAATTCTCAAAAAGACATTCAAAGTCATGATGTTCATTCCAAGCTGCAACAAATCAGAACGATTGATTACCCCTCAAACTACAAGTTGGGTCCATAATGAGAAGGATTGGCTTGTAGTCAGACCCTAGCTTCGGCAAGTGGGATATTTCAGACATTGCAAACGCCTTGTACCACCTCGTATTGCATAAGCACCAATCTAGACTCTGACTCAAATCCACTCGTGCCCATGTGAAACGCGACCTATTAAAGCCCATATCTAGAAGGCCCGAAACAAAAAGAAAGTCACAGAATTTGGAACAGACTCCCGTCCGACGTTGGGACCCACCATGTCTCTCCTCCACACTACAAATAGCATTAAAATCCCCCCTAGAATCCACGACCACTCACTACCAGGGTCAAGAGCACGCAGTTGGTCCCAAACACCACTCTGCCGATTATAATCAGGGCTCACATAGACAAACGTAATAAAGAACCATTGGTTAGACCCAACATCCACACATGCACCATGGAGAAATTGATTCGACACCGCCACCATATCAATGCTAACAGAATATTTCCACATCACCCAAATACCACCAGAAAAAACCATTCGCTTCCACTGTGTACGAGAAATCAAAAATAGAACGACGAATGAAACCATCAGCATCTGCCCCACTAACTCTCGGTTCCAAAATCTCCACCACATCCGGATCTTGAGATCTTAACAACAATCTAAAGTACCGATTAAAATTAAGGCCAAGAGTGTCTTGAGTATTTCATAAGATAACTTTAACCATAAAAGACTAATAAGAGAGGGAAAGAACCAAACTCAGTGCGCCGAGGCATTCACATCCCCTTCAAACGATTTATTCTCAATCCACTGCCCAGAGGATCGAGCATCAAGCACAACACCTTTAGCCCATATCTCAGCATGGTCATCAGAGGAACTTGCATGTATGAGATCCTTGGTGACATTTGAGACCACAAACCGGTTGTTGATTGTTGTCAACACCCTTCTTTGGTTTACCATTTTTTCGAGGCAAGCCAGCTGCCACCGTTAGATTCCAATTGACCCCCTTGAAAGACGCTTTACGGATCTGACCATATGTTGGCCTGCCAGCTGCCATTGGTTTCTTTCAAAACACACTTTGAGCCCTCCTCAACCACCCTAATCGCAATATGTTTGTCCGAGTGCAAAGAGGCCCCGTGTTTCTACCAAACTCCACACGTGGATTATTCTCCATATTAGAAATGGAACCATCCCCCTCCAGAATAGCTAAAGCACTGAACCGAGAGCCCCCATGCACACGTGTTGGCCCCTTATCCTTATTGCCTGCAGCCGTACGTCGTCTCTTTCGCTCTACATGTCGTCCGTGGTAGGCAACGATCCGGAGTAGCACCAGCGACATAGGTTCCCAAAGGGTTACACATCTCCTTTGAATGTCCATATTTCTCACAACCAAAATAAATAACCGGCAATCTTTCATATTTGATTGGTTGATACTTGCCATCAATAACCATCTCCGGCACAAGCGGCTTATCCAGGTTCACCACCACTGCGAGCTGGCCACCTTCATTAGTATTGAAATCAATACCAACCACTGTCCCCAACAAGCTTGCAATAGCACGAAATACATTTTTGGAATAGTATTGGTAAGGTAGGCCCGGAAGGCGAACTCATGCAAACATAAGTGTTCCACTTGTAAGATGAAACTAGAATATTAAATATATATATTACGTATATATTTTTAATCTCAGAACCACAACTAATTCTAATTTAAATGAATAAACAACACTATCTAAAAAAACGTGAAAGTAAACATTGGTCTTCTTGTTTTTTCCTAAAAATCTTCCAGCGTGAATCGTTTGTGTCCTACTGTCTTTCACTGAATCATCGGAGCTTCAACCTCCAACTCTTCTTAGCTTCTGCTCCCATTCTGTGACACTTGGACCTCCTCCACTAAAATCTATATTTTTGTGTCTTAAGTTTTACTGTAATTCTTTGTGTTTGTTCTGTAGACACATTGTATCATTGGGTTTTCAAATTTCACGTCTCATCAACTTCCTATTATTTATTAAAATTATATTATAATACGGTGAAAAGTTAGAAATAAAAAATAAATAAAGAGGGTAAGTATTAACTGAAACGATCTGTTTTGGTTATTTTTTTGTGCAGTAAGAACATTAAGTATCAACTTCATATCTGTTTTGGTTATCTAATATCATCATTAAGGGAAAATATTTTATACACCGAGAATAAATATTTTCTTACAAATTGTTTTAAATTTAGGGTTTAAAAGATTAATTTAGGGTTTAGAGTATATTAATTTAAATTTTAGCGTTTAGGGTTTAATGAATATGGTTTATAGTTTTAACATTAATGATTTAAATTTTAGTTTTTAACATGAATTTAGGTATATTTGTGTTTTTTTTCACTTTCAATACATGATATGATGGACACACTACAAGAAAATACATTTGTAGTGACATTGAAAATAGTCACAAAAAGTGTTAAATTTAGTCACTGAAATTTACAGTGACTATTTTTCTGAGTCGTCACTAATAACTCCGTCACTACTATATTAGTGACAACTTTCATGTATTTCGTCACAAGAGTTATGTTTTTTATGACCACACTATTTGACACAAATGATTATTAATAGTGACTAAAATTTAGACACTAGTGTTATTCTTACTAGTGACAAACATTCTATCACAAATACATATTTAAATAGTGTCTAAAATATGTCGTCGCTGTCAATAATTAAAAATTAATTATATTTTTAGTTGTAACCATTTTATTTAGGGTTTAAACTAATCACTAATTGTCCTTGAAATTTAATGGAGCTTTTGCATTTTAGTCCGTAAACTTTTAAGTTTTCATTAGACCATTTAAATTTAATTATAGATGATGTAGCATATTCAAATATCAATTTTTAGTAAATAAATGCAATGCATGGCTTCAAGAATGATCGAACCTGGAACCTTTAGGGCGAGAGTGCAATACTTATCCACTACGCTACGCAAGAAATTTTATACTATTTTGAAAGAAAAATAATATTTAGGTTTAATTGTAATTGAAATTAATTTTATTTATTTTAAAAATATTTATTAATTATAACACATTATTATAATAATAATTTACCTAATTTTCTATGGTTTCTTATACGAAGTACGTATGTTGAATAAACCATTTAGATTTTTTTTCTGTAAAAAAAAACTAATCAAAATGGAATATATCTGTTAAATTTTCAAAACAATTCTATCATATATTATGCTAAAATCACATATTAGTCTTTGTACTCTAATTTGGTCACTTTAAATTTCTATACTTTTTAAATTTTGAATTTTTCATCGTGACATGAATGGTCGTATTTAAATATATTAAGTAAAATTTTCTTTTTAGCTAATTTGTTATACATAAGTTGCTTATTTATTTATTTTCTTTAATTTCATCGTTTCTAGTCCTTTTAATTTAATCATATTGTCGGTGTCTCGTTAGGATTAGGATTAAAATTTTAAAATTTGAAAAATATAGGGACTAAAGTTGATCAAAAATAGATTGACTAAAACAACAATTTACACATAGTATAGACTATAGAAATATTTTACCTTTTGACAAACTAGTTTATGATAACTTTACTTTTTATAATTATAAAAATAAATTTATCATTGTGACAATGTCTAATTTGTCATTACTTTTATTTTATTTATTTGTGACAAAATTTATCACAAGAAAAAGTGAAACTTTAAGTGACAAGTAGTTTCATTGTAACAACAAATATCAAATAATAGTGACCACTTCACATATCGTCACTATCATGTGTCAAAGTTTTAGTGACAATGAACTTTGTGTCACAATTGTATACTTATAGTGAGAATTCATTTGTGAAAAATGTAATTGTCACAATTACTACTGTTACAGTGACCAAATAAAATTATGTCACAATTACTTATATTAATTGTGTCGCACAAAAAAATTGTCACAAAAAGTTAATATTTGTGACAAAATTATTCCTAGTTACTATCAATTTGTCACTAAAAACCTATATTCTTGTAGTGACAAAAACCCTTTCTATGCCCTTTACGTGCTCTTTCTATGTCCCAACACTAAAATATTTAAATTCTAAGCTCGATTGCTAAACCATAAACACTAAATCTTAAAAATACATCATACTCCTAATCCCCTAAATCCTAACCCTATACCTTAATCTTAAACCATCACTACACCATACTTGTTCTGTAGCGGCTTTTTTTAGGTCTATGACGGCATTTTTAGCGTCGCTAAAAACACCCCCGGCGGTAGAAAAAGCGCCGCCAAAACCGTCGGGGAAAACAGCGCCGCAAAAGATAGCGGCATTTGCATAAGAAAAACGCCGCCAAATATCATGTTCTTTAGTGGCGTTTGCATAAAAACGCCGCAAAAGATCATGTTCTTTAGCGGCGTTTGCATAAGAAAACACCGCAAATATGTGTGTTCTATAGCGGCGTTTGGCTAGGAAACGCCACAAAAGGTATCGTTCTATAGTGGCGTTTTGAGATAAACGCTGCAAAATCTGTGTGATCTTTAGCGACGCTTGCCTAGAAAACGTCGCAACAGGTTACGTCTCTATAGTGGTGTTTCCTTTAAAAAAAACGTCGTGAATGCCTTCTCTCTAGTGGCGTTTTCTTTTACAAACGTCGCGAATTGTAATGCTACTGCAACCGAATTTTTTCATATATGATCACTACCCAAATTTAACCTGTAAGACCAAAGCTGAAAAATAATTGTAGAAATTAAGTAGAAAGACTTAACAACAAAATTAAATTCAAGTCTAGAAGTGAAATGCAATTCAACATTGTAGTTCAACGTCAAAGTGAAATGTAATTCAACATTTGTTTAGTACAATAAACAAAACATAAACAAACCTAATAAATCAACTAAGATGGGGGATTCTTCTTGAACATCGCCATCATTTCTTGAAACTTATTCTCGAGATTCTTATATGTTGCTTCTCTCTCCGCTTCTCTCATTGCTCTCTCTGTTTCCTTCGCTTCTACTTCAGCTTTAAATTAAGTTAATTGTTGTTGTAAACGATTAACTTCTGCTTAGGAAGACTGGCTCTATGATGGCATATACTGAGACGAGTTAGCACCAAAGTATTTTGTTGGAGTAACGAATGATCCTTGGCATCGAACCCGACCATATCGTTCATGACCCAAAATGTCAACAATAACTTGATTGCCGATCTCATCCACATTAGCATAATCATTAGTTGAAGTTGTAGCTTCATACTTCATCTTTTTATCCTTCAATTTTGCATGATAATCAAGTAAGAAAAACGGATTCAAACATAACATAATCCATATTTAATACAAACATGTTATAATATTAATAGAAACATAACATAATCCAGATTGTGTGTGTGTAATGTCGAAGAGCTTCACTTGTCCAATGCTATTGTCGATCGTAACTTGCTACAATGTATAATAAAAATTAATACTTACGAAAAAAAGTAGTAGATTAAAAAATAATCGATAAACGATAAGAAAACAATACCTCGTCATTAGCTATACGAGCAAAGCTCTTCGACCCAGTTGTATGAGTAAATTTTCGTTGTTGTCTGCTAGCAACTCCAACACGCTCTCGATCCTAAAGTTAAAAGTTGTATTACATATAAATGTAATATTGTAATGACATAGTAGTATTTTTTTAAAGTGCATCGATCATACCTCTTCTTTCGTTGAACTCCAAAACTTGATTGTGTCTTCCCATTGATACCGAAGCATTCCAGGTAGGAAATTTTGCATATTTTCTTGCAGGCTATGATTATTCTTGAAATATTTCTTTTTCAAAAAACTCTTATGGTCTCTCCATTTCTTCCCTAACGCATGCTTCATATAATCGTCCGAGACCTCTAAAGAAAATTTCTCCCACAAATGACACGACCAAAGTAAATATAGATTATTATCATATTGTAATGAATTATCTATGACAATGACATTATTACCTTCACATGATCCACAACCTGATTTTTGTTACTATTTGGCATCTCACGCCATGACTCATAATTGATCGGCAAAACTGATGCATTACGTGCAGTCATGCCTATGAAATTGGCCAGAACTTCTGCTTCTTTCCCAATAGGTTGGCCAACATCATTTCTTGAAACGTTCACTCGTTCCTCGGGATGAAGATGGTATAAATCTATCAACAACGTGCGCCCTCTACTTTTGCGTCTTCGACCATTTTCAACTATATAAGAAATATTCAATGAAATTTTTAAAGTCAAGTCAAAATAAGAAAAATATCTACCATTTAAATAAAGTGTTGAATATTACCTTCGATCTCTACATTTTCTTCAGTTGTTTTCGGAACTTGTGAAGATCCAACATCATACATGTCATCATTATTTGTTACTTCCTCCTCTCGAGGAACTTGAACAATCCGCAAGTCACTCAGTTTCCTCCTAGGCATAATATCTGCAATAAACAAACAAACAACAATTTTAGAAACTAGTGACAATATTACTATTACTATATGTATTCAACATGAGTTAGAGTTATAATATGTTATTACATTGTTATGTCATCAGTTTTCATTAAAATCTACATACATGTCCTCCCGAACACATTGGAATTGTGTACTAGAACTAGCAATTGTTCCATCTAAGTTTTGGGCTACAAAAGGCAAAGTTTCTGATCTTGTTTCAGTGTCATCACTACTTCCATCTCCGATGTCTATCAAGTCTCTAGGGGTGTTACGGAGGACAACACACCAACCCTCGTCCGGATCATGACAGTAAAAATCTTGTTTCACTTGGGAAGAAAATACATATGGTTCATCCATCAATTGTTGACCTATGTGAATTAATCGAGAGAAGTTCACCATAGTAAAACCAAATTGATCTCTTTTAGTGCCTCGAGTAGTATTAACATCTGCCCAGTCACAACGAAATAACATAACCTTTCCTTTGCCATAATAATCCAACTCAATAATGTCTGTTAAAATTCCATAATATTCTACATCTCCCTCCAGAGGATGGTTGTCTCTAGCACTAGCATAACTTGTAGTTGAAGAAGTAACAACTACTCTACAATTTTTTGTCCTCCTCAATCTTTCACGAGATTTCGTGTGGAATCTGAACCCATTAATAAAGAAGCCATTATATCTTTTAACAACTCTATCCGGACCTTGAGAAAGTCATTTAACCTCTTCACTAACTTCTCTCCTATTCCAAACCTATTATGCGTAAAAGGTGAAAACGTTAGCATTTATATAAAGTATTAAAACTAGAAAAATATATATTAGTTACGCGCTATACAAATATTTAGTTACTTACCGTTCGCCCTAACCATTCATGAAAAGTTTCTGTGAATAACTTATGAATCTTACGTTGATGTAATCTTAGGGAGCGTACACGAGATTGCACCTCTTCTTTATACTCACTATAAAATAGGTTGTGTGGTTAAAGAATGAGAAATATAAAAGTTGAAGTGAATACATTATGATTGACGTTATAAAACTTACGTGCGTAAGGAATCTATTGAATCGTGATGGAAAAGAACATATCGATGTGCTTGTACCCAAGACTTATCATTCAACCGTGCAATTTCAACTTTGCCGAGTTGTTCCCCATAACTTCCAAACAAATAAGTCTCGGCTAAGTTATTAGTAATGCACACTTCATTTCGATTTGGTCGGTTAAATCTCGTTTCACCAAATATTTCCATTTCATTCATCAAAAAGAAGAAGAAAAATGAAGAGCCATATACTTGAACAAGTCATTGGAGTTCCAATGAAATCAAAAATATATCGAGAGGACTAAGAAATGCACAGAAAAAAAAATGAAGAACTAGATACTTAAACAAGTCTCAAATCAGAGTACTGTAAGTGTAAGGTTACAAGTCTAAGTTATGGTTACACACTAAACTTCTTTAAAGGCAACTAAATGCACAAAATATACTATTGAGAGGACTAAGAAATGCAATCCATATTGTATGACATGAATGAACATAGTCAAATACTCAAATTGTAGCACAAAGAATAGTGGCTAACTTTTTTCCCAAGTACATTGTTGTAGCAATCAGTAACCGACTTCGCTTCCAATCCCAATTTCTCAAAGCATGATTCTCATTCAAAGTACTTTCTCTTAAATACGAGAGCCTCAACGCAATAGATAAACGGGAAATGGTCAATTTGCACAGCAAAAACTAAAGGCTAACATAAAAGAAATCAACTCTAAACTTGAGGCAAAACCAACTACTGAAAAACATGGTGAAAATATGAAGAAGAAAAAAAAACCTACCAGTTTAGGCCATGCATCAAGCGCACAAGCTTCCACAGTGTTGGACGGTCTTGGGCGGTCGACGGCGAGCCAAACAGCAAGGAGAACGGCGACGTAAACGTGCAGGAATGATGGTGATAAGGGTAGCACAACGGAGAGGCAGTGAGAATTAGGGATTGCATGATATTATTTGGGAAAATGAAATAAAGTTTTGACTTTAGATCAAAACGGTGAGTTTTGCCTATTGCGGCGTTTTCTATAAAAAAAACGCCACGACATCGAGACCTATTGCGGCGTTTGTTACCAAAAACGCCACGAAATCGAGACCCTTTGCGGCGTTTTCACTATAAACGCCACTAAGTATTTTTTTCTACACCACTTTTGCGGCGTTTATAAAACCAAACGTCGGGATATGTGAAATAATAGCGGCGTTTATGTAACCAAACGCCGCAAATTGTTTTTCTACTGCTGCATTTTTCCCAAAACGTCGCTAAATCTGTTAATTTTTAATTTGGAGTGAAAATCACTTAAAAAATGATTTTCCACTCAACCTCAAAAGCTAAAATTTTTAACTTTTGAGGTGAAAATTCATTTTTAGGTGTAAAGTTACTTGTTTACCCTTAATTATTAACACTAATATTAATATTAATATATTAAAATAATATTAAATATTATTATTATTATATTAAAATAATATTAAATACAATAATTATTAATTTTCTTAATAAAAGTGTATAATTATTAAATATATTAAAGATAATAATTATTAAAAATTAATATTTTAAATAAATAATAAAAAAACCTGAATATTATAAAATAATATTAAGTATACTAATTATTAGTATATTAAATTAATATTTAGTTATATTACAATAATATAAAAAATGTATAGTTTAGATATATTTAAAATTTTATATTAATTATTTAAAAATATTTAAAGTTTATATTTTATATAAACAAAATAATAATGAATTGTTATGGTTTTATATTTTATTATTTAAATTTATTTTTTCATATATAATAATATTAATAAAATTTGTGATAACGAATTTAAACATCATTTACGTTTATTTATTTTACTTTACATTATCATGTCTAAAATTGATCATTTTTTTCTTTTTAAAAGCATTTTTTAACATAAATGTCAAACACTAAAATCTTACAATTAATTTTTTAACACTTTTAAAACCATTTCTTCATAGCACTTTTAAAAGCATTTTTCAAAAGCCCTGCCAAACTGGCCATATGAAATGTACACAATTTAATTAATTTAAAAATCAATCAACTTTAGTTCAATTCAATTTAATATTTTTTTTAAAAAAATCTATTATTTTTATTAAACAATGATATATCCGAAATTACAATGAAAGTTTACAACTTAGTAAACAAAACACCTAAATCTAGACATAATCCTAGTAAACAAAACTAGCGTCTCGAGATCAAAAGGAGACCATACAAGGAAAAGGTAAGAATCCAACCCAAAGACTCGAAATAAAAGAAGGATACAAACATCACCAAATCTACGATGATAGGTAAAATTATCAACAAACAACATAGAAATGCATATTACAATGAAGATACGTTGACAATAAGTTCATTACCACAACTCAATCGCGAATAAGAAACAGTAGATGTAATCGCATATCCAAATTCAGTTCGAGGGTCTGAGACAATAAAATCAACATCACAATGAAAGGAGAGTAAAATTGTGTCACAAGAGCAAAATAATTTATTAAAAAATTGAAAAACGAAACGATACATCCCGATAGTCGGCGACCATATTAAAATTGGCGTTGCCACCAATGTTTAAAAGAAAAGAGGAACAAGAGTGAGCATGTCTACAGTTGCGAGAAAAAAAATAGTGAGCGGCTAAGGTTACTAAGAATGCGCTTTTAATTAATAACTTTTTTAAATGATTTAATTCGTTTAACGATTAAAACTTTTAAAATTTTAATTAATTTAATTTTAAATATTTTTTTGAATGTAAAGAAAGGAAACTAATCAAAAGCACAAGGGATACTCAAAGTATCATTTTCCAGTAAAGGGTACAACCATGAGGGTGGACTAGAGAAGCAGCGGAAATCATTCAGGTCGTGCAGGGCTTTTTTGGCGAGAATATCGGCAGGAGCATTACACGTCCGTGAAACCCAAGTGATGTATGTCACCCATCCTCGTTGGCGGAGACTAGCAACGGAACGAACCAGAGGAAGGTGGCTGTGCGAAGCGGTTGGTTCATTAACAATGCGTACTGCTGCAATAGAGTCAGACTGCACTTGTACGATATCAAACCCCTGATCCCATGCATGCTGCAAACCTAGAAAGATGGCCCATAGTTCAGCTTGGAGGATGGTACATTTGCCAACAGCTTGGTGAAATCCGGAAATCCATGCGCCAGCGTGATTTCGCAGGAGGCTACCTACTGCACTATCACCGGTAGTTTGGGAAACTGCTGCATCAACGTTTAGACAAATACAACCCATATCAGGCGGTTGCCATGGGTTTTCCGGCATGGTGGTTCGCACTTGTGGTGTCAAAGTATGGGCACTCTCATGATAGTAACGCGCCCAAGTAAGACAACGGGAAAGGGTACTCATATGGGCGTGGCAAACCTGGTTGAACACAAAGTCATTGCATCGTTTCTATAGCTGCCAAAGCATGGATGTAAACAACGTTGGCCAAGGGATATCCTTACTCGAAGAAGAAGCGGACGAGCGAAAATTTGCCTCAATCCATGTGGTCAAAGGCAGGCAAAAGAAATATGGGTGATGAATTTGTGATAAAAGGGAGTGCCACAATGATGCCGCCTCAAGACAGCCGCGAGGGACATGTATCGTAGACTCATCGGCAATGCCACACAAAAGGCATGTCGAGGTATGACCAAATATGTGTCTGCAGCGCTCGAGATTTGTCATGAGTCTGCTTTGATAAGCTAACCATAAGAAGACTCGAAGCCTTTGGGGAACCCGAGTTTGCCAAATAGTCTTTCATATCGGTTGTTTGATATCCCAAGAATTATGAGACAAAAGCGAGTAGGCAGACTTGAGATCAAAAGAAATCTTCGCCGACCAGCGCCAAACAATACGATCCGCATCATCCATGGCAGTAGAAGGTTTAATACCAAGAATATGCGGAACTGGTTCAGGTTGAAAAGTTGCACGAAGAATCCCACGGTCCCATGTGCCATTGCTGTCGAGCAGGTCTAAGATCGAATGCGGAGGAAAAGCTAACGCGGCTTGGGACAAATATGGGCGGAGAGGACCCAGCTGCGGCAACCATACATCGTCCAAAAACGGATAGTTGACCCATTGCCTAAAGACCATGCAATACCGTCTTTCAGGTTATACCAATATTTAGCGATAGCGCGTCAAAGGGGCGTACAAGAGGCTCTGTCAATAGAATCTGGTAAGGGATCCAGGACCCTATATTTCTCACGCAGCAAATGGACCCAGAGAGTATTCAAGTCAGCGAGCAAACCAAACCCAACCTTTAAAATGAACGCCACGTTGAAATCATGCAAACGACGAAACCCCAGACCACCATTACTGATAGGCTGGCATACAGCTTCCCAATTTATCAGAGACGTCTTTGTATTTGTGGAATAATGACCCCAAATAAACTAACGCATAATCTTCTCCATATCCAGGCAAACTTTTTTAGGCGACAATGTAGCTTGCATGAAGTAGACATGAATAGCATGAAGCATTGACTTGGCCAAAGTAATACGACCAGCTAAGCTTAGGGTTTGAGCTGCCCAACCAGAGAGACGAGCGCGCATCTTTTCCAAAATAAACTCATAATTTGAGATTTTGGCTCGTGCATGGAGAACATGGATTCCCATATATTTCCCTAGATAATCAACTGTTTGAAAGCCTAGAAAATTACTGATATCAGCTTGAGAAACGGGATCGGTGTTGGGCGAGAAGTAGATTGTTGACTTACGCCTGCTAATCTGATGTCCGGAACTATCAGAAAAGGTCGTCAAGATTTTTTAAATATTGCGAGCTTGGGTCATGTCGGCCCTCGCATATAGAATCAGATCATCAGCAAAAAACATATGAGACATCAGAATGCCATTACAAGTAAAACGGAAAGGTTCCCATGTACCAGAAGAGACTGAATGATTAATCATATGCCCTAAACGTTCCATTGCAAGGACGAACAAGTATGGCGATAGGGGGTCGTCTTGCCTAATGCCACGCTCGGGTTAGAATGATTCAGATAGCTTCCCATTTAATTGAACCTAGAGAGATGAGGAAGAAATGTAATCCATAATAATGCGACACAAGTTTGGTGGAAAATGAGCATCAATAAGAGAGTCAGAAATGAAATCACAATGTAGTCTATCAAATGCCTTAACCAAGTCGACTTTGATGGCCATCCATCCTTTCTTCTGTTTAGAACACCTCATCGAATGTATCACCTCTTGGTTGATGATTACATTATCCATGATTGAGCGACCATATATGAAACTGGTTTGATTCGCTTCAATCAAGCGAGGGAAGATTGGTTTAAGCCTTCGGACAATAACCTTTATGAGCAGTTTGTAGAGAACCGTACACAAACTGATAGGCCTGAAATCTGAGAAAGAATCTGGTTTGTCCACCTTTGGGATGAGAACCAAGATCGTCTTGTTTAACGGCCGCTCAATAGCATTGCTTGAAAAAATGTTCTTAATCATGGAACAAACAGAAGGCCCCATAGATGACCACTATGCTTGAAAAAATTGCGCATGCAGGCCATCCCAACCAGGAGATTTTAAGGGCGACATGACCATTAGGGTATCAAGTATTTCCTGATCGGACGTGATGGCGGACAAACTCTCTAAGTCGGATTCACTGATGCGAGGAAAGACACCAGTTATGGGGAAAGCATGCCTTGGTTCCGACCCCTTGGAGAAAAGAGAAGCGTAGAACTTAGCCGTTTCAATGATAAGGGTTGGCTCATCATTATATAAATCTCCAGTAGTGGTATGGAGAGAAGTGACTTTGTTGCATTGTTTGCGGATTTGAGCACGACGGTGGAAATAGCTAGTATTTCGATCCCCCTAGTTATCCAATCGGTTCTTGACTTTTGCTTCCACATCAACTCTTCCTCATCCAACAGCTTTTCGAGCTCAATCAAAAGTTCAGATTCAAGGTTATGAAGGAAGGAAGAATGTTGTGAAGCGAGAGCACGTTGGATACCTCTAAGGCGAGCCATGAGGATCTGTTTCTCCGTCCCAATATAGCCAAATACACATTTGTTCCATGTTAAAGCTGCCAAAGTGAAATGAGTAAGAGTGGCAGCCATTGAAGATGAGGGGACCCAATTATCCGAGGCCATTTGACTAAAATCATCATGGTTTAACCACCTTGAAAAGAACTTGAATTGTTGGCATGGAATCCGATCCAAAGTACGGCCCACATGAAAGAGGATGAGGTGGTGGTCTGATCGAAAGCGAAGAAGGTGATGCACTAAGGAATCAGGGTACACTTCGTCCCAATAAGAATTGCAAAGGAACCAACAATTGCATTTAAATAATTTGATTTGATTATTAATTGAACCAACAGTTTAAACATACATACTTATCTTGTAAAATTGTAATAATTTCATGAAATAAGTTGCATTTACAAAAGGTTTAATGCCAAAAAAATGTCTCTAATATTTAACTGGATAGTCATTTTGGTCTCTTTTTTTGAAGCACTTTAATTATCAATGTTTCATTTAGGTCAAAATGATCTCTTCTTAGATTAAAAATATTAACGAACTAACGATAAATGACTTGAAATGACAGACAAACCTACATAGTAGTACACACTGATATAGCAGTGTTATACGAACAAATGTACTGACTTAATAGAATGACAAAGGAGTAAAAATATAATTTTACAATACTATATAAAATATAAAAAAATGATCATATATCGTTCTATCAAGATGTTTATCGTTAGTTGATTAATATTTTTCATTTACAAAAAGATCATTTTGATGCAAAATAAAACATCGAGAATTAAAACGTTCAAAACAATAAGAACCAAAGTGATTATCTGACCAATATTAGAGTATTTTTTGACACTATGGCTTTTCAAAACGACATCGTATTACCGATCACAAGTTTTACTGCGCAGTGAAAAAGTTCAAAATTTTCATTCTGGAAAAGCGACCGAAAAAACTATCAGCTGCATCCGATGGTTTTACCGACAATGGCTCCCAAAACTCGCGACGAAAACGACGGCAACGCCACCGAAGACGACAACAATGGCGGAAGTCCATCATACTTTCAGAAAACAGTTATAAATTTCCGCTTTCTTTGTTCTCTGCATTCAACACTCTCAGTCAATGACAAACCTTCCTCTTTTTTTCTTTTTTTTTTAGGTTTGTTTGCACGATTGGTGGTTGGTTAAAGCTGAAAAAGAGTTCGAAGGAAGGAGATTAGCTGTTACAGGGTCCACATCCATAGAGTAAGCTTCTCTTTAAGCTTCAGGGTTTTTCTAAGGTTTTGTTGTTGTTTTTTTTTTTTTTTTTAAGAATTTGTGTGAAACAGGTCAAAAGCGTTTCGGCTATTTACCTCTGCACCGATTGCAAAAAGATACGATGTTTTTACTCTCCAGACAGCTGATGGAATTTGTGTTTGCCTCAGAGGTTTCATCAACAAAAAACGAACCATGGAAAATGGGTTTTCTTCTGAGGTGTCCTAGAAAATCGATTTCTTCTTTTTTATGCCTTTTTTCTTGGAATCTTCAATGTTATTATTCATAGTCCTCGGGAAAAAAAGGCATAATGTTGTTGAATGTAATTGATTTTGTCTCAAGCTTAATTCCAAGTTCATAGTAATTTTCTTTTAATCTTAGCAGGTCTTTACTCATTTCTACTTCGGCTTTCCTCCTTACTGGGAAAAATATGCTAAAGAGTGTTTTGGGGAAATTTTTCCCGGCGAAGTTGAATTAGAAGTTGTCCCGAATTCTAGTAATGCAGCGAGAGATTCAGGTTTCTGTACATGCATTTTGGTTATATGGTTATGTAATTAGACTTAGATTAGATGGCAGAATGTGACTTTACTTGTTCATACACAACATTTTCAAAAGAATTTCGGTAACATCAGGTTATTTCTCTTTGAATTCTATTGTCATGACAGATCCTAGCTTGATTTTGACTCCAAGTAATCTTGCTGCTAACTCGTTCACTATGGTCGAAGAGAAATCAAACCATGACAGCAGTCAGAAAAAGGACATAGATTCAACAATAAAGGTGCAAGATGAACAAAATCTTAAGAGGAACACACCAATCAGCTTACCCTCTAAGTTAAACCATGTCAAACAGCACTCGCCCAGGAAGGGAACTCGAAAAAAACTTGATTTAGGAGATGTTGTAAGCTTTCTTCTACTCCTTTATTTCTATAGTTTAAGTGTCCCCTTTGATTTACACAGTAATATCCTATTTTCATACTTGCCTGGTTTTACTCAAAATGTAACTACCTCACTCAGCTAATTAGATACGGCATATGATAATCTTTACTCACTTATAATGAACATCCTAATGCCTGCTGCTTGCCTGACATTATCTTCGCTGCAGATTGACCATGTTGTATTCACATGTTGGTCTGTATTCTGCTCTTACTTTGTTATTTTGTTGTTATTACTTATTTTCTCTACTACTGTGTATGTTTGCGTAACACTAAACTTAATGCTATGTTTGAGAACATGAATTATGGGAATGAAACATGGATTATGTATAAATTACTTCAACATTAAATATGATTGTATATTTGAAAGTTATATACAATATGAATTTCAAACTCATTACTAAATAGGAATCTAACAAGTTCATGAATTTGGAAAGTAATCATAAATGCTACATTTGTATGTTTAATCACAAAACTTACATTATTTTGAAATCCAATTTCCCAAGTGCAACCTTAGTCTTTTTCTGTTCTTGAATAATTTTATTGTTTCTGTTTTTATTTAGGCCAGTCCCGTGTCCGGAAAATCAGAAGGGACACAATCAATTCTCTCTCCCGAGTCTCTGAATTTCAAACGATCAAGATCAGGTGAGTCTACAATCTAACATTCAGAAACTACTTATTCATTATCCCAAAAGGTCTTGTACTCTCCACCTTTTTTTGTTATATAAGTTTGCTATCTTTTCAATTGCCAATGGTGCCTTTTCTTTGTAATTGTTAATAAAATATCCCTTGGAAGTTAATTTATATGTTGTCATTTCTTATCTAAACACTGATGAGCTAAAGAATCATTTTCAGTGAATTTTGCTCTCATTTTTTAACTGCAATTTACGAAATCTATCCTATCTAAGCAAATGGCACCATTAATAAGGTCTCGTTTCTGCTTTCATGGTAGAATTATTATGGGGTCTGGAAGTCCTTGCATAATTTAATTTTCATTGTCATTAGATACGTGCTCATTCAACTGTTTGACTTGTTTCTGTATGTTGCAGGCAGAGTCCTTTTACCTCCAATGGAATTTTGGCGCAACCAAATTCCGGTTTATGATCAAGTTTGTGATTCCATTTTGACCTATACGTTGCTTTCCTTTTCTTATGCTTTAGTTCCCCATCTCCAGTTTGAGAGTTTACTCTCTTCTCTCTACCTCGAATGTTTAGGATCGTAGAATCACTGGCGTTAAGGAAGGGACGGATGACACTCAAGTATCAGGTTTGTCTAAATATTTAATTCATGATTAGTTTTCTTTGGTTTCTCGAAGGAGATAAATCATACTAGATGGTTTTTTATGAACTCCAAGTTAAGGAAATGACGGCACTGATCGGCACAGTTTGATTTTTATCTTTCGTGTTCCGTTGCTTATCTTTCTTTAACATTCAGCTCAGAAAACAGTTTTACATCCTAGAATATTTTCTTTTCGTTTATAGCAGTTAACTAACAGATTTTTGCAAGTTACATTAGGGTAGTTATTTAAATGTATATGGATGCTGCTAATTGTTTTGGGTTCTACCTTTTATCATCAGGGAGTCGATCGAATCCAAAGCGTCACAGAAGATGAAACCTTCTGTCATGAAGTTTAGACTTTAAACAGTCAACTCAGAAAGGTATTTTGTATTAGCAAACATGTTAATATTTTGTGTTAACCAGTTCCAGAAACGGTGCTGTTGTAGGACCCTGGTAGACCTCTTTTGTTTCTTGTAAAGTGTATTTTGACCTTGTTATTTATAATATTAATCGGCATGGGCGGCGGAATTTCAACTGGTTCGTCAAGAAGCAAACATGGCTGTAGGTGACCTTGCATATAGTGCGTGGTTGATGTAATGAACTTTAGCCTTCTTTTCAATTAAAAAAAAAAACTTTCGAACTTGTTATTACCTAAGCTTCTATATTGGCCATGTTCGGCAATTAGCTGATAGCTTAGTTTTAAAAAGCGCACCTAAGGCGCTAGGCGCAGTTGGGCGGCCGGAGAAACGCCTCATATGGCCAAGGCGAGGCGGCTTACGGCAGGAGACGTTAGGCGTGCGCCTTTGACGCTTTCTAATGAGCGAGAGGCGCTGAGCTTTAACGCTTTTTGGATTTGAAAGAACAAAACTTTTGAGTTGAAGTGGGTTGGTTTTGGTTGACCTGTTCACTGTACTACATTTATTATGTTTTGAAAGTTGTAGGTGTTGGCCTGGATTCAAGGCTGCCAGGTTTTATTATTTTAATTTTTTTCCCTTCACATAAACGTGTATTAGTTATTTGCTTAGAATAAATTGGATTGATTATTACAAGTAATATCTATTCTAAATATATTTTCAACCATTTGGCAATGCATATTCAATTATCTTGTTGTAAATAGAATTTTAATTTATATATATTGATCATTAAAGTTTTGGGTGGGTAGTGGGTTATATATATATTCAATTATTAAAAGATAAAAATATTTTTTAAAATTATGTGGGGTCATTTTTTGAGTGAGATAAGTAAGTTTTTTATGTGTTATATTTTGATACATAAGTCGTGTAAAAGAAATTTACACAATCCTTCATATTTATACTATAAAATATAAAACTTAATTCATAATTTTAACATTCTAAATTCTACATCATACAACATAAACCTTTAAACCCTAAAATTAAGAGAACTATACAGATAAAATGAGTATATATTTTTATTATTTTTGTAAAACATCGAGATCTTTGTAGATTTTTCGGATCTCACAATTATTTATACGGTTACGGTTCGATTATTCCTGTGGTTTGAATATAACATTTCCCGTCCCCATCCCCATTCGAGCTTCGATGATAAAACTTCACTTGTCCTCATCCCCTTGGATGAAGATTTCGATTATTCTTCATCCCCTCGTTCGAATTTTCATGGTTTTTGGATATTCGTCTCCCGATTCTCACCCCTAACCATATAAAATATGCATATACAATCTTTCATATTATTTTTTTACATGTATAAATAATATTTATAAGGGTAATCTTCACCAATAGTCCATTTCGTTTAGGGTGTGTTCTATTTTGGTCACCAAAATTCAAAAAAAAAATTATTCTGGTCACTTTCGTTTAGAATCGTTTCTATTTTGGTCCCTTGACAGTTAGTCTCCGATACTTAAAAAAATTAGTTTCTAATTTAACCTTCAAATTTTCAAAATTTTATTTTTCATCATCTGCCAACAACATTCTTAGCCCCAGCAACAACAACTGCCTGTTATTTGAATATTTTTATACGGTTGGCTTTAGCTGAGACCTTTTTGCCTCAACTGTGGAATCTTAGCACTAGACGAACCAACCACAAATTTGGATGGCCCAAATGCCGAGAATCTGGCAGCAGCTCTCCTCAGGTACAAACACTTTCGTCTTTTCTTCTCGTATTTATTTGAGATAGTGGCTTTTAATATACACTGATTATTTATTTTCTCTTTATCCAGAATCATGGAAGACAGAAAGGGCCAGGAAATTTTTCACCTGATAGTAATCACTCACGACGAACGTTTTGCTCAATTGATCGGTCAACGACAACATGCAAAGAGATATTATCGGGTCACCAAAGATGATTTGTAAGGCTTATTGTTTTTTTTTCTTTTAAAGTTTCTTTACTCATTTTTTGTTTTCTGTAGCATTTGATTTAGATCATTTTTTCTGGCTCTCATCTTCTCAGTCAGCATAGTATAATTGAAGCTCAAAAAATATTCGATTGAATTCTTTCAAAGGGTTTTCCCAATTCATACCTGAGTGTCGAGATTGGAGCAGTAACACGGCTATTTTAGAAATCCAAGTGAGAGGTGTTGAGTGGATCGAATGATCGAAATAAACCAAGAGGGGTGAATTGGATTTTTAAGGTTCTTGGTTGTGGAATTTGCAAATTAAAATGGTAGACAAGGAATTTTAGAGTGGTTCAAGTTCCAAATGAACTTTACATCTATTACTTTAGCTTCACTAAGGATTTGCAACAATTCCACTAATTGCTCTTCCCTTTTCTAGGCTAAGGAGGTAACCCTTATAATTTTCGGTCAAATTTTTTACCCAAAATTTGACCCAATCCTCACACAATTGAAACAAAGAATTTGTTGGCTAAAACAAGTATCTCTCAATACACAATATAGCCCAATTACAAGCACTCAACCCAATTGAAATGATAACAATTAAAAATACAATTGGGGTTACAAGACAATAATGAGATTTAGGCACAAATGCTTGAATTTGATGTTTGGATGTTTGCTTTTGGATCAATAGTTGTTGCTGAAGCTTTTAGAGGTACCTTTTATACCTTCTCATTGAATTCTAACCGTTGTGGTTGTTGTATTCATCAATAGAGTCGTTAGGGGTGTTATCTTCCCTCCATAAATGCAGTCTGCAACCAACCGTTTCGAAACGCCCGACCCTGTTTCGAAACATACCAAAATAGAAAGAGTTATTGGGGTGCATTTAAGAGCCCGTATCGAAACGGTCAGAGCTGTTTCGATACGCTAAGAGCTGTTTCGAAATTTGTTTCAAAACATTTTGCCACTGTCAAGGATCGTATCGAAACGGCTTGAGATCGTTTCGATACGCCTTAACGGTTTGTTAAAAATCAGTTAAAAACATTCAACGGTCATATTTTTCAAATCAATTTTGAAGCCGTTTCAAAACACTGGATGTCGTTTCGATACGGTGTCTCAATGTTCTTAAGCCGTTTCGAAATTTG
Organism: Hibiscus tridactylites; assembly: GCA_958450335.1. Taxonomy (NCBI): domain Eukaryota; kingdom Viridiplantae; phylum Streptophyta; class Magnoliopsida; order Malvales; family Malvaceae; genus Hibiscus; species Hibiscus tridactylites. The sequence continues at coordinate 42,634,985 of OY288274.1, read as the reverse complement.
TTTCAAAACACGGGTTGGCAGTGTTGAAATCGTTTCGATACCCGTTTCGAAACACATGTTCACAGTTTCAAAACTGTTTCGAAACGCCTAAGGTCGTTTCGAAACGGTGACTCGAAAATCACTATTTTGGCTTTAAGAACACTTAGAAAATATTTGATAAAATTAGTTTTTAACTTAGGCATATTGTTTAAAACATATGGAGAGGTTTGAGGACTTAAAAATTCTTTTTCACATTTTCAATTTAGTCCTTAGGTTCTTTAGTTATATCAAAATTAAAATATCGGTTTCACAATCTCCCCTTTTTGATATAACAAAACCAAAGTTAGAATTTTTAAGAGTTTTGAAAATTTTGAATACATTCCAACTCCCCTCAATTTAAGCCCCTCAATTTAAGATGGGTTTTTAAAGTTTTAAAAAGATTTAAGGATTTAAATTCAAGGTTTAAAACTTAAAAACACTTTTGTGAAACAAATATTTTAATTTTGATATAACTAAAAACCTAAGGACTAAATTGAAAAAGTCAAAACGAATTTTAAGTCCTCAAAATATCCCTATATAAAGTTAAGATTATGCCCAAGTTAAAAACATGCTTTTCAAAAAAAAAATTCTAAGTGTTTCAAGCCAAAAACAGTGATTTTCAAGACCCTGTTTCGAAACGGCCCTCAGGCGTTTCGAAATGTTTTCATCACTGTCGACCACCGTTCCGAAACGTGTATCGAAACACTTCACCTCGTTTCGAAACGGTATCATTCGTTTCGAAACTGTTCTTCATATGTGATTTAAAAAGGGTTAACGGTTTCAAATATTTTTTGAATTTTAAAAGATTAAAAGGGTGTTTCGAAACGGATCATGCCCGTTCCGAAACGACCCTTGACAGTAGCAATTCCGTTTTGAAACGGATCCAACTCGTTTTGAAACAGAAGCTAGGTTTTATTTTGAAAATATGACCGTTATGTGATTTAACTGATTTTCTGAAAGTCGTTAAGGCGTTTCGAAACGGGATAAGACCGTTCTGAAACGACCCTTGACAGTGGCAAAATCGTTCTGAAACGGCCCTAAGGCGTTTCGAAACGGGCTCTTAAATGCACCCTAACGGCTCTTTCTATTTTGGTCTGTTCCGAAATAGGTACCCCGCGTTTCGAAACGGGTTGGTGCAGACTGCATTTATGGTGGCAAGAGAGGGTTCCAACGGCTCCATTTATGTTCCCAACCACCCAAACGGCTAGAAATCAATGAGAAGGTATAAAAGAGACATCCAAAAGCATCAGCAACAACTATTGATCCTAAAGCAAACATCCAAACATCAAAATCAAGCAATTGTGCAAAAATCTCACTTTGTGTAGAAATCCCAATTTGTAATCTTCATTCATATTTTATCAAATTGGGTTGAGTGCTTGTATTGGGGCTATCATTTGTATTGAGAGATACCTTATTAGCCTTCAATTTTTTTTTTGTTCACTTGTGTGAGGGTTGGGTTGATTTTTGGGTAGAAAAATCAACCGAAATTGTAAAGGGTTGCCTCCTTGTCCTAGAAAAGGGGAAGATCAATTTAGTGAAATTGTTGCAAATCCTTAGTGAGGCTAAGGTAGTGGATGTAAAGTTCATTTGGAACTTGAACCACTCTAAATATCTTGTCCATCAATTTTTAATTTGCCATTTTTTACCACAAACCTTTAAATTTCCAATTCACCCCCCTCTTGGTAAATATCGATCTTTCGATCCACTCAACAATTGGTATCAAAACTTAACTTTTTGAGGATTAACAACCACAATAGGAGATCCTTGGAAGAGTGTGATCATCAACATATCAAGAGATGGCTTCAACCTCCAGTTCCGGCATGTACGAGTCACAATCGACCACAAAGCCTCCTTTCTTCAATGGTGACAACTATTCTTTTTGGAAGAATAAAATGCGTCTATTCATCAAGTCTAGTGACTATCTTGTGTGGGATGTCATTGAGGATGGGCCATACATTCCATTGAAGCAAGATGGTGAAGGCAAGATGGTGTTGAAGAAGAAAGCCGAAATGAGTGAAGAGGAGAGGAAAAAGATTCAAGTCAATGATAAAGCTCTCCACATGCTATTTTGTGCTTTCGGTCCGGACATCTACTCAAAGGTCTCATCAATAGAAAGTGCCAAGGAAGTGTGGGACACTCTTGAGACCACTTATGAAGGCACCAATGATGTCAAGGAAACTAAGATTGGACTTCTCAATCTTAGTTATGAAAACTTCAAGATGGAGCCCGATGAGACGGTGTCAAAGATGTTTGATCGATTCTCCACGATTGTCAATGGTCTAAAGGGCTATGGAGAGATCATACCGGAAGACAAGCTTGTCCAGAAACTACTCTATTCACTTCCCGAGTCTTGGAATGGTAAGAGAACCGCTATCATCGAAGCAAAGAACTTGAAGACTTTGAAGCTTGATGAGCTTGTGGGTTCTCTCCTTACTCATGAGATCATGAAGCAAGGAAGGGAAGATGAGAAAAAGAAAGAAGAGAAAAGAGTAGAGAAGCTTGAAGTTGAGAAGAAGAAGAAGATGGGAATAGCTCTCAAGGCTAAAGATTCACAACATGATGAGAGCTCATCTTGTGAGGAGGATGAACTTGAAGAATTGGCTATGATAGCCAAACGATTCTCACGCTTTATGAGGTCCAACCGGGGAAGAAAAATCCAAAGGAAGATGGACTTCAAAAGCAAGAACAAGGAAGATGGAAAGGATCCAATCATTTGCTTTGAGTGCAAACAACCCGGCCGCATACGTTCGGAGTGCCCTCAACTCAAGAAGAAGGGCTTTGAGAAGAGGAAAAAGCTCAAAGCCAAACTTGCTACTTGGAGTGATGAGGAGTCATCGGAGGATGACGAACAAGAAGTGGCTAACCTTTGTCTCATGGCACTTGAGGAAGATTCCTCCTTGGTAACCTCTAACTCATCTACTTTAGATTTTTCATATGAAGAGTTAAATGATGCATATGATGAGTTACAAGAGGTATATGATGAATTAGTTGAGAAGTTTAAAGAGTCGGTCATTAAAAACAAGAAAATCATTTTAGAACTAAATGAGAAAAATGACTCACTCACTCAAGCTAATTCTAAATTTGAGAAAAAGATTTTAGGATTAAAAGATGAACTTAAATTCTTTCAAGATGAAAATGTTGATCTTAATAATCTTTTATCTCAATGTAATAGTGAACACCAAAAGGTGTTGGGTGAGCTAAATGAGCTCAAAAAGTCTTTAAAAAATGTTGGTAGTGTCAAGCATGAAGTAGGAGAATCCTCTAGAACACACCAACCTAAGAAAAAGACTAATTACTACAAACAAGGTAGCTACCCTAGACATAGAAGAGCTAAAAGAATTAGAAGTGTATGGGTTCCTAAGGAACTTATAAAATCTAATAATATTATTGCTATGTCATCTTGGATTCCTAAGGGAACCAAGGTTTTGAGAGCTAACACTCATGGACCCAAAATGATTTGGGTACCAAAAACCAAAGTTTAATATCTTTGTTTGTAGGGGGAGCATTGCTACAAGGCCAAGGCACAAAGTCAAAACTCATGGTACCTTGATAGTGGATGCTCGAGGCACATGACCGGAGACAAGAGTCGATTCATGGATTTAAAGCCAAAAAGTGGAGGAGTAGTAACATTTGGTGACAACTCCAAAGGCCACATTAAAGGTATTGGCTCCATAGGTAATCACTCTACCATTCTTATTGAAAATGTCTTATATGTCGATGGTCTTAAACATAATTTATTGAGCATAAGTCAATTATGTGATAAAGGATTTAATGTTTTATTTGATAAAAATGGTTGCAAAATTGTAGACATTAAATCTAATAATATCATGCTCATAGGTCATCGCATAGGAAACATATACATGGTGCATTTAGATGACATACATACATCTCATGCATGCTTAGTTGCTCAAAATGAAAATGATGCATGGTTGTGGCATAGGAAGCTAGGACATGCTAGCATAAGTGTTTTAGAAAAACTAGTCTCTCTAAATCTAGTTAGAGGTTTACCCAAAATAAATTTCTCAAATGATAAAATTTGTGATGCATGCTCAAAGGGTAAACAACATAGGTCGTCCTTTAAATCCATTAATGATGTTTCTACTAGTAGATGCTTACAATTAATTCACATGGATTTATTTGGGCCAATTAGGACTATGAGCTTGGGTGGTAAATCTTATGCATTTGTGCTAGTTGATGATTTTTCTAGCTTTACTTGGGTTCTCTTTTTAAGTACTAAAGATGAGGCTTTGGAAAAATTCATCACATTTTCAAAATTAACCCAAAATGATCTTGAACTTAGAATTTCACACATTAGAAGTGATCATGGAACCGAGTTTCAAAATTTAGGGTTTGAAGATTTTTTAAATGAAAATGGTATTAGCCATAATTTTTCGGCTCCTCGAACTCCTCAACAAAATGGGGTAGTTGAGAGGAAAAATAGAACTTTACAAGAAATGGCTAGAACTATGCTTTGTGAAAACAATTTACCTAAATATTTTTGGGCGGAAGCCACAAACACCGCTTGTTATATTGTAAATCGAGTAATGATTAGGCCAATTTTAAAGAAAACACCTTATGAGATTTTAAAATCTAAAAAGCCTAACATTATCTATTTCCACCCTTTTGGGTGCAAGTGTTTTGTTTTAAATAATGGAAAAGACAACTTAGGTAAATTTGATGCAAAAAGTGATGAAGCCATTTTTATAGGTTACTCTTTAACCTCTAAAGCCTATCGAGTATTTAACAAAAGAACTTTAGTAGTAGAAGAATCTATTCATGTTGTATTCGATGATAACCTCCTTCCTAGGAAGGATTCTTGTGATGATGATGATGTAGGGATCATAAATGCCTTTGATGGAGGTCAAACTTCAAATGAGGATGAGATTCCACCAAAAGAGGAAGACACACAAGATCCACCTCTTGATGCCTTGAAGGACTTGGCTATTGAGGAAAAGGAAGTGAGCTACCCAAGGGAGTTGAACTATGTCAAAGATGGTGAAATCTTGGGTGATCCATCCAAGGGGGTAACCACTCGTTCTTCTCTTAGATTAATGAACCATGTTGCATTTATCTCATGCATAGAGAGCCTAAAAACATAAAGAAGCATTGAAAGATGACTTTTGGATTATGGCTATGCAAGAAGAGTTAAATCAATTTGAGAGAAGTAATGTATGGACACTAGTTGATAGGCCCAGTAATCAATCTACAATAAGAACTAAATGGGTCTTTAGGAACAAACTAGATGAGAGTGGTAACATTGTGAGAAATAAAGCTAGACTTGTAGCACAAGGTTACACTCAATAAGAGGGAATAGATTTTGATGAAACCTATGCACCCGTAGCTAGAATGGAAGCTATTAGGATGTTGCTTGCATATGCATGTTATCATAATTTCAAGCTTTTTCAAATGGATGTTAAAAGCGCATTTTTAAATGGTTTTATAAATGAAGAAGTGTATGTGGAACAACCACCGAGTTTTGAAGATTCAAAATTTCCAAATCATGTTTTCAAACTTACCAAAGCTCTTTATGGTTTAAAACAAGCTCCTAGAGCTTGGTATGAAAGGCTTTCAAATTTTTTGATTGAAAAAGGATTTGAAAAAGGTAAGGTGGACACTACACTTTTCATAAAAATGTATAAAAATGACATCTTAGTAGTTCAAATTTATGTTGATGATATTATTTTTGGTTCTACTAACGAATGTCATTGTCAAGAGTTTGCTAAGTTAATGCAAGGTGAATTTGAGATGAGCATGATGGGGGAGCTCTCATTCTTTTTGGGACTCCAAATCAAGCAAAAGAAGGATGACACCTTCATCAACCAAGCAAAATACATAAAGGATATGCTCAAGAAGTTTGGCTTGGAGAATGCAAAGCCTCAAGCCACTCCTATGAGCTCATCTACAAAGCTTGACAAAGATGAAGGAGGTAAGTGTGTTGACTCTAAGCTTTATCGTTCTATGATTGGATCTTTGTTTTACCTTACCGCAAGTAGACCGGATATCTTGTTTAGTGTTTGCTTGTGTGCTAGGTTTCAAGCTAGTCCTAGAGAGTCTCACCTTATAGCCGTTAAGAGAATCTTTAGATACCTTAGAGACACTCCTTGTTTAGGCCTTTGGTATCCTAGAGACTCTACCTTTAACCTTCATGCTTACTCGGATGCGGATTATGGGGGTTGCAAAATTGATAGGAAAAGTACTTCGGGAACTTGCCAATTCTTAGGTAGTATGCTCATATCTTGGTTCTCTAAGAAACAAAATAGTGTAGCCTTATCTACCACCGAAGCCGAGTACATATCCTTAGGGAGTTGTTGTGCTCAAGTCCTTTGGATGAAGCAACAACTCTTAGATTATGGAATTAAAGTTGAAACCATACCCCTAAAGTGTGATAACACTAGTGCTATTTGTTTAACAAAAAATCCCATCCAACACTCTAGAACCAAACATATAGAAATAAGGCATCATTTCACTAGAGATCATGTCCTTAAGGAAGATGTGGTTATAGAGTATGTAGACACCTTGAATCAATTAGCGGACATTTTTACAAAACCCTTAGACAAAGAGCGTTTTTGGTCCCTTAGGAGAGAGTTAGGTCTAGCTAGCCTATCTTGACCTTTTAGGACCTCTTTTGTGCTTAAATATGCTTGATTTTGTGAAATGCCATGTTGATGTGTTTAAACTCCTAATTTCATCCATGCTTATAGTTAAGGGGAGTATGTTTATGCTTAAATATGTTTTGCCTACTCATTCATGACATTTATGCATGTTAGGCCTCTTAAAACTTCATTTTTCTGCACTTTTAGAGCCTCATCTGCACTTCCAGGCCCAGGTGTATCGAAACGGGTGACCCTGTTTCGATACGGATACCTTAAATCCTGTTCTGAGAGAAGGGCGTTTCGAAACGCCTCACAAGCGTTCCGAAACGTTTTTGCTACTGCCAAGGTGTGTATCGAAACGAGTTTCGATACGGGTCAAAGGGGTTTCGATACAGTCAACACCGTATCGAAACGGTTAGCTTATGGTCTTAAAACGGTCAAAACCCTAGTCGCCCGTTCCGAAACGGTCTTGACCGTTCCGAAACGGCATCGCGGACTACTTTAAATTAGGGCTTTTAATGATAAAGTTAACTTTATATCAAACTCTTAAAACCCTAAACCGCCTCTCTCCCTATAAATACCCTCTCAAACTCTTCGATTTTCACAAAATTGTGAGGGGTTTTTCTCTACAACTCAAGTCTAAGCAAGTTTCATCAATCTTGTGCAAGGATTTTAATCAAATCATCCAAAATCCCAAACTAAGGTAATTTTTCTATTTTTCTTTTTCTTTCAATTTATGTTCGAATTTTAGGTTAGAAAATTTTATTTTTGTATAAATTATATGTTTTTAGTTGTGGGTTTTCAATATCTTGTAAAAAAATTTCCACATCTCAAAATTTTTGATTCGAATATAAAATTTTTCAGTCATATTTTTTTAAACTGTTTTTTTATTTATTTTATTTTAATTTTGTTTTCAAAAACCTAAGTGGGATTTATTATTGGATTGATTTTAAATATCAATGCATACACTTAATTTTAAAACACATGCTTAATGTTTTTAGATAGCGAATCAAGCTAACAAGAAGCGCAAAGCCGTTCAATCCGGTGATTCGAGCATTCGTCCGAATCTCACTATGCTTTTTCAGAAATCCCTTAAAAATCCGGAGGCGCGTGCTCGATTCTCTTATGTCAAGGATTTCGCGGTTCGTAAAGAACGTGTCATTGATCTTGAGTTCCTCAATTCCGAGCGATTCCTTTTCCGTTATCTCGCTCGTTTGGATGAGTGGAATCTCATGTATTTCTTGAGCATTCCGGATGTTTGCTACAAAAACATGGTACTCATCTTTTACTCTAATGCTCGTTTTATTTATGATGAGACCAAAACCGAGATTATAGGAATTGAATCATCCTTATTAGGCAGAAAGTTTGTTGTTAATGTTGCTCTTTTGGAGTCTGCTCTTAAACTTAAGGATGAGGGTCTTGAGGATGAACGCCACTTTGGCACTTTCACCGGTAAGGCACTTCATTTGGATGTGCACGATCGAGTTCTTCACTTGATGGTTTCTTGGTTCATTCGACCTTCCGGAGGTAAATACTCTCATATCCGTCACACTGATCATTTTTGGCTAGAGTGTTTCCGTAAGGGTGAGCGCCCAAATGTGCCTAAGATAATTTTTGCGGAGATAGTCAATAATATCAAGCTTATTGACACAAATGAGTTGAAGTCTTTTACATATGGCATAGTCTTGAGCGCCTTATTTCATGATCTTGGAATTGATTGTACCTACGACTCTCCGGTCCCTCGCAAGACCAAGATTGGTGAGTCATCCCTTCGCAAGTCCGGGTTCACATATGTGAATGATGTTTGGGAAAGAGTTGATAGAGAAGCGGTTCCTCCTCCCGTTGCTCCTCCACCGCAAGTTCAAGCTGCAAACAATGAAGCCCTCACGGCTTTCCTTACCGAGTGGTTCAATGCTTTGGACACTCGGATGAATGCTTTGGACACTAGCATTGCTTCGGGCTTTGAAACTATGGGCACTCGTTTGAAGAATGTTGAGGATCGTCTTCATACTCTTGAGACTTCGCATTCCAACTTGGATCTATCCTTCTCCACGCTTTATGGGCAATGGACGAAGTTTCACCGTTCTCAAGCCAAGAGCGATGATGATACTTCGGATGATGATGACGAGGCCTAGGAACTCCATATCATATTATCTATGCATTTTAGGATTAAGATTGCATCTTTATATTTTCTCATGTTTTAGGAACCTATGCTTATGGCTTTTTTATTTTGGGATTTTATGTTGAACTTAATGTTTGATTTATGTTTTGGATATTTTGATTATGAATTAATATTATGGTTGCTTATTATTGCTTATTGGTACTAATCCTTTATCTTCTCTATGAGCTTTTATTGTTCTTTTTGATCTAACAAAAAGGGGGAGAAGAAATTTAAGAGCCACACTAAAATTCGTTTTAAATTTTAAAAGGTTTTTAAAGGTTTACAACTTGGATTTCAAATCAAAAAATTTCTTTTAACTTTAAAAACCTATCTTAAATTAAGGGGGAGTTAGAATATTTTCAAAACTTTCAAAATTCTCAAAAATTCTAACTTTGGTTTTGTTATATCAAAAAGGGGGAGATTGTGAAACAAATATTTTAATTTTGATATAACTAAAAACCTAAGGACTAAATTGAAAAAGTCAAAACGAATTTTAAGTCCTCAAAATATCCCTATATAAAGTTAAGATTATGCCCAAGTTAAAAACATGCTTTTCAAATATTTTTTTCTAAGTGTTTCAAGCCAAAAACAGTGATTTTCAAGACCCTGTTTCGAAACGGCCCTCAGGCGTTTCGAAACGTTTTCATCACTGTCGACCACCGTTCCGAAACGTGTATCGAAACACTTCACCTCGTTTCGAAACGGTATCATTCGTTTCGAAACTGTTCTTCATATGTGATTTAAAAAGGGCTAACGGTTTCAAATATTTTCTGAATTTTAAAAGATTAAAAGGGTGTTTCGAAATGGATCATGCCCGTTCCGAAACGACCCTTGACAGTAGCAATTCCATTTCGAAACGGATCCAACTCGTTTCGAAACAGAAGCTAGGTTTTATTTTGAAAATATGACCGTTATGTGATTTAACTGATTTTCTGAAAGTCGTTAAGGCGTTTCGAAACGAGATAAGACCGTTCCGGAACGACCCTTGACAGTGGCAAAATCGTTCCGAAACGGCCCTAAGGCGTTTCGAAACGGGCTCTTAAATGCACCCCAACGGCTCTTTCTATTTTGGTCTGTTCCGAAACAGGTACCCCACGTTTTGAAACGGGTTGGTGCAGACTGCATTTATGGTGGCAAGAGAGGGTTCCAACGGCTCCATTTATGTTCCCAACCACCCAAACGGATAGAAATCAATGAGAAGGTATAAAAGAGACATCCAAAAGCATCAGCAACAACTATTGATCCTAAAGCAAACATCCAAACATCAAAATCAAGCAATTGTGCAAAAATCCCACTTTGTGTAGAAATCCCAATTTGTAATCTTCATTCATATTTTATCAAATTGGGTTGAGTGCTTGTATTGGGGCTATCATTTGTATTGAGAGATACCTTATTAGCCTTCAAATTTTTTTGTTCACTTGTGTGAGGGTTGGGTTGATTTTTGGGTAGGAAAATCAACCGAAATTGTAAAGGGTTGCCTCCTTGTCCTAGAAAAGGGGAAGATCAATTTAGTGAAATTGTTGCAAATCCTTAGTGAGGCTAAGGTAGTGGATGTAGAGTTCATTTGGAACTTGAACCACTCTAAATCTCTTGTCCATCAATTTTTAATTTGCCATTTTTCACCACAAACCTTTAAATTTCCAATTCACCCCCCTCTTGGTAAATATCGATCTTTCGATCCACTCAACAACTTTAAACATTTAAAACGAATTTTAGCTCTTAGATTACTTCTCCCCCCTTTTTGTTAGATCAAAAAATAAATAAACAAGGCTCAAAGATAAGAGATAGGGTTAAAAGCAATAGTCAATAAGCAATAAGCAACATAATAGTAAATTCATAAAATTCAAATATCCAAAACATAAATCTTAAACAATAAGTTCAAAGCATAATCCCAAATAAAATTAAAAGCATAGGTTCATAAAACATAATGGAAATAAAGATGCAAACTTAATCCTAAAATGCATTAGCTAATATGATATGACATAAGAATCCTAAGCCTCGTCATCGTCACCATCATCATCCATGGAATCATCATCGCTCTTGGCTTGAGAACGACGAAAATTCATCTATTGGCCATAAAAGGTGGAGAATGACATATCCATAGCCGAGTGTTGATTCTCAATGGATGTGAGTCGATTCTCATTTGCAAGGAGATGATCCTCTACGGATTACAAGTGTGTATTGATAGCACCAAAACCTCTAGACATGTTAGTGTCCAAAGAGTTGAACCGCACGGTAAGGAAAGCCGTGAGAGCTTCATTGTTCGCAACTGGAGCTTGTGGTTGAGGTTCAACTTGAGGTGGAGGTGCTTCCTTATCAACACATTCCCAATGCTCATTGTTTACATAGCAAAATCCGGACCTACAGAGAGAAGACTCACCAAATTTTGACTTGCGGGGTTCCAGAGAGTCGTAGGTGCAATCAAGATTAAGCTTTCCAAAGATGTAACTTAAAGCAGTTCCATAAGTGAAAATTTTAAGTGCATCGGTTTCACGAAGCTTAACATTATTGACAATTTCGGCAAACATGATCTTAACAAGATTAGGGCGCTCACCACGACGGAAACATTCAAGCCAAAAATAATCTAATTGACGAATGTAAGAAAATTTACCTCCCGAGGGGCGAAGAAACCACGAGACTATCAAGTGGATGAACCTATCGTGAGCATCCAAGGTAAGCACCGAACCAGTGTGAGAACCAAAGTGACTCTCATTCTCGATTCCTTCGTCCTTAAGACCAAAAGTAGTCTCCAAGTAAGGGACGTCAATGACAATCTTCTTTCTCAATATAGAAGACTCAAGGCCAACAACTTCGGAGTTGTCTTCATTATTGATAAATTGGGAATTTGAGTAAAAGAGAAAGACCATGTGCTTGTAGCAAATATCCGGGATACTCATCAAACCAAGGAATCCCCATTCTCTTAAACGCGGGAGGTAACGAAAGAGAAAATGCTCGGAGTCAAGAAATGTGAGTTCAACAACACGCTCACGACGAATTTCAAACTCCTTGACATATTTGAAACAATCCCTCATATCTTGAGTTCGAAGACTTTTTTGAAATAGCTGGGTGAGATTAGGACGAATACTCGATTCACTTGTTTGACCGGTCTTACGCTTTTTGTTAACGTTCTCCGTAGACATCCTAAAAACATAAAACAAGCAATTTAAAACAAATTTGAAGTGTATGCATGGGATTTCTTAATTCAATCCAATGGTAAATCCCACTTAGGTTTAAAAACAAATTTTAAAAACAAAGATACAAAACAAAACAAAAAAAATTAAAAGATAAAAAGATAAAAAACAATAAAGAAAATACTAGTGAAAACTTATATATTCGAATCAAAAAATTGAAGATTTTGAAAAAAAAATTACAAGATTTGAAAAACCCAGGTATCAAAACACATAAACTATACAAAATTAAAATTTTCTAACCTAAGATTCGAATACAAATTGAAGGAAAAAGAAAAAGATGAAAATATACTTTAAATTGGGATTTTGGATGAATAGATGAAAATCCTTGCACAAGATTGTTGATACTTGCTTAGACTTATGTTTAAGAGAAAAAGCCCTCAAGATTTGGTGAAAAACAATGAGGTTTAGAGGGTTTTTATAGGAAAAATCGATTCTAGGGTTTTTAGGGTTTTGGGAGAGTTTTAATTTAAGTTAAACTTTAACATTAAAAGCCCCTTTAAAGCAGTCCGCTAACCCGTTTCGGAACGGTGTGACCGTTTCGAAATGCGGGCACAAAAGATTGACCGACTTTTCAACTCCAGCTGACCGTTTTGATACGGGTTTGACCGTATCGAATCCCCGTTGACTCGTATCGAAACTTGTTTCGATACACCCCTTGGCAGTAGCAAAAATGTTTCGAAACCCTTGGAAGGTGTTTCGAAACACCCTTCTCTCAGATATAAATTTAAACCATACGTATCGAAACAGGTGGACCCGTTTCGATACACCTGGGCCTGGAAGTGCAGATGAGGCTCTAAAAGTGCAGAAAAATAAATTTTTCTAAGGCCTATCTTGCATGAATGACATGAATGAGCAGGAAAAACATATGCAAACATAAACATACTCCCCTAGCTATAGGCATGGATGAAATTAGGAGTAAAAACACATAAACATGACAATTCACAAGATCAAGCAATTTTAAGCACAAAAGAGGTCTTAAAAGGTCAAGATAGGCTAGTTAGACCTAACTCTCTCCTAAGGGACCAAAAACACTATTTGTCTAAAGGTTTTGTAAAGATGTCCGCTAATTGATTTAAGGTGTCAACATACTCTATAACAACATCTTCTTTAAGGACATGATCTCTAATGAAATGATGCCTTATTTCTATATGTTTGGTTCTAGAGTGTTGGATGAGATTTTTTGTCAAACATATGGCACTAGTGTTATCACATTTAAGGGGTATGGTTTCAAATTTAATACCATAATCTAAGAGTTGTTGATTCATCCAAAGGACTTGAGCACAACAACTTCCTAAGGATATGTACTCGGCTTCGGTGGTAGATAAGGCTACACTATTTTGTTTCTTAGAGAACCAAGATATGAGCATACTACCTAGGAATTGACAAGTTCCCGAAGTACTCTTCCTATCGATTTTACGTCCCCCATAATCCGCATCCGAATAAGCATGAAGGTTGAAGGTGGAGTCTCTAGGGTACCAAAGACCTAGACAAGGAGTATCTCTAAGGTACTTAAAGATTCTCTTAACGACTATAAGGTGAGACTCTCTAGGACTAGCTTGAAACCTAGCACACAAGCAAACACTAAACAAGATATCTGGTCTACTTGTGGTAAGGTAAAGCAATGATCCAATCATAGAACGGTAAAGCTTAGAGTCAACACACTTACCTCCTTCATCTTTGTCAAGCTTTGTAGATGAGCTCATAGGTGTGGCTTGAGGCTTTGCATTCTCCAAGCCAAACTTCTTGAGCATATCCTTTATGTACTTTGCTTGATTGATGAAGGTGCCATCCTTCCTTTTCTTGATTTGGAGTCCCAAAAAGAATGAGAGCTCCCCCATCATGCTCATCTCGAATTCACCTTGCATTAGCTTAGCAAACTCTTTGCAATGACATTCGTTAGTAGAACCAAAAATAATATCATCAACATAAATTTGTACTACTAAGATGTCATTTTTATACCTTTTTATAAAAAGTGTAGTGTCCACCTTGCCTTTTTCAAAACCTTTTTCAATTAAAAAGTTTGAAAGTCTTTCATACCAAGCTCTGGGAGCTTGTTTTAAACCATAAAGAGCTTTAGTGAATTTGAAAACATGATTTGGAAATTTTGAGTCTTCAAAACCCGGTGGTTGTTCCACATACACTTCTTCATTTATGAAACCATTTAAAAAAACGCTTTTAACATCCATTTGAAAAGGCTTGAAATCATGATAACATGCATATGCAAGCAACATCCTAATGGCTTCCATTCTAGCTACGGGTGCATAGGTTTCATCAAAATCTATTCCCTCTTCTTGAGTATAACCTTGTGTTACTAGTCTAGCTTTATTTCTCACAATGATACCACTCTCATCTAGTTTGTTCCTAAAGACCCATTTAGTTCCTATGGTAGATTGATTACTAGGCCTATCAACTAATGTCCAAACGTTACTTCTCTCAAATTGATTTAACTCTTCTTGCATAGCCATAATCCAAAAATCATCTTTCAATGCTTCTTTTATATTCATAGGCTCTATGCATGAGATAAATGAAACATGATTCATTAATCTAAGAGAAGATCGAGTGGTTACCCCCTTGGATGGATCACCCAAGATTTCACCATCTTTGACATAGTTGAACTCTCTTGGGTAGCTCACTTCCTTTTCCTCTAGAGCCAAGTTCTTCAAGGCTTCAAGAGGTGGATCTTGTGTGTTCTCTTCTTTTGTTGGAATCTCATCTTCCTTTGAAGTTTATCCTCCATCAAAGGCATTTATGATTCCTACATCATCATCATCACAAGAATCCTTCCTTGGAAGGAGGTTATCATCGAATACAACATGTATAGATTCTTCTACTACTAAAGTTCTCTTGTTAAATACTCGATAGGCTTTAGAGGTTAAAGAGTATCATATGAAAATAGCTTCATCACTTTTTGCATCAAATTTACCTAAGTTGTCATTTTCATTATTTAAAACAAAACACTTGCAACCAAAAGGATGAAAATAGCTAATGTTAGGCTTTTTAGATTTTAAAATCTCATAAAGTGTTTTCTTTGAAATTGGCCTAATCATTACTCGGTTAACAATATAGCAAGCGGTATTTGTGGCTTCCGCTAAAAAATATTTAGGTAAATTATTTTCACAAAGCATGGTTCTAGCCATTTCTTGTAAAGTTCTATTTTCCCTCTCAACTACCTCATTTTGTTGAGGAATTCGAGGAGCCGAAAAATTGTGGCTAATACCATTTTCATTCAAAAACTCTTCAAACCCTAAATTTTGAAACTCAGTTCCATGATCACTTCTAATATGAGAAATTCTAAGTTCAAGATCATTTTGGGTTAGTTTTGAAAATGTGATGATTTTTTCTAAAGCCTCATCTTTAGTACTTAAAAATAGAACCCAAGTAAATCTAGAAAAATCATCAACAAGAACAAATGCATAAGATTTACCACCTAAGCTCATAGTCCTAATTGGCCCAAATAAATCCATATGGATAAGTTGTAAACATCTACTTGTAGAAACATCATTAATGGATTTAAAGGAAGACTTATGTTGTTTACCCTTAGAGCATGCATCACAAATTTTATCGTTTGAGAACTTAATCTTGGGTAAACCTCTAACTAGATCAAGGGAAACTAGTTTTTCTAAAACACTAATGCTAGCATGTTCTAGTTTCCTATGCCACAACCATGCATCATTTTCATTTTGTGCTACCAAACATGCATGAGATGTATGTATGTCATCTAGATGCACCATGTATATGTTACCTATGCGATGACCTATAAGCATAATATTATTAGATTTAATGTCAACAATTTTACACCCATTTTTATCAAATATAACATTAAATCCTTTATCACACAATTGACTTATGTTCAACAAGTTATGTTTAAGACCATCGACATACAAGACATTTTCAATAAGAATAGTAGAGTGATTACCTATGGAGCCAATACCTTTAATGTGGCCTTTGGAGTTGTCACCAAATGTCACCACTCCTCCACTTTTTGGCTTTAAATTCATGAATCTACTCTTGTCTACGGTCATATGCCTCGAGCATCCACTATCAAGGTACCATGAGTTTTAACTTTGTGCTTTGGCCTTGTAGCAATGCTCCCCCTACAAACAAAGATATTAAACTTTTGTTTTTGGTACCCAAATCATTTTGGGTCCATGAGTGTTAGCTCCCAATAACTTGGTTCCCTTAGGAATCCAAGATGACATAGCAACAATGTTATTAGAGTTTACAAGTTCCTTGGGAACCCATACACTTCTAATCCTTTTACTTCTACTATGTCTAGGAAAGCTACCTTGTTTGTAGTAATTAGTCTTTTTCCTAGGTTGGTTTGTTTTTGAAGATTCACCTATTTCATGCTTCACACTACCAACATTTTTAAAAGACTCTTTGAGCTTGTTAAGCTCATCTAACACCTTTTGGTGTTCTCTATTACATTGAGAAAGAAGATTATTAAGGTCAATGTTTTCATCTTGGAAGAATTTTAGTTCATCTTTCAACCCTAATATCTTTTTCTCAAATTTTAAATTAGCTTGAGAAATTGAGTTATTTTTATCATTTAGTTCCGAAATAATTTTCTTATTCCTAATGACCGACTCCTTGTATTTCTCAACTAATTCATCATAGACCTCTTACAACTCATCATATGCATCATTTAATTCATCATATGTAAAATCTAAAGATGATGAGTTAGAGGTTACCATGGAGGAATCTTCCTCAAGTGCCATGAGGCAAAGGTTGGCCACTTCTTGTTCATCGTCCTCGGATGACTCCTTATCACTCCAAGTAGCAAGCTTGGCTTTGAGCTTCTTCTTCTTCTCAAAGCTCTTCTTCTTGAGTTGAGGACACTCCAAACGTATATGGCCGGGTTTATTGCACTCGAAGCAAATGATTTGATCCCTTGCTTCTTCTTTGTTTTTACCTTTGAAGTCCATCTTTCTTTGAATTTTTTTTCTCTGGTTGGACCTCATAAAACGTGAGAATCGTTTGGCTATCATAGCCAATTCCTCTAGCTCATCATCCTCACTAGAAGAGCTCTCCTCAAGTAATGAAGCTTTGAGAGCTATTCCCATCTTCTTCTTCTTTTTCACCTCTAGCTTTTCTACTCTTTTCTCTTCCTTCTTCTTCCCTTTCTTGATTCATAATCTCATGAGTAAGGAGAGAACCCACTAGCTCATCAAGCTTTAAAGTCTTCAAATTTTTGGCTTCTATGATGGTGGTTCTCTTCCCATCCCAAGATTCGGGAAGTGAGTAGAGTAGCTTCCGGACAAGCTTGTCTTCCGGTATAGTCTCTCCAAAACCTTTGAGCCCATTGACTATGGTTGAGAAGCGATCAAACATCTTGGACACCGTCTCATCGGGATCTATCTTGAAATTTTCATAACTAAGATTGAGAATTCCAATATTAGTTTCCTTGACATCGTTGGTTCCCTCATAGGTGGTCTCAAGAGTATCCCACACTTCTTTGGCACTCTCAATGGATGAGACTTTGGAGTAGATGTCCAGACCGAAAGAACAAAAGAGCATGTGAAGAGCTTTGTCATTTATTTGTATCTTCTTCCTCTCTTCTTCACTCATCTCCATCTTTTTCTTCAAAACCATCTTCCATTCACTATCTTGCTTCAATGGAATGTAGGGGCCATCTTTAATGACATCCCAAACCAAGTAATCGTTGGACTTGATGAAGAGGCGCATCCGATTCTTCCAAAACGGATAGTTGTCGCCATTGAAGAACGATGGTTTTGTAGTGGATTGAGACTCGTACATGCTCGAACCGGAGGTAGATGCCATCTCTTGATTTTTGGATGATCACACTCTTCCTAGGAACTCCTCTTGTGGTTGTTAATCCTCAAAGAGGTAGGCTCTGATACCAATTGTTGAGTGGATCGAATGATCAAAATAAACCAAGAGGGGGGTGAATTGGATTTTTAAGGTTCTTGGTGGTGGAATTTGCAAATTAAAATGGTAGACAAGAAATTTTAGAGTGGTTCAAGTTCCAAATGAACTCTACATCCACTACCTTAGCTTCACTAAGGATTTGTAACAATTCCACTAATTGCTCTTCCCCTTTTCTAGGCTAAGGAGGTAACCCTTACAATTTTCGGTCAAATTTTCTACCCAAAATTTGACCAAATCCTCACACAATTGAAACAAAGAATTTGTTGGCTAAAAGAAGTATCTCTCAATACACAATATAACCCAATTACAAGCACTCAATCCAATTGAAATGATAAGAATGAAAAATACAATTGGGGTTACAAGACAATAATGGGATTTATGCACAAATGCTTGGATTTGATGTTTGGATGTTTGCTTTTGGATCAATAGTTGTTGATGAAGCTTTTAGAGGTACCTTTTATACCTTCTCATTGATTTCTAGCCGTTGTGGTTGTTGCATTCATCAATAGAGCCGTTGGGGGTGTTATCTTCCCTCCATAAATGCAGTCTGCAACCAATCGTTTCGAAACGCCCGACCCTGTTTCGAAACAGACCAAAATAGAAAGAGTCATTGGTGTGCATTAAAGAGCCCGTATCGAAACGGTCAGAGCTGTTTCGATACGCTAAGAGCCGTTTCGAAACTTGTTTCGAAACATTTTGCCACTGTCAAGGATTGTATCGAAACGACTTGAGATCGTTTTGATATGCCTTAACGGTTTGTTAAAAATCAGTTAAAAACATTCAACGGTCATATTTTTCAAATCAATTTTGAAGCCGTTTTGAAACACTGGATGTCGTTTCGATACGATGTCTCAATGTTCTTAAGCCATTTCGAAACTTGTTTCGAAACACGAGTTGGCAGTGTTGAAATCGTTCCGATACCCGTTTCGAAACACATGTTCACAGTTTCAAAATTGTTTCGAAACGCCTAAGGCCGTTTCGAAACGGTGACTCGAAAATCACTATTTTGGCTTTAAGAACACTTAGAAAATATTTGATAAAATTAGTTTTTAACTTAGGCATATTGTTTAAAACATATGGAGATGTTTGAGGACTTAAAAATTCGTTTTCACATTTTTAATTTAGTTCTTATGTTCTTTAGTTATATCAAAATTAAAATATCAGTTTCACAAAAGTGTTGTTTGTTAGATGTGTAAAGTTTATAAATGCAATAACTAAATACATAACCCATTTTGAACTTGCATGGCTGTAGCACAATGTAGAATCATGGAAGAACATAGAGAGGTGTAACAAAAATGGTGAATGTGAAATGTTTTGTTTGTTTATTTGTCTTCTTTCCAAAAGTTCTTACCTAAACTTGAATCATGTGAGGTCTAACAATAAAATTTAAATATCATCTGTAAAATTTGTGGTTGGTCCGTCTAGTGTTAAGATACCTCAAACTTTCTAGTTTAACCTTAGCTACACCACTCAATTACAAACAATAAACAAAAAGAACGAGCTCGACGATTAAAAAATGAAAAATTCAACAAATCATTCATAAAAATCGGATCAAAACCTCCTAGATGAAAATAAAATAAAATAAAATAAAAAGAGATAATAGATTCAAAAAAATGTAGAAAACCTGTGAAGGAGCTAAGATGCCTGGGTGATAGAGAGACTGTTGTTGGAGGAGAGCTTGTTGCTGTTGTTGGGGCTAAGACTCTTGTTGGGGAAGATGGTGAAAAATAAAATTTTAAAGGTTTGAGGGTTAAATTAGAAACTAATTTTTTTAAGTAACGAAGATTAACGACCAAGTGACCAAAATAGAAACGATCCTAAACGTAAGTGACCAGAATAATCTTTTTTGAATTTTGGTGACCAAAATAGAACACCCTAAACGAATGGGACCACATGTGAAGATTACCCTATTTATAACATTATTTAATAAAAAACTATCACCTAAACTTCATAAATATATTTATAATTTTATTTTTAAATAAGGAACTTTTGGGCATGAAGCATTGATAGGATCATAGAAGTATAAATGAGTCAATAATTTGAAGTGAAGAAAAATTTTACAAAATTTTCAGTTGAATGATCAAATTGAATAAAATGTAAAGTTAAATAACAAAATTACCAAAAAATATATTTTTTTGTTAAAAGTATGAATTAAAGTTACATACATATTATAAGTGTTAGTGAATCACGTGATTTAATTTTGGTTAAAAATAGACTTAAAACGAAAGATGAATTGAAGAAATGAGAAATCATTCAAAGTTGAGGGGCTAAATTGAAAAAAATAGGAAACTCATTTTAAAAGTATGAATTGAAGCTAAATAGGTATTCTACAGTGGTTTAGGAGCACATGGTTCAAATTTGGTTAAAAATGGACTTAAAACGAAGGAGGGATTAAAGAAATGAGAAAATCTTACAAAGTTGAGGGGCTAGATTGCAAAAGGATGAAATTTATTTTTAAAAATATGAATTGAAGCTAAATATGTGTTCTACATTGGTTTTATGAACACATGGTTTAAATTTGGTCAAAAAATAACTTAAAATAAAAAAGAAACTGAAGAAAACTGAAATTATGTACTAAATCGCAAAACTGTAAAATTTAGTATTTCGGTTTTTCGAGTTGGGCAAATTTCAACTCGACTCGAGCTCGAAATTTTTTCGAGGTACTCGAGTTGACTCAAATAATTCGACTTGAATAACTCGAAATTAAAAAAATAATTTTTTCGAGTCGAGTCAAATTTTAGAGATGTTTAAAAATTAAAAATTAAAGATTAAATATGTTATTATATTAATTATTTAAGGGTCCAATTATAAGATTATTTTACTCAGTGACCGAAACAAAATTTAATTAATAGTCGACTGCTAGTGTAATTTACTCGACATAAAATCAAGAGGAAAAATTGGGTTTTATGGAAATAATACACGTAAGCAATCCTATTGTACCAAGATTGACCAATTAGATGCCTGGGCATTCGGATAGCCGTAGATGAGAACTTAAACAAGGGTGCAAACCCGCACAGATATACGTGACACGGATCTGACCCATTAACCGTTTGATAAACTTCAATCTCCAACCAATAAAATCTAAAGCCAAGGATCTCTAATACATGCCGTCGATAAATTGTTAATCCAACGGTATACATTCTGCTCTCCTTTCGCAAACCCCGAAAAACACACCCAACAGATCCGTCTATTTAAAACCACTTCAAATCAGCCAGAATTCAAATTACATTCTTCAAATCACTTCATTCAAAGAAAACAAAGGTTTGAAATCTTGAAAATGTCTGGCCGTGGGAAAGGAGGCAAGGGATTGGGGAAGGGAGGCGCCAAGAGGCACAGGAAGGTGCTCCGGGACAACATCCAGGGCATCACCAAGCCGGCGATTCGAAGGTTGGCACGTAGAGGCGGTGTGAAGAGAATCAGTGGCTTGATCTACGAGGAAACTCGAGGTGTCCTCAAGATCTTTCTGGAGAATGTAATTCGCGACGCCGTTACCTACACGGAGCACGCTAGGCGCAAGACGGTTACCGCCATGGATGTGGTCTACGCTCTCAAGAGGCAAGGCAGGACACTTTACGGTTTCGGTGGATAAGCTGAACATTAGCAGCTCATTAGTTTAAGCAGTTTGTAAATCTTTTACAACAGCTTGTTG
Organism: Hibiscus tridactylites; assembly: GCA_958450335.1. Classification (NCBI taxonomy): domain Eukaryota; kingdom Viridiplantae; phylum Streptophyta; class Magnoliopsida; order Malvales; family Malvaceae; genus Hibiscus; species Hibiscus tridactylites. Next base: position 42,613,484 of record OY288274.1, on the reverse strand, counting down.
TCGTCTTCCGTTAATCTATTCTGGAATTGGATGTATTAAGATTGCAATGTTAGATTTCGATTCTGCAATTTCATGCCAAAACCTAATTTAACTTTCATTTTTCCGTTTATTTGGCTTTGGATTCAAAGCGATTTGGGATTTTTGGATTTAGAATCATAAAGAATGCAAGCATGCTCTTTTCAAAGGGGCAATTTGCCCTTTCTGTCAATAGCTTTATAAATTGTAACACTAATTTCAAAAACAAAACTTGACCCAATAATTTACAAAGAGTAGCGGCAAGATCTTTGCTCATTGTGTCCGTCCCTGCGTGCATTGTCCCAATTTATGGCCGACTGTGAAATCAGTATTGTTTTTTTTACACAAATTGAAATGGGGTATCAGATTTTTGCATTGTCGTTTTGACAATCATGGTATTCATCATTAGCCGAACCGTCATTGGCATTAGCAGCTGGTTCTGTAGTATCTTCCATGGTATTGTCTAGTGTTTCATCGTAAGTAGATTTCCATTGTTTGTCTTGTTTAAAGGCCTTATAATGACCATTCTTGTGGTTCTCATGTCGTGGCCAGTTATTGCTTTTCTGAGTCATTGCAGAGAAACCCCCTCCAACCTTTTGTGTAGCTAATGTGACTACTCCTTTCATTACTCCCCATGTTTTTTGGCCAATCTCACTCGTCTTTGTGGCCACAACATTCACTGTTTTCTGAACCTTGGAGTCATTGCCAACCTCCTTCACCTGCTTGGAGTCATTGCCAACCTCTTTCACCTGCTTGGGGACCTTGGAGTCATTGCCACCCTCCTTCACCTGCATAAAGGATCAACACTTTTCAAAACTAAATGAATTTGAGGGCTGTTCGGTCACTCTACCATGTAAATCTCATACAAGAAATTGCAGACAACTTATATGGAAAGTAATAATAAGGAAAACCCGAAAATACCTTGGAGGAGTCCTTTGATCTTGCAGCAGAGTGAGCTACCGAAGATATCTTCTTCCCAAACCCCTGCACCAAACACACAAATTCAACCTATTGAAAAACGAAAATATTAAGTTCTATACACGAACTTTAATCAAATGTTTAATTTGATATTTCATTTTTTGTCCATTTCAGGATCCAATTCATTAACTAATCTTTTTTTTTTGTCTAATTGTACACTTGAAGTTGATTTTTTTTGTTAAAATTAATACTTAAATTTAACTTTTGATGTAAAGTGATACATATAATTTTTAACTAATTTGAACTATGAAGTTGATTTTAGATACCAATTTAAAAGAAAAAAACAAGTTTAAATGCTTAATTGAAAAAAAATAGATACCAAATTAAACTTTGTAACCAAATTAATACTCCCACATTTTTTTTTGTCACTTATTGACTTTTTTGGGTCAATTTTTTTTTTTTAATTTTAACTCACAATTATTTAAAATACATCATTGATAAAAATATGAAAAATATATTTTGAAAACTGTAATCGAGTAATTTTTAAATATATATTTTATAAAAATTAATTATTTAAAATATTCAATATAATAATAGTCAAAGTTTAAAAAATTTGACTTTCAAAAAGTCAATAAGAGACATTTTTTATGGGACAGAGGGAGTATGTATTAATGCTAAAAAAACATACCCAAATCAGTAGAGAACCAAAAACAAGTTTATATCTAAAATATACTAACCTTTTCATTTAGGTACCTAAAATATTCTTTGGTCAAAATAAATACTTGAAGTATAATCTTTGGTCAAAATAGGTACTTAAAGTGTTATGTATATATTTCATATGAGTTCATAAAAGTTGTCACGTAATATTAAAAAAACATTAGATACCTATTTTTGATAATAAAAAATATATTTTAAGTACCTATTTTAACGAAAAAAGACTCTAAATACTTATTTTGATCAAAATATATAAATTAGGTACCTATTTTGACTAAAAATTATATTTTAAATACTTATTTTAATTGTTGCTTAAATATTTATTTAAATAAAAAATACTTCAAATACTTAAATAAAAAGAATTAGTATAGGATATAATAAAAAAGAAGAAATGAAAAGAATATAATGTGGTAACCTGAGACATAAGAGAGATGACATCCCCATGAGACTTATTTTTCTTATGGCCATGGGTATGCTTAGTAGTGGATCCAAACTCATCAAAGTTACCTTCATGCGAAGGTGGTGGCGTTTCGGACCCCGCTTCTGTATCCTCATTCGTTTCCCCGTAAATATCCTCCGACGACTTCGACCTCATTGGAACAACTCTCCTACAACACCGGTTGTTCTCCATTCTAAAATCACTCAACGTTTGGTTCCTCCTCAATTCGCTTGAAGCTCTAAACGAATCGTTATCGTCCCAAACGGCCCACCCTCCGTTATCATTCCCATTACTACCGCTCAACGGCGGCTTTCCATGACTACCACATTCGTTGACACTCACAGCGGCCGGATCCGGCCTGGGGCGGCCTTCGGCTAGTGCTAGGATACGATCGCGATAAACACTGGCGGCATTTGAATTATACTTGGTGACGAAGTCTGTTTCTTTAGGAATCCCGTGCTCAGCTAAAAAGGCATTGAACCGCTCATTACCGCCGACTTCCATTTTCTTGATCTGGATCTCGGACCATGTATCCATGCTTACGGAACGGACGAATGAGATGTGTACACCTAAGCCACGGTGCTTGCCGGAGCATTCTAAGCACATGAAAATACCGTACGAAACTGAAGCCCAGGCGGGGTTCCTTCCGTCACAATCGACGCAAGTTTTGTTACCCGGCTGTGATTGGAGGGCGTCCAATCGTTTCATATCCACCATGGCTCTTTGGACCGTATCCGAAATCAAATTCGGCGGAAAAAAAGATCAAAGAAATGAAAGCACAAACGAGAATACAAGAGGATTAATGGAAAGGTTGAAATTTGTTTGAGCGTGAAAACCATATTTAGGGGAACGAGGGTGGACGGTGGAAGGCTGAAATTCTGTGTAGAAATACGCAATTTTGGGGGAAATTATGCGTTTTCTTATTTTTAACAAATTGTGCATGAAGGTATTTTAAAATGTATAAAAATAAGGGTTAATGAATGAAATGTTCCCTAAACTATATCTTATTTTTTTCACTTTAAGATAAGGTGATTTAGGGGTGAATGATCAATCGAGACAAGTTATAAAATTTCGAGTTAGTTAAGTTTACAATTCTAGTCAAGTTTATTAAATTTAAGTCGAGTTTTTGAGTTTTTATACAATTCTAATTGTAATTATTTATAATGTTACAATGCATATTTATTATAATTTAAACGTTTTCTATATTAATATACAACACATTTTTTTCATATTTGTTCATATGTGGTATATATATATATATATAAAGTATAATTGAAGAACTCAACTGGAACTTAAAAACTAATCCACTAATTACTAAAGAATTTCGACTTTCCGAATTTTTATTTTACAACTCAAACTTTATTTGAAATTTTTTCGAATCAAATTTATGAAATTAGTCAAATCAAAACGAATCTAATTTTTTCGAGTCGAATTGAATAATTCGATTTTTTTAATCAAATCAAGTTTTGCTCATCCTAGGTAGATTCAATTACACTGGTTTTTCACGCTTCAATGTGATTCTACTGTCTACTGTCAAAACGATGCTAAAATGAAAAATAATTTAAGAAATCAATCGCATTTAAAGGGATTTCGGAAACTACAACTGATAATGAAAACCAGACTTGCATATATATATATATATAGTTCTCTCACAATTGAAAAAAAAACATTGATTATACCATAGCAGCCGCAGGCTGAAATATTACAAGTCGAGGACTTGGTGCTTTGGAGCTAAGAGAATGCTTTCTCTACCTTTAGAGTAAGGAATAGAAATGAAAGCATGGAAACCAAAATTGCAACAAGCAAGATGGTTACCATGGTCTGCAATGTGACGGCCGGACTCAAGAAGAACACAACTGCAATGGCGGAACTCTGCCACACCTTCAACTGCGCAAATGCCCCTTCCTGTTTTCAGAATAAACATTCGTGTGTGATTACAGATTTCGAGTCCATAACTGTAAACTGTATTTGTTTTCTCTAACAGGGTTGTTTGCACTAGAGAAACGTTAGACCGAACATATACACTTGTGTAAACATCAATGAATTCGTACCGTGTCATGCTTAAAAAGTAGAGCAAGCAAAGCACTGAGCTGCGTATTCAAAACCCCATCACCGATGCCCAGTAAAGCTGCCATGAGAAGAGGGTATACTATGCCGAGCACTCCACCAGTTGCGCTACATTGTAACATTATAGAAAGAGTAAATAGGATAGTGAACGAAAACAAATAGAAGTTAAATACGGATAATCTACAAGACTGTATTGCTCTAACCTGTATTTCAGCCAAAGCCAGAGGAATATCAATGCCTGAAAAAAAACTCCACCGCAGGCAATGATAGTTATTGACTTGATTCCAGATGTGAGTCGACCAGCCGCCAGTGAGCACTATGAGAAGGTTTTACCAATAAAATTAGACTAAATAATAAATCAACTGAGTGAGATACCAGCGCTTAATGAGCATTTATATCAAGATCTCACCGACTTTGTAAAACTAAAGTGAGCACTGCCATACTACGAGAACAGAACATACATGATTAAGTGAAAGAAATGCTTTCTTAAGCAGGCATATGGATAATTATCTATGAAAAAGAAAAACATTGCTACTTTCCTATTACCAAGTGTCTTGATAAAAAAAATCCGAACGGTCTTGGGAAATTCTATATCTTTCACTAAGGTTAGGTGAAATAGTTTACTATGAATCTAGACCATAAAGAACTAGTTTCAATTCAGTTCCTTTTCAAGTAAAACTAATTGTTAAGAAATTGTAACCATTTCTGCATTTTAAATACTTACGATTGCATCAAAAGCACCATAAACTGCCATAGCACCACCCACACCAGCCTCTCCAAGAATTGGGTTTACAATGTCCTTAGTGTAATTAGCCCTAAAATGGAAAAACACGTCTAATTAAGAATAAAGGTGAAACGTTTTCTTAAATGAGGCAAGGCTTGAAACAAGTTGCAGTAATGGCCTCAGTAAGCAATACCATACAAAAGCTTGCTGTAATCCTGAATAGGCAATAAGAGGAATGACCAACAGCATCCGAAAGTCGAGCAAAGGAAGGATAACCGACTTCAACCGAGAAGCCACAGCAGAATAAAAACTGACAGGCGAATCTTCTGATACCTTCTCTTCTTTGTCATCGGTTTTACGTATGAAACACATAAGAGTTGTACCTAATGTCATGCTACAAAGAAACACAGTGAACAGCAAAGTTGTGTTGCTGGTACTTCCTTCCTGCAGTGCAAGAATAACTTGTCAGTAGCATTAAACATTTTGAAAATTGGTAAAATAAAAAACCCACTAAGCCCAAACCAAACAACAGATCAGTTCTTGCAAGAGAAAAATAAGTACAAAACCAAACATATATGGAAGCATGCAGAAAGATGGAATGATTTTTCCACCCTATATTTTCAGGACAACACCATCGTTCAGGAGCACAAATAGACTACAAGAGGGGAAAAAATTTCATGGAGGCAACACATACCGTACCCTTTGGCAGCACTGCAAGTGTGATCAGATTTCCAACAAACTGCAAAGTTTACGAAACCAAATTTAGTATAAGATGAATGTTTAGCATTTAAACCACCTCATAACAAGTTAAAGATATCCTAAGAAAAAAAAGTTTTTCAGAGTAGAGAATTAGAAAATGACTAGACAGTCGCAGCAAAAATCAATAGTCTACCTGGTGAAGAGCAAAGACTGCCCAAAACTCTCCATTGAAGTTACCAATCACGGTTCCTTCGTGTAATTTGGTATCTCTAGCATGACTGCGAGCAATCGATGTAAGATATGTCCCCTGAAAAAAACCAAATTGGTTAAGGAATGGAGATCAGATCAATCAATAACCATCACTAAACAAGAAATATGAATGAACTTAATAAGCCTAAATTGCACATATACCTCCCCGACCCATATTATTGAAGCCGCGAAACCCATATACAAAGAAACAGGAACCATAGTATACCTAGAACAAGAATAAAAAGATGTTCAGTTTGAAAGTTCCATAACAACATGATTGATACATGGTATGGAAACAGCTAGTACAATTTGAAAGTCGTATACACAAACTAATTTTGTTTCGGTTTCGATTAACTTTGAAATTCAGCAAGCGAGTAAATGAACATCAATTCCTAAGTACCATGTAGGCTTCAAATTTGCAGCTATGTACAACCAATAACCAGTAGTCCCTAGAACCATAGCATTCTTCGACCCTAATAATCGAACCACCAAAGAAGCAAACAAGGAGAAAAACGCAAAAGACACATAAAGTATCCCTAGGGACACCGTTCCCAAGTTTCCTTCCTGCAAAAGAAACCCACCAAAAAAAAAGTTGAAACTTTTTTAAATTTCAACAAATTCAGGAAAATTGTATAATCTCTTAAATGAATTGAATTGAATGAATAAACATGAAAAAGGGAAATAAACTCACAGAATTAAGAGTAGTTTCTAAATTCTGAGCAGCTCCATAAGCAAGGAAGAGCAGCAAGAAGGCAGTGCTCAAAATATGAACGTCCCTCGTCCGGTTCTTGGGAGTTTCACTTTCCGAAACATCAACAAGCAGTGGCGTCTCTTGGTCTGGAGTATCCATGGATTGGATTGCCATTTGAGTAGTAATTCTAGCTCCACCCGATTTTTAAAACCTCTGGGAATTCGAGAGAGATAGAGAAATCCAAGAGAGTGAAGTCAAAACAGGAAGAGTGCCGGCTTGAAGCTTGAGGAGGAAAGCTAGAAATTTTGGATTGTTACTTAAAGAATTGGGTTCAAGGGTCCCCCGGTTGGCGATAAATTGTGGGAAATGAAACAAAAATGGGTTGGAAGTTGGAAGTTGGAACTTGGAATCTGAATATTCTAATCAATTCTTTTGCTTTCGTATCATTTCCAAAGGAATCAAAATCCATGACGATGAAACCTGACGGAGACCGGGACAGTCGGACGGCGATAGAAGCATAATCCGGGTTAATTTAGGTGGAAAAGCTAAAATCAAAAATTAGCATAAGAGTACGTATAAGAAATTATTTACTGAAATTAACATGATTATTTTCTACGTGTAAGAAATTATTTAGTGAAATTAGTATAAAAATTGGCATAACCCTGGTTATTTAAGCGAAAAAGTGATTTTCTACCTCCAGAATTATAACAAGGCCCTGGTTGCTAAGCAAGCACGAAGGATTTTCAAGTATCTTGATTCTCCTAAAAAAATTTAAATTTCCTTTTATTATATATATATATATATTTATATTTATTAATAAAGGTAAAATACTGAAATGATCACTTAACTTTGGTCATTTGACCTATTTTAGCCACTCAACTTTAAAAACGCTTAATTTACTCATTAAACTTTATTTTTTGATCTATTTTGATAATTTTAGATTATTTTATTAATATTTAGGTATGACATGGCATATTTTATTATTATTATTATATATAAAAAATAATTTAAAAATAAAAATAAATAATATTCTTTTATTAATAAATAAAAAATAATTTAAAATAAAAACTCTAATCCCAAACACCCCAAATATCCTAAATCCCAAACACCCAAATTTTCAAACCCCCTTAATGGTGTCACTCTCACCGGCGGCCACCACTCCCTCTATCGCCGACGACAACATCACCTGCCGCCGACTGATTGGAGATCACTTTGGCCTGCCAGGTTTGTGTACTCTATGTCGAAGAAGTCTTGCACCTGAATATGAGGCAATGTTTGAATTTGAAACAATTGAAAAAGGAATCCGCAAAGCATAAGGAATCAACAAAGCAGTTCTAAATCAATTGATTTTTTTTCCTCAACAGTTTTCGCAAATGATTAATTTGTTGAGGCAGAACCAATCCAAACACCCTTGCCTGTGATGGTTTTGATAACAGAAGATGGCGGCATGTTATCTTTGATTCTGAAAGTGATGGTTTTGATAACCAAGCATCCTTGCCGGTGTCACTCTTATCGTCGGCGGCAGCAGAGGGGTGGTGGCCGCCGGTGAGAGTGATCTCAGTAAGGGTTTGAGAGTTTGGGTGATTGGGATTTAGGATATTTGGGGTGTTTGGGATTAGGGTTTTTATTTTAAATTATTTTTTTATTTATTAATAAATAAAATATAATTTATTTATTATTTTAAATTATTTTTTATATTTAATAATAATAAAATATGCCATGTCATATTAATAAAATAATCTAGAGTGATCAAAATAGGTCAAAAAAATAAAGTTCAATGAGTAAATTGAGCGTTTTTAAAGTTGAGTGGCTAAAATAGGTCAAATGACCAAAGTTGAGTGATGTTTTCAGTATTTTACCCTATTAATAATTTAATTCTGCACACATAAAATATTATAATTTTAAGTTCACTTATATTTTATATATTTCCATATTTTTTAAGTTCTTTATTTTTAATATTGTAATTTTGCCTCGCTGATTTACTCTCAACTTCAGTATATAACAATCTTTTATAGACATGGAAGAATTTGATTGATGGAATCGAAATAACTAAGTTTGTTGTGGTCTATTGAAAACGAGAAGAATGTTGATCTTCGAAATAACAACTAGATTTCATACAATCTAAACTCTAAAGATCTTTTAGAAAGATCTCCAAACACTGTTGATCACTTAGTTTCTCACTTAATTTCCATGAATGACAAAGAACAGAATTATAGTAATACTGTTGAAATCTTTACTAGAGAAGAAGAGAGGAATATTCTTAAAATCTTTATTGGAGAACCTGATGTCAAAGATGTTATGGTTTGAATGACAATAAGAATGAAAATTATTCCGTTAAATCTGATTATCGTCAGCTGATGAAGTCAGAATGCGTGAGGGACATCCATCCTTAAGTAATGATCCTAGAAATGACAAATTTTTTTGGAGATTCATTTAGACATTGAAGACTTCTCCTAATTTTTTTATGGACAATTAGTCAAAATGCTCTAGCTACATACGGTAACCTTCAGTCTCAACAAAAATTTCAGTTGCCTATTTGCAACACCTTATTTTAGCTCCAATTTGTAAACCCTAATCGTGAAAATTTTCAATTGTAAATCCTAGAATTTGGAGAAATATCAAATTTTAACCTAATTTGAATTCGAGACCTAATTGATTAAAGTTAAAATTTGGTGGGCAATTTGTTAGGCAGGCTAAAGTTGGGACCCTTCTTTTGTAATTTTTCCATTTGTTTAGGGTAAACACCCTTTTGTCTGATTTCTTCTTTGAGCGCCGCACTCGACTTCTCCCTTTTTCTATCCAAAAGCATATCGAACGCCCATTTCCCCGTTGTCCGTTAAAGCTCCAGCCAAGGAGCTTTTGCCGGTCGTTCGTCGTTCCGTTTCCATCAGTGGCTTCCCCGTGGCCGTCCGACCAAAACCCGCCTTAGAGTGTCCTGTTCGTCACCTCCTATCGTCGGAAAGGATAGGCCGAAAGCCTCGACTTTTCATCTTTTTGTCGTCGTTCTCACCTAAAACGGCTGTGTTTCCTTTAGGAACCCTCACCGTCGTCGTCCTCTCCGTCTAGCCGCGTCTAGAGCTGCTGGGTAAGGACCGTAGTGGTTGGGGCGTGTTGGCCGTGGCCGCCCTTGGGCTCACTGGTTGCGCCGTGGTGGTTGGGCACCGCCGGGATCTAAATCTAGGGTTTTGTAAAATTGGGGATTAGGGTTTTGCTCTGATTTGGGCTAGTGGTTGAATTGAACTGGGTTGGGGAGTTGGACCAGACCAAAACGCTGAACCAAACCGGTCAGCTTTGACCGAGATGGATGACGTCAACAATAACGTCATATGCTGTTGTAGAGGTGATGTAGGCTGGCGTCATCATGGTCAATGATGAAGTCAGCGTTGACTTTTTCGACAGGGTTCACCTATAAGTTTTTCGACGTTCTGGTTCCGTTTTCGCTGTCTGTTTCTTCAAATTTGAACCTGAAATACCTTTTTGGGATCAAGTTTATATGTTGAATTCAAAATTTTGGTTAAGTGTTGCATCAGAGTTTGACTCAGTTATTTTTGTGTTCAACTGACGTGGACTCTGACCCCAAGAGTTTACCTCATCCTCCACCAGGCAGACCTCAGGTGGCACAGTCTTCGAGATCTACTAGTAAGATTTCTATTAGCATAGCTTATTCGATTGTGGCATAGTAGGAATCTTATATAGTGTTCTTTGTTTTAGGAGCTGATTCTGTTCGACCTTCCGCTAGAACTGAGCGTGGGAGACGTCACTACCGACGTTGATATTTTAGCTGCCTAAGGTGTGTTCTCTGTCTGTGCTACATGTTTTTGCTGTCTGATTGCATGATCTGTATGACATATATTTATGTGCTATCCTGCTCTGTTATTTGACAAATATTTTATGACTCGAATGTTGTGATCATGTTATGTAACACATCGAAATCGGACTATTATGTACATGCATCTTAGCTGTTTAACGAGATTGCATTTGGACTCTAAAATTGGATAACATGTCATATCATTGGGATGGGATATTGTATGGAGGAAGCTCAGCGATTTCATCCTTCGGGTTGAACATCGCTTCGAATTAGTAGTTTCATCTTTCGGGATGAGTTCTGCTTCGGGCATGGTGTTGCGGTGTAGAGTGGTTCAGGGGAACCTTACTCTTCGGACGATGATGTAGATGGGTGCATGTCATGTTATGCTATAATTATGCATTGCTTGTAATACTTCGGAATAACTGTTTAATCTTGATTGTTGATGGACTGTTGGTTATATCTCTGTTATGCACTCTAGAGACACACTGAGCTTTATAGCTGACTCCCCCTTAGTATCTGTTTCGGATTTCCAGACTTAGGGTTCGGTACTTGGAGGACCTCATTCGAACGAATTTGATATTATTATTAAGTATGGATTATTTCAAGTTTCTTTTTATTATTTATGTATTTCGGACTTGGTTGTAAATTTGAACTTTGGACTTTTATTTTGGGATTGATGAACTAATTTCCGCATGCATTGTTTTATGACGAAACTTCAAAGGACATTTACAATTGAATAATAAATTTCGACACGTTTTTCTTTTAAGTGATCTTTCTTGAGGGGCAAGTTTCCTAAGACGCCAAATATAATTTAAGAAAACCTCTTAGTCAAAATAGGGGGTTACATTTAGTGGTATTAGAGCCAGGCTACACCCCTCGGCCTGTGAGGCTCGACAAAATTTGATTTTAATGTTTTCAAAATTTTGCATGCATAATAAATGTTTTCGGGAACTATGAGATTTTTAGATAAATTTCCGAATTTTAAAGAAGTAATATATGTTTTAATTAGAGACTCCAAGTACCAATTCCGACTTTAGGATTCTTCTTTTTTGTAGATAGACTACCATGCCACCTCATAGAAGTATTAGAGTTACGGCTAGCTGAGGTCAAGGACGAGGTCGTACCGCCGTGGATACGAGTGACGTTAATCCTCCTGAGCATTCACCACAGCATCAGGAGGACCCACAACATGAGCAGGCTGAGGAGCAACCTGAGGTTCATACGAGTGATCAACAGACCAATCACCCTGGTCAGCAGACTTAGAGCGGAGATCCCCGTGCAGTCGGTAACAATGAGACTGATGGAGTTGATGTTGATGCAGTGCATTTGGAGTTACTCAAGTATTTTCGACAGGGTTCTAGGAGACCTATATCTGCTGAGTTTCTGTCTGCTCGGATGTCGATGTTTGATGGTAAGACGGCTGCAGATCCAGCTGATGCAGAGTATTGGCTGAAGAAATTACAATAGTTATTTGATGAGATGGACTACCCTACTGACAGAAAATTGAGAGCGGCTGTATCATTATTGAAGGGTGAAGCCCAGAACTAGTGGGAGGCTGAGGAGACTGTTATCTCTACTAGTCGGGTCACATAAGATCATTTTCGTCAGGTTTTCCGAGACATATATGTTGGGGCAGAGTATCTAGCTAAGTGTCGAGAGGACTTTATGAATCTGAAGCAAAATGACATGACTGTGAATAAGTATGAGATCGAGTTTTTGAGACTGGTACAATATGTCCCTAGGTTACTTACTACAGAGAAAGAGAAGTGCGACTGGTTTCTGAGGGGTATGCGACCTTCGATCAAGACTGGTTTTGCTTTGCATTTGGACAAAGAGTACAAGGATATTACCTTGCAAGCTAGGACTGCTAAACGCAATGAGCCAGCGTTGAGGTAAGTTGAGTCTCAGGGTATGGATCGAGATAAGAGGCAGTCGACCGCGTCAGTTTAGTATAGTAAGGGTAATCAGACTAGGAAGAGGGCAAAAATGAGAGTGATTATCAGAGTTTTTCCAGAACCATACCAGTGACCATTGCTGTTCCGACTTCTAGTGTTGGAGGATCGACTAGCACACGAGGGGTACCTCAATGTTTTTTCTACAAGAAATGACATTCAGAAGAGTGTAGGAGACATTCTGGGGCTTGTTTTTGTTGTAGGTCGTTCGACCATCTTTTCAGAGATTGTCCGCTTGCACCTCCGTCAGCTCATATGGTGAGTCAGTCACAGGCATCGATACAGACTCCTGCTAGAGGTAGAGGTCGAGGTAGACCTGATACTATAGTTTCTGCTGGTTGAGGTAGGCCAGCTCAGAGTGGAAGATCTATTGGATCCGGGGTGAGACAACCAGGTTTGGTTTATGCTACCAAAAGATATGAGGATCGTGATGAGCCAGATGTTATTGCTGGTACCTTTTCTATTCACTCTATCTCGTATTTTGCATTATTGGATATTGGTTCTACCTATTCATATGTTGCGAGTTTAGTATTTGGGGGACTTGAAATTCCAGTTGAGAATACTTTGAATGTAGTTTCAGTGTATAGTCCAGTGGGTGACCATGTCAAGGTTACTAAAGTGTACAAGAATTGCACTTAGGAGATTCAAGGGAAAATATTTTCTACTAATTTGATAGAGTTACCTTTCAGAGAGTTCGACCTTATTCTCGGAATGGATTGGTTATCCGCTCATCGAGTCAGTTTGGATTGTGAAAAGAAAAAAAAGGGCGACTCTGAAAACCTCAGATGGGTGCGAGGTGATTCTGGTGGGAGATCGTAGAGGTTACATGTCCAATGTTGTTTCAGCTCTCAAAGCAGAAAAGATGATTCGAAATGGGGCCATTGCCTACCTTGCTTATATTCTTGACTCGAGGTAGTCAGATTCTGGTTTGGATAAGATTCGAGTGGTTAGGGATTTTCTAGATGTTTTTCCGGAGGAATTGCCGGGGGTACCGCCAAAATGTGATGAGGTTGAATTTGGCATAAATATTTATCCGAATACAGCCCCTGTCTATATGGCTCCTTACAGGATGGCTTCGAAAGAGCTTAAAGAATTGAAGATTCACTTGCAGGAATTGCTAGATAGGGGTTTCATCCGACCTAGTGTTTCCCTATGGGGATCCCCTGTATTATTTGTGAAGAAGAAAGATGGATCACTTTGGCTTTGTATTGACTATCGAAAGCTGAACAAGCTAACGATCAAGAACAAGTATCCCATTCCTCGTATTGACGACTTGTTCGACCAGTTCCGGGGAGCTTCGATATTTTCTAAGATAGACTTGAGATCGGGTTATTACCAACTCAAGGTTAAGGATTCTGATGTGTTCAAGACCGCTTTTTGGACTCGTTATGGTCATTACGAGTTTCTGGTGATGCCGTTTGGATTGACTAATGCCCATGCATCATTTATGTATATGATGAATAGGGTGTTTCACCCATATTTGGATCAGTTCGTGGTGGTTTTCATTGACGACATACTGGTTTATTCCAAATCGGAGGCAGAACATGAGGAACATCTCCGGATTGTCCTACAGACTTTGCGAGAGAAGCAATTGTATGCAAAGTTTAGTAAATGTGAACTTTGGTTGATCGAAGTTACCTTATTGGGACACATGGTTTCTGCTAATGGTATTCAGGTTGATCCAAAGAAGATTGAGGCTATTTTGAGCTAGAAGTAGCCCAAGAATGTTCCTGAATTCGAAGCTTCTTGGGTTTAGCTGGCTACTATCGGAGGTTTGTGGATGGTTTCTCGATTATTGCAGCTCCTTTGACTAAACTTCTGAGGAAGGGTATTCCTTTTGTCTGGACTGAGGCTCAGTAGACCAGTTTTGAGAAGCTTAAGACCGTGTTGACTAAAGCACTGGTTCTGATTCAGCTTTAGCTTGGGAATGCTTATACGGTATACAGTGATGCCTCTCACACGAGATTGGGATATGTTCTGATGGAGGAGGGGAAGGTAGTGGCCTATGCGTCTCGTCAGTTGAAAGCGCATGAGTGCAACTATCCTACCCATGATTTGGAGCTTGCTGCTGTGATCTATGCTCTGAAAATCTAGAGACACTATCTTTACGGAGAGAAGTGCTATATCTTCACCGATCACAAAAGTCTAAAATACCTCCTTACACAGAAAGAGTTGAATCTGAGACAACGTCGCTGGTTGGAAATTCTCAAGGATTATGTCTGTGAGATAGAGTATCACTCGAGGAAGGTGAACGTGGTTGCCGACGCCTTGAGTCGTAACGCTATTTCGGATTTGAGGTCCTTATTTTTTTGGATGAGTTTGTTTGAAGATAGTAGTTTGATCGCAGAACTTCAGGTTATTCCTACGCTGATTTCTGATATTCGAGCTGAGCAGTCTACTGATCATTTTCTTATGCACCGTATCAAAAAGGTTTCTGAGGGTACATCTGTGGATTTTACTATTGATCAGGATGGTGTTTTGTGTTTCCGAGGCCGGTATTGCATTCCGAGGAAATCTGGGTTGAAACAGGTTATTCTTCGCGAGGCACATGACCACCCCTATTCTATGCATCCTGGTGGTGATAAGATGTATAAGAACCTTCGTCAGAGGTACTGGTGGAAAGGTCTTAAACGAGACATTGTTGGATTTGTGTCTAAGTGTATGACTTGTCAGAGAGTTAAGGCAGAGCATCAGCGTCCATCTGGGTTGCTTCAGGACATCGAGATTTCTAGTGGAAGTGAGAGCGTGTGACTATGGATTTTGTTAGTGCTCTTTCGACGACTCCGTCTAAGAAGGACTCCATCTAGGTTATAGTGGACTGTTTGACTAAGTCTGCGCATTTCATTCTGGTTCGAGTCAACTATCCTTTGAGTAAGTTGACTCGGCTTTATATTTCTGAGATTGTTCGACTTCACGGGGTACCAATATCGATTATTTCTGATCGTGATCCGAGATTTACATCAAAGTTATGGAAGGCACTTCACTCTACTTTGGGTACCCGGTTGAACTTCAGTACATCTTATCATCCGCAGACTGACGGACAGTCTGAGCGTGTGATTCAGATTCTTGAGGACATGTTGAGAGGTTGTGTTCTCGATTATAATGGTAGTTGGGAGGATTTCTTGCCGCTCGGAGAGTTTGCATTTATAACAGCTACTAGGTCAGTATCAAGATGGCACCGTATGAGGCTGTGTATGGACGCAAGTGTAGGTCACCGATTGGATGGACTGAACTTAATGAGCATAAACTGTTGGGACCAAACATAGTCCATGAGGCCGAGCAGACAGTCAGATTGATTTGAGATCGGCTTAAGGTTACTTTTGATAGACAAAAGTCTTATGCTGACTTGAGACATCGATATCTTGAGTTTGAGGTCGGTGATGAGGTTTTCCTGAAAGTATCTCCTTGGAGGAAGGTACTTCGGTTTGGTCTGAAGGGCAAGCTGAGTCCTCTATATATTAGCCCTTATCGAATTCTTCGTCGGGTTGGACCTGTTGCCTATCAGCTTGAGTTACCACTAGAGCTTCAGCGTATTCATGATGTTTTCCATGTTTATGTGTTAAGACGCTACCATGCTGACCCGTCTCATATTTTGCATGCGGAGGAGATTGAGATTCGTCCTGATTTGCGCTTTGAGGAGGAGCCTATTGAGATTCTTGCTCAGGATAAGAAAGTTCTCAGAAGGAAGACCATTAAGATGGTTAAAGTCTTGTGGCGTGGTCGCAGTCATGATGAGGCTACCTGGGAGCCCAAAGCTGTCATCAAAGCTCAGTATCCGCATTTGTTTGCTCCAAGTAAAATTCGAGGCCGAAATTTCTTTTTACGGGGGGAGAGTTGTAACACCCCATTTTAGCCCTAATTTGTAAACCCTAATCGTGAAAATTCCCAATTGAAAACCCTAGAATTTAGGGGAAATCTCAGATTTTAACCTAATTTGAATTCAAGACCTAATTGATTAAAGTTAAAACTTGGTGGGCAATTTGTTAGGCGGGCTAAAGTTGGGACCCTTCTTCTATAATTTTCCCATTTGTTTAGGGTAAACACCCTTTTGTCTGATTTCTTCTTTGAGCACCGCACTCGACATCTCCCTTTTCTCTCCAAAAGCATATCGAACACCCATTTCCCCGTTGTCCGTTGAAGCTTCGACCAAAGAGCTTTTGCCGGCCGTTCTTCGTTCCGTTGCCATCAGTGGCTTCCCCCTGGCCGTCCGACCAAAACCCGCCTTAGAGTGTCATGTTCACCGCCTCATATTGTCGAAAAGGAGAGGTCAAAAGCCTCGACTTTTCATCTTTCTGCCGTCGTTCTCACCGAAAACGACTGTGTTTCCTTTAAGAAGCCTCACCGTCGTCGTCCTCTCCGTCTAGCCGCGTCTAGAGCTGCTGAGTAAGCACCGTAGTGGTTGAGGCATGTTGGCCGTGGCTTCCGTTGGGCTCACTAGTCGTGCCGTGGTGGTTGGGCACCGCCGGGATCTAGATTTAGGGTTTTGTAAAATTGGGGATTAGGGTTTTGCTCTGATTTGGGCTGGTGATTGAATTGAACCAGGTTGGGGAGTTGGACCGGACCAGAACGCTGAACAAAATCGGTCAGCTTTGACCGAGATAGATGACGTCAGCAGTGACGTCATATGCTATTGTAGAGCTGATGTTGGCCGACGTCAGCGATGACATCATCATGGTCAATGATGACGTCAACGTTGAATTTTGGGTTGACTTTTTCGACAGGGTTCACCTATAAGTTTTTCGACGTTTTGGTTCCGTTTCCGCTGTCTGTTTCTTCAAATTCGAACCCGAAATACCTTTTTGGAATCAAGTTTATATGTTGAATTCAAAATTTTGGTTAAGTGTTGCATCATAGTTTGACTCAGTTATTTTTGTGTTCAGGTGATGTGGACTCTGACCCCGAGAATTTACCTCCTCTTCCGCCAGGCAGACCTCTAGTGGCACAGTCTTCGAGATCGGCTAGTAAGATTTCTGTTAACATAGCTTATTCGATTGTGGCAGAGTAGGAATCTTATATAATGTTCTTTGTTTTAGGAGCTGATTTTGTTTGACCTTCCTCTAGAACTGAGCGTGGGAGACGTCACTACCGACGTTGATATTTTAGCTGCCTAAGGTGTGTTCTCTATGTGTGCTACATGTTTTTGCTGCCTGATTGCATGATCTGTATGGTATATATTTATGTGCTATCATGCTCTGTTATTTGACAAATATTTTATGACTCGAATGTTGTGATAATGTTATGTAACACATATCGAAATTGGACTATTACGTACATGTATCTTAGTTGTTTAACAAGATTGCATTCGGACTCTGAAATCGGATAACATGTCATATCATTGGGATGTGATATTGTATGAAGGAAGCTCATCGACTTCATCTTTCGAGTTGAACTTCGCTTCGGATTAGTAGTTCCATCTTTCGGGATGAGTTCTACTTCGGACATGGTGTTGCGGTGTAGAGTGGTTCAGGGGAACCTCACTCTTCGGACGATGATGTAGATGAGTGCATGTCATGTTATGCTATCATTATGCCTTGCTTGTAATACTTCAGAATAACTGTTTAATCTTGATTGTTGATGGACTGTTGGTTATATCTCTGTTATGCACTCTAGAGACACACTGAGCTTTATAGCTGACTCCCCCTTAGTATCTGTTTCAGATTTCCAGACTTAGAGTTCGGTACTTGGAAGACCTCATTCGAATGGATTTGATATTATTATTAAGTATGGATTATTTCAAGTTTCTTTTCATTATTTATGTATTCGGACTTGGTTGTAAATTTGGACTTTGGACTTTTATTTTGGGATTGATGAACTAATTTCCGCATGCATTGTTTTATGACGAAACTTCAAAGGACTTTTACAATTGAATAATAAATTTCGACACGTTTTTTTTTTAAGTGATCTTTCTTGAGGGGCAAGTTTCCTAAAACGACAAATATAATTTAAGAAAACCTCTTAGGTCAAAATAGGAGTTACACTCTTGCCCTAAATGTTTTTTTTGGAGAAGAAAGTATCAAGTATATTTTATTTTTTACCCATTTGCTCAAGCGACATGAAAGGCGTCTGATTTTAGTTATACCCCAAAATGAAAAGTTTTTCATGTTTCTGTAAATGATGGTGCTCTTTGACAGAGCTGTGTGATAATAACTCTTTAGAGGGCCTTATGTTGGCTGCATGTGTTTGTTGGTAGATTTAGAAAGCCTGCAATTGTTTGCTTTTTTTTTTTAGTTTTTTGTGTAATCCTATTGATGTTTGTGGTTTTGCTGAAAATTCTTTTATGAATTTTTTTAATTCCGCTACAATCAGGGATGTCTTGATGGGATATTTAAGTTGTAAATCTTCTAGATGAACTCCATCCATTTCTAATTGGATTAAAATGAATTTGGGATATTTAGGGGGTTGTTCGTTCCTCTCCTGAAGTTAAAAATGTATACTTTGAGTCGAATAACACAAGTTTAATTAAAAGACTTTGCTCATGGGTGCAATCTCTTTGGAGATCTTCAACTATTGTTGTCTTTTTTATGCTTTTTCCTTTTCTTTTATTTGTTGTCGTTGTAATGTTGTTGCTGACTGGGTCATTAGGAGAACTCGAACCAACTCTTGTCTGGGAGATTAGTTTAGGTTCATTCCTTTCGACCTCCAACTCCTTTTGTAATCTCCTTGTGATTTAATGCATATATTTCCTGTTAAAAAATTTGTGTAACTTTTGTGGAGGAAAAGTTGGTTTGAAAATGAATTTACAACTTTTACCCTCAATTATTTAATCTAATCCATCGTTAAACTAATGTTTATATGCATAATTAATTTATATTAAAAATAAAATTATTTTGTTCATAATTTATTATGAATTTATAATTGATATGTTTTTATATATTTTAGAATATAGCTTATATTTTCAAATTAAATTTTATAAAAAAATTACATTAATTCTTAGAAATACTTAAAATTAATTACACTGATATGAGTTAGATGTTATCGATATTTATATATTCTTTGAGAGGCTTAAAAGCCCAAATTTAATTATTTTCAAGATTGGTTCCAAAACTATGCTCTCGGTTTTGGAACTGAACCTCATGATTTTAATACTAAAGCATAGTTCTAGAACTATGAAGTCTTAGGTTAGAAATTGATCCACTAATTTCAAAATTAAATGCCCTAAAACACATTTGTAGCTATTATAAGCCACAAATTTCATCTATATGATAATTTTATTAACAAGTAATGGTTAGAGTATGCCCAAAGACCAATCATGAGATTGTTGTAAAAGATATATTTATTTTATCTTGTTTATTAATATAAAACTATTATTATTAATTCAGTTTTATTATGTGCATTTATAAGTAAACCGAATTTTAATAAAGTCCTTAGAATAATATAGTTATTCTTGAATATCCTTAGTCAAGTATTATTGTGGGCATGGACAACAATAATATATTAAGACTAATATATATTTGATTGATGACAAAGCGTTGTCATTGACATGGAGATGTTAAAATCAATATATAAATATGTGTTAGAGAACTACATACTGAATTGACCTGCTATGAGCATGTTTATTGGATTATTATGTGACAGCCACGACATCGCTCATGGTGATAACTGCATGTATGATCCTCAGACTTGAGATCATCATCATTTCAACATCGTAAGTGACATATTTTGATACGGTTAAACGTGTGTCGTAACTGACTACACTATAAAGACTGACATTGGATATGTTATAATGTAGCGAAATATGGTTGGTCAAGATATGATTTTTCCCTCATACATAATAGGAGCAATATCATAGGCCACTTGATTGAGTGAGACTAGAAAATGCATGGTCATGCTCAAATAAATTGATATGAGATATCATAATTATTCGTTTATAATAGTCTATTCAAGATATCAAGAAACATTAGATGGACTATACTAGTGTGACTAATCCATGACTTGCGTCTGATCTAGATATAAGGACAAAATGATGTAATACATAAAAGAAGTTAATCACTGAAAAAGGTAAAGTCAAACCGTGACTTCATGTAACTTAAGTAGCAATGATGTATTGCTAGATGTCACTCATTGCTTGTAATATTAAAATTGTTCTAGATATTATTACTAACGTTACATGAACCTACAAGGGTCACACCCTATAATTGAAATGAACAAATATCGACTAAATAGCATGTGTACAAACTTGTTGTACACATTATAATTATTAAAACGAAATTATTATAATTATATATAATATCGTTTATATATATATATATTAATACTAGATAATTATTGTAATCATCAAATACTATTAAAATATATATATCTCTAAAGAAACCTAATTAAAGTAGAATCAGATTTTATATATTTAATTATATTCGATTAAATATATTGTATATTTAAAGAATCCAAATTAAAGTAGAATCATATTCTACATATTTAATTATATTTGGTTAAATATAATGTACATTTAATGAATCCAAATTTAATTAGAATTAAGTTTTTGAATGCTATATAAAGACATAAGTCTAGCAGTCAATATGTGTTTTTTTGGAAAACCTCTCTAATAGTTAGAGAAGAGAAAATATTGTTCATTTCGTTCGAGTGGACTGCGTAGAGGTCAGAACGCGATTGTGATGACTCAGATTCAATTTGGACTCTCCTATACTCATTGCGGGTTTTCAGATTTATTAAGGCAATGTTTCATCCTTTTCACTCCGAATTCGCTCATCATACACGAATCTTTGGAGGTAATCACCATGTAACGCCCCGGTTTTGGGCTTAGAAGTTTGGGCGTTGACCGGTTCGGTCAAAGTGCTGTTCGAATCTAAAAAGGTGAAATTAGGAAAACCTAGTTCGGGTTGCATTAAAAATATGGAAAAATGTTCTAAAATCATCTTTTAATATATATAAGTGAACTGTGAAATCAATTTTACAAAATGAGGTTTGGAAGGGTGACATTTTGGCTAGTGACCAAAATGTAATTTTTGAAAGTTGCGTGACTGTTTTAGAAAGGATTGAAACTTTGAATCTTTAAGGAGCTATTTACCCAAAGGGAGTTTCTCCAGATTTTTCTAAGATATTTTAAGGTTTAATTCTGATTTTTAAAGCTAAAGAAAAGTGGAGGAAAAATCATTTTGGCTATTTTGTAACTAACTTCCAATTTTCCTTTTCTCTCATTTTCTCTCAACCCAAACACTTTCTCTCCAGAGATTTCTTTCTGATTTTGTCACTTAAATCTTCCTTTTCAATTCTCTTTTGATTCCTAATCATCACATCAACAAAACCTCACCATTTGCAAGTGGTTTCTTCAAGCTTTTTGGTTCCAAAAGAGGAGAAACTCAAGTTTGGAGGTAAGAACGTCCTTCTCCTCTAAACTATCAGTTCTTTACTGAAATTCCTAAGTTCTCAATCCTTAATTGATGTTTTATAAATGGCTTTTAAAGTTATGAAATGGATCTTGGCTTAAAATGCAAGATTTGGTGATTTTTGGTCAATTTTCGTTAGATCTGTTAAAGCTGTGATTTGAGATGTGTTTTTGATGATTAATGAACATTAATTTGATATGGAATTGAGTTTTGATTAATGCAATCCCGGATAGGTTGAATTTCCTAAGTTTAGCTTGTGATTCTTGGTTGTTTTTGAGGTGATCTTGTGGATCTGATGTTGCTGGGGGTATAAGGATGTTGTTAGGTTCTTTTTAGATGTTAAATGATGTTAAAGGATGTTTGGTTTTGATGGTTTATGGCTGGGCTTTGTTGAGGAGTTGTTTGGATGCATTTTCGGTTGTGTTTGGTGGCCGAAAATGGAGTGTGGATGAGAGCAGCGAGTTTAGGTGCTTTCATTGAAGCTATTAATGCATGATGATGCATTAATCCTCTGCTTTGACGTGTTTAAAACAGGAGAGTCATCTTTGGATCCAAGTGTTGGTGTTTTGGAAGCTTGAATTGGTGCTTCGGCAAGAGGCGAAGTGGAATCGGTGAGTGAAAATGGGTTTTCAGCTTTGAAACCAATGTCTTGGGAGCTTAGTTTAAGTCTAAACAACTTTACTAAGCTCAAGTGTAAGTTTTCGGAAAAACTCTCTAAGTGGTGGCCATGATTTGGTTGTTGTGCAATGAGGTTTATTGCATGTTTTAAATTCTGTTTTGAAAGCATGATATAGCATGGTTATTGCTGATTTTGTAAGCCATATGTTGAAGGAAGCTCAAGGTAAGAGTTTCTTTGTTTTGAACATTGATTAAATTTGGTTTGATGCTTAAAAATGCATGATGAATATGGCTTGGTTTAATGCTTTAAAACAGTGGATTATTTGATGATAAAGATGTATATTGGCAAGTGATGTTTTGAAAAAGGCTAAGGTCACTAAGGTGGTTAAAAGTCCTTGAGTGAGCCTTGTGGATTCTAAGAACTTCATGGTGGTTAAAAGTCCATGTTGATTCTTGCTAAGGTCACTAAGGTGGTTAAAAGTCCTTGAGTGAACCTTGTTACTTAAGAACATCAAGGTGGTTAAAAGTCCTTGGATGGTTCTTGTTAAGGACACAAAGGTGGTTAAAAGTCCTTGTGTGGTCCTTGCCATGGTGTTTAAAAGTCCATGGGCCAAGGTGTTTAAAAGTCCTTGGGGCCAAGGTGTTTAAAAGTCCTTGGGAAGAACACGAAGGTGGTTAAAAGTCCTTGCGTGGTTCTTGTTAATTATAAGATCACAATGGTGTTTAAAAGTCCATGTGTGAGTCTTATGTTGAACTTGTTTTTTAAAAAGATGAAACTTATCACTTGTGGCCAATATGACATGAATTGATATGGAAGCATGTGTTGCTTGTTTAAATTGCTTTTGAGCATGTCTAAATGATATTGAAAGTATGTTTTGCAAATGAGATTTACAAATGCATTATTGAGTGGTTTAATGAGCATTCCTCACTAAGCTTTTGCTTACGCTCTCTTCCGTTTTCTTAAACCAATA
Source organism: Hibiscus tridactylites (assembly GCA_958450335.1). Taxonomy (NCBI): domain Eukaryota; kingdom Viridiplantae; phylum Streptophyta; class Magnoliopsida; order Malvales; family Malvaceae; genus Hibiscus; species Hibiscus tridactylites. Next base: position 42,590,278 of record OY288274.1, on the reverse strand, counting down.
ATGCAGATCGTTAAGGTACTTGAGGGCAGCAAGGAAGGCAAGCAATCAAGAGGAAGTTAAGCTCAAGTATGGAAGGTTTTCTTAAACACTTAAGCTTTTGGCAATTTGGCAATGGGGGACCTATGTGTATGTTTTGGGAGATGTTTAGAACTCCCTAAGTATGTTTAATGATGTTGCAAATGCTGGTTTTGTAATTGGCCTTTACATGTTTGAATTGGAAGTTTTATGCTTGAATGTTTTGCTTGTGTAGGAAGCATGCCTATAGAATTGGGGCTTTTCTTATATGTGGTTAATATGTTGATTGGTTGATGCAAACATGTCTCATATATGTTGAATTTGTTGCTGATGAAGTTTGGTAGCAATCGAAGCATGTTTGGATGATCAATTGCATGTTTAAGGAAGCTTTTTGCTGCATTCTGTGCAGGGTGTTTCGGAACAGTGGACACCGTTTCAGAACGGGTGCCTTGAATAAGCCCAGGCGTCCGAAACGGTAGGCACCGTTTCAAAACGGAAAGGCCACTGCCAGCCCTCGTTTCGGTACGCGTTGTGGAACGGCCCCGCGTTTCGAAACGAGCTCTCCCTGTTTCGGAACACGTGACCGTTGGGGGCTGACATTAGTAGTTAAATGTTTTGGAATGTTTACATTTTGGTCCTGAATCTTGTTTGTGCAATTGTATGAGTTTGGGATGTCCGTTTGAGCTGAAATTTGACAGAGAAGTATGAAACCTGACTAATTTCAAGATGGTAACTTTAATTTGGATGAAGTCTTTATAATTTACAGAATTTACATTTTGGTCTCTAAAGTTGTAAATTGTTCAATTGGGTCCCTGTTTGATCTTTGATGTTTATGATCTTTGAGTATGTTGTGTGAATGATCATAACTAGGATTAATATGCCTCTAGACAAGTTTAAAAAGAAAAAAAGGGTCGTTAATCAAGGTTGACTTTCGGGTTGACTTTGGTTTTCCCCGTGTGACTTTCTTAATTCGGGTCAACCGTCTAGGCCGGGTTAAGGGGGTTACATTTGGTGGTATCAGAGCTGAGTTCTCGAGTATTTGGGAATGAGTGTGTGCATGATTGAAGTATGTATGCTATGTATGCTTGATTGATTGAAAGCATGTTCAGTGGTTTGAGAATTTGATGCAATTGAGTTGTATGCTGTGGTGAAGCATGTTGTGGGTACCCATTGCCAAATCAAAGCTAAGTAATGATGTTGATTTTGAATGAAATTGAGCTTGAGTACTTGGATTACTTACCTTGCTGGGCCTGACTTGTTTATTTGCATTGTGATTGCATGGTTAGAGTATGGCACCACGTAGAGAGTTGAGAAGTAATGTGCGAGCTACGGCTCCCAATGAGAATGAGAATGAGGAAAACGCGGGTAGTGCGGTGTTACCTCCTCCTCCACCTGGTGGTGGTGCTGAGGGTGAAAGAGCTGAAGCTGCAGCTGGTGCTGGAGCTGCTGGACCTGAGGTTGGTCAGGGGCAAGCTATGCCCGACATGTCGATGTTGGTACAAGCTATTGCGGGTGCTTTTCGAGCGGCAGTAGCTAGAGCCCAAGGAGCTGGGCATCAGGGAGATGCTGGTGTTAGACTACCTTAGGAGCGTTTACACAGTCTTGGTGGGACTGAGTTCAGGGGTATGTCTGCTGAGGGTTCTGAAGCTTGGTTAGAGAGTACCAAGAGGATCTTGGGTCAGATGAGTTGCACTGATGTGCAAAAGCTGGGTTGTGTAGTATCTTTGCTACAGGATGATGCATATACGTGGTGGACGACCACTATAGCTGGGATAGCTGAAGCTGATGTGACTTGGACATTCTTTCAGAATGCGTTCAAGAGGAGATATCTTGGTGTGAGATATCTTGATGAAAAGAAGCGTGAGTTCATGTCTCTTACCCAGGGGAGCATGACTGTGGCTGAGTATGAGGTGCAGTTTGTGCGACTCAGTCAGTATGCACCTGAGCTGGTACCTGATGAGCGGACAAGGTGCGAAAGATTCCGTTTGAGCTGAAATTTGACAGAGAAGTATGAAACCTGACTAATTTCAAGATGGTAACTTTAATTTGTATGAAGTCCTTATAATTTACAGAATTTACATTTTGGTCCCTAAAGTTGTAAATTGTTCAATTGGGTCCCTGTTGATCTCTGATGTTTATGATCTTTGAGTATGTTGTGTGAATGATCATAACTAGGATTAATATGCCTCTAGACAAGTTTAAAAAGAAAAAAAATGGGTCGTTAATCAAGGTTGACTTTCAGGTTGACTTTGGTTTTCCCCGTGTGACTTTCTTAATTCGGGTCAATCGTCTAGGCCGGGTTAAGGGGGTTACACACCAGATAATTTTTTCCGCTACGCCATGGGGTGTACCGGCGTTTCTCAACAGTAACATCTAAATAACTTAAACTAACATCGTTTTTAAGTTGTATGAATATTCAGACAAAATATTTAGATCCTTATACATTCTAACCTATATATGTACAACCTATATCATACAAAAGATGAGCAATTCAAGAACTGACAGTCAAAAAGATAATTGTCATCTATGTTGCACTGATACGGATACGAGAATGAAAAATTGCAATTTCTAAAATTACAGGATACGAGAACGACAAGGGTACAACATATAAAAAATTTAAAATTATAAATAGATGTAAAAACCATAAATTGAGTCCATACTTCATAGAAAATTAGAAATTAAAATCCGTGAGTAAATCAGAATATTAAAATATCAAATCTCGACTCAAACGATAAATTAAGTCTAAACAATATTAAACAATAAAAATAAAACATTGTTAATATCTTCCAAGATCAACTCGCTCTCTATAAATAAACCATAAATAAATCCCAAAACTCAAACCACAATATTAAGTCTAGAACAATAAAATTCATAAACAAACCATAATATTAAAATGTCAAATCTTAAGACTCAAACCACAATATTAAGTCTAGAATAATAAAATCCATAAACAAACCACAATATTAAAATGTCAAATCTCAAGATTCAAACCACAATATTAAGTCTAGAACAATAAAATCCATAAACAAACCATAATATTAAGTATAAAACAATAAAATCCATAAACAAACCATAATATCAAACTGTCAAATCTCAAGACTCAAACTACAATATTAAGAATAGAACATTATTAAACAACACAAATCAAACACTGTTAACATCTTCCGAGATTAACTCGCTCTCTAAATCCGGCTCATCAAAAGAGAGTTCGACAAACTCTAAATATCCAACATCTCTCAATGAATCAAAAGCATCCCCACCAACATCCTACATCTTGATTTTTTCATCCTCGTATTGACTAGAACTCCTTGATAAAAGACGAAGATTGTAGTGGATGTAAACTAAATCTTCGGTGCGACTCGAATTTAAATTATTCCTCCTAAGTGAGTGGATAAAGGAATAAGTACTCCATTTTTTTCACAACAAGAGGATGGAGTATGTTGTCCAAGCACTTTGAAAGTCAAAGATTGGAGCAATAGAGTTTCGACACCAAAGTTTGCCCACCAACTTTTCAGATCCAAAGAATACCTCTTTGTAAGAGAAATCAAATCTACAAAGGCCCACTCTTAAGTGAGAAACAAGCATATTCATCCAAGAATTTGTCATAATCATCATCATTTGGAAATAACCTACGAAAGCACTTCATTCTCTCTCGAGATATTTCACCATCTCAATGAGGAGCAACACTACTAAGATCCTCGGTTAGCCAACCATCACTATAAAATCTTTAACATATTAAAAAGAAAATTACATATATATCAAAGGACTCAAATTTGAGAATATTAAAGAACTCTTTGTCTAAAGAGCTATAAGAATCCCATAAACAACATGATAAAAAGGACTGGAGTACGAAAGAGAACGTTTTTCTTTCTTGTAAATTTCACACTTCACTTTCTCAATTATGTAATCCCACATCTCATATACCAAATGAAGACATGGCTCATAGATAGGCTTTGTGAGATCAATGATGTAAGCTACTTTATCCCACCAATCATCACTCACAAGCTTTCCCTTCACAAAGTTTGCTTTTCTCGTGTCATCCTCTCTATAAGAATTCCATTCATCACTTATGACCATTACTTGAAATCCCTGCTTGATGAGCTTAAACCTTTTAAGCATCACAATGATCAAAGCAAAACGAGTATCGGCAACTGAAAGTAACTTAAGAGGACTAAATCTTTGGAAGATTACTAATTTCATGTTGTGATTCATGATGAAATTCTTAATTTGTACGACATCCCCATGAATTTCAATAATCCAATGGCACAAGTCATATGTTTCTTCATTTCCCTCGATATTTTTTGTCGAACAAATATTCTTCAAGCAAGATTAAGTGTATGAACAACACACAATGTCCAATAAACATGAATATACATGCTCTCAATAATCTCTCATGTCTCCTTGCAATTAGTTGAATTGTTAACAATAATCTGCACCACATTTTGATGACCCATCTCATCAATCACTTCTTTCATCAAATTGGCAATGAATGACTCATCTTTGAATTCACCAAAGCAATTCACAACTTTAAGAAATATAGGCCCATTTTCAGAAGTAGCCATGAAATTAATGAAACGTTTTTTTGTTGGATCACTCCAATCATCACACACAATAGTCAACCCCTTTTCTTGTAATGTTGCTTTAATCGGTTGTAAAAACTTTTCAATATTACTTTTTTGTTGTTGGAGCAATGTGGTTCGCAATTTATTATAACCAGAGGGAACATAACCAGGTATATTGTGAGTTGCAGCAAAAGTGAAAGCCTTATGATAATGAGAATTTCTAGCAAGATTAAAAGGCAAACCACCGGTATAAAATATTCTTGCAATTTTTTCATCTAATTGGGCTCTAAAATTCATGTCAAATGATCTAACAAGAGGTGATAAACTAGGTGCTTCTTGTTTCTTTTTCTTCTCCCACTCCTCTACCAATTTTACCATTTCAAGTTTTTGACTTTTAGTTCTTTTTTGCTAATTGCAACTCCTTCACATGAAATTTGAAGCAATGTGCCTTTATCCTAGTATAAATTTCACTACAAGTTTCACCACAAATGTTACATCGGAAAGTCCAAGTTCTTCCAACAGTCCATCATTTTCTATCTTTGTCACATAATCCCACAATAGGGATAATTTTCTTTTTGGAATGATGAAATTTACTCACTCTCACTAGCACTTCCAGTCCCAATATCACTTTGAGATGTCATATTTAAACTAAATTTATCGTTTACATTAAACAAAAAAATAAATCAATTAAGTTCAAAGATCATGCATCAGTAGAATAAAATTAAACAATCTATAAAACCATATTACCTCTATTGCTGCCTCAATATACTATTTTTTATACACATTTTAAGCTAAGAATGTGAAAATATTTGCAACATCCCAATTCAATATTCTTCTTCCATGCTAAAAAATGACATAATGTGAAAAAGATTTGCAACATTCATAAATGCCAAAAAATGAAAATCTATCAAATGAAATAAATTTCAAAGCAAGTCCTTTTTTTCTTTTTTGTTCATAATAAAATTTGAAGCAAAGATGTTTGTAGAACATTTATAAAATCTAAATTTCAGCAGCTTGCAATTTTTTAACACAACAAGCCACACCTAAATCTAATCACTAAATAAACTCTAAATCACATATCCAAAGTAGAATGTCTATGTATGTGTTCCATAAATTTTTAACACATTCCATTAACTTCTTTTGTTTCTGCTCTTTTTCAGTCCCAAACTGAAAGATTTATGTTTGTATATTTTTTCTTTTTGTTTCCTTTCTTTCTTGCCAACAGATTCAACTTTATTTTTAACTCTACTACTTCTCAGCCCAACACTTCCTCAAATGGACGCTAAGAACAGAGCATCGAAGAACAACATTATAACAATACAAACCATGTAATTTTAACACAAATCATGATAATATTTTGACGATTGACATACACTGTTAGACAATGTATATAAGAAGAGGTATATTCTTGTATTAGATGTAGTATTAAATGATTTTCTTCATATTATTTGTTGTGTGTCTTCTTGCCTCATGATGCAGGACAACAAATTAGAAAGATAAAAAGAACACCAGGTCTTTTGAACTGAGAAAGTAGAAATAAAGGTTGAAGTTTTGGGGGAAAGTAAAGGAAAAATCAAAGAAAAATGGGAAGATGAACATCGGGTCTCTTGAACTGGGAAAGTAGAAATAAAGGCTGAAGTTTTTGGGGAAGGTAAAGGAAAAATCAAAGAAAAATGGGAAGATGAACATCGGGTCTTAGAATTCTATATAGATGAAAAATCAAAGTAATAATAAATGAGAAAGTAGAGGAAAAATCAAAGCAAAATGGATGAAAAGGTTATATGGAGAAAAAGACATACCTAGAAATAAAGGCTGAAGTTTTGAACGCGCCGGAGTACAAATATTTCGCCGACGCCGACCTCTTAAATTGGTGTCGCCCTCTTTTATTCTCTAATCGACGATTAAGAAAACAAATAAGATGGTTTTGTTTAAATTTAAAAACAGAGTCGACATACGACAATACGTTAGGTTTTGTTTGACAATGTTTTTTATTATTTTTTAATGAAAAATGTCAAACCCATAAGGACGTATGTGATAGTCATATGACGTCCTTGAAACGTCTTCAGGTAAGCATCGAACGTCCCCGAATTCGTTCAGCCGTACCCCACCACCATGACACGTCCTCAGTATGTACCCCAACTGTACCCGTGCCGAGAACATATCGCGTACTTAAAATGGGGTTCCTTTACCATCCATTTGCTTCATAGGTTGTCATTGTCACTTGACTTACTAACGAAATTGTATAAATCTTGGTTAAGTCATCACCCAATTTTTGTCCTTTCTATGCATATGTAAATGTTACTTTGACTTAAAAATATTTCATAAATAAAAATTTTTCTGAAACCTTTGGAAGTTCACATGCAATATGTTATAACTATAAACTAAGTGTGTGTTTGTTTTGCGTATTTTGTTTTACGAAAATGGTTTCCTTATTTTCCATTGTTTGTTTCACGTAAAGTAACTTTGGTCAATGCATATCATTTTATAGTCAACAGAAAATGAGCGTGTTATTTCGTAGAATGACTTATCGTCTTTTTTTCGGTAAGTCGTTTTGTGTAAAAGAGAGCGATAATGTTACCCCATCCTATCTCTCCATTTTTCTGTAACACTCTCTCGTCTCTCCTCTCACCGACGTATTTCTCCTTGCTCATTGACCTTTCCGCTCTCTAATCGGCCCTCTCACGACTCGACTACAATATGTTCCTCTACTTTCTTCTTGATTTTTATTTCAAAAATAGGATTCTATTTTGTTCAACCTTAGATTCTTGGAGAGGTGTTCATGCTCTCATTTGATTGTTTATGTGATTGATTCATTATTCCCATGTCTTGCTAAGACAATTGTTGAGGACGAGTTATTTGGGTTTTTTATGGCATGGTGTTATGATAGTAGCTTTTCCTGACCTGTTTTGCTTGTACTTCTTATTTTTGAAGTGTTGATTCTTATTTGTGGTCAATTTTACTTGTGTTTATATCATAATTTATTGAGATACTTGTGCAATATTACTTTTTTTCTTATTGATTTCTCATTTATTTCAGGGATGACTTCAACGAATCTCAATTAAATAAGCTTTTTAACAAAGAACTGGATCAAGTTATAGAGGTATGCATTTGTTCATTTCATTCTATGGAACAGTCAGAATTTTGGAAGAAAATTGATAAATTGATTACTGATTATGTAACCCCCTTAGCCCGGTCTAGACGCCCGACCCGAACTAAGAAGATTACACGGGGAAAATCAAAGTCAACTCGTAAAAGTCAGCCTCGATTAACAACCTTTTTTTCTTTTTATCTTCTCTAGATGAACATTATTATCCTATGTGTTCAGCAAAACACTTAGAAGAAAACGACGCAACGATTGGAGTTTGATTAGGGGTTTAATTTCTTAAAATACAACTTTAGGGACTAACTATAATTTCTAAGAATTACATCGATTTTCCAGATTTTAAAGTTACCAATCATTAATTAGTCACATAACATGCCAACATGTCAAAAATCATCACAAACGGATCATCCAAACTCATCCAATTGAACATACAACGATCAAGGACCAAAATGCAACAATCCAAAACTTAAAAAGATTCTTTTAACTGAAATTTAACAACCCGTATCGATACGCCTTAGCCAATATCGATACGCAAAAATGGAAGTAGCCAAAATTGACAAATTGGTATCGATACGCTCAAGTCCATATTGATACGGCCTTCAAACTTTTGCCTAGGCGTATCGATACGCGGGCATATCGTACCGGTACACCTAAGCTGAAAAGCCTGAATTTGTCCTTAGTGTATCGATACGCATACCGAACTTGCACATTCAACAACCATTTAAACACATTTAACAGCATCTAAACATGCTTAAAACATACATACATGCTATAATCAACTTATCATACATATAAGCATCAACAAACAACATGGCATACTCATCAAACATATCAAATCATGGTGAAATATTAGCTACTCAGGAATGCTTAAGACAATAAGCCATAGCATAGTCAAAACACTATAAGCAAGACCATAAACCAATTAGAGGCCATTTACAAGTCTAAAAACATAAACCAAACATGCTCAAGGTGTTTAACATCACCAACAAAACCAAGAGTAGAAATCCCACCCATTGCCTCTTATTACACTAAAGTAAAACCACATACATTGCTTAGCCAAATACTTAGATTTCCCCTTGCTTTCCCGCTATCTCTAATGCTCAATTCTCTGCATTGATGAAACAAATGAGCGTAAGCAGAAAGCTTAGTGAGGACCGCTAAAACCAAACATTCATCAATGCATTTTGAAAAACCAAAACATCATCATTTGTCAACATATGCCTTCCTATAAAACATGCTCTTTAAAGCATCAATGCACTTTTAAAACCACATGCTCATAGCATCATTAAAATAACAACAAAATCCTTTGCTCATGCTTAAACCAAGCATCTTATGCTTAAATCAATAATCAACAACATTATATTGACTTGCAAGTGATAAATCTCAAACCATATCAAAACAACACAATTGACACAATCGGATACGCAGATTACAAGCGTTGTCCCACACACTTCATACACACTACTGAACTACACAAGGTGGAGATAAATGGCACAATCACAACCCCTCAACACCCGTGATGGAGATTAATGGCACAATCACAACCCCTCAACATCACTCATCGGTAGTTGTATAATTCTACTAACGAGAGTACGTGACACAAACCACAAGACTCACACACATGATTAAACCATCCACCATTGTGATCTTAGCCTCAATCGTTAGGGTACTTGGATGGAGTTTACGACACAATCACAATCCCTTGACATCCAAGGCGACTTTATTCACGGTGCACCCAATCCTATAGCCGGCTAACTATATCCGATTAAAGTAACCAAAAACCATTTCCATCACTTGCCAATATAATCATTCAACATCATTATTCCACTATTTTACAAGCATAAATCAAAATTCCATTTTCACAAGCATAAACATGCTTAAACCATATGCATTAATCACATAAATTCAAGGATCACTTACCATGTGCATCCTTAATAAAATGGCATTAAAAACCAGCATCTTCAATGCTCAAAACATGCTTAAAAACATTAATTAAAACCACATTTAATTCAAGTGCATTTCCAACAAAAACATAACACATTCCGAGAGAGACTTTCGATTTAATTACTCTTGAGCTTAGCTAAGTGTTTCAAACTTACACTAAGCTCCCAACACCACGCTCAAAGCGTTACAAAGCTGGCAAATCCATTTCCACTCACCGATACATGAAACCTCGCTCGTCGATGCGAATATCACCCTTCCGAAGCCTCCAAAAATGCTTCGCTTGCTTCCGGATCAAGATCCCTTGTTTTTTATCATCAAAACAGAGATCCAAATGCATTAAAATGCATTTCAACACCAGCAACTAAACACAAACTTGTTGCTTACCAAAACTACACCAATTTACCCATCCGAAACAACCGAAAACTCAATCGATTGCTTCCTAAACCAAGCCCAGCCAACATACATCACTTTCAACCACTACTAAACATCAAAACACATCTAAAAAACCCTAAACCCTTCCTTATACCTCCAACAAGCATAACATCATCATTTCACCTAAAAAATCCAACTAAAACGATCAAGAAACTCAAGGATCTCAAGGATTTCGGGATCTATATTATCAAAACTCTTTTTCAACATAATAATTAACTCATAACTCAATTAAAATCAATCCAAAACAAAGCTCATCAATAACATTCCTAAAATCAAGATTTAAACCATGATTTTGCAAGATTTTGATCTTAAATCAAAACTATAATAAAAACTCAGCCAAAAACAACAATTAGGAGCTAAAGATCTTGGGAATTTCAATAAAGAACCTAAGTTGAAAGTTGAAAACGGTATTTACCTCCAATCCTTGCCTTCCTTAAGGGTTGACAAGTTTTTGCTTCACAAAACTTGAAAATCTTGAAGAGAACTCTTGGGAATGATTTAGAAATCAAAGAGAGGGTGTTTGGGAGAAAAGAATTCTGGAGAAAGTGTTGAGAAAATGAAAGTTAGTTACGTGAAATGAAATTTAATTTCCTATTTTACCAATTTAACTAAATAAAATCCTTTTTATTTTAATCATCCAAAAATCATTTTAAAACACATGCCAGTTTAAGGAAGGTGTAATTACACCATAGCTCGCTAAAGATTCTAAGATTTTGACTCCTTTTTGAAATTTGTAATTTTCCACAGTTTTAAAACTTTACATTCTGGTCACTACTCAAAATGTACCACTTCCAAAGCTAATTTTGTAAAATTGATTTGACCAACCCCTTAAACATGATTTTAGAGAATTTTAGCAATTTTTACCATATTTTATCCTTCCCTAATCCTTGATTTCCTTAAACCACCTAATACGATTCGAATCGTTTCCGACCGGTTCGATGTCTAAATCACCTAGGCCCAAAACCAGGGTGTTACAACTCTCCCCCAATAGGAAATTTCGTCCCCAAAATTTTACCTGAAGGAAAAAGGTGCGGAAACTGCTTCAACATGTCCGCATTGCTTTCCCAAGTGGCCTCCTCAACTCCTCGGTGTCGCCACAACACCTTCACAAGCTCTATCGTCTTGCCACGAAGAACCTTGTTGCTCACGTCCATGATCCTCACTGGTTCCTCATCATAAGACAGATCCGGATTCAACTCTATTTCCTCAACATGTATCACATGCGAAGGATCCAATCTATACCTCCGCAACATCGAAAGATGAAACACATCATGAATCTTTTCCAACTCGGGAGGCAACCTCAATCGATAAGCCACAAGACCAATACGCTCTACAACCTCATATGGTCCAATAAACCTTGGGCTAAGCTTCAAAACACACGTTCGCTAACCGCGAACTCAATCTCATTACTCTTCAGATTCGCGTAAGACTTTTGCCGATCCGATGCTGCCTTCAAACGCTCACAAATGAGCTTCACCTTCTCGGTGGTTCCTTTCAACATAGCTGACACCGAAATCAACTTTTTCCCATCTTCTGCCCAACAAAGAGGGGTTCTACACTTTCTCCCATACAAAGCCTCGTATGGAGCCATTTGAATACTTGCCTGATAACTATTATTATAAGAAAACTCAACCAACGACAAGTGCTTCTCCCAAGAACCCTGAAAATCAATAACGCAACATCTCAACATGTCCTCAAGCACCTGGATAACACGTTCCGACTATCCATCCGTCTAAGGATGATAAGAAGTACTGAAATTCAACCGTGTACCCAAGGCTTGATGCAAATATTCCCAAAACCTTGATGTAAACCTTGGGTCTCTATCCGACACTATAGACTTTGGCACATCGTGCAACCGTACAATCTCAACAATATACAACTCTGCCAGCTTATCCAAGGTATACGTAGTATGCACAGTCAAGAAATGTGCACACTTCGTAAGGCGATCAACAATCACCCAAACTGAATTCTTCTTTGATGGTGACAACGGCAATCCAGACACAAAATCCATGGTAATCCTTTCCCATTTCCATTTTGGGATTCTCAAAGGCTGCAACAACCTAGAAGGAACCTGATGTTCAGCCTTTACTCGCTGACACACCATGCACTTGCTAACGAACTCGACAACATCCTTTTTTAACCCCACTCAGTAGTACTCATCCTTCAAATCACGATACATCTTTGTACTACCAGGGTGCATAGAGAAAGGACTACTATGAGCTTTAGTCAAAATAGTGCGCCTCAGCTCAACATCATCTGGCACCACTATTCGACTCCCAAAACACATAACACCATCATCATTAAAACTGAAATTTGAAGGCTTACCCCCTGCAATGTCTTGAGCATGAGGGACAAGAGAATCATCAAGCAACTGCTTATCCTTGATCAACTGAATCAGGGATGGTTTCACTTGTAATTTAGCAACAAGACCACCATCATGCGATATACTCAAGCGAGCAAACATCGCCCTCAACTCCACAACCACTTTCCTGCTCAAAGGATCGACCACAACATTGGTCTTTCCCGGGTGATACTCGATCGACAGATCATAATCCTTAAGCAACTACACCCATCGACGTTGCTTAAGATTCAACTTCTTCTGAGACATAAGATACTTTAAACTCTTATGATTTGTGAACACCACACACTTCTCGCCATACAGATAATGCCTCCAAATCCTTAAAGCAAACACAACAGCCGCAAGCTCAAGATCGTGAGTAGGGTAGTTATGCTCATACACCTTCAACTGCCTAGATGCATATGCTACTACCTTACCCTTCTGCATCAACACACAGCCCAAACCAACAATGGACGCGTCATTATAGACCACAAACTCCTTACCAGACTCAAGTTGAATCAGGACAGAAGCTTGTGTCAAAGCTTCCTTCATCTTCTCAAAAGCTTGTTGCCTCACATTTGTCCACTCAAAGCGAACATTCTTCTACAACAACTTGGTCAAAGGTGCAACAATATTCGAGAAACCCTCGACAAACCTACGATAATATCCAGCCAAACCAAGAAAACTTCATACCTCCGTCACAGACTTAGGCACCTTCCAACCCATCACCGCCTCAACCTTATGCGGATCAACACGAATACCTTCGGCCGATACAACATGCCCAAAGAAGACCACCTCTCTAAGCCAAAACTCACACTTGCTTAGCTTAGCATACAACTGGTTCTCCAACAACATTTGCAAAACTATCCTTAAGTGTCTATCATGATCCTCCTCGGTACGAGAGTACACAAGGATATCATCGACGAACACCACCACAAACTGATCCAAAAACTCACGGAACACACGATTCATCATGTCTATGAAAGTAGCAGGTGCGTTGGTTAAACCAAACGACATCACTAAGAACTCATAATACTCGTACCTTGTCCAAAAAGTCGTCTTAGGTACTCCCACATCCTTCATATTTAACTGATAATACCCTAACCTCAAGTCAACCTTAGAAAACACTGAGTGTAACCCCCTCGTCCAGGCCTAGCCAACAGACAGGACCGAACGGGTTACACGGGGAAAACCGAAGCGAAATCCGCTAAGGCCTCACTCCGATTATCAACCCTATTTTTTATTTCATTTATTATCTTGTCTATATATCACAACTTACCCTAGGTGAGTAAAAAACAGCGGATAAGCGAAAACGAAAGCATTCCAAGCAGAACATATGACAACTTAAATTTACCAAGTAACTTAATTGATCAAATTCTGAGCACACGGGGCAAAATCATCATAAAGGACACATATGAATTCAACAAGGAAACATACAAGCTTTAGAGACTAAAACGCAACATTCAGAAACATTCTAATGTGCCATTCAAGTGTTTTAACTGCTCGCGTTTCGAAACAGGCTTGCCTGTTTCGAAACACGAGCTCTATTTTAAACGTGAGACTAGGTCGTTCCGAAACGATCCCACCTTGTTTCGGAACAGAGGCTTTCAGTGACAAAACGTATCAGAACAAGTTCCGAAACGGGGGCTCACAGTGTCGAAACATATCAGAACGTGTTTTGAAATGGGGGCTCACAGTGTCAAATCGTATCGAAATGGCACCACCCTCGTTCCGATACGAGTATCCCTGGAGCTACAACTGTTCCGAAACCATGTCGAGCGTTTCGAAACACCTGTACACAGATTGACTCGAAATCATACTTTGAAACCTCCAAATGTTCTCAAATGTGTCCCGAATCATCGAAAACCATATGACAACATATCATACATACATACATTCTAGATGCAAAATATCCTAATCGCAACATTAGACATACATTCAAGCACCAAATTGGATTTCAAGCTCTAAGCTCACATGAACACTTAGATACAAAAGAACTAACACGTCAAGTCACAAAGCAACCCATACAAGGCCACAACATACGTCAACATAACATGGTATCATCATTTAAAACATGCTTGAAACATAAACAAACCATAGTAAAGGAGTTTGAACACCAACTCCATAACATACAAATCTAGCAATCCCATTGTCTAAATGCTATTACAAAACATAAACCAAACTTTGAGCTACCCGAGAACTCCGAGAAATTCCTCTCTTGCCCTCTTGCCTCCCAAGCCTCTAACGATTTGCATTGTTGGAAAAGGAGAGAGCGTAAGCTTAAAGCTTAGTGAGCGGAGCTCTAAAACACAACGACAATGCAATTTTTAAAACATAAATCTTAGATTTTAGCAAAACCATTTTAGGAAAGACGTAATGAAACACAATCATCACAATACATGGTATGCACATGCATAACCAAAACCCGGTGGGACTACACATCACCGTTCAACTAGTAGTTTTCCGATGGGACTACACATCACCGTACTCTCCTACTAGTCACTACCGGTGGGACTACACATCACCGTAGTAACGACAACCATCACATGAGGCTCGACACCAACAACGACTACACAATAACATTAAATGGAGAGTGAAAACAATCCAAAGCACACCACAACACACATAATCGAGAATGCCCATAATCAACCAAACAACGAGAATAGATACACTTACACTCGGGTCTAGGTTAGTCTCTAAGACTCCACCCAAACCCCAAAACCTTCATAGAACACATTTTAAGTCTCAAAACAGTTTCCACTCACCGGTGAAACCCAACACAATCTGAAAATGTCGATCAAGCCTCCAAGTTCCCCGGAATTGAGCCCGAAGCTTCTCCAACGTTTTCCCTTGCTTCTAATCAACAAAAAACAGTGCATTACACATCAAAACATCCACAAAATCATTGCCACAATTCAGATTATAACCCAAGACAAATTTCTCTACATTTCCAAACTAAGAACTAACCCAAACTCTTCATTTTCAGACCCGAACACAACCCAGCAGTTACCCATCAATTTCATCATCCAAATCATCACTAAACATGTTCAAAACAGCCGCCAAGTGTAACCATACCATCAGTCCAACTCTCCCTCACATAACTACAAACTCAAGATTTTCACTTCTAAACTCACCCACCAATACCCATTTCGAGATTTCATTAAAACTTCACCATTTTAACATATGTTAAGTTTAAAAGCAAGTTTTTAACATACATGAACTTTACAAATCAAGAACTCAACGAAAAACCAACAAAGTTTCCACCTTTACTTCAAAACTTTGAACACTTGAAACAACTCAAAAATGGGTTTTATGAAAATCCAAGACCATGAAAATGTTGAGGATGAAGAGGAGAAGTCAAAAACGTTATTACCTTGATAGAATCTCTTGAAATCGTTGAGGATGATGATGGAACAATTTCTTAGGGTTTTAGAGAGGTTTTAGTGGAAAATGGGGATTTTGGAGAAGATGACATCTTTTTCAAACTTTTCTTTTTTACTTAAAATCTTATCTTCAAATTCATTAATGACATTTTTGTAAATATTGGCATCTTTTATAAAATCATCATTTTAAATCTAAATTTAATCCGAACTATTCCTAAAACAAAATCGATAAATTCCCGGGCCTTAAATCGGGGCATTACAACTCTCCCCCACTTAAGGAATTTCGTCCCTGAAATTACCTAACGGAAAAGATACGGAAACTGTTTTTCCATGTCTTCCTTCCTCTTCCAGGAAGCCTCTTCCACCCATCGGTGTCTCCACAAAACATTGACTAACTCGATAGACCTCCCACGTAACACTTTCTTGTCTGTAGCAAGAATCTCAACCGGCTCTTCATCATACGACAAGTCGGGGTTCAACTCAATTTCTTCCATTGTCATTGCATGAGACAGATCCGATCTATACTTTTGGAGCATTGGAACATGGAACACATCGTGAATCTTCTCTAACTCGGTCGGGAGTCTTAACCTATACGTAACGGAACCGATCCTCTCAACTATCTCGTAAGGTCCAATAAATCTCGGACTCAACTTACTTTTCCTACCAAACCTCATCACCTTTTTCCAAAGTGAGACTTTCAAAAACACTTTCTCGCTTACGGCATACTCTAATTCCTTTATTTTCAAATCGACATACGATTTTTGTCGGTCTAAAGCTGCCTTCAAGTGATCACAGATCAACTTTACCTTCTCGGTAGTGCCCTTAAGCAAATCAGGCATCAATATAAGCTTCTGTCCAGCCTCGGCTCAACAGATATGTGTTCTACACCTCCTACCATACAGACCTTCATACGATGCCATCTGAATACTAGCCTGATAACTGTTGTTGTATGCAAACTCTACTAACGATAGGTGCTTCTCCCAAGAACCCTGAAAGTCGATAATACAACACCTCAACATGTCCTCGAACACCTGAATCACTCTCTCTAATTGACCATCTGACTGCGGATGATAGGAAGTACTGAAGTTCAACCAAGTACCCAAGGCTCGATACAAACACTCCCCAAATCTAGCTGTAAACCTCAGATCTCGGTCTGATACAATCGATTTCGGTACCCCATGCAACCTCACTATCTCACTGATATACAGATCAGCCAACTTATCTAAGGTGTAGGTAGTATGGACAGGTATAAAATGAGCACACATAGTAAATATATCGACTATCACCCACACTGAATTCTTCTTCGAATGAGTCAACGGTAAACCCGACACAAAATCTATGGTGATACGTTCCCATTTCCATTCCGGAATCTTCAACGACTGTAACAAACCTGAAGGAAAATGATGCTCGACCTTGACTCGCTGATATACCATACACTTACTCACAAACTTGGCCACATCTTTCTTCAACCTAACCCAGTAATACTCTTCTTTTAAACCACGGTACATATCCGTACTACCTGGATGCATAGCAAAAGGACTATTATGTGCTTCATTCAAGATAATACGCCTTAACTCAGCATCTTCCGGAACAACTATCTTATCCTTGAAACATAGGATCCTATTCTCACTAAAGCAAAAATCTGTAGGTCTGTCCTCGGCTATATCTTGCACATGAGGTGCCAAAGACTCGTCTTACAACTGTTTCTCTCGAATCAACTGGACCAACAAAGGCTTAACCTATAACTTGGCTATCAAACTACCATCATGCGACACACTCAATCTCGCAAACATAGCTCGCAACTCAACTGCCACTTTTCTACTCAAAGCGTCGGCCACTACGTTTGCCTTACCTGGATGGTACTCTATCGTAAGGTCATAATCTTTAAGGAGCTCTAACCACCTACGCTATCTAAGGTTCAACTTTCTTTAAGACATCAAGTACTTCAAACTTTTGTGGTCGGTGTAAACAGTGCACTTCTCACCATAAAGGTGATGTCTCTAAATCTTCAAGGCAAACACCACTGCGACTAACTCAATATCATGACTGGGGTAGTTCTTCTCGTGAACCTTCAACTGTCTCAAAGCGTAAGCTACGACCTTACCTTCTTGCATAAGCACACAACCTAAACCTACATACAACGCATCACTGTAAATCACACTCTTTTCTCGGTTTAGACTGAATCAAAATAGGAGCTTCAGTCAAAGCTTTCTTCAACTTCTCAAACACTTATTGTCTGGCACCTGACCACTCATACGAAACATTCTTCTGAAACAACTTAGTCAAAAGTGCCGCAATCTTCGAAAATCCTTCAACAAATCTTCAATAATACCCCGCCAACCCTAGGAAACTACGAATTTCTGTCACTGACTTCGGTTGCTTCCAATTCACTATGGCTTCTATCTTCTTGGGATCCACACTAATCCCATTGGCCGAGATCACGTGACCTAGGAAGACTACCTCTCTAATCCAAAACTCGCATTTACTTAACTTGACATAAATTGATTCTCAAGCAAAGTCTGAAGCACTAGTCACAAATGCTCATCATGTTCTTCCTCGGTCCTAGAGTACACTAAGATATCGTCTATAAACACTACCACAAACCTATCCAAAAACTCATGGAACACTCGGTTCATCATATCCTTAAAAGCAGTTGGAGCATTAGTCAAACCAAAATGCGTTACCAAGATCTCGTAGTGCCCATAACGTGTACGGAAAGCTGTCTTCGGTATGTCCATATCTTTCACCTTCAACTGATAGTAACCGGATCTCAAATCAATCTTTGAAAACACTGAAGCACCTCTCAACTGATCAAGCAAATCGTCCATCCTAGGCAAAGGATACTTGTTCTTCACTGTTACCTTGTTCAACTGCCTATAATCTATACACATCATCATCCTACCGTCTTTGTTCTTCACAAACAAGACCGGAGCACCCCACGGAGAAATACTAGGCTTAATGAAACCCCTATCTGACAACTCCTAAAGCCGTGTCTTCAACTCTTTGAACTCTTTCGGTGCAATTCTAAACGGAGCAATCAATACGGGTGCAGAATCAGAATACGTATCAATAGCAAACTCGACTTCTCTATCTGGAGGCAAACCCGACAACTCTTCTAGAAATACACTCGGAAAATCACAAACTGTCCTGATGTCTTGCGGTCTAACCTCACTCATATTCGGATTCATCACATAAACCAAGTAAGCCTGACAACCCGAATCCATCAACCTCTGAGCTTGTAACCCCCTCGTCCCAGTCTGGCCGAATGTCCGGTCCGAGTGGGCCACACGGGGAAAACCGAGTGAAAACCCCCTAAGGAATTTCCCCTCGGTTAGCAACCCTATTTTTTTCATTTTAAATCTTGTCTAGATGAGTATTTAATCCTATGTGATCATACAGCGGAACAACATTCACGAAACAAACAAACGAACTCAAACTAACATGTTACAGCCCAATTTTATACTTATATTGCAGGCGGTATCGATACTCTTAAGGGGTGTATCGATACCCCCTTGACTAGGTCAACGGGTCAAAGTCAACCCGTAGAGACCGTATCGATACGCTCATGGAGTGTATCGAAACCCTCCCCAACGGTTGACTTCCCACGGTCAACGCTATGATGACGGTATCGATACGCCAGAGGCCGGTATCGATACTGAACTGGACAGTAGCTCCAGTGACCAAAATAGTATCTATACACCTCTCAAGTGTATCGATACACGAGGCCTGAACAAGAAGGCGGTATCGATATCGTACCAACCGTATCGATACCCCTGCACAGCACAAACCTCCAAACTCAGCAAAAACGATCAAGACTCGGACCTAGATGCAATCTAGGAATTCCCAAGACCCAAACAAGCATTCATACAACCTTTACATACCACTTTATAGCCATACAAACACCCAACAAGTATAAACATCAAGGAAATCATGCAATTGAATCAAGATGACATTTAAGCACCCATACATGAACCATAGGTAGCAACCAAGCAATTAACAAGTTATCCACACATAGCATTCATACAAAAGGGCAATTTATGCATATATGGTCATACAAGCACGTAAGATTTCATGCCTTAGCAACCAAACAAATAGACATTCAAGGCATGCAACAACAACGATATTTATAGATCAAACAAGGCATCCAAGAATCAAACCAATATCGACATACATCAAAACTCAATCATCAAAACCTATCCCATTGCTTAACTATTACATTCATTTACTCAAAACTCATACATTGAGCTCACCAAAAGCAACACTTGGAGACCTTTCCTTGCCCTTGCCGCCCACAAGCTATTTATCTGCATTGTCGAACAAAATAGAGCGTAAGCATAAAAGCTTAGTGAGGGTAAGCTCATAAAACAAACCTTCGACAATGCAGGGTCCAAGCACGAGCAATTTCCACAATGAAATGCATGTTCTTACCTCCGATCCGCATAAGTCAAAATGATCATGATGCATGAACATATAATCAACATTATGTCATGCTCAACATCTTGTAAACTCAACTTACTACGATACATAACTCAATGCATTAATCACATTATACATCAATACACAAAGAGCATCACATTTCATAACATATAAGCATATTTGCATAATCCCACATTGGTATATACATACAACCTCATATTGGCACCTAGCTATGACCCGAATACGCGGATAACCTGTTGGAACGCATTTCCAACAACAACATTACCTCGGTGGGATTCCACTCATCACCGGTCCTTGCATGTGCGAGATTGCACTCATCGCCACATGCCCTACGGATGGGATTCCACTCATCATCACGTAGAAATATATAAAAGCTTCCGGTGGAATATTACATCACCGTACTCCTCCTCGGTGCCTTAACGCCACCAAGGCCACGTACGTTTTGACTCAATTTGTGTGCACACTCATCCTAATGATCGATCATTGTACCTAAGCATACTAGTGCCAATATAAATCAAACTACACAACTTTTACAATATCAATTTCAATATAAATTCCGTGCCTAGCACGTACTCACCATGATTCTCCAAAATTATGCAATCCACAACACAACCTCATTTCACAAACCAACACCACATGTATGTCAACCGAGCAATCATCTCATCATATATCCACATTTTATTTGTCATCAACATGCATATAAAATCAATACATTAAGCCATACTTTCACATACATGTGTATCACATAATACATACTCATCATGAGGCATATCAACGATTAAAGAGTACATCCAAGGTCTCTAACTAAAGCTTAGGATTAGGCTACCACTCTAATCCTAACTCTAGGTGGGTCTACCAAGCCCAACCTAGTTCACATGCTTGAACCAACCACTTAAAAACCAATTTAAAAACATTAACCACTCACCTCTACCTCCAAGCTCAACTACCAAGCAAGCATCACCTTCAAGTTTTCGGATTTCTTCCTGAAGCTTCTCCAACGCAAGCTCTCGCTTCTAAACAACCTCAATACAATTCAAATAATCCTAAAATCAGCCCAACATCAAAATATCAACCCGGATTACAAATTCAAATATCAAACCCAACATTTCAAGTCATGACCAAACCCCATACTTAGCAATTTCGGACAGCCCCAATACCTCTTCCAAAAACCTTGTTTCCAACATCCATTGCACCCACAAATGATCCCAAATCAATTCCTAACCATAGTACTACCACCGGGCTATCAAACCCCACCTAGAACAACCCCCAAAACTCACCCAAAACCCTCCAAAATTCCATTTTCGTACTCATATTTTACCCATCAGAAAATCATGTTTTTAGACACCCAAATGACATCTAAATGCTTCCAAAACATCCTCCTAGCATACATAAACCATCAGCCCCTTTAATTACAATCTAAAACCCACCAAAAATCAACTTTTTGACACCTTAAAAATGGCTCCAAGAACCCACTTCGGATTTTCAACAAAACTCAACCAAATTAATATATGTTGCACCTTTTAACATGAATAAACAAAACCCCAACTCAATTTATCAAGACAATATGAAAAACCCCTTAAAAATCCAAACTTTAAATTAAACCCTAATTTTCAAAAGTTCATATCTTTAAAATTCAAGACCATGTATGGATAGATAATAGAGGGAAGAGTTCAAATATATGATTACCTTTAAAAATGCCCTTGAATTGATGAAGAAATCAAAGGGGATAGTAACTAGGGTTTGGGGAATGGGTTGAGTGTTCTTCATGGAGGAGAAGAAGAAATGGGGAAAGATGATAACATTTTTTTTATTCTTTTTACCTTTTTAAAAGTGGTCTCCCTTTTTCAAAACATTTGGGTTAAATCACCATATCGGTCCCTCCTTTTTATTTTAAAACCCAATTAGCCCAAGTTAACGTCAAATTGATTTAGTTTTAATTTCACCGACTCGAACCACTAACCCGACTAACTCCTAGCCCCAAAACACGGGTGTTACAACTCTCCCCCACTTAAGGAAATTTCGTCCCCGAAATTTATCGGACAGGAACCCACTTTCTTTCACACCACAACACACTAACCAACCTTGGTGGACTTACCACACAACAATAGATATCTGATTCTAAGATCTCAACTGATTCTTCGTTGCGCACAATTTCAAACTCAACTCAATCTCTTCAACAAACATAGCACGGAACAGATCTGACTCCCACTCCCGAATTATAGATACACAAATCACGTCACAAACCCCTTTCCAACTCTGGTGATAACCGCAACAGATAAACAACTGAACTAGCCCGATTCACAATTTCATACGACACTGTTTGAACACTTGACTCATAACTTTCTCTGATTGATCCTCTGACTTCATCAGTTAACCAAACACTATGCAGACGTCCTCAAAAATAATTTAGTTTAAATCTCGGATCTCTGTTACTCACTTCCATTATGAACCTTCCACGGATGTAGCAAACTAGAAGAAAACTGAGCTCGGTCTTAATACGCTGGCAATTTACACACTTACTCTCCCACTGAACCACATTATTCATCAACTCAATCCGGAAGTACTTGTCTTCAACCCACAATACGTCTTCATACAACTCAGATGCAATACAAATGAACTGTCGTATGCTTCGGCCAACACAATACGTCTCAAAACACTATGTCCATAGGTACAACTATTCTGTCTCTGAAATGCAAAACTCTATCATCTCTGAAACTGTATTATGAAGGTGTTCCTTTTACTATGCCTCGCACGTGAGGTGCCAAGAATCTGTCTTGCAACTGTTTCTCTTCAAGCATTCTGACTCAATGTAGGTTCAACATGAAACACGGCCACAAGAATACTGTCATTCGGCAACTGAATTCGGAAAATACAACTCGCAACTCAACTACTAATCTATCAACAATTTCAACTCGAAACATCGGTTACTACATTGACTATCTTCGGATGGTACTCACTCTTGATATTACAGTCTTCAAGCATTTCTAACACTTATGCTGTTCAAGTTTCAACCCTTCCTAAGTTGTCTAACAATTCAAGTTCTGATAATATGTATGTACACATTGTGCATTTCTTACTATACAAGCTTTGTCTCTAAGTCTTCGAAGCAAACACAACTGTAATTAACTCTATGTCTCATATCGGATAACTCTTCTCACGGTCTTTCAACTATCTTGATGAACAAGCCACAATCTTCTATCTCGCATAAGCACACAACCTAACTCTACATGTAACGCATCACTATGGTTCACAAACTCTTTCTCTGACATAACTGGATCAAGGTCGAAGCTTTCATCAAAGTTTCTTTCGGTTTCTCAAGAGCTCATTGTCTCGTATCTAACCACACAGCTGAACATTCTTCTGTAGCAATCTATCAATGGAGCAACTATCTTCAAAAGATTATTTTACAATTCTCTGAAAGTAACAATGCTAGACCTAGGAACTATAGATATCTGTCACAATCTTCAATTTCTTCCAACTCATGTCTTCCTTTGCCTACTTGGGATTTACTCTAATACACTCGGATGATCTGCATGTCCTAGGAGAACATCTTCACTAACTCGGAGTTCACATTGCACAACTTGGCATACAACTAATTCTCTAATAGAACCTACCACACTAACTTCAAAGCTCGTCATGATCTTCCTCAGTATTTGAATATACTCATGTGACATCTAGAAGAGCTACTACAACTGATCAAGAAACTCAGGAAAATATTCCGCTCAACATCTCTATGAAGGTAACTAATACACTAGTCAAACAAAACGGCATAACTCAGAGATCAAGGTGATCACATCTTGCCCCTAAAGCTGTCTTTGGTACTTCAACTTTCATCACTTTCAACTGGTAGTAAACGGATCTCAAACTAATCTTCAAATAGACTCAAGCACACACTAACTGACCAACAAATCGCTGACACTCGGAAACGGATACTAATCATTCACTGTCACTTGTTTCGACAATATGCAATCTGAACACATTCTCGTACTGTCACTCTTTCTTCATCACAATTTACACCGTAGAACTCTGAGATGATGCACTAGGCCTAATGAATCTAAGGTCTAACAAGTCTCGAAGTTAATTCTTCAACATTCTCAATTCTTCCAGAATTCATAAGTTACAGAGCAACAAAACTGAAGCAACCTCGGAGACGGTCTCAATAACAAACTCTTCTTCTCTATCAAGAGACAAACTGGGTAAATCTTCCAAACACTTCTAGGAAAACACAAACTATTCTAGCATTCTGTGGTCCAATCTTCATTCAAAATCAAATTCATCACACTTGCTAAGCAAGCCTACCAACTAAACTCAATCAATCTTCGACCTCCAAAGCTGGGTCAACATCCGACAAGAAGTTCACATCCTCACTTACCACTACAGTCTCACAAAAATCTGCGTCTTCAAAGCAACTCTCTCTTTGTCTCAACGTATACACTAACTCTATGCTCTTCAAGCCAAACCTTGTCGAAGGGTATATCAAAACCGTAGGAAGACGATTATTTCACATCTGCTAGAACTAGTAACTCTGGACCACCAACAAACATCTTCTGTACATCTTTCTGATCACTACTATCTCCCAAAAGGCTAGTCACATGTGTCCCTACATCTAAGGTCTCAGCAAAGATATCTAATTTCTTACATGCTCACGCAAAAGGAGGTATCCGCAGAAATTGCAACTTCACATGTACACAACTGATAGTCTTCTGTCCTCTTGTTTTCAGACTAGTTCTTCAACAAAATCTGACTCTTCTTAGAGCATCTCGTAACTCCAAGATTCAATTCTAATCACGCACAAACAATCATGCTGGACTTGTTCTACCCCTACCAAACAACCTGGAGTCAAAGCTCAAGACTTCCTTCTCGACTCAACTATATCGGAAGTGACTTCATCTCTTCCGCTTGCTGAAAGACAACTCAACGTACACTGACCCAATCACACAACTAGCTCCCACTCACGGACACTGACCGGCTGTCTTGCATAAAATCATAGGCCGAACCCCAACGGTCACCAGCTAACACTTCACCAGGCATGTTCAAACTTGCATACTTTCTAACAATATACAAAAGCACGGATTGAGAATCAACTGGAGGAAACCAACTTAATACTATTTCAAGGGCTCATCTGTTAAAACATCGACACCACTCTAACTCCCACTCATATGCCTTCACTTCTTCTTACCAACTGATGCCAGTGTTGATCACATCGTCCCTCATCCACAGGAATCAACCCATATACACACCGTCTCAAACGGACAAATTGTACCTCAATTCCGGTACAACCACACCTCTCTAACTAAGGTGATGGACTCCCTCAACATCGTCCACCTTTTCAGAAACTACAACTTCTACTTACCGAAAAGCAATTTAATCAACAACAACATCAACAGTAAAACATACACAATTGGGTTAGCAAGGCAAGGCTTCCAAGTGGCTCAAGTATGTTCCCCTCACTTAAAATCTCTTTTTCGATGTAATAGTAGCAATGGGACTCTACGAACATGTTCAAACAAATCAACACACATACACGCTAAATCAAGCATATAACATGCTTCTTGCTAAACAAGCAAACATATGCGTACCATCAAACAACATATACTCTCAATCAAACAATCATACATTACAACATTCACGGATAACAAGCAACATGCTTACATGGCAAGCAAACACCGTGCATATCAATCACAAAACACAACTTACCTCACTTACCTGCCCAAGGTCTCGGAAACCTTAGGCTCTGATACCAACAAATGTAACCCCCTCGTCCCGGTCTGGCCGAATGTCCGGTCCGAGTGGGCCACACGGGGAAAACCGAGTGAAAACCCCCTAAGGAATTTCCCCTCGGTTAGCAACCCTATTTTTTTTCATTTTAAATCTTGTCTAGATGAGTATTTAATCCTATGTGATCATACAGCGGAACAACATTCACGAAACAAACAAACAAACTCAAACTAACATGTTACAGCCCAATTTTATACTTATATTGCAGGCGGTATCGATACTCTTAAGGGGTGTATCGATACCCCCTTGACTAGGTCAACGGGTCAAAGTCAACCCGTAGAGACCGTATCGATACACTCATGGAGTGTATCGAAACCCTCCCCAACGGTTGACTTCCCACGGTCAATGCTATGATGACGGTATCGATATGCCAGAGGCCGGTATCGATACTGAACTGGACAGTAGCTCCAGTGACCAAAATAGTATCGATACACCTCTCAAGTGTATCGATACACGAGGCCTGAACAAGAAGGCGGTATCGATACCGTACCAACCGTATCGATACCCCTCCACAGCACAAACCTCCAAACTCAACAAAAACGATCAAGACTCGGACCTAGATGCAATTTAGAACTTCCCAAGACCCAAACAAGTATTCATACAACCTTTACATACCACTTTATAGCCATACAAGCACCCAACATGTATAAACATCAAGGAAATCATGCAATTGAATCAAGATGACATTTAAGCACCCATACATGAACCATAGGTAGCAACCAAGCAATTAACAAGGCATCCATACATAGCATTCATACAAAAGGGCAATTTATACATATATGGTCATACAAGCACGTAAGATTTCATGCCTTAGCAACCAAACAAATAGACATTCAAGGCATGCAACAACAACGATATTTATAGATCAAACAAGGCATCCAAGAATCAAACCAATATCGACATACATCAAAACTCAATCATCAAAACCTATCCCATTGGTTAACTATTACATTCATTTACTCAAAACTCATACATTGAGCTCACCAAAAGCAACACTTGGAGACCTTTCCTTGCCCTTGTCGCCCACAAGCTATTTATCTGCATTGTCGAACAAAAGAGAGCGTAAGCATAAAAGCTTAGTGAGGGTAAGCTCATAAAACAAACCTTCGACAATGCAGGGTCCAAGCACGAGCAATTTCCATAATGAAATGCATGTTCTTACCTCCGATCCGCATAAGTCAAAATGATCATGATGCATGAACATATAATCAACATTATGTCATGCTCAACATCTTGTAAACTCAACTTACTACGATACATAACTCAATGCATTAATCACATTATACATCAATACATAAAGGGCATCACATTTCGTAACATATAAGCATATTTGCATAATCCCACATTGGTATATACATACAACCTCATATTGGCACCTAACTATGACCCGAATACGCGGATAACCTGTTGGAACGCATTTCTAACAACAACATTACCTCGATGGGATTCCACTCATCACCTGTCCTTGCATGTGCGAGATTCCACTCATCGCCACATGCCCTACGGATGGGATTCCACTCATCATCACGTAGAAATATATAAAAGCTTCCGGTGGAATATTACATCACCGTACTCCTCCTGGGTGCCTTAACGCCACCAAGGCCACGTACGTTTTGACTCAATTTGTGTGCACACTCATCCTAATGATCGATCATTGTACCCAAGCATACTAGTGCCAATATAAATCAAACTACACAACTTTTACAATATCAATTTCAATATAAATTCCGTGCCTAGCACGTACTCACCATGATTCTCCAAAATCATGCAATCCACAACACAACCTCATTTCACAAACCAACACCACATGTATGTCAACCGAGCAATCATCTCATCATATATCCACATTTTATTTGTCATCAACATGCATATAAAATCAATACATTAAGCCATACTTTCACAAACATGTGTATCACATAATACATACTCATCATGAGGCATATCAACGATTAAAGAGTACATCCAAGGTCTCTAACTAAAGCTTAGGATTAGGCTACCACCCTAATCCTAACTCTAGGTGGGTCTACCAAGCCCAACCTAGTTCACATGTTTGAACCAACCACTTAAAAACCAATTTAAAAACATTAACCACTCACCTCTACCTCCAAGCTCAACTACCAAGCAAGCATCACCTTCAAGTTTCCGGATTTCTACCCGAAGCTTCTCCAACGCAAGCTCTCGCTTCTAAACAACCTCAATACAATTCAAATAATCCTCAAATCAGCCCAACATCAAAATATCAACCCAGAATACAAATTCAAATATCAAACCCAACATTTCAAGTCATGACCAAACCCCATACTTAGCAATTTCGGACAGCCCCAATACCTCTTCCAAAAACCTTGTTTCTAACATCCATTGCACCCACAAATGATCCCAAATCAATCCCTAACCATAGTACTACCATCGGGCTATCAAATCCCACCTAGAACAACCCCCAAAACTCACCCAAAACCCTCTAAAACTCCATTTTCGTACTCATATTTTACCCAGCAGAAAATCATGTTTTTAGACACCCAAATGACATCTAAATGCTTCCAAAACATCCTCCTAGCATACATAAACCATCAGCCCTTTAATTACAATCTAAAACCCACCAAAAATCAACTTTTTGACACTTTAAAATGGCTCCAAGAACCCACTTCGGATTTTCAACAAAACTCAACCAAATTAATATATGTTGCACCTTTTAACATGAATAAACAAAACCCCAACTCAATTTATCAAGACAATATGAAAAACCCCTTAAAAATCCAAACTTTAAATCAAACCCTAATTTTCAAAAGTTCATATCTTTAAAATTCAAGACCATGTATGGATAGATAATAAAGGGAAGAGTTCAAATATATGATTACCTTTAAAAACGCCCTTGAATTGATTAAGAAATCAAAGGGGATAGTAACTAGGGTTTGGGGAATGGGTTGGGTGTTCTTCATGAAGGAG
The DNA here is from genome assembly GCA_958450335.1 of Hibiscus tridactylites. Classification (NCBI taxonomy): domain Eukaryota; kingdom Viridiplantae; phylum Streptophyta; class Magnoliopsida; order Malvales; family Malvaceae; genus Hibiscus; species Hibiscus tridactylites. Next base: position 42,561,343 of record OY288274.1, on the reverse strand, counting down.
AAGAAGAAATGGGGAAAGATGATAACATTCTTTTTATTCTTTTTACCTTTTTAAAAGTGGTCTCCCTTTTTCAAAACATTTGGGTTAAATCACCGTATCGGTCCCTCCTTTTTATTTTAAAACCCAATTAGCCCAAGTTAAGGTCAAATTGATTTAATTTTAATTTCACCGACTCGAACCACTAACCCAACTAACTCCTAGCCCCAAAACACGAGTGTTACAGAGCTTACAACACAGAAACAACAGCGGACAAGAACCTAACGTTCTCGCCAACTACCACAACCTCAAAATCATCTGTAAGCCTCAAGGAGACTCTCTTGGTCTCAAAGTCTGCCCTAGCTCTATGCTCTACGAGCTAATCCTTGGCCAAAATCACATCAAAACCATAGAACAATAATTCCATCATGTTAACCGGAAACACGTGGCCCTGAATCATCAAGGGACACCTTCTATACATCTTCCTAACTACCACTGTATCACCGAAGGAACTAGTAACATTTACACCTACCTCTAATCACTCATACGGTAAACCTAGGGACCTCGCATGTTCACCCAAGATATACGAATGTGTCGACCCCGAATCTATCAAAGAAAGCAAAGTCAAAGACTGTAACGAGAAATTACTTGCAATGACATCCGTATCATTCCCAGCCTCTCGTTGTGCATACACCTTAGCCGGTCCTCCACCCTCGGGCTGAACTGCTACCACATGAGCTAAGTTCCTCCGACCATCGTTCCTCGGCTGGAAGTTACCACGACCGCGCCCACAGCCTCTCTGATGCTCAAAACCCCTAGCTGGAGCCGGTCCGCCCCTAGCCGGGTGTGGACAGTTAGGCCTCAAATGGTCTCGGGAAGCACAGTTCCAACATACCCCAAAAGTACCCATACACTCGCCCTGATGGCGTCTCCCGCGCCTAGTGCACTCCGGAGTGTGTACAATAGCTTCTTGGCCCTAATGGCCCCGTCCATGGTTACTACCCCTATGCCTCGAATCGGGATGATACCTTCTATCTCTATGCCTCTTGGAATGATCTTTATCCCAACCCGCATGTTTCTTCCCGGAATCGGTCCCACTAGCATGAGCACTAGAGCCTAAGTTCTGCTCAATATCCTTGGCCCTTGAGACCAAAACATCAATCTCAGTGTAGTCAGAGGCAAGCATATAAGTCTTCACGTCTCTAGTCAACCCATATCAGAACTGTTCCCACCGTTCCTTCTTAGTGGGAACTAACTCGGGAGCATACTGGCTCAATCTCACAAACTGAACCTCATACTCGGACACCATCTTGCTACCCTGAACCAAGGCCATAAACTCTCTCTTCTTCTCATCCAGATATCGAACTCTGAGATACTTCCTCTTAAAGGCATTTCTGAAGAATTCCCAAGTGACATCTGCTTCGGCCATACCCGAAGTAACAGTGGTCCACCAAGTATATACATCTTTCTAAAGTAAGTAGACAACGCAACCCAACTTGTGAGTGTCTGAGCACTCCATCTGACCCAAGATGCGTGTATTACTCTCGAGCCAAGCCTTCAAACCCTCAGGAGTCAAACCACAAAACTCAACTCCGCCCAAACTATGGAGCATCTCAAGGGGTAAACCTATCACCGCACCCTGAGGTGGTGCTGCAGCTTGCATACCGGCCAAAGCTGTCTGAAAAGCTCCGGCTATAGTCTGAATAAAATGGGTCATGTCTGCACCTGCCTGACCCTGACCCGCCTGAGATCCATTACCCCCAACATTCGCATCGGCCTGAGGTCCATTACCATCACCCCGACTTGCGCACCAGCCTGAGGCACATTACCTTCGCCACCCACTCTATTACCATCGGGAGCAGGAGGCTCATCCCCGAGTGCCTAGTCACCCGCTCTAAGCCGTCCTCTCAGTATTACCATAACGAGATAGAATATAAACAATAAACGCATCACACACAAGAAAACATTAGGTCAGCAAGGGCAAGGGTCCAAGTTCTCAAGCTCTTTAACCAAAACCATTTTTTTGATAATAACACCTAGCAATGGGAACACTTGACTAAACCTCAACCGACAACAAGATCATTAAAGCATGCTTTCATACACTGTACAATGGCAAACAACCAAACAAACCAACTTACTTGACTTACCTTCCCGGAAGACCTCGTAACCGAGGCTCTGATACCACCAAATGTAACCCCTCGTCCCAGCCTAGCCAATAGACTGGACCGAAATGGTTACACGGGGAAAACCGAAGCAAAACCCGCTAAGGCCTCACTCCAATTAGCAACCCTATTTTTTATTTCATTTATTATCTTGTCTAAATATCACAATTTACCCTAGGTGAGTAAAAAACAACGGATAAGCGAAAATGAAAGCATTCCATGTAGAACATACGACAACTTAAACTTACCAAGTAACTTAATTGATCAAATTCCGAGCACACGGGGCAAAATCATCATAAAGGACACATATGAACTCAACAAGGAAACATACAAGCTTTAGAGACTAAAACGCAACGTTTAGAAACCTTCAAACATGCCATTCAAGTGTTTTAACTTCTTGTGTTTCGAAACAGGCTTGTCCGTTCCGAAACGCGGGCTCTATTTTAAATGTGGGACCAGGCCGTTCCGAAACGGTCCCACCTTGTTTCGGAACGGAGGTTTCCAGTGATAAAACGTATCGAAACAGGTTCTGAAACCGGGGTTCACAATGTCAAAACGTATCGAAACGAGTTCCGAAACGGGGCCTCACAATGTCAAATTGTATCGAAATGGCACCACCCCTGTTCCGATACGAGTATCCCTGGAGCTACAATTGTTCCAAAACCATGTCGAGCGTTTCGAAACACCTGTACACAGATTGGCCCGAAATCATACTTTGACACCTCTAAATGTTCTCAAACGTGTCCCGAATTATCGAAAACCATATGGAAACATATCATACATACATTCTAGATGCAAAATATCCTAATCCCAACATTAGACATGCATTCAAGCACCAAATTGGATTTCAAGCTCTAAGCTCACATGAACACTTAGATACAAAAGCACTAACACGTCAAGTCACAAAGCAATCCATACAAGGCCACAACATACGTCAACATAACACGGCATCATCATTTGAAACATGCTTGAAACATAAACAAACCATAGTAAAGGAGTTTGAACACCAACTCCATAACATACAAATCTAGAAATCCCATTGTCAAAATGCTATTACAAAACATAAACCATACTTTGAGCTACCCGAGAACTCCGAGAAATTCCTCCCTTGCCCTCTTGCCTCCCAAGCCTCTAACGATCTGTATTGTTGGAAAAGGAGATAGCGTAAGCTTAAAGCTTAGTGAGCGGAGCTCTATAACACAACATCAATGCAATTTTTAGAACATAAATCTTAGATTTTAGCAAAACCGTTTAAGGAAAGACGTAATGAAACACAATCATCACAATACATGGTACGCACATGCATAACCAAAACCCGGTGGGACTACACATCACCGTTCAACTAGTAGTTTTCCGATGTGACTACACAACACCGTACTCTCCTACTAGTCATTACCGGTGGGACTACACATCACCGTAGTAACGACAACCATCACCTGAGGCTCGACACCAACAACGACTACACAACAACATTAAATTGAGAGTAAAAACGATCCAAAACACACCACAACACACATAATCGAGAATGCCCATAATCAATCAAACAACGAGAATAAATACACTTACACTCGGGTCTAGGTTAGTCTCTAAGACTCCACCCAAACCCCCAAACCTTCATAGAACGCATTTTAAGTCTCAAAACAGTTTCCACTTACCGGTGAAACCTAACACAAGCCGAAAATGTCGATCAAGCCTCCAAGTTCCCCGGAATTGAGCCTGAAGCTTCTCCAACGTTTTCTCTTGCTTCTAATCAACCAAAAATAGTGCATTACACATTAAAACATCCACAAAATCACCGCCACAATTCATATTACAACCCAAGACAAATTTCGCTATATTTATAAACTAAGAACTAACCCAAACTCTTCATTTTCGGACTCGGACACAACCCAACAGTTACCCATAAATTTCATCATCCAAATCATCACTAAACATGTTCTAAACATCCCTCAAGTCTAACCATACCATCAGCTCAACTCTCCCTCACATAACTACCTCCAAAACTCAAGATTTTCACTTCTAAACTCACCCACCAATACCCATTTCGGGATTTCATTAAAACTTCACCATTTTAACATATGTTAAGTTAAAAAGCAAGTTTTTAACATACATGAGCTTTACAAATCAAGAACTCAACGAAAAACCAACAAAGTTTCCACATTTACTTCAAAACTTTAAAAACTTGAAACAACTCAAAAATGGGTTTTATGAAAATCCAAGACCATGAAAATGTTGAGGATGAAGAGGAGAAGTAAAAAAAGTTATTACCTTGATAAAATCTCTTGAAATCGTTGAGGAAGATGGTGGAACAATGTCTTAGGATTTTATAGAGGTTTTAGTGGAAAAGGGGGATTTTGCAAAAGATGACATCTTTTTCAAATATCGTTTCAAACTTTTCTTTTTTACTTAAAATCCTATCTTAAAATTCATTAATGGAATTTTTGTAAGTATTGGCATCTTTTATAAAATCATCATTTTAAATCTTAATTTAACCCGGACTTTTCCTAAAACAAAATCGATAAACTCTCGGGCCCTAAATCGGGGCGTTACACCGAGGCTCCTCGAAATTGATCAAAGAGATCATCAATCCTTGGATGGGGATACTTGTTCTTAATCGTCAACTTGTTCCGTTGCCGATAATCTATACACATCCACATTTTCCCATCTTTCGTCTTTACAAACAACATCGGCGCACCCCAAGGTGAAACACTCGACCGAATGAACCCTTGATCAAGTAACTCCTGAAGTTGCGTCTTCAACTCTTTCAACTCTTTAGGTGCCATACTGTAAGAGGCAATGGACACCGGAGTCGTATTCTTATAGAACTCGATACCAAACTCAACTTCCCCGTTTGGCGGCAACCCAGGCAATTCTTCTAGAAAGACCCGGAAAATCGCAAACAGTTTTGATGTCCTGCACACGTACATCGTTTGTACCAGGATTCATCACATATGCAAGATAAGCATCACAACCCATCCTTAGCATACAACTTGCTTCCATAGCCGAAACCACATTAGACAAGAATTTTACATTCTCGCCTACTATCACCACTTCATAATCATCAACAAGCTATAAGATGACTCGCTTAACATCAAAGTCAACCACTCCTCTATGTTCAGACAATCAATCCATACTAAGGATCACATCAAATCCATAAAAGGGTAACTCCATCAAATCCACAAGAAAAACATGACCCTGAACAGATAAGGGACATTTCCGATACAACTTCCTAGTGACTACAGTCTTACCAAAAGAACTAGTCACTTACATTCTTACTTCAAGAAACTCAACATGTATATTAAGCAAATGTGCATGCTCACTCAAGATGTAAGAATACGTAGATCCAGAATCAATCAAAGCCAATAATGATAAAGACTGTAGAACAAAGGTACCTACGATAACATCAGTGTCATTGCGCTCCTCGCGCTGAGCAAAGACCCTCGCAGGACCGCCTCCCTAAGGCCGAACTGCTACGACATGAGCAATACCATGCTGATCCCCGTCTCTCCTCTGAAAATTCCCTTAGCCGTGCCCACGGCCTCTCTGAGGTGCAGCCACAGCAGGTGCACGTCCCTGGCCTCCACCGGTCAACAGAGGACACTCATGCTTCATATGATATGTTGAACCACAGTTCTAGCAAGAATTCCATGTTACCACAATAGGAGCGTGTGCCTCTCTAGCTGCACGTGGACAATATCGCCTCAGATGGTCCCTCGACCCACATGTCCAGCACGTGTGCTGCTCAGACCTCACTCGGCCTTCCTGAGCCTGACCACCCTGTCCTAGAGCATCTCACCTCGCATTAGGTTGATGTCTCCTATCACGACCTCTTTTGTTTCTTCCACCTTTGGAACTATACTCAGATGCTCTCTTTTCAGAGCTAGAACCACCTCCACGAGATGCCAGAACCAAGTTCTGCTCAATGTTCTTAGCTCGACATATAAGCACATTAAAATTTGTGTAGTTTGTAGCCAACATATAGGTCTTGACTTCCTGTACCAGCCCATATCGGAAGCGATCACAACGATGCCTCTCACTCGGCACCAACTCAGGTGCATACTGGCTCAGACGTACGAACTGAGCCTCATACTCAGCCACAAAAAGACTTCCCTGAACAAGCAACATAAACTCACGCTTCTTCTCATCCAAGTATCTCACACCAAGATACTTCCTCTTAAAGGCACCTCGAAAGAACTCCCAATCTACCTCATTAGGTTCCATTCCAGCAGTGATAGTCGTCCACCAACTATAAGCATCACCCTGGAGCAAAGAAACTGCGCATCCCAGCTTGCGCACATCATTACATCCCATCTGATCCATGATATGGATCATACTAGCTAACCAGGCTTCTGATGCCTCAGGAGACATACCATAGAACTCCGCAGCTCCCAAACTCCTCAGCCTTTCCAAAGGCAAACCCACTTGCCTAGCTATAGGGGCCTGAACATGTGCTCCGGCTACCACTGCCTGAAATGCTCCGATGATTGCCTCAACCAGCGGCGCTAGATCACCCAAAAATGGACCAGCTTGTCCTTGTTGCTCCGACTCTCCACCTCCAAGTGGTGGTGGAGGAGGAGGTAGGTTTCCACTAGGTGGAACCTCAACTCCTTGATTACTCTGGTTACCCTGCTCAGGCGCAGGCACAATCATATTCGATCTAAGCTCTCTCCTCGGACCCATAGTGTTATTTTTAACAAGGCATAACAATAAAAACAAATCAAACCATGATTTAGGCCAGCCTCAAGCAAGGATCTAAGTTCACAAAAACATTTAACTAGTGTAATAAGACAATGGGCACCCCGATTTCCCTCAAGCATAACATCGCATACAATAGCATATCACATTCATCATGCTTAACATCATTCGGAATCAGCACACATCCTTACCACAAGATCAACATACAATCATATCTATAACTCACAAATGATTCATAACAACCAAGCATGGCATGAACACCAACATTCGACCCAAGACATACTTTTTCAAACAACATGCTATTAAACACTGAACCGAACATCAAAACATAACAATTTCACTTACCATAATCCCCAATTCTTTCGTAACCTGACTCTGATACCAACAAATGTAACCCCCTTAACCCGACCTAGACGCCCGACCCGAACTAAGAAGATTACACGGGGAAAATCGAAGTCAACCTCGATTAACGACCCTTTTTTTCTTTTTATCTTCTCTAGATTCACATTATTATCCTATGTGTTCAACAAAACACTTAGAAGAAAATGACACAACGATCGGAGTTCGATTAGGGATTCAATTGCTTAAAATACTACTTTAGGGATTAAACTGTAATTTCTAAGAATTATAGGGACTTTCCAGATTTTAAAGTTACCAATCCTTAATTAGTCACGTAAGATGCCAGCATGTCAACAATCATCACAAACGGATCATCCAAACTCATCAAATTGAACATACAACGATTATGGACCAAAATGCAACAATCCCAAACTTAAAAAGATTCTTTTAACTGAAATTTAACGACCCGTATCGATACGCCTTAGCCTGTATCGATACACAAAATGGCAGTAGCCAAAATTGGCAAAAGGGTATCAATACGCTCGAGCCCGTACCGATACGGTCTTCAAACTTTTGCCTAGGCGTATCAATACGCAGGCATATCGTACCGGTACACCTAAACTGAAAAGCCTGAATTTGGCCTTAGTGTATTGATACTCCTCCCCGAGTATCGATACGCATACCAGACTTGCACATTCAACAACCATTTAAACACATTTAACATCTAAACATGCTTAAAACATACATACATGCTATAATCAACTTACCATACATATAAGTATCAACAAACAACATGACATACTCATCAAACATATCAAATCATGGTGAAATATTAGCTACTCAGGCATGCTTAAGACAATAAGCCATAGCATAGTCAAAACACTATAAGTAAGACCATAAACCAATTAGAGGCCATTTACAAGTATAAAAACATAAACCAAACATGCTCAAGGTGTTTAACAGCACCAACAAAACCAAGAGTAGAAATCCCACCCATTGCCTCTTATTACACTAAAGTAAAACCGCATACATTGATCAGCCAAATACTTGGATTTCTCCTTGCTTTCTTGCTGTCTCTAATGCTCAATTCTCTGCATTGATGAAACAAATGAGCGTAAGCAGAAAGCTTAGTGAGGACCGCTAAAACCAAACATTCATGAATGCATTTTGAAAAATCAAAACATCATCATTTGTCAACATATGCCTTCCTTTAAAACATGCTCTTTAAAGCATCAATGCACTTTTAAAACCATATGCTCATAACATCATTAAAATAACAGCAAAATCCTTTGCTCATGCTTAAACCAAGCATCACATGCATTCTAGCATAATTCCCAAGCATCTCATGCTTAAATCAATAATCAACAACATTATATTGGCTCACAAGTGATCAATCTAAAATCATATCAAAACCAACACAATTGACACAATCAGATACGCGGATTACAAGCGTTGTTCCACACGCTTCATACACACTACCGGACTACACAAGGTGGAGATAAATGGCACAATCACAACCCCTCAACACCCGTGATGGAGATTAATGGCACAATCACAACCCCTCAACATCACTCATCGGTAGTTGTATAATTCCACTACCGAGAGTAAGAGACACAAACCACAAGACTCACATACGTGATTAAACCATCCACTGTTGTGATCTTAGCCTCAATCGTTAGGGTACTTGGATGGAGTTTACGGCATAATCACAACCCCTTGACATCCAAGGCGACTTTATTCACGGTGCACCCAATCCTATAGCCGGCTAACTATATACGATTAAAGTAACCAAAACCAATTTCCATCACTTGCCAATATAATCATTCAACATCATTATTCCACTATTTTACAAGCATAAATCAAAATGCCATTTTCACAAGCATAAACATGCTTAAACCATATGCATTAATCACATAAATTCAAGGATCACTTACCATGTGCATCCTTAACAAAATGGCATTAAAAACAATCATCATCAATGCTTAAAAACATGCTTAAAATATTAATTAAAACCATATTTAATTCAAGCGCATTTCCAACAAAAAACATAACACATTTCGAGAGAGACTTTCGATTTACTTACTCTTGAGCTTAGCTAAGTGTTTCAAACTTACACTAAGCTCCCAACACCACGCTCAAAGCATTACAAAGCTGGAAAATCCATTTCCACTCACCGATATGCGAAACCTCGCTCGCCGACGCGAATGTAACGCTCGGGTTTTGGGGACGGGAGTTGAGTGTGTGAGTCGGGTTCGAGTCATTGGACTCGATTTAATTAAAATAAACTTCGGTTTTAGTTTAAAAAGGATTTGAAATTCATTAATGGCAAAACTGTAAATTTTCAAAAGTAAGGAAAAAGATGAGTAAAAGAGCCTTTTGAAAGAAGAAAAAATGCTCATCTTCTTCCTTGGCTTCCATTTTCACGACAGGAAGCTCTCCAAAACCCCTAAATACTATTCCATTCATTTCCTTCATCATTTCAAGTGATTTCAACGAGGTAAGACCATTTTGACTTGTCCTCTTCATTCCTAGCACATTGATGGTTTTAGTTTTTGAAAAACACCATTGTAGAGATTTTTCAAGATTTCAAAGTTTGAAGAGAAGTATGAAACTTTAATGACTTCTTGATTTGTTTTTGATTTGTAGAGTTAATTTTTGAACTAATATTGCCCTAAGGTACATTATATCTCGAAATGAGGGGTTTTTATCAAAAATCCCGAAATGGGTTTTTGGGGGTATTTTAAAAGTGTCAAAACTTGGGTTTTTAGTGTGGTTTAATGTTGGAGAGTGGGGCTGATGTTATAACAATGTTAGAGAGATGTTTTGGAGGTGTTTTGGGTGTTGAAATTAGTAGTTTTCTACTGGGTTTGGTGGGAGTACGAAAATGGGAATTTTTGATGTTGGCTTTGGTTTGAAATTGTGAGAATTTGGCTTGTGGTTGTAGTTTGGGGTTGTGACAGTGTTTGGTGATGATTTGGTTGAGTAATACATTGTTTTTGATTGGTTAGAATCAAAGGGAAACGTTGGAGAAACTTCGGGCACGATTCCGGAAAGTGTGGAGGCTTGATTCAGCTTTTTTCGATTTGCTTAAGGAAGTTCGGTCAGTGGAATCATTTAAATTGACTTTAAATTGGTTCAAGTGTATGGTTGTGGAGTTGGATTGTGCTTGGTAGGCCACTCCAAAGTAGGAGTTAAGTTGTAGCTTAACTTCTTGTGTGTTTTAATGAGCTTTGCTTAATATGCATGATGTAGACTTGTAAAGCATGTGTTGATTATGTATGTGTTATATACATTGATGTATGTGGTGTTTGAGTTGTTGAAATGCATAATGGATTGTCATGGCGTGACTTGATAGTTTGATTGGCACTAGTTAAATTATCGGGTATAAATGATCGATCATTAGGATGAGAGTGTGCACACGGTTGAGTCAAATTCGTGCGTGGCCTTGGTGGCGTAAAGTCATCAAGGAGGAGTACTGTGGTGTAATATTCCATCGGAAATTTTATATTATTACGTGATGATGAGTGGAATCCCATCCGTAGGGCATGTGATGATGAGTATAATCTCATCCTTGCAAGGATCGGTGATGACTGTAATCCCACCGAAGGCAACGTTGTTGTTGAGTACGTTGGAGGTGAAAACCCCAACGGAAGTTATCCACATATCCGAGTAAACTAATAGTTGCCAATATACTAGAACATGTGTGGTTATCGTTAAGATAATTGTTATATCTTGTTGGGCATAACATGAGGTAAGATGCCATGTTAATGCATTCTTGTGATGTGAGCTATCATGCTATGTTGATGCTTATGTATGCTTGTGAGTTGTCTTAAGGATGGTATGCTTGAACCTTGCATTGTCGTTGTTTTTTTTAGAGCACCCTCACTAAGCTTTTAGCTTACGCTCTCATTTTCGACAATGCAGATCATTAGCGTGGAGTTAGCAAGGAGTAAAGAAAGAGGCATTCCAAGCTTTAGTAGTTTCTCAAGTATGGTTTAGTAAATAATGTGGTAGTTTAGCAATGGGGATGCTATGTGTCTTGTATGAGCGTTGTTAGACTCATATGTGTTGGATTGTTGTTAATGCCTTGATATGGATTTGTAAACCATGCTTATGTGTTGTTTTGAGAGCATGTAAACCTTGCTAGTGGATGCATGTATCTTTGGCTAATTAGACCCTTTACGTACGTTTGGTATGCAAGTTTCTCTTAAGTATGGTTGCCTTGGTGTCGATGCTCCGTTGGTTGTTTAAATTGTTTCGTAAGCTTATTCATGGTTGCCTAATGTTGTATGAAGGTTTGTTTGTTGCTAGGCGAGTCGTAAATTGCATCTAGAGTTGAGTCTTGGTGCATTTTGCAGCTAAATTGAGGCTTGCAGTGCAGGGCGTATCGATACGCCAAAGGGCCGTATCGATACGGTCCTACACTTTGGGCCTCAATTTAAACTTAGCGTACCAGTACACGGGGGTGTATCGATACGCCAAAAGCTCTCTAGAATTATGAGAAATTGACGAGATTTTGGCGTATCGCTACGAGTCTTAGGTGTATCGGTACAATTTTTATCGTTTGACCGTGAGAAGTTGACCGTAGAGGGCGTATCGGTACGGTCAATCAGTATACCGATACGATATCCCTAGGTTGACTTTGGGCAGTTGACCAAGTCAAGGTGTATCGATACGGTCTTCTAGCGTATCGATACTGCCTGTTGTAAAGGCTAAAAAGGGTTGTTTAATTCGCTTGCTTTGTATGCTTGTATTGTTTCATTGTCTTTCTACTGTCGTATCTCACATAGGATGTATTAAAACATTTAGACAAGATAATGTTTAAAAGAAATTTTCTAGGGTTGCTAACCGGAGGGGAGCCTTAACGGGTTTCATTTCGGTTTTCCCCATGTAACCCACTCGGACTGGTCAGTCGTCCAGACCGAGACGAGGGGGTTACATCGAAGATCACCCTTCTGAAGCCTCCAAAAATGCTTCGTTTGCTTCTGGATCAAGATCCCCTATTTTTTATCATCAAAACAGAGATTTAAATGCATTAAAATGTATTTCAACACCAGCAACTAAACACAAACATGTTGCTTACCAAAACTACACCAATTTACCTATTCGAAACAACCAAAAACTCAATCGATTGCTTCCTAAACCAAGCCCAGCCAACATACATCACTTTCAACCACTACTAAACATCAAAACACATCTAAAAACAACATAAACCCTTCCTTATACCTCCAACAAGCATAACATCATCATTTCACCTAAAAAATCCACTAAAACCATCAAGAAACTCAAGGATTTCGGGATCTATATTATTAAGACTCTTTTTCAACATAATAATCAACTCAAAACTCAATTAAAATCAATCAAAAATAGAGCTCATCAATAACATTCCTAAAATCAAGATTTAAACCATGATTTTGCAAGATTTTGATTTTAAATCAAAGCTATAATAAAAACTCAGCCAAAAACAACAATTAGGAGCTAAAGATCTTGGCAATTTCAATAAAGAACCTAGATTGAAGGTCGAGAACGAGATTTACCTCCAATCCTTGCCTTCCTTAAGGTTTGACAAGTTTTTGCTTCACAAAACTTGAAAATCTTGAAGAGAACTCTTGGAAAAGATTTAGAAATCAAAGAGAGGGTGTTTGGGAGAAAAGAATTATGGAGAAAGTGTTGAGAAAATGGTTTTACTGAAAATGAAAGTTAGTTACGTGAAATGAAATCTCAATTTCTTATTTTACCAATTTAATTAAATAAAATCATTTTTATTTTAATCATCCAAAAATCATTTTAAAACACATGTCAATTTAAGGAAGGTGTAATTGCCCCATAGCTCCCTAAAGATTCTAAGATTTTTACTCCTTTTTGAAATTTGTAATTTTCCACGGTTTAAAAACTTTACATTTTGGTCACTACCCAAAATATACCACTTCCAAAGCTAGTTTTGTACAATTGATTTGACAAATCTCTTAAGCATGATTTTAAAGGATTTTAGCAATTTTTATCATATTTTTATCCTTTCCTGATCCTTGATTTCCCTAAACCACCTAATACAAATTGAACCATTTCCGACCAGTCCGATCCGATGTCTAAAACAATTAGGCCTAAAACCAGGACGTTACAGATTATGCACTACTTTTGTACATGATATGGTCTGTTTAGGTCTCATGTTCTTGTGGTTGTTTTTAAAAGTTTATGCTTTATATTTCTTTATAAGTTTAGGGTAATCTTTAATTGAATTATAAAAGTTCAATTTTCACTAAAAATTTATCAAATCTATATTAAGAGATTTGGAATTCGATTATTGTTCTTGTTTCATTTATGTTATTTTATACGATTCAGCTTCATAGTAAGCAATATGCTGAATAGATCTTTGTTATTTGTTTCATTTATGTCTTTGTTATACAGGTTAAGAGTTGTAATATTTTTTTAGATTATGATGATGTTTATTTGTTATTCTCTACATACTAATTTTGCGTGAGGAAGCAATGAGTATGATGAGGCTGTTAGTATTGGTCAAATGTTATTAAAGATGCCTTGGCTGGGATATATTTTGGATTTTATGAGTTGTTTATCTCCAAAATTCATATTCAAGTTTGTTGATTTTTGTCCGTAAGTGGTTGAGGTTGGTACACCCTATAAAATCTTACATAAACTTTGTATTTTGAAGGGGTAACTGAGCCGTCCTATATAGCCTAGGACTCTGGTCTGTATGAGGGAGGCTTCAAATTCTTTGAAATATTTAGGTCTTGAATAGTATTGACCAACACCATATATACTCAAAATTTACTTATGATGCTTGGCCAAATGAGTGAGATAATTCTTTTTAGATGTGATTTTGAATTGATGATGAGTTGTTTTGAAGGCAACATTGACATGAACTAAGATATTATGGATTGTTGAATTGACGATTGGATCAGTTATTAATAGCAACCTTCGTGTATGGCTAGAGTGTCAGCACTACAATGTTAAGCAAAATCCGTTTTCATGTTATTGATAACAACCTTCGTGTATGGCTAGTGTGTGAATTGTTTTTAGCTATTTGTATTTTTTTATAACGACTATCTTATTTTTAGTTCTCATTCGGTGGCAAAGAATGTCTTTTTAAGTTCTTTGTTGGGTCTTTCATCGAGAGTTTGTATATATTGAATTTTGATATCGTCTATGAATTTAAAATTGATATTTATAAGAATTTTAGCAAAGATAAGATCACCATGAAAATATTCTTGCAGAAGAATAAAAGACAAACATATAAGATAACATTTACAGAATCAATAGAGTTGTTATTTTGGTTGAGGACCAATTGATACATATTTCACGAGTTCAAGTTCATGGACTAACAATTATCATTCCTATATAGTGCTTCAATTTTAAAGTATGTTTGGTAGCTTGATTAATTCATATATGACATGTAAAACTTTTAATAAAGCATTGTAATATATTTAATATTTTGTAAAATATAACTGTATACTAATAAAATTAATCTAATAAAATATAAAATTTATATTTTGGGTTTTTTTTACTGAAAAAAATTTCTGAAAAATTTATCCAAACACCAGAAAGTGATTTACACAACATCATCGAAATATCGGAAAATAGTCTCCGTAAATTATTTTCTAAAAAATGTAATTTGATTTACAGAATTCATTTTTCAGAATCTGTTTTCAGTGAAACAAACGGACCCTAAGAGTCATACATTTTGAATTACAGCTCTGATACCAAGATCTTTTTCAATCATCTTATTTATTATATTGTCAAAAAATTTCGCTTCCTTTTTATTACATGAAAAAAGATAAAGCGTGATAATTTCATCACTTAGCCCTGACTCCTTAAAACCTTCCAACTGCATATTATATTTTAAAAGCAATTCGAGGTAAGTATTTTTGTCGTCTCACAAACTTTTAAATATGTCAAACTAGACAAATGGACTACAACTCCATTATTAAGGTTTTCAACAAAGATATCAAAACTTCCCCTCCAAATAGTTTCAATTATCGGATGTACAAGGCCGTAAGTACATAAATATTTCTTGGTATTTAATTATTGGTAGTCACAACATGCATGGACAAAAAAAAATGGTTCAAAACTTTTAGTTTCATAGCTTTTAGTTCACAGCTAATGCAAAATCAAACAAACAATGTGCTTCTCAATTTTTTTTAAAAATTTAAATAGACAATAACGATGTACAACTTAAGCTTAATGGTTAACACAGCAAATCAATGCCACTAAAAAGTCTCGATCACCACACGTCTAGCATACAATCACCATTTAACTAAGGTTTCAAATGTTTTAAAGGATAAAAAATTTAAACAATATAGATTACTAGACAATTAAAAAGTGATTCTATTATGAGTTTGAGAGAAGAATTTAACGATTTTAAAGAAGACAAGAAATTAATTTTTTTTTATCAATGCTTATTTACACCAGTGCAAGTTAGTTATTTTTCCTTTTTTTATAAGAAGTTGGTTATTTCTTTACTCAAGCATTAATAATTATCTACATCAATGTAAATTATTATTTTTTTCATTTACTTAAATATCAATATTTATTTACACCAGTTTAGTTTAGTACGGTCATGAACTATAAATAAAAAATATAAAAAATTACATTTCTCTTAATCCATAAAAGTAAATGATTTTTTGGTAATTAAAAGAAAATATTGTTGAATTTTTTATTTCACTTTTGAATATATTAATTTTCAAAATCGAAGTGTTTGAGACTTGTTTTTTTCGATTTCTTACAAATAAATTAAATTTTTATATTATTATTACTATTATTATTATTATAATTTACGTTGATTTATTTTATATATTATAATATTAACAAATTTGAACATGTGTCTAAAATAATATTTTGTCCTCAAAAAATCACTTAACAACAATAGCAAAACTCAACTTTTAAAAGCATTTTTTCACAAAGACTTTTTAAAAACAAGAGTTTAGTATTGCTTGTGCTTTCCATAAGCACTTTTGAGCTGAAGCCTAAAAGTACTTAAATAAGTAATCTCGAAGGGAGAGTTGTAGTCAACATACACTAGTTTAGTTTTTTTTTGAATGGCTGATTGAGTTGATTTATAAATTTAACTTTTTGATATTTGTGTGACGGTAAAGAGTACACGACATCTTGTGATTGTTTTGACTTAAATAATTCCTTTTGATTTTAATTTTTTTTATTTTTATTTGTAATTATTATTTTGATTTATATTTTTATTTGTTGGACTTAATTTTTTAATTTTATATAAAAAATATATTATTATTGTTTATGAGGATTTTATAAGTTTAATTTTACTACATTCTAAAATTTTAATTTCCTTTTAAGTGTGTTTTTGGGTGAAAACAACTATAACAGTCATTCTAACTTATTTTATTTATGGCCTTTTAAAGTTTTTACCAACCCAGTTGACAGGAAGAACATACTTTTTTAGACTATTCACTTCAAAGTTTTGAAAAAGAATATTTTGTCCCCTTGTGATTTTTTTTTTCATTTTAGTCGATGTAATTTAAATTTGATTCATTTCCTAAAATTTCAATTTATTCCCTTTTTAATTAAAATTTCATACAAAATTTTAATATTTTCATATCTATAGAATTTTAAAGTAATTTTAGAAATATAGGTAAAAATTGAAAAAATATTGAATTCATATTTTAGTTAAAATTCATGAGTTAGATTAATTAATCTTTTTACTAACTGTCATAATGGCCTAGTGGTTAAGGATACTCATGTAACTTCAAAAAAAGAGTAATATGAAATAAAAGTGAACATTTTATAGTTCACTTTATTTTAAAAATTAAAAAAAAATGCTACAAACATTTACAACCCAAAATTTGTTATGAATGTTTATCTATATGGATGTACATATAACTCTATCTAGGAGTTTGATTTACTTTATCATTAGGAATTTAATCTTCATTTGAATTAGAGTTCATGATATTTACCTCTTATTTCTATAAATAGAAGATTTGAAGAAGACATTGTGGAACTTCATATTGAAAATAAAATACAAGTCTCTCATTATCTTTCATCCCTCTTATTTCATTCTTCTTTTACTTTATTCAGAATATGTTATCAGCAAGACTTGTTCAAGGGCATTAATTTATTAGCACCAAAATTTATAATGTTAGTATTATACGCACAATCTAAAATATTCATATTACATTTGATATGTTAGTATTTGGAGAAATTATTATACGCGTATGGCTCACCACGTCATCCATGGTCCCTTACCAAATTAATAAATTAATAAATTCGTGAATCTACAATTGGTAAAAAGTGTTTTTTTAATTTAATTTGCAGTAAATCTGAGTGAAGATTCACTTGGTAAAAAAATGACATAAAAAAAAATAATGAAATGGAAGCTTTTTATTGGTTGGGACCATGGATGACGTGGCGAGCCGGGCCTATGATATAATTTCTCATAAATTCATATCAGCTTTTTTTTACATGTCATTTATAATGTTGGGTTAAATATTCCACGTCATATTTTTTTTTATTTTCTCACATGCAGCCACCAAAATATATTAGGGTTTATTTTTATTCTCAATCGTGAATCTTTAGATTATCTCTAGGGATTGTTTAAAGAAAATTATCAAATATTTTCAAGGTTTTGTAAACTTGAATTGCAGAGTGCTTTTCCATAGAAAAAGATAAGCTTTTCCATGGAAATCATAACCGAAAAGATTCAATTGAATCTATTTTGTGTTTATATATATATATATATATATATATATATATATATATATATATATATATATATTCTCTTCTAATTATAATCTTTTTGAACAAATTTTGTAGACTGAGTTATATTTGGTGAGGAGATAGTGTTTTGGGTATTTGACAACAGACTCTAACAACTTTGAATCGGTATTTTTCATTTTTTTATTCTATTTTTTTATTCTTTTTTATTTTTTATATTTAAATTGACGTTTTTAATTTATAACAATACCATGGTTGCTCTGTTGATAAAATTATGTCTGCATATGTTAAACTTCATTGTTGTCAATACGAATATTAGTTCTTCACAGCATTCATGTTTATATATGTTGAATCACACAGAATATTTATAAATTAATAGAGCTGATGGATGGCATAACATCAAGATGGTTCATACAATCTGTAACACCCGGGTTTGGGGTTGGGAGAAAATAATATTTAAATAATGGTTCGGGTTTCAGTTTTATAATTAAAATAAAATTTTTTTATTTTGGGCTTCATATATTCGAAGCAAACAATTATGTTGGATTTAAATTGTTTTGGGAATCAAATCCCATGGATTTTAGAATAGATGAGAGTGGCCATCTCATTAATGGCGTTTTGATAAATATGTGAACTTTCAAATTAAAACCTCTCTTTTATTTTAGAAGACAACTTTTATCTCTTCTTCATTTCTTCTTCCACGTCAAAATGCTCTTCCTCTCCAAATCTCTATTTCATCATCTCCTTTGGCCTTCGTTGGTGATTTTTGAAATGTAATTACATTTCTGACTTGCTCTCATCTTTCTCTCTTTAAAAATACAACTAGATTTCATTTTGGTTCAAGTTTTAGAATTTGGGTTTTTCAAAGTTTTAAGCAAAAGATTAAAGTTTTATGAGTTTTTACTAAAGCTTTTGATTTGATATTGTTAGATATGATGTCTATGAATCAAATGGTCCAACATATATAATTTTTAAAGTGTTTTATAAGAATTCCCGAATTTGGGTTTTTGTGGGGTTTTAGAAGGGTTTTTAGTTGAGTTTTGAGTATGGTTTGTGTTGGAATATGAGAGTTGATGTTAGGGTAATAGTTAGGGGATGTTTGGAAGCATTTGAATGTGTTAAATGTGTTGAAATCACAAGTTTTGGGCTGGGTATATGGGCTGATCGGGTTTGGTGTTTTTGGGGTTGTTCTTGGCTTGGAATCTTGTGTTTATTGCTTGAATAGTGTTTCGGTTGCTACATTGATTGGTGAACTGATTTGAAGTTGTTTTGCTTGTGTTGAAATGATTAGAGGCAAGAAATTGTGTTGGTGAAGTATCGGGAGTGAATCCGGAAAATTAAAGACCATGGTTGCTTGGTAGTGGAGCTTGGAGGTGAAGGTGAGTGGTGTAAATGTTTTAAATGGTTTTGAGCAATTGGTTCAAGCATGTGGACTAGGTTGAGATTGGTAGACCCACCTAGAGTTGGGATTAGAGTGGTAGCCTAATCCCAAGCTTTGATTAAAGACTTTGGTTGCACTCTTTAATGGTTGTTTATGCCTCATGTTTAATTGTGATTGTGTTGGCTATGTATAATGTGTTATACATGTATATTGAGGCTTGGATTGATGCATTGACAAATGTATGTGGATGGAGCATGATAGTGATCATGGTGAGTACGTGCTAATCACATCTAGAGTTGAGTCCTAAGTTGTTTGGCTGAAATTTTGAGGTTTGCAGAGTAGGGCGTATCGATACGCCTAAGGGCCGTATTGATACGGTCTTGCCCTGCAGAACTCGGTTTTGGCTTGGTGTATCGATACGCGGGGGTGTATCGATACGCCCAAAGCTCACTGGAAATCTGAGATGTTGGTGAGACTTTGGCGTATCGATACAGACGCTAGGCGTATTTGTACGGGTACATCTTGTTGACCACGAGATGTTGACCGAGAAGGGCGTATCGATACGCTCAAGGGCTGTATCGATACGGTCTTCCTGTGTTGACCATGTGATGTTGACCAAGAAGGGTGTATCGATACGCCCAAGGGCTGTATCGATACGGTCTCCCCTGAGTTGACTGAGGGAAGTTGACTTGGTCAAGGCGTACCGATACCATTGACAGATGTATCGATACAACCTGCCTTGTAAGGTTAAAATGGGCTTGAAATGTCTTGTTCTGGTTTGGTTGCTTATATCTCGAGATGTTTTCCGCTGTCGTGATCACATAGGAAATAAATATGCATTTAGACAAGATTTAATTAAAAGAAAATTTTCTAGGGTTGCTAACCGAGGTGGGACCTTAACGGGTTTCACATCGGTTTTCCCCGTGTAGCCTACTCGAACCGGTCAGCCGACCGGACCGTGGCAAGGGGGTTACATTTGTTGGTATCAGAGCCTAATGTTTCCGAGACCTTGGGCAGGTAAGTGGGGTAAGATTAGTTCTTATATTTAATTGGACGGTGTTTGCTTGCCTTGTAAGCATGTTTGCTTGTTTATCAAGTATGCTTGATGTATGTTGTTGATCATGTGTGTGTATTGCTTGACGCATGTTGAGTAGAGTCCCATTGCTTCTATTACATCGGAAAAAGAGAGTTTAAGTGAGGGAATCATACTTGAGCCACTTGGACCCTTTCCTTTGCTAACCCAGTTTGTATGTTAATTTTCTGTTGTTGTTGATTTAATGCTTTTAGTAAGTTTGAGGCCAATGAGTGGGCCGTGAATCAGTAAGTGGAAGTTTTGGTTTCTGAAAATGTGGATGATGTTGAGGGAGTTCGTCGCTATAGTCAAGGAAGTACGGATGTACTGGAGTTAAGGCACAATTGGTTTGTTTGAGTCAGGGTGTATGTGAGTTGATTCTTGTTGGTGAGGGACGATGAGACCGATTTTGGTATTAGTTGGTAAAAAGAAGTGAAGACCTATGAGTGGGAGTCAGAGTGATATCAATGTTATAGTAGATAAGCCCTTGGTACAGTTTTGAGTTTGTTCCCTCCGGTTGATTCTGAGTCGGTACTTCTGTATGTTGTTAGCAAGCATGCAAAGTTTGAATATGCCCGGTGAAGCATCAGAGGTAGGTATGAGTACCTTAGTTCTTTTAGCGAGATCAAGGTAAGGGTCTTGTGTGAGTAATCTGAAATTTAGAAATGTTAGTCGGAGATCGTTCGGGTTTCGGCCTATGGTTTTAATTCAAGACAAACGGTCAATATTCCTGAGTGGGAATCAATTTGTGTGATTGGGCCAGTGTACGTCTGAGTTGTCTTCCAGCGAGAAGGAGAGATGAAGTCACTTCCGATATAGGGGAGCCGAGAAGGAAGTCTTGAGCTTTAACTCCAAATTGTTTGGTGGTGGGATGTTTGGAGTCGTCAGGACCGATGTTATAAAACAAGTTCAAGCATGATTGTTTGTGTGTGATCAGAACTGGATTTTGAAGTTTCGAGATGCTCTAAGAACGATTTTGAAGAGTTAGGTTATGCTTGAAGGGTCAACCTGAAAACAAGAGGACCGGAAATTATCATCTGTGTACATGTGAAGTTGCAATTTCTGCGGATTCGTCCTTTTGTGTGAGCATGCAAAGAAATTTGATATACATGTTGAGACCTTAGACGTAGGGACACTTGTGACTAGACCTTTTATTGAGATAATGGTGGTCAGAAAGATGTACGAGAGATGTTTGTTGATGGTTCAGGGTTACGTGTTTCTAGTAGATGTGAAGTACTTGTCTTTTTACGGTTTCGATGTAACATTGGATATGATTTGGCTTGTAGAGCACAGAGTTAGGGTATACGTTGAGACAAAAAGAGAGTTGCCTTGAAGTTGCAAAACTCTGTGAGACTATAGTTGTAGGTGAGGATGTGAACCTCTTATCGAATGTTGATCCAGCTTTAGAGGTCAAAGATTGATTGAGTTTAGTTGACAGGCTTGCCAAGCAAATGTGATGGATTTGATTTTTGAATGAAGATTAGACCGCATAATGTTAGAATAGTTTGTGTTTTTCCTAAAAGTGTTTGGAAGAATTGCCGATTTGTCTCCTGACAGAGAAGAAGAGTTTGTTATTGATACCGTCTCCGAGTTTGCTCCTGTTTTGATTGCTCTGTATCTTATGGTTCCCAAAAGAATTGAGAGTGTTGAAGAATCAACTACGAGATTTTGTTAGACCTTAGATTCATTAGGCCTAGTACACCATCTTAGAGTATGACATTGCAAATTGTGAAGAAGAGAGATGACAATACGAGAATGTGTTTAGATTTCAGGTAGTTGAAACGAGTGACAGTGAATAATTAGCATCCGTTTCCAAGCATCAATGATTTGTTGATCAGTTAGGGTGTGCTCCAGTCCTTTCGAAGATTAATTTGAGATATGTTTACTACCAGTTGAAAGTGAGAGAAGTTGAAGTACTGAAGACAGCTTTCGGGGCAAGATGTGATCGCTTTGAGTTCCGAGTTATACCGTTTTGTTTGCCTAGTGTGTTAGTTACTTTTATAGAGATGTTGAGCAGAATATTTCCTGAACTCCTTGATCAGTTGTAATAGTCCTCATAGATGATACATAGGTATATTCATGTACCAAAGAAGACCATGACAAGCTTTGGAGTTAGTGTTGTAGACCCTATTAGAGAATTAGTTGTATGCCAAGTTGAGCAAACATGAACTCCGAGTTAAGGAAGATGTTCTTCTAGGACATGTAAATCAGCCGAGTGTATTAAAGTAAATCCTAAGTAGGCAGAAGAAGATGTGAGTTGGAAGAAACCGAAGACAGTGACAAGTATCTATAGTTCCTAGGTCTAGCATTGTTACTATCGGAGGTTTGTAAATGATCTTTGAAGATACCTGCTCCATTGACAGATTGCTACAGAAGAATGTTCAGTTTGTGTGGTCAGATGCGAGACAATGAGCCCTTGAGAAACCGATAGAAACTTTGAAGAAAGCTTTGACCTTGATCCAACCTATATCAGAGAAAGAGTTTGTGAACCATAGTGATGCGTTACATGTAGGGTTAGGTTGTGTGCTTATGCAAGACAGAAGATTGTGGCTTATTCATCGAGATAGTTGAAAGATCGAGAGAAGAGTTATCCGACACTAAACTTAGAGTTAATTACAATTGTATTTACTTCGAAGACTTAGAGACAAAGCTTGTATAGTAAGAAATGCGCAGTATATACACTTATCATCAGAGCTTGAAATATTTGATGACATAGGAAGGGTTGAAACTTTAACAACATAGGTTGTTAGATTTGCTTGAAGACCGTAATCTCGAGATTGAGTACCATCCGAAGAGAGTAGACGTAGTAACCGATGTTCTGAGTTATATTTGTTGATAGATTAGTAGTTGAGTTGTGAGCTGTATTTGTCGGATTGAGTTTATCAAATGATAGTGTTTCTGTGGCCGGTTTCGGGTTGAACCTACATTGACTCAGAATATTTAAAGAGAAACAATGGCAAGACAGATTCTTGGAACCTCACGTGCAAGACATAGTAGAAGGAAGACCTTCAGAATACAATTTTAGAGATGATAGAGTCTGCATTTTAGAGACAGAATAGTTGTGTCGATTGACATAGTGTTTTGAGACGTATTGTGTTGGCCGAAGCACACGCCATTTTATTTGTATTGCATCTGAGTAGTATGAAGACGTATTGTGGGTTGAAGATGAGTATTTCTGGATTGAGTTGACGAATGATGTGGTTCATTATGAGAGTAAGTGTATATTTTGCCAACATGTCAAGGTCGAGCATCAGTTTTCTTCTAGTTTGTTACATCCGAGGAAGGTTTTTAATGGAAGTAAGTAATAGAGATTCGAGATTTCAACTAGATTTTTGAGGACATCTGCATAGTGTTTGGTTACCTGTTGAAGTCAGATGGTCAGTCAGAGATAGTTATCGGTCAAGTATTCAAACAGTGCTGTATGAGATTGTGAATATGGCTAGCTCTGTTGTTTATTTGTTGCGGTTACCACCAGAGTTAGAAAGGGGTTTGTGACGTGTTCCGTGTATTTATGATTCGGGAATATGAGTCAGATTTGTCCCATGCTATGTTGTTGAAGAGATTGAGTTGAATTTTAAATTGACATGCATTGAAGGACCCATTGAGATCTCATCATCAGATAGCTAATGTTGAGTGGTAAGTCTGTCGAGTTGGTTAGAATGTTGTGGTGAGAAGGAAAGGGAAGTGTGGAAGGGCAGTTTTCGTGGCTCTTCCTGTCCGATAAATTTCAGGGATGAAATTTCTTTAAGTGGGGGAGAGTTGTAACACCCGGGTTTAGGGGCCGGGAGAAAATAATATTTAAATAATGGTTCGGGTTTCGTTTTCATAATTAAAATAATAATTTATTATTTTGGGCTTCATATATTTGAAGCAAACAATTATGTTGGATTTAAATTGTTTTGGGAATCAAATCCCATGGATTTTAGAATAGATGAGAGTGGCCATCTCATTAATGGTGTTTTGGTAAATATGTGAACTTTCAAATTAAAACCCCTCTTTCATTTTAGAAGACAACTTTTATCTCTTCTTCATTTCTTCTTCCACGTCAAAATGCTCTTCCTCTCCAAATCTCTATTTCATCATCTCCTTTGGCCTTCGTTGGTGATTTTTGAAAGGTAATTACATTTCTGACTTGCTCTCATCTTCCTCTCTTTAAAAGTACAACTAGATTTCATTTTGGTTCAAGTTTTAGAATTTGGGTTTTTTAAAGTTTTAAGCAAAATGTTAAAGCTTTATGGGTTTTTACTAAAGCTTTTGATTTGTTATTGTTAGATATGATGTTTATGAATCAAATGGTCCAACATATATAATTTTTAAAGTGTTTTATAAGAATTCCCGAATTTGGGTTTTTTAAAGTTTTGGGTTGGGTATAAGGGCTGCTCGGGTTTGGTGTTTTTGGGGGTTGTTCTTGGCTTGGAATCTTGTGTTTATTGCTTGAATAGTGTTTCGGTTGCTACATTGATTGGTGAATTTATTTGAAGTTGTTTTGCTTGTGTTGAAATGATTAGAGGCAGAAATTGTGTTGGTGAAGCATCGGGAGTGAATCCGGAAAATTGAAGACCATGGTTGCTTGGTAGTGGAGCTTGGAGGTGAAGGTGAGTGGTTAAAATGTTTTAAATGGTTTTGAGCAATTGGTTCAAGCATGTGGACTAGGTTGGGATTGGTAGACCCACCTAGAGTTGGGATTAGAGTGGTAGCCTAATCCCAAGCTTTGATTAAAGACTTTGGTTGCACTCTTTAATGGTTGTTTATGCCTCATGTTTAATTGTGATTGTGTTGGCTATGTATAATGTGTTATACGTGTATTTTGAGGCTTGGATTGATGCATTGACAAATGTATGTGGATGGAGCATGATAGTGATCATGGTGAGTACGTGCTAAGCACAGAAGTTATTTTGAATTGATGTTGTGAAAGGTTGTGGATTTTGTTTAATATTGGCACTAGTATGCTTGGGTACAATGATCGATCATTAGGATTAGTGTGCACACGAGAGTCAAAGTCGCGCGTGGCCTTGGTGGCGTTGAGGCACCAAGGAGGAGTACGGGTTCGCCCGAAAATCTTTATATTAGTCGGTGATGAGTTGAATCCCATCGATGGGGTGTGAGGATGAGTGGAATCGCCTCCGCGAGAACCAGTGATGAGTATAATCCCACCGAAGGTAATGGTTATGCTGGAAATGCGTTCCAACGTGTTATCCGCGTATTCGAGTCATAACTAGGTCCCAATATAAGATTATACATATATGCCAATATGATATGAAATGTGATTTCCAATATGAACCAATATATGTTGTGGTTAGTACATTGATTTATGTATCTTCGTGTGTTGGACTTATGATTTTTTGATCATGGCATAGAGATGAATATATGTTCATGCATCATGTATATTTGGCTCTTGAGGATTTGAGGTAAGATCATGCATTCTGTTTTGATTCTTGCTCGTGCTTGGACCCTGCATTGTTGAAGGTTTGTTTTATGAGCTTACCCTCACTAAGCTTTTATGCTTACGCTCCTTTTTGTTTGACAATGCAGATCAGTAGCTTGTGGGTGGCAAGGGCAAGGAAAGGTCTCCAAGTGTTGCTTTTGGTTAGCTCAAGTATGATCTTTAAATTGTAGATTGTAATAGTTAAGCAATGGGATAGGTGTTGTTGATTTGAGCTTTGATGTATGTTGATGTTGGCTTGGTTCTTGGATGCCTTGTTTGCTTTGTAAATATTGCTTATGTTGCATGTCTTGAATGCTTATATGCTTTGGTTGCTAAGGCATGAACCTTAAAGTGTCTTGTATGTCATCTTTTGGTAAATGCATGAATCTCTTAGATGAATGATGCTTGTTAGTGTTGGTTGCCTCATATGCTTAGATCTTGGTGGTTAAAGGTTGTTTGTATGTTGTTTGTGGCTAGGGGAGTCGTAAATCACATCTAGAGTCGAGTCCTAAGTTGTTTGGCTGGAATTTGGAGGTTTACAGAGCAGGGCGTATCGATATGCCTGGGGGCTGTATCGATACGGTCTTGCCCTACAGAACTCGGTTTTGGCTTGGTGTATCGATACGCGGGGGTGTATCGATACGCCCAAAGCTCACTGGAAATCTGACATGTTGGTGAGACTATGGCGTATCGATACGGACTCTAGGCGTATCGATACGGGTACATCTCGTTGACCACGAGATGATGACCGAGAAAGGCGTATCGATACGCTCAAGGGCTGTATTGATACGGTCTTCCTGTGTTGACCGTGTGATGTTGACCAAGGAGGGTGTATCGATACGCCCAAGGGCTGCATCGATACGGTCTCCCCTGAGTTGACTGAGGGCAGCTGACTTGGTCAAGACGTACCAATACCCTTGACAGGTGTATCGATACGGCCTGCCTTGTAAGGTTAAAAATGGGCTTGAAATGTCTTGTTCTGGTTTGGTTGTTTATATCCCGGGATGTTTTCTGCTGTCGTGATCACATAGGAAATAAATATGCATTTAGACAAGATTTAATTAAAAGAAAATTTTCTAGGGTTGCTCACCGAGGTGGGACCTTAACGGGTTTCACATCGATTTTCCTCGTGTAGCCTACTCGAACCGGTCAGCCGACCAGACCGGGGTGAGGAGGTTACACAATCTTTGCTTTATTGCATTTTGTTGTT
This sequence comes from Hibiscus tridactylites, assembly GCA_958450335.1. Lineage (NCBI taxonomy): Eukaryota > Viridiplantae > Streptophyta > Magnoliopsida > Malvales > Malvaceae > Hibiscus > Hibiscus tridactylites. The sequence continues at coordinate 42,534,394 of OY288274.1, read as the reverse complement.
AGTGATGTAGTCAGGAGGTCGATTGAGCGGCCTTCAATGAATTTGAATGTAATGGTTGGACGCAACAGCTTATTGTGGGGTTCAATGGCCATTACAGGGGTGTTCTTTTGAGGATGTCAAAAACACTCAAGAGTGTTTCGAAAATTTTGGACTATATTTTGGTGATATTTTGAGTTTAGGAGGCATAACTCGATAAGTTTTATTGGCAAGTATATTGTTTTGATTTATGTGGTAAAGTTTGCTAAGTGATATACTAATGTGAGTCCAGAATCTTGGTATTCTAATCTTCTTATAGTGTGAATGCATTTTTGCAATTTTAAATTTATGAATAAATCTATTTTTGCTGAGTATAAATTAAAGATTTGAAGTGTTATACTCATTAAGTTGAATAGTGTATGAATGTCTGAAAATAACTTCAATTTGTCTCCATTTAAAAAACTTTATCTTTTTTAAAATTTTATTCTATTGTGTTTGACAATTATAAATCTTACAACTACTAGAGTCTAATTTTCGATTGTAATGTTATTGGTGCTTTCAGATTGAGAACAATTTACCGTACATAGGATTGTAATATGAACCTTGCAACTTGTTTGGCATTTTATTTGTGATCAAATATGATGTTGAGATTTAGGGGGCTCGATTCATCAACCGTTCTTGCTCGCCAAGTGTGGAGAAGTTGGATAATTGGGTGTTTTAGTGGGAGGTGAAAAATTGGCAATTTGACACAAGGATTTATAGTGGTTCAACCTTCTAACCAAGGTCTACATCCACTACCTTAGCTCCCCACTAAGGATTTCCAAACAAATTCACTAAGAATTTCGTCCCCTTTTCTCAGATTAGGAGGAAACCGTTACAACGATCAAGCTTTCTACCCAAAGCATGATCAACCACTCTCTTACAAGAGAAAAACTTAGCAAACTAGAAATCCCTCTAATAGGTATGTGTTTGCAATACTAAGCACTCACCCAAAACCTAAACATTTGAGCAAATGTAACAATGTTAAGCTCACAAGTGTTGTCTAAGCAAGAAATATACAATTAAAGTTCTAGACAAATTTTGACATCATAATGTTGTAACAATTGAAGCATTAACCATTACAAGATGTTTGGAGGTCCCTTTTATACTCCTTGATGAGTTTTTGGCTTTACTAGCCGTTAGGATTGAATTGGAGCCGTTGGAGCCTTTATTTCCCACCATAAATGCAGTTCTGCAGCTTGGCTTATCGATACGGTCTCGAAGAGGAATTAGCCGTTGTGCTCTTCAGCTGATGCGTATTGATACGCTTACCTAGCGTATTGTTGAGTGTGTAAAAGTTCTATTATTTACACCCTTTTTAACCCATATTTCTGCTGCATTCAAGCATCATTCACTGCATTTAGGTAAGTTTTACAGCAAAACATCACAAATATATTAAAGGCACAGATTCTACTAAGAATGGTTGTTTTTACAGGTTACTGCCATAGCGGACGGTGATGGCAGGCGCTGGGCAGAGAAGCAGAAGAGCTGAACTGAACAAGCAGACAAAGAGGACAATGCTGCCATGGTGCTGCCGTGACAGCAGAGGACGACAACAGTTTAGTGGAGAAAAAAGCAAAGTGGACCTCGACAGATAGAGAAAATTCAGCTCGTCTGTCGTGTGAAAACCTTATATTTTTCCGAGCCCCAGATCAAAAGATATGTCAAGCCCAAAGCTCAAGGAGAGAAAATCCCAAGAAACAAGGAAAACAGCTGGAAAGTAGATTCCTTGAAGATTAGTCTTTATTAGAATCACACTTTTAATTAAAGTTGTAATCCTTGTTAAATTAGATAACTTGAGCCCAAAGCTTATATAAGGGCATGTATTTTAACCTAGGGCAGATATCATATCCCATAACCGATAACCAAAAACCCCTAGCCGTTTACCCGCCGTCGACATGTTCTAAATTCCTCCTAGGGCCACAGGTTGATTTGTAAAGTAGTTGCAAGGGTTGTTTTGTTTTAGGAATTTTCAGTTCAATAAAATAAACTTCAAGTTCTCTTATTTTGGTTATTAATATCTTGCAAGAGCATCGGGAGAGCATTGTGAGGTTATCTATTTACTTAGCATCGGGAGAGTTAAGTATACAAAAGAAATAAGAGCAAGTTCTCTAGTTTATAGTTGAACTATCTCGTGCCTAGGGATAGGGCGAGGTTGAGTGGCTAAAGAAGAATTCATACACATCGGTGTTCATCCTTCGATTCACACCGGGAGGTATCATCAAGACGTGATCATCGACAGACTTGGACCTAGGGATAGGCCAAGGCAGATATGAGATTCTTGCCAAACTTGAAAGTACTGAGTTGAGTGTTTGCTGCCGCGACAATCAACGGACTGCTGCCGCGACAGGTGCTGTCCGCGACGGGTGCGACGACAGAACTGGATTTCCTAAACTCTGCAATACATGCACTACTGAGCAATTCAATACCAGCCCATTCTCTCTATCTTGATATCTTTACTCTTTTATTTACGTTTTCTATATTATTTTCGTGACAACTCTCAAATATTTCCTTTACTTTCGTGCAATGAATTAAGGTGAAGCTCTTAGCCCAATCCCTGTGGAGACGATATCCGATACTTCGTATCACTTTACTACTTGCGTCGTGTACACTTGCACTACCATTGCGATAGACTATTTTACACGCAACAAGTTTTTGGCGCCGTTGCCGGGGATTGTCAACATATCTCTACCTTTCTTTTATTGCACTTGTTATTTTTATTTTTATTTTTATTTTTCTGTTTTTCTTTGGTGCATTCAACTCTTGCTTTTCACAAGGTGTTCTTATTTATGCGTAGATCGAATCGAGGTAAAGATCCTGAATATCAATTAGATCCGGAAATCGAACGTTCATTTAATCTCAAGAAACAACTTCGTCACCTTTTAGCTAGGAACGAGTACCTTGAGGAACAGCTAGAGAAGATGGCCCACAATGGAGACGACCTGCCTGTCGGCGATATTATACCACCTGTCGGTAACCCTGCCGCCACCGGACGATGGTTCTGTCGTGACTACATGTTGAACGATCATGTAGAGTTGGAAACCACACTGCCGGATATTGATGTTGACAACTTCGAGCTGAAACCTATCATGTTTAGTATGATCAACAATGCCGGGCAGTTTAGTGGTGCTGTTACAGAGGATGCTAGGGAGCATCTCAAAACATTCCAGGAAATCTGTGGTTCGCTTAGACTGCTAGGAGTTAATCCAGAGTTACTGAGGCTTCGGTTATTTCCCCATTCATTGAGGGACAGAGCTAAAACTTGGTGGAATAAACTTACGCCGGGTTCAATTAGAACTTGGGTAGATTTGTCTCGTGAATTTTTATCTCGTTTTAATCCTTCGCATTTATCTGAGCGATTGCGTAATGAAATTGCTACTTTTCAACAGGAAGATGACAAGCCAATGCACGAGGCCTGGGACAGATTTACTACTCTTCTACGGAACTGCCCAATGCATGGATTCCCCGTCTAGAATCAGGTAACAAAGTTTTATAATGCTGCCAACTTACAAACTCGTATTCGAATTGATTCAGCAGCAAATGGACTATTATTGGATAAAGATCCGGACGAGGCAATGCAAGTATTGAAAAGTCTGGCTAAGAATGAGAAGCAGTTTCCGACAGCAAGAAGAGGGGGTAAACGGGTACTAGCTGTCAAGGATTATGAAGCCGACAGCACGATGAAATCGCAGGTAGCATTCCTTACCAAAGCAATGAAAAGGTTATTGAATGATGATGGACAACATGGATTTGCTGTTGAAGAAGTATGTGAAATCTGTGAGGGAAATCATAGTTCGGATGAGTGTCATATACAGTTAGAAGAGGGAAAATATGTTGGAAACTACAAACCAAATTACAACTCCAACAACTATAATCCCAATTGGAGGAAGGATCCCAAGTTTTCTTGGAGCAACCCTAATAATGCTCTGAATCCTCAAGCACACAATCAGAATCAGGGAGGACCTAGATTGCTGACGCGACAGCAACTGCCGCCGCAGCAGCCACCAACCGCCACGAGCGGTATACTGGAACAGACTCTGGCCACTTTCATGTCTCAGAAAGGTACTTATATTGAGAATATGAATCAGTTTGTCAAGAAAACAGAGAATTTCATGGATAAAACAGAGATGCGGATGACGAATCATGAAGCTACTCTGAAATCTTTGGAGACACAAATGGGTCAGGTTTCCCAACATATTAAACCAAGGCAGACTGGAGGATTTCCTAGTAATACTGAAAATGCTAGGCGGCCCACACATGAGCAATGTAAGGCTATTACTACTAGGAGTGGGAAGAAACAACCAGGGCCGGAAAAGGAAGCTGAAACAGTAAGGAAACCAGCCTTGGAAAAATCTGCCGAGGAAGCTGCCCCGACAGGTAACAAACAGACTGCTGCCGATAAGCCTGTCACGACAGCAGAAGCGACAGAGGAGAAAAATGATGAACCCAAACCTCCTCAGATTCATATGCAGTGGGAAGGACGTATTGCTGATTACCGTCCCCCACCTCCTTTTCCCCAATGGATACAGCAAGCTAAGCAAGAATCTCAACTCAAAAAGATTTATGATATTTTTAAGCAGGTTCACATTAATATTCCGCTGTTAGATGCCGTTAGGGAGATGCCCGATTATGCCAAATTTCTCAAGGATGTCATGTCAAAGAAATCTAAACTTGAGGAATTTGAAACGGTAAAGATGACAGAAGGTTGCATGAGTATTCTTCATCGGCAGCCACCCCATAAAAAGAAGGATCCGGGAAGCTTCATCATACCTTGTGTAATCGGAAATAAATATGTGGGTAAGGCACTTTGTGATCTTGGTGCTAGTGTTAATTTAATGCCAAAATCTATTTTTCAGAAATTAGGCATTGGAAAGGCGCGGCCCACGAAAGTAACTCTGCAGCTGGCAGACCGCTCTTATGTTCATCCCGAAGGAAAAATCGAAGATATTCTAGTAAGAGTGGATAAATTTATTTTTCCTGCTGACTTGCTTGTTTTAGATTGTGAGGCAGACGAAAGTGCACCAATCATCCTTGGGCGACCTTTCTTAGCCACGAGAAGATCACTGATTGATGTGGAGAAAGGAGAACTCACCATGCGAGTGAACGATCAAGAAATTAAGTTGAATGTTCTCCAAGCTATGAAGCATGTTGATGCAGACAAGGAATGCAAGGCTATCACTAACGTTACCTTTGATCAACCCTGCATCAGGTTGGGCTGTCACGATATAAAAATTGGGCACTGCCGCGGCAGCCACTTACAGGACTGTCACGACAGCACTGACGACAGCAACTCCTCTGAATCTGATACATCTGATACTGAAGATCAGGAAGAGGTAAACTGGATAGGCGATCGTCCAGGTAAGTTATTCAAACCTTTAAATTATACTTCGGATAACCATGTAATCCAAAAGCCATCTACTTTTGAGCCACCTGCCTTAGAACTGAAGCCCCTGCCAGGGTAGCTAAAATATGCTTTTCTTGGTTCAAATAATACGTTGCCCGTAATCATCTCTTCTAAGATGCCACAGGAACAGGAACGACAGCTAATAAGCATGCTGCGACAGCACAAAGCAATTGGATGGACGATAGCTGATATTCAAGTCATTAGTCCGGCGTTATGCATGCACAAAATCCTTTTAGAGGAAGATCATAAGTCGGCTATAGATGCCCAAAGGCGGCTAAACCATGCGATGAAAGAGGTGGTGCGTAAAGAGATAATCAAATGGTTAGATGCTGGTATTATTTACGCCATATCCGACAGCAAATGGGTGAGCCCGGTGCAATGTGTTCCAAAGAAAGGAGGAATGACTGTGGTAACCAATGAAAACAACGAGTTAATCCCAACCAGGACTGTGACCGGTTGGAGGGTTTGTATGGACTATCGGAAGCTTAACAAAGCTACCCGAAAAGACCACTTTCCATTACCCTTTATTGATCAAATGCTTGATAGATTAGCGGGTAAACCTTACTATTGTTTTCTTGATGGTTATTCAGGTTATAATCAAATTGCTATCGCAACGGAAGATCAAGAAAAGACGACTTTCACATGCCCTACGGAACGTATGCTTTTAGGAGGATGTCGTTTGGACTATGCAATGCACCCGCCACCTTCCAAAGGTGCATGATGGCAATATTCTCCGATATGGTGGAGGACTTCCTCGAAATTTTTATGGATGATTTTTCAGTCTTTGGAGACGATTTTGAGAGCTGCCTCGGCAATCTACAAAAGGTACTTGAACGATGTGAAAAAGCAAACCTAGTCTTAAATTGGGAAAAATGCCACTTTATGGTGGATGAAGGGATAGTCCTTGGCCATAAGATTAGCTGCCGTGGGATAGAAGTCGACAGGGACAAAATAGAAGTGATCGAGAAGCTGCTGCCGCCGACGACAGTCAAAGGCATTAGAAGTTTCTTAGGACATGCTGGTTTTTATAGGAGATTTATTACAAATTTCTCAAAAATCACCAAGCCCTTATGCCATCTTTTGGAGCAGAACCGACCCTTTGACTTCAATGATGAATGTACTGAAGCATTCAAGGTTCTGAAGGAAAAACTAGTAACAGCCCCAATAGTACAGCCACCAGACTGAATGACGCAGTAAGACACTGAATGACGCCCAAGTGAACTACACCACCACAGAAAAGGAATTATTAGCTGTGGTGTTCTCCATTGACAAGTTTCGTTCTTACATACTTGGGACGAAGGTAATAGTGCACACATACCATTCTGCCCTGAAGTATTTATTCGCAAAAAAGGATGCAAAGCCCCGATTGATACAGTTGATCTTGCTATTGCAAGAATTCGATCTTGAAATCAAGGACAAAAAAGGGACAGAAAATCAGGTGGCAGATCACTTGTCAAGGTTAGAGAAGGGACAGAGTCTACCAATAGATGAGACAAACATACTGGAGACCTTCCCAGATGAGCAGCTCTTTGCTGCCGCAATCACTGCCGCGACAGCCATGGCGGCAGGTAAGTCTTCTGAACTCCTCTGGTATGTTGATTTCGTTAATTTTATAGTTAGCGGAATACTTCCTTCTGATCTTAATTATCAAGCCAGGAAGAGGTTCCAAAATGATATTAAGCATTATTATTGGGATGAACCTCTTCTTTTCAAAATTTGTGCAGATCAGGTTATAAGGAGGTGTGTACCACAAGAAGAGCAAGAAGATATTCTTCATCACTGCCATGCCTCACAGTATGGAGGTCACTTATGAGGCAACAAAACTGCTACCAAGGTGCTGCAGTCAGGGTTTTATTGGCCGTCACTGTACAAAGATGCACAAATCTTCTATAAGAGATGTGACAGGTGCCAAAGGACAGGAAACATCTCAAGGAGAAACGAGATGCCACTGCAGAACATTCTAGAAGTCGAAATCTTCGACGTTTGGGGGATTGATTTTATGGGACCTTTTCTATCTTCATGTGGAAATCTATACATCCTCTTAGCAGTAGATTATGTCTCTAAGTGGGTTGAAGCTATCGCTACTCAAAAGAATGATGCCAAGACAGTCAAAGATTTCTACACAAAAACATTTTTTCTAGGTTTGGCATCCCTAAGGCGATTATCAGTGATGAAGGGAGACATTTTGACAATAGGGTTATTGCTGCGGCCTTGAAGAAATATGGTGTCAAGCATCGGATCGCGACAGCATATCACCCACAGACCAATGGACAAGCTGAAATATGTAATAAGGAAGTTAAGATTCTTTAGAAGATGGTTAAACCAACTAGGAAAGATTGGTCTTTACTCCTCAATGATGCGTTATGGGCATATAGGACAGCTTTTAAGACTCCATTGGGCATGTCTCCATACCGATTGATTTATGGAAAAACCTATCATCTACTTGTCGAGATAGAGCACAGAGCATACTGGGCAATCAAGGCAGTGAATATGGACTTAGACAAGGCAGGCCAGAAAAGGCTGTTAGATCTGAACGAGATTGAAGAAATACGGACAATGGCCTACGACAATGCAAGAATCTACAAGGAGAAAACTAAGAAGTGGCATGACAGGAAGTTGCTGCCATGACAGTTCTGCCCAGGGCAGCTTGTATTGTTGTTCAATTTTAGACTGAAACTTTTTCCAGGGAAACTAAAATCTAGATGGTCTGGCCCATTCCAAGTCGTACAAGTTTTTCCCCATGGTGCCATCACAATCCGATCATTAAAAGACGGGCACCAATTCAAAGTCAACGGACAACGCCTCAAGCATTATCAGGGGACTGAAGCCCCAGGAATGCAGAAGTGGTTACCTTAGGAGATGCCCCACACGACATCCCTAATTTAATCTAACTTTTATTTTTATTTATTTTTTACTATTTATTATTTATTAGGTAATAAGGTTTATTTTATTCGAATAATGTTTTTATCTTTACTGTTTTTAGGAAATAAAGGAGTCAAGAAGAACAGAAGAAGTGAACTCAGCCCACCACCCATCCATCAGCCCAACAAAGCCCAATATAGAAGCTCGTCGTTCCAGCTGCCGCGGCAGACACGGAAAAGACAGGTTGTCGCCAGACTGTCACGACAGACGCGGAAATGTGTGCCAGACGCGTAACAGACGCAGAAACGCGTGTCAGACGCGTCAGACACGCTAAAGCTCAATAGTCGCCCTGTTATTCACGCCTGCCGTTACAGCTTCAACGGGCAGCAACCTCTCTTCTATAAAACCCCGTTTCATTTTCATTTTCATTCACTTCTGCTTTTCTCACTTGCTCTCCCCTTTAGTTTTCATTTGCTTTATTTTACTTTCAACAACCCTTGCAACTAACATGTCTTCCAGAAGAACCCGCCGCAGTGCTGCTTCAACCTCTTCACTGGCAGCACCTACGCCACAGTTCGTCGCAACTAGGGATCTATGGGAAGAACGAGGCTTTATTTACACTCCAAGGGCAGTTAATCTGGGCCTCAAATCTTTCATTGCAAGGATGGTTAGAGCTCTTTTATGGGAATCATTTGCGGAGCAACCAGTAGAGATGAACGAAACGCTGATAAGGGAATTCTATGCTGCCATTGGCAGCAAGACGGCAACAGCAGTGACTGTCCGGGGGAAAGAGGTGCAGTTCACAGCCGAGCGCATTAACTCTTTGTATGGCCTCTACCTTGGCCCCAACGATGATGCTCACCAGCAGTTCCTTGACACTTTAGATGATGCTGCTTATGACGCTGTCATGGCAGAAGTGACAGAAGAAGGGACTGAATGGAACACAAGCCGCAAAAATCCCTACACCGTGAAGAGAGGACAGCTGCTGCCAGAGGCAAAATTGTGGAATGCCTTTATCAAGAAGAGGATCCTGCCGTCATCACATCACACCACCGTTGACCAGCAGAGGTTAGTCTTAATACACTCCATTCTAAATAAACGACCCATTAACGTGGGAAGTTATATGCGAGAGAGTATTTTGGAAAGTTCCCATAGACCGACGGCCCTCCTTTGCCTCCCCTACCTCATCACGTCCCTCTGCCTCTGTTATGACGTGCCGGAACCCGACACCGATCGCATAGTGAAAGGCAGGGGGCTGGACAGACAAAAATATCATCAGCCTCATGGAGCTAACAGTGGCAACTCCCCTCTCCTCTTTCAACCCTGCTGCCGCCCCAGCTGAATCGTCAGAGCAGCCAAACCCTGAACCTGCCGCCGCAGCAGCCGCACCGACAGACCCATCCGACCAAATCCTAGCTGCTATTCAAAGGATGGAGGACAGACAGCTGGGTCTCATGACATTTATCAAGGACTTTGCCGCATCCACGGTAAATTTTATTCACAACACTTTAAATTTCCCTGATGTTGTCTTTCCCACCTTCCCTGCCCACTACTTCACTGTCCCCACCCCTGCCCACACACCTACACCTGTTGCCACACCACATACACCATTTGCTGCCTCCATTCCATCACCTACCCCGACGGCAGCCGGCAGCCCTCATGCCGAAACATCCGCCCGAGGAACAAAGCGACCGGTACCCTCGGATGACATTGTTGCCTTTGTTGCTGGGTTCTCTTCCTCATCCGTCTGGGCAGACAGCGACGCTGAACCCTCAATTCAGAGGAACTTGTCGAAAGAATTTACACCGGTCAAGAGGCAGAAAAGAATAGCCAACAAGAAAACTCTGCCAAAGGCCAGCAGCAGCAGCAGCAATAGCAGCAGTGACAGCAGCGGCAACAGCTCCGACATTCAGGTTGTACAACAACCACCCCAGCCCGCCCCAAGAACCAAAATCCGCCGCCAAATCTGCCTCAGCAGCAGCAGTGAAGACAGTGCTTAAAATTTAAGTTTCTTATTTTTCTTCTTGTTGCCTGCCATTTATATATTTGTGATGTACTTTTTCATTTATATTTTTTCATTTGCATTGAGGGCAATGCAACCCTCGAGTTTGGGGGTGGCAACCCTCCATTTTAATGGAGTCCAAATACATCTTAGTTAATTGTTGTGTCTTTTATTTAGTTTATTTTTCTCTTAAAAAAATCAGAAAAAACTGAAAATTTTGGCTTAAAACTGTGAATTGAACTTGCCTGTCGTGACAGCTCTGTTGTGGCAGCATCTTTAGGATAGTTTAAGGAGAAGTTTAGAGCCTTTCTATAGTTCTGAAACTTAAACACCATTGTGACTGTTATACTGCTTAGACTTCTTTTAGCCAAACTAGAATAGGAAGCTTAGCACTTGAATAGCCCCTAGAGGTGCCTAACACTGGCTCTAGGAAAGAAGTTTAGCAAAAGAGACTCAAAAATCCTAGAGGTGCCCGAAACTGGCTCTAGGAAGCTAACTAGAGGTGCCCAAAACTGGCTCTAGTAAAAACTTTAGAAATCGAGTCAAAACAAAGAAATCAAAGAAGCATGAAGATGTGCCTTCAAAAAGATAAACTTTGGCATAAAAATTCGAGTTAAGAGTTGAATATTCTAGTGAAACTAAGAGAGTCTTGGCACATAACTGTTCACAAGCATGCACACACTGCACGAGGACTATAGTGAGATTCTGGACATATCCGAAATTATCTGACAGTTTCTGCCGTCATAGGGAATGAACGACGGGTAAGGGAAAGTTCACTGTTTGAAAGCCAAAATAAAAATATTTCATTTTTCTTTTAGGTCTTAGTTGCTTGAGGGCAAGCAAAAACTTGAGTTTGGGGGTGTGTTGAGTGTGTAAAATTTCTATTATTTACACCCTTTTTATCCCATATTTCTGCTGCATTCAAGCATCATTCACTGCATTTAGGTTAGTTTTACAGCAAAAAAACACAAATATATTAAAGGCACAGATTCTACTAAGAATGATTGTTTTTGCAGGTTACTGCCATAGCGGACGGTGAGGGCAGGCGCTGGGCAGAGAAGTAGAAGAGCTGAACTGAACAACCAGACAAAGAGGACAATGCTTCCATAATGCTGCCGTGACAGCAGAGGACGACAGCAGTTTAGTGGAGAAAAAAGCAAAGTGGACCTCGACAGATAGAGAAAATTCAGCTCGTCTGTCGTGTGAAAACCTTATATTTTTCCGAGCCCTAGATCAAAAGATATGTCAAGCCCAAAGCTCAAGGAGAGAAAATCCCAAGAAACAAGGAAAACGGCTGGAAAGTAGATTCCTTGAAGATTAGTCTCTATTAGAATCACACTTTTAATTAAAGTTGTAATCCTTGTTAAATTAGATAACTTGAGCCCAAAGCTTATATAAGGGCATGTATTTTAACCTAGGGCAGATATCATATCCCATAACCGATAACCAAAAACCCCTAGCCGTTTACCCACCGCCGACATGTTCTAAATTCCTCCTAGGGCCACGGGTTGATTTGTAAAGTAGTTGCAAGGGTTGTTTTGTTTTAGGAATTTTCAGTTCAATAAAATAAACTTCAAGTTCTCTTATTTTGGTTATTAATATCTTGCAAGAGCATCGGAGAGCATTGTGAGGTTATCTATTTACTTAGCATCGGGAGAGTTAAGTATACGAAAGAAATAAGAGCAAGTTCTCTAGTTTATAGTTGAACTATCTCGGGCCTAGGGATAGGGCGAGGTTAAGTGGCTAAAGAAGAATTCATACACATCAGTGTTCATCCTTCGATTCACGCCGGGAGGTATCATCAAGACGTGATCATCGACAGACTTGGACCTAGGGATAGGCCAAGGCAGATATGGGATTCTTGCCAAACTTGAAAGTACTGAGTTGAGTGTTTGTTGTCGCGACAATCAACGGACTGCTGCCGCGACAGGTGTTGTCCGCGACGGGTGCGACGACAGAACTGGATTTCCTAAACTCTGCAATACCTGCGCTACTGAGCAATTCAATACTAGCCCATTCTCTCTATCTTGATATCTTTACTCTTTTATTTACGTTTTCTATATTATTTTCGTGACAACTCTCAAATATTTCCTTTACTTTCGTGCAGTGAATTAAGGTGAAACTATTAGCCCAATCCCTGTGGAGACGATATCCGATACTTCGTATCACTTTACTACTTGTGTCGTGTACACTTGCACTACCATTGCGATAGACTATTTTACACGCAACACATATCGGTACGATCCTGCAATTTAAAAGACCGTTGGGAAAATGACCGTTAGGGTAGTTAGGCGTATCGGTACGCGATACAACCGTATCGGTACGCGACTAGCCGTTGGGCTATTTCAAAGCACACCGTATCGATACAGCCAAGCGTATCGGTACGAGTTTTGGCCACTGGAAAATCTGGTAGTTTGAAACCCTAAGGCGTATCGGTACGGGTAAGTAAAAAGCTTGGTTTTGACTACTTTAAATGTACTTTTAAATCACTCCAAGGCCTTGTAAAACCCTTAAACATATTTTCAAGTTGTTTTTGACTAAAAACACATTTTAAATTCTTTTCAATTTAGTCCAAAACATTTTTCAAATATTATATCAAAACTTAGTTCTACAATCTCCCCCTTTTTGATATAATAAAACCAACTTGAAAAATTGTTTAGGATTCTCCCCCTTCAACTTTGAAATTGTGAATAAGAGATTAAAAATATGAAATCAAATAAACTCCCCTTATTCATTTGAAAAAATCAATTTTTCAAACTATTTCTCTCGCTTTTTGTTATATAAAAAAGAATTTAAAATGACATTGAGCTCAAAATAACATAGGAGGCAAAAAAAATTGACACACTTAAAATTTTGGTTTAAAATTGGCTCCCCCTTACTCAAAGCATCATAATAATGTTAGTTCAACATATATGATTATCTAGTTGACATAAATGAAAATAAATCAAATAAAAACAAAAGCAACTAGATTTTACCACACTTGAACTCAAGGGAGGATGTGAAGCCTTCCTTCTTCAAGTGTTCTTCTTTTGTGTGCATGGAGCTCCCCCTCAAATTTTGACTTGTTGATCACTCTCCATCACACCTAGCACCAGACAATCAAGTAATTTTTGGTATCCAAATTGCTTTGGATCCATAGACATTAGTAGCACAAAATTTAGTCCCCTTAGGAATCCATTTTTCAATTTCATCCTTTTTAGTTGAAGTGGTTAGTCCTTTTGGGACCCAAACACTTCTAAAACATTTTCCATTCACAAATCTAGGGGCACTAGATTGTCTTACATAAAAATTTGATTTTCCAAAACTATTTTTCTTTTCAAGTTCATTGGAAATCAAATCTTTTTCTTTTTGAACTTTAAGAAGCAAATTTTGTAAATCAAAACATTTTTGTTCAAAATCTTTCAATTTTGCTTCAAGTTCAAGATTTGTTTTGGAAAGCAAATCATTTTCAATTTTTATTTTAGAAATCAACTTTTTGTTTTTGGAAAATGTTGCCTTAAATTCCAAAAGCAAATCATCATAGGCATCTTGCAACTCATCAAATGTATATGAATTTGAAATAGATGAGTTAGAAGTTACCTCCCCCTCATTGAGGGCCATCAAGCATAGGTGGGCTACTTCATCATCGGTGGAGTCTTCATCACTCCATGTGGCCACATATGCTTGTTTTGAAGACGATCCCTTCTTTTTGGATTTGTGGGAGTCCTTCATCTTCTTCATCGATTCATGCTTGGATTTTTCCATTTTGCTCTTCATGAACCGGGCAAATTTGTTGAAGAGATAGGCCATCTCTTCATCTTCACTTTCCTCCTCACTTGAATTTACATGATGACATGTGGAGGATTTGAGAGCTACGACACTAGCATTGATGCCTAGCTCCATGATCTTCTTCTTCCCCATCGCTCTAATCTCTTCCTTCTTCTTCTCCTCTTCTTTGTTTTTCTTCATTATTTGGTAAGTGAGAAGTGACCCCATGAGTTCATCAAGCTTCAAGGTTTAGAGATTCTTGGCTTCGATGATGGCGGTCCTCTTTGAGTCCCATGACTCGGGAAGAGAGTAGATGAGCTTTCGGACAAGCTTCTCTTCCGGGATGGCTTCTCCATAACCTTTAAGTCCATTTGAGATAGTGGAGAACTTATCAAACATCTTCTCGATGTTTTCTTCCGGATCTATCTTGAAGTTCTCATACTCTAAGGTGAAGAGCCCTATCTTGGTCTCCTTGACTTCATCGGTTCCCTCGTATGTGACTTCAAGCTTGTCTCATACCTCCTTGTCACTCTCACAAGAAGACATTTTCTCATAGATGGTTGGGCCAAATGCACAAAAGAGCATGTGCAAGGCTTTGCAATTAAGCTTCATCTTCTTGCGATCGTCGGCACTCCATTCCGCTTTGCTTCCTTGAGGCACGAACGAACCATCTTCAACTATGTCCCATAGCTTGTAGTCTCTTGACTTCAAGAAGAATTTCATCTTTGTCTTCCAATGGGCATAGTGATTTCCGTAGAAGAAGGGCGGTTTGTCAATAGATTGCGCCATTTGAGCCGGTTGGTGAAATGTTGATCGAGCTTGCCGAATCTTCTCAATAGGATGTGAATCTCCTTCGATTGAGCCAAGCTCTGATACCAATTGTTGAGATTTAGAGTGCTCGATTCGATCAACCGTTCTTGCTCGCCAAGTGTGGAGAAGTTGGATAATTGGGTGTTTTAGTGGGAGGTGAAAATTTGGCAATTTGACACAAGGATTTATAGTGGTTCAACCTTCTAACCAAGGTCTACATCCACTACCTTAGCTCCCCACAAAAGATTTCCAAACAAATTCACTAAGAATTTCGTCCCCTTTTCTCAGATTAGGGGGAAACCGTTACAACGATCAAGCTTTCTACCCAAAGCTTGATCAACCACTCTCTTACAAGAGAAAGACTTAGCAAACTAGAAATCCCTCTAATAGGTATGTGTTTGCAATACTAAGCACTCACCCAAAACCTAAACACTTGAGCAAATGTAACAATGTTAAGCTCACAAGTGTTGTCTAAGCAAGAAATATACAATTAAAGCTCTAGACAAATTTTGACATCATAATGTTGTAACAATTGAAGCATTAACCATTACAAGATGTTTGGAGGTCCCTTTTATACTCCTTGATGAGTTTGTGGCCGTTACTAGCCGTTGGGATTGAATTGGAGCCTTTATTTCCCACCATAAATGCAGTTCTGCAGCTTGGCGTATCGATACCCTCTCAACCAGTATCGATAGGAATTAGCCGTTGTGTTGTTCAGCTGATGCGTATTGATATGCTTACCTAGCGTATCGGTACGGTCCTGCAATTTAAAAGACCGTTGGGAAAATGACCATTGGGGTAGTTAGGCGTATTGGTACGCGATACAACCGTATCGGTACGCAACTAGCCGTCAGGCTATTTCAAAGCACACCGTATCGATACGGCCAAGCGTATCGGTACGGGTTTTGGCCACTGGAAAATCTGGTAGTCTGAAACCCTAAGGCGTATCGGTACGGTCCTATACCGTATCGGTACGGGTAAGTAAAAAGCTTGGTTTTGACTACTTTAAATGTACTTTTAAATCATTCCAAGGCCTTGTAAAACCCTTAAACATATTTTCAAGTTGTTTTGACTAAAAACACATTTTAAATTCTTTACAATTTAGTTCAAAACATTTTTCAAATATTATATCAAAACTTAGTTCTACATATGATTATTGCAATCAAATACAGTTTAATAGCAATAACAAATGGTGTCTAAATCCATTATGATGACATTGTGAATAAAAAAATATAGATATATGACACCAAAATTTATAGACATGTATATGATTATCAAGTAATAGAAAAAATATAGACATGTATGTGATTATCAAGTAATAGAAAAAAAAATATAGATATGTAACACCAAAATTTTATATTAAACTTATTATAAGATAATTATATTAAGATTAATGGAGTTCGTAGCTATGTGACACCAATTTATAGAAATAGTTAAATAACTTTGTCAATAATGGTTGCTTCAGTATAAACGTGTTAACACTTCCCATTTGTAAACACTTTAATTTTTGTAAAAATAACTTAACCAAAGATATCTACTTCTAACCTTCAAAAGACAACTCAAAGAGCGTTAAGAAACATGAAATTAATAAATATAGAAATGTTATATATATATTAAAAGAAAATAAAACCTCATTGAAAATTCCTTAAAATCAACATCGAAATAAAATTTAATGTTGAAAAAAATAGGAATAAAAAAATATATCCAAACTAATATTATTAATCACCACTTGAAGCATAAACACTACACAAAGTTCATGATCAGGACGAAATTCATTACAATAAAACCATACACTAAAGAAGTCACACCTAGCTAATTAACTGAGAAGTCTAAATCTTGACAGCAGCAGTAGAAACCTTAACCCTTGCAACAACTGGAAGCATCCCATGACCATCTAAGAACTTTAAAAAAACAGAGAAAATATCACTAACATTGACAAGACATCGTCCATCGAAATTTTAGTTGCACTCTTAAGATTGGACGACTATAAAAACATGTAAAAAAATAAGGTAAAATAAACACAAAAGGTATAATTAATAAACACAAAAGATAAAATAAATCTTTGAGATTGTGGAACAAGGGAGGGCGGTTTCATCTAAAGAGCTAAGTTGGAAGGCTGATGAGGATATTAGCATAGTGTCAAGACATGTAGAGGATCGACTCGAGATGATTGAGCTGAACTATGGGAAAGAAGTAAAGGATAAGGATTGGGAAAAGGATTCGGCTGGGTAGTTGCAAGTGGTTCACTTCGAGGAGGAGTCTAGGAGGATAAGTGCTGGCACACGATCTAAAATACAACGAGTGGGTAAGGCAACAATGGTTGAAACAAATGGGGAATTAAGAAGAGTACGACAGTTATCTGAGATTATTATGAGTGATTTATCTCCTGCGAAACTACAAGAGGCAGAGCAGAAATTGATCAAGAGGGGAAGGGGTCGTCCAAAAAAGCAACCAGATCGATCACATGAAATAGCAAACGGGTCTCTTTCAGATACGGATTTTGAGAATAGTAAGAGGGCGATAATAAAGGAGTCACAAGAGACTTTAAATTTAGGAAAATACGTGGGCGCGGAGGTAGTTGGGAATGAGGAAGACAACGTTCACGATATTGCGACGAGGGAGGGGCAACAATAGCAATCCGCGATATGGATGTTGTCGTGGAACGTGAGGGGATTGGGAATGGCATCGAAGAGACGTGCGGTGCTTAATTTAGTGCGACAAAAAAGGTGTGAAGTGCTGTTATTACAGGAAACAAAAATTGAAAAAGTTACCAATGCTTTGGTTGGGCGTTTATGGAATTCGGATGCTTACGAATTTGCTTTCGCTCCGTCATCCGGACGATCAGGCGGAATTTTGGTGATATGGGATACACATAAATTTAATGCGACAATAATGAAATGGGGTGAAAGATTTGTGAAAATAGAGGGCACATGGCTACTGGATGGATGGCGTTGTGGAATAATAAGTGTCTATGCACCATGCGTGGTGAATGAACAAGAGGAGCTGTGGCGAATGTTAACAAATGATATGTCCGAATGTAGTGTGCCATGGTGTGTGGGAGGGGATTTCAACATGATTTTAGACCCGATTGAACGAAGGGGATGTGATTTAATGACGCATGGTATGGTATCATTTGCGGATTTTGTAGAGGCTAATGCCTTAGTTGATATGCCGATGCAAGCGAAGGCTTTCACATGGTTCGGTCCGGGCAAGAGATGTAGTCGTTTAGACCATTTTTTGCTGGCGTCACAGTGGTTTGAAACATTTTCTGACTTACGAATGTTGGCATTACCGCGAGGATTGTCGGACCATTCGCCCTTTTTATTGGTTAGTGATCCGATGGATAGTGGTTCGCGGCCGTTTCGCTTTGTGAATGCATGGTTGAAATCCAAAAATTCTTTGGGATTAATGGAGAAGGAGTGGCAGCGTATGAAAGCAATAGAGATGGGTTGGGGAGAGGTTGGCATGCTGGGCAAATTGCGAGGCTTGAAATTGTTTCTCAAGCAATGGAACACAACTCCTTTAGGTGAATTGGACAACCGAATAAAGGAAATTATCAATCAATTAGATGTAATTGATGGAAGTGTGGCGGATGGGTCAGCTACATGGGACGAAGTACATGAGAGGTGGCAGCTTACTTCTGAGCTTTGGCAGCGATCGAAGTTCAGGGAATCAATTTGGTGACAAAAGTCGCGAATGACATGGTTGAAAGAAGGTGACCATAACACATCATTTTTTCATAAAGCTGCTCAGATTAGAGCAGTACGGAATGTGATTCGAGGGGTATTGGATCGTGGGGTTTGGCTAACGGAGCCGGATAAATTGAAAGCATACTTTTTTAGTGCTTTTCCACAGCATTTTGCATGGATTCAGGTGGCGGGTACACTAGATGCAGCAGTTCATTTTAATTGTTTAGGTGAATTCGAGGCAGTGAGTTTGGAAGTGGATTTTACGAAAGGTGAAGTTAAGGAGGTGATTTGGACGAGTGACGGTTCTAAAGCGCCGGGTCCGGACGGATTCACATTTGAATTCTATCGAAAGGGGTGGTCATTTCTCAAACGTGACGTACTCAAGTTTGTTAACACTTTCCAGGAATCTTGTAAATTACCGAAGGGAGTTAACTCAACTTTTGTGGTTTTAATTCCGAAGAAGGATGATCCAAAAGGGGTAGGGGACTATCGACCAATCTGTTTGCTCAATTCATTGTACAAAATATTGGCCAAATGTTTGGCGAAGCGATTACAAGCTGTGTTGTCGAAGTTAATCAGCAATGTACAATCGGCATTTGTACGTGGGCGACAAATTTTAGATGGAATTTTTCTCGCGAATGAAACAATTCACTCGCTACAGAGGAAGCATTTTGGCGCTGGGGGATTAATCCTAAAATTGGATTTCGCCAAGGCTTATGATTGCATCAAGTGGGGTTGCTTAGAACAAGTAATGGTGCGGATGGGATTTGGTGCAGTATGGTGTGCATGGGTTCGCGAATGTATTAGCACAGCGAGGTTGTCCGTGCTTGTCAATGGGTCGCCGACAAAGGAATTTGCGATGCAACGTGGATTGAGGCAAGGGGATCCGTTGTCGCCCTTGCTCTTTGTGATAGTGGCCGAAATGTTGCATCAATTCTTGAGGAATGCCACGGAGTTAGAGGTGATTCGAGGTGTGAAGGTGGCGGACGGGTGTGAGGTGTCACACTTGCAATTCGCAGACGATACGGTGCTGTTTTTTCAAGCAGAGGTAAGTGTTGCTCGGAACTTGAAATGTATTTTGACATGTTTCGAATATGCTTCTGGTTTGGAAATTAATTTTGCAAAATCAAGATTATATGGGGTAGGTGTGGAGGAGAATGTAGTCAGTAATATTGCTAGTATAATGGGATGTGAATGTACCGATTTACCAATAACTTATTTGGGTTTGCCGTTGGGAGTGAATCTGAGGAGTCTACAGATGTGGGAACCATTAATTCAACATTTCCGGAAGTGTTTAACGGGTTGGAAACGTGATGCGCTATCCTTTGCTGGTAGATTACTGTTGATTAATTTCGTATTGTCGGCTTTGCCGTTGTACTACATGGGACTTTTTTTAGTGTCGCGTAGTGTAATTGCGAAGATTGATAGGATTAGACGTTGATTTCTTTGGGAGGCTCGGATACAAAATTGAAGATGAGCAGGGTGAATTGGTCTATTACGTGTCGGCCTAGACGCTTTGGGGGGTCTGGGCGTGGTGGATTTACGTGCGTGAAACTTAGCTTTGTTGGCTAAATGGCGATGGAGGTATGCAATGTCGGAGGATTCGTTGTGGCGACGGATGATTGATGCTAAATATGGTTATAGTGCAGCACGTTGGAAACCAAATACAGTAGGTGTAAGGAATATGTCGAGGGTATGGAGACAAATTGTCGAAGTACAAGACGAGGTGGACGTGGGGCGTTTCATGGGACCGTCGATGTTTTGTTGGAAGTTAGGGGCCAGGAACCAAATCCTATTTTGGCATGATATGTGGTGTGCCGAGGAGACATTGGAGATAATGTTTCCGAGATTGTTTCGATTGGCGGTTGACAAAAGGGCGATGGTTAGGGACTATGCGATTGATGGGAGTTTTGAGCATGACAAATGGTGTAATTTTTTTGGCTGAAATTTGAGGTTGTTTGAGGTATCGTAGGTATCCGAATTGCGGGCATGCTTGTGGGGTTACAGGGTTTGTCCTGTGTTTGTGGACCGCCTAATTTGGATGCCATCACATACATGGGAGTTCTTGGTTGCTGGGTTGTATAGGTTGATGCAGTCGTTTGGTCTTGAGGCGAGGGCGGAATTAACAGCGGTTTGGAAATTGCCTATACCGCCAAAGGTACAATACTTTATGTCGTTTGCTATGGTGGATCGGTTGCCGACAATGGCAATGTTGCAGGCTCGTGGTGTGCCAATAGGGGCGACTGATATTTGCTGTTGTTGGTGTCAGGCAGCAGTGGAAACTCTGGATCACGTGTTGTTTCACTGCTCAAACGCGTGGGATGTGTGGCAGCAATTCTTCCGATGGTGGAGTGTTGTATTTGTATAGCCGAGAGATTTTGGGGGTCTATTGGAGTAGTGTTTCGCTTGCATCTTCAAGGGTAGCATCCACGATTGGTGGTTGACATGTTGCGCGGCAATGGCGTGGTCTTTATGGTTGGCGAGGAATGATTGTATTTTCAATGGTAAAAGAACGGAGCCTGGGGCAGTGTTCTTTGTGGTGAAAATGCGCTCTTTGTTTTGGTTGCAATTGGGACTTCAACCGGGGGTGGTAATGGAGTCGGCATGGTGGGAATGCCCGTGGAATTGTGAATTTCAGTCACACGATGTAGCGCCACAGATGAACGTGAGGTGGGAATTTCCGCCGGCGGGGGCTTTGAAATTTAATGTTGATGGATCTGCAAGGGGAAATCGGGTAAGGCTGGTTGTGGCGGTGTTCTGTGTAATGAGTCGGGACAAATTTTGGCGTTATTTACAGGACCAATTGGTATCGCAGATTCAAATGAGGCGGAGGTGCAGGCGATTTGCTTTGCGTTAGAGTTGATGATTGGTTCGAATTTATTTCTTTTCCTTTGGTGGTTGAGTCGGATTCGACAACGGCTATTGCATGGGTGCTTCACAATGAAAAGAGACTGTGGAAGTATTGACGTTGGATGAGGAAAATCGATGAAGCATGTGCTGCGTTGGGAGATATTTGCTTTCATCATGTGTATCGTGAGGCGAATAAACTTGCGGATGTGCTTGCGAAGAGTGGTGTCGATCGCCCGGTTTGGTTTCAACGGGTGGGATGAATTACAACCGTGCGATATTCTTGGGTTCAGGTGTATGTTGGGTTTGGTATCGTGTCTGTTGTCTAGTGTTGTAACATTACCCTGAGTACTCTCTTCCTCTATAGGTGTAGAGAGGTTTTTAACGAAGCTTGGGGGAATGTTGGCTATGTATGAGACATTTATTAATAAATCATACATGTTTGCCGAGCAAAAATAAAATAAAATAAAATAAACCCTAATATATTTTGGTGGCTGCACATGAGAAAAAAAATATGATGTGGAATATTTTTTTGATTCGGTTCAATGGTTAACCGTTGTTGTTTGATATCCCTTAAACTCATTCAATTTTTTCTTAGAAATTTTGTATCAACATCAATTTAACCTAAATATTTTTTTCAACTATGTAACAATTGTTTAGTTTGGTGGAGTGATTAAACATTGTTTTATTTTATTATTTTAACCTAGAAGAAGAAGTTCATTAAAGCAAAAGAAGGGCCACGTAAAGGCCTACAACAACTTCATGCAGTTGCATGGAAACAAAACTCATGTAGTGGGGAAAACATAACAAACAAGCAACAAAAGTCCTACAACGCAAACGAAAAGAGAAAAAAAACATGACAAAAATCGATCATAAAACCAAGGGAAACATACAGGCCACCACTCAAATAGGCGATGTCTCTGAGAGAGCTCCTTTCGGAGGCAGGCTTCCTTTCACGTACGAGACTAGAATCTTGTCATTAAAGGGCTCAGAATGAGTGTCTAGGAGCAAGGGACAAAACAAGAAAAAGGAACAAAGCTAACGCAGTCTTCATTCTAGAAAAAAGGCGGGTTGAAAGGATAAACAGGTCCCTCAAACATCCCATGTAACACCCGGGTTTAGGGGTCGGGCGAAATTAAATATTAAAATATTATTTTATTTTGGGCCTCGTGTTTTCAAAACAAATAAAATTTATGTTGGGCTTGTTTTGATTTAAAACCCAAATACCATGGATTATAGAAATTGGGAGATAGCCATCTTGTTAATGTCAATTTTGTAAATATGTGGTCTTGCAAAATAAAAACCCCCATTTATTTTAAAATAGCCTTTTCACCATCTTTTCCCCTTCCCTTTCCAATTCCCACGACAAACTCTTCCTCCACCTCAAATTTACTATTCCATCACCATTCTTCCTCATCTTTGGTGATTTTTGAAAGGTAAACCCATATTTGACTTGTCCTCTCCTTCCTCTACAAGTTTGTACCATTATTTTTCATTAAAGCTCATGGTTTTGTATTTTGAGGTTTTGAGGTTTTAGATTAAAAATGTCATCTTTATTAGCTTTAACTTAAGTTTTTGATTTGTTGAGGTTATATAAGCTATTTGCTATCTAAAAGGTCCAACATATGTAATTTTTACATGGTTTTATAAAGAATCCCGAATGTGGATTTTATGGAGGTTTTAGAAAGGTTTAAAGTTGGTCTTTGGGGTTGTTTTGGGTGAAATCTTGAGGGCTGATATTAGTGTGATGGTTGAGAGTTGTTTTGGAATATTTTAGGTGTATGAAGAGTATTGGAATCAATGGTTTTAGGCTGTGGCTTTGGGCTACTCGAAAATGGCATTTTGGGGTTGTCTTTAGCCTGAATTCATGTGTTTTGTTCTCGGTTTGTGTTCCGGGTTTGCTACATTGATTTGTGGACTGAATTGTGGTTATTTTGATTGTGTTGGGATGTTTAGAAGCAAGGAATTGTGTTGGTGAAGCCTCGGGATCGAATCCGGAACCGTTGGGAGCTTGATCGGCTAGTGTTGTTGAGCTTGGAGTAGTCGATGAGTGGTTAATGATTTCAACTTGGTTTAAATTGGTTTCAAACATTGGTTCAAGCATGTGGACCTAGGTTGGGCTTGGTAAACCCACCTAGAGTTGAGATTAGAGTGGTAGCCTAATCTCAAGCTTAGTATAGGAGACCTTTGGTTGAACTTCTAATTGCTTACTATGCCTCTTGATTCATGTTAATTGTGATTAATGTGGTTATGTATATTGTGATATACATGTGTGTTGAGGCATGATATTGATGCATAGTTATATGCATGTGGCTGTGGAAATGTGGTTTGTGCGTGATGGTAAATCATGGTGAGTACGTGCTAAGCACAAAAATTGGTAAGTAATAGTGTTGTGAAAGATTATGAAATGTGTTAGTATTGGCACTAGTATGTTTAGGTACAATGATCGATCATTAGGATGTTTAGTGTGCACACGAGAGTCAAAATGCGCGCGTGGTCTTGGTGATGGTAGTCAACAAGATGGAGTACGGGTTCGCCCAGAAATCTTCATATATATGTTAGACGGTGATGAGTGGAATCCTATCGACAGGGCGTGAGGATGAGTGGAATCCCATCCGCATGAAACGTTGATGAGTGTAATCCCACCGTAAGGTAATGGTTGTGTTGTTGGATGTGAGTTCCAACGGTTATCCGTGTGTTCGGGTCATAGCTAGGTGCCAATACGGATTATAGAATGTGTTTGCTATACATTGATATATGTGTTCCATATGTTGTGATTATGGATTTGTTAAACATAGCATGATAGTTGAGATTATGTTCATGCTTTATTTATATTTGACTCATGTGGTTCGAAGGTAAGAACTCATGCATTCTACCTTGGTTGTGTGCTCGTGCTTGGACCCTGCATTATCGAGGTTTGTTTTATGAGCTTACCCTCATTAAGCTTTATGCTTACGCTCTCTTTTGTTCGACAATGCAGATCCGTAGTTCGTGGGTTGCTTGTGCAAGGAGAGGGCCTCCAAGTGTGCTAGTTGAGCTTTTGTTATCCTCAAGTATGAACTATTTAAGTTATAGATGTAATAGACAAGCAATGGGATTTGAACTTTTGATTTATGTTGTTGTTATGTGTTAGGAGCATGTTAGACTCCTATGTTTTGTGGATGTTTGCTTAAGGCTTGCTTATGCCTAGTATGTTGGCCTTGTGCCCTTTCATGAATGCCCTTATGTGTGTTTGTCTAAAGCATGATTTCTTAAATGCTATGTAAGCTTCTTATGTTGATTTGATGATCCTTTTAATGTATGGCTTTTATATGTATGTTGTGTGTTAAGCGTGCTTGTTGTAGGGTGCTTTGCATCTAGGGTTAATGCATGTTTGGTTGGGGATCTTAGTTAGTGTTTTGAGGCAGCCTTGTGCCTTATACCAGCTAAAACATGTATGTTCGCAGCAGGCGTATCGAAACAGTTGGGCCTGTTTCGATATGGTCCTCTTGTTTCAGGCCAAGCATTTCGATATGCGAAGAGGCGTTTCGAAACCATTTTGCTATTGGAAATCTGAGATTTTGACGAGAAATTGAGGGTATCGAAACGTGCTCAGGCGTTTCGGAACGATCTTCGTAGCGTTGACCACGAGAAGTTGACCGATGATGGTGTATCGATACGGTCAACCAGCGTTTCGATACGGTCTCCTTGAGTTGACTTTGGTCAGTTGACCTAGTCAAGGCGTATCGATACACACTTTGGGCGTATCGATACGGCCTGCAGTTTAAGCTAAAATGGGATGTTTTTGATTGGCTGTTTGTTCGTTCGCCTCATTTGTTGCTTCCACTGTTGTTGTTTCACATAGGACATAATAATGCATCTAGACAAGATAATAATAATGAAAAAGTTTTCTCGGGTTGTTAACCGAAGTGGAGCCTTAACGGGTTTCGTCTCGGTTATCTCCGTGTAGCCCGCTCAGACCGGTCAGTCGCCCGGACCGGGACGAGGGGATTACACTTGTTGGTATCAGAGCCTGAGGTTTCCGAGACCTCGGGTAGGTAAGTGAGGTAAGTTAAATTCTTGTATTGCAATTGCACGGTGTTTGCTTGACATGTAAGTATGCTTGATGTTAGTGTTGTTTGAAGCATGTTAAGTAGAGTCTCATTGCTTCTATTACATCGGAAAAAGGATTTTTAAGTGAGGGAAACATACTTGAGCCACTTGGACCCTTGCCCTTGCTAACCCTGTTTTGTATGTTGTTGTTGTAGTTGTTATTTGTGAGCGCTTATGTCGAGGCCTAGAGATAGACCGAGGATGGTTCGTCAGGAACCTCGTGTTACGGCTCATGTTAATGAGCCGATGGCTGGAGTGGAGGCTCCTGTGGAAGAGCCTGTTGTTGGAGTCGGAGCTCCTCCATCACCACCACCTCCTCAACCTGATGTGAGATGCGAGGCTGGAGCTGAGGGAGCGGGACCTCAGGTTGGCCAGGGTGGCCAAGGTCCTGTAAGGATAGATATGGCTCCGCTAGTTCAAGCTATAGCGGGAGCGTTTTAGGCTACAGTTGCTGGAGCTCAGGCTGCAGCTCAGCCGAGAGGTGATGATGCTAGCTTACCGTTAGAGAGGCTACGTAGCCTCCTAGCTGATGAGTTTAGGGGATCTACACCTGAGAGGTCATAGTTGTGGCTAGAGAAGACAGTCTGTATTCTAGCTCAGATGGGATGTGTTGGAGCTCGTAAGTTGGGTTGCATAGTTTCGTTGCTTCAGGGTGATGCCTACACCTAGTGGGTCACCATTACTACTGGTGTGCCTGAGGCCGAGATCAGTTGGAACTTCTTTGAGACTGCTTTCAGAAAGAGGTATTTGGGGCTGAGATATCTAGATGAGAAGAAGCGGGAGTTCATGGCTCTTGTTCAGGGAGATACATCAGTGACAGATTATGAGATTCGCTTTGTCCGACTGAGTCAGTATGCTCCGGAGTTGGTTCCAACTGAGAGGGACCATTGTGATCGGTTCAGATATGAACTTCATGAGGAAGTCAAGAGGTACACTTTGGCTTCTGACTATTCTGATTTTGATGTCTTGGTCGCTAGGGCCAAGGACATCAAGCATAGCTTGGGGCTGACCAAGCGTTCGGAAGGATCCAGTTCGGGGAAGAGGCACGACAACTTTGATCGTGGTGATGCCAAGAGGCATCGGGGCAGTGGACATCAGTTTGACCATAGGCGTGGCGGTGGCCACCATGGTAGAGGCCATCAGGGCCATAGAGCTGGAGGGTGTTTTCCCAAGTGCACTCGTTGTGGGAGACAACATTCAAGAGAGTATTGGGGTAATTTTCATGCTTGCTGGAACTGTGGGTCGAGAGACCACTTCTGGAGAGAGTGTCCGCATCAGGCGGTACAGGCACCGAATCTGGCACAGGCTCCTGTGAGAGCGATCGATTATCAGAGAGGTCGTGGGTGCGGTCATGGTTACTTCCAGCCGAGGGCTAATGCACCTAGGATAGAGGCACTGAGGAATCTTGCTCATGTTGTGGCAGTACAGCCAGAGGCTGTGGACCAGCTAGAGTCTACGCATAGAGAGAGGCAGGAAATGACACAGATGTGATAGCAGGTAATTTTGAGTTACAATCCATGTCTTTTTTTCCTTAGTTTATTCGACTTCCACGCATTCTTACATTTTGAGGGAGCATGCAAAGAAGTTAGACATACCTGTTGAGATCTTAGATGTAGGGATGCATGTGACTAGTTTCTTCAGTGAGACAGTTGTAGTTAGACGGATGTATAGGAGGTGTCCGTTGAAGATTCAGGGTCATGTGTTTCCTGTTGATATGATGGAACTTCCGTTCTACGGTTTTGATATTATTTTGGGTATGGATTGGTTGGTTGAGCACAGAGCTAGTGTAGATTTTGAGACGAAGAGAATTTCGTTGAAGCTTTCCGATGACTACGAGGTAGTGGTAGTAGGCGAGAACGTTAAGTTCTTATCGAATGTTGTGCCAGCTTTAGAGGCTCATAGGTTGATGGGTTCCCGTTGTGGGGCTTACTTAGCGTATGTAATGAATCCGAATATGAGTGAGGTTAGACCGAAAGATATCAGGACAGTTTGTGATTTTTCGAATGTGTTTCTAGAAGAGTTACCAGGTTTGCCTCCTGATAGAGATGTAGAGTTTGTGATTGAGACTGTTTCAGGGTCTACTCCAATTTCTATTGCTCCGTACCGTATGGCTCCGAAAGAGTTGAAAAGTCAGCTTCAGGAGTTGTTAGACCGAGGTTTTATTAAGCCTAGTAGTTCGCCTTGGGGTGCTCTCGTGTTGTTTGTAAAGAAGAAAGGTGGCAGTATGAGAATGTGTATCGACTACAGACAGTTGAACCAGTTGACAGTGAAAAACAAGTATCCGTTGCCTCATATAGATGACTTGTTTGATCAGTTGAGGGGTGCCTTAGTGTTTTTGAAGATAGATTTGAGATCAATGTACTATCAGTTAAAGGTAAAAGAATGTGATGTTTCGAAGACAGCTTTTAGGACTAGATGTGGTCATTATGAGTTCCTTGTGATGTCGTTTGGGCTTACGAATGCACCAGCAACTTTCATGGATATGATGAACAGAGTTTTCAGAGACTATCTAGACCGGTTTGTAGTTGTTTTCATAGATGACATCCTGGTGTACTCGAGATCAGAAGAAGAACATGATGAGCACTTGAGACTTGTTTTGCAGAGATTGATGAGCAATCAGTTGCATACTAAGCTTAGTAAATGTGAGTTCTGGATTCGAGAGGTTGTGTTTCTTGGCCATGTGGTGTCAGATAAAGGTATCCGTGTTGATCCGACGAAGATTGAAGCTATTGTTGAGTGGAAACAACCTAAGTTAGTGACTGAGATTAGGAGTTTCCTAGGATTAGTTGGTTACTTTAGGAGGTTCGTAGATAGTTTCTCTAGAGTGGTTGCTCCGTTGACTAAATTGTTGCAAAAAGGAGTGAAGTTCGAGTGGTCAGAAGCGAGACAAAAGGCTTTTGAAAAATTGAAAGAAGCTTTGACGAATGCTCCAGTGTTGGTACAACCAGTTTCAGGGAAAGAGTTTGTGATCTATAGCGATGCTTCCTACGTAGGTTTGGGTTGTGTTATGATGCAAGAGAGGAGAGTTGTTGCCTATGCTTCGAGACAGTTGAAGGTGCATGAGAAGAACTACCATACGCATGATATTGAGTTAGTCGCAGTTGTGTTTGCGTTGAAGATTTAGCGTCACTACTTGTGCGGTGAGAAGTGCACGGTTTATACTGATCATAAAAGCTTGAAGTATTTGATGACTCAGAAAGAACTGAACTTGAGACAGAAAAGGTGGCTTGAGCTGTTGAAAGACTATGATTTGACTATTGAGTACCATCCGGGTAAGGCAAATGTAGTGGCCGATGCGTTGAGCAGAAAAGTTGCAGTCGAGTTGCGAGCTATGTTTGCTAGACTGAGTGTATCAGGGGATGGTGGTTTGATTACCGAATTGCAAGTGAAGCCTTCATTGATTCAGATGATCAGAGAGAAACAGTTGCAAGACGTATCTTTAGTTCCTCATGTTCAGGACATAGCGGAAGGTAGACCGACAAAGTATAGTTTTAGTGATGAGAATGTGTTGTGTTTTAGAGACAGAGTTGTTGTACCTGAAGATGTTGAGTTGAGATGTATGATTCTAAGCGAAGCACATTCGAGTCCTTTTTCGATGCATCCGAGCAGTACTAAGATGTACCGTGATCTGAAGAATGATTATTTCTAGGTTGGTTTGAAGAAGGATGTAGCCGAGTATGTGAGCCGTTGCATGGTTTGTCAGAGAGTGAAGGCAGAACATCAGGTTCCTTCAGGTTTGTTACAGCCTTTGAAGATTCCAGAATGGAAATGGGAGAGGATTACTATGGACTTTGTGTCAGGGTTGACGTTGTCTCCTTCGAAGAAGAATTCTGTTTGGGTGATAGTTGATAGATTCACTAAGTGTGCTCATTTCTTAGCAGTGAACACCACAGATTCTTTAGACAAGTTGGCGAATTTGTACATCCGCGAGATTGTGAGACTTCATGGAGTTCTGAAGTCTATTGTTTCAGACAGAGATCCGAGATTCACATCGAGGTTCTAGGGTTGTTTGCATAGTGCCCTAGGTAGCTGTTTGCATTTATGTACTTCGTATCATCTGTAGTCTGATGGTTAGTCAGAGCGAGTGATACAGGTATTAGAGGATATGCTCCGTTGTTGTGTGATTGACTTTTAGGGTTCTTGGGAGAAGCATTTGCCCTTAGTCGAGTTTGCTTACAACAACAGTTACCATGCTAGTATACATATGGCTCCTTATGAGGCATTGTATGGTAGGCGATGTAGGACTCCGATCTGTTGGGCTGAAACGGGTCAGAAATTGTTACCTATGCCAGATTTGCTTAAGGGGACAACTGAAAAAGTGAAGTTGATTTGTA
Organism: Hibiscus tridactylites; assembly: GCA_958450335.1. Classification (NCBI taxonomy): domain Eukaryota; kingdom Viridiplantae; phylum Streptophyta; class Magnoliopsida; order Malvales; family Malvaceae; genus Hibiscus; species Hibiscus tridactylites. The sequence goes on along the minus strand of OY288274.1, from coordinate 42,504,592 downwards.
ACCATTTGAAAGCAACTTCTGATTGTCAGAAATCTTACGCAGATTTGAAGAGAAAAGAGATTGAGTTTTCAGTGGGCGAGAAGGTGTTTCTGAAAGTATCTCCGTGGAAGAAGGTAATGTGATTTGGCCGGAAAGGCAAGTTGAGTCCGAGGTTTATTGGTCCGTATGAGATAGTTGAGCGGATTGGGCCAGTAGCTTACCATTTGAGATTGTCTTCAGAGTTAGAGAAGATCCATGATGTCATTCATGTGTCAGTGCTTAGAAGATATAGATCAGATTCGTCTTAGGTTATGCCTGTTGAAGAGATAGAACTGAATCCGTATTTGTCGTACAATGAATAACCAGTTGAGATATTTGCTTCTGATAGCAAGGTGTTGCGTGGCAAGACCATAGAGTTGGCCAAGGCGTTGTGGAGACAAAGAGGTGTGGAAGACGCCACGTGGGAGAGGAAAGCTGATATGCTTGAGCAGTTTCCGTACTTGTTTCCGTCAGGTAATTTCGGGGACGAAATTCCTTAAGTGGGGGAGAGTTGTAACACCCGGGTTTAGGGGTCGGGTGAAATTAAATATTAAAATATTATTTTATTTTGGGCCTCGTGTTTTCAAAACAAATAAAATTTATGTTGGGCTTGTTTTGATTTAAAACCCATATCTTATGGATTTTAGAAATTGAGAGATAGCCATCTCATTAATGGCAATTTTGTAAATATGTGGTCTTATAAAATAAAAACCCCATTTATTTTAAAATAGCCTTTTCACCATCTTCTTCCCCCTTCCCTTTCAAATTTCCACGACAAACTCTTCCTCCACCTCAAAGTTACTATTACATCACCATTCTTCCTCATCTTTGGTGATTTTTGAAAGGTAAACCCATATTTGACTTGTCCTCTCTTTCCTCTACAAGTTTGTACCATTATTTTTCATTAAAGCTCATGGTTTTGTATTTTGAGGTTTTGAGGTTTTAGATTAAAAATTTCATCTTTATTAGCTTTAACTTAAGTTTTTGATTTGTTGAGGTTATATAAGCTATTTGTTATCTAAAAGGTCAAACATATGTAATTTTTACATAGTTTTATAAAGATTCCCGAATTTGGGTTTTATGGGGTTTTAGAAGGGTTTAAAGTTGGTCTTTGGGGCTGTTTTGGGTGAAATCTTGAGGGCTGATGTTAGTGTGATGGTTGAGGGTTGTTTTGAAAGCTTTTAGGTGTATTAAAAGTATTGGAATCAATGGTTTTAGGCTGTGGCTTTGGGCTGCTCGAAAATGGCATTTTGGGGTTGTCTTTAGCTTGAATTCATGTGTTTTGTGCTTGGTTTGTGTTCCGGATTTGCTACATTGATTTGTGGACTGAATTGTGGTTATTTTGATTGTGTTGGGATGTTTAGAGGCAAGGAATTGTGTTAGTGAAGCCTCGGGATCGAATCCGGAATCGTTGGGAGCTTGATCGGCTAGTGTTGTTGAGCTTGGAGTAGTCGGTGAGTGGTTAATGATTTCAACTTGGTTTAAATTGGTTTCAAACGTTGGTTCAAGCATCTGGACCTAGGTTGGGCTTGGTAAACCCTCCTAGAGTTGAGATTATAGTGGTAGCCTAATCTCAAGCTTAGTATAGGAGACCTTTGGTTGAACTTCTAATTGCTTGCTATGCCTCTTGATTCATGTTAATTGTGATTAATGTGGTTATGTATATTGTGATATACATGTGTTTTGAGGCATGATATTGATGCATTGTTATATGCATGTGGTTGTAGAAATGTGGTTTGTGCATGATGGTAAATCATGGTGAGTACGTGCTAAGCACGGAAATTGGTAAGTAATAGTGTTGTGAAAGATTATGAAATGTGTTAGTATTGACACTAGTATGCTTGGGTACAATGATCGATCATTAGGATGTTTAGTGTGCATACGAGAGTCAAAATGCGTGCGTGGTCTTGGTGATGGTAGTCATCAAGATGGAGTACGGGTTCGCCCGGAAATCTTCATATATATGTTAGTCGGTGATGAGTGGAATCACATCGACGGGGTGTGAGGATGAGTGGAATCCCCTCCGCGTGAAACGGTGATGAGTGTAATCCCACCGTAAGGTAATGGTTGTGTTGTTGGATGTGAGTTCCAACGGTTATCCGTGTATTCGGGTCATAGCTAGGTGCCAATACGAATTGTGGAATGTGTTTGCTATACATTGATATATGCGTTCCATATGTTGTGATTATGGATTTGTTGAGCATGGCATGATAGTTGAGATTATGTTCATGCTTTATTTATATTTGACTCATGTGGTTCGAAGGTAAGAACTCATGCATTCTACCTTAGTTATGTGCTCGTGCTTGGACCCTGCATTGTCGAGGTTTGTTTTATGAGCTTACCCTCACCAAGCTTTATGCTTACGCTCTTTTTTGTTCGACAATGTAGATCCGTAGTTCGTGGGTTGCTTGTGCAAGGAGAGGGCCTCCAAGTGTGCTAGTTGAGCTTTTGCTATCCTCAAGTATGAACTGTTTTAAGTTATGGATGTAATAGACAAGCAATGGGATTTGAGCTTTTGATTTATGTTGTTGTTATGTGTTAGGAGCATGTTAGACTCCTATGTTTCGTGGATGTTTGCTTAAGGCTTGCTTATGCCTAGTATGTTGGCCTTGTGCCCTTTCACGAATGCCCTTATGTGTGTTTGTCTAAAGCATAATTTCTTAAATGCTATATAAGCTTCTTATGTTGATTTGATGATCCTTTTAATGTATGGCTTTTATATGTATGTTGTGTGTTAAGCATGCTTGTTGTAGGGTGCTTTGCATTTAGGGTTAATGCATGTTTGGTTGGGGGTCTTAGTTGGTGTTTTGAGGCAGCCTTGTGCCTTAAACCAGCTAAAACCTGTCTGTTTGCAGCAGGCGTATCGAAACGATTGGGTCCGTTTGGGCGTATCGATACACTCTTTGGGCGTATCGATACTGCTGCAGTTTAAGATAAAATGGGCTGTTTTTGATTGGTTGTTTGTTCGTTCGCCTCATTTGTTACTTCTGTTGTTGTTGTTTCACATAAGACATAATAATACATCTAGACAAGATAATAATAATGAAAAAGTTTTCTCGGATTGTTAACCAAAGTGGAGCCTTAACATGTTTCACCTCGGTTATCCCGTGTAGCCCGCTCGGACCGGTCAGTCGCCCGGACCGGGACGAGGGGTTACATCCCAATAAAGGACCAAAGATCAAAACTCAATGCACACGAGCATGCTGCTGAAGAACTAATCCTTGGGAATGGCATGCTTGAAAACGCCAGACATCGAACCTTCCATTCAGTTATGTTGGCAGAGTAAAAAACAAGTCGTGGATCTTGCAGGTGATCCACTTCTGGATCACCAGTATGTATATCATCTTCATCAAGAAAGAAGGCAGAAGACATATCCAATTCCACCGTGTTGTCCTCACTTATCTCAAAAGAAGGAATATTTGCCACTTTAAAATCATAGGGGCTAATTCCTAATTCAATAACACCAGTATTCTCATGAGAAACCCTAGAAATCCTAGCTCGATGTTTCTTTCTTTTTTGAAACAACTTAGTCTTCTAATCCCACATGATGCACCACGTTTGGATCGCTCAAAATAAGGGACATTTCTGTAACTGAACCTGGGAAGAAAGCTAGTTCCAGGGCAGCTTCATTTGATATTGCTCCAAAGCCACGAGGTCCCTAGTTGCCAGGACCAATTTGAAACGCTCCTTTATAAATTTGTTTCAGAAGATGGCATTTTTTAGTGTTAGAGAAAGGCTCATCATTTTCCAAACTCCTTTTTGTTTTCTTGTTGACAGAGATATCCATATCCAATAATGAATCAAAGATAACATTGTGAAGGCAAACAAGACGCATAGGGCTACCACCCTGCAAGGAAGTGTCAAAAGGGGGAGATGATAGGCCTGGGAGAGGAGTTGCGTTTACTTTCATTTTCCAACCTAGGAAAGCTGTTGTCCGATGATAAAACATGGCTAAGGTTCTCGAATCGATCCTGTCGAAGAATGAGACCTCAAAAGTAGCTTGAAATTGGTCATTGTCACGATTTTTGTTGTCCTTGATTACTCAAAAGGAAAAAGAGCAATATGAAGGGAGGTTGTGGAACTCATCCAAAGAAAAGTCAATATCCTCCAGAGTAGCTTCAGCCGGCCATTCTTTTGAGTATGAGAAGCTTGTCTTGAACTCACAAGGGCGTTAACACCATATCTTCTTCATGGTTTCGATCGAGAGAAACAGTAATAGCATCCAAGGTCATGGCATTCGAGCTCTTCTTCCTTACAGTCCCACAAAGGCAAGGGACGCTCACCCTGATCTTCTTCTCCATGGCACTCGGCTCAATATATCATTTTCATCACATTCAACTCATATCTAAATCAACTCCTACATTCTCTGTCAACAAATCTTAATTGAGTTTCGACACTCATTTCAATACGTAATTCATTTTAAAAAACATCTATTTAAATCCAAAAGTAAACCGTCCTTTTTCATTTCCTTAATGTTTACCCCCTTCATTTCATGTGATATTTATTGGCAAACTTGATTCTAAAAGCGAAGACAAGTGCAAGGAATTTACGATATAGTTCAGTCCCGTATTGTGTTGCTTCTGCCTTCTACCCAACTAAAATCACTTTTTCACCTATTAATCAATGAAAACACCCGACTTTTAAATCCTCATCCACGTTTAAAATAGGTGTTTTCACCTGAACTGAGAACCCAAAAATATCTGCCCATTTACATGAGTTTGCATTTTTTATTTTAACCTTTAAAACTATTGTGTGTGATATTTTATCAAACACGAGTTTGTTTTCATTTTTGAATAAATAAACCAATTAATGGATATCAAAATACATGTTACTTAAAATTTTATATTACTTGAAAATAATTTATACATCGAAATATTATTAATAAGTTATAAAAATATTCTTTAAATTGATATATTTCATGTCATATTATTAATAAATTGAAAATTACTTTTCCAAACACTAAAATCTTAAAATCTTTTTGACACTAAAACCACTTACATTTTATTAATTTTAATAAGTTAAATTTCGTCGATGAATTATCAAACAAGCGAAATTTCCCAAATTCCAAACATGTGATCGCATAACCATTGTCTATAAAGTAGAATTACTGATGTGAACATACAAACATTAATAATTAATACCAATACCGACAAGCACATCAACAAACAAACGAGGAATATTTAAAAAGCAGAAGTTGTACGCAAGAACCGTAATCGGTTCTCTGGAAGTGATTCAGAAAGCATACCCTGGAACACACAAACAAACAAACAGGCAAGGAAGGGCCAATATTTAAAAATACTTGTAAATGAAATAAAGGTGTAGCATATCCACCTACCAAACAGTTGCATATTAGCTTGACGAGAATAGATTACACAAGGCACCCAACTTTTAGGTTCTATAGAAAACAAAACACATACCCAGAAGCACAGGTTTTATCTTGGAGACAAATAAAAACCCATTGCCAAAACTCGGAAATCCGCAATCCTAATTATCCGAGTTTCACCAGTCCACAACTTATAAACATTTCAATCAAGAAAAGATAGCAGGAGGATGCCCCCATCGCACAGCTTGAAAGATCGATATTCAATTAGCACGGCTTCTGATGACATCAAGATCCATCTCAGTTGGATCTGTTGCTTGCAATTCCACCTGAATTCCATCAAGTTCCCTCTTGAATCTGTCTTTGGAGCTAGCATATATCATCTTGTTCCTCACCCTTGATGTATCAGGAGACCTTTCACACGACGACAACATGATAAGTACGGAAGGCAACAATAAAATATACTGGGCGGTAAAGATAATTCAGGCGATCAAGAAACTTGCATTACCATGCAATGAAAAATATCCTGCTCTTTGGGACACCCTCTGGTGTTAGAAATTCAAAATCATACACAGCATATCGACATTCATCGGCAGGAAGACTTTTAGTGAAATCCTCATAGTTCTCAGCCGGCTCACCAAGCTTCTCCACAATAACTTGCTTCTGCTTCTCCTCAATTTTGTAAACAATGAAGCGGTAGGTTCTTTTTGCCTTGAGCTCTAAAAACTTCAACTTGCACTCATCGTGCACAGCCATTCCTGATGCGGCGTTGGCCTAAACTTACGACAACATCACATGACTAAACATCAAATATCTGAGGCAAGCCCAATGTTCCATTTATAAATAGGATTAACCAGCAGCATCTACTTTTATCCTGATAGAAACGAAGGGGGGAGAACCCCAAAAGGTGCTAATCAACCAAGTCCCCTACCCTTTACTATCAATATTTGCATCTAGCAAAGCAGAGGATAACAAAAAAGAACGAAACCCCTTACTCAGATACCCTTTAAAGTAGGTTCTAACATGATCTATTTCAGCTACCACCTATGTTGAAAAAAATGTGTATCGAGAACATAGCCTTGGGATATAGCTAGGAGAAATCAGTGGCGGATCCATGTATAGTGAAGGGTGGGCAAGTACCCACTCTGTAATCTGAAATTCATTCGGTTAGTTATGCACCCTAAAATCTAAATTTACTTTGTTAGTTATCTATTTTACTGATTGTGTCTATCCTAAAATTTATGGATCCACGTATTGTGTGCCCAACCTCAAAAATATTTCTAGATCCACCACCAGAGGAAATCATTAAATAATAAGTTAGTACGGTCGTAAAACTAGATTTTGTCCCCAAATGTTCAAAATCCAATTTAGGCCAGTTTCCTGGCTTCTCCCCTGGATATAGCAGGCATTAATTCTTACACTACCTAGAGAACACTCAAAAATAAAATAAACAGAAAAAATTTGTGCTTAGCAATGAAGCGTCTATGTTAAGAAGCCAATGGCCAAGAAAAAGCGGTTGAAAATCCAAATTTAAGACAGATCGGATCAACATATCAATATATCAAACAAGAAAGAAAAAAAAAGTTAAAAATCAACTAAAAGTATTAGATTAAAATCAAATCCAACACAATCAAGCGGAAAAAGACACTAGAATCAAGATCAGATACAGTTCATCTAATCCCATATATATATATATAAGATCGGGCCATAAAAATCCACATCATCAAAGCACAAACTACAGATTTGAAACCCTAGGATTTAGAAACCCGAAAAAATCGGTCGATGGATGAAAGTTTTCCTCCGAACAGTACAAGCACAAAAGCTTGAAAAAAGAGATCGCCAATCAACCGAAATAAACACTATATTTAGTAAAGAAAAATCAACAAGTGACGATCCAAAAGGATTACTGATAAACTACAAAATCAAATGTTTAAATTAAATTAAAGGATGAATTATTTAAAAATGAAAAAATAGGCAGCTGAAACATTACCATCTTACGAGGATAAGGATCGAGATCGACGGAGACGGGATTGGATTTGATGAGAAAATATAGAGAGAAAATTCCTCCGATGACGAGATGTGAGGTTAAAGGTCCTTTTATTTCTGTGACCCTGCCGCAGCGGAGAATTAATATCCTGCTTTTATTGTACGCTAAGTTATAGTTAGAGCAATCGGTTTGGGTCATTTCGGTTTTAATTATTTTAGGTCTGATATTATGTGGTTCATATTCAATTTTGATTTCGGTTTCGGTTTGTTTATAGTTCGGTTTTATTGTGCTTCGAGTCATTTCGGCTCGGTTCGGTTTAATTTCAGGTCAATGAGAGATCAGTCATTTTTAATCAAGTTTTTAGGTTGGTCAGTTTTTTACACCCGCCAATATATTTGACTTTATGGTGAGTTGTGAGGTTATTCATATCTCATCTTTTTTTATATATATTAATATTTTTTTATTTATTTCGGGTTGTCTTCGGTTCGGGTCCACTTGGTTCAGCTAAAAATCGGTTCGATTTTGATTTTAGATTAAATTTCAGGTCATCATGTTCGAGTCGATTTTAGGTTTCAGTTCGAGTAAATCGGTTTGATTCTTAGATTTCAAGTCAAGTTTGCCTGGTATATCCCTATCTCACACTATAATTATAGATGGCAGTAGATTGAATTTGGATTGAACTTTATAAAGTTTGAATCCGATCCAATTAACAATTGGATCTTTATATCGATCTAAGTCTGAATATATCAAGTTGGAGTCTTATCCGAGTAAAATATTCAAGATTCATATCCAAATTCAAAAATACAAAATTCGATTAAATTTTTTCTCTTTTTAAAGTGGCAATTCAAATAAATGTTTTTTTTTTAAAAAGATGAATAAGATTGATGTTAAACTTGATCTTGAAACTTAAGTTCTAACCGCCCACAATAGTGAGAAAGAAAGTAGCATTTGAACAAATTAAGGTGACATAGTTGCTTTTTATATAAATAAATAGTTTTTAGAGTAAGATCAATTTAACTTTTAAAATATTAAAGTTCATATGTTTCAGCCAGATATGAATCGAATTCGGACCAAACCTTGGTAAATTCATATCTAACCCGCCTCTTGTTAAGACTTAGACATTTTTTTAGATTAAGATTTGAATATTTTCTAACCGAATTTAAATAAAAAAATTTCTTTTGAGTCAAATTCGGACTAAATTATCATCCCTATGATGCGAGAGTAGGGGTGCTAATTGAGTTGACCAGTTCGCAAACAGCTTGAGCTCGATTCGAGTTGACTTGACTCAGATTCGAGCTCGACTTGATATCTTAACGAGTGAAGTCGAGCAAAGTCTAACTTGACTCGATAAGTTCACAAACAGCTCGTTATTTTTCCTTTATAAATTTTTTATGGTTTTTTGGTGACTGCCTTAAAAAATTATGTTCCAAGAAGTTTAAACGTTAATTGAAAATTCAATGACTTACTAAGTAATTTATCAATAAAATATTTGGTTTCAAATTTTCAAAACGTTTGTATTTCTCGAGATTTCAAAAAATTAGTTTGTATTAATAAAAAAATTAAATTATAATAATTAATCTTTCTGTTATAAAATAACCAAGAACAAGAATAAAGAATAAAGACATGAAAGAAAGGAGATTTTATTATTCTCAATAAATGGGAATTGTGTACAATGCCTTCATCTATTTATAGGCATAGGAAGTACATAATACATTAAACTCTAATTAATAGAGATAATATTTCTAATAATAAATAAATCAAATCTCATTGATAAAGTTCTTATCGTGATAGACATCCATATAGATAAATATTCATAACACTCCCCTTTGGATGTCTATGAAGATAATGTACCTCATTAAAACCTTACTAAGATAAAACTAAAATAAATCTTTAGTGAAGGAAAAAGAGTACACACATCTTTGATACGCATAACTTGTTGCCTCATTAAAAACCTTACCAGGAAAACTCATTGGGACAAAACCTTGGTTAAGGGAAAAAAGAGTGCAACGCGTATTTTCTCCCCATCATGAAAACGTCACATAGATCTCTGGCTCGACGCAATCCGATGTCGTAAATTACCTTATCAAACGGAGCATTAGGGACTGCCTTAGTAAATAGATCTGCTAAATTATCACATTAATGAATTTGTTGGACATCAATGTCTCCAATCTTTTGTAAATCATGAGTGAAGAAGAATTTTGGTGAGATATGTTTTGTTCTATCACCCTTTATGTATCCTTCTCTAAGTTGAGAAATACATGATGTATTATCTTCATATAAGATTGTCGGAGCTATTTTTCAGAGTGTAAACCACAATTCTCTTGAATGTGATGGATTACAGACCTTAGTCACACACATTCACGGCTAGCCTCATAGATAGCCAAAATCTCAGCGTGATTAGAGGAAGTGACAGTAATTGTTTGTTTCATTGAGCGCCAAGAAATTGTGGTACCACCGTATGTAAATACATAACCAGTCTGTGATCGAGCATTATGGGGATCAAATAAGTACCCTACATCCACAAAATCAACCAGTTCTGTTTTGGATAGATTAGGAAAAAAATAATCTCATATCTTTCGTACCTTGAAGGTAACGAAATATGTGTTTAACCCCATTCCAATGTCTCCGAGTTGGACATGAGCTAAATCTTGCCAACAAATTGACAGCAAATGATATGCCAGGTCGTGTGTGACTAAAAAGATACATCAATGCACCAATAGCACTTAAGTATGACACTTCTGGACCAAAATATCTTCATCCTTTTTCCGAGGGCGAAATGGATCTTTGTTAACATCAAGTGACCTAACAACCATAGGGGTGCTCAACGGATGTGCGTTATGCATGTAAAACTTCTTTAGCATCTTTTCTATGTATGCTGATTGATGCACAAGAATCTCATCCTTTGTGTGCTCAATATGCAAGCTAAGACAAAATCTTGTTTTTCCGAGATCTTTCATTTCAAATTTTTTCTTTAAATACTCAATTGTCAAAGAGATCTCTTCAGGAGTCCTGATGATATTCAAATCATCAACATACATAGAAATAATGACAAATCCAGAGTTAAACTTTTTAATAAAAATGCACGAGGAAATTGGATCATTCTTATAGCCTTCCGCTAATAAGTATTCACTGAGACGGTTATACGACATACGCCCAGATTGTTTTAATCCATAAAGGGATTTGTTCAATTTGATTGAATAATGTTCCCGAGAACTTGAATTAACTGCTTCAGGAAGTTTAAAATCTTCCGGGAGTTTCATATAAATATTATTACCAAGAGGCCCATACAAACAGGTTGTAACAACATCCATTAAGTGGAAATTAAGCCTTTCTTTTATTGCTAGACTAATCAAAAATCTAAAAGTGGTTGCATCCACCACATGGGAGTATGTTTATTCACAATCAATTCTAAGTCTTTGTGAGAATCCTTGTGCAACCAAACGAGCTTTATATCTCGTAATTTCCCCTTTTTCATTTCTCTTTCTCATAAAGACCCACTTATATCCCATAGGTTTTACACCTTTCGGTGTACGAATTACAGGCCCGAATACTTCTCTTTTTGAAAGAGATTTTAGTTCCGCTTCAATTTCCTCTTTCCATTTTGGCCAATCATCTCTTTGCTTACATTGTCCAATTGACAATGGTTCATGATCCACATTATCATCCAAAATCTCTAGTGCTATATTGCATGCAAAAGTATTATCGACGTCGATTTTGTTTCGGTTCCACTTGTTACCAGACATGATATAATTTATTGAGATCTCATCATTATTAGGTACTTGATTCATGTCTAATGTCTCTTTTGGAGACCTTTTAATCTCTTATTGAGATCTTTCATAATCAATTGATTCCTCGATCGGACCATCACAAGATATAGCTCCTTTTCTTTTTCAAGGATTTTTATCTTTAGAACCTACTGGTCTACCACACTTCAGGCATGCGTTTTACTCATTAGCAAATAGAGTTTGTCCTTTTGGGACATCAATTTTAACCGGAGCATTCACAATTGGTATATGTGACTTAGTCACTTTTTTAGGGTCAACAAAAGCATCTGGCAATTGATTTGCTAAGTTTTGCAAATGAATTATCCTTTGAACTTCTAGTTCACTTTGTTGGGTATGTGGATCAAAATGAGATAGTGATAACTCATTCCAACTTATTTCTTTTTCCAGCCGCTTATTTTCTCCCCCTAATGTTGGGAAAACTGACTCATTAAAATGACAGTCGGCAAATCGACCTGTAAATAAATTCCCCGTCAAAGGCTCAAGATATTTAATTATCGAGGGAAATTCAAATTCGACATATATTTCTAACCTCCTTTGAGAACCCATCTTTGTGCGTTGTGGTGGAGCAATCGGAATATATACCACACATCCAAAAATCCTAAGATGGAAAATATTTGGTCCGTGACCAAAAACCAATTGTAATAGGGAGAAATTATGATAACTTACGGGCCTGATGCGAATCAGTGATGTTGCATGTAAAACGGCATGCCCCCATGCAGAAACTGGTAGTTTTGACTTCATCAATAATGGTCTTGTAATTAATTGAAGTCGTTTGATAAATGACTCTGCAAGACCATTTTTTGTATGAACATGAGCTACAGGATATTCAACACTTATTCCAATCGACATGCAAAAATCTTTAAAAGTCTGAGAAGTAAATTCACCACCATTATCAAGACGAATTGTCTTTATAGGGGAATATGAAAAATGTGCTCGTAATTTTATCAACCGAGCAAGTAACCTCACAAATGCCAAGTTGCGGGTTGATAACAAGGATACGTGTGACCATCTAGTCGATGCATCGATTAAAACAAGAAAATTTTCTAAATGGTCCACAAGAAGGGTGTATAGGCCCACATATATCACCTTGTATCCATTCTAGAAAATTGATAGATTCATAATTTATCTTAGCTGGTGATGGTCGAATAATTAGTTTGCGTTGAGAGCAAGCATCACATGAAAAGGCATTACTTTGAAGAATCTGTAGGTTCTTCAATGAGTGACCACATGAATTGTCGATAATTTTTCGCATCATAATCGAACCGGGATGGCCTAACTGGTCATGCCAAGTAATAAAGTTATCAGTAAACTTATAGTATACAATAGCGTGTGCTTCAATTGTACTAATTCTTGTGTAGTACAATCCGGATGACAGTGCATGTAATTTTTCTAAAACTTTCTTATTGCCATGAGTTGTACTTGTAATATATAGATATTCATCATCTCCTTGAATAATAATCTCAATATGATATCCATTATTGCGAATATCTTTAAAACTCAATAAGTTTCTTTGTGACTTTGGAGAGTATAGTGAATTGTGAATATGGAATAGAGTTTTATTTGGCAATAACATATTTGTAGAACTAATGTTTTGATATAATAATTAAAAAATGGTTTTGGACTTGTTTAAATATTTTGAAAACTTTTTTAAAGTCACAACAACTTGAAAATATGTTTGAAATGGTTTCATAGGTTTTTAACATGTCTAAAACGCCTTTTAAATGGCCAAAATATCATTTTTACAAGGCTCGTATCGATACACCTTTGATCTGTATCGATACCACCATTTCCAGTAAGCAAAACCCAGATGCAGGGCCAGAGGTATCAAAACCACCTTGCTGGTATCGATACCTGTAGGTTTCGAAACCATCTTGCTGGTATTGAAACCAACCTGACTTTTTCAAACCCCAACGGCTAGTTTCTGATGAAGGCCGTACCGATACGGATCCAAGCGTATCGATATGAATGGCTGCAGAACAACATTAATGGAGGGAAATAAAGTCATCAACGGCTCCAAATCATCCCTAACGGCTAGTAACGGCTATAAACTCATCAAAGAGTATAAAAGGGACCTCCAAGCATCAAGATATGGTTAATGCTTCAATTGTTACAACATTATGATGTCAAAATTTGTCTAGAGCTTTAATTGTTCATTTCTTGCTTAGACAACACTTGTGAGCTTACATTGTTAAATTTGCTCAAGTGTTTAGGTTTTGGGTGAGAGCTTAGAATTACAAACAAACACCTTTTAGAGGGATTTCTAGTTTGCTAAGTCTTTCTTTGTAAAGAGAGTGTTCTTTCAAGCTTTGGGTAGAAAGCTTTGAGGGTTGTAACGGTTTCCTCCTAATCTGAGAAAAGGGGACGAAATTCTTAGTGAATTTGTTTGGAAATCCTTAGTGGGGAGCTAAGGTAGTGGATGTAGACCTTGGTTAGAAGGTTGAACCACTATAAATCCTTGTGTCAAATTGCCTATTTTTCACCTCCCACTAAAACACCCAATTATCCAACTTCTCCACACTTGGAGAGCAAGAACGGTTGATCGAATCGAGCCCCTCACATCTCAACAATTGGTATCAGAGCTTGGCTCAATCGAAGGGGATTCACATCCTATTGAGAAGATTCGACAAGCTCGATCAACATTTCACCAACTGACTCAATGGCACAATCAATCGACAAACCGCCTTTCTTTGACGGAAATCATTATGCCCATTGGAAGACAAAGATGAAATTCTTCTTGAAGTCAAGAGATTACAAGCTATGGGACATAGTTGAAGATGGTCCGTTCGTGCCTCAAGGAAGCAAAGCGGAATGGAGTGCCGATGATCGCAAGAAGATGGAGCTTAATTGCAAAGCCTTGCACATGCTCTTTTGTGCATTTGGCCCAACCATCTATGAGAAGATGTCTTCTTGTGAGAGTGCCAAGGAAGTATGGGACAAGCTTGAAGTCACATACGAGGGAACCGATAAAGTCAAGGAGACCAAGATTGGGCTCCTAACCTTAGAGTATGAGAACTTCAAGATGGATCCGGAAGAGAACATCGAGAAGATGTTTGATAGGTTCTCCACTATCACCAATGGTCTTAAAGTTTTTGGAGAAGCCATCCCGAAAGAGAAGCTTGTCCGAAAGCTCATCTACTCCCTTCCCGAGTCATGGGACTCAAAGAGGACCGCCATCATCGAAGCCAAGAATCTTAAAACCTTGAAGCTTGATGAACTCATGGGGTCTCTTCTCACTCACCAAATAATGAAGAAAAACAAAGAAGAGGAAAAGAAGAAGGAAGAGATTAGAGCGATGGGGAAGAAGAAGATCATGGAGCTAGGAATCAATGCTAGTGTCGTAGCTCTTAAATCCTCCACATGCCATCATGTAGATTCAAGTGAGGATGAAAGTGAAGATGAAGAGATGGCCTATCTCTTCAACAAATTTGCCCGGTTCATGAAGAGCAAAATGGAAAAATCCAAGCATGAATCGATGAAGAAGATGAAGGACTCCCACAAATCTAAAAAGAAGGGATCATCTTCAAAACAAGCATATGTGGCCACATGGAGTGATGAAGACTCCACCGATGATGAATTAGCCCACCTATGCTTGATGGCCCTCAATGAGGGGGAGGTAACTTCTAACTTATCTATTTCAAATTCTTATACATTTGATGAGTTACAAGATGCCTATGATGATTTGCTTTTGGAATTCAAGGCATCATTTTCCAAGAACAAAAAGTTGATCTCAAAAATAAAAATTGAAAATGATTTGCTTTCCAAAACAAATCTTGAACTTGAAGCAAAATTGAAAGATTTTGAACAAAAATGTATTGATTTGCAAAATTTTCTTCTTAAAGTTCAAAAAGAAAAAGATTTGATTTCCAATGAACTTGAAAAGAAAAATAATTTTCGAAAATCAAATTCTTATGTAAGACAATCTAGTGCCCCTAGATTTGTAAAAGGAAAATGTTTTAGAAGTGTTTGGGTCCCAAAAGGACTAACCACTTCAGTTAAATAGGATGCCGTTGAAAAATGGATTCCTAAGGGGACTAAAATTTGTGCTACTAATGTTCATGGATCCAAAGCAATTTGGATACCAAAAATCACTTGATCGTCTTTTGCTAGGTGTGATGGAGAGTGATCAACAAGTCAAACTTTGAGGGGGAGCTCCATGCACACAAGGAAGAACACTTGAAGAATGAAGGCTTCACATCCTCCCTTGAGTTCAAGTGTGGTAAAATCTAGTTGCTTTTGCTTTTATTTGATTTATTTTCTTTTATGTCAACTAGATGATCATATATGTTGGACTAACATTTTTAATGATGCTTTGAGTAAGGGGGAGCCATTTTAAAACCAAATTTTTATTTTTGTCAAATTTTTCCTCTATAGTTATTTTGAACTTAATGTTTTAAATTCTTTTTGATATAACAAAAAGGGGGAGAAATGGTTTGAAAAATTGAATTTTCAAATGAATAAGGGGGAGCTTTATTTGATTTCATATCTTTAATCTCTTATTCACATTTTTAAAGTTAATGGGGGAGAGTCCCAAACAATTTTTCAAGTTACTTTTATTATATCAAAAAGGGGGAGATTGTAGAACTAATGTTTTGATATAATAATTAAAAATGGTTTTGGACTTGTTTGAATATTTTGAAAACTTATTTAAAGTCACAACAACTTGAAAATATGTTTGAAATGGTTTCATAGGTTTTTAACATGTCTAAAACGCCTTTTAAATGGCCAAAATATCATTTTTACAAGGCTCGTATCGATACACCTTTGATCTGTATCGATACCACCATTTCCAGTAAGCAAAACCCAGATGTAGGGCCAGAGGTATCGAAACCACCTTGCTGGTATCGATACCTGTAGGTTTCGAAACCACCTTGCTGGTATCGAAACCAGCCTGACTTTTTCAAACCCCAACAGCTAGTTTCTGATTAAGGTCGTACCGATACGGATCCAAGCGTATCGATACAGATGGCTGCAGAACAACATTTATAAAGGGAAATAAAGTCCTCAACGGCTCCAAATCATCCCCAACGGCTAGTAACGGCTATAAACTCATCAAAGAGTATAAAAGGGACCTCCAAGCATCAAGATATGGTTAATGCTTCAATTGTTACAACATTATGATGTCAAAATTTGTCTAGAGCTTTAATTGTTCATTTCTTGCTTAGACAACACTTGTGAGCTTACATTGTTAAATTTGCTCAAGTGTTTAGGTTTTGGGTGAGAGCTTAGAATTGCAAACAAACACCTTTTAGAGGGATTTCTAGTTTGCTAAGTATTTCTTTGTAAAGAGAGTGTCCTTCAAGCTTTGGGTAGAAAGCTTTGAGGGTTGTAACGATTTCCTCCTAATCCGAGAAAAGGGGACGAAATTCTTAGTGAATTTGTTTGGAAATCCTTAGTGGGGAGCTAAGGTAGTGGATGTAGACCTTGGTTAGAAGGTTGAACCACTATAAATCCTTGTGTCAAATTGCCTATTTTTCACCTCCCACTAAAACACCCAATTATCCAACTTCTCCACACTTGGCGAGCAAGAACGGTTGATCGAATCGAGCCCCTCACATCTCAACAATATTTGCTCTTCCAGAGCCTTCTATGATATTAGCACTTCCGAATATAGTACTCACATTATTCTCTTGCATTGTTAAATGGGAAAAAAATTTCTTGTACTTAAGTATAGTATGAGTACTTCCACTGTCCGCTAAGCATAATTCGTCACCATTTTTGACGGATTGTATTTGTGACGAAATTATATTCTTCAAAAGAAAATAAAATAAATATTACAAAACATTTAAAATATAAATTAAATAAATAACATCCATGAATTTTATTCTTATAAAAAAATATTTCCAAATAAAATATTATATCTTCCTAACAAGCTTTTCCTAAAATAATAACAATAAACATAAACATGAAAAAGAGAAAAAAAAATCAAGTATTCTTCTCAGGAGAAATGAGAAAATCATTAACATTTATATTTGTAAAGTCGTAATTGTCTTCGCTAGTGCTAGTAATGCCATAATCATCTTTGCCAAGGCCATAATCATCTTTGTCATTGATATAAACAAAATTTGTTTCAACTTTCTTTCCTTTACCATTGATTGATTGTTGGTAAAGGTCCACAAGATGTTTTGGCACACGGCAAACACGTGCCTAGTGATTTAAGCTGTCACATCGATGACACATAGATTCTTCTTTCTTGGATTGATCTTTTGTATCATTCTAATCCTTATTGTTCCACTTGCGGTGGGTATATTTATTTTTAAATGGCCACCTCGTCTATGTCATCGACCGTGACTATGACCACGACCACGCCCATAGTTATGGCCACGATTGTTGGTGTAGCCTTTAATTCTTCCGCTATAGTATGTTACATTCGCTTCAGGGAATGGAGCGGAGCCAGTTGGGCGATATTCATGATTTTTCATCAATAGCTCATTATTTTTCTCAGCCGCAAGAAGGCAAGAAATTAACTCATAATATTTTTTAAATCATTTTTCACGATATTGTGTCCGAAAGACAACATTGTTTGCATGAAAAGTGGAGTATGTTTTTTCTAACATATCCTCATCAATAATATTTTGACCACATAACTTCAATTGTGAAGTAATTCGAAACATAGCAGAGTTATACTCGCTTACTGATTTAAAACCTTGCAATCTCAGATGCAACCAATCATATCGAGCTTTAGGCAGAATAACGGTTTTCTGGTGGTCATATCGTTCCTTTAGGTTATTCCAAAGAATAAGAGGATCTTTCACCGTTAAATATTCTGATTTCAACCCCTCATGGAGGTGACGACGAAGAAGTATCATGGCTTTGGCCTTATTTTGGGCAGATTCTGCATTCCTCTCTTTAATAGTGTTTTTCAGACCATCTGTATCTAGGTGTATTTTGGCATCTAAGATCCATGATAAATAATTCTTTTCGAAAATATCAAGAGCCACAAACTCAATTTTCGCAAGATTGGTCATTGATGTACAAATAAATCTTTTGGAGAAACTTGATTTGTAACTAAAGTCTTCTGAGCAAACTCGTGTTGATAACGTGTTATAAAATAACTAAGAACAAGAATAAAGAGATGAAACAAAGAAGGAGATTTTATTATTCTCAATAAATGGGAATTGTGTACAATGCCTTCATCTATTTATAGGCATAGGAAGTACATAATACATTAAACTCTAATTAATAGAGATAATATTTCTAATAATAAATAAATCAAATATCCTTGATAAAGTTCTTATCGTGATAGACATTAATATAGATAAATATTCATAACACTTTCTCTCTCTCTTTTTCATTAAAGCCTTTTCTTTTATTATTACTTTATATATGAAAGTAGAAAAGAAAAAAAAGTCTTCAATTACTATATAAAAAATACATTTGAAAGTTAAAACACTAAAATCTCTAATGTCTTCTCTACTTTGTTGTTCATCGAAGATTGTTGAGAAACTAAAAAGAGTTTCACACTTGAATATTGACTTTATTTTTAACTCTATCATGACAGATTTGTTTATTTATTAGTCCTCATGTTTTTTATGAATTTGTATGTTTGGATTAAGCTCTAATAGTATAATTAGATTTTACTTATATTTACAGAAAACAAGGTAAAAAAATTTTTGCGAGCTTAACGAGTAACGAGATTTTTTAACGAGTACAAGTCGAGCAAAATTTTATCAAGCTTAACAAACAACGAGTTGTGTTGAGCGGCGAAATTTTTTAACGAACACTGCTCAACTCGCAACCAACTCGCTCGATAAACACTCCTATGCAATGCATTCTATCCTTTGCTAGAATGGTGCCATGTCGTGCTGCGTTAGAGATTTACAAATTCGGCGGCTTATTCAGTTGACTCGGCTGAAATTTAAATTTTTTTGCCGCTTCTTGTTTTTTTCACAATTTAATCAAAATTAAATATCAATATTTTCTAGAGGTGTTTTTTATTTCAAAGTTTTACATTTTTAAAAATGAATTTAATTTTTTGAATAAAAAAAGATGATTTAAAAATCTACAACATCTTAAATGAGAATGTTAGTTACATAGATTTTTTATTTGTATTTTTCAAATTTCTCTTAATATTATTTTAATTAATGCATTTGGTTTCATCATAAAACAAAATTAAAATATTTTTTTTTATTTTTAAATATTCTATATTATATATATATATATTTAATTTTAATGATATATATCGTATATTTTTATATCATTTGTTTATAATGTTTTCAATTTTCTTTTATAAATAATTTTTTTTAAATCTGTAAAATTCTAATAACCTAAATATTTTGAAACAAAAATTATTTATCGAGACAAAATAATCATGAATGCCAATCTTATGAAATTATTCATCCAAATACACCCTTAAGGATTAGTTGAGAATGATACCGTTTAGTTAAGTTTTTTTTTTTTAATTTTACAAATCGTCTATGATAATTCGGTTTTAGTTAGTCTGGTTCCGTTTTTTTTTTGTCCTTAATCCTGATAAAATTACTTAGTTTCATTATTTTTAATATTTTTTGGTAAAGTTTCAAACTATTATCACCATTTTAAATATAAAGTATTTATTTATATTATAAAAATATACAAAATTTAAAATTTAACTAAAAAAACTGATTCAAGTAATCACAATATTTAAACTTGTGAAAAATTATTTAAAAATATAAAGGGCTCACCGTATAATTATAAATTATTTAAAAATTAAAAGGTGAGTTAATTAAAATACATTGTTTTATTTTTAATTTTATTTTAAACATAATTAAATAAAAATATCTACCCTAAATTACAAAACACTAATTTTTGTTCATTTGAAATTCAATCCGTCTCTGCCCTGCCACCGCCGCCGCCGCCGCTCTGTCACCGCCCCTGCGTGGCCGTTGTTGAGCCTTGCCGCAAAAAACAATGCAGTGTAGAAAAACAAACACATCAAGTTTGCAAATTTCCAATTGATTTAATATTTACCAAGCTTGATCTAGAGTATAAACATGTAGACTGCTTAGCAGATGTTCCACTGCACTGTTTAATCAAGACATCTTCCACTGTATTGTTTTTGGCGACAGGCAGCAGCTTGAATTTCAAATGAATACAAATTAGGGTTTTGTAATTTAGAGGCATATATTTTGATTTAATTATGTTTAAAATAAAATTCAAAATAAAATAATGTATTTTAATTAATTTACCTTTTGGTTTTTAAATAATTTATAATTACACAGTGAGTCCTTTAAATTTTTAATTTTTATAAATTAAATTAATTATGCTCATCGGTGCTCGTCGAGCGTGGAAGACTCATCCTAAACTTGTAAAATATAAATTATCTAAACATTGTGATTCATATCAGTTTTTGTTTTCTCAATTTTTCTTTCAGTCTATCTAAGGACACAAATTTGAATCCAAGTCCAAGGGACTTAGGGACACTCTAGATTAACACCAATTTTTTTTAAAATGCTATAATTGTATGGTTATAGAATATAGAGATTTAAACATGAGATCTTAAATTTGTTAAGAGTCTCCTCCTAACTTTTAAACTAAGGTCTCGTTAACATTATTTCACTATAAAATTTTTAAATTTTACAATTGGATCATAAAAAAATTAAACTAAAAACATAGTTTATGACGACACATATTATATATATATTGATAATAATTAGGACCTCGTTAAAAACTCCTTTTTATATCGACAAACTTGTCAACTTTTAAAGGGGAAAAGAGTGTCCATATTTTATCGATAAACATTATAAACTTACAACCATTACAACGAAGACATAAAACCAACAGGTTGAGTAAGTATCTTTAGCTTATGTCAATTACAAACACAAAAAGCCTAATATGTCAACCACGCTAAATTACCCTTTAGTGCATTTTTCGATCCATCTTTCTCAAACCTAGGACGGAAGGCCTTGCAAGCTGTTCATTCCATTTTTGGCTAATAGATCAACTTTAATGTTACCCGATCTCGGAATATTTCTGATACACATCCACCCCTCTTTACACCATTACGCGATCCAATTAATCACATTTGACAAGTATGTCGGGACTTTGGTCGGATCTCAAACCCATTCGTACACCACATTGCTATCAGTTTCAACTACCAATTTTGCTTTCCCGAACCAAACCGAGTCTCGAAATATTTCTATGCTATGTTTGATGGCTAGAGTTTCTGCCAAAATTAGGGGAGCAACCCCAATTCTTTTCTAGAACTCCAAAAGCTGAGCCCCTTTCTTATTGCGCAACAGGCCCCCTATCCCCCCCACTTCCATCGAATCTCAAAGCCCCATCAATATTGAATTTGAGCCAACCAATAGGAGTAGGGATCCAGATATAAGGGGCGGGAATAATTGAGGACCTCAATATGGTAACTTCGAAATTTACCGAATCAGAAATAAAATCATCCACTGAAGCCTTTAAATCCGGGAAATTTTTCCTTGATCCACCATGCTATTCTTAATTTAATCAAGAAGAGCATTTGAACCATATCTAATGATTTCTCGTTAAATACCAATTTATTTTGAAAGAGCCATATTGACCATATTATGACAGAAGGGATAGTTCGCCATACTTTATCTTATAGATATTCGGACCCGCTTCATTCCAAAAAACTAGAAAGGTTATTGGATCTTCATGCATCGTGATTACCACACTCCAAAGATTGCAAAAATGGTTCCATATTGTCCAAGTAACCTTGCACGTGAAGAAAAGGTGAGCCACCGATTCTTCATGATTCTTACTGTTATGTGTGTTAAAGTATTCATTTTAGGACCCTTTATGACTCAATTATTGCCAGACTTAAGTTCATTTTAGATGCATTACTAGCTATACATACACAATTTCATTGTTCTTATCACTGTCATGCTTGATCATCTTTATTTGAATATATTTGGTGGAAAAGGTACTGCTTTGGTATGTGTTTTGTGCATTTGCAGATTTCATTACCCACTGCCCGGGCAAGTATTGCGCGACAGTGAAGGAAGGAGAAATAACGGTGCGGAACCATCACTTGACGATCCAAACCAAGCCATTCTGATGTCAAGCCTTATTGAGGGATGTTGAATCAAGAGAACGAGCCTTGCCGGGCAGAAAAGACTGACAAACCATTGTCGAGGCAATAATTAATTCACTGCCGAGGCAATGCCCAGACATTTGTTGATAAGGGAGAAAATATGCAAAGTGATAGGCGACTTGAAGAGTATAAAACGCTGAATTTTTAGAGATACTTTGCATGAAGATCGGAGTTGAAAAAGATCATGAAAAAGTCAAAGGAAGGTCAAGGACAGGAAATCAATAAGGAGGAATAAAATAATGAATTAAAAGAGATTTATTTCTTTTATGAAGTTATGTTCAACTCCAACTTATCCTTCCATTCTAAGAATAATTCGACAAGGCCATGCTCTATAAAAGCCAAGGCCTAGCCGCCACAAAGAGATATCGAGAGAGAGAGATCGAGAGATTCAGTAGAAAAATTAGAGTGTTTTTTATCGCCATTATGAACTAAATCTTCTTTTAGGCTAGGGTTATTTTGTTTAGTATTTGTGAGAAGACGATTGTAATTTGTTTAGGTTTTTGTTAATGCAATTAAGTTCAAGGTTTGCTTATTCTTGGTGTTTACTTTTTCTTACAATTGAATCGGGAGAGGATATTGCGATTGCATCTATTTGTCTAATATCGGGAGAGTTAGACTCACGAAATGAGTAAGCATGGTCTTTATCCTAATCGGTGAAGACTATTTCGACTTAGGGATAAGTACGAGTTTCAACGGCTAAGAGAAGCGTAAGATTGGTTGGTGTTCACCCTTGGTTCAGGCTGGGAGGTATTGTCAAGGCCTGTACATCAATAGAGTTTAGACTTAGGGATAAGAAGGAACCATTGAAGAACGCTTTGTCGAACCTTGGAGGTTGTCGCTCAATTGCCCAGGCAGTAGCCGTATTCTTTGCCGCGAGAATAGTTTTGCCCATTACCGAGGCAAGTCTTTTGCCCATTGCCGAGGCAGTTGAGTTGACGTTTGCATTCAAAACCGAGACAATTTCATTCAACTTCCACACTACAACGCAACATAATCCGGCTTGCTCTATCATCATGTTTACTCACTCTCTTAATTTACTTGCTTTCTTTATTTTAGTTATTTTCTCTACCAAACCATTACTTGTGTTTTTACTTTTCTACAGCGCGAGACTATAATCTTTAGAAGTAGCACCAATCCCTGTGGAGACGATATCTTTTATACTATAACTTGACAACGTGTATACTTGCACTAAAATTGCGACACTAAATGCGCGCAACAAGTTTTTGGCGTCGTTGCTGGGGATTGACAATAGCGAATTTGTTTTTATTTTCTTGCACTTTTATTTTAATTTCCATTGTTCAGTTTCTCAAGGGTTAACAAAATTTGGTTTTGCATTGGTGTATGACCAGGGTAAATCCAACAACTCAAGAATATCCCTTTAACTCGAAGATTGAACGTACCTACCGTAGACTCAAACAAAAACTGAAAGCAGCAATGGCAAATCCAGTCCGTAATAATAATGCCAACAACAATCAAAATGCCGCAGCAGGAGACAGAGCGATTCTACCATCTCAATTTGCTCAAGCAAGAAACCTAGCCGCCCGAGAACATTTAGAGGAAGATCTCAACTGATTAAATCCAGGAGTTGTCACACCTGCAATCGAAGCTGCCCACTTTAATTTAAAGCCTGTAATGTTCAACATGATCAATACAATTGGTCAATTTGGTGGCTCAGCAACTGAAGATGCCAGAAAACACCTCAAATCCTTCTTGGAGATTTGCAATTCATTCAAACTACAAGGAGTCCATGAAGATATTTTGAGGCTAAAATTGTTCCCCTATTCATTGAGGGATAGGGCGAAAACCTGGTTGAATAGTATTCCAGCCGAATTTATAGGATCTTGGACTAATTTATGTCGTGATTTCCTTGCTCGATTTAATCTTACAAATATGACTAGAAAGTTACGTAACAGAATCACTTCTTTTCGGCAGGCAGATGATGAATCCATGTATGAGGCTTGGGAGCGATACAGAGAACTTTTGCACAAGTGTCCCCTACACGGATTCCATGTATGGACACAAGTGACAATGTTTTACAATGTTGTGAACACGCCGACAAGAATGATGCTAGATGCCTCGGCAAATGGCATACTTCTAGACAAGCCACCAGAAGAGGCAATGGAGATCTTGAATATGCTTGCTAAACATGACTACCAGTTCCCAACAGCCAGAAGATGAGGAGTCAGACGTCATGCCACCATAAACGAACATGAGTCATCAGATTCCATTCTTTCACAATTGGCTACCTTAACCAATTTGGTTAAGAACATGCAACGATGAAGCAACACACATGAGGTCAAGGTAGTTGGTTCCTTTTGCAATTTATGTAATGGTAACCATGATTTGTTGAGTGGATCGCAAGATCGATATTGACCAAGAGGAGGTGAATTGGAAATTTAAAGGTTTTGAGGTGGAAATTGCAAATTGAAAATAATTGACAAGAGATTTAGAGTGGTTCAAGTTCCAAATGAACTCTACATCCACTACCTTAGCCTCACTAAGGATTTGCAACAATTCCACTAAATTGATCTTCCCCTTTTCTAGGACAAGGAGGCAACCCTTTACAATTTCGGTTGATTTTTCTACCCAAAAATCAACCCAATCCTCACACTAGTGAACAAAGAAATTTGATGGCTAAAAGGTATCTCTCAATACAAATAATAGCCCCAATACAAGCACTCAACCCAATTGAACAAAATATGAATGAAGATTACAATTGGGGTTTTTACACAAAATGGGATTTTTGCACAATTGCTTGAATTTGATGTTTGGATGTTTGCTTTTGGATCAATAGTTGTTGCTGGTGCTTTTGGAGGTCTCTTTTATACCTTCTCATTGAATTATAGCCGTTGTGGTTGTTGCACTCATCAATAGAGCCGTTGGGATGTTATCTCACCACCATAAATGCAGTCTGCAACAACCCGTTTCGAAACGCGGGGTACCTGTTTCGGAACGGACTAAAATAGAAAGAGCCGTTGGGGTGCATTTAAGAGCCCGTTTCGAAACGCCTTAGGGTCGTTTCGAAACACTTTTGCCACTGTCAAGGGTCGTTTCGAAACGGTCTTAGTCCGTTTCGAAACACCTTAACGATTTTCAGAAATTCAGTTAAAAACACTATAATGGTCATATTTTAAATTGAACTTAAGAACTGTTTCGAAACGATTTGGATCCATTTCGAAACGGATTTGCTACTGTCAAGGGTCGTTTCGGAACGGTCTTAATCCGTTTCGAAACACCCTTTTTATCTTAAAAAAAATCAGCAAATATTTGAACCGTTGGTCCTTTTCAAATCAAATATGAAGAACAGTTTCGAAACGAGTGATACTGTTTTGAAACGGGGTCAAGTGTTTCGATACACGTTTCGGAACGGTGGTTGACAGTGATAAAAACGTTTCGAAACGCCTGAGGGCCGTTTCGAAACAGGAGCTTGAAAATCACTGTTTTGACTTGAAACACTTAGAAAAATATTTGAAAACTTTGTTTTTAACTTGGGCATAATCTTAAAATTATATGGGGATATTTTGAGGACTTAAAATTCGTTTTGACATTTTCAATTTAGTCCTTAGGTTTTTAGTTATATCAAAATTAAAATATTTGTTTCACAATCTCCCCCTTTTTGATATAACAAAACCAAAGTTAGAATTTTTAAGAATTTTGAAAGTTTTGAAAATATTCTAACTCCCCCTTAATTTAAGATAGTTTTTAAAGTTAAAAAAAAATGTTTGACTTGAATCCAAGTTGTGAACCATTAAAAAACCTTTTAAAATTTAAAACGAATTTTAGTGTGGCTCTTAAATTTCTTCTCCCCCTTTTTGTTAGATCAAAAAGAACAATGAAAGCTCATAGAGAAGATAAAGAATTAGTACCAATAAGCATTAATAAGCAACCAAAATATTAATTCATAATATCAAAATATCCAAAACATAAACCAACATTAAGTTCAACATAAAATCCCAAATAAAAAGTCAAAAGCATAGGTTCCTAAAACATAATAAAGCATAAAGATGCAATCTTAATCCTAAAATGCATAGATAATATGATATGATATGATATGAAAATCCTAGGCCTCGTCATCATCATCCGAAGTATCATCATCGCTCTTGGCTTGAGAACGGTGAAACTTCGTCCATTGCCCATAGAGCGTAGAGAAGGATAGATCCAAGTTGGAATGAGAAGTCTCAAGAGTATGAAGACGATCCTCGACATTCTTCAAACGATGTCCATAGATTCAAAACCCGAAGCAATGCGAGTATTCAAAGCATTGAACCGAGTGTCCAAAGCATTGAACCGCTCGGTAATG
Source organism: Hibiscus tridactylites (assembly GCA_958450335.1). Classification (NCBI taxonomy): domain Eukaryota; kingdom Viridiplantae; phylum Streptophyta; class Magnoliopsida; order Malvales; family Malvaceae; genus Hibiscus; species Hibiscus tridactylites. The sequence continues at coordinate 42,478,141 of OY288274.1, read as the reverse complement.
AGAGCCGTGAGGGCTTCATTGTTTGCAACTTGAACTTGCGGTGGAGGAGCAACGGGAGGAGGAACGGCTTCTCTATCAATTCTTTCCCAAACATCATTCACATATGTAAACCCGGACTTGCGAAGGGATGACTCACCAATCTTGGTCTTGCGAGGTTCCGAAGAGTCGTAGGAACAATCGATGCCAAGATCATGAAAGATGTAGCTCAAGAGTATGCCATATGTAAAAGACTTCAACTCATTTGTGTCAATAAGCTTGATATTATTGACTATCTCGGAAAAAATTATCTTAGGCACATTTGGGCGCTCACCCTTACGGAAACACTCTAGCCAAAAATGATCAGTTTGACGGATGTGAGAGTATTTACCTCCGGAAGGTCGAATGAACCAAGAGACCATCAAGTGAAGAACGCGATCATGCACATCCAAAGTAAGTACCTTACCGGTGAAGGTGCCAAAGTGACGTTCATCCTTAATACCCTCATCCTTAAGTTTAAAAATAGACTCCAAAAGAGCAACATTGACAACAAACTTTTTGCCCAATAAGGATGATTCAATTCCTATAATCTCGGTTTTAGATTCATCATAGATAAAGCGAGCATTAGAGTAGAAAAGGAGTACCATGTGTTTGTAGCAAATATCCGGAATGCTCAAGAACAAGATAAGATCCCACTCACTCAAACGGCCGAGATAACGGAATAGGAAACGCTCGGAATTGAGGAAATCAAGATCAATGACCCGTTCTTTGCGAATTTCGAAATCCTTGACATAAGAGAAACGAGCACGCATCTCCGAAGTTTTGAGGGTTTTCTGAAAAAGCAGAGGAAGATTCGGACGAATGCTCGAATCACCGGTTTGAACGGCCTTGCGCTTTTTGTTAGCTTGATCCGCCATCTAAAAACATTAAGCAAGTATATTTTAAAATTGAGTGTATGCATTGATATTTAAAATCAATCCAATAATAAATCCCACTTAGGTTTTTGAAAACAAAATTAAAATAAAATAAAAAAAACAATAAAGAAAAATACGACTGAAAAATTTTATATTCGAATAAAAAATTTTGAGATTTGGAAATTTTTTTACAAGATATGGAAAACCCACAAAGAGAAACATATAATTTATACAAAAATAAAATTTTCTAACCTAAGATTCGAACATGAATTGAAAGAAAAAGAAAAAAAGAAAAATTACCTTAGTTTAGGATTTTGGATGATTTGATTAAAATCCTTGCACAAGGTTGATGAAACTTGCTCAGACTTGAGTTTTAGAGTAAAACCCCTCACAATTTTGTGAAAAACAATGAGTTTGAGAGGGTATTTATAGAGAGGGAGGCGGTTTAGAGTTTTAAGAGTTTGATAAAAAGTAAACTTTATCATTAAAAGCCCTAAATAAAGCAGTCCGCGATGCCGTTTCGAAACGGTCAAGACCGTTTCGAAATGGGACGACTAGGGTTTGACCGTCTTGAGACCATAGACTGACCGTTTCAATACGGTGTTGACTGTATCGAAACCCTTTTGACCCGTATCGAAACACGTTTCGATACACCCCTTGGCAGTAGCAAAATCGTTTCGGAACGCTTTTGAGGCGTTTCGAAACGCCCTTCTCTCAGACATGATTTAAGGTATCCGTATCGAAACAGGTTCACCCGTTTCGATACACCTGGGCCTGGAAGTGCAGAAAAGGCTCTAAAAGTGCAGAAAAATGAAGTTTTAAGAGGCCTAACATGCATAAATGTTATGAATGAGCAAGCAAAACATATTCAAGCATAAACATACTCCCCCTAACTATAGGCATGGATGAGATTAGGAGTTTAAACACATCAACATGGCATTTCACAAAATCAAGCATATTTAAGCACAAAAGAGGTCTTAAAAGGTCAAGATAGGCTAGCTAGACCTAACTCTCTCCTAAGGGACCAAAAACGCTCTTTGTCTAAGGGTTTTGTAAATATGTCCGCTAATTGATTCAAGGTGTCTACGTACTCTATAACCACATCTTCCTTAAGGACATGATCTCTAATGAAATGATGCCTTATTTCTATATGTTTGGTTCTAGAGTGTTGGATGGGATTTTTAGTTAAACATATTGCACTAGTGTTATCACATTTTAGGGGTATGGTTTCAACTTTAATTCCATAATCTAAGATTTGTTGCTTCATCCAAAGGACTTGAGCACAACAACTCCCTAAGGATATGTACTCGGCTTCGGTGGTAGATAAGGCTACACTATTTTGTTTCTTAGAGAACCAAGATATGAGCATACTACCTAAGAATTGACAAGTTCCCGAAGTACTTTTCCTATCAATTTTGCAACCCCCATAATCCGCATCCGAGTAAGCATGAAGGTTGAAGGTAGAGTCTCTAGGATACCAAAGACCTAAAGAAAGAGTGTCTCTAAGGTATCTAAAGATTCTCTTAACGGCTATAAGGTGAGACTCTCTAGGACTAGCTTGAAACCTAGCACACAAGCAAACACTAAACAAGATATCCGGTCTACTTGCGGTAAGGTAAAGCAAAGATCCAATCATAGAACGATAAAGTTTAGAGTCAACACACTTACCTCCTTCATCTTTGTCAAGCTTTGTAGATGAGCTCATGGGAGTGGCTTGAGGCTTTGCATTCTCCAAGCCAAACTTCTTGAGCATATCCTTTATGTATTTTGCTTGGTTGATGAAGGTGCCATCCTTCTTTTGCTTGATTTGGAGTCCCAAAAAGAATGAGAGCTCCCCCATCATGCTCATCTCAAATTCACCTTGCATTAACTTAGCAAACTCTTGACAATGACATTCATTAGTAGAACCAAAAATAATATCGTCAACATAAATTTGAACTACCAAGATGTCATTTTTATAAAAAGTGTAGTGTCCACCTTACCTTTTTCAAATCCTTTTTCAATCAAAAAATTTGAAAGTCTTTCATACCAAGCTCTAGGAGCTTGTTTTAAACCATAAAGAGCTTTGGTAAGTTTGAAAACATGATTTGGAAATTTTGAATCTTCAAAACCCGGTGGTTGTTCCACATACACTTCTTCATTTATAAAACCATTTAAAACGCGCTTTTAACATCCATTTGAAATAGCTTGAAATTATGATAACATGCATATGCAAGCAACATCCTAATGGCTTCCATTCTAGCTACGGGTGCATAGGTTTCATCAAAATCTATTCCCTCTTCTTGAGTGTAACCTTGTGCTACAAGTCTAGCTTTATTTCTCACAATGTTACCACTCTCATCTTGTTTGTTCCTAAAGACCCATTTAGTTCCTATTGTAGATTGATTACTAGGCCTATCAACTAATGTCCATACATTACTTCTCTCAAATTGATTTAACTCCTCTTGCATAGCCATAATCCAAAAGTCATCTTTCAATGCTTCTTTTATATTTTTAGGCTCTATGCATGAGATAAATGCAACATGGTTCATTAATCTAAGAGAAGAACGAGTGGTTACCCCCTTGGATGGATCACCCAAGATTTCACCATCTTTGACATAGTTCAACTCCCTTGGGTAGCTCACTTCCTTCTCCTCAATGGCCAAGTCCTTCAAGGCTTCAAGAGGTGGATCTTGTGAGTCCTCTTCCTTTGTTGGAATCCCATCCTCCTTTGAAGTTTGACCTCCATCAAAGGCATTTATGATCCCTACATCATCATCATCACAAGAATCCTTCCTAGGAAGGAGGTTATCATCGAATACAACATGAATAGATTCTTCAACTACTAAAGTTCTTTTGTTAAATACTCGATAGGCTTTAGAGGTTAAAGAGTAACCTATAAAAATGGCTTCATCACTTTTTGCATCAAATTTACCTAAGTTATCTTTTCCATTATTTAAAACAAAACACTTGCACCCAAAAGGGTGAAAATAACTAATGTTAGGCTTTTTGGATTTTAAAATCTCATAAGGTGTTTTCTTTAAAATTGGCCTAATCATTACTCGATTTACAATATAACAAGCAGTGTTTGTGGCTTCCGCCCAAAAATATTTAGGTAAATTGTTTTCACAAAGCATAGTTCTAGCCATTTCATGTAAAGTTCTGTTTTTCCTCTCAACTACCCCATTTTGTTGAGGAGTTCGAGGAGCCGAAAAATTATGGCTAATACCATTTTCATTTAAAAAATCTTCAAACCCTAAATTTTGAAACTCGGTTCCATGATCACTTCTAATATGAGAAATTTTAAGCTCAAGATCATTTTGGGTTAGTTTTGAAAATGTGATGAATTTTTCCAAAGCCTCATCTTTAGTACTTAAAAAGAGAACCCAAGTAAATCTAGAAAAATCATCAACTAGCACAAAAGCATAAGACTTACCACCCAAGCTCATAGTCCTAATTGGCCCAAATAAATCCATGTGAATTAGTTGTAAACATCTACTAGTAGAAACATCATTAATGGATTTAAAGGAAGACCTATGTTGTTTACCCTTTGAGCATGCATCACAAATTTTATCATTTGAAAATTTTATCTTGGGTAAACCTCTAACTAGATTTAGAGAGACTAGTTTTTCTAAAACACTTATGCTAGCATGTCCTAGCTTCCTATGCCACAACCATGCATCATTTTCATTTTGAGCAACTAAACATGCATGAGATGTATGTATGTCATCTAAATGCACCATGTATATGTTTCCTATGCGATGACCTATGAGCATAATATTATTAGATTTAATGTCTACAATTTTGCATCCATTTTTATCAAATAAAACATTAAATCCTTTGTCACACAATTGACTTATGCTCAATAAATTGTGTTTAAGACCATCGACATATAAGACATTTTTAATGAGAATAGTAGAGTGATTACCTATGGAGCCAATACCTTTAATGTGGCCTTTGGAGTTGTCACCAAATGTTACTACTCCTCCACTTTTTGTCTTTAAATCCATGAATCGACTCTTGTCTCCGGTCATGTGTCTCGAGCATCCACTATCAAGGTACCATGAGTTTTGACTTTGTGCTTTGGCCTTGTAGCAATGCTCCCCCTACAAACAAAGATATTAAACTTTGGTTTTTGGTACCCAAATCATTTTGGGTCCATGAGTGTTAGCTCCCAAAACCTTGGTTCCCTTAGGAATCCAAGATGACATAGCAATAATATTATTAGATTTGACAAGTTCCTTAGGAACCCATACACTTCTAATTCTTTTAGCTCTACTATGTCTAGGATAGCTACTTTGTTTGTAGTAGTTAGTCTTTTTCTTAGGTTGGTGTGTTCTAGATGATTCTCCTATTTCAACCTTGACACTACCAACATTTTTTAAAGACTTCTTGAGCTCATTTAGCTCTCCCAACACCTTTTGGTGTTCACAATTACATTGAGACAAAAGATTATTAAGATCAACATTTTCATTTTGAAAAAATTTAAGTTCATCTTTTAATCCTAATATCTTTTTCTCAAATTTAGAATTAGCTTGAGTAAGTGAGTCATTTTTCTCATTTAGTTCTAGAATAATCTTTTTATTCCTAATGACCGACTCCTTATATTTCTCAACTAATTCATCATATACCTCTTGTAATTCATCATATGCATCATTTAATTCTTCATATGAAAAATCTAAAGTAGATGAGTTAGAGGTTACCAAGGAGTAATCTTCCTCAAGTGCCATGAGGCAAAGATTAGCCACTTCTTGTTCGTCATCCTCCGATGACTCCTCATCACTCCAAGTAGCGAGCTTGGCTTTGAGTCTCTTCTTCTTCTCAAAGCCCTTCTTCTTGAGTTGAGGGCACTCCGAACGGATGTGGCCGGGTTGTTTGCACTCAAAGAAAATGATAGGATCATTTCCTTCTTCTTTGTTCTTCCCTTTGAAGTCCATCTTTCTTTGGATTTTTCTTCCCCGGTTGGACCTCATGAAGCGTGAGAACCGTTTGGCTATCATAGCCAATTCTTCAAGTTCATCCTCCTCACAAGATGAGCTCTCATCATGTTGTGAAGCTTTAGCCTTGAGAGCTATTCCCATCTTCTTCTTCTTCTCAACCTCAAGCTTCTCTACCCTTTTCTCTTCTTTCTTCTTCTCATCTTCCCTTCCTTGCTTCATGATCTCATGAGTAAGGAGAGAACCCACAAGCTCATCAAGCTTCAATGTCTTCAAGTTCTTTGCTTCGATGATAGCGGTTCTCTTCCCATCCCAAGACTCGGGAAGTGAATAGAGTAGCTTCCGGACAAGCTTGTCTTCCGGTATGATCTCTCCAAAGCCCTTTAGACCATTGACAATCGTAGAGAAACGATCAAACATCTTTGACACCGTCTCATCGGGCTCCATCTTGAAATTTTCATAGCTAAGATTGAGAAGTCCAATCTTAGTTTCTTTAACATCATTGGTGCCTTCATAAGTGGTCTCAAGAGTGTCCCACACTTCTTTGGCACTTTCAATAGATGAGACCTTTGAGTAGATGTCCGGACCGAAAGCACAAAATAACATGTGGAGAGCTTTATCATTGACTTGAATCTTTTTCCTCTCCTCTTCACTCATTTCCACTTTCTTCTTTAGCACCATCTTGCCTTCACCATCTTGCTTCAATGGAATATATGGCCCATCCTCAATGACATCCCATACAAGATAGTCACTTGACTTGATGAATAGACGCATTTTATTCTTCCAAAAAGAATAGTTATCACCGTTGAAGAATAGAGGCTTTGTAGTGGATTGTGACTCGTACATGCCGGAACCGGAGGTTGAAGCCATCTCTTGATATTTTGATGATCACACTCTTCCAAGGATCTCCTCTTGTGGTTGTTAATCCTCAAAGAGTTAAGCTCTGATACCAATTGTTGAGTGGATCGCAAGATCGATATTGACCAAGAGGGGGGGTGAATTGGAAATTTAAAGGTTTTGAGGTGGAAATTGCAAATTGAAAATAATTGACAAGAGATTTAGAGTGGTTCAAGTTCCAAATGAACTCTACATCCACTACCTTAGCCTCACTAAGGATTTGCAACAATTCCACTAAATTGATCTTCCTCTTTTCTAGGACAAGGAGGCAACCCTTTACAATTTCGGTTGATTTTTCTACCCAAAAATCAACCCAATCCTCACACTAGTGAACAAAGAAATTTGATGGCTAAAAGGTATCTCTCAATACAAATAATAGCCCCAATACAAGCACTCAACCCAATTGTAGAAAATATGAATGAAGATTACAATTGGGATTTTTACACAAAATGGGATTTTTGCACAATTGCTTGAATTTGATGTTTGGATGTTTGCTTTTGGATCAATAGTTGTTGCTGGTGCTTTTGGAGGTCTCTTTTATACCTTCTCATTGAATTCTAGCCGTTGTGGTTGTTGCACTCATCAATAGAGTCGTTGGGATGTTATCTCACCACCATAAATGCAGTCTGCAACAACCCGTTTCGAAACGCGGGGTACCTGTTTCGGAACGGACTAAAATAGAAAGAGCCGTTGGGGTGCATTTAAGAGCCCGTTTCGAAACGCCTTAGGGCCGTTTCGAAACACTTTTGTTACTGTCAAGGGTCGTTTCGAAACGATCTTAGTCCGTTTCGAAACACCTTAACGATTTTCAGAAATTCAGTTAAAAACACTATAACGGTCATATTTTTAAATTGAACTTAAGAACTGTTTCGAAATGATTTGGATCCGTTTCGAAACGGATTTGCTACTGTCAAGGGTCGTTTCGGAACGGTCTTAATCCGTTTCGAAACACCCTTTTTTATCTTAAAAAAACCAGCAAATATTTGAACCGTTGGTCCTTTTCAAATCAAATATGAAGAACAGTTTCGAAACGAGTGATACCGTTTCGAAACGCGGTCAAGTGTTTCGATACACGTTTCGGAACGGTGGTCGACAGTGATAAAAAAGTTTCGAAATGCCTGAGGGCCGTTTTGAAACAGGAGCTTGAAAATCACTGTTTTGACTTGAAACACTTAGAAAAATATTTGAAAACTTTGTTTTTAACTTGGGCATAATCTTAAAATTATATGGGGATATTTTGAGGACTTAAAATTCGTTTTGACATTTTCAATTTAGTCCTTAGGTTTTTAGTTATATCAAAATTAAAATATATGTTTCACATGATTCTTCTAAGTGCCCACAGAATCCAGAGTCCAGTTTTTATGTTGGAAACTACAACCAGAACAACAACGTGATGTCCAACACTTACAATCCGGTCTGGAATAAGCATCCAAACTTCTTATGAAGCAATCCCAACAATGCCCTCAATTAGAACAATCAGAATGCTCCAGCATTAGGATTCCAACAGAACATGTCTCGGCGATCGATGGCGCAACAATCAATGTCGCATCAACAATCAATACCATCTAGTTCTTTGGAAAACTCCCTAAATGCTTTCTGGTCTCAAACTAGTGCATATATGGCTAATACTGATAAATTCATAAAGAAAACGTATGCTTTTATGGACAGGATTGAGATGAGAATATAGAACCATGGAGCAATGTTGAAATCATTTGAAACTCAAGTTGGGAATTTCGTTCAGATCCTCAACTCGAGAACAATGGGTAGTTTGCCTAGCGATACTGAGGTCGCAAGAGGAACAACTCATGAGCAATGCAAGGCAATCACCACACGAAGTGGTAAACAACTCAAGGAACCTCGAGTTCACATAACAGAGGAGACATAATCAAAGGAGCCGATTGCCTCGACAATTCCCAACAACCTTGCCTCGGCATCACCCAACAATATTGCCTCGACAATGCTCGACAAAGAGGCCGTTGAAAACAAGAAGTCATATGAAGGTCCTGATTCAATGCCGCAAATCAAATTCCCATGCAAGGAATGAATTGAAGACATTCGACTTCCACCACCGTTCCCACAAAGGTTGAAATGGCAGAAACAAGAATACCAATTCAAGAAGCTTCTAGACATCATGAAGCAAGTCCACATCAACTTGCCTTTGGTAGAAGAAATCGAGCAAATGTCGAACTATGCCAAGTTCCTTAAAGACATTGTCTCTAAGAGAACAAGAATAGAGAAATTTGAAACCGTTGCCGCAACAGAAGGATGTATGGCCATGCTGCACAACCGAATGCCACCTAAGCTGAAAGACCCCGACAGTTTCACCATACCATGTGCGATTGGGAATCATTATGTCAGGAAAGCACTATATGATCTTGGAGCAAGCATAAACCTTATGCCGAAATCAATCTTCCAACGACTGAGAATAGAAAAGGCGAGACCTACTACAATGATGCTACAGCTTGCCAATAGATCTTATGTTCATCCAGAGGGAAAAATTGAGGATATTCTGGTAAGAGTTGGTAAATTTATTTTCCCTATTAATTTCATTATTTTGGACTGTGAAGCAGATGAGTTCGCACCTATTATCCTTGGGAGGCCATTCCTAGCTACGGGAAGAACCTTGATCGACGCCGAGAGAGGAGAACTCACCATGAGGGTGAATGATCAGTAAATAAAGTTAAATGATTTTCACACCCTTAATCAAGCCAATGACCTAGAAGAATGTCAAGTCATCCACGTCATAACCGAGTTTGATCTGGATACAAATTGCCTCAATAATTGCCTCGGCAATGACCGTGAAAATTGCCTCGACAATGCCTGTGACGACTGCCTCTGCAATTACTTTGACAATTGCCCTAACCCTGAAGAGCAAGAAGGATCTGACAAAAATGATCAAGATGAAGTCAATTGGATATCAAGTCGTCAAGGTAAGTATTTCGAACCACTAGATTACTCAAGGGAAGAACAAAAAATTGAAAAACCTTCTATCGAGCAACCACCAGTTCTTGAATTGAAACCATTGCCAGAACAGTTGAAATATGTTTATTTGGGAACCAACAACACATTCCTCGTAATCATCTCTTCTAAGTTGTAGCTCGAACAGGAACAAAGAATGGGCGACATGCTAAAGCTGCACATAAAAGCAATAGGATGAACAACTGTCGATTTGAAGGGAATTAGCCCAGCGGTTTGCATGCATAAAATCCTTTTGGAGGATGATCATAAATCAACCATTGAGGCACAAATGAGACATAACCGAGTCACGAAAGAGGTAGTAAGGAAAGAAATCATCAAATGGCTTGACTCCGGTATCATCTATCCTATCTCTGAAAGTACATGGGTAAGTCCGATGCAATGTGTACCGAAAAAGCGAGGTATAACTGTGGTAAGTAATGAAAACAATGAACTAATCCCAACCAGGACTGTCACCGGTTGGAGGGTTCGCATGGATTACCGTAAGTTGAATAAAGCTACTAGGAAAGATCACTTTCCTTTACCGTTTATTGATCAAATTCTTGACCATCTTACAGGTAAACCCTTTTATTGTTTTCTTGATGGTTATTCAGGGTATAACCATATTTCCATAGTACTAGAAGATCAAGAAAAGACCACCTTCACGTGCCCATACGACACTTATGCCTTTCGAAGGATGCCTTTCAAACTATGCAATGCCCCGACAACCTTCCAACGATTCATGATGGCAATTTTCTCTAACATGGTAGAAGATTTCCTAAAAATCTTCATGGACGATTTCTCGGTATTTGGAGATGATTTCGACAATTGCCTAGGCAATTTAGAGAAAGTACTTAAACGATGCGAGGAATCCGACTTGGTCCTAAATTGGGCAAAATGCCACTTTATGGTGGATGAAGGCACAGTTCTCAGCCACAATCTCCTCCAAGGGAATTGAATTTGACAAAGCCAAGATTGAAGTGATCGAGAAACTACCCCCATCAACATTAGTCAAAGGAATCTGAAGTTTTTTGGGACACGCAGGTTTTTATAGGAGATTTATTGAAAAAATTTCTAAAATAACTAAACCTTTGTATAACCTGCTTGAACAGGATAGAGCCTTTGACTTTAATGACCCATGTACTGAAGCATTTGAAACACTTAAACAGAAGCTTGTGACCGCACCCATAGTGATTCCACCAGACTGGATGATGCCCTTAGAACTCATGTGCGACGCAAGCGACTTTGCAATATGAGTAGTCCTTGGTCAAAGAAAAGGCAAGATCTTCCATGTGATCTACTATGCTAGTAAAACTCTCAACGAGGCCCAAGTCAACTACACAACCACAGAGAAGGAATTACTAGCAGTAGTATTTACTTTTGACAAGTTTCGACCATACCTAATCGGAACAAAGGTGAATGTTCACACTAACCACTCGGCAATCAAGTACCTATTTTCCAAGAAAGATGACAATCCTTGCTTGATTCGTTGGATTCTAATGCTACAAGAGTTCGACATTGAAATCAAGGACACAAAAGGTACTGAGAACCAAGTTGTTGATCACTTATCACGATTAAAACACAGAGAGAAAAAGACCACTCCCTCAGAAATCCAAGAAGCATTCCCAGACGAACAGTTGCTCATTGCCTCTGTAACTCTAGAAAGCATTGCCTTGGCAACCCACATAGGTACTGCCTCGGTAACACAGATGGGCACTGCCTCGAAAATTATCAATAGCACTACCTCGGTAATAACTTCGGCAACTGCTGCAGCACTTTCATCGACACCATGGTATGTCGATCTTGTGAATTTCTTAGTTAGTGGTATTTTACCTTATAATCTTACTCACCAAGGAAAGAAGCGATTCCGACATGATGCTAAGCATTATTTTTGGGACGAGCCTCTTTTGTTTAAACAATGTGCATATCAGGTTATAAGAAGGTGTGTTTCAGAAGAAGAACAACAAGATGTGCTCCAACAATGCCATTATTCACCTTATGGAGGACATTTTGGAGGGACACATACGGCGGCCAAAGTTTTACAATCCGGACTATACTGGCCGACTCTTTACAAGGACGCCCAAGCTTTCTACAAGTAATGCGACCGTTGTCAACGGACCAGAAATATTTCAAGACAAAACGAGATGCCCTTGCAGAACATCCTTGAAGTCGAGTTGTTCGATGTTTGGGGAATCAATTTCATAGGGCCCTTCCCATATTCATGTGGGAATCTCTACATCCTACTTGCCATTGACTACGTGTCCAAATGGGTAGAGGCAATTGCATCACCAAACAATGATTCCAAAACCATGCAAAGATTCCTACAGAAGAACAAATTTATACGATTTGGAATGCCAAGGGCAACCATAGGTGACGAAGGCATGCACTTCGACAACAAACTCATTGCCAAAGCATTGCAGAGATTTGAAGTGACACACAAAATTGCCACAACATACCATCCACAAACCAATAGACAAGCTGAGATCTCGAATAGAGAGTTGAAGAATATCCTTGAGAAGGTAGTCAATCCCTCCCACAAAGACTAGTCTCTTCGACTCGATGATTTACTTTGGGCCTATAGAAAAACATTCAAAACACCACTGGGCATGTCACCATTTCGACTCGTGTATAGTAAAGCATGCCATCTGCTAGTGGAAATTGAATACAAGGCGTATTGGGCAATCAAGACCGTGAACATGGATTGGGAGAGTGCTAGAGAAAATCGATTACTGGACCTCAATGAGATAGAGGAGTTTCGTGCCTTAGCCTACGATAACACCAAGATCTATAAAGAAAAAAACCAAACAGTGGCATGACAAGAGATTATTGCCGCGACAATTCTTGCCCGGGCAATTAGTCCTCCTCTTCGATTCTCGATTGAAGCTATTCCTAGGGAAACTACAATCGAGATGGTTTGGACCTTTCGAAGTTTTCAAAGCATTCCCCTATGGTGCTGTAACAATCAAGTCCACAAAAGGCGGTCACGAATTTAAAGTTAATGGGCAAAGATTGAAGCACTACACTGGCACCCATGTCGTGAGGGAAAAGGAAGTGATTACTTTAGGAAATGCATCCTCATGCACTCCTTTAGTATCTTAATTTTTCTTTTTCTTTTAATTTTTATTTTTTTCTACATCTTTAAATTATTTATATTGTTAGGATAACAATGTTATTTTTAAATAATGTTTTTTATATTATTTTGTTTTTAGGAAGGAGTTCAAGGATGTGAAGAAGATGGGCTGATTGGTGTTAAAAAAGTTCCAAGCCCAATCGAAAACCCATTCACGACAACCTCACCCATTCCCCTAAAACACGACATCCTTTCCCATTCCCCCCTTTATTCCCGCCCAAAACTCACCCACTTCCCAAGGCAACTCTTGCCGTACACGCAACCGTTGGCATTCAAAATTTGAATGCCAAATAATTATTACCCCTCAATCTATTTAAACCCCCTCTAAACACTCAACCACCACACCCATTCTCTTCTTCATCCTTGAACCCAAAAAATTTTCTCCTTTTATTTTCTCACTAGTTCCCAACTTCTCACAACCAACAAACCACTCAACCATGGCCTTGAAGCTAGGAAGGGGAGCACTCTCAAGCAACCGAGGAACCGGCCTTCAAATGCTTCACCCCGCCGAAAGTAGAACAGAGTTACCTCGCCAAATTTGTCGGTCGGCAAGTATGGGAAGAGCAAGGTTTCTAATACTCGTCATCACACACTGATTTCGGATTGGAGCCTTTCATCTTCAACAAAATCGAGCATAAAAAATGGCAAATACTTTGCCACCAACTAGAGCCGACCAATGTAACTTGGGCAAGGGAATTCTACGCTCACTCTCCAAATCCAAACAATCTAAATGTACATGTTCGAGGCCAAGCCATACCAGTGGACGCCGATTCCATCAATCTCTACTATGACATTCATGTGGTCAAAGATGAACACAAGGAGTACATCGACAAACTCACAGCGAACGACTATGAAGCTATACTCAAGGAGTTGTGCATTGCCGGCACGATATGGAACAAATGAGCAAACAAGGGAACGGTAAACCGCCAAAGGCTTCGGTCCGAGGCTAAACTTTGGAACACCTTTGTTAAAAGATACTTAATGCCCACATCGTACAACACCACCGTAGATAAACCAAGGCTTACACTTATTCATTACATCTTGCATAATAGATTTTTTAATGTTGGATCTATCATATGCAACGAGATATTCATGTGTAGCCAAAAGGATAAGGGTCGCCTCTACTTCCCAAGTCTCATCATCGGATTATGCAAGCAAAAGAACGTACCTACCGATCCGGCCGACGAGCAGACACCAACGAAAAAATGATGGTCCGAGGCTCAATACTACAAAAAAATACAGATTACGAAAGCCGAGCCAGAGTCCACTCCGATACAAGGCATTGCCGCGACAACCTCGTCGGGCAATGCCCCAGTAACTTCACAGACTGATGTTGTGGTAACAACACTTCAGCGCCTTGCACAAAAGAGCGACACAATGGACAAACGTCAGCACCAATTCATGCAATATACTTCAACAACTCAATCTTTCAAGTAATCCTAGAGAAGCTCCCAGAAAACACAATGCAATTTTCGATCTTTCCGGCTGATATCCTTGTCTCGGCAACGCCTACAGCCTCTACCGCAGCAACGCACAGAGATTCTGCCTCGGCCATGAAGACATCCACTGCCTCGTCAACCCATGAAGACACTGTCTCGACAATTCCAGCTGCTTCTGTCGCGACAACGAAGACTGGTGATGCCCCACCAACTTGAGCAGACAAGGGTAAAGCACCTACAGTCGAGTCGACCCAAACCGAGACATAGTCCGATTTCTCCGACGAATCAATTGCTCCCCAAGCCAAAGTCATCCCTGTTTCACACATCAAGAAGCGCAAAACCTCTACCACTGAAGAAATGTGCCTTGAAAGTGACGATGAGGAAGAGGTGACCAGGAAAGCTGAACCAACACCTCCAACACGTCACCAACCACCACGGGCAACCAAACGGATCAAGCAAATGACAAGAAGGAAATTAATCATCCAAGACGACGACGATGACTCATCCATGTCCCCATTGTTGTAATTTTATTCTCTTGTCTTCTCTATATTTTGTATATGTGCATGCATTGAGGGCAATTGTTGGATTTTACGATGCTCGATTCCTTCAACCGATGTGTTTTCCAAGTTCAGAGAAGATTGGATTTTTGGGTGTTTTTGTGGGAATAGAAAGATAGGCAATTGACACAAGGATTTATAGTGGTTCAACCTTCTAACAAAGGTCTACATCCACTACCTTAGCTTCCCACTAAGGATTTCCAAATAAATTCACTAAGAATTTTGTCCCCTTTTCTCAGCTTAGGATGAAACCGTTACAACGATCAAGCTTTCTACCCAAAGCTTGATCAAACACTCTCTTACAAAAGAAAGACTTAGCAAACTATAAACCCCTCTAGAAGGTATATGTTTGCACAATTAAAGCTCTCACCCAAAACCTAAACACTTGAGCAAATTTAACAATTAGGCTCACAAGTGTTGTTTATACAATAAATTGAACAATAAAGCCCTAAGACAAATTCTTGATCATAGTGTTGTTGACAATTGAAGCATTAACCATTACTTGATGCTTGGAGGTCCCTTTTATACTCCTAATTGAGTTTGTAGCCGTTGAGGACCGTTGGGATTGTTTTGGAGCCGTTGGAGACTTTATTTCCCACATAAATACTGTTATGCAGATGTCTGTTTCGAAACACTCGACCCTGTTCCGGAACGCCCTTCTTCAGAACTAGCCGTTGAAGTCTGATGCAGAAGTCGTATCGAAACGCCTATGGCCGTTTCGAAACCCTTCGAGTCGTATCGAAACGTTTACATCCCGTTTCGGTACGATTGACAATTAGGCTGCAAATTAAACTACCGTAGGGAAAATAGTCGTTGGGGATTTTGACTGTTGAGGTTTTTGCCTCATAGGCGTATCGAAACGGTAAAGCCCATATCAAAACTCTATGTAAAAATCTTCACCCATATTAAATCCCATTTCGAAATAGGCAGAGCTATATCAAAACGTTTTGAAACTGTGAATGGTTGTTTCGAAACGCCTAAGGGTGTTTCGAAACGCCTGAGTGGTTTTGTAAAGTTTGGCTTTAGAAAACACTTCAAAACCTCTTTGAAAAATCCTCAAACATATTTTTAAGTTGTTTGGACTTAAAGGTACTTTTGAAATCTTTTAATTTAGTCTAAAACTATTTTTCAATTATTATATCAAAACATTAGTTCTACAATCTCCCCCTTTTTGATATAATAAAACCAACTTGAAAAATTGTTTGGTATTCTCCCCCTTTAAATTTAAAAATTTGAATAAGAGATTAAAAATTGAAAAATAATTAAAGCTCCCCCTTATTCATTTGAAAAACACAAATTTTCAAACTATTTCTCCCTCTTTTTGTTATATAAAAAAGAATTTAAATAACTTTAAGGTCAAGATAACTTAGAAGGTTTTAAAAATGACATAAATAAGAATTTTGGTTTTAAAAGGCTCCCCCTTACTTAGGCATCGTCAAAAGATGTTAGTCCAATACATGATAATCTAGTTGAAATAAAAGAAAATAAATTGAATTAAACAAATAAAAACAACTAGATTTTACCAACACTTGAACTCCAAGGGAGGATGTGAAGCCTTCCTTCTTCAAGTGTTCTTCCTTGTGTGCATGGAGCTCCCCCTCATTGATTGGACTTGTTGAACACCTCCATCACACCTAATCAAGACAATCATACAAATTTTGGTATCCAAATTGCTTTGGATCCATAAACGTTAGTTGCACAAAATTTAGTCCCCTTAGGAATCCATTTTTCAATTTCGTCTTTTTTAGTTGAAGTGGTTAGTCCTTTTGGGACCCAAACACTTCTAAAATATTTTCCATTTATGAATCTAGAGGCACTAGATTGTCTTACATAAAAGTTTGATTTTTCCAAAATCATTTTTCTTTTGAAGTTCATTGGAAATAAAATCTCTTTCCTTTTTAAGATCATAAATTTCTTGTTGGTGATCCTTTTCCATTGTTTGAAGCAAGTTTTGCAAATGTGAAACTTTTTGTTCAAAATCCTTCATTTTTGCTTCAAACTCAAGATTTGTTTTGGAAAGCAAATCATTTTCATTTTTCAATTTTGAAATCAACTTTTTATTCTTAGAAAATGATGCCTTGAATTCCAAAAGCAAATCATCACAGGCATCTTGTAACTCATCAAATGTATATGAATTTGAAATAGATGAGTTAGAAGTTACCTCTCCCTCATTGAGGGCCATCAATCATAGGTGGGCTACTTCATCATCACTCCATGTGGCCACATATGCTTGCTTTGAAGATGATCCCTTCTTGTTGGACTTGTGGGATTCATTCATCTTCTTCCTCGATTCATGCCTCGATTTTTCAATTTTGCTCTTCATGAACCGGGCAAATTTGTTGAAGAGATAGGCCATCTCTTCATCTTCACTATCATTCTCATTTGAATTTACATGATGACATGTGGAGGATTTGAGAGCAATGGCATTTGTGTTGATGCCAAGCCCTTTGACCTTCTTCTCCCCCATAGCTTTAATCTCTTCCTTCTTCTTCTCCTCCTCTTCTTTGTTTTTCTTCATTATTTGGTGAGTGAGAAGTGACCCCATGAGCTCATCAAGCTTCAAAGTCTTGAGATTTTTGGCTTCGATGATAGCGGTCCTTTTTGAGTCCCATGACTCGGGAAGGGAGTAGATGAGCTTTCGGACAAACTTCTCTTTCGGGGTGGCTTCTCCATAACCTTTGAGTCCATTGGTGATGGTGGAGAACCTATCGAACATCTTTTCAATGTTCTCTTTCGGATCCATCTTGAAGCTTTCATACTCTAGGTTGAGGAGCCCGATCTTGGTCTTCTTTACTTCGTTGGTCCCCTCGTATGTAACTCCGAGCTTGTCCCAAACTTCCTTGGCACTCTCGCAAGAATACATCTTCTCGTATATGTTGAGGCTAAGTGCACAAAAGATGAAGTGCAAAGCCTTGCAATTTAGCTCCATCTTCTTACGATCATCGGCACTCCACTCCACCTTGCTTCCTTGTGGTACGAACGGGCCATCTTCAATGATATCCCAAAGCTTGTAGTCTTTGGATTTTACAAAAAACATCACCCTTGTCTTCTAATAAGCATAATTGGTCCCGTCGAAGAAGGGCGATTTGTCTATGGATTGCGCCATTGAGCTGGTTGTTTGAATTGTTGATCGAGCTTGTCAGATCGCCTCAATAGGATGTTAATCTTCTTCAACTAAGCCACGCTCTGATACCAACTGTTGGGTTTTATGATGCTCGATTCCTTCAACCGACGTGTTTGCCAAGTTCGAGAAGATTGGATTTTTGGGTGTTTTGTGGGAATAGAAAGATAGGCAATTGACGCAAGGATTTATAATGGTTCAAAATTCTAACCAAGGTCTACATCCACTACCTTAGCTTCCCACTAAGGATTTCCAAACAAATTCACTAAGAATTTCGTCCCCTTTTCTCGGTTTAGGAGGAAACCATTACAACGATCAAGCTTTCTACCCAAAGCTTGATCAAACACTCTCTTACAAAAGAAAGACTTAGCAAACTAGAAATCCCTCTAGAAGGTATATGTTTACACAATTAAAGCTCTCACCCAAAACCTAAACACTTGAGCAAATTTGACAATTAGGCTCACAAGTGTTTTCTATACAATAAATTGAACAATAAATCCCTAAGACAAATTCTTGATCATAGTGTTGTTGACAATTGAAACATTAACCAGTACTTGATGCTTGGAGGTCCATTTTATACTTCTAATTGAGTTTGTAGCCGTTGAGGACCGTTGGGGTTGTTTTAGAGCCGTTGGAGACTTTATTTCCCACCATAAATGTTGTTCTGCAGACGTCCGTTTCGAAACACTCGACCCCGTTTCAAAATGCCCTTCTTCAGAACTAGCCGTTGAAGTCTGATGTAGCAGGTCGTATTGAAATGCTTATGGCCATTTCGAAACCCTTCAAGCCGTATCGAAACGTTTACAACCCGTTTTGGTACGGTTGACAGTTAGGCTGCAAATTAAATTACCGTAGGGAAAATAGCTGTTAGGGATTTTGACCGTTGAGGTTTTGCCTCATAGGCGTATCGAAACGGTAAAGCCCGTATCGAAACGCTATGTAAAAATCCTCACCCAGATTAAAGCCCATTTCAAAACAAACAAAGTTGTATCGAAACATTTTGAAACTGCGAATGGTTGTTTCGAAACGCATGGGTGGTTTTGTAAAGTTTGGCTTTAGAAAACACTTCAAAACCTCTTTGAAAAATCCTCAAACAAATTTTTAAGTTGTTTGGACTTAAAGGTACTTTTGAAATCTTTTCAATTTAGTCCAAAACTATTTTTCAATTATTATATCAAAACATTAGTTCTACAGCAATGCTTCTCTTGAGTTTAGGTGGAAGTAGTTGTTAGTTCTTTTTTCCATATCTACTATAGGAATGCATGATTATCGATTGCCTTAGTATTTAATTCAATGAAAAAAATTTGTCTCGACAATAGATGTCTCTCTCTTACTGTAGCCTTAAAATTTTTCTAGCGAACTTTTAATTTTAGGATGTCTATAGAAGAATATGTTGGGTTTTTCGGTGCTCGATTCCTTCAACCTTTCTTGCTCGTCAAGTGGTGGAGAAGTGGAATATTGGGTGATAGAGGTGTGGAAGCTAAAATAGATAAAGACAAGATGATTTATAGTGGTTCAACCTTCTAACCAAGGTCTACATCCACTACCTTAGCTTCTCACTAAGGATTTCCAATCAATCCACTATTGATTCGTCCCCTTTTCTAAGCTTAGGAGGAAACCCTTACAAACCGATCAAGCTTTCTACCCAAAGCCTTGATCATACCCTCTTTACAAAGAGATAAAAAATAAGCAAACACAAATCCTTCTAAAAGGTATTTGTTTGCACAATTAAGCTCTCACCCAATCCTAAAACACTTGAGCAAATCTAACAATTTTGGCTCACTAGTGTTTGTCTATTCAAGTAATTGACAATTAAGCACTAAGACACATTTTGATCAAATGTTGTATTATAATTGAAGCATTAACCATTACTAGGTGCTTGGAGGTCCCTTTTATACTCCTCTTTGAGTTTGTAGCCGTTACTAGCCGTTGGGGTTGAATTGGAGCCGTTTGAGACTTAATTTCCCACCATAAATGCAGTTCTACAGCTCACCGTTTCGAAACGCTCGACCCCGTTTCGAAACACTCTTGAAATGGAAAGAGTCGTTGCAGTCTGATTCAGCACCCGTATCGAAACGCCCATATCGAAACGCTTGTCCCCGTATCGAAACGTCCTACATTTAAAAGTTAGTTGGGAAATTGTCGTTGGGGATTTTATGACCGTTGAGGTCATGCCACATAGGCGTATCGAAACAGGTAAGGTCGTAACGAAACGCCAAGCAAAATGCTCACCCAGATTAAAACTCGTTTCGAAACAACTTAAGGATGTATCGAAACGTTTTGCCACTGTAATTACCCGTATCAGAACACCTAGAGGCGTTTCGAAACGCCTGGGTGGTTTTGTTGGATTTGGCTTTAAAACGTTTGAAAACCTTTTTGAAATATCCCATAAACATAGTTTCAAGTTGTTTGGACTTAGAAAAGGTTTTGAATTCTTTTTAATTTTTCCCAAAACATTTTTCAATTATTATATCAAAACATTAGTTCTACAGAATACTTAGAATCACACTATGAGGCTGAAAATGAAAAAAGTAAACTTTTGTAACTTGAATGATTGAAGGAGTTCTAGGACACTTAGTACATTTACTTCCTTAGAAAAATTGGGTAAAAGTTAGAGGTGCCTAAAATCGGCTCTATCATAAGGAAAATCATAAAATATTAGAGGTGCCCGAAATTGGCTCTAGTTTAGGCTTAGAAAAATCACTAGAGGGGCCCGAAATTGGCTCTAGTTGAAATAGAAACCCAAGGGAAGTAAGTTAATTGTTTAAGTGTTTACATAGAACCCAAAAAATCATCTTGTTCACAATCACGCACACACTCACAAGTCTTATAGTTTGATTCCTTGAAAATCCTCGACATCCGAAGAATTGAGGGCCAAGCACATTCATGTTCACGGTTTAGAGAAGGGAAGAAAAAGTAAGTCTGAGGGCTAATTTTATGAAGATTAAATCTTTGTCAATTGACTGTTAGTTTTGCATTGCTTGAGGACAAGCAATAGTTCGAGTTTGGGGGTGTGTTAGGTGTGTAAAAGTATTCATTTTAGAACCCTTTATGACTCAATTATTGTCAAACTTAAGTTCATTTTAGATGCATTACTAGCCATACATACACAATTTCATTGTTCTTATAATTGCCATGCTTGATCATCTTTATTTGAATATATTTGGTGGAAAAGGTACTGCTTTGGTATGTGTTTTGTGCATGTGTAGATTCTATTACCCACTGCTCGGGCAAGTATTAGCGCGATAGTGAAGAAAGGAGAAATAACTATAACACCCGGGTTCGGGGGTCGGGTGAAATTAATATTAAAATATTGCTTCGGGTTTCGGTTCATAGTTAAAATAATAAAATATTATTTTGGGCATCAGGTTTCAAAACGAATATTTTATGTTGGACTTGTTTTAATTTTAAAGCCCAAATCCATAGAATTTACAATATTTGAGATAGACATCTCATTAATGGCAAAAGTGTAAATAAAAGGACTTGTGGAATTAAAAACCCATTTTTAATTTAAATGAGCCTATTCATCATATTCTTCCCTCTCCCTTCCCAAATCTCACGACCAAGAAGCTCCTCTTACCCAAATCACTATTCCATCACAATTCTTCTTCATCTTGGGTGATTTTTGAAAGGTAAAATCATATTTGACTTGCTCTCCCTTTTCCCTACAAGTTAGTACCTTTAGTTTTCATTATTGCCCATGATTTTGAAATTTGAAGTTTTGGGGTTTTTGATTAAAAGCGCCACCTTTATTGTCTTTAACTTAAGATTTCAATTTAATAATGTTAGATAAGATGTTTACAAACTAAAAGGTCCATCATACTTTATTTTTACATAGTTTTATGGAGTTTCCAGAATTTGGGTTTTTGAGGGGGGTTTTGGAGGGTTTTAGGTTGAGTTTTGGGGGTGTTTTATGTGGGATAGTGTGGGCTGATGGTTAGACTATATATATAGGTTGTTTTGGAAGCCTTAGGAAGTAATTTAAGGGTTGAAAACAAAGGATTTGGACTATGCTTCATGGCAGCTCGGGAATGAGGAAATTGAGAGTTGTTCTTAGCTTGGATCATGTGTTTATGTGCTTGAATTGTGTTCCGGGTTGCTACTTTGATTTGTGAACTGATTTGAGGTTGTTTTGATTGTGTTGGGATGATTAGAAGCAAGGAACTTAGTTGGTGAAGCTTCAGGGACGAATTCGGAGGTTTTGAAGACTTGAGCGTGGTTTTCGGCTCTCATTTGGGTAGCAACGGTGAGTAGAAATATCAACTTTGATTTGTTTTCGAAATGGAACTCTTGGGGGTTTGGGTGTGACCTTGAGGGTTCACCTAAACCCGAGTGTAAGTTACTACTCCTACATCTTTTTTATGTGTTGATGAATGATATATCTTGTGGTATCATGTGCATCTCGAGTTGTTTTACATCGTTGTTGTTGTGTAGTCATGTAGAAGTCGAGCCTCACGTGATGGTTGTCTTAACTACGGTGATGTGTAGTCCCACCGGTAGTGACTAGTAGAAGAGTACTTTGATGTGTAGTCCCATTGGAAAACTACTAGTCGAAACGATGATGTGTAGTCCCACCGTGTGTATGTTGGTTGTGCATGTGCAAGTCATGTGCGGTCGTGCATCCATTGATTTATTGTCAATTATGAAAAGTGTTTTGAAAACTGCATGCTTGTTGAATTTTTGAGCTTCTCTCACTAAGCTAGTTAGCTTACGCTCTCCTTTATTTTCCAACATGCAGATCGTTAGAGTTCGAGAGGCAAGTGGGCAAGGGAGGAGCTTTTGGAGTTCTCAAAGTAGCTCAAGTATGATTTACGTATTTGTAATAATGCCTAGACGATGGGGGTGTAGACTTGTAGGAGTTGGTGTCAAACTCCTTAGTTGATTTTGTGTTTAGATGAGCATGTTGATTTGTTGATGTTATGGTTGGATGTGTTATGTTTTTATGTCGTGGATTGAGAACCATGTTTATCTCGTTGCTTAATTGCCTTGTTCTTGGGAGTTTATAATTTGATCATTGAATGCTTCATGAATGTTTAAAAGTATGTGGAACCTTGCCATGTTATGCCTTTGAAAGTTTCTTGCCCTTGTAATGAAATGGTGAAGTCAAGCATGGTTCTATGCATGTTTTCCACCCAGATGCCTCTCTTGAGATGAACGTTATGATTGTGTGTTTAAAGTGGTCTCGCATGCTTGATCTTGTTTATTAAATGTTGTATGTATGATTGTGTGTGGTTGGGAGAGTCATAAATTGCATCTAGGGTCGGGTCTTGTTGCTTTTTGTTGATATTTTTAGTGTTACAGTGCAGGGCGTATCGGTACGCCTAAGGGTCGTATCGATACGGTCCTACACTTTGGGGCTCAGGTGTAGCCTAGCGTATCGATACGCGTGGGTGTATCGATACGCCAAAGCCTCTCTGGAAATCTGAGAATTTGACGAGATTTTGGCGTATCGGTACAGGTCTAGGGTGTATCGGTACGGTCTTGTATCGTTGACCGTGAGAAGTTGACTAGTAAGGGCGTATCGGTATGGTCAACCTGTGTACCGATACGATTTCCCTACGTTGACTGTGGGTTGTTGACTTGGTCAAGGCGTATCGATACCCTCTTTAAGGGTATCGATACGGCCTGCTAAATAAAATAAAATGGATTCTTTTAAATTGTTGCTCGGTTGTTCGCATCGCTTGTTGTCCTTCCGCTGTCGTGTCACGCATAGGATTTAGACAAGATAAAAATAAAAAGAAATTTTCTAGGGTTGCTAACCGAAGTGGGGCCCTAGCGGGTTTTATTTCGGTTTTCCCCGTATAGCCTACTCGGACCGGTCAGTCGTCCAGACCGGGACGAGGGGGTTACATTTAGTGGTATTAGAGCCTCAGGTTTCCGACACCTCGGGCAGGTAAATGAGGTAGGTTAATGTGTTATGTGTTGTTGTATCTTGGTGAGTGTTTAGCCATGTATGCTTGAAGTCTGTTGCTAGCACGGTGTACGAATGCATGCTTTAAATGACCTTGTTGTTGTTTGAGGGTTGGTCAAATGTCCCCATTGTTAGGCGTTGTTGTCAAAATAAAAAGGAAATGGTTTTGGTTTAACGAGCTTGAGAACTTAAATCCTTGTCCTTTGCTAACCTAACGTTTTTCTTGTTTGTTGTGTGTTTATTGTTTTAGATCTTGTTTTGCCATGGTGAGACCAATGAGGCGACCTAGAGCGGGTGACCAGGCACCCGGAGGTGAGCCTCCTTCTCCCCCTACTTCCGGTGGTAATGGAGTGGGTGGTGAAGGTGATGTGCCTCAGGCTGGTGCTCAAGTCGGAGGTGATGGTAATGGGCCTCAGGCCGATGCTAATGTTGGAGGTGTTGGGGCTCAGGCGGGTCAGGGTCCAGCGGGCGCGGACATGACCCATTTGATTCAGACTATAGCCGGGGCTTTTCAGACAGCTTTGGTCGGTATGCAAGCTGCATCACCACCTCAGGGAGCGGGGACGAGTTTACCCCTAGAGAGGCTTCGTAATTTGTGGGCAGTTAAGTTTCATGGATTTGACTCTTGAGGGTTCGGAGGGGTGGCTCGAGAGTACTACTCGCATCTTGGGTCAGATGAAGTGTTCAGACGCCCGTAAGTTGGGGTGCATTGTTTCCTTGCTTCAGGGGGGACGCTTATACTTGGTGAACCATTGATACTTCGGGGATGACCGAAGCGGATATCACGTGGGAGTTCTTCAGAAATGCCTTCAAGAGGAAGTATCTTGGAGTTCGGTACTTGGATGAAAAGAAGAGGGAGTTTATGGCCTTGGTTCAGGGTAACAGGATCGTGACTGAGTATGAGGTCCAGTTCGTGAGATTGAGCCAGTATGCGTCTGAGTTGGTCCCTAGTGAGAGGGAGCGGTGTGAGCGCTTTCGGTATGGGTTGACCAGAGATGTGAAGACCTACATGCTTGCCTCTGACTACACTGAGTTCGATGTCTTGGTCTCTAGGGCCAAAGATATTGAGCAGAACTTGGGCTCTAGTGCACGCTAGTGGATCCAATTCCAGAAAGAGACATGCGAACTGGGATAGAGATCATGGCAAGAGGCATAGGGATAGGAGGTACCAGCCCAATTCGAGACATAGGGGTGGTAAGTTTGGTCAGGGTCGTCAGGGCTAAGGAGTTGTTGTGCACACTTCGGAGTGCACTAAGTGCGGGAGACGCCATCAGGGCGAATGTATGGGTATCTATGGAGCGTGTTGGAACTGTAGCTCCCGGGACCATTTGAGGCGTGACTGTCCACACCCAGTTAGGGGCGGACCGACTCCAGCTAGGGGCTTTGAGCATCAGAGAGGTCGTGGGCGCGGTCGCGGAAACTTTCAGCCAAGGAATGAGGGTCAGAGGAACTTGGCTCACGTAGTAGCAGTCCAGCTCGATGGAGGAGGACCGGCTAGGGTGTACGCTCAGTGAGAGGCTGGGAATGACAATGATATCATTGTAGGTAATTTCTCATTACAGTCTTTGAGTTTGCTTTCTTTGATAGATTCGGGGTCAACACATTTGTATATTTTGGGTGAGCACGCAAGGTCATTAGGGTTACCATGTGATTGGTTAGAGGTAGGTGTAAATGTCACTAGCTCTTTTGGTGATACGGTGGTAGTTAGGAAAGTATATAGGAGGTGTCCCTTGATGGTTCAGGGCCACGTATTTCCGGTTGATATGATGGAGTTACCCTTCTACGGTTTTGATGTGATTTTGGGCATGGATTGGGTTGTAGAACATAGAGCTAGGGTTGATTTCGAGACCAAGAGAGTCTCCTTGAGGCTTACCGATGACTTTAAGGTTATGGTAGTTGGTGAGAATGTCAGGTTCTTGTCTAATGTGGTTTTGTCTTTGGAAGCTCGGAGGTTGTTGAGTTCGAGGTGTCAGGCTTACTTGGCCTATATAATGAATCCGAATATGGATGAGGTGAGACCTCAGGACATCAGAACAATATATGCTTTTCCAAGTGTTTTTTCGGAAGAGTTACCGGGTTTACCTTCAGACAGAGCAGTTGAGTTTGCTATTGAGACATATTCTGATTCTGCACCAATGTCGATTGCTCCGTATAGAATGGCATCGAAAGAGTTGAAAGAGTTGAAGACACAACTTCAGGAGTTGACTGATAGGGGCTTCATTAGGCCTAGTATTTCCCCGTGGGGTGCTCCGATCTTGTTTGTGAAAAAGAAAGATGATAGCATGAGGATGTGTATAGATTATAGGCAGTTGAATAAGGTGAAAATATAGAACAAATACCCTTTGCCTAGGATAGATGACTTGCTAGACCAGTTGAGAGGTGCTTCTGTGTTTTCGAAGATTGACTTGAGGTCCGGGTACTACCAGTTGAAGGTAAAGGATGTGGACATACCGAAGACGGCCTTTCGTACACGTTATGACATTATGAGTTTTTGGTGATGCCTTTTGGGTTGACTAACGCTCCAGCAGCCTTCATGGATATGATGAACCGTGTGTTTCATGAGTTCTTGGACAGGTTTGTGGTAGTGTTCATAGAGGACATCCTAGTATACTTTAGGACTGAAGAGGAGCATGATGAGCATTTACGATTAGTACTTCAGACCCTACTAGAGAATCAGTTGTATGCCAAGCTAAGCAAATGTGAGTTTTGAATTAGGGAGGTGGTCTTCCTAGGTCACGTGATCTCGGCTAGTGGGATTAGTGTGGATCCCAAGAAGATAGAAGCTATAGTGAGTTGGAAACAACCGAAGTCAATGACAGAAATCCGCAGTTTCCTAGGTTTGGCGGGGTACTATAGAAGGTTTGTTGAGAGGTTTTCTAGGATAGCGGCTCCTTTGACCAAGTTGCTACAGAAGAATGTTCCGTATGAGTGGTCAGATGCAAGACAAGAAGCGTTTGAGAAATTAAAGAAAGCTTTGACCGAAGCTTCTATCTTGATTCAGCCCGAATCGGGGAGAGAATTTGTGATTTATAGTGATGCATCATATGTAGGGCTAGGTTGTGTGCTTATACAAGAAGGTAAGGTGGTAGCATATGCTTCACGACAGTTGAAAGTTCATGAGAAGAATTATCCCACCCATAACAGAGAGCTAGCCGCAGTGGTGTTCGCATTGAAGATTTGGAGACACCATCTTTATGGTGAGAAGTGCACTGTGTATACCGACCACAAGAGTTTGAAGTATTTGATGTCTCAGAGGGAGTTGAACCTCAGACAACGTAGGTGGTTAGAGCTTCTTAAGGATTATGACCTCACAATAGAGTACCATCCAGGTAAGGAAAATGTAGTGGCCGATGCCTTGAGTAGAAAAGTGGTTGTTGAGTTACGAGCTATGTTTGTGAGGTTGAGTGTGTCTAAGGATGGTGGGTTGATAAGGAGGAATAAAATAATGAATTAAAAGAGATTTATTTCTTTTATATAGTTATGTTCAACTCAAACTTATCCTCCTATTCCAAGAAGAATTCGACAAGGCCATGCTCTATAAAAGTCAAGGCCTAGCCGCCACAAAGAGATATCGAGAGATTCGGTAGAAAATTTAGAGTGCTTTTTATCCCCATTATGAACTAAATCTTCTTTTAGGTTAGGGTTATTTTGTTTAGTAGTTGAGAGAAGACGATTGTAATTTGTTTAGGTTTTTGTTAACGCAAGTAAGTTCAAGGTTTGCTTATTCTTGGTGTTTACTTTTTCTTGCAATTGAATCGGGAGAGGATATTGCGATTGCATCTATTTGTCTAATATCGGGAGAGTTAGACTCACGAAATGAGTAAGCATGGTCTTTATCCCAATCGGTGAAGACTATTTCGACTTAGGGATAATTACGAGTTTCAACGGCTAAGAGAAGCACAAGATTGGTTGGTGTTCACCCTTGGTTCATGCTGGAAGGTATTGTCTTGGCATGTACATCAATAGAGTTTCGACTTAGGGATAAGAAGGAACCATTGAAGAACGCTTTGTCGAACCTTGGAGGTTGTTGCTCAATTGCCCAGGCAGTAGCCGTGTTATTTGTCGCGACAATAGTTTTGCCCATTGCCGAGGCAACTTTTTTGCCCATTGCTGAGGCAGTCGAGATGACGTTTGCATTCAAACCCAAGACAGTTTCATTCAACTTCCACACTACGATGCAACATAATCTGGTCTGCTCTATCATCATATTTACTCACTCTCTTAATTTACTTGATTTCTTTATTTTAGTTGTTTTCTCTACCAAACCATTACTTGTGTTTTTAGTTTTCTACAGTGCGAAACTATAAACTCTGGAAGTAGCACCAATCCTTGTGGAGACGATATCTTTTATAGTATAACTTGGCAATGTGTATACTTGAACTAAAATTGCGACACTGAATACGCGTAACACTTACAAATAGGGCATCAAGTATCAACAATTGTTGTTATCCCTTTTCTAACAAGTTCAAGTTTCACCGGTGCTTTACGATGGAGGATAAACCACAAAAAAGATTCCACCTTTAGAGGCGCAATCTCTAACCAAATAAAATTTTTCCAATCAATATCAAGCTCAACAATCTCACCAGTAAAATTGTCCTGCAGTTTTAACCGAGTGGACCTCATCTCCTGTTTTTGCCCATCGAACCCAGTCTTGGTTAACATTTGATCCAAAAAAACCTTCTAGCAGCTGACATAATTGATTCCATTGATCCTTTTTCCCATTCAAATAACATGTGTCTCAAGGGTATATTTCACGACTAGCCTTCTACACCCTTCGAACCATATTCAACAATCACCCCAACGTGTCTTATTGAAACTAAAAAAATACGGGGGAATTGGTCTTTCAGAGGTCGATCGCCAATCCAACAGTCTTTCCAAAATTGGATTTTGTTTCCAACCCCCACTTAAAGACTAAGGTTGGACCTTAAATTGATACCAAATTCATCATCAACCAAATAAGACTTTAGTATATCTCGCCAAAACCATGAAGATGATCTCAGGATATTGCTTGGGGGAGAAGAGCATCTTAGGAGATTTTGTACTTACAGTTCACTATTCTTTTCTAGTAACTATCATATTCTGCGCCATATCTCCAAATCCACTTCCCGAGAAGCGCTCTATTCTTCGAATCAAGGTCAGCAATCCATAGCCTTCCCATTTCCATCGGTTTACATACTTCTTTCCAATTCACCCAATGTATTTTCCTTGTGTCATTTGAACCTCCTCATAAAAAACTTGACATCAAGCTATTCTACTTCTTTGAGATTGAAGTTGGCATTCTAAAAGAAGATAAATAATACGTAGGAAGGCTTGTCAAAACTACTTTAATTAGTGTCAGTCTTGCTCCAAAAGATAGTCCTTTTTCTTTCCAACTTGTCATTCGATTTGAGAGTTTAGACATAACCGGCTCCCATAAGGCTATACTTTTTTTTTGTTGCTCCAAGAGGTAATCCAAGATACTCCGAAGGAAAATAGTCTAACATACAGCCAATCAAGTAAGCCCACTGGTTTAGTAAGTCATTATTCACATTGATGTCGAATAATTGACATTTTTTTAAGTTCATTTATAACCATGATGTCAACTCAAAAACCCTTAATATTCTCTTCACATTCCTAACTTGTTCCTCTGAAGCATTACAAAAAATTACTAGATCATCAGCATATTGAAGGTGGGTGACTTGCATCTGATCGCTTTTGTTATCAATCAAAAGGCCAGAAAATAGATTATTTGAAGCAGCTTTCCTTATAAGCAGATTTAAAGCTTTCCCTACTAAGTTGAACAATAACGGAGATGGTGGATAGCCTTGCTTAAGCCCCCTGGATATCTGAAATTTTTTTATGGGAGAGCCATTTACCAAAACTGCAATATTGGTCGTAGAAATGCATTGTTTGATCCACTTGCACCATTTGACACCAAACCCCATCTCTTTCATTATGTGGAGCAGAAAAACCCAATTCATCGTGTTGTACGCCTTTCTAAAATCCACTTTGAAAACAATTCCATTTGATCCATTTTTGAACGCAACATCAGTCACTTCATTTGCTATTAAGGCGCAGTCCATTATTTTTCGGCCAGGGTTGAACGCAAACTGAGACTCGCCGATTAAATTGTGCATCAATGGTCTCAATATGTTGTCTAAGACCTTCGCAAGAATCTTATAGACTGCTCCCACAAGCCTAATCGGTATGTAATCATCTAAAGATGATGTATTCTATTTTTTTGAAATCAGGGTAATTAACGAGAAATTGATGCAGTCTTCCCACTTTTGATGTGAGAAAAATTCATTGAAGAACCACAAGAAATCTTCCTTCAAAATTGACCAGTATCTTTTAAAAAATCTTGTGTTGAAATCTTCCGGACCTAGAGAACAGTTGTTGTCGATATCACAAATTGCACTCCAAATTTCCTCCTCCGAGAATCTGATTTCCAGAGATTTTGCTTGCTCCTCAATTAGTTTCCCAAAGTCTAGATTTAGGATTTCCAATTCTAAAGTAGTCTTCACATTATAAGCAACATGAAAATGATCTCAGATAGCCTCTTTTAACATGGGGGGATCGACGACGGTCTCGTTATTAACCACCATAGCAGGTATCGCGTTGCTCCTTCTTCTATTTGAGGTAGAGAGATAGAAAAACGGGTATTTCTATCCCCTTCCTGAATCTATTTCACCCTAGATTTCTGCAACCAAGATATTTCCTCATTTCTGTAAGTCTTCCAGAGTTGGGTTCTCAAGGACTAAATCTCTTTGGGTGCATTGTAATCCTCCGAGTTCCTTTGTTGTTGTTTAGTTTCCAGCACGTTTATTTCTTTTTGTAGGTCTTCTATTGCTTGTTTAGAGTTTGAGCATTTTGATTTCGTCGAGACCTGAATGGCTTCCTTGCTCATTTTTAATAATCCACCGAGCTCAATTCTATTGTTGACTTGTTTGCTCTGATTCAATGCATTTTTACCATGTCATCGAAACCTTTTTCTTCGTAGCAATAACTGAAAATTTTGAACGGTCTCGACCCTTAATTTTTCACTTCATCAAACAGCAAGGCTGCATTATGATTTGAGAGAGATTTTGGGAGCAACCTTTGCAGAACATTAGGTATTGCAATGTTAAAATCTCCCGAGATTAGGAATCGATTAAGGCGAACAAAAGTTGGATGTTCTCGATTGTTGCTCTAGGTGTAAGAACCATCCAAAAGAGGCAGATCCATAAGCTCTAATTCCTGAACAAAATTTCTGAAGATGTTGATATTTTTAAAATTAACATCTCCACCCAATTTTTCCTCTGAGCTAAGAAGAACGTTAAAATATCCTCCAATACACATCACGAATATAAAATTTTAAAAATATATATATCAAAAATATATTTGAATTTTTTTTTCATAAGATTTTATGTATGAAATGGTTTGTTGGTCGAAAATATAAAAACAGTCCACCAAAGTTGAAAGTACAATGTTAGTGCAAGAAGTATTAGAAAGGAAGCTAAAAATAGAAGTTGCATCAACTTTGATTTTCAGGCACATTAATATCAAGGTACTCAGCAATTGTAACCCATATTGAGAGACCTAAAATCCTGCTTTTTATACTGGCCACTCAGGGGATATGATATATCAGCAGCAGAAATTGGTGGAAAAGTTTAATATGGTTAATTTAAAACTTAAAAAATAGAGATATAAACTAAAGTTTCAATTTTTGAAGGATTTTTAATTTATATTTTTTCAAAAAAATTACGATCTAATTAATTTTTTTAAATTTTCAAAAAAATTAATGAGAATTTTTTTAAAGATTATATGAGGGAATTAATTTACTTTGAAACTTAATATAAACTTTTAAAAATTATGTGGGTTTAAATTTAATTGGCTTAATGGTCTGTATGGCCCCTGAAATATACACAAAATATTGAACTATCTCCTGAAGTATTTTTTGGGGCGTTGTGGCCCCTGAACTAAAAATTGTTACCCCGTTTGGCCCCTTCGTCTAGCGCCGTTAAAAAAAATTTCACATGCCAAACAGAGCATGCCACATCTCATTTTATTAAAAAAATAAGCTGACTTAAATTAAAGGGGTAAATTGCACGTTAAGTATGTCAAATTTTATTTTTTGTTCATTTTAGTCTCGGACTATTCATCTTCTTTTGATAGTCTTCAACAACTTCCTTAGTTGCTTGCTCAGAATCATCGTCATTAAGAGAGCATGTCACCTCCTGTATCCTCTATAAAGAAAAGTCAGAGGGCACTAATGCTGTTGTTGAATTCTTTCCATCTCTCGTGTCAAAACAACAAGCACTACAGCAAAACAGTTCTTTAGCCGCAAGAAATGCTGCTTAAAGTAGCGTCGCAATAGTACTTATACATATAGTACTTATACACTGAAAACTATGTGCCAAATGAGTTCCAATGTCCAAATAAAACTTTATATATCTATATATACATATAGTAATATCTTATCATACCTTTAAAGGAAACTCTTGCCTTACCACACAAATGTACCATAAATATAAAAAATAAAAAAGCAATCACTCCTTTATAAAATTAGTTCCACAAGTAAAGCTAACATCTAAAGGGAGCACAAGTAATAGCTGAATTTCAACCATTACCTTTCCTCGTTTGCAATGGATCAAAATAGGATGATTTCTCACATCTGTGAACAAATTATACAAGCTTGTTAGATACTCCTCTGATGGAATCCCTGAGTGCAGCATGAGAAGGCTCCTGAAATGAAGATAAACAATGATGTAAGCCAAAACAGAACCAAACACGAATCCGGTATTAGGAGTCAAAAAAATACAGGAAACTATAGAAAAATTATGTACACTTCATGGGAAATTGTCTTCAATCTCGATAAATAAAAGAGCTAAAAGAAGCAAATTAGGTTATATGAAAACTAGGAGGAGAAAAGAATAAAATCATATCCTGCCTAAAAGAAGCATTCCAGACCATTTATTCACTTGAAGCAAGTTAAAAATGGGACTAAGGTGCATCCTAAAAAAAATCTCATGAGAGAAGAAATAACCTAAAATCAACATATACTGGTAAAAACATATCAATTATTCAGTGTGCTTGTAATTTATCTAAAGCTAATGGTAACTTGAGGCCTACAAAACATAATATCTAAACAGTAGTTCCCAAGATGGTTTAGAAAGAAACCTTCTGTATTTCATTTAAGTAATTTGGGTTTTACTCTGTTTGAGGATATCCAAGGAGTTGTGAAATGGATCATGCATGTTCATGAGTTAGCTTTTAATAAAATGTTCATTTAAAAAGCTGCTAACACTAAGTACTTCATGTCGCTAGACACAAAGAAGATAAAATGGTCAATCCTATTCAAATCTCACAATGCCAATTCCAAGCAGACCATGACCAAATCTAATAAAATATCAGCTACATTACACCCTTATCATCTTCTTGATTACACTGATATGCCCTTTTCTAATAATGATATGTTTGTAATTGAGACACAAATTTCTAACACTTACGGAACCAAATCGAGGCTAGGAGGGGTTTAAATCCTCATTTCCAAACCACAAGCTACACCCACACCCTTTCCAAACACTTATGTTTGGCTTTTAATTTCAAGCGTAAGATCATAACCCTAATTGTTTTTCTTTGTTTTTTTTATATATTCATTTAACCCATTTAAAAACTAAGAATCAAAATCTAAAGCATGAAATGCTTAAAACGAAAGAAAAAAACAAAAATCAAAAGCACAAAATATCTTACGCAAAAAATTCTCAACTTCTAACCCTAAAAAAGAAGAAAGGAAATTTCAAAGCAAATCAAATCAACTCACACCAATGGATAGTTCATGTACTTGTTCATCCTCGCAGATTTCGAGAATGGTACTCCAATGAGATCTCGTCGTCGATGAACAACGGGGATGAAAAGGGACATGGTTTTTGGTTCAGTCGAGCGAGAGAGAGGAATAGTTTAGAGCTTTGGTTTTTTTATTTACTTTTTTGCGCTTTAATTCCAGCATCCCACGTTTTAATTTAGGAATCCTATCGCGATTCGCGGCGTTTGTTTAACAAAGGCCACTATATATCAGCCTATGGCGGCGTTTGTTAGACAAACGCCACTAAAGCATGCGTTTTAGCGGCGTTTTTCAAAAAACGCCACTAAATATCTACTTTTTGCAGCGTTTGTTTTAAAACGCCACAATATACCAATCTTTTGTGGCGTTTTTACTGTAAACGCCGCTAAAAGTGCCGCTAAAAACCTGTTTTGCTGTAGTGAAGGTTTAGATGTAACTCGGAAATCTGATTATGGCAACACCTCTTTTTCAATACTCTCGTCTTCTTCATGTTTCAAGCTGTTGATGAATTTGGGAATGCTCGTTGTTTAGGTGAGGAAGTTTATCTTTCAGGAGATTCATGGAAATCAAGGCATGTGGTGAAAGATTTCGGTAATGGTTCTGGAGAGGAAGAAGATGAACAGTTCAATAAGGGTTTGTTCGAGGGAGCTATGGTTGAAACGACGAAGGAAGAAGATGGCTAGATTGAATAAATATAAAACTTGAGAGACTCAACATGTAATTTACCCATTTTTATTAAAGCTAGTCAATTTTTTGGTCAAAAGAGTCACATGGCATGATCTAATTGCCTCGATTTTTTTTAAACGGACGTTACAAAATAGGGACTAATGGAGGTCACGATTTTCAGTTCAGGGGGCAAAACACCACAAAAAATACTTAATAGGTATTTCGGTATTTTGTGTATATTTTAGGGGCTAAACGTGTCATTAAACTAATTTAATTTTTCAAATTAAGGAGTCATAGTCCCAACAGATTCCTTTAACGTTCCTCCCCCGGTGATGATAAAAGCCAGCCTATCATGGTATTACCTAACTTGTGAGGCTATGATTCCCTGGTGATGATTAGAGCCAGCCTATTATGGTATTACCTATGATGATAAGGTCAAATGTTTTTCCTTGGTAGTAATTGGGGCAGCGATCAAGGATCTAATTGCTCCTAAGCCAACTAATTGTCGTTACAAAAGTTAACAACTCTACCCTGGTGCATTTTCCAACGTAATCCGTTTTTCAATGCGTGGGCTAGTTTTACATGAAGCATTCTAAGAAACTGTGGGAGTCTTAGTAACCACAGGGTTAAAACGGTGAAAAAAAATAATCAAAATGTTATTAAAAATAGGGTAAATTATAAATTTTATCACTCAACTTTTTCCTCACTCTTATTTTAGTCACTCTACTTTAAAAATTTTCAATTTGATCACTCAATTTAGACATTGTCTTGTTTTTAGTCACTGACACTCAACCATTAAATCACAAACGGTGTGATAACATGGCATGCAGTTTAATAACATATTAAAACGACGTCATTTTGGGTCCCAACAAAAATCATTAAACTACGTCGTTTTGAATCCATATAAAAATGAATGATATAAATTCCCTTTTATATTTCTTTTTTTCTCTCCCTTTATCCAAATCAACCTAAATTATGCTCGTTCTTCTTCTGTTCTTTTTCATTTTGTTTATAATCATAATTTTCCATCAAACCAAATCAACTCAAATTCTATCTATTTTCACTGATTCAAATTCTACTCATTTTTCGTCCTTCAAAATAACCAACAGAAGAGGTAGAGAGGCAGCCACCCCCTTTCTTCAATTATTATTTATTTCTCTCCTTAAAACTTTCTGTGTTGCCTAAGTGATTTCTTTGAGTTTTCCTTCTTTCTTCAATTATCATTTTTCGTCCGTCGGGGATGTGCACGAAAGTACCAGTAATTTTTATGACGATTTAATATATTCTTCTTCTTCTTCTTCTCACCCCCTCTTCACCGACCTGAAAATTTTTACTATGAAATTATCGTTCAAAACTTGACAATTGAATCTAAAATTAAATACAAAAATTAGGATATTAAAAAATTAAGATTAGAGATTTTAAAGTCTAAAAGGGGGATTTTGTTTTTCTCTAATTTCTGACTTGGAAGCCTATGTAGCTTAAATGTACATTAAAAAAACCATGTCACTACAGAGTTATTAATATAATGGTAGAGTGACTAAAAAAATTTAATGTCCAAAGTTGAGTGAGCAAATTGAAAATTTTAAAGTTGAGTGACCAAAATAGGAGTGAGTGATGAAATTTGTATTTTACCCTTAAAATATATTATTTTTAATTGCTTGTGGGATAACATTTAGGTAGCAACCGAAAATGTTATCAATAAATATAATATTTCGATCGTGGCTAATATTTTAGATTTCAAGTTTACTAACATTTTAGTTGCAACCTAGATTGTAATTTATATATAATTTTGTAACCTTTTGATTGTGTCATTTTTTAGCCTTAAGTTAAATTGTTGTACCGCAAACTCAGCTAAAATACCGAGACAACACCCACGGCATACTTTGAGACTAAGATCTTTTTTTAAAGTTTGTTGCATTCACCTGAATTTCATGATTTGAGTATCTTGGGTCCAGGTTCAGTCTTTGATTTGAAAAAATCAATTTTATCAATGGAAATTCCTTAGTTCCTCCCCAAAGGAAGTTTGGATTAACACATTCAAGTTGCTTCCAAGAGCTCGCAGGGAGGAGTGGGCATTGCATATGATATGATAAGCGAACCTTGTTTTGAATCACTCAACATCGGCCGAGACAATTCAGACGAACAACTGAGGTTCCTGATGTTGAGAACGAATTGGTGTAATTGTTTTGGACAATTCTACCGACTGTCGGATATTCAATTATCCACATGAGCATTTAAACCAAGTATGTGACTTCTTCAATGATACAATTCACTTTTGATTTAAGCGATTAGATGTGAGCATTCGATCGAGTCGAGTGGAATTGACTTAAAAAGTTTTGAGTTAATCAAGTTAACGAGTGTTATTTTGTACTACACACAAAGTTTATTTGAAGATTTTCGAGTCAGGTTGTTCGAGTTTTTGTTCAAATTTAATTGTAAAACATTTATAATGTTATGGTACTAATTGGTTCAAATTTAAATATACTTTTATAGATGTTTAAAAAATCAAATTTTTCGAGTTGAGTTTTACATTCCCTAAACCAGATGATTTATTCTTGTTTCAAGATATCTTTGTGCTTTGCAGTAAGGGCTTTCATCATGTTATTAAAAGTTGATGAAATTTTAGTCAAAGTTGTTATACTTTCTATTCAAATTTAATTGTAAATATTAATAATGTAATGGTACTAATTGATCCTAATTTAAATGATTTTCTATAATCATATATGATATGCGCGCACACATATATATATATATATATATATATTTCTTCATGTTTGTTCATATATGATATACATATCAGACAAACACTACAATAATATAGGTTTTTAGTGACAATTTGACAGTGATTATGATTAATTTTGTCACAAATATTAAATTTTTGTGACAATTGTTGTATGTGACACTATTAGTATAAGTAATTGTGATGTATTTTTATTTGGTCATTGTAATAATTGTAATTGTGACAATTACATTTTTCACAAATAAATTCTCACTATAAGTCTATAATTGTGACGCAAAATTGATTGTCACTAAAACTTCGACACATGATAGTGACGATATATGAAGTGATCAATATTATTTGATATTTGTTTTGACATTGAAATTACTTGTTACTTAAAATTTTACTTTTTGTTGTGATAAATTTTGTCACCAATAAAAAAATAAAAGAAATGACAAATTAGGAATTGTCACAATAATATTTTTTTTACAATAATAGTAATAATAACAATTATAAAAAAATTGAAGTTATCATAAACTAGTTTGTCAAAAGTAGGGGTTGGAATATCCGAAAACCGTGGGGATCTAAACCGGCAGGATGAGGAATAACTGAAACCTTTACCCGCGCGGACAGGGATGAGGGAGGTTTTATTATCGATGCTCAAATGGGGATATGGACGAGAATTGCTATATCCAAACCATATGGATAACTGAACCGTAACTGTATAAATAACTGTGAGGATCCCAAAATATATCCGCAAGGATCCAATATTTTACAAGATTTAAAAAATATTATTTATTTATCTATATACCCCAACATATATCTTAATAAAAAAGTCTAACTATATTATTGTCACTCTAACTTTCTCTCAAACCTAGCCACACAAGTTTCTCAACATGTTTCTCTCTTAGATTTTAAATATAAGCTAAAACCCTCTTCTAAATCTTCCTCAACGCAACACTCTTTCAATCTTCATTATCTCGTAAATACTTTCAATTGAAGTATCCAAATTTTATACTTTAAACTAAAAAAGATCAAATTAAGGGACAAAAATTAAATAAACAACTTATGTATAACAAATGAGCTAAAAACAAAATTTTACGTAACATATTTAAAGGCTATCATTCATGTTAAGATTGAAAATTTAAAAAGTATAGAAACTTAAAGTGACCAAATTAAAGTACAAAGATTAATATGTAATTTTAGCATAATATATGATAGAAAATTTTCATCTTGTGAAAATTAAAAAAATATTCCATTATAATTATTTTTTCTTCAAAAAATCTAAATAGTTTCTTTAACATACGTATTTCGTATAAGAAACCATAGAAAAATTAGTTAAATTATTACTATAATAATTAGTGTTATAATTAATACATATTTTTTAAATAAATAAAATTAATTTCAATTACAATTTAATCTAAATACTATTTTTCTTTTAAAATAATATTAAATTTCTTGCCTAGCCTAGTGGATAAGTATTGCACTCTCGCCCTAAAGGTTCCAAGTTTGATCTTCCTTGAAGCCATGCATATTGTATTTATTTATTAAAAATTGACATATGAATGTGCTACATCATCTATAATTAATTTCAGTGACCCAATGAAAGGTTAAAAGTTTGCTAACTACAATGCAAAAGCCCAATTAAATTTCAGGGGCAATTTGTGATTAGTTTAAACCCCTAAATAAAATGGTTTCAACTAAAAATATAATTATTTTTTTTATTGTTGAAAGTTGAGGGACTCAACTCGAACTTGAAATTCGATCCACTAATTACTAAAAAATTCGAGTTGTATTTGCCCATGAGTTCGTTCCAAATAATCAATT
This sequence comes from Hibiscus tridactylites, assembly GCA_958450335.1. Taxonomy (NCBI): domain Eukaryota; kingdom Viridiplantae; phylum Streptophyta; class Magnoliopsida; order Malvales; family Malvaceae; genus Hibiscus; species Hibiscus tridactylites. The sequence goes on along the minus strand of OY288274.1, from coordinate 42,439,311 downwards.
TAGCTCATTCGCGAAAAGCACACCCAGATTGGTCATCGAGTTCGCAAATTGCATCAATTTAGCCATTTGAATAACGTTGACCGTTAATATACAGACGTGGTCGTTAACGATACTAACATGGCAATCCACATGTGAATGTTGACGTGGCAGAATGGGTAACTTTTAATTTTTTAGGGTGTTCGAGGACAAAAATGATTTTTAGGGAGTTTGAGGGTAAAACTGGTTTTTTAGGAAGTTCGAGTGTTGTATTATTTTTATGTATTTTTTTAAAAATAATTTACAAAATTAATAATTAAAATTTTAAAATATTAAAAAAGTATACATTATTACAACATTTAAAAAAAACTAAAAAATACCAAAAAGTAAAAATACTGAGTAGTAAAAGTTTCAAAAAATTAAATAAAATTTATAAAATTAAAATACCATAAGCTATAAATTGATAAATTATTAAAAGATTAAAATGTTTATAAAGTATTAAAGTTATTTTAAAAAAATATATTAATTTTTATATTGAAAGTATGGGTAAATGGGTATTTTTGCACCGAGTTGGACACAAAAAATTAATTCAGCCTCTCGCCGAAAAATGCATCCAATTTGCAAATTACATCAAATTGACCATTTGACCGACGTTGACTGTTACAATTCTAACGTGATAGTTCACGATGTTGACGTGGTAGTGGGGCTGAATTGATTTTTTTAACCGAATTCGAGGGCATAATTGATTTGTTTTACCGAGTTCAAGATATAATTGATTTTAATTGAAAGTTAAATAACTTATTTAATATTTAAGTTAAAAAATATTAGAATTTTAAAAATATTAAAACTGGATAAATAATATGTTTAAATTTCAATCGATTTATTTAGTTTTGAATAAAATTAGATAAATAATTTGATTTTTAAGGTTAAAATTTTACAAATGGATTATATGAAAAATCAGTTAACAAATTGGTGTAAATATCTTTTGGGTCCATGATAATTTTAAAAATAATCAAAGTGAGAACTCTCACAAAAAATCAAAATATTCTTATTTTTTATAAAAATTCATAAACTTAATAAAAATAAATAAAATATTCAAAAATTTAAAATGATAAAATTTAAATATAAAAATTTAAAATTAAAAAATGTTTAGAGAGTTAAAAAATTGAACAATTTCATCGAAAAAGTCTTCGACTTCGTCAGTCCGATTATTATCATTCGTTAAACAAATTTTTAGTGAAATCAACCTTGTTTAGTGTAACACTTGGGTTTAGGGGTCGGGAGTCGATTGTAAGAATTGGGTTCGAGTCGTTAGACTCGTTTTAATTAAAATAGACTTTGGTTTTATTTCAAAAAGGGTTTGAGTTTCATTAATGGCAATTTGGTAATTTTTAAACAAAGGAAAATAAGATGAGTAAAAGAGGCTTTTGAAAAATCTTTCTCATCTTCTTCATTTCACCATTTTCACGTCAAAAACCTTTCCAAACCCTTGGTTACTATTCCATCAAAGCTCTTCACCATTTCAAGTGTTTTCAACGAGGTAAGCACGTTTTTGACTTCTCCTCTCTATTCCAAACATTTCCATAGTTTTAGATTTCAGAAACATCATCTTTTTAGTTTTTCAAGTTTTCAAGTTTTGAAGAAAATGATGAAGCTTTAATGGCTTTTCGATTTGCTTTTGATTTGTAGAGTTAAGATATGTTTTAATTTAGCCCTTAGATGCTTTATAACTCAAAATGGTGGGGTTTTAACAAAAATCCCGAAATGGGTTTTTGTGGGTATTTTAAAAGGGTGAAAATATGGGTTTTTGAGGTAGTTTGGTGTTGGAGAGTGGGGCTGAGGTTATATTGTTACTTGAGGGTTGTTTTGAAGGTGTGGAATGATGATTTGGGTGTTGGAATTAATAGTTTTCTAATGGGTTTGGTGGGAGTCCGAAAATGAGGATCTTTGGGTTGAGTCATGGTTTGAAATTGTAGAGAATTGGCTTTGTGGTTGTAGTTTGGGTTGTGACAGTGTTTGTGAATGATTTGGTTGAGTAATGTGTTGTTTTTAATTGGTTAGAATCAAGGGAAATCGTTGGAGAAGCTTCGGGCTCGGTTCCGGAAAGTGTGGAGGCTTGATTCGGCTTTTCTCAGTTTGCTTAAGGAAGTGTGGTGAGTGGATCCTCTAAATTGATTTTAAATTGGTTCAAGGTGTGGTTGTGGGGTTGGATTGAGCTTGGTAGGCCAATCCAAGGTAGAGGTTAAGTTGGTAGCTTAATCTCTTGTATGCGTTATGAGTTTTGCTTAATTTGCATATTATAGACTTGTGATGTATGTGTTGTTTATGCATGTTGTGTAACACCCGGGTTTGGGGGTCGGGTGAATTAAAATAATAAAATATTATGTTGGGCCTCGTGTTTTCAAAACAAATAATTTTATGTTGGACTTGTTTTGGATTTAAAGCCCAATTCCATGGATTTTAGATATTTGAGATAGCCAACTCATTAATGGCAAAATTGTAAATAAGTGGTCTTGCAAAATAAAACATTTTTTATTTAAAATTGCCTTTTGTCATCTTCTTCCCTTCTCTTCCATTTCTTTTTTCACGACATAAACACCATCTCCATTGTGTTCACTATTTCATCACCATTCTTCCTCATCTTTGGTGATTTTTGAAGGTAAACCCACTTTTGACTTGTTCTCTCTTTCCTCTACAAGCTTGTACCATTATTTTTCATAAAGCTCATGGTTTTTGTATTTTGGAGTTTTGATATTTTTGATTAAAAATGTCATCTTTATTATCTTTAACTTAAGATTTTGATTTATTAATGTTATATAAGTTGTTTATTATATATAAGGTCCAACATATTCAATTTTTACATAGTATTATGGTGATTCCCGAAATTGGGTTTTAGGTAGGTTTTAGAGAGTTGAATGTTGAGTTTTAGGAGTGTTTTATGTGGGAATTTGTTGGCTGATGGTTAGGCTATGTGTAAGAGTTGTTTTGGAAGCTTTGGGAAGTAATTTAAGTGTTGGAATCAATGGTTTTGGACTATGCTTTAGGGCTGCTCAAGAATGAAGGTTTTAGGGTTGTTTTTAGCTTGAAATCTTGTGTTTTGTGCTTGGTTTGTATTCCGGTTTGGCTACATTAATTTGTGAACTGATTTGAGGTTATTTTGATTGTGTTGAGATGATTAGAAGCAAGAATTTGTGTTGGTGAAGCCTCGGGATCGAATCCGGAATCGTTGGGAGCTTGATCGGCTAGTGTGGTTGAGCTTGGAATAGTCGGTGAGTGGTTAAATGTTTTTAAATGGTTTTCAAGTGATGGTTCAAGCATGTGGACTAGGTTGGGCTTGGTAGACCCACCTAGAGTTAAGATTAGAGTGGTAGCCTAATCCCAAGCTTTAGTTAGAGATTATGGTTGATCATTAAATGTTGTGTATGCCTCATATTTAATTGTGATTGTGGTGGTTATGTGTATTGTGTTATACATGTATGTTGAGGCATGGTTTTGATGCATTGTTATATGCATGTGGTTTGTGCATGACGGTGAGTCATGGTGAGTATGTGCTAAGCACAGAAGTTGATATGAAATGATGTTGTGAAAGGTTATGGATTGTGTTAGTATTGGCACTAGTATGCTTGGGTACAATGATCGATCATTAGGATGTTTAGTGTACACACGAGAGTCAAAATGCGCGTGTGGTCTTGGTGATGGTAGTCATCAAGATGGAGTACAGGTTCACCCGGAAATCTTCTTATATATATGTTAGTCGGTGATGAGTGTAATCCCATCGACGGGGCGTGAGGATGAGTGGAATCCCCTCCGCGTGGAACGGTGATGAGTGTAATCCCACCGTAAGGTAAATGTGAGTTGTTGGATGTGAGTTCCAACGGTTATCTACGTATTCGAGTCATAGCTAAGTGCCAATATGGATTAATATATGTGTTGCCAATACGGATTGTGAAATGTGTTTGTTAATACATTGATATATGTATTTCCATGTGTTGAGCTTATGAGTTGTTGAGCATGGCATGATGTTGATAATTGTGTTCATGCATCATTTATATTTTGACTCGTGTGGTTCGAAGGTAAGATCATGCATTCTACCTTGGTTGTATGCTCGTGCTTGGACCCTGCATTGTCGAGGTTTGTTTTATGAGCTTACCCTCACTAAGCTTTATGCTTACTCTCTCTTTTGTTCGACAATGTAAATCCGTAGTTCGTGGGTTGCTAGTGCAAGAAGAGGGCCTCCAAGTGTGCTAGTTGAGCTTTTGCTAACGTCAAGTATGAACTATTTTAAGTTAATGATGTAATAGTCAAGCAATAGGGACCTATGTGGTTATTTTGTTTTAGGAGCATGTTTAGACTCCTTGTTATGTGGATGATATGTTTAAGGTTTGCTTATGCCTTGTATGTTAGCCTTGTGCCTTTTTGAATGCTTAAGTGGATGTTCTTGTTGAAGCATGTTATCTTGAATGCAATGTGTGAAACTTATGTTGAATTGATGCTTCCTTTGAATGTATGGCTTTTACATGTTTGTTGAGTGCTAAGCATGTTTGTATAGGGTGCCTTGCATCTAGAGTTGATGTGTGTTGGTTGTGGAAGGTTTTCGGTTGTGTTTGAGGTAGCCTTGTGCCATAAACCAGCTAAAACCTGTTTGTTCGCAGCAGGTGTATCGAAACGGTTGGTCCCGTTTCGATACGGCCTCTTGTTCCAGGCCGGGCATTTTGGTACGCAAGGGGGTCGTTTCAATACGTTTTTGCCACTGGAAATCTGAGATTTTGACGATAAATTGAAGTATCAAAATAGGCCTAGGCGTTTCGGAACGGTCTTCGTATCGTTGACCACGAGAAGTGTTTGATCATGCTTGAATTAGGGTGAAATGCCTCTAGAGTATGTGTATGTATGTTGTATCTCGTTTCTTGTGGTTTGAGGCATGTTTGGGAACATTTGGAGATGCTTAGAACTGCTTTTGGAGTCACACAGATTGCAGGCGTTTTGGAACGCGTAAGGTGGTTTCGAAACGGGTGTAGCTCCAGGGATACCCGTATCGGAACACATTTCGGTACGGTTTAACACTGTGAGTGCCCGTTTCCGTATGCATATTGAAACGATTTGCTCTTGTGAAGGCCCGTTCCGGAACGAGTTTCGAAACGCTTAGACGAAATGGACCCCTGTACCGAAACGGGGTGGAGCGTATCAGTACGTCTAGTTTGGCTTTTAAAACTGGGGCCCGTGTATCAAAACGGGCAAGCCTGTTTCGAAACACATGCCTGAAATTTGGGCTTTAGGCATCTTTAAAGGTTCTCAAGTGTTGGCTTGGGTTCTATTTGTTGTAAGCTTTCTTGTGAGCCTTGTTTGTATTCGTTATGTAAGATTTAGTCGCGTATGCATGAAATCGGATTAACTTGATGCTCGGTAAATTTAAATTACCTTACGTTTGTTTAAATGTTCTTCTTCGTCCTTTCCGCTGTCATTTCTCACATAGGATTAAATGATACATCTAGACAAGATAATAATAATAAAAGAAATTTCTAGGGTTGCTAATCGAATGGGAGCCTTAACGGGTTTCACTTCGATTTTCTCCGTATAACCTACTCAGACCGGTCAGTCGTCCAGACCGGGATGAGGGGTTACAATTAGAGTAACAATAAAACTCAAAATTTCTTTCGTTTTTCTACATCAATTTTTTATTAATATTTGATGTAGAAAAATGAATGAGAATTTTGATTTTATTACTACTCAAATACAAGGATGATTCCAATAAAAATATGTTTAAGGAATATTAGTATGCTTAGCATAACTAAAAACAATGAAGACTTTTCTTATGACTAATAAATATTTTTTAAATTTTGATTTTTTTATATTTATAACTTTTTGATATTTTGAATTTTTGTGGTTTTTACTAACATTTTTAATTCAATATAGTGTTTTTATTATTTAAAATATTTTATGAAAAATTAAATATTATTTTAAAGTTTTGAAATTTTAATTTTTTTTATTTTTTGTAACTTAAGATTAAATTAGTTATCGAACTTTCAATTAAAATCGATTATATCCCTGAACTCGGGAAAAACAATTAATTATGCCCTCAAATTCGGTTAAAATAATCAATTTATCCCCTCTACCACGTCATCATCCCATGTGTATTATCACATCATCATTATTGGCTGTCACGTCAGCATCGTGGACCACCACATCAACATCATTAACTGCCACGTCAACACTGAAACAGTCAACGTTCGTCAAAGGGTCAATTTGATGCAATTTGTGAACTAAAAGACCTAATTGAATGCATTTTTTGGCTAAGGCTGAATTAATTTTTTGAGTTGAACCCAGAAACAAAAATACACCTTTAACAAAAAAGTATTTGTTGAGCATATATCTTATGCTCCTTCCAATAACAACTCAGATGATTGTTGTATGCTTTTGCTTTTGCTATGCTGTAATAGCTTTAAACATCGTCAATTCTTATAACATTTTTAATTTAGGGATGTATCGTGTTTGTTTTAATTTACTTGTTATTGTGGTTTTACGTCATAATTAGGTCTTGTCTTTTTGCGTGTATTAACAACTATTTGGTGAGCAATTGTGTCGCTGATCATTTCTTAAGGGATCATTTGATGAGTTGGTTAAATGTGTGCCCAGTCGTTTTATCTCATGTGTTTTTATAGTCGTCTGAGGTTTTGTATTCGTTATAATACTTGTGTTTAATAAATATATTTCTTAGTTAATTTTTCAATTTCACCGTTACCTCTAGGCTAGAGAATTGCAAGAGTAACAATATAAGTATTTTTATTATTTAAAATATCTCTATTTGATCTTTAATTTTTTTATAAAGTTAATATTCAATATGATTTTGATATTCTTTTATAATTAACATTTAAAAAGTTAATAGTATTTTTATTTTTAATATTTTACTTTCTTATATTTTAAATATTACGTATAAATCAATTTTACCCTCAAACTCCTTAAAAATTATTTTTGTCTTTGAACTCTCTAAAAATCAAATGTTGCCCATACTACCACGTTAGCACTGTTAACAGTCACGTCAACATATTATCGATCAACGTTAGTCAAAGGGTTAAATTGATGCAATTAGTCAACTAAAGGACTAAATTGGGTGCGTTTTTCGCGGAGGAACTAAATTGATTATGGGGTACGAACTTAGGGGCAAAAATACACCTTAAACCTAAGTTCTATTTTATAACTCAATTTTTATTTAAATTTTTTCGGGTCAAGTTGATGAAATTATAATTCGATTCAAGTCGAGTCAAATTTTTTATATCCGATCAAAAATTTAATATTTTCTACTCGAGACGAATTTTACTCTTCTTGAACCAGATGGTTTATTCTTGTTTCAAGATTTTTTAGTGCTTTTGCAGCAAGGGGTTAAGTTAATTAAAAGTTTGTTAGGGTCCACTGCTATGGCTTTTTCCGCCCCTGCCAATTGAGCTAGGACTTGCTTCTTCTTCCAAAATACAGACCCAAAGTTGATATGTTCCACCCCTTCAAGTGGTTGATTACTATTAGTCTAGTTAACAAAAGACTGCATAATCAATTAACGAAAATATTTTTGCCACCAATATCTAAATTATTGAAACCTTAAGGGTATATTTGGTTAAAAATTAAGATTAGTTTATATGTATGATCACTTAATTATTGGTGGGTTCTATTTTGATTAATGTGTCAATCGTACCGTTTAAATTTGAATAAACTGAAGTGATAATTAAAAACTGTTATAATTACATATTCGGTTTTCATTACTTGCACTATATTCAAGCAAAATGTTGTTGCAATTAAATCAAAACATTCAAAAGTTTAGGAATCAGTTTAAACGAGAGTCATAATTCATAGATAAAATTGTAACATTCAAAAGTTGAGGGATCGATTTAGAACGAGAGTCGAAATTTAAAGAGGAGATTAGAGTGATCAAAAGTTTGAGATTGTGTAACATGTGGTGCAATCGACTCTATAAATAGTTGAAAAGCTATTCAATAATTGGTTGAATATATTTGATTGTAATTATATATGTATAATATTTGAATATTTTTTATAAAAGGGATTGAGAATGGAGTAAATTATGTGAGATTATTATAAATTTTATAATAATTAATATTTTTTATAATTTAAAACTATATGATTCTATAAATACAATTTAGGGTAAAATACAAAAATAATGACTCGACTTTTGCCTCTCTCTTATTTTACTCACTCATCTTTAAATTGAGTCTATTTAATGACTCAACTTTTAACATTGGGTTTTTATCATCACCCAACCGTTATATTATGGATGTCGTTAATGATGTGACATTTTTTATTGATTTGGCCGCCACGTAAACACACACGTGTTAAAAACAGAATAAATACAAAAGAAAAGGAATGAGTGGTGTTCGGTTTGACTCACCGCCCCAGCTCAGGTTTGTGGTTGCCTTGTTACACGAGGCGTCGTCCCCGGTAGGAGGCCCCGCTGCACCGAGTTTCGTTGGTGATGACGACGCCTGGTGGTTTGCTCCAAGGTGGTGGCGATAAGGTTATTCCCCGGGGGCGGTCGGGCCTTTTTACTGTCGACGAAAAGGTACCGCCGGAGTGTCATGCTAAGTTTTTCACCACCGAGGCGTCGGACGGGTTGGACGGAAGCTACCCCCAAGCGTGACTTTGGCTTGTTATCGCCGCTGCGAACTGCGCACCGTCAGAGTTCTGACTTGAGTTTCACTGCCAACACGAGATTGAAGGTTAGAGAAAAGGAAGGAATCGGCCCGGAAACGCAGATTTGGCCGTCTCTTCACTACTGTTGGTGTTGTCCCTCTCTCTGGCGATGCCGACTACTGTTTTATGAACGACATCGAACTCCGACTTTTGTTTCCCCTCTGGTTACGCATCTCCGACAACATCACAGAAATGGTGACACTAGCTTCTTGAGCTCTGTTCTCTCTGTCGATAAGTCAGGATCTCTCAGATCCATGTTGGTTCAGAGCGAAGCATACGCTGCCGCTGAACGGCTGAGTCCCGACCATCTCTCAGATGGAAGAGGAGGGGCAATCTGGTACTTTCCCTTGAATGTCCTTTACCCGCTTATAGCAAGAAATAGTTGGGATCTCTGCTTCAAAATTGTCATTGTTAGCTTTCGATGTCTGGGGTAAAATTTTTTAACTCACGCAAAGTCAATGTTTCCCTGATATGTCAAGCCAACTGGGGCCCACCACTCATTCCTTTTCTTTTGTATTTATTCTGTTTTTTAACACGTGTGTGTTTACGTGGCGGCCAAATCAATAAAAAATGCCACATTATTAACGGCATCCATAATATAACGGTTGGGTGATGATAAAAACCTAATGTTAAAAGTTGAGTCATTAAATCGACTCAATTTAAAGATGAGTGAGTAAAATAGGAAAGAGAAAAAAGTTAAGTCATTATTTTTATATTTTACCCTACAATTTATCTAATTAAACAGGAATCAGGAGATAAGATATTAAAATATGAATTCTTGTAATTACTCACTCCATGACGGCCAAACACATTGTTTATCCTCACCGCGAATTAAGCATTTTTCCCTTCTGGTTTGTTTGCCGCGCTCCAAGCCTAACCCAAACCGGAACGATTATGTTAACGAATTCAAAATCCTTGAGGTTTGAAATATGGCTGTTTTCAGTACTCGTGCGTGCATGCATGCTTTATTCTTTGATTTGCTAGAATTCTATGGTAATTGTATTCGATTTCTGAAGGTTTTCATTGATTTCGCTTTACATAGGTACTGTACTCCGTTACATTTTCCATTATCGAAGTTATTTTTCAACTTTGGCTAACGTTAAGCGGGTATTTGATTTCCTTTTTCTATATTTTATGAGTTGGATTGGAAGCACACATTCAAATTTAGCATACCATGAAGAATGCCAGTTCAGCGTTGCTTTGGAGGCACACATTAAAGTTTCCGGTACGCATTTGGATTCAATTTTCATTCTATTAAAGAATAGTGAACTTATTGGGTTTCTTTCTTTCTTTGGATTTCCAATTTTGAATGCTTTTCATTATCTGAAGTTTGGAAATTAATTGCTTTTAATGGAGGAAGAAACAGTTTTTATAGGAATCTCAACAGAGGAGATTATGGAGAATGTAAATAGTACAAAGCCTGAATTGAAGCTAGCTTGAATTAGGAGTCGGCATTCTTGATAGAGAAGAGTGAAGTATTTTCTGTCTCGATGGGGGTAATATTTCTTTTTTTCCCCATCTAATCAAATGTTAATTAGGTTTTAGTTGAAGTGTTGAATTGTTTATGGAAGTTATTACCATTATTTGGCTATGCCTATGAGATAGTACTGAATGGAATTATTCGTGCTGGTGGATATTTCGTAATTTATCCAAAGTAAGTCTCTCAACTGTTCTAATTACTATTGTTGCTTGTCCTTTTAGAGCTTAGTTTCTCAGGTGTATTATATTCTCTGAATGGTTGTGTGGTGTGTGAATCCGAGTGTCTATGAGTATGAGCAGTATGCTGGTGCCAAAACTAGGCATCCAAATAATCACATATGCTTGGAGAATAGAAGGCCAAGTATTATCTTATTCAAGAACTAAAGGCTGCTCCGCTGCATTTTTGAATTCTGGATGGAGTGATGAAAAACGTTGCTGGTACATCTATAACTTAGGAGTTCTTTCAGGATTGGGAAGGTAATAATTTATGTTCATTGCTTTGATTTTTTTTTTGTTCAAATATGTTCAATGCTTTGATTGGTTTATCTTGGCTAGGTGTAATTCTATCTCACCCGGTTTATTTATTTATTTTTTGAGTTTGTTGCGGTTTCATTTTATATAATTTCCAAAAGTAAAAGAAACAAATAGATGATAATTCAATTAGAGAACTCTCATTTTACTTGAGGTTTGCTCTCTTTTATAGGCAATTCTATCTAGGCTCTCAAGCGTTCAAGTCTAGTTAAAGAAATAGACCAAAGACAACAGTAATGAGAAATATCTAGGACCAGGTTGCTTGCTATGTGTACATAGTAGCTTATGCGATACATCCAATGCCTGTAAATTTTAACATGGAAATTTACTACAATGTAATAATGGAAATTAATTCCAAATGGGAAAAAAACAAAATGATATAGATTCTATCGGACGGTAGCAATTGCATTCGAGGTAACTGCCGTCAGATCTGGTTGGTATGCATAAAGTTTCAGCAAAGAAGGTAAGTGGTCCACTCAAGCAACGCATGCGGGAGTATAAGAAACAGCGAAGACTCTTCTGCCCTCTCATTTGTGGTTATTCTATAAGAATCCTTGATAATTTTCCCCTTTTTTCTGCATTCTCGTTTTGTGAAGGTCAGGATAAATTTTAAGCGTTAGATATTAAATCTACTATGCCTATTAGTATAGATATTGTCAACCTTCTTAAAGAGATTTGATTCCATACCAGTCAATACAGAGCTTCATTTTGTTTCTTCTATTGTTCAGGTTTTGGCGTGTGATTCTGTTCTGCAGCTAGTCTTCAGCAGAGTTACAAAAAGGTTGAAGCGGAGAAGAAATCTAACATCAAATCACCTAGTTTGCCTAATTTTGTAAGGTAAACTGATATAAGTTTTTGGTGAGTTCTATCTCTATGAGCTTTCAGTGTTTCAACTTAAAAAAAAATCTTATGTATCCCTTTATTATGGTCAGGTTTCACTGAATTCATTTTCTTGGTTTTTAACCTGGATAAGTATTCTACCCTGTTTTTTTTTTCTGGGACCCTAGGAGAATTGAATCTAGATTCGAGTGCCGTGTTTTCCATTTCAATTTAGTTCTCATAAGCATTATTGGATGGATTTTTTTATTAATTTACAAGATTGCATGATTATGGCTAATTCTTTAGGAGGGTTGTGATCTGAGTTTTTACATTCCTCATAAGATAGCTTGTTTTGTTCTCTCCTTTTTCCCACACCTCACTAACGATGTACCTTATTGTAGGCCTACCGCCTACCTCAGTCATGCAACGAAAGAGAACTATTGATGGTGGCTTGAAGAAAAGGTATGCTATGGCATATACTGTGTGTACTCTCCATGTAAAATTTAGATCAGCCTAAATTAATCTGGAGTTCTTTAAATTGTTGTCAGGGGTAATGACATGCACCGGTCACTTTTTTTGTCAAATGGACTTCCAGATGGGGCTGAATTGGCTTACTTTATCAAAGGAAAGGTGCAGTGGCTTGTAGAAAATAATATAGTTGATTAGAAATAATTTTATGCCTAGTACTGACTGAAAGTTTTCAGACTTTTACCCGGAAGTACCTTGAAGGCTACAAACAGGAGGACGGTATAGTCTGTGGATGTTGTGCGAGAAAGGTAAGTTTCTCATTTATTATCAAGTTGATGCTAGATAAGCTCTCTTCTATGGTTTTCGTTTAATTTGTTTTGTTGTGAGCAGCTTAGCCCTTCACAGTTTGAAGCACATGCTGGATTGGCTGACAGAAGACAACCGTGAGTGCTCTTTGGAGAATTTGATATTTTTGTTAGAATGTTGGGTCATTCTTCTTTTGAGCTTTTTGCTTTTCCTTTTTTTCACAGGTATCATCACATCTATACATCTAATGGAATGACGCTTCATGATATAGCCTTGTCATTGGCAAATGGACAACACTTTACAACTGGTTGCAGTGATGATATTTGTGCAAAATGTGGAAATGCTGCAGATCTGCTTCTTTGTCATGAATGTCGTCTGGCTTTTCATCCTGGTGCGTAAGTTTCTTTATTTTTAGCTGTTTCTTCTTGGTTTATATTTTTGTTGAGATAGGTGCTTGATTTAAAGTTGGTACTTTGAAATAATTTGATATTGGGTGGCCAACATCCATCGATATTTCACGAGATTTATTCATTTACAATATATTGCATTAGGCTCAGCATTTAAAGCTCTAACCGGTTTTGTGCTTTCATGCCTAATGATTATCATGATCGTCTTTCGCCAAATTGTTTTCAAATAATAAAACAGTGGATGCACGTGTCTGCTTAAATTTATCTCGTGCCCAGATTCTCTTTCATCATTTATTTCATTAATTTCTTTCTTGCAGCTTGTTTGAATATAGAGCACCTTCCTGAAGGTGACTGGCGTTGTATATATTGTGCAGATGAAAACGGTCTTGGTAGGAAAGATATCTCAGGAGAGGCTTCAAGGATAGCGAGACCAATTGAGATACGACTGACAAGAATTGTTACAGCACCAGAATTTGAAATTGGTGGTTGTGCTGTTTGCAGGTTGGGTACCTCCGTACTTTCTTTTCCTGTACATTCCAGTATTCTGTCTCTAAGCATATCAATATCTTGGAATATGAGCTTCACTGTGTGACTAATCTTCCAATGGATTAATCTGTATGTGTGTGTGTGTGTAACACACATATATTTGTTTATTATCCACTCAGAGGCATGTTGGAGTTGTAACTAGTGGATCGTTGATAGAGAGGCTTTTTTAGGAATCAATAATCTCTCAATAGTTTCTTATTTGGACTTTTTGTTCCCCTCTTTTTTGTTTATTTATGGATTTCTTACATGTTTACTGCTTTGAGTCTTATCCACTATTAATATTTGTGTTATGAGACAAGGATGAGTCTTATTGTTTTTCTAGGGAGTACGACTTTAGTCCCATTACCTTTGATGATCGGACAATGATTCTCTGCGACCAAGTATGTGCAGTTTACTCATCCTATTTGTATCCTAGCAGACATTGTCTTTGGTATATCATCTTTTCTTTTGTCCTTTCTTAGTGTGAGAAGGAGTCCCATATCGGATGCCTGCGTGATAGTGGACAATGCGATTTGAAAGTAAGTCTAAATTGCTCTTGCAGTTTCATTGTTAATATATTCACACACACTAGTTGAAGCACTTACCAATTTGTGTTTCCTCCACACAACAGGAAATTCCCAAGGATATGTGGTTCTGTTGTGATGACTGCAAAAGGATTCATGGGACCCTCCAGAGTTTTGTTTCCATTAGGGCACAGATAATTCCTGCTTCAATATCTGATATAATCAGAAGAAAACATTTAGAAAAAGAATTATCCATTGGTGAAGCCAAAGATTGTTTTCAATGGCGAATACTGAGTGGAAAAAGCCAAAATTCTGAAGATTTGTCATTACTTTCGAGTGCTGCTGCCATATTTGAAGTAAGTTTTTGCTGACATGAAACATATTGGCATTCAATATATTATACTGCCTTTTCACCTAACCTTTTTTTTAATAAAAAAAACGTTACCTTTTACCAAACTTTTAAGTCCTGCACTGAGAGCTTGTTGTGTACAATATATGTTAACCAAACTTTTTCAAATTTAAATTTTGAACTAAGCTCAGTGTCATGAGTGATTATGGCTTTGGAACAACGTATTAAAAAGAACTTGTTGGAGTGAGTTCAGATGTGCTCAAAGCCTCTGACACATTCTCAGAATGGCTCCTATTTGCATATATGTTACGATTCATACAAACTTGTGTTTCGAATTGATGATTCAGCTCGTCAAAGGGAAACTGAAACCTCTCAGCTCATCAAAGGGAGACTAAAACCTTAAGACTCATTAAAAGAGACCAAAATCTTTTAGGGTTTTGATAAAAAATTCTAACTTCTTTTTTTATTCCATTCTCAATTCTCCCCTTAAATAGAGGTTACCTAGTTCATTTGAAAGACTTACTAAGCAAGTAGTCCTACCAAGAAAAGACTTCTACAAAGCAAGAAATATTCGTAATTAGAATCTTTAATACTTCCCTAATAAAATAATAAAATTAATATCTTCTATAATAATAGTACTTTCTTTCCCTAGAAATAATTAACTTAATGTAATCTAAAAAATGATTAACGTAACAATATACTTCCCATCCACATCCCAGCATATAGTTTTAGTTAAAAGCAGTTGAAGTTCTTAAGCATACAATCACAATGAGGTTGGGGTACAAAGAAATTTTTCAATCATAGAGAATAGGACCAATTGTACTTTTTAATTTTGTGCACATATTACTTATGGCTGGTAGATTGTATTGGGACTTAAAATGAACTTCGCAAATCAAATTGATAAAAATCCACCCATATGGATTACTAAAATTGCAATTGAGTTGAAGTTAGAAATTAACACTAAACTTATGTCGGAACTGAATCTGATTACACATTCATAAGTGTCTGTTTTTAAGTTACATGTTAACAGCTATACCAGAAGTTACAATTCAGAATACTAATCAAAATAAATCTGGACCAAACCCACACATAATGAGATTTGAACCTAGGACCTCAAAGTTCCCAGTGCCACTTTCTTGAAATTAAGCCAAACTATGGGACTTTTCTGAATATGCCCATGTCTAGATAGCTGCCTTTTAGATTATTTGTTGATTATCCTGCAGATATTATAGTTAGTTCAGTTGTATACTTGTATTCAACAATTACCTGTCTGCTCAAGTTATTTGTACTTTCTTTTTGACAGGAATGTTTTGAACCCATTGTTGCAAACTCTGGTGCTAATTTACTTCCTGCTATGGTCTATGGGTATGTATTTCATTCTTTCCTATTCCTGCTGTTCTTGTGTTCTATTTTCCTTTTTTGGCTTTAAATAGAAAAAAATGATTAGAAAATGTGCTATCAAGACAATGTGTTTATGTGTACGGTGTTAAGAGGATATTTTGCTTGATATTTTACAATTTGTGCACCTTCACGATATTACTAATTACTAACATGTTAAGACAAACAATTTACAAGTGATCTGGCTTGTTCTGATTGGATCTGATTACTGTTTGATCTCTTTTCAGGAGAAAGATTTCTGGATACGATTTTGGTGGAATGTATTGCGTGCTTTTGATTTGTAGGTATATTGCTATGTGGTTATTTTTCTTCTTCTTTTGGGCGAGGGGTATATTGTTTTGTTTTCTCTCTATTGCCTTATTGTGTATGAATTTATACACGGTGTTGGTGTATATTTGCAGGTCTGTTGTTGTATCAGCTGGTCTTCTAAGGATATTTGGTCGGGAGGTTGCCGAGCTCCCTATAGTGGCAACAAGTAGAGAACATCAAGGAAAAGTAAGTGCTTTAACTGATTCAACTAAGACTATGGTTTGTTCATGCTGTCAACTTCAATATGTCTTCTAATCTGTTTGAAGTTTAATGCAATACTTCTATGTTGAGCATTTACAGATATGACATTATGTCACCTTAAAATGCTGTTACATTCTTCTAGTATAGTTTATTGGTTTTTGTTCACACTCTTCAAATCCGTTCAAAACACGAATGACTATACTACTTCTGGACCAAGCAAACATATCATCATCATCTTTGATTTTGTTATAGGGCTATTTCCGGGCATTATTCGCTTATACTGAGGCATTTTTAAGTTTCCTGAACGTGGAAAACCTCATGCTCCCTGCAGCTGAGGAAACTTTGTCAATTTGGAAAGAAAATTTTGGTTTTGAAAAAATGAACGAACATCAAGTAAGTGCTATTCTAAATCTTTTTTTTTATTTTATGAAAAAAGATGATTAAAGCTTAAGCGGCCACTGTGAACTTTATTTTTGTCTTCAGTTGATGAATTATCAGAAGCAGCTACAACTGATGACTTTCAAGGGAACATCAATGATGGTGAAAAGGTTGCAGGTGATTTCAAATAACTCTATCAAATTTCCTAATAACTTTCCATTGGAATAGCCAGTCAGGTTTGGCAATGGCTTTAGCAGTACTTTTAATTTGAGTTGTTGGGGCATTTTTAAGCTTGAATAGTTGAACTAAAAATTTTGTTTTCGGAAATAATTATATAGAATAATACGAAGATATAATAAAAAAAAAAAAAAATCTAAAGAATTATATAAAATTATAGAATTTGGGACGATTTTGCCTTCTGTTTATCCTAGGAAGGAGTTTGCTGCAAATAATACAAGGAAAACAAGCATTTGTTTTCTAAGACTTCTTTTCATTTGTGGATCAAATGCATTTTTTTCAAGTTCAAAATGAACATCATAAGAAAATTCAGGATATAAGCCAAAAGTTTACGTTACCAACAAAGATTGGGATTGTGGAATCACAACAATCACAAAATCGAACAACTTTGATCCGACGTGAGTTATTTTTCCGTGTCCATCCCCTCACCCCACCCATCAACTCTTTCAAATATTAAACACAAGTACGAAAATAAATTGTGTAACAATACATAAAATAAATTATTGTTTTATAAATTTATAGTAAATGCTAGGTAAGAGAGTAATGGTCCTGTGACAAATGTTATCAGAGCGACCATTTGACTGTCCGACGTCGAGCACTCCAGTGGTGGGGTGAACAACCGTGACAGTGGCCTATCACGAGATAAGCTAACTCGTGACGAGTGCGTCAGGAGATTAAGTGTGGGAGAATGTCATGCCTCAAAAAGGAAAAAAAATGAAATCTTGGGATATAAAGCGGTGGTGACATGTCATTTGGGGTGAGCAAATTGACAAAATTGACAAAGTCATTTGCTCCCTCTTATATTAATTTTTACTTGATGACTTTGTTTGGCTGCCCTGCAATGAAATAGCTTTTAAGTTCTTTTTTTTTGTAGATTGTAAGCTCTGTTTGTTCGTCAAAGGCAGATTTTAAATTATCTGCTTCTTCATCAAATGTTAGTGAGTCGTCCTATTATATGCCGGCAGCTCCTATTCTTCTCCCTGATGGAGTATGGAAGCAGGTCCGCCACTTCATTTTTTGGATTATTTTAATTCTATATGATTTTTCATTTTGATTTTAAAATTCTATCTAATTTTGATAATTTATTATTGTTACATGTCTGGTTGCAATTGCATAGATTCCAGGGGGAGTTACTGCTGCTAAGGGATTTATAGCTGCAGGCTTATATGGTGGATTACGTGCCAAAGGAGAAAAACCTGATCTTGCACTTGTCACTTGCGATGTTGCTGCCAATGTTGCAGGTGGAATTTTTAGTTGCTTGTTCTATAGCTAGAAACATAATTGAATATTTATTCTCTATAAATTATTTCGGTAAGTTTATTTGGAAATGTTGATTTTCAGACTGTTCTAGAACTCATTTGGAATATTTTTCCAGGGGCATTTACTAAAAATGTGGTTGCAGCAGCACCGGTGGTGCACTGCAAAAACGTGTTGAATAGAAAGAAAACAGTACGTCAGATTGGCTATCTTATTCATCTGTGTATAGTATGGGACAATCTTCTTGTAAATTTAGTCTGAACTGAAGTAATAATTTGATTTGAATTGCTTTTGTGGGCTTCTCGATTTTCTTTATAGTATTATATAGTCCGCCCTTTTATATGGCTAATGACTAAATCATGCATCTTATCAGGCACGTGCTTTGTTAATAAATGCCGGTCAAGCCAATGCAGCAACGGTTTGTAAAAATAGCACTATTTTCTTTTTCTTTACTCTGTGTTTGGTTGGAAGGAAAGAGGTAAAAAGAAAGAGGGCGGACCCCTCCCCCCATCATTTGGTAGGAGGGAAATAGGAAGAGGGGAGTAAAATGAGTTGATTTACACCTTTCCTTTTCATCCAATGTGGGAGAAAAATACTCTTTCAACTTAAATTAAAAAAAAAAATCTTTGCAAGTTTGCCTTAAACCTCTTTATTTCCTTGTATTTTTTCATCCTTCATACCAAAACACAATAAGATACCTTTATTCACTCTACAATTTTCCCTTTCCTCACCTGTTTCCTTCCATCCATTTTCTTTCCTTTCTACCAAACATAGTGTTAGTCTTTATCTTTTCCCAAGTACTTTCCGGTGAGTGCATTTTAAACGTGCTTCATTTCTTAGTACAGTTTAAGCATGGGAAAAGACTCCATGTTTCACTCTTTTCTTATCATTTGAGCATTCCAAAATGCCAGATTGAATCAAATTTTACATGGTTAATTGACCCTCATGGTTTTCAGGGTGACGCTGGTTATCTGGATGTGATGGAATGTGCAGATGCCCTTGCTACAGTATGCAACTATTAGAGCATAAAGTTCCTTGTTCAGTTTTGATCTTTGTACAGGCTGCATTTTTTACCACCTTTTCCTGTATGCAATTTTGCAGATCCTGCAAATAGAGTGTGAGGAAGTGTTGATTGAATCCACTGGTGTGATTGGTCAGAGAATAAAGAAGGTGCAGGCCCTTATTCGTGTTTTTCCTTGAACATGTTCATCCTATTTATATGCTTGCTTGTTATGGTGACCTATTAATGCCATTGAAGTGAACTACGGTGATATTCCTTCAACCAGACTGATAATACAATCAGTGGATTATAATGTCATGCAGGAAGCACTTTTGAGTTCACTCCCAAGGCTAGTTGATTCACTGTCACCGTCTATTCAGGGGTACTACTTATGCTTATTCTTTATTGGTTTTGGTGGTTTACATACTATGTAAAGGACTAGATACATGGATATGATGAACTTGCTATGATGTTATTTTCCCTTTTGTTGGTAAATTACAAATAGCACATAAGGCCTGATACTCAGTTGAGCAGGAAGTAATTTGCATATCTGCAAATGTTTCCAAAATTTTTCTCTTGTATGGTATTACAAAGTTTGCATAAGCATCTGTGGTCTCATTGTGGTTGTTCAGGGCAGATTCTGCTGCAGTGGCAATTACCACAACTGACCTTGTTAGCAAGAGTGTGGCTATTGAATATGAGGTAAGTAACAGTTTCAAAGGGATAACAATTTAATATCCATACTTGTATACTTTTTCTCTCAGAAACCAAAATATTTTCCAATTTAGATGGTAACATTGTCTCAGCTGTATAGCACATGAAGGTTTCTTATGAATCTAGTCTTTCTTTAATTGTATCTCATGGCCATATGTATAACTAATTATTGCCCAAGGTTGGAGGGACTAGTATAAGAATTGGGGGAATGACAAAAGGTTCTGGGATGATCCACCCTAACATGGCAACCATTCTCGGTGTAAGTCTTTCAAGTGTTTCCAGCTTTCCTATAGGATATAACTCCAATTCTATTCTCAAGGCTGATAAGTCTTGCAGGTAATAACAACTGATGCCCTTGTTGAAAGTGATGCCTGGAGAAAGATGGTTCAGGTTGCTGTAAGCCGCAGTTTCAACCAAATCACTGTATGTAATTTCATTGCTTTATTCCTCCCTGTAATTTATTTCAACTAGGTGACATCTTAGTTTAATGGACTCCTTTTCTTCCATGGCTTGGCTTAATCTGTTTCTACTTGATTTTAGCGAAGTACTTTTATTCTTTTTTTCTGCAGGTTGATGGACTGACCAGTTCCAATGATACTGTCATTGCTTTTGCCAGTGGGTTAGCTGGATTGAACTGTATCACTTCTATGAACACTAATGATGCTGCACTACTTCAAGCGGGTCTTGATGCTGTAAGTTGGCTGCATTCGAGCTTTTCGTTCATCCTATCCAGTTTAAATTAGGTTTCTTAGATGTTGATTAAACAAACAGTATCCCTTGTGCAAACTTTCCAATTTAACCATACCAGAAACTACTTAGAGTTTTGGTTAAATTTTTTGGGATGATGTCACTTGGGTTAGTCTTTTGATCTAAGCCAGTGTTTGGAATGAGTTGCTTGAGGTTTTAATTTAACACGTCTCTTCTCAGGTAATGCAAGGTCTTGCTAAATCAATAGCTTTGGATGGAGAAGGAGCAACATGTTTAATTGAGGTCTGCATTCTTCAATTCTTTATTCGCTCTCTTTTTGGACCTACAGAAGGATCTTCCTTACTGAATGAACCCTGATGCTATGCCACTTTAACTAGTAACATGTTTTGATATTATAGAGTAATGCATTTAAATTTAGGCAGCAAATCTCTTGGGTGGTCTATTTTTTTTTTTCCGTCTTATCATGGGGTTCTTGAATAGTTTTAGCCAAAGCTAACCTAGAGATACAGGTCACTGTAAGTGGTACCGAAGGAGAGGCTGAAGCAGGAAAGATTGCTCGCTCTGTGGCTACTTCTTCACTTGTCAAGGTATGATATTTGAACATAAAAATTTCAACACTTAGGCTTTGCCTGGTAGAGTGGCAAGAAAATTGAAAGGATGGAACATTAAAGGGGTAGAAAAGTGAAAAGATGGTAAAGTAATTTTTCTTTCCATTAGTGTGCTTGGTATGAATGTTGGAAAAATTGAAAGAAAATATAATTTTCTTTCCATTTATTGCTTGGTAGAGTTGAGAAATAGGAGGAAAGAAAATTAAGCTTTGAAAAAAAAAGAGCATATTTTGAGCTAACTCTCATCTTACTCACATTTTCTCTCCTATTTTCCTTCCAATTTTAGGATGATTTGTTTTTACGCACAATGATGGGAAATGAACATCCCTCTCATTTTCTTTCCCCTCACTTTTCTTTTCTACCAAACACACCTAAAATTATATCAGGCTGCTGTATATGGGAGAGACCCGAACTGGGGGCATATAGCCACTGCTGCTGGCTGTGCAGGGATTCCTTTTGACCCAAACAACCTCCGGATACTGCTTGGAGATATCATGCTCGTGTACGGTGGGCAACCACTTCAATTTGACTGGTAAAGTTTGCTATTTGTAGGAATATACTTGCCGAAATACTACTTGTATTAGGACTCTAATATTTAATTTTCTTCCTGCAGATATAGTTTACTTGTATTAGGACTTTAACTCTATCTCTACTCTTGTATAGGTTAACTAGGAGTCCTAGAGTCCTACTTTAAGTTAGCCTTATCTTGGTATGAGTTTTACCTAACATAGGAGTTTTATTATTAGTCTAATTCCAACTCTTGTAGCCTATATAAAGGCACCCTATTCGACATAATTAATATAAGGAAAAACCTTTCTTCTGTCCATATCAATTACTTACACTATTGCTTGCTATCAACCTCTCCTGCCAATGCTAAACAACATAAGATGACATGCTAGAAAGACGAGGATGGATTTTGAGTTTACTCGTTAAATCTTGTATATGTTATGCACTTAGCTAGTGGTTGTCATGCTCCATTGATGACCAAGCAGAAATAACAAGTTATTTAGAGGGGTCAGCAAGATACCTTGTAAACACATTCAAAGCTTTAACATATACCTAATCTAGTTATCCCATTTAATTTCAGGCATGCAGCTAACAACTATCTCGTTAAGGCTGGTGAGACACATGGAACGGTGGAAATTAACATTGCCGTCGGTAATTTCCTACAAAACTTGACTCATAGCATGCCCTTAATCCTGTAAATACCTTTATCCTCTTTAGGATTTTAATGTTTGTATTGAACTGCAACAGGAATCGAAGCCGGATACAGTAAGGCATGGGGATGTGACTCAAGTTATGACTATCTAAAGATAGATGCAGAAAATATGGCATAAAAGACATTGCCGCAGCCTGCTCAGATGCATTTGATAGTTCAGTATGTATGACAGTATTTGCATAATTTCAACTGCAATAAAAACCTGCATTTCCTCCATCTATGTTCTTCCGTACAAATTCTACACCATGTTTACAAGCAGGGAAGCATGATGGGGGAAATAAACTAAGAATCAACCTTAAATTTATTCCAGTTCTATTCTCAAAGCATAGACCAATAATGTTTGCAGAAATATATGTTTCAGGTCTTCTGTTTAAAGAGTGCTGGTAATATATTTACAAAGCAGTCTTTTGCTGACTAACAAAACTTTCAAACCCACACAAATATCAAAAACCATTACATAATAGCATTCAAGTAAATCGTTCCGATGACCATGATATAGAAAGCTGGAAAGAGCTTTATTTATCTACAAGGACTGCTAAAAGCATAGAAGATTTCTTCTCTGTGATATGAAAAGAAGAGGGGTATTCTCATAGAGCCTCCGCCACAGAGTAGTGCATCTTAGTTGGTGATTCTTTCAGAAAACTACTCCCGCAGTAAGGGTCGGGACTGCCAACCTTGAAACCATCAAGGTCGATAGAGGAGTTGGTTAATTTATCCTGATGAACTTCCGGTGGTGGTTTATAGCACCTATCAGAGCAACCACTGCCGCCGCAATGTTTGTTGTCTTTACCACCCCCACTACCTCGTCCGGCATTGTTGCCCTTCTGACCTTTCTTCCCATTTTTCTTCTTGTCATTTTTCTTCTTCTTCAATTTCTGCTGCTTTTTGTTGTTTCTAACTGTGTGTAATACCGACGTTGGTGGAGGATCATAGACGTCAGGTGCCCATTTCACAGTTAGCTTCTTCGGTGGCAATCCTTGCTTCTCACGGCTACCTTTAAGGGCAGAAACTAGCTTCAAGGGAGTCTGTTACAGGGTAAATGACAGCACAGGATTTAGGAAATGAAACAACAATCGATCTATGGAAACTTAACAAACGACACTCACACTTACAGGCAAAGAAACCGAGCGGGAGTAAGTCTGCACGGAATCCTCCAAGGACACTCCCTGCAATGCAGTTACAATTTCATCATCTTCAGCAGGCACAGCAGAAGGAAATGATGCAGACTTGGCTAAACACTTCCGCTTAGGTTTGCTTTGATGTCCCTTATCAAGCAACTCTTTCACATCACTCGTGTTCGTAGCATCCCGAATGGATCTGCCAACACATTGATTCGAGTAATTACGAACCTCAGCCTGCTTTATGTCACTGATACCATCTTCCTCTCGAGAGCTCAATATGTCCATTTCCAATACCAACAAATATAACAAGTCCTAGCTTCAATCAAAGGCACATTTGTTAACTTTCTAGACTACAAATCTCAATGGATAGTGCAGGATAAAATCAAAACCTGAGTCAAATCACATTAGGTTTATAAACAAAAGTTTATAAGACTAAGAATCCAGCTCAATGTTTTCATATATAATTAAGATGAATTCAGATCTGAAACACTGTAAACAAATAAACTAACACAGATTAAATATTCTCAAGAACTTTATTTGTGACTAATCCTTTGAAGAGTAAAATCCATAATATTATAATTATATATATCAGCTAGATACTGTCTCACCACACGTGGTAAGCGGATAAGGATAATCATAATATACCTTTGTTAAGAAAGTGCTGTAAGTGCAATCAAATTGAAGATCTTAAAAAGCCTCTGAGAAAAGCAACACCAGTTCAGGATCGAAAACCTCTCAAGTACAAACTAGATTCCTTGGGGTGGGAGGATTATAGGCTTAAAAGAAAGAGGAGAATCCAGAGAAAGGGGGGAGGAAGATAGAGAAGTCGAAACAAGTTAATGATTTTCGATGCTAAGATTACCACGCCGATCACTCTTTGCGAGATGTTTCAAACGATGGGAACATAAACCGGCATGAAACGGAGCTAAAGACGGGATCAAGCGAAGCAAAATCCATGCGAGAGGTAACGAAGGCATATTATCGTTTTATGCTCTTCGAACCCCCAAATTTTGTGAGAATAGGACCCTATTTTGTTTTGAATCTATGAAGATCTGATTAAAAGAAGAACCCTAATGAGAGAAAACTGGTTGAGAGCGGAAGGAAATGGGATAAATGATGGGAAGGAAATGGAAGAGTCAATGGATATTGGCGGTATTTGAGATCCAATCAGGAACGTACACGTTTCCATCACGGTCTTCGGTCTTGTCTCAATTCAGATATTTTGGAAAAAACTCCCTCAACTACTGGGCTTCATTTAGGCCCATGGATGGGGCCGTCTATCAAGATCATTTATGCACCGTTGATCTTGATTACTTTCTGTCAACCATATCCGAAGCACTTGCTCACATTAGGCTGGGCTCCACTACTATTTAGAAAGTACCCAATCCACAGTTTATTCACTACTGTTCGGCAAATATAATTTCTAGTATTTGAATTTGGTTTTAAGGTTTAATTTAGTATCTAAATTTTGTTTTGTCTAATTTAGATTCTAAATTCAATTTGGTACCTCAACGTTTTTTGGTCGAATTAGGTACATTGACTTGTTTTTTTAATTCAAATTGGTACCTAAATGTGATTGTATGAATAAAATTGGTTTAAATAATTCATTTATTATTAGAATCAGTTTGAATCAAAAAGCTAAATTTAGGTACTGATAAGAACCAAAAAGTCAAGGCACATGATTCGACTAAAAAGGTTTAGGTAATAAATTGAGGGTTTTATTTTGATGCACAAGCTGTGTAAATTTTTTTTACACAATTCTTCTATAAAATTTAAAATCTAAATCACAAACCCTAGCAACCTAAAACCTAAACCCTAAGCCCTAAACCCTAAACTCTAAATTCTAACCATAAACCTTAAATTATATACCCTACATACTAAACCCCTAAACCCTAACCTAAAACCCTAAACCCTAAACCCTAAAATTAAAGGGCTTGTGTAAACTAAAGTTTACACAGCTTGTGCATCAAAGTATTTTCCATAAATTGAACCTTAAAGTCTAGTTTAAATATGGAAAATACTTTGATGCACAAGCTTGTGTAAACTTTAGTTTACACAAGCCCTTTAATTTTAGGGTTTAGGGTTTAGGGTTTTAGGTTAGGGTTTAGGGGTTTAGTATGTAGGGTATATAATTTAAGGTTTATGGGTAGAATTTAGAATTTAGAGTTTAGAATTTAGGGCTTAGGTTTTAGGTTGCTAGGGTTTGTGATTTAGATTTTAAATTTTATAAAAGGAATGTGTAAAAAAAAATTTACACAGCTTGTGCATCAAAATAAAACCCTTTAAATATTTAATTAAAAAAAATTAGACATCAAATTAAACATTGAGGCCAAGTTCGAGTTCCTATATATAAATTGGGATATTATATCATGCACTAGCAATGAAAAAAAACCTTTCTACAAGCATACACAAATTCACCTTAAAAACTAAAATTCAAATCTCTAACTTTAAAATCCTAAAAATTAAATTTTATCCCCGAAATTTTAAAAACTAAAGTATAATTCATAAACTTTAAACTTTAAATTAAACTTGTTTATGGAAAAGTTTTTACGAAATATTTTCTCATATAAATCTATATGTTTGTGTTTTAACAACTATATTAAATGTCTGGGTTTTGAGTCACGAACCAATTCTGTTAACATCAATTCAGTTGGTTTTATAAATATTTGTTGTAGAATGTTTGTTTTTTCATTCTTCTATATAATCTTTAAATAAAGGAACCGAAAATCATTATATATAAACTAAACTAGGGGTGAACGTTCGATCGAGTCGAGTCAAAAAATTTTGAGTTATTCGAGTTGACGAGTCATATTTTACAACTCAAACTTTATTTGAAATTTTTTCGATTCGAGTCGAGTCGAGTTTTCGAGTTCCTATAAAAATTTAACTGTAATTATTTATCATGTTATAGTAGGGTTTGATTTCAATTTAAATTCCTTCATCTAATCATATATGATATGCACATATATATTTTTTCACATGTGACAATATTTCTTCATATTTTTATATATCAGTATGTATATATCATAAAAAATAGAGGGACTCGTCTCGAACTTAAAAATAAATCTACTAATTACTAAAAATTTCGAGTTATTCGAATTTCTATTTTACAATTCAAACTTTAATTGAAATTTTTTCGAGTTATTTGAGTTTATGAAATTTCGAGTCGAGTCAAGACGAGTCGAGTATTTTTGCCTCGAGTCGAGTCGAATTATTTAGTTTTTTCGAATCGAGTCTCACCCTTAAACCAAACACAAGATCTACAAATTTTGCATACAAATATTTTATCACTATACTACAAATAGTTTATTTGTTAATTTTACTAAATATAATTTTTAAATGAAATATTTCTTTTCCAGTTTTAAATAGGTTTGTTTATTGGTCGAGCTACTCATGTAGTCTCGAAGGTCCACCTAAAATTTAAAAAGATTTGAAAATTTAGTAAACTCAAAATAGGAGAAATTATTATATGGACTCGGCTCACTATATTATTTATGGTCCATCCAATAAATTCGACTCACCACGTCATCTATAGTCCATCTAATGGACTTGGCTCACCACGTCATTTATGGTTCATTCATGGTCCATCTTATAGTAACTTCTTAGTAATCACCCACTCATTAGTTAGTTAGTTACATGTAGGAAAGATGTGAAGATTCACCTTGAAAAAAAAAAGATGAAATTTTTTCTTTAGATAAGACCATAGATGACGTGGTGAGCTAAATTTTATCTAATAATTTTTCCAAAAATAGATTTAGAGAAAAAAAAGTCTGTTTAAAGTATTAATTGTTTAGGCTTAAACATTAACATTCATGGTCTGAGTCTAGTTCAGTTCGCTTTTAAGATTATAATATATTATTTTATTTTTATATACTATCTAATATATATATATATATCACATAAAAATTAAAGTTATACTAATATTAATACTATAAGGTAAACATTATAAAAATAAATAATAAACTTAATAAAAAGAAATTTAAATAAATTATTGAATACTAAATTTAAAAGATATTCATTTTTTTAAAATAAAATAATAAATATAAAGAACACTAATCTCATGCTTAAGCTCGACTTGACGTGTGATCACCTCTATTTTTAAAATACAAATATTACTATTGAATATCTAACTAAGTTTAGTGTCACAAATCAATTTTACACCAACCTAATTAAAAATTTACCAAATTACTCTTATTGTAAAGTTTAATTGTTACAAAGATGTTTTTGTCTTTTCCCATCTCTATATAATCTTTGAATAAAATAATTATGAATTATTACTTGGGAGTTCAACACAACCATTTCACCTATAATCATTTGTTGATTAAATTTACAAAAGATTAAACACAACAAATGTAACGACCCGAATTTTAAAATGTGTGGGTTAGTTCACCCGAGTCGTGGGGAGCATTAGTGGGTTTCTTTCTTGTATTTTGGGCCTAAGTTGTGACCAAAGTGTGATGGGAGAAAGATATGAGGGATGGATGTTGTAAATATTTCATTTCTTTGCAAAAACAAGGTTGAATCCCATCTACATTTCTCCAAAATAGTTAAAGGGTGATATCACCCTTATCCCTTTGCTTTCCCCCGCATTTCTCTCTTATTCATCTTTCTTCTAAAGACCAACAGAGAAATATTAATATTTTTGTCATTTCAAGTGGCAATCTCATGATCAAGATTAAATTGTGTAGTCTAGCATGCCAGTTTCAGTGTTTACACAAAACAAATGGGATTGGCTGTTTTGAACGCGCCCTCCCTTAGAGACTCTTTTTCGATCGACGTTGGCTCAAACTAGGAGTTGGGTCAGTCTCTTCACCGACAGTTGAACGAAGCGCGCCGGTGGTCGCGTTGTCTTCCCCGGAGTATGCTAGTCGGTGCCGGACCTGTAGAGACGCGCTCCGGTTTGGTGGCTTCCTTCGTGTCTTCGGGTATGAGTTTTTCAGGGACGGTGGCAGCAAGCATCGTCATTTCCTTTCAGGCCAAGAGTTTGGACTGTCACCTTGGGTTCGCAAAGCCGTTCAACTTCCCTGTCTTCAGTCTCTTCCTCTCAGGACCCATGGCTCCGGCGAGATGAGGAAGGCAAAAGGGAAGAATGGACAGCTAGCTAGTAGACGCGTCTGGAAAGTAGGTTGGCGCGGATGCTTTCCGAGCAACTCGGGGATCGAACTTACCGATGTTGCACTGCTCTTTGGCCGGCTCATCGGAACATGGTTTAGATTTGGTCTCCCTGCCGGATTTTTTTCAGATCCAACGTTGGCAAGGTTTTCCAGTTTGAGCGTGGGAAAGGAAGAGTGACAAGGGCTTTTTGGTATTTTTCTTGGATGCAAGCTGTTTCCGCTTACATCCCTTTTGTCTTTTGTGAAACCATAGGTTTCGTGGGGACAGTTTTCCTTTCAAGGAAAATTCAATTTGTTTACGTGGAGGATTTGTCCTTCCTTTTTAGGAAGGTTGACTTATGGAGTAAATTTGGTTCAGGCATGCAACGTGACTTTGCCAGATTTTATGGGATTGAGTTTCCCTCTTTAGTATGTTCTGGTGATAATCTTGGAGCTTTCAATATGTACAGTACCTACTCACCAAAATCTTTACGCCTTTTGATGACTTTCAGCCAAGCCAAAGCTGATCTACGCAGGCTTTGGGGTTTGCTCGAGGTTTTCACCTTAACAAGGATCGCGGATAACTCCCTTGAGGGTTATCCGCTTCAGAAATGATTCCGTGCATCTCCACCGTGTTCGATGAGGAGGGTCGATACTCGGTGGCTCTTTTAAATCCTTCTTTCGGCGTTTCTTCGTTCTCTATGTTCATTAGCGGCTTTAGTTTTCGTTTGGTTTTCACCTTTTGTGTTTTTCATCGTTTGCCTCTGTTTTGCTGGTTTGATGAGCCCCCTTTACAGGAGGATGATCTTGTTTTCTCACAGTCCCCTCTTCGTCAGTACATTGCAGCCGACGCCTTGATAAGGATCAATATTCTATCGGAAGCCTGTCTCTGGAAAGAGCTCTCAGGCGCAATGACGGCAAAGTACCATCGATCGAGGTTGGGGAGAATTCGTTTTGTTCATTTTCCGATACGTATTAGGGGTCTCTGCTTTGGTTCTTCTCCCACTCCCCCGAGGATGGAGAAGTTTTCTGCGTCACCTATGTGTGGGACGTCTTGTTGTTTTAGGTTAATGGCTTCGGTTTCTTGTGATCCCCGGGATCTGTTTTCCTATCCATTCATGTGTTTGCTGTTTCTCTTAGGCTGGTGTTTTTATTTTTCTTATGTTCTTCGGTTGTTGTTGGGCGCCTACTGGTGTCCTTGTTTTTCTCGTTCGTGCATGGCCCCTGCATGGTTGTGGGGCCCTTTTCGGTTTTAATTTAATGAAAGTATCTTTGGTCAAAAAAAAAATCTCATGATCAAGATTTGGGGTAAATTATTCAACATTCAAAAAATCTACAAGAAGAGGTAATATGTATATCGGTACGCAAAGGGCGAGTACCGGTACCCGATATATTATATCGGTACGCAAGGTCCAATACCAGTACTGCCTGGGCAATGTGCCTGGAAAATATGAATTTGAGTTCGAGTGACTGAAAAGTTATGGACAAGGGTCTAATAGACTCCAAATGAGATAAAAATGACTTGTAAAATTGAAAAATTAAAATTTCTACTCTTATATACGATCATAATATGTAATAACTCGGTAGACTTAATTGAGTGGCTTGATAATTGATAGAAACCATAGAGTTATGATCGCCGTGATAATGTTGTGTGCTATATCGACATTGTTTAGTCGAGTCACATTTGGTTGATGTGATCTGGATATCCAGAGAACCTGTTGCAATATCACGAGATAAGTCATCAAATGTATGTTCTCGAAATTGTGTGACATCGGACCTCATTTAAAATACTCGATGAAAATTTTTGAGTATGATTGTACGTTTTCGAAACTGAATGACACCGAACCTCACACAAGTACCACCACAACCAAAATAATCAAATATAACATATGCAGCGATGTCATCTTTTGGATTTTTGCTGGTTCCATCTAATGGTGTGATTGTTTATCAAACACCTCCATAGTTGCTATTCTTTGTAAGTTATCTATTTTATTCATTTGAAACGCTTCAATAAATGAACTCGCCCGACCACCACACGTTGACATCGATAACTTTAAAGAAAATATCGGTCAAACTGATAGAGACAGAGACAGTGACAACGATGATCTTATAAAAAGTAGGGTAAACTACATAAATGACCATCATACTATTACAAAAGTCGCGATTTGACCATCTTATTTTTTTAAGCAATTAAACTATGATACTATTAAATTGGGTACAATTTGACCACCAGCCGTTAAAGGTTAACGGCAGGGTGACGTGTCAGTTAAAAAAATAAGGGCATAATTACACATTTGGTCATTACTATTTATACAATCTTTCAATTTAGTCCTAATTTTAATTTAATAAAATAAACTAATTATTTAATTAGGTGGTGACACGTGTCACTACCTTATTGGAGAGATTTAATTATTTATATTTGATTAAATAAATTTATTTTTATCCTTCAATCAGGTGGTGACACGTGTCAGTGTCACCACCTAATTAAAGGAAAAAATAGAAAAAAAATTCACAAATGCAAGTAAGGGGGTCAAACCTACGTCTCCCAACATCCAAGAGTGCTGGCTTACCACCACGCCAAATGATGTATTGTGATATAATTCCTGCAATATATTATATGTAAATAAACATCAAAAACTGATAAACTCCATCATCGTCATTAGCAACATTTTCCATTGCCTTGAGCTTCTCCAAATCCCCAGAAAGTAGCTCCAACATGTGAGAGTGTTGAATATAAGTATATATCGAACACGAGTATGTTCAAATTAAAAAAAAAAAACATGTTCATTTATCTGGGTGACTAATAATGACATTATCTTTTACCGAAAGTAGCTCCTTGCATTCATCTAACATCTCATTTCCCTGCTTTCTTTAAGTGCAGCAATCCAAACTGCAGCCCAAGTTCTAAAGCATTAAATGGTTAAATAGAACAACAAAAAGAAAATAATAGTTAGGGAAATCTGTGCGGAATTCATCGCCGAAGTGAAACGTTTATACGACATAGAAAAACACTGGTCTCATTATGTGGAGAAACCCTTTTCTTAACCCGAGCCTAAAGAAGAAAATTCCAATTATAAAGAGCTTACAATCTTCCTGACTCAACATGGTATCTGAAGGTCTATTCAAACATTCATGGCATCCAAAGTAATTAACTAAGACATTTTATATCTTTTGGAATACATGCATAAGGTTTGAAGCCCTTTCTCTTGCCAAACATACTGAAAAAGCACGTGTTTGGATGGTTTACAAGACATCCGTAAAGCATTAATTGACATTAGACTATGAGATATACTTTACATGATGCAAAACATTCAGGAAAAAATCGTCCGCGAACACAGATTCTTGGTTTAACATTTTGCCATGACGTTAGTCAGCCTGCAAAACAAATGTTTAACAGATTCAAACAGTGATTTCAGCAGCAAAATTCACATAACATCTGTTGGCATTCGTTCGCTATAATTCGTCGATCTAGTGGTAGGATTAATTAGTAGCTTAGAACAAGATATGATGCATTGTAAGATGTAACGAGCATTATTCTATTATGGGGATTTGGAGAAGCTCAAGTCAATGAAAAATGTTGCTAATGATGATGATAGAGTTTTTCAATTTTTGGTGTTTATTTACATATAATATATTGCAGAAATTATATCATAGTACAATATTTGGCGTGGTGGTAAGCCATCACTCTTGGATGTTGAGAGGTGTAGGTTCAAATAATTAATTTATTTTATTAAATTAAATTAAAATTAAGACTAAATTGAAAGAATGTATAAATAGTAAGGACCAAATATGTAATTATACCTTTATTTTTTTAACTGACACGTCACCCTGTCGTTAACCTCTAACGGCTGGTGGTCAAATTGTACCTAATTTAATAGTATAATAATTTAATTGTTTCGAAAAAAATACGGTGGTCAAATCGCGATTTTTACAATAGTATGGTGGTCATTTATATAGTTTACCCTAAAAAATATCTAATATGAAGAAATTTCATAACCAACATGCATCACAATATAGAACCAATTTCAGCGGTGATACATTAATATTTATCTATGTAAATGTCTATCATGATAAGAACTTTATCAAGGAGATTTGATTTATTTTATTATTAGGAATATTATCTACATTAATTAGAGTTTAATGTATTATGTACTTATTATGCCTATAAATAGATGATTTACTGAAGGCATTGTACACAAGCCTATATTTTTTTGACGAAAGAGCCTCATTAAAAACCCCACTAACCACCATGTGCCACGGCACCTGATGGGTTGATGGGGAAAAGAGTGCCCTGATGTATATTAAAATAAAAAGACTTAGAGTCAGTCAGTACATCAAAGAGGATACAATCAGAAATATCAGAGTCAAAATAAATGGACGAGGTACAATGTAAAGCCCAAGCGACTAATCTATGTGCCACAAAATTGGCGGTCCTAGGGACATAAAGAAGACTAATGTCGGAAGAGGCCCGAAGGAGTGCCCGAGGATACAAGTCTATATTTGATAATAATACAACTCTCCATCTTTCTCTCATCTCTTTGTTCTTTTATTCTTGTTTGTTGTTCTTGTTATTTTATTCACAACATGTTATCGACACGAGTTCGCTAAAAAAATGGTGCTCTTCGTTCAAATCCCAAAGAAATTATCGAAAAAAATCGATTCTGCGTTGAACCAAAGATAATTTATTTTTTCTATTTTTTTAGTTATTAATAGTCTTTCGCTTTAAATTTTAATTTTTAAAAAATCATAGACATGTTTGATTATATTTAAAAAACATTAATTCTCGTGTAATTTTCTTCTGTCTTGCAAATTAATAGGAGATTTGAATGCATACATTAGAATGCTCATATCTCATGGACCACTTGGATAGGCTCTAATCTTTTTTGCCTTTCCATTGAATTTTCTGCTTTTGTTGCAACGGTACTTCATCTTTTTAGATCGCTCTTTCTAAATTTGGCTTAACTTGATCTTTTTGAATTTCGTTTAGAGCTCTTATTATCTTCTTGTTCTGACAGACTTTGTCCTAGGATTTTGTTGTGGAACTCATTTTTTTCTTCTTATCTTTTTAGATTTTTCTTATCAAATCTTGCTCAACTTGATCTTTTTGAGATTTGTCTAAAGCTCTTACTATCTTTAGGCTCAGACAACATTTGCCCCAGAATTTTGTTGTTAAGGCTTATTTTCTTCTTGAGCAAATTTTAACTTTTTTGGTGATCGAATTCTTTTAGGCTCTGTGTCCTCTCTTGTCTATTCAGATTTGGACCCTAATGCCCAAAAGTCTCATCTTCACAGTCAATGATGTCCGTGATCTCTTTATTTCTTACCCCATCATGTAAAATTTGTCCCCCTTTCATCATCTAAGGCGAATAAATACCTCAAGTCCCTGAATTTTCTTTCAGCCCCTAAACTTTCTTTAGGTTCGTTCTTTAGTTTCAAAAACCAACCAAAATTCCATGGTATAACTTACTTTAAGTCTTTGAGATTTCTCGAATTTCATGTACTTTCTTCAAGTTCCCAAACTTTATTGAAGTCCTTATACTTTCTTCAAGCTCGTTCTATAGGCTCAATCAAAAACCTAAGGTAAAGACATATTGCATGTCCTTTATCTTTCTAATATATGTATTCTTTTCATTATCCTAGTTATGATCCCTAATGGGTGATTCATCTTTCTGATTAGAAGACTGCCGAACAGATGAGCGTTTCATGCTCAATCATGTCTTTACCATGCCATATTAATCATTTGTATCCTCAATCTTATATTTTGAAGTTCATCTCTAAAGCAATACAAGTAAATCTTTTTGTTTTTAAAAAAATGTCAGTTTATTGATTAATATTTCAATGAATGATACTTTACATGACCCGAAAAATCAAGGTCTTAATATAAAACGAGAAAAAAACAAAATATGATGCCCTGGATATCAAGTACAAGAGCGTTTTAGATTCAACTCTTCTATGGGTAGCATAACTCATGGATATTGTGGCAATGTCGGAGGTTATGAAATTTCTTCCAAATCACTCGGTTAACACCCTATGATTACTGCATTGCTTGATCCAGCCAGAAAACAACTTTTTTATGTTCTCTTTATCCATTTTCCATTCATAAATGTATTCAAGTTTTCTGGACTTGTTTAACCAGTATAGTGCAAAAATATCATTCTAAGAATATAATTCTATAAGTGCATGTGCGTGCTTCTGATTCTTATTAGCTATTATTATATATTATTATACACATGCCTTCAAAGATACATAACTTACGCTTGGGTATTGGACAGGTGGAGCATAGCTCCTTATTAAATTTGTTGACATCCCCCACAACTCCATCAGGATGTTCTGAGACTTATTTATTCAATAGTTCATTGCCTCACGCTTTCCTATTTTTCTCATTTTCTCTATTTTCTTTTTCACTCTCTTTCTTTTTAACTTTTCCTTTTTCCTTTT
Organism: Hibiscus tridactylites; assembly: GCA_958450335.1. NCBI lineage: Eukaryota > Viridiplantae > Streptophyta > Magnoliopsida > Malvales > Malvaceae > Hibiscus > Hibiscus tridactylites. The sequence goes on along the minus strand of OY288274.1, from coordinate 42,404,552 downwards.
TCTTTCTTTTTCTTTAATTTCTCTTTCTCTTTTTCTTTTTTCACTTTTTCTTTTTTTTTCACTTTTTTATTTTTTCACTTTTTCTTTTTCCTCTCTTTTTATTTCTTGCTCTTATTGTGTCTTTTAGGGTATAAAAGACTACGCTTAGAACTTCAATTTTAAGCAACTCTACTTGGTTAAAATCGCCTAATCTGCTTCATTATTTATGAATTTCAAGGATTTGTCATCGAACATCATCAAAAGTGATGTAATCTGGCCTTTTCTTACTTTGCTGACATGAGTAAACCAAGAAATAAATTTCACTTCATTATCTTCACAACATCCAATCATTCTTCGTACCAAAATCAGCATCGCATCTTGCAATTGGCATCCAGGGGCCTAAAAGCGTGGTAAGAGATACACATATTTATATATTTTAAAAACATTCTTCTATGGAAATGAAAATCAACAAACATGACATGTGCCCTTAGAAAATAATCTCTACTATTTTCAGTCAAAAAGTAGCAGAACTATTTCTATGTATCGTTTCTAAAAAAACTTAGAATGCGAGAAATTTTGAACCAATCAACTTTTAACATGAAAGACATGGATAAGGAGAAAGACTCATGCATCCAAAATTCAAACTATCTTGGGAACACAAATTTGCCTTTTTCGACTCTTCAACGATTACAACAGCTTGCTCGATCGTTGTTCAATCCATTGCTTCACCACTTCTTGTGTCAACGTTCCATTAGCAACTGGCTTCTTTATTTCCTCCTTTAAAGCCCAACATCTTCTTGTAGGGTGCTTTGATGCTCCCATATGAAAATCACAAACACTATCCGAATTGTAACTGAAAAGCAATAGATCTGACATTTTCTCCATCGGCTTAGGGACAAGATATTGCCCTTGTATCAGATAGGAAAGTAAGACTGAGATAGACGCTTGGAAAACCTCAAGATGAGCATTCTCTTGAAGCTTTTCTTGTTGCAAACATTTCCTTTCAGCTAATCTTTCTCTGCGTCTGTCCCCCTTGGAAAGACCCATCTCCTTCTTATCCTCATTACTTTGGTCCTTGTCTGTTTTTACAAGGCTGATTATAACTAGATAATTGATCTTTATACATTGAACTATCATCTCATTGACCCCATCAAAAAGGCTCGTCTTCTTCTTGTCCTCGTTACTTTGATCCTTATCTATTTTCACATGGTTGATTATAACCGGATAATTGATCTTCACACCTAGAACTGCCATCTCAAACTCCATTACCTTGAGATCCAAGAGATGTTGAATTTTGCGTCTAAAAATTATACATTTCTCAATAGAATGACCCTGAATGTCAGTGTGAAAGCCACACTGATATTCTTCCTTGAACCATTTTGGGTACGGAGGTGATGGTGGTTTGACGAAGCATGGTGCAACCACTCGAGCTTGTAGCAGCTTGGAAAATAATTCTTGATAAGTGAAGGGAGTAGGACTAAATTGGAAGTCCTTCAATTTCTCCTTCTTTTCAGAACCAAAAGCTCGACCAAGCGGTAACTGATGAGGTTTTGAAATTGTTGACACTAGAGGTTGATCTTGTGCTGAACGTGATGATGATTTAGACCTCAAAGTAACTGCCATCTTCATCTTCTTGTCACATTTTTCATTTACCCCAACTTGCAGCTCCATTTTACCTAAGTCTCTATTAATAGGAGAAGATGGGATTTTCAAGGAAGAGTCCTCGATCCTATCCAATATCAGTTCAGTAGAACATTCTGAGGCAGTGCAAACTATCTCATATTGGTTGATGATAGCTTGGTCTTCATCAGTTAATGTCTCTTCTGCTACAAAGTCGTTGTTCCAATTATCACTTGTATTTCCAATGTCTTTTTGCATAAAAGAATCATATGTCAAACCTTTTCCTTTGGTTGTGGCAATTATCATACTCACGAGCTCATTATTATGCCCCCCTTGTTTCATCTTGAAACTTCTTCATCTACTCCACCATTTCTTTTTGAATTTGAATTAAATGTTCTTGGAAATCTCCAAGCTTGTCCATTCTAGCCACCAAATCATTCATGTTTCCAAAGCTATATTAACGAGAAATCATTTTCTTGGATTCAGACTATCTTCTTCCTTCAAGGATGCAAATTCTTCTCCATTGGCAACTTGTATGATGAATATGAAATATGACATATGTTGAATGCAAGATGTGTGAATGCAAGAATGCAAGAGGCACCGAATTTAAGAACTAGTCTTTTGGAAACATCCATTTGTCCGAAGGTTCAAATACAAGGAAAAGATAATTTCTTCTAGAGAAGACTATTGGCCCTAACTCCTAAATTGACCAATTCATGCAACAAGCGAGTGATGACTTCTCAATGTTCCAGCTCGACATTGGGTTGCTCCAACAAACTCATAGCTTGCCTTGACAATATTTGTACGTACAAGGTAACACTCTGGACATGTTTCTTGAAATTCACCAATTCATCGTTCTAGCTCTGAATCGTGCGTTGTGACGCTTTGTACTTGTCTTTCCATGCTCCACTCTTTACGTACATCGCTTCTTCATAACCCGCAAGTTTCTCCTTCAGATTCGGTATAGCATTTTCTAGCTCTGCTACCTTTTTCTGTAATCCTCCCTTCTCTATTTCCATCTAAATTTTATCCTTATTGTGGTACTTTGTGAATAGTTGATCTAGCTGCGTTACTTGACTTGTTAGATCAAACTTTCTAGCTTGTTCTTCTTCTTAGCTTCTTTTTCACCTTTCTGATTGATTCTTTGCTTGATTGAGATTTCTTTTCATACATCCTTTTATACTCATCTCTTTCCTTCGTCATATCATCCAGTTTTTTTGACAAACTCTTCACCACTTTACTTGTTCCTCCTTTTCTGCTTTGCCTTTTAACCATCATGTAGTTCTTGCAGCTCTTTCAGATCACGACTAATCTTTTCATTCTATTTCATCAAATCTTTTCCTTTTCCTTCATGCATGCTTACCTGCGGCTTTGCCATGGTTAACTCTTTGGTGAGATCACGGATTCTCTTTTCTTACTTCTTCAAATCCAATTCACGGTCATGCTTGAGTTTTTCTAAAGCTAAGGGTGCTTCCTTAGCAGATTGAATAGAGGAACTAGCATTTACCGGCCTTTCTTAAAATGTGTTGTCGTTGACCCTTTGCGTTCTCCATTCATTAAATCTTTCCATCACTCCCGAGTCTTGGTATGGTTGGACTCTTCTCATTTTTTCCCATGCTCTTGCAGTCTAAACTACTATCCCCTTGTAGTCATTCGTCTTGTGTGTGTACTCGAACTTTTCCATGCCTGTAGTAGCCAATATAAACTGTCTTAAACCAAATTGTCTAGATACTAGCAAAGGACAGTAAGTCGTTCCTCCCTAAATTCCTAGCAGTTGGACCCAATCTCTGTCTCCATACCAATATAAGAAAGTTATTCCCCTATTTAACCATGAACCCTTTCATACCACGTTAGTATCTTTCAAGTCCTTGAAGTATTCTTCTAGTGTTTTCACTCTTTTCCTCTAAAAAATAGCTACTATGTGTTCTTCAAGCGATGAATATGTGTCAAGATACATGATTTCTCTGTAAGATGTGTTCCACCAGTGACCTCTAAACCAAATTTCAAGTAATTGTGCACATCCCCAAAACCTTCCTTCTCATAATTTCTTGCAAGCAGTCAGTGATCTGTAAGTTTCTGTCAGGATAGCAGGTACTGGATTGACTTCTTTCTCTAGTCACTTGAATAGTCCCACAATTGACAGGTCAATATGCCCCGGAGTCCTTAGAAATAAGACCAACTCGTAGATACACAAGGCGAATATACTTCTTATCCTGACTAGTTTATCGTTACTTGTCAATATCAGTTCTTTAAGGCTCCTCCAGCTAATTCATTGTCTATCTTCATTTTGATATGTACTGTCATTATTTGCCATTTTTCTATCCAACCACTATTTTGTTTTTCCAGTTAATGATATTAATTTCTTCATGAGGCTTGAATTGCTGATGGGTTTGGTATAAATCTTATCACTTTTAATTCTTGGACAAATAACCAATATCTCATATTCCTCCAGTGTGTGTGTCATGTCTACTTGTCCGAAGGTGAAGCAATTGTACGTTGGGTTCCAGAACTGTGCCAAGGCTCTAAGAAACTCTTGACCGACCTTTACACTCAATAGCAAGGTTATGTCTCCAAATTCTTTCCAAAATTGTTCCTTCATTTCATTATCCCACTAATCTCATATCTCTTTTACTTCCGGTAAACATGTATTCTGGTTAGTGTTTATCTTTACATAACCCTTCATCTTGGGCACTTTACTTTACCGAGATTGTCCTCTTCTCGTGTTGAGTTTGCTCGGACCAAGTCCAAACTGTTGTATTATCTTCTCCTATCTTAAACTCTCAAGATATATCGAATACTTCTAAATTGACTGACTCCCAATTCAATGCTAAAACAAATGCAATTTATGACAGGATTTATTCAAAACAAAACAACGCAAACAAAACAAAACAAAAAAACGTGTGTTAGTATTGTGAATTAATATGAGAAACAAGTAAATAAATTATCAATTCAGAGAAACATATAATATGTAGCAAAGAAAAAACCAGAGAAATGTATTTAAATCGGCAGCACACGTCCTAGGTCTCTATTTGGCTCTAGTGTGGTGGGCTTCTAAAACAGAATATGGGCTTTATTCTAGACTCTTGGTTCCCAAACTGTCGTTACCGTCTCCTGCGACAGTAAGACATCGATTCAGTACTATAGGTCCCTTATAACGGAGGTGTGGGCCCCACGATACATAAGGTTAGTATACCGGAAGGAGACAAAAATCTGCACTCAGAGCTGGAGAACATCACGTCAAATATTGTCTTTCTCCCACTTAAAGGTGAAAACCCGAGTCAAGGTTTTGTGCATGAATGATAGATATATCATACACAAAAACTACCCTCATTTTTCCTGAAAATCCATCCAACAATTCTCTTAGAAAAAAATAAATTCAGATTAGTGTTGAAAATGCCAAAATGCCACATGGAATTAATTAATAGGCCAAACTCTCAATTTAGTCCCTAGCGGTGTCGCCAATGTAACCCCCTTAGCCCGGCCTAGACGGTTGACCTGAACTACGAAGATTACACGGGGAAAACCAAAGTCAACCCGAAAATCAACCTTGATTAACGACCCTTTTTCTTTTTAATCTTGTCTAGATGCACATTAACCCTAAGCGAACACTTGGAAAACATTTTCGTGAAAAGCACAACAATCAAATTTCAATAAGGGACTCAATTGCACAAATCACAAATATTAGGGACCAATTTGTAAATTCTGGAAATTAGGAGGTCTTAACTGATTTCTAAGTTACCATTATTAAATTAGTCACATTACATGCTTCCATGTCAAATTTCACCTTAAACGAACATCTCAAACTCATGCAATTACAAATACAATTTTCAAGACTAAAACGTAAAGCTTGCAAACCTCAATACCATTCAAATCAATGCCCAACGGTCACCTATTTCGAAACGGTGTTGACCATTCCGAAACACGGGTTTGTTTCGAGACTTGTTTCGAAATAGGGCCTTCCAGTGGCCAAATCGTTTCGGAACGGCCTCCAGCCGTTACGAAACACGAAGGCTATTACAGGCCCCCGTTTCGAAACGCTAGTACCTGTTCCGATACGGGTTGCCCAGAAGCTGAATATTTTACTGGTTTTTCATACATTAAACCATTTAAACACAACCTAATGACTCCCTAATCATGCCAACAAGTCATCATACACATATAGAACATGTTTGCAACTCCTAAACACAATCATGACATCAAACGTGAAACATCACATGTCTATAGGCATGCATCCTAATATCCAAAACCAAACAACCAACTAAACTCCAAAACAAGCATTAAAAGTCCAATTACAAATCCAAACATCAAGAGTATCATGCCATAAAACTAGGGAGTCCAAAATATATCCCAAAACACATCTTAGATTCCCATTGCCAAATTACCAAAACTAATAGTGTATGAAAACATCACCATACATGAGTTTAGTTCCCTTGGACTCTCTTGCTTCCTTGTTGCCCTTTAAAACTTCAATTATCTGCATTATTGGTTCAAGAGAGAGAGCGTAAGCACAATTGCTTGGTGAGGCATGCTCTAAAGAAACAACACAATAATGCATTTTATAAAACACTTTCAACTAAGCCTTTAAACACATACTCATCATTTTTCATGCAACCTTGCATACATAACAAGCATCTCATGCTTCAATACAATCAACACATCATATTGGCTTTCAAATGATAACTCAACCATTTACAACTCAAAACACAATCGGATACGCGGATTACAAGTGTTGTCTCATACGCTTCATACACACTACCGAACAACACAAGGTGTAGTTTACCGGTACAATCACAACCCCTCAACACCCGTGATGGAGTTTACCGGTACAATCACAACCCCTCAACATCACTCATCGATAGTTGTATAATTCCACTAACGAGAACACGGGACACACAACACAAGATCCACGCACGGACTTTTAACCACCGTTGTGATCTTACCTTACTCGTTAGTGTACTTGGATGGAGTTTACGGTACAATTACAACCCCTCAACATCCAAGGCGACTTCATTCACGGTGCACCCAATCCTATAGCCGACTAACTATATCCGATTCAAGTACTTTAAAACCATTACATCACTTGCCAATATTCATCATTTATCATCAACAATTCACTGTTTTAAAGCATTAATCAAAGCCATTTAACATCATGCATCATTATGCATCAAAACCACATTTACAATATATCAAACCAAGGATCTCTTACCTTGAGCATCCTTCCACATATGGCTTTCAAAACCAGCATTTACCATGCTAAAACATGCTTTCAAAACAGAATTTAAACATGCATATTATAAACAATGCATCAAACCACTTCATGGCTCTTCCAAGAGAGTTTTTCCGAAAACTTACTCTTGAGCTTAGTTAAGTTGCTTAGACTTAAACTAAGCTCCCAAAACCTTCAAACATTTGTTTCAAAGCTGGAAATCCAACTTCACTCACCAATTCCGTTTCACAAGCTTGCCGAAACGCCGATCAAGCCTCCGGATTAACACCACAAGTATCTGAAGATGTCTCCCCTGTTTTAAACACATCAAAGCAGAGTATTAATGCATCATCATGCATTGAAATCTTCAGCCAACACTCTTAAACTCGCTGCTCTACCTAAAGCCAACATTTCGGCTGCCAAACACAACCGAAATCACCACCAAACTCTTCCAAAACTTAACCCAGCCAAGATCCATCACTTCTAACCATTTCTAAACATCAATTAACATCCAAAATGAACCTAAACTTGTCCTTATACCTCCAGCTATAACAGAACACCAAGATCACCTCAAAAACCACCATTTTCATAAGCAAAAACTTAGGAAATACAATATGTTTGGGATTGCATTGATAAAACCTCATTTACACATCATTATACGTCCAAAATACATTTAAGAATCATCTCAAAACAGAGCCCAAACAATCACAACGAAATTCTTCAAGATTTCTTCCAAATCTTGAGTTTTAAGCCAAAATCAAGTTCATATCATTAAAACCATTTATAAAACTTAAATTAAAGATTGATAACTTGGGAATTTCAGTAAAGAACTGAGTATGTAGAGGAGAAGAATAACCTTACCTCTAAATGGTGATTTCTTCTTGATTTGAGCCAATTTCTTTAAAAATCCAATGAGCAAATCACAAGGATTTGATGTAAGATGGATTAGGAACCAATTGATGATTGAAATCTCATCAATTGAAGTGAAAATCAATAGAAAATTTGCTGGATAAAAGTGTTTGGATGATGGAATTTTGAGAGAAAAAGAGATGAGAAAATTTTAGAAAAAGTTAGTTATGAAATTCCAAAAAGTGGTTTCCCTTTTTCATTTAATTAATTAAACATTAATTAAATCACTTAAATTAAGGAAAAATCTGGAGAAATCATTTTTGGGTAAATTAGCTCCTTAAAGATTCAAAGTTTCAATCCTTACAAAACAGTCACCACTAAACTTTTCAAAAATCGCATTTTAGTCACTAATCCAAAATGTAATATTTCCAAACCTTATTTTGTAAAATTGATTTCACCCCTCTCTCATATATATTAAAACAAGATTTTTAGATATTTTCCATATTTTTAAAGCATCCTGAACTAAGCTTTCCCTAAAACCTCCTTTTATATTCGTACCGAAAATCAGACCGGTCCGGTTCAGACCCTAAACTTCTAAGCCCAAAATTGGGGTGTTACAACTCTCCCCCTTAAGAAATTTCGTCCTCGAAATTTACCTGGAGGAAAGAGGTATGAAAACTGCTTCGTCATATCATCCTTTCTTTCCCACGTGGCTTCCTCAACACCACGATGCTTCCACAACACCTTAACCAATTCAATGGTCTTGCCACGAAGAACTTTACTGTCCGAATCCAGAATTTCAACTGGTTCCTCATCATAGGTCAAATATGGATTCAACTCCACTTCTTCCACGAGCATAACATGCGAAAGATCCGATCTATACCTCCGAAGCATAGAAACATGAAACACATAATGTATCTTTTCCAACTCTTGCAGCAACCTCAGCTTGTATGCAACAGGACCCACACGTTCAATCATCTCGTATGGTCCAATGTACCTAGGGCTCAACTTACCCTTTCGGCCAAACCTCATCACCTTTTTCCAAGGCGAAACCTTCAAAAACACACGGTCACCTACCACAAACTCAATCTCCTTACGCTTCAAATCCGCGTAAGACTTCTGTCGATCAGAAGCTGCCTTCAATCGCTCACAAATGAGCTTCACCTTCTCGTTGGTTCCTTTCAACAAAGCTGGCATTGAAACCAACTTCTGACCTGTTTCAGCCCAACAAAGAGGAGTTCTGCACTTCCTCCCATACAAGGCTTCATAAGGTGCCATTTGAATACTTTCCTGGTAGCTATTGTTATAAGCAAACTCCACCAAAGGCAAATGATTCTCCCAAGAGCCTTGAAACTCAATCACACATCACCTCAACATATCTTCCAGCACTTGGATAACACGCTCAGACTGTTCATCTGACTGTGGATGATAAGAAGTACTGAAATTCAGCCGTTGACCCAAAGCTTGATGCAAACATTCCCAGAAATACGATGTAAACCTCGGATCTCTATCCGACACTATAGACTTTGGTACACCATGCAGCCGCCCAATCTCAGCAATGTACAGCTCTTCAAGCTTATCCAAGGTGTACGTAGTATGCACAAGTAAGTAATGAGCACACTTCGTTAGGCGATCCACAATCACCCACACCAAATTCTTCTTTGATGGCGACAAAGGCAGACCAGACACAAAGTCTATGGTAATCCTTTCCCACTTCCACTCAGGAATCCTCAACAGTTGCAACAACTCTGAAGGAAACTGATGCTCAGCCTTAACTTGCTGACAAACCATGCACTTACTCACATACTCCGCAACATCTTTCTTTAATCCCACCCAATAGTACTCATCCTTAAGATCACGATACATCTTTGTACTACCAGGGTGCATAGCAAAAGGACTACTATGAGCTCCAGTCGGAATAGCACGCCTCAACTCAGCATCATTCGACACTACTATCCGACTCCCAAAACATAAAAATCCATCATTATTAAAACAAAAATCTGATAGTCTATCCTCAACAATATCCTGAACATGTGGCACCATGGAATCATCCAACAACTGTTTATCCTTTATCAATTGCACCAAGGATGGTTTCACTTGCAATTCAGCCACAAGACCTCCATCTCGCAAAATACTTAAGCTGGCAAACATAGCCCTCAACTCCACTACCACCTTTCTACTCAAGGCATCCGCTACAACATTAGCTTTTCCCGGATGGTACTCGATCGTCAGGTCGTAATCTTTAAGCAACTCCACCCAACGTCGTTACCTAAGATTCAACTCTTTTTGAGACATAAAATACTTCAAACTTTTGTGATCCGTGTACACAGTACACTTCTCACCATACAGGTAATGTCTCCAAATTTTCAAAGCAAAGATCACTGCAGCCAACTCAATATCATGCGTAGGATAATTGCACTCATGCACCTTCAACTGGCGCGATGCATAAGCCACCACCTTACCCCTTTGCATCAACACACACCCCAAATCAACATAGGATGCGTCGTTGTACACTACAAACTCTTTCCCTAATTCAGGTTGAACCAAGATAGGAGCTTGCGTCAAAGCTGCCTTAAGCTTCTCAAAAGCCTGTTGTCTTGCTTCTGTCCACTCATACTTGACATCCTTTTGTAACAATTTTGTCAAAGGTGTAGCAATCTTTGAAAATCCATCCACAAACCTCCGGTAGTATCCTGCTAACCCAAGGAAACTACGGACTTCATGAACAGACTTAGGAGGCTTCCAATTCATCACTGCCTAACCTTCTGAGGATCAACACGAATCCCCTCAGTAGAAACCACATGAACAAGAAAAACAACTTCCCTAAGCCAGAATTCACACTTGCTCAACTTAGCATAAAGCTGATTCTCCAACAAAGCCTGCAACACAATCCTCAAAATGCCCCTCATGCTCATCCTCAGTACGAGATTACACAAGGATATCATCAATGAACACCACAACAAACTTGTCCAAATATTCATGGAACACTCTATTCATCATGTCCATAAAATCTGCATGAGCATTCGTCAAGCCAAAAAGCATCACAAGGAACTCATAATGCCCATACCTCGTCCTAAAGGATGTTTTTGGCACATCCACATCCTTCACTTTGAGCTGGTAATAACCTGACCTTAAATCAATCTTAGAGAACACAGCCGCTCCCCGAAACTGATCAAAAAGATCATCAATCCTCGGCAAAGGATACTGATTTTTTATAGTCAACTTATTCAGCTGACGGTAGTCGGTGCACATTCTCATAGTGCCATCTTTCTTCTTCACAAACAAGACCGGTGCACCACAAGGTGCAACACTCGGCCGAATGAAACCACGATCAAGCAACTCCTGAAGTTGCGTCTTCAGCTCCTTCAACTTCTTAAGTGCCATTCGGTAAGGAGTAATGGACACTGGAGTTGTGTTTTCATACAGCTCAATTCCAAACTCCACCTCTCGACTAGGAGGCAATCCAGGTAACTCCTCCGGAAACATACCAGGAAACTCTCACACAGTCCTGATATCTTGAACTCACAACTCATTAGAGCTAGGATTCATCACAAAGGCCAGGTAAGCCTCACAACCTTGCCTCAGCATTCGGCTTGCTTCCAACATATACACCACATTGGCAAGAAACTTCACATTCTCACCAACCATCACTTCCTCATAATCATCCGCAAGTTTCAACGAAACCCATTTGTTCTCAAAATCCACCACATCTCGATTTTCAACAAGCCAATCCATACCAAGGATTACATCAAAACCATAGAATGAAAATTCCATGAGATCAACAAGAAAAACATGGTTTTGCACTACCAACGGACATCTTCTATACAACTTCCGTGTCACAACGGTCTCACCAAAGGAACTGGTCACACGCATACCAACATCCAAAGACTCAATAGGTAAACCAAGCAATTGAGCATGTTCATGCAATATGTATGAGTGTGTAGATCAAGAATCAATCAAGGAAAGTAATGATAAGGATTGCAAAGTAAAGGTACCTGCGATCACATCCGTATCATTTCTCCCCTCTCGCCGAGCATACACTCGAGCTTGGCCACCACCCTCAGGTTGAACAACCACCACATGCGCCACATTCTTCCCACCATCATCTCTGTGCTGGAAGTTACCACGGTCGCGCCCACGACCTCTATATGGTGCAACTACCCCAGGAGCACGTCCCTGACCACCACCGGCCAACAAAGGACACTCCCTCCTCATGTGGTGTTCCAAACCACAATTCCAGCACGAATTACCGGTCACTGCAACAGGAGCTTGAACCTCCTTCACTGCTCGAGGACAATATCGCCTTAGATGGCCATGCGATCCACACGTCCAGCACGTGTTCCGGTCAGCTCTCATCATGTCTCCCTGAACAGGCGCACCATGCCCTCCATTACCACGCCTAGCAGAAGACTGATACCTCTTATCTCGTCCTCTCTTGTTCCGTGCACCACCGGAACTATAATCAGCAGCTCTTTTGCCCGAGCTAGAACTAACACCTCTGGAAGACAGTCCCAGATTCTGCTCAATATCCTTCGCTCTACTCACCAGCACATCAAAATCTGTATACTCAGTTACAAGCATGAAAGTCTTCACATTCGACATCAAACCATATCGGAAGCGTTCACACCTCTCCCGTTCATCAGGGATAAGCTCAGGTGCGTACTGATAAGACGGACAAACTGGATTTCATACTCAGCCACCGTCATGCTTCCTTGCACAAGAGAGATGAATTCTCTTTTCTTCTCATCTAGGTATCGCACACCTAGATACTTTCACTTGAACGCGTTCAGAAAGAACGTCCAAGTCACATCAACTTCCTCCATTCCGGAGACAGTGGTCGTCCACCAAGTATACACATCATCATGTAGCAGCGATACCACACAACCTAATTTCTGGACATCATTGCAGTTCATTTTTCCCGATATCCTCTTGGTGTTTTCCAACCAAGATTCGGAACCCTCAGGAGATAAACCTCTGAACTCAGTCCCTCCGAGACTGTGAAAATGTTCCAAAGGTAATCTCACGTTAAAATCACCCTGATGCATAGCTCCGTGAGGTCCAGCTACAGCTTCCTGAAAGGCTCCAGCGATAGCCTGAATCAATACAGTCATGTCAGGAGCAGTTTGCCCCTGCACAACTTCAGGTCCAGCGACCCTAGCACCAGCACCAACTCCAGTATTTTCACCTCCAGCACCACCACTGTCGGGTGGTCCACCACCAGGGGAGGAGGTATATCCACAACATTCTCAACATGCATGTTCCTCATTCTCGTTCTGAGCCATAGCTCTCGTATTCATCCTCATCTCTCTATGAGGGCCTATTTATAAGAAAACTATGCACTGACACAAATGCAATAAACATAATTAGGATCAACAAGGTAAGTAATCCAAGTACTCAAGCTCATTTTCCAAAACAAGTCCTTTCATTAGTTTTGATATGGCAATGGGTTCCTCTAACATGCTTCAACATAGCATATCATCATAATTGCAACCATACATCACAATTCAAACAATATTCTTTCATCCAAAATGCATATCATGCAAAAACACGTACATCACCAACATAACCATTCCCATTTACATGAGAACTCAGCGCTGATACTACCAAATGTAACCCCCTTAGCCCGGCCTAGATGGTTGACCCGAACTACGAAGAATACTCGAGGAAAACTAAAGTCAACCTGAAAGTCAACCTTGATTAACGACCTTTTTTTCTTTTTAATCTCGTCTAGATGCACATTAACCCTAAGCGAATACTTGGAAAACATTTTTTTGAAAAGCACAACAATCAAATTTCAATAAGGGACTTAATTGCACAAATCACAAATATTAGGGACCAATTTGTAAATTCTGGAAATTAGGAGGTCTTAACTGATTTCTAAGTTACCATTATTAAATTAGTCATATTACATGCTTCCCTGTCAAATTTCACCTTAAACGGACATCTCAAACTCATGCAATTACAAATACAATTTTCAGGACTAAAACGTAAAGCTTGCAAACCTCAATACCATTCAAATCAATGCCCAACGGTCACCTGTTTCGAAACGGTGTTGACCAGAAGCTGCAGATTTTGTTAGTTTTTCATATATTAAACCATTTAAACACAACCTAATGACTCCATAATCATGCCAACAAGTCATCATACACATATAGAACATGTTTGCAACTCCTAAACAAAATCATGACATCAAACGTGAAACATGACATGTCTATAGGCATGCATCCTAATATCCAAAACCAAACAACCAACTAAACTCCAAAACAAGCATTAAAAGGCCAATTACAAATCCAAACATCAAGAGTATCATGCCATAAAACTAGTGAGTCCAAAACATCTCCCAAAACACATCTTAGGTTCCCATTGCCAAATTACCAAAACAAATAGTGTATGAAAACATCACTATACATGAGCTTAGTTCCCTTGGACTCTCTTGCCTCCTTGTTGCCCTTTAAAACTTCAATTATTTGCATTATTGGTTCAAGAGAGAGAGCGTAAGCACAATTGCTTAGTGAGGCATGCTATAAAGAAACAACACAATAATGCATTTTATAAAACACTTTCAACTAAGCCTTTAAACACATACTCATCATTTTTCATGCAACCTTGCATACATAACAAGCATCTCATGCTTCAATACAATCAACACATCATATTGGCTTTCAAGTGATAACTCAACCATTTGTGGTTGTTAATCCTCAAAGAGCTAGGCTATGATACCAATTGTTGAGTGGATCGAAAGATCGATATGAACCAAGAGGGGGTGAATTGGATTTTTAAAGTTGGTGTGGTGGAAATTGAATATTAATAAGATTGACAAGGAATTTTAGAGTGGTTCAAGTTCCAAATGAACTCTACATCCACTACCTTAGCTTCACTAAGGATTTGCAAAAATTCCACTAATTGCTCTTCCCCTTTTCTAGGCTGAGGAGGCAACCCTTACAATTTTCGGTTAAATTTTCTACCCAAAATTTAACCCAATCCTCACACAAAGGTAAAAAAGAATTTGATGGCTAATAGAGTATCTCTCAATACAAATTGTAGCCCAATTACAAGCACTCAACCCAATTGAAAAAGATAAGAATGAAAATTACAATTGGGGTTTCTAGACAATATGAGATTTTAGCACAAATGCTTGGATTTGATGTATGGATATTTGCTTTTGGATCAATAGTTGTTGTTGGAGCTATTAGAGGTCCCTTTTATACCTTCTCATTGATTTCTAGCCGTTATGGTTGTTGCATTCATCAATAGAGCCGTTGGGGATGTTATCTCACCTCCATAAATACAGTCTGCAGCAACCCATTTCGGAACGTGGGGTACCTATTTCGAAACGGACTAAAATAGAAAGAGCCGTTGGGGTGCATTTAAGAGCCCGTTTCGAAACGTGTTGAAGCCGTTTCGAAACACTTTTGCCACTGGAAAGGGTCGTTTCGAAATAGCCTAAGCCCGTTTCGAAACACCCTAACAGATTCCAAAAAATTAGTTAAAAACTTTTATAACGGTCATATTTTCAAATCAAAATGAAGAACCGTTTCGAAACTCATGGACTCGTTTTGAAACAGTTTTGCTACTGTCAATGGTCGTTTCGAAACCGATTGAGCCTATTTCAAAACACCCTATTGATCTTTGAAAATTCAGTTAAAAAATATTACAACCGTTATAGTTTTCAAATCAATAATGAAGAACCGTTTCGAAACGCATGAAGCCGTTTCGAAACGCATGAAGTCGTTTCGATACGGGTTCAAGTGTTCTAAAGCCGTTTCGATACGCGTTTCGGAACATGGGTTGGCAGTGATGAAAACGTTTCGAAACGCCTTAGGCCGTTTCAAAACAGAGACTTGAAAATTACTGTTTCGGCTTTAAACACTTAGAAAAATATTTGAAAACTTTGTTTTTAACTTTGGCGTAATCTTAAAATCATATGGGGATGTTTTGAGGACTTAAAAATTCGTTTTGACCTTTTTCAATTTAGCCCTTGGGTTAGTTATATCAAAATTAAAATATTGGTTTCACATATGGAATTTTGAAAGAAAAAGAGATGAGAAAATTTTAGGAAAAGTTAGTTATGAAATTTCAAAAAGTGGATTCCCTTTTTCATTTAATTAATTAAACATTAACTAAATCACTTAAATTAAGGAAAAATCTGGAGAAATCATTTTTTGGGTAAATTAGCTCTCTAAAGATTCAAAGTTTCAATCCTTACAAAACAGTCACCACTGAACTTTTCAAAAATCGCATTTTAGTCACTAATCCAAAATGTAATATTTCCAAACCTTATTTTGTAAAATTGATTTCACCCCTCTCTTATATATATTAAAACAAGATTTTTAGATATTTTTCCATATTTTTAAAGCATCATGAACTAAGATTTCCTTAAAACCTCCTTTTTTATTCGAACCGAAAATCAGAACGGTCCAGTTCAGACCTTAAACTTATAAGCCCAAAATTGGGGTGTTACATGTAACCCCCTTAGCCCGGCCTAGACGGTTGACCCGAACTACGAAGATTACACGGGGAAAACCAAAGTCAACCCGAAAGTCAACCTTGATTAACGACCCTTTTTTTCTTTTAAAACTTGTGTAGATGCATAATAACCCTAGGCATACTCTTGAGAGAAGCATACTCAAAAATCACAGCAATCAGAAAACGATTAGGGACTCAATTGCACATCATACGAATTTAGGGACCAAAATGTAAATTTCGAAAATTACGAGGACTTAACAAATTTTCGTGTTACCATTATGAAATTAATCATGTTTCATGCTTCTCTGCCAAATTTCAACTCAAACGGACACTCCGAACTCAAGCAATTGCATTCTCAAACATTGGGACTAAAACGTGAGAATTTCAAAACATATAACCATCAGATTCAGTGCCCAACAGTCGAGTGTTCCGAAACGGGGAAGGACCGTTCCGAAACGCGGGACAGTTCCAAAACTTGTTGCGGAACAGGGCTTGATAGTGGCAAATCTGTTTCGGAACAGCTCTACCTGTTTCGAAACGCCAAGGCCATTTCAGGCCACTTGTTCTGAAACAGTAGCACCCGTTCCGATACGGGTTGCCCAGAAATGCAAAATTTTCTGGTTTCACACACTTTCAACCCATCAAACACATCCATATGACCTCCATATCATACACGCAAGTCATCAAACACTTAAGGAACATATTAGCATCATCAAAACTCAATCATGGCATCATTTGGGATAATCACCAAATCTATAGGCATGCGTCCTATAATGGAAATCATGCAATCCAAAATCACCATAACCAAATACCAAAAGGCCATTTACATATCCCAACATTATCATAGGTATTAAATCAAACTTAGGGAGTCCAAAACATCTCCCAAAAACAACACCTAGGTTCCCATTGCCAAATGCCAAAAGCTAAAAGTGTTGTGAAAATAGTCACCATACATGAGCTTAAGCTTGCACTTAGATCCTTGACCTCCTTGCTGCCCTTTAAGCACTTCAATGCTCTGCATTATTGGTTTAAGAAAGAGAGAGAGCGTAAGCACATAGCTTAGTGAGGAATGCTCAATTAAAACATCACAATAATGCATTTGTAAAAACACCTTTACAAGGCCTTTAGTTTCAAAACAACATTTATCATGCATTTATGCATACAAACCAAGTATCTCATGCTTCAAATCATCAACATGTTATATTGGCTTTCAAGTGATAATCCTTAACCATTTTACAACTCAAAACACAATCAGATACGCGGATTACAAGCGTTGTCCCGTACGCTTCATACACACTACCAATATCAAGGTGGAGTATACGGTACAATCACAACCCCTCAACACCCGTGATGGAGTATACGGTACAATCACAACCCCTCCACATCACTCATTGGTAGTTGTATAACATCACTAACGAGAACACGGGACACACAACACAAGATCCACACATGGACTTTTAACCACCATTGTGATCTTAACACAAGATCCACACATGGACTTTTAACCACCATGGTGACCTTAACCATCTCGTTAGTGTACTTGGATGGAGTTTACGGTACAATCACAACCCCTCGACATCCAAGGCGACTTTATTCACGGTGCACCCAATCCTATAGCCGGCTAACTATATCCGATTCAAGTACTTTTAAACCAACACATCACTTGCCAATATACATCATTTACCAACATAAATCCATTGTTTTAAAGCATTTAACAAATCCATTAAACCATCATGCATCGCTATGCATCAAAACCACATTTATCAATGTTCAAAACAAGGACCTCTTACCTTGAGCATCCTTCAACACATGGCTTATAAAACCATCATTACACATGCTAAAATATGCTTTCAAAACAGAATTTAAACATGCAAATAAAACACATTGCATTCAAGCATCTCATGGTTCATCAAAAAGAGAGTTTTTCCGAAAACTTACTCTTGAGCTTAGCTAAGTTGTTTAGACTTAAACTAAGCTACCATAACCTTCAAACATTGGTTTCAAAGCTGAAAACCAAACTTCACTCACCGATTCCGTTTCGCAAGCTTGCCGAAACACCGATCAAGCCTCCGGATCAACACCACAAGGATCCGAAGATGCCTCCCCTGTTTTAAACACATCAAAGCGGAGGATTAATGCATCATTATGCATTAATATCTTCAACCAAGACACCTAAACTCGCTGCTCTTATCAACACTCACATTTCTGCTACCAAACACAACCGAAATCACATCCAAACACCTCTACAACATTACCCAGCCAAGATCCATCAATTTCAATCATTCTTAGACATCAATTAACATCCAAAAAGGATCTAATCACGACCTTATACCTCCAGCTATAGCAGAACATCAAAATCATCCCAAAACCACCATTAACTCAAGTAAAAACTTAGGAAAATCAACCTATTCTGGATTGCATTGATTAAACCTCAATTACACATCATTTATACATCCAATATACATCAAAAAGATATCTCAAAACAGAGCCCAACCATTTAATACGAATTTCTTCAAAATTAAATCCAAATCTTGCATTTTAAGCCAAAATCAAGATCACAACATCAAAACCTTTAATAAAACTCAAATCAAGGATTGAGAACTTGGGAATTTCAGTAAAGAACTGAGTATTTAGAGGAGAAGGACGTTCATACCTCTAAATGTGAGTTTCTCCTTGTTTAGAGCCAAAATTCATGAAAATTCAATAAGCAAATGATGCTGATTTGGTGTAGAAATGATTAGAAATCAATTAGAGATTGAAATCTCAACTTTAGATGTTAAAATCAGAGGAAAAGTGGCTGGGGAAATGTGTTTGGCTGAGAGAAAATGTAATGGGAAAATTTTGACAAAAGTTAGTTAATATCTATTTTCCCTCTCTTTTTTATTAAATAACATTTAATAAATCTTTAATATTAAGAAAAATCTAGAGAAACCTCTTCTTGGGTAAATTAGCTCCTTAAAGATTCAAAGTTTCAATCCTTTTAAAACAGTCACAAACTTTTCAAAAATTACATTTTAGTCACTAACTTGAAATGTCACATTTCCAAACCTCATTTTGTAAAATTGATTTCACGACTCTCTTATATATAATAAAAGAGAATTTTTAGACATTTTTCCATATATTTAATGCATCCCGAACTAGGCTTTCCCTAAAACCCACCTTTTATATTCGAATCGAAAATCCAACCGGTCTAATTCAAACCCAAAACCTCTAGGCCCAAAATTGGGGTGTTACATTACAACTCTCCCCCCTTAAGAAATTTCGTCCTCGAAATTTACCTGGAGGAAAGAGGTACGGAAACTGCTTCTTCATATCATCATTTCTTTCCCACGTGGCTTCCTCAACACCACGATGCTTCCACAACACCTTAACCAATTCAATGGTCTTGCCTTGAAGAACATTACTGTCCGAATCCAGAATTTCAACTGGTTCCTCATCATAGGTCAAATATAGATTCAACTCCACTTCCTCCACGGGCATAACATGCGAAAGATCCGATTTATACCTCTGAAGCATAGAAACATGAAACACATAATGTATCTTTTCCAACTCTTGCGGTAACCTCAACTTATACGCAACAGGACCCACACGCTCAATCACCTCGTATGGTCCAATGTACCTAGCGCTCAACTTACCCTTTCGGCCAAACCTCATCACCTTTTTCCAAGGCGAAACTTTCAAAAACACACGGTCACCCACCGCATACTCAATCTCCTTACGCTTCAAATCCGCGTAAGACTTTTGCCGATCAGAAGCTGCCTTCAATCGCTCACAAATGAGCTTCACCTTCTCGGTGGTTCCTTTCAACAAAGCTGGCATCGAAACCAACTTCTGACCTGTTTCCGCCCAACAAAGAGGAGTCCTACACTTCCTCCCGTACAAAGCTTCATAAGGTGCCATTTGAATACTTGCCTGATAACTATTATTATAGGCAAACTCCACCAAAGGCAAATGTTTCTCCCAAGAACCCTGAAACTCAATCACACAGCACCTCAACATATCCTCCAACACCTGGATAACACGCTCAGACTGTCCATCCGTCTGCGGATGATAAGATGTACTGAAATTCAGCCGTGTACCCAAAGCCTGATGCAAACACTGCCAGAAACGCGATGTAAACCTCGGATCTCTATTCGATACAATCGACTTTGGCACACCATGCAGCCGCACAATCTCAGCAATGTACAGCTCCGCAAGCTTATCCAAAGTGTACGTAGTATGCACAGGCAAGAAATGTGCACACTTCGTCAGGCGATCTACAATCACCCACACCGAATTCTTCTTCGATGGCGACAAAGCAAACCAGACACAAAGTCCATGGTAATCCTTTCCCACTTCCACTCAGGAATCCTCAACGGTTGCAACAACCCTGAAGGAAACTGATGCTCAACCTTAACTCGCTGACATACCATGCACTTGCTTACAAACTCAACAACATCTTTCTTTAAACCCACCCAATAGTACTCATCACAAAGATCACGGTACATCTTAGTACTACCAGGGTGCATAGCAAAAGGACTACTATGAGCTTCAGTCAGAATAGCACGCCTCAAATCAACATCATAGTGCATTACTATCCGACTCCCAAAACATAAAAATCCATCATCATTAAAGCAAAAATTCGATGGCCTAACCTCCGCAATATCCTGAACATGTGGCACCAAGGAATCATCCAACAACTGCTTTTCCTTAATCAACTGAACCAAGGATGGTTTCACTTGCAACTCAGCCACAAGACCACCATCACGCGAAATACTCAAACTGGCAAACATAGCCCTCAACTCAACAGCTACCTTCCTACTCAAGGCATCCGCTACAACATTAGCTTTACCCGGATGGTACTCGATCGTCAAATCGTAATCCTTAAGCAACTCCACCCAACGTCGTTGCCTAAGATTCAACTCTTTCTGAGACATCAGATACTTCAAACTCTTGTGGTCCGTGTACACAGTACACTTCTCACCATACAGGTAGTGTCTCCAAATTTTCAAAGCAAAAACCACCGCAGCTAACTCAATGTCATGCGTAGGATAATTGCGCTCATGCACCTTTAACTGCCGCGACGCATAAGCCACCACCTTACCCTCTTGCATCAACACACATCCCAAGGCAACGTAGGACGCATCACTATACACCACAAACTCTTTCCCTGATTCAGGTTGAACCAAGATAAGAGCTTGCGTTAAAGCTGCCTTAAGCTTCTCAAAAGCCTGTTGTCTCGCTTCCGTCCACTCATACTTAACATCCTTCTGCAACAACTTCGTCAAAGGTGCAACAATCTTTGAAAACCCATCCACGAACCTCCGATAGTATCCTGCCAAGCCAAGGAAACTACGAACTTCATGAACAGACTTAGGAGGCTTCCAATTCATCACTGCCTCAATCTTTTGAAGATCAACACGAATCCCCTCAGCAGAAACCACATGACCAAGAAACACAACTTCTCTAAGCCAGAATTCACACTTGCTCAGCTTGGCATAAAGCTGATTCTCCAACAAAGCTTGCAACACAATTCTCAAATGCCCTTCATGCTCCTCCTCAGAACGAGAGTACACGAGAATATCATCAATGAACACCACCACAAATTTGTCCAAGTATTCATGGAATACTCTATTCATCATGTCCATGAAAGCTGCAGGAGCATTCGTCAACCCAAACGACATCACAAGGAACTCATAATGCCCATATCTCGTTCTGAAGGCTGTCTTTGGCACATCCACATCCTTCACCTTCAATTGATAATACCCTGACCTTAAGTCAATTTTAGAGAACACAGCCGCTCCCCGAAATTGATCAAAAAGATCATCAATTCTCGGCAATGGATACTGATTCTTGATAGTCAACTTGTTAAGCTGACGGTAGTCAATGCACATTCTCATAGTGCCATCCTTTTTCTTCACAAACAAGACCGGTGCACCCCAAGGTGACACACTCGGCCGAATGAACCCATGATCAAGCAACTCCTGAAGTTGCGTCTTCAGCTCTTTCAACTCTTTAGGTGCCATTCGATAAGGAGTAATGGACACTGGAGTTGTGTTTTCATACAGCTCAATCCCAAACTCCACTTCGCGATTAGGAGGCAATCCAGGCAACTCCTCCGGAAACACACCAGGAAACTCTCGCACAGTCATGATATCCTGCACACGCAACTCTTTAGAGCTAGGATTCATCACAAAAGCGAGGTAAGCTTCACAACCTTGCCTCAGCATCCGGCTCGCTTCCAATGTAGACACCACATTGGCAAGAAACTTCACATTCTCACCAACCACCACTACCTCATAATCATCCGCCAGCTTCAACGAAACTCGCTTATTCTCAAAATCTACTACAACTCGATGCTCAACAAGCCAATCTATACCAAGGATTACATCAAAACCATAGAAAGGCAATTCCATAAGATCAACATGAAAAACATGATCTTGCACAACCAAGGGACACCTTCTATAAAGCTTTCGAGTCACAACAGTCTCAACAAAAGAACTAGTGACACGCATACCAACATCCAAAGACTCAACAGGCAAACCAAGCAATTGAGCATGTTCACGCAATATGTATGAGTGTGTAGATCCAGAATCAATCAAGGAAAGTAATGACAAGGTTTGCAAAGTGAAAGTACCTGCGATCACATCCGTGTCATTCCTCGCCTCCCTCTGAGCATACACTCTGGCCTGGCCACCACTCTCAGGCTGAACAGCTACAACATGAGCCACATTCCTTCCACCATCCTCCCTACGCTGGAAATTACCACGACCGCGCCCACGACCTCTCTGTGGTGTCACAACTCCAGGAGCACGTCCCTAGCCACCACCGGCCAACAGAGGACACTCCCTCCTCATGTGATCCGTCGAACCACAATTCCAGCACGAATTATCGGTCACCACAACAGGAGCCTGTACCTCCCTCGCTGCTTGAGGACAATCACGCCTCAGATGACCATGCGATCCACATGTGCAACATGTGTTCGGATCAGCTCTTGCCCTGTCTCCTTGAACATGCGCACCTTGCCCACCACCACCACGCCTAGCTGAAGACTGATACTTCCGATCACGTCCTCTCTTGTTTCGTCCGCCACCGGAACTATACTCAGCAGCTCGCTTGCCCGCATTAGGACCAGCACCTCTAGAAGATAAACCCAAATTCAACTTAATGTCTTTTGCCCTACCAACCAGTACATCAAAATCAGTGTACTCAGTAGCCAGCATATAAGTCTTTACTTCCGTCACCAAACCATAACGGAAACGTTCACACCTCTCCCGCTCATCAAGAATAAGCTCAGGTGCGTACTGACTGAGTCGGACAAACTGTACCTCGTACTCAGCCACTGACATGCTCCCTTGGGTAAGAGACATGGATTCCCTTTTCTTTTCATCCAGGTATCGCACACCCAGATACCTTCTCTTGAACGCGTTCAGAAAGAACGTCCAAGTCACATCAGAATCCTCCATTCCGGAGATAGTGGTTGTCCACCAGGTATACGCATCGTCATGCAACAAAGATATCACACAGCCCAGCTTCTGCACATCATTGCAGTTCATTTTGAGCCATAGCTCGCGTATTAATCCTCGTCTCTCTACGAGGTCCCATTCACTAAACAATGCAATCACAATGCAATAAACAAAGTCAGGCTCAACAAGGTAAGCAGTCCAAGTACTCAAGCTCATTTCCAATTAAAAACAAATCATTTCATTAGCTTTGATTTGGCAATGGGTCCCTCTAACATGCTTCACCAAAGCACACACCACAATTGTAACATTCTTACAATTCATACATCAAACTTTCACTCAACAAGCATACAAAGCAATCATACACATATCACCCACATAACCATTCCCAATTACTCGAGAACCTGGCTCTGATACCACCAAATTTAACCCCCTTATCCCGACCTAGACGGTTGACCCGAACTACGAAGATTACACGGGGAAAACCAAAGTCAACCCGAAAGTCAACCTTGATTAACGACCCTTTTTTTTCTTTTAAAACTTGTCTAGACGTATAATAACCCTAGGCGTACTCTTGAGATAAGCATACTCAAAAATCACAGCAATCAGAAAACGATTAGGGACTCAATTGCACATCATACGAATTTAGGGACCAAAATGTAAATTTCGAAAATTACGAGGACTTAACCAATTTTCGAGTTACCATTATGAAATTAATCATGTTTCATGCTTCTCTGCCAAATTTCAACTCAAACGGACACTCCGAACTCAAGCAATTGCATTCTCAAACATTGGGACTAAAACGTGAGAATTTCAAAACATATAACCATCAGATTCAGTGCCCAACGGTCGAGTGTTCCGAAACGGGGAAGGACTGTTCCGAAACTTGTTGCGGAACAGGGCTTGACAGTGGCAAATCCGTTTCGGAACAGCTTACCTGTTTCGAAACGCCAAGGCCATTTCAGGCCACCTGTTCCGAAACAGTAGCACCCGTTCCGATACGGGTTGCCCAGAAATGCAGATTTTTTCTAGTTTAACACACTTTCAACCCATCAAACACATCCATATGACCTCCATATCATACACACAAGTCATCAAACACTTAATGAACATATTAGCATCATCAAAACTCAATCATGGCATCATTTGGGATAATCACCAAATCTATAGGCATGCGTCCTATAATGGAAATCATGCAATCCAAAATCACCATAACCAAATACCAAAAGGCCATTTACATATCCCAACATTATCATAGGTATTAAACCAAACTTAGGGAGTCTAAAACATCTCCCAAAAACAACACCTAGGTTCCCATTGCCAAATGCCAAAAGCTAAAAGTGTTGTGAAAATAGTCACCATACATGAGCTTAAGCTTGCACTTAGATCCTTGACCTCCTTGCTGCCCTTTAAGCACTTCAATGCTCTGCATTATTGGTTTAGAAAGAGAGAGAGCGTAAGCACATAGCTTAGTGAGGAATGCTCAATTAAAACATCACAATAATGCATTTGTAAAAACACCTTTACAAGGCCTTTAGTTTCAAAACAACATTTATCATGCATTTATGCATACAAACCAAGCATCTCATGCTTCAAATCATCAACATGTTATGTTGGCTTTCAAGTGATAATCCTTAACTATTTTAAACTCAAAACACAATCGGATACGCGGATTACAAGCGTTGTCCCATACGCTTCATACACACTACCAATATCAAGGTGGAGTATACGGTACAATCACAACCCCTCAACACCCGTGATGGAGTATACGATACAATCACAACCCCTCCACATCACTCATTGGTAGTTGTATAACATCACTAACGAGAATACGGGACACACAACACAAGATCCACACATGGACTTTTAACCACCATTGTGATCTTAACACAAGATCCACACATGGACTTTTAACCACCATGGTGACCTTAACCATCTCGTTAGTGTACTTGGATGGAGTTTACGGTACAATCACAACCCCTCGACATCCAAGGTGACTTTATTCACGGTGCACCCAATCCTATAGCCGGCTAACTATATCCGATTCAAGTACTTTTAAACCAACACATCACTTGCCAATATACATCATTTACCAACATAAATCCATTGTTTTAAAGCATTTAACAAAGCCATTAAACCATCATGCATCACTATGCATCAAAACCACATTTATAAATGTTCAAAACAAGGACGTCTTACCTTGAGCATCCTTCAACACATGGCTTATAAAACCAGCATTACACATGCTAAAATATGCTTTCAAAACAGAATTTAAACATGCAAATAAAACACATTGCATTCAACCATCTCATGGTTCATCAAAAAGAGAGTTTTTCCGAAAACTTACTCTTGAGCTTAGCTAAGTTGTCTAGACTTAAACTAAGCTCCCATAACCTTCAAACATTGGCTTCAAAGCTGAAAACCAAACTTCACTCATCGATTCCGTTTCGCAAGCTTGCCGAAACACCGATCAAGCCTCCGGATCAACACCACAAGGATCCGAAGATGCCTCCCCTGTTTTAAACACATCAAAGCAGAGGATTAATGCATCATCATGCATTAATATCTTCAACCAAGACACCTAAACTCGCTGCTCTTATCAACACTCACATTTATGCTACCAAACACAACCGAAATCACATCCAAACACCTCTACAACATTACCCAGCCAAGATCCATCAATTCCAATCATTCTTAGACATTAATTAACATCAAAAAAGGATCTAATCACGACCTTATACCTCCAGCTATAGCAGAACATCAAAATCATCCCAAAAACCACCATTAACTCAAGTAAAAACTTAGGAAAATCAACCTATTCGGGATTGCATTGATTAAACCTCAACTACACATCATTTATACATCCAATATACATCAAAAAGACATCTCAAAACAGAGCCCAACCATTTAATACGGATTTCTTCAATATTAAATCCAAATCTTGCATTTTAAGCCAAAATCAAGATCACAATATCAAAACCCTTAATAAAACTCAAATCACGGATTGAGAACTTGGGAATTTCAGTAAAGAACTGAGTATTTAGAGGAGAAGGACGTTCATACCTCTAAATGTGAGTTTCTCCTTGTTTAGAGCCAAAATTCTTGAAAATTCAATAAGCAAATGATGATGATTTGGTGTAGAAATTATTAGAAATCAATTAGAGATTGAAATCTCAACTTTAGATGTTAAAATCAGAGGAAAAGTGGCTGGGGAAATGTGTTTGGCTGAGTGAAAATGGAGAGAAAATGTAATGGGAAAATTTTGACAAAAGTTAGTTAATATCTATTTTCCCTCTCCTTTTTATTAAATAACATTTAATAAATCTTTAATATTAAGAAAAATCTGGAGAAACCTCTTCTTGAGTAAATTAGCTCCTTAAAGATTCAAAGTTTCAATTCTTTTAAAACAGTCACCAACTTTTCAAAAATTACATTTTAGTCACTAACTTGAAATTTCACATTTCCAAACCTCATTTTGTAAAATTGATTTCACCACTCTCTTATATATAATAAAAGAGAATTTTTAGACATTTTTCCATATTTTTAATGCATCCCGAACTAGGCTTTCCTTAAAAACCACCTTTTATATTCGAACCGAAAATCCAACCGGTCTAATTCAAACCCAAAACCTCTTGGCCCAAAATTGGGGTGTTACATTACAACTCTCCCCCCTTAAGAAATTTCGTCCTCGAAATTTACCTGGAGGAAAGAGGTACGAAAACTGCTTCTTTATATCATCCTTTCTTTCCCACGTGGCTTCCTCAACACCACGATGCTTCCACAACACCTTAACCAATTCAATGGTCTTGCCTTGAAGAACATTACTGTCCGAATCCAGAATTTCAATTGGTTCCTCATCATAGGTCAAATATGGATTCAACTCCACTTCCTCCACGGGCATAACATACGAAAGATCCGATCTATACCTCCGAAGCATAGAAACATGAAACACATAATGTATCTTTTCCAACTCTTGCGGCAACCTCAGCTTGTACGCAACAGGACCCGCATGTTCAATCATCTCGTATGGTCCAATGTACCTAGGGCTCAACTTACCCTTTCGGCCAAACCTCATCACCTTTTTCCAAGGTGAAACCTTCAAAAACACACGGTCACCTACCGCAAACTCAATCTCCTTACGCTTCAAATCCGCGTAAGACTTATGTCGATCAGAAGTTGCCTTCAATCGCTCACAAATGAGCTTCACCTTCTCGGTGGTTCCTTTCAACAAAGCTGGCATTGAAACCAACTTCTGACCTGTTTCAGCCCAACAAAGAGGAGTTCTGCACTTCCTCTCATACAAGGCTTCATAAGGTGCCATTTGAATACTTTCCTGGTAGCTATTGTTATAAGAAAACTCCACCAAAGGCAAATTCTTCTCCCAAGAGCCTTGAAACTCAATCACACAACACCTCAACATATCTTCCAGCACTTGGATAACACGCTCAGACTGTCCATCCGACTGTGGATGATAAGAAGTACTGAAATTCAGCTGTGTACCCAAAGCTTGATGCAAACATTCCCAGAAACGCGATGTAAACCTCGGATCTCTATCCGACAATATAGACTTTGGCACACCATGCAGCCGCCCAATCTCAACAATGTACATCTCTGCAAGCTTATCCAAGGTGTACGTAGTATGCACAAGTAAGTAATGAGCACACTTCGTAAGGCGATCCACAATCACCCACACCAAATTCTTCTTCGATGGCGACAAAGGCAGACCAGACACAAAGTCCATGGTAATCCTTTCCCACTTCCACTCAGGAATCCTCAACGGTTGCAACAACCTAGAAGGAAACTGATGCTCAGCCTTAACTTGCTGACAAACCATGCACTTACTCACATACTCCGCAACATCTTTCTTTAATCCCACCCAATAGTACTCATCCTTAAGATCACGATACATCTTTGTACTACCAGGGTGCATAGCAAAAGGACTACTATGAGCTTCAGTCGGAATAGCACGCCTCAACTCAGCATCATTCGGCACTACTATCCGACTCCCAAAACATAAAAATCCATCATCATTAAAAAAAATCTAATAGTCTATCTTCAGCAATATCCTGAACATGTGGCACCAAGGAATCATCCAACAACTGCTTATCCTTTATCAATTGCACCAAGGATGGTTTCACTTGCAATTCAGCCACAAGACCTCCATCTCGCGAAATACTTAAGATGGCAAACATAGCCCTCAACTCCACTACCACCTTTCCACTCAAGGCATCCGCTACAACATTAGCTTTTCCCGGATGGTACTCGATCGTCAGGTTGTAATCTTTAAGAAACTCCACCCAACGTCGTTACCTAAGATTCAACTCGTTCTGAGACATCAAATACTTCAAACTTTTGTGATCAGTGTACACAGTACACTTCTCACCATACAGGTAATGTCTCCAAATTTTCAAAGCAAAGACCAATGCAGCCAACTCAATATCATGCGTAGGACATTTGCGCTCATGCACCCTCAACTGGCGAGATGCATAAGCCACCACCTTACCCCCTTGCATCAACACACACCCCAAACCAACATAGGATGTGTCGTTGTACACTACAAACTCTTTCCCTGATTCAGGTTGAACCAAGATAGGAGCTTGCGTCAAAGTTGCCTTAAGCTTCTCAAAAGCCTGTTGTCTCGCTTCTGTCCACTCATACTTGACATCCTTCTGTAACAATTTCGTCAAAGGTGCAACAATCTTTGAAAATCCATCCACAAACCTCCGGTAGTATCCTGCTAACCCAAGGAAACTACGAACTTCATGAACAGACTTAGGAGGCTTCCAATTCATCACTGCCTCAACCTTTTGAGGATCAACACGAATCCCCTCAGTAGAAACAACATGACCAAGAAAAACAACTTCCCTAAGACAGAATTCACACTTGCTCAGATTAGCATCAAGCTGATTCTCCAACAAAGCCTGCAACACAATCCTTAAAATGCCCCTCATGCTCCTCCTCAGTACGAAAGTACACAAGGATATCATCAATGAACACCACAACAAACTTGTCCAAATATTCATGGAACACTCTATTCATCATGTCCATAAAAGCTGCAGGAGCATTCGTCAAGCCAAACGGCATCACAAGGAACTCATAATGCCCATACCTCGTCCTAAAGGATGTTTTTGGCACATCCACATCATTCACTTTGAGCTGGTAATAACCTGACCTTAAATCAATCTTAGAGAACACAACCGCTCCTCGAAACAGATCAAAAAGATCATCAATCCTCGGCAAAGGATACTAATTTTTGATAGTCAACTTATTCAGCTAACGGTAGTCGGTGCACATTCTCATAGTGCCATCTTTCTTCTTCACAAACAAGACTGGTGCACCCCAATGTGACACACTCGGCCGAATGAAATCACGATCAAGCAACTCCTGAAGTTGCGTCTTCAGCTCTTTCAACTTCTTAGGTGCCATTCGGTAAGGAGTAATGGACACTGGAGTTGTGTTTTCATACAGCTCAATTCCAAACTCCACCTCTCGACTAGGAGGCAATCCAGGTAACTCTTCCGGAAACACACCAGGAAACTCTCGCACAGTCCTGATATCTTGAATTCGCAACTCCTTAGAGTTAGGATTCATCACAAAGGCCAGGTAAGCCTCACAACCTTGCCTCAGCATTTGGCTTGCTTCCAACGTAGAAACCACATTGGCAAGAAACTTCACATTTCACCAACCACCACTACCTCATAATCATCCGCAAGTTTCAACGAAACCCATTTGTTCTCAAAATCCACCACATCTCGATTTTAAACAAGCCAATCCATACCAAGGATTACATCAAAACCATAGAATGGCAATTCCTTGAGATCAACAAGAAAAACATGGTTTTGCACTACCAACGGACATCTTCTATACAACTTCCGTGTCACAACGGTCTCACCAAAGGAACTGGTCACACGCATACCAACATCCAAAGACTCAACAGGTAAACCAAGCATTTGAGCATGTTCACGCAATATGTATGAGTTTGTAGATCCAGAATCAATCAAGGAAAGTAGTGATAATGATTGCAAAGTAAAGGTACATGCGATCACATCCGTATCATTTCTCCCCTCTCGCTGAGCATACACTCGAGCTTGGCCACCACCCTCAGGTTGAACAGCCACCACATGCGCCACATTCCTCCCACCATCATCTCTGTGCTAGAAGTTACCACGGTCGCGCCCACGACCTCTATGTGGTAATACTACCCCAGAGCACGTCCTTGACCACGACCGACCAACAAAGGACACTCCCTCCTCATGTGGTCTACCAAACCACAATTCCAGCATGAATTACCGGTCACTGCAACAGGAGCCTGAACCTCCCTCACTGCTCGAGGACAATCTCGCCTCAGATGGCCACTCGATCCACACGTCCAACACGTGTTCTGGTCAGCTCTCATCATGTCTCCCTGAACAGGCGCACCATGCCCTCCATTACCACGCCTAGCAGAAGACTGATACCTCTTATCTCCTCCTCTCTTGTTCCGTGCACCATCGAAACTATAATCAGCATCTCTTTTGCCCGAGCTAGAACTAACACCTATGGAAGACAGTCCTAGATTCTGCTCAATATCTTTCGCTCTACTCACCAGCAGATCTAAATCTGTATACTCAACTGCAAGTATGAAAGCGTTCACATCTGACATCAAACCATATCGGAAGCGTTCACACCTCTCCCGTTCATCAAGGATAAGCTCAGAAGCGCACTGATAAGACGGACAAACTAGATTTCATACTCAGCCACCGTCATGCTTCCTTGCACAAGAGAGATGAATTCTCTTTTCTTCTCATCTAGGTATCGCACACCTAGATACTTTCGCTTGAACGCGTTTAGAAAGAACGTCCAAGTCACATCAACGTCCTCCATTCGGGAGACAGTGGTCGTCCACCAAGTATACACATCATCATGTAGCAGCGATACCACACAACATAATTTTTGGACACCATTGCAGTTCATTTTTCCCAATATCCTCTTGGTGTTTTCCAACCAAGATTCGGAACCCTCAGGAGATAAACCTCTGAACTCAGTCCCTCCGAGACTGTGAAAATGTTCCAAAGGTAATCTCACGTTAAAATCACCCTGATGCACAGCTCCGTGAGCTCCAGCTACTGCTTCCTGAAAGGCTCCAGCGATAGCCTGAATCAATACAGTCAAGTCAGGAGCAGCTTGCCACTGCACAGCTTCAGGTCCAGCGACCCTAGCACCAGCACCAACTCCAGTATTTTCACCTCCAGCACCACCACTGCCGGGTGGTCCACCACCAGGGGAGGAGGTATATCCACAAAATTCTCAACATGTTCCTCATTCTCGTTCTGAGCCATAGCTCTCGTATTCATCCTCAACTCTCTACGAGGGCCCATTTATAAGAAAACTATGCACTGACACAAATGCAATAAACATAATTAGGATAAACAAGGTAAGTAATCCAAGTACTCAAGCTCATTTTCCAAAACAAGTCCTTTCATTAGTTTTGATATGGCAATGGGTTCCTCTAACATGCTTCAACATAGCATATCATCATAATTGCAACCATACATCACAATTCAAACAATATTCTTTCATCCAAAAAGCATATCATGCAAAAACACGTACATCACCCACATAACCATTCCTATTTACACGAGAACTCAGCTCTGATACTACCAAATGTAACCCCCTTAGCCCGGCCTAGACGGTTGACCCGAACAACGAAGATTACACGGGGAAAACTAAAGTCAACCCGAAAGTCAACCTTGATTAACAACCCCTTTTTTTCTTTTTAATCTTGTCTAGATGCACATTAACCCTAAGCAAATACTTGGAAAACATTTTTTGTGAAAAGCACAGCAATCGAATTTCAATAAGGGACTCAATTGCAAAAATCACAAATATTAGGGACCAATTTGTAAATTCTGGAAATTAGGAGGTCTTATCTCGTCCTCTCTTGTTCCGTCCACCACCGGAACTATAATCAGCAGCTCTTTTGCCCGATCTAGAACTACCACCTCTGGAAGACAGTCCCATATTATGCTCAATATCCTTCGCTCTACTCACCAGCACATCAAAATCTGTATACTCAGCTGCAAGCATGAAAGTCTTCACATCCGGCAACAAACTATATCGGAAGCGTTCACACCTCCCCTGTTCATCAGGGATAAACTCATGTGCGTACTGATAAGACGGACAAACTGGATTTCATACTCAGCCACCGTCATGCTTCCTTGCACAAGAGACATGAATTATCTTTTCTTCTCATCTAGGTATCGCACACATAGATACTTTCGCTTGAACGCGTTCAGAAAGAACGTCCATGTCACATCATCTTCCTCCATTCCGGAAAAAGTGGTCGTCCACCAAGTATACGCATCATCATGTAGCAGCGATACCATACAACCTAATTTCTGCACATCATTGCAGTTCATTTTTCCCAATATCCTCTTGGTGCTTTCCAACCAAGATTCAGAACCCTCAAGAGATAAACCTCTGAACTTAGTCCCTCCCAGACTGCGAAGATGTTCCAAAGGTAATCTCACGTTAGAATCACCCTGATACACAGCTTCGTGAGCTCCATCTACTGCTGCCTGAAAGGCTCCAGCGATAGCCTGAATCAATACAGTCATGTCAGGAGCAGCTTGCCCCTACACAGCTTCAGGTCCAGCGACCCCAGCACCAGCACCAACTCCAGTATTTTCACCTCCAGCACCACCACCATCGGGTGGTCCACCACCATGGGGAGGAGGTATATCCACAACATTCTCAACATGTTCCTCATTCTCGTTCTGAGCCATAGCTCTCGTATTCATCATCATCTCTCTACGAGGCCCCATTTATAAGAAAACTATGCACTGACACAAATGCAATAAACATAATTAGGCTCAACAAGGCAAGTAATCTAAGTACTCAAGCTCATTTTCTAAACTAAGTCCTTTCATTAGTTTTGATATGGCAATGGGTTCCTCTAACATGCTTCAACATAGCATATCATCATAATTGCAACCATACTTCACAATTCAAACAACATTCTTTCATCCAAAAAGCATATCATGCAAAAACATGTACATCACCCACATAACCATTCCCATTTACACGAGAACTCAGCTCTGATACCACCAAATGTAACCCCCTTAGCTCGGCCAAGACGGTTGACCCAAACTACGAAGATTACACGGGGAAAACTAAAGTCAACCCGAAAGTCAACCTTGATTAACGACCCCTTTTTTTCTTTTTAATCTCTTCTAGATGCACATTAACCCTAAGCGAACACTTGGAAAACATTTTCATGAAAAGCACAGCAATCGAATTTCAATAAGGGACTCAATTGCACAAATCACAAATATTAGGGACCAATTTTTAATTCTGGAAATTAGGAGGTCTTAACTGATTTCTAAGTTACCATTATTAAATTAGTCATATTACATGGTTCCGTATCAAATTTCACCTTAAACGGACATCTCAAACTCATGCAATTACAAATACAATTTTCAGGACTAAAACGTAAAGCTTGCAAACATCAATACCATTCAAATCAATGCTCAACGGTCACCTATATCGAAACGGTGTTGACCGTTCTGAAAGACGGGTTCGTTTCGAGACATGTTTCGAGACAGGGCCATCCAGTTGCCAAATCATTTCGGAACGGCCTCCAGCAGTTACGAAACACGAAGGCCATTATAGGCCCCCGTTTCGAAAAGCTAGTACCTGTTCCGATGCGGGTTGCCCAGAAGCTGCAGATTTTGCTGGTTTTCATACACTAAACCATTTAAACACAACCTAATGACTCCCTAATCATGCCAACAAGTCATCATACACATATAGAACATGTTTGCAACTCCTAAACACAATCATGGCATCAAACGTGAAACATCACATGTCTATAGGCATGCATCCTAATATCCAAAACCAAACAACCAACTAAACTCCAAAACAAGCATTAAAAAGCCAATTACAAATCCAAACATCAAGAGTATCATGCCATAAAACTAGGGAGTACAAAACATCTCCCAAAACATATCTTAGGTTCTCATTGCCAAATTACCAAAACTAATAGTGTATGAAAACATCACCATACATGAGCTTAGTTCCCTTGGACTCTCTTGACTCCTTGTTGCCCTTTAAAACTTCAATTATCTGCATTATTGGTTCAAGAGAGAGAGCGTAAGCACAATTGCTTGGTGAGGCATGCTCTAAAGAAACAACACAATAATGCATTTTATAAAACACTTTCAACTAAGCCTTTAAACACATACTCATCATTTTTCATGCAACCTTGCATACATAACAAGCATCTCATGCTTCAATACAATCAACACATCATATTGGCTTTCAAGTGATAACTCAACCATTTAGAACTCAAAACACAATCGGATATGCGGATTACAAGTGTTGTCTCATACGCTTCATACACACTACCGAACAACACAAGGTGTAGTTTACCGGTACAATCACAACCCCTCAACACCCGTGATGGAGTTTACCGGTACAATCACAACCCCTCAACATCACTCATCGGTAGTTGTATAATTCCACTAACGAGAACACGGGATACACAACACAAGATCTACACACAGACTTTTAACCACCGTTGTGATCTTACCTTACTCGTTAGTGTACTTGGATGGAGTTTACGGTACAATTACAACCCCTCAACATCCAAGGTGACTTCATTCACGGTGCACCCAATCCTATAGCCGGCTAACTATATCTGATTCAAGTACTTTAAAACCATTACATCACTTGCCAATATTCATCATTTATCATCAACAATTCACTGTTTGAAAGCATTAATCAAAGCCATTTAACATCATGCATCATTATGCATCAAAACCACATTTACAATATATCAAACCAAGGATCTCTTACCTTGAGCATCCTTCCACATATGGCTTTTAAAACCAACATTTATCATGCTAAAACATGCTTTCAAAACAGAATTTAAACATGCATATTATAAACAATGCATCAAACCACTTCGTGGCTCTTCCAAGAGAGTTTTTTCCGAAAACTTACTCTTGAGCTTAGTTAAGTTGCTTAGACTTAAACTAAGCTCCCAAAACCTTCAAACATTTGTTTCAAAGCTGGAAATCCAACTTCACTCACCAATTCCGTTTCACAAGCTTGCCGAAACGCCGATCAAGCCTCCGGATCAACACCACAAGTATCTGAAGATGTCTCCCATGTTTTAAACACATCAAAGTAGAGGATTAATGCATCATCATGCATTGAAATCTTCAGCCAACACTCTTAAACTCGTTGCTCTACCTAAAGCCAACATTTCGGCTACTAAACACAACCGAAATCACAACCAAACTCTTCCAAAACATAACCCAGCCAAGATCCATCACTTCTAACCATTTCTAAACATCAATTAACATCAAAAATGAACCTAAACTCGTCCTTATACCTCCAGCTATAACAGAACACCAAGATCACCTCAAAAACCACCATTTTCATAAGGAAAAACTTAGGAAATACAACATGTTCGGGATTGCATTGATAAAACCTCATTTACACATCATTAGACGTCCAAAATACATTTAAGAATCATCTCAAAACAGAGCCCAAACAATCACAACAAAATTCTTCAAGATTTCTTCCAAATCTTGAGTTTTAAGCTAAAATCAAGTTCATATCATTAAAACCATTTATAAAACTTAAATTAAGGACCGGTAACTTG
Organism: Hibiscus tridactylites; assembly: GCA_958450335.1. Classification (NCBI taxonomy): domain Eukaryota; kingdom Viridiplantae; phylum Streptophyta; class Magnoliopsida; order Malvales; family Malvaceae; genus Hibiscus; species Hibiscus tridactylites. The sequence goes on along the minus strand of OY288274.1, from coordinate 42,368,341 downwards.
GGAATTTCAGTAAAGAACTGAGTATTTAGAGGAGAAGAACAACCTTACCTCTAAATGGTGATTTCTCCTTGATTTGAGCCAATTTTCTTGAAAATCCAATGAGCAAATCAAAAGGATTTGATGTAAGATGGATTAGGAACCAATTGATGATTAAAATCTCATCAACTGAAGTGAAAATCAATAGAAAAGTTGTTGGAGAAAAGTGTTTGGATGATGGTGTTGAGTTGATCGAAAGATCGATATGAACCAAGAGGGGGTGAATTGGATTTTTAAAGTTGGTGTGGTGGAAATTGCAAATTAAAAAGATTGACAAGGAATTTTAGAGTGGTTCAAGTTCCAAATGAACTCTACATCCAGTACCTTAGCTTCACTAAGGATTTGCAGCAATTCCACTAATTGCTCTTCCCATTTTCTAGGCTAAGGAGGCAACCCTTACAATTTTCGATTAAATTTTCTACTCAAAATTTAACTCAATCCTCACACAAAGGTAACAAAGAATTTGATGGCTAATAGAGTATCTCTCAATAAAAATTGTAGCCCAATTACAAGCACTCAACCGAATTGAAAAATATAAGAATGAAAATTACAATTGGGGTTTCTAGACAATATGGGATTTTAGCACAAATGCTTGGATTTGATGTATGGATATTTGTTTTTGGATCAATAGTTGTTGCTGGAGCTTTTAGAGGTCCCTTTTATACCTTCTCATTGATTTTTAGCCGTTGTGGTCGTTGCATTCATCAATAGAGCTGTTGGGGATGTTATCTCACCTCCATAAATGCAATCTGCAACAACCCGTTTCGGAACGCGGGGTACCTGTTTCGAAATGGACTAAAATAGAAAGAGTCGTTTGGGTGCATTTAAGAGCCCGTTTCGAAACGTGTTGAAGTCGTTTCGAAACACTTTTGCCACTGGAAAGGGTCGTTTCGAAACAGCCTAAGCTCGTTTCGAAACACCCTAACGGATTCCAAAAAATCAGTTAAAAACTTTTATAACGGTCATATTTTCAAATCAGAATGAAGAACCGTTTCGAAACACATGGACTCGTTTTGAAACATTTTTGCTACTGTCAAGGGTCATTTCGAAACCGATTGAGCCCGTTTCGAAACACCCTATTGATCTTTGAAAATTCAGTTAAAAAATATTACAACCGTTATAGTTTTCAAATAAAAAATGAAGAACCGTTTCGAAACGCATGAAGTCGTTTCGATACGGGTTCAAGTGTTCTAAAGCCGTTTCGATACGTGTTTCGGAACAGGGGTTGGTAGTGATGAAAACGTTTCGAAATGCCTTAGGCCATTTCGAAACAGGGACTTGAAAATCATTGTTTCGACTTTAAACACTTAGAAAAATATTTGAAAACTTTGTTTTTAACTTTGGCATAATCTTAAAATCATACGGGGATGTTTTGGGGACTTAAAAATTTGTTTTGACATTTTCAATTTAGTCCTTAGGTTTTTAGTTATATCAAAATTAAAATATTGGTTTCACAATCTCCCCCTTTTTGATATAACAAAACCAAAGTTGGAATTTTTAAGAGTTTTGAAAATTTTGAACATATTCTAACTCCCCCTTAATTTAAGATAGGTTTTTAAATTTTTAAAATTGTTTAACTTTGAAATTCAAGTTTTAAAACTTAAAAACACTTTAAACATTTAAAAACGAATTTTTGTTTTTGGCTCTTAAATTTATTCTCCCCCTTTTTGTTAGATTAAAAAGAATAAAAAAGGCTCATAGAGAAGACAAAGGATTAGTACCAATAAGCATTAACTAATAAGAAACAATATTAATTCATAAAGTTAAAATATCCAAAACATAAATCAACATTAAGTTCAAAATAAAATCTCAAACAAAAGATCAAAAGCATAGGTTCCTAAAACATAAAGATGCAATCTTAAACCTAAAATGCATAAATAATATGATATGATATGAAAGTCCTAGGCCTCGTCATCATCATCGGAAGTCTCATCGTCGCTCTTGACTTGAGAACGGTGAAACTTCGTCCATTGGCCATAAAGAGTAGAGAAGGACAAATCCAAGTTTGAGTGGGAAGTCTCAAGAGATAGGAGGCGATCCTCGACATTTTGCAAGCGAGTGTCCATGGCACCAAAACCCGAAGCAATGCGAGTATCCAAGGCATTGAACCACTCGGTAATGAGAGCCGCAAGAGCATCATTGTTTCCAACTTGAACTTGCGATGGAGGTGCAACGGGAGGAAGATGAGCTTCTCTATCAACACGTTCCCAAACATCATTTACATATCGAAACCCGGATTTGCAAAGAGAGGACTCACCAATCTTGCACTTGCGAGGTTCCGGGGAGTCATAGGTGCAATCGAGACCGATGTGGCTAAAGATGTGGCTCAAGATCGTGCCATAAGTAAAAGATTTCAACTCATTGGTGTCAATAAGCTTAACATTGTTGACCATCTCGGCAAAAATGATCTTAGCAACATTAGGGCGCTCGCCTCTACGGAAACATTCAAGCCAAAAGTGATCAACTTGACGGATATGAGAGTATTTACCTCCAGAAGGGCGAAGGAACCATGATACCATCAAGTGAAGAAAACGGTCGTGCGCATCCAAAGTAAGTGCAGGACCGGTGAAAGTGCCAAAGTGATGTTCATCCTCAATTCCTATATTCTTAAGGGAAAAGGTGGACTCCAAGAGAGCAATATTAACAGTAAACTTTTTCCCTAATATGAAAGATTCAATTCCTACAACCTCGGTTTTGGTTTCATCATGAATAAGACGAGCATTAGAGTAAAAGATGAGTACCATATGTTTGTAGCGAATATCTGGGATGCTCAACAAAGGAAGAAGATCCCATTCACTCAAACGCTCGAGGTAACGGAATAGGAATCGCTAGGAATTGAGGATATCAAGATCAATGACACGTTCACGATGAACTTCGAAATCCTTGACATAAGTGAAGTGAGCTCGCGTCTCGGTAGTTCGAAGGGATTTCTGAAAAAGCAGAGCTAGATTCGGACGTATGCTCGAATCACCGGTTTGAACGGACTTTCGCTTTTTGTTAGCTTGATCCGACATCCTAAAAACATTAAGCAAGCATGTTTTAAAAATTAAGTGTATGCATAGATTTTTAAAATCAATCCAATAATAAATCCCACTTAGGTTTTTAAAACAAAATTAAAACAAAGAAATATTAAAAAAACAGTAAAAGAAAATACGACTGAAAAATTTTATATTCGAATCAAAAATTTTGAGATTTGAATTTTTTTTACAAGATATGGAAAACCCAAACATGAAAACATATAATTTATACAAAAATAAAATTTTCTAACCTAAGATTCGAACATAAGTTGAAAGAAAAAGAAAAAGGGGAAAATACCTTAGTTTGGGATTTTGGATGATTTGATGAAAATCCTCGTACAATGTTGATGAAACTTGCTTAGACTTGAGTTTTAGAGAAAAACCCCTCAAGATTTGGTGAAAAACAAAGAGGTTTAGAGGGTTTTTATAGGGAGAAAGTCGATTTAGGGTTTTTAAAAGTTTGATGTAAAAGTGGATTTTAACATTAAAAGCCCTAAATAAAGCTATCCACGATACCGTTTCAGAACGGTCTGGACCATTTCGAAACGAGAGCACGAGGGTTGACCGTTTTGAGACTTTCAGCTGACCATTTCGATACGGTGTTGACTGTATCGAAGACCCGTTGACCCGTATGAAAACACGTTTCGATACACCCCTTGGCAGTAGCAAAAACGTTTCGAAACCCTTTGGAGGCGTTTCGAGATGCCCTTCTCTCAGATATGAATTTAAGGTATCCGTATCGAAACAGGTTCACCCGTTTCGATACACCTGGGCCTGGAAGTGCAGATGAGGCTCTAAAAGTGCAGAAAAATGATTTTTTCTTAGGCCTAACATGCTTAAATGACAAGAATGAGCATGCAAAACATATGCAAACATAAACATACTCCCCCTAGCTATAAGCATGGATGAAATTAGGATTCTAAACACATAAACATGGCATTTCACAAGATCAAGCAAATTTAATCACAAAAGAGGTCCGAAAAGGTCAAGATAAGCTAGCTAGACCTAACTCTCTCCTAAGGGACCAAAAACGCTCTTTGTCTAAAGGTTTTGTAAATATGTCCGCTAATTGATTTAAGGTGTCTACATACTCTATAACCACATCTTCCTTAAGGACATGATCTCTAATGAAATGATGCCTTATTTCTATGTGTTTGGTTCTAGAGTGTTGGATGGGATTTTTTGTTAGACATATTGCACTAGTGTTGTCACATTTTAGGGGTATGGTTTCAACTTTAATTCCATAATCTAAGAGTTGTTGCTTCATCCAAAGGACTTGAGCACAACAACTCCCTAAGGATATGTACTCGGCTTCGATGGTAGATAAGGCTACACTATTTTGTTTCTTAGAGAACCAAGATATGAGCATACTACCTAGGAATTGACAAGTTCTCGAAGTACTTTTCCTATCGATTTTGCAACCCCCATAATCCGCATCCGAATAAGCATGAAGGTTGAAGGTAGAGTCTCTAGGGTACCAAAGACCTAAACAAGGAGTATCTCTAAGGTATCTAAAGATTCTCTTAACGGCTATAAGGTGAGACTCTCTAGGACTAGCTTGAAACCTAGCACACAAGAAAATACTAAACAAGATATTCGGTCTACTTGCGGTAAGGTAAAGCAATGATCCAATCATAGAACGGTAAAGCTTAGAGTCAACACACTTACCTCCTTCATCTTTGTCAAGCTTTGTAGATGAGCTCATAGGTGTGGCTTGAGGCTTTGCATTCTCCAAGCCAAACTTCTTGAGCATATCCTTTATGTACTTTGCTTGATTGATGAAGGTGCCATCCTTTTTTTGCTTGATTTGGAGTCCCAAAAAGAATGAGAGCTCCCCCATCATGCTCATCTCGAATTCACCTTGCATTAACTTAGCAAACTCTTGACAATGACATTCATTAGTAGAACCAAAAATAATATCATCAACATAAATTTGAACTACTAAGATGTCATTTTTATACATTTTTATAAAAAGTGTAGTGTCCACCTTACCTTTTTCAAATCCTTTTTCAATTAAAAAGTTTGGAAGTCTTTCATACCAAGCTCTAGGAGCTTGTTTTAAACCATAAAGAGCTTTGGTGAGTTTGAAAACATGATTTGGAAATTTTGAGTCTTCAAAACCCGGTGGTTGTTCCACATACACTTCTTCATTTATAAAACCATTTAAAAATACGCTTTTAACATCCATTTGAAAAAGCTTGAAATTATGATAACATGCATATGCAAGCAACATCCTAATGGCTTCTATTCTGGCTACGGGTGCATAGGTTTCATCAAAATCTATTCTCTCTTCTTGAGTGTAACCTTGTGCTACTAGTCTAGCTTTATTTCTTACAATGTTACCACTCTCATCTAGCTTGTTTCTAAAGACTCGTTTAGTTCCTATGGTAGATTGATTACTAGGCCTATCAACTAATGTCCAAACGTTACTTCTCTCAAATTGATTTAACTCTTCTTGCATAGCCATAATCCAAAAGTCATCTTTCAATGCTTCTTTAATATTCTTAGGCTCTATGCATGAGATAAATACAACATGATTCATTAATCTAAGAGAAGATCGAGTGGTTACCCCCTTGGATGGATCACCCAAGATTTCACCATCTTTGACATAGTTTAACTCCCTTGGGTAGCTCACTTCCTTTTCCTCAAGAGCCAAGTCCTTCAAGGCTTCAAGAGGTGGATCTTGTGTGTCCTATTCTTTTGTTGGAATCTCATCCTCCTTTGAAGTTTGTCTTCCATCAAAGGCATTTATGATTCCTACATCATCATCATCACAAGAATCCTTCCTAGGAAGGAGGTTATCATCGAATACAACATGAATAGATTCTTCTACTACTAAAGTTCTTTTGTTAAATACTCGATAGGCTTTAGAGGTTAAAGAGTAACCTATGAAAATAGCTTTATCACTTTTTGCATCAAATTTACCTAAGTTGTCTTTTCCATTATTTAAAACAAAACACTTGCAACCAAAAGGGTGAAAATAGCTAATGTTAGGCTTTTTAGATTTTAAAATCTCATAAGGTGTTTTCTTTAAAATTGGCCTAATCATTACTCGATTTACAATATAGCAAGCGGTGATTGTGGCTTCCGCCCAAAAATATTTAGGTAAATTGTTTTCACAAAGCATAGTTCTAGCCATTTCTTGCAAAGTTCTATTTTTCCTCTCAACTACCCCATTTTGTTGAGGAGTTCGAGGAGCCGAAAAATTGTGGCTAATACCATTTTCATTTAAAAAATCTTCAAACCCCAAATTTTGAAACTCGGTTCCATGATCACTTCTAATATGTGAAATTTTAAGTTCAAGATCATTTTGGGTTAGTTTTGAAAATGTGATGAATTTTTCCAAAGCCTCATCTTTAGTACTTAAAAATAGAACCCAAGTAAATCTAGAAAAATCATCAACAAGTACAAAAGCATAAGACTTACCACCCAAGCTCATAGTCCTAATTGGCCCAAATAAATCCATATGGATAAGTTGTAAACATCTACTAGTAGAAACATCATTAATGGATTTAAAGGAAGATTTATGTTGTTTACCCTTAGAGCATGCATCACAAATTTTATCATTTGAAAATTTTATCTTGGGTAAACCTCTAACAAGATTAAGGGAGACTAGTTTTTCTAAAACACTTATGCTAGCATGTCCTAGTTTCCTATGCCACAACCATGCATCATTTTCATTCTGTGCAACTAAGCATGCATGAGATGTATGAATGTCATCTAGATGCACCATGTATATGTTCCTTATGCGATGACCTATGAGCATAATATTATTAGATTTAATGTCTACAATTTTGCATCCATTTTTATCAAATAAAACATTAAATCCTTTATCACACAATTGACTTATGCTCAATAAATTGTGTTTAAGACCATCGACATACTAGACATTTTCAATGAGAATAGTAGAGTGATTACCTATGGAGCCAATACCTTTAATGTGGCCTTTGGAGTTGTCACCAAATGTCACTACTCCTCCACTTTTTGGCTTTAGATCCATGAATCTACTCTTGTCTCTGGTCATATGCCTTGAGCATCCACTATCAAGGTATCATGAGTTTTGACTTTGTGCTTTGGCCTTGTAGCAATGATCCCCCTACAAACAAAGATATTAAGCTTTTGTTTTTGGTACCCAAATCATTTTGGGTCCATGAGTGTTAGCTCCCAAAACCTTGGTTCCCTTAGGAATCCAAGATGACATAGCAATAATATTATTAGATTTTACAAGTTCCTTAGGAACCCATACACTTCTAATTCTTTTAGCTCTACTATGTCTAGGAAAGTTACCTTGTTTGTAGTAGTTAGTCCTTTTCTTAGGTTGGTTTGTTCTTGAGGATTCACCTATTTCATGCTTAACACTACCAACATTTTTAAAGGACTTTTTGAGCTCATTTAGCTCATCCAACACCTTTTGGTGTTCACTATTACATTGAGACAAAAGATTATTAAGGTCAACATTTTCATCTTGAAAGAATTTTAGTTCATCTTTTAACCCTAATATCTTTTTCTCAAATTTTGAATTAGATTGAGAGAGTGAGTCATTTTTCTCATTTAGTTCCAAAATAATTTTCTTATTCCTAATGACCGACTCTTTATATTTCTCAACTAATTCATCATAGACCTCTTGTAACTCATCATATGCATCATTCAATTCATCATATGTAAAATCTAAAGATGATGAGTTAGAGGTTACCATGGAGGAATCTTCCTCAAGTGCCATGAGGCAAAGGTTAGCCACTTCTTGTTCGTCATCCTCCGATGACTCCTCATCACTCCAAGTAGCAAGCTTGGCTTTGAGCTTCTTCTTCTTCTCAAAGCCCTTCTTCTTGAGTTGAAGGGACTCCGAACGTATGTGGTCGGGTTGCTTGCACTCAAAGCAAATGATTTGATCCCTTGCTTCTTCTTTGTTATTGCTTTTGAAGTCCATCTTTCTTTGGATTTTCTTCCCCAGTTGGACCTCATAAAGCGTGAGAATCGTTTGGCTATCATAGCCAATTCTTCTAGCTCATCCTCCTCACTAGAAGAGCTCTCTTCATGTAGTGAAGCTTTGAGAGCTATTCCCATCTTCTTCTTCTTCTCAACCTCAAGCTTTTCTACTCTTTTCTCTTCTTTCTTCTTCTCTTCTTCCCTTCCTTGCTTCATAATCTCATGAGTAAGGAGAGAACCCACAAGCTCATCAAGCTTTAAAGTCTTTAAATTCTTAGCTTCTATGATGGTGGTTCTCTTCCCATCCCAAGATTTGGGAAGTGAATAGAGTAGCTTCCGGACAAGCTTGTCTTCCGGTATGATTTCTCCAAAACCTTTGAGCCCATTGACAATAGTGGAGAACCGATCAAACATCTTGGACACCGTCTCATCGGGCTCCATCTTAAAATTCTCATAACTAAGATTGAGAATTCCAATCTTAGTTTCTTTAACATTGTTGGTGCCCTCGTAGGTAGTCTCAAGAGTGTCCCACACTTCTTTGGCACTCTCGATGGATGAAACCTTAGAATAGATGTCCGAACCGAATGAACAAAAAAGCATCTAGAGAGCTTTGTCATTTACTTGAATCTTTTTCCTTTCTTCTTCACTCATCTCCATCTTTTTCTTCAAGATCATCTTGCCTTCACCATCTTGCTTCAATGGAATATAAGGGCCATCTTCAATGACATCCCACACTAAGTAGTCATTTGACTTGATGAAGAGACGCATTCTATTCTTCCAAAAAGAATAGTTATCACCATTAAAGAAGGGAGGCTTTGTAGTGGATTAAGACTCATACATGCCCGAACCGGAGGTTGAAGCCATCTCTTGATATTTAATGATCTCACTCTTCCAAGGAACTCCTCTTGTGGTTGTTAATCCTCAAAGAGGTAGGCTCTGATACCAATTGTTGAGTGGATCGAAAGATCGATATGAACCAAGAGGGGGTGAATTGGATTTTTAAAGTTGGTGTCGTGGAAATTGCAAATTAAAAAGATTGACAAGGAATTGTAGAGTGGTTCAAGTTCCAAATGAACTCTACATCTACTACCTTAGCTTCACTAAGGATTTGCAAAAATTCCACTAATTGCTCTTCCCCTTTTCTAGGCTAAGGAGGTAACCCTTACAATTTTCGGTTAAATTTTCTACTCAAAATTTAACCCAATCCTCACACAAAGGTAACAAAGAATTTGATGGCTAATAGAGTATCTCTCAATACAAATTGTAGCCCAATTACAAGCACTCAACCCAATTGAAAAATATAAGAATGAAAATTACAATTGGGGTTTCTAGACAATATGGGATTTTAGCACAAATGCTTGGATTTGATGTATGGATATTTGCTTTAGGATCAATAGTTGTTGCTGGAGCTTTTAGAGGTCCCTTTTATACCTTCTCATTGATTTCTAGCCGTTGTGGTTGTTGCATTCATCAATAGAGCCGTTGGGGATGTTATCTCACCTCTATAAATACAGTCTGCAACAACCCGTTTCGGAACGCGGGGTACCTGTTTCGAAATGGACTAAAATAGAAAGAGTCGTTGAGGTGCATTTAAGAGCCCATTTCGAAACGTGTTGAAGCCGTTTCGAAACACTTTTGCCACTGGAAAGGGTCATTTTGAAACAGCCTAAGCCCGTTTCGAAACACCCTAACGGATTCCAAAAAATCAGTTAAAAACTTTTATAATGGTCATATTTTCAAATCAAAATGAAGAACCGTTTCAAAACACATGGACTCGTTTCGAAACAGTTTTGCTACTGTCAAGGGTCGTTTCGAAACAGCCTAAGCCCGTTTCGAAACACCCTATTGATCTATGAAAATTCAAAAAATATTACAACTGTTATAGTTTTCAAATCAAAAATGAAGAACCATTTCGAAACGCATGAAGCCGTTTCGATACGGGTTCAAGTGTTCTAAAGCCGTTTCGATACGCGTTTCGGAACATGGGTTGGCAGTGATGAAAACATTTTGAAACACCTTAGGCCGTTTCGAAACAGGGACTTGAAAATCACTGTTTCAGTTTTAAACACTTAGAAAAATATTTGAAAACTTTGTTTTTAACTTTGGCATAATCTTAAAATCATATGGGGATGTTTTGGGGACTTAAAAATTCGTTTTTGACATTTTTCAATTTAGTCCTTAGGTTTTTAGTTATATCAAAATTAAAATATTGGTTTCACAGATGGAATTTTGAGAGAAAAGGAGATGAGAAAATTTTAGGAAAAGTTAGTTATGAAATTCCAAAAAGTGGTTTCCCTTTCTCATTTAATTAATTAAACATTAATTAAATCACTTAAATTAAGGAAAAATCTGGAGAAATCATTTTTGGGTGAATTAGCTCCTTAAAGATTCAAAGTTTCAATCCTTACAAAACAGTCACCACTTAACTTTTCAAAAATCGCATTTTAGTCACTAATCCAAAATGTAATATTTCTAAACCTTATTTTGTAAAATTGATTTCACCACTCTCTTATATATATTAAAACAGGATTTTTAGATATTTTTCCATATTTTTAAAGCATCCCGAAAAAAGCTTTCCCTAAAACCTCCTTTTACATTCGAACTGAAAATCAGACCAGTCCGGTTCAGGCCCTAAACTCCTAAGCCCAAAATTGGGGTGTTACAACTCTCCCCCCCCCCCCCTTAAGAAATTTCGTCCTCGAAATTTATCTGGAGGAAAGAGGTACGGAAACTGCTTCTTCATATCATCCTTTCTTTCCCACGTGGCTTCCTCAACACCACGATGCTTCCACAACACCTTAACCAATTCAATGGTCTTGCCTCGAAGAACTTTACTGTCCGAATCCAAAATTTCATCTGGTTCCTCATCATAGGTCAAATCTAGATTCAACTCCACTTCCTCCACGGGCATAACATGCGAAAGATCCAATCTATACCTCCGAAGCATAGAAACATGAAACACATCATGTATCTTTTCCAACTCTTGCGGCAACCTCAGCTTGTACACAACAGGACCCACACGTTCAATCATCTCGTATGGTCCAATGTACCTAGGGCTCAACTTACCCTTCCGGCCAAACCTCATCACCTTTTTCCAAGGTGAAACCTTCAAAAACACACGGTCACCTACCGCAAACTCAATATCCTTACGCTTTAAATCCGCGTAAGACTTATGTCGATCAGAAGCTGCCTTCAATCGCTCACAAATGAGCTTCACCTTCTCCGTGGTTCCTTTCAACAAAGCATGCATTGAAACCAACTTCTGACCTGTTTCAGCCCAACAAAGAGGAGTTCTGCACTTCCTCCCATACAAGGCTTCATAAGGTGCTATTTGAATACTTTCCTGGTAGCTATTGTTATAAGCAAACTCCACCAAAGGCAAGTGCTTCTCCCAAGAGCCTTGAAACTCAATCACACATCACCTCAACATATCTTCCAGCACTTGGATAACACGCTCAGACTGTCCATCCGACTGTGGATGATAAGAAGTACTGAAATTCAGTCGTGTACCCAAAGCTTAATGCAAACATTCCCAGAAACGCGATGTAAACCTCGGATCTCTATCCGACACTATAGACTTTGGCACACTATGCAGCCGCCCAATCTCAGCAATCTACAGCTCTGCAAGCTTATCCAATGTGTACGTAGTATGCACAGGTAAGAAATGAGCACACTTCGTAAGGCGATCCACAATCACCCACACCAAATTCTTCTTCGATGGCGACAAAGGCAGACCAGACACAAAGTCCATGGTAATCCTTTCCCACTTCCACTCATGAATCCTCAACGGTTGCAACAACCTAGAAGGAAACTGATGCTCAGCCTTAACTTGCTGACAAACCATGCACTTACTCACATACTCTGCAACATCTTTCTTTAATCCCACCCAATAGTACTCATCCTTAAGATCACGATACATCTTTGTACTACCAGGGTGCATAGCAAAAGGACTACTATGAGCTTCAGTCGGAATAACACGACTCAACTCACCATCATTCGGCACTACTATTCGACTCCCAAAACATAAAACTCCATCATCATTAAAACAAAAATCTGATGGTCTATCCTCAGCAATATCCAGAAAATGTGGCACCAAGGAATCATCCAACAACTGCTTATCCTTTATCAATTGCACCAAGGATGGTTTCACTTGCAATTCAGCCACAAGACCTCCATCTCGCGAAATACTTAAGCTGGCAAATATAGCCCTCAACTCCACTACCACCTTTCTACTCAAGGCATCCGCTACATCATTAGCTTTTTCGATGGTACTCGATCGTCAGGTCGTAATCTTTAAGCAACTCCACCCAACGTCATTACCTAAGATTCAAATCTTTCTGAGACATCAAATACTTCAAACTTTTGTGATCCGTGTACACAGTACACTTCTCACCATACAGGTAATGTCTCCAAATTTTCAAAGCAAAGACCACTGCAGCCAACTCAATATCATGCGTAGGATAAATGCGCTCATGCACCTTCAACTGGCGCGATGCATAAGCCACCACCTTACCCCCTTGCATCAACACACACACCCAACAAACATAGGATGTGTCGCTGTACACTACAAACTCTTTCCCTGATTCAGGTTGAACCAAGATAGGAGCTTGCGCCAAAGTTGCCTTAAGCTTCTCAAAAGCCTGTTGTCTCGCTTCTGTCCACTCATACTTGACATCCTTCTGTAATAATTTCGTCAAAGGTGCAACAATCTTTGAAAATCCATCCACAAACCTCCGGTAGTATCCTGCTAACCAAAGGAAACTACGGACTTCATGAACAGACTTAGGAGGCTTCCAATTCATCACTGCATCAACCTTCTGAGGATCAACACGAATCCCCTCAGCAGAAACCACATGACCAAGAAAAACAACTTCCCTAAGCCAGAATTAACACTTGCTCAGCTTAGCATAAAGCTGATTCTCCAACAAAGCCTGCAACACAATCCTCAAATGCCCCTCATGCTCCTCCTCAGTAAGAGAGTACACAAGGATATCATCAATGAACACCACAACAAACATGTCCAAATATTCATGGAACACTCTATTCATCATGTCCATAAATGCTACAGGAGCATTCGTCAATCCAAACGGCATCACAAGGAACTCATAATGCCCATACCTCGTCCTAAAGGGTGTTTTTGGCACATCCACATCCTTCACTTTGAGCTGGTAATAACCTGACCTTAAATCAATCTTAGAGAACATAGCCGCTCCCCGAAACTGATCAAAAAGATCTTCAATCCTCGGCAAAAGATACTGATTTTTGATAGTCAACTTATTCAGCTGACGGTAGTCGGTGCACATTCTCATAGTGCCATCATTCTTCTTCACAAACAAGACTGGTGCACCCCAAGGTGACACACTCGGCCGAATGAAACCACGATCAAGCAACTCCTGAAGTTGCGTCTTCAGCTCCTTCAACTTCTTAGGTGCCATTCGGTAAGGAGTAATGGACACTGGAGTTGTGTTTTCATACAGCTCAATTCCAAACTCCACCTCTCGACTAGGAGGCAATCCAGGTAACTCCTTCGGAAACACACCAGGAAACTCTCGCATAGTCCTGATATCTTGAACTCTCAACTCCTTAGAGCTAGGATTCATCACAAAGGCCAGGTAAGCCTCACAACCTTGCCTCAGCATTCGGCTTGCTTCCAACGTAGACACCACATTGGTAAGAAACTTCACATTCTCACCAACCACCACTACCTCATAATCATCTGCAAGTTTCAACGAAACCCATTTGTTCTCAAAATCCACCACAGTTCGATGTTCAACAAGCCAATCCATACCAAGGATTACATCAAAACCATAGAATGGCAATTCCATGAGATCAACAAGAAGAACATGGTTTTGCACTACCAACGGACATCTTCTATACAACTTTCGTCTCACAACGGTCTCACCAAAGGAACTGGTCACACGTATACCAACATCCAAAGACTCAACAGGTAAACCAAGCAATTGAGCATGTTCACGCAATATGTATGAGTGTGTAGATCCAGAATCCATCAAGGAAAGTAATGATAAGGATTGCAAAGTAAAGGTACCTGCGATCACATCCGTATCATTTCTCCCCTCTCGTTGAGTATACACTTGAGCTTGGCCACCACTCTCAGGTTGAACAGCCACCACATGCGCCACATTTCTCCCACCATCATCTCTGTGCTGGAAGTTACCACTGCCGCGCCCACGACCTCTCTGTGGTGCAACTACCGCAGGAGCACGTCCCTGACCACCACCGGCCAACAAAGGATACTCCCTCCTCATGTGGTCTTCTGAACCACAATTCCAGCACGAATTATCGGTCACTGCAATAGGAGCCTGAACCACCCTCACTACTCGAGGACAATCTCGCCTCAGATGGCCACGCGATCCACACGTCCAGCACGTGTTCTGGTCAGCTCTCATCATGTCTCCCTAAACAGGCGCACCATGCCCTCCATTGCCACGCCTAGCAGAAGACTAATACCTCTTATCTCGTCCTCTCTTATTCTGTCCACCACCGGAACTATAACCAGCAGCTCTTTTGCCCGAGCTAGAACTAACACCTCTGGAAGACAGTCCCAGATTCTGCTCAATATCCTTTGTTCTACTCACCAGCACATCAAAATCTGTATACTCAGCTGCAAGCAAGAAAGTCTTCACATCCGACATCAAACCATATCAGAAGCGTTCACACCTCTCCCGTTCATCAAGGATAAGCTCAGGTGCGTACTGACTAAGACGGACAAGCTGAATTTCATACTCATCCACCGTCATGCTTCCTTGCACAAGAGACATGAATTCTCTTTTCTTCTCATCTAGGTATCGCACACCTAGATACTTTCGCTTGAACGCGTTCAGAAAGAACGTTCAAGTCACATCAACTTCCTCCATTCCGGAGACAGTGGTCGTCCACCAAGTATACGCATCAGCATGTAGCAGCGATACCACACTACCTAATTTCTGCACATCATTGCAGTTCATTTTTTCCAATATCCTCTTGGTGCTTTCCAACCAAGATTCGGAACCCTCAGGAGATAAACCTCTGAACTGAGTCCCTCCCAGACTGCGAAGACGTTCCAAAGGTAATCTCACGTTAGAATCACCCTGATGCACAACTCTGTGAGCTCCAGCTACTGCTGCCTGAAAGGCTCCAGCGATAGACTGAATCAATACAGTCATGACAAGAGCAGCTTGCCCCTACACAGCTTCAGGTCCAGCGACCCCAACACCAGCACCAACTCCAGTATTTTCACCTCCAGCACCACCACCGTCGGGTGGTCCACCACCATGGGGAGGAGGTATATCTACAACATTCTCAACATGTTCCTCATTCTCGTTCTGAGCCATAGCTCTCGTATTCATCCTCATCTCTCTACGAGGCCCCATTTATAAGAAAACTATGCACTGACACAAATGCAATAAACATAATTAGGCTCAACAAGGTAAGTAATCCAAGTACTCAAGCTGATTTTCCAAAACAAGTCATTTCATTAGTTTTGATATGGCAATGGGTTCATCTAACATGCTTCAACATAGCATATCATCATAATTGCAACCATACATCACAATTCAAACAACATTCTTTCATCCAAAAAGCATATCATGCAAAAACACGTACATCACCCACAAAACCATTCTCATTTACACGAGAACTCAGCTCTGATACCACCAAATGTAACCCCCTTAGTCTGGCCTAGACGGTTGACTCGAACTACGAAGATTACACAGGGAAAACTAAAGTCAACTCGAAAGTCAACCTTGATTAAGGACCCTTTTTTATTTTTAATCTTGTCTAGATGCACATTAACCCTAAGCGAACACTTGGAAAACATTTTCGTGAAAAGCACAGCAATCGAATTTCAATAAGGGACTTAATTGCACAAATCACAAATATTAGGGACCAATTTTTAAATTCTGGAAATTAGGAGGTCTTAACTGATTTCTAAGTTACCATTATTAAATTAGTCATATTACATGCTTCCCTGTCAAATTTCACCTTAAACGAACATCTCAAACTCATGCAATTACAAATACAATTTTCAGGACTAAAACATAAAGCTTGCAAACCTCAATACCATTCAAATCAATGCCCAACAGTCACCTGTTTCGAAACGGTGTTGACCATTCCAAAACACGGGTTCGTTTCGAGGCTTGTTTCGAAACAGGGCCTTCTAGTGTCCAAATCATTTCGGAACGGCCTCCAGCCGTTACAAAACACGAAGGCCATTACAGGCCCCCGTTTCGAAACGCTAGTACCTGTTCCGATACGGGTTGCCCAGAAGTTGCATATTTTTCTGGTTTTTCATACATTAAACCATTTAAACACAACCTAATAACTCCCTAATCATGCCAACAAGTCATCATACACATATAGAACATGTTTGCAACTCCTAAACACAATCATGGCATCAAACATGAAACATCACATGTCTATAGGCATGCATCCTAATATCCAAAACCAAACAACCAACTAAACTCCAAAAAAATATTAAAAGGCCAATTACAAATCCAAACATCAAGAGTATCATGCCATAAAACTAGGGAGTCCAAAACATCTCCCAAAACACATCTTAGATTCCCATTGCCAAATTACCAAAACTAATAGTGTATGAAAACATCACCATACATGAGCTTAGTTCCCTTGGACTCTCTTGCCTCCTTGTTGCCCTTTAAAACTTCAATTATCTGCATTATTGGTTCAAGAGAGAGAGCGTAAGCACAATTGCTTAGTGAGGCGTGCTCTAAAGAAACAACACAATAATGTATTTTTATAAAACACTTTCAACTAAGCCTTTAAACACATACTCATCATTTTTCATGCAACCTTGCATACATAACAAGCATCTCATGCTTCAATACAATCAACACATCATATTGTCTTTCAAGTGATAACTCAACCATTTACAACTCAAAACAAAATCGGATACGCGGATTACAAGCGTTGTCCCATACGCTTCATACACACTACCGAACAACATAAGGTGGAGTTTACCGGTACAATCACAACCCCTCAACACCCGTGATGGAGTTTACCGGTACAATCACAACCCCTCAACATCACTCATCGGTAGTTGCATAATTCCACTAACGAGAACACGGGACACACAACATAAGATCCACACACGGACTTTTAACCACCATTGTGATCTTACCTTACTTGTTAGTGTACTTGGATGGAGTTTACGGTACAATTACAACCCCTCAACATCCAAGGTGACTTCATTCACGGTGCACCCAATCCTATAGCCGACTAACTATATCCGATTCAAGTACTTTAAAACCATTACATCACTTGCCAATATTCATCATTTATCATCAACAATTCACTGTTTTAAAGCATTAATCAAAGCCATTTAACATCATGCATCATTATGCATCAAAACCACATTTACAATATATCAAACCAAGGATCTCTTACCTTGAGCATCCTTCCACATATGGCTTTCAAAACCAGCATTTACCATGTTAAAACATGCTTTCAAAACAGAATTTAAACACGCATATTATAAACAATACATCAAACCACTTCATGGCTCTTTCAAGAGAGTTTTTCCGAAAACTTACTCTTGAGCTTAGTTAAGTTGCTTAGACTTAAACTAAGCTCCCAAAACCTTCAAACATTTGTTTCAAAGCTGGAAATCCAACTTCACTCACCAATTTCGTTTCACAAGCTTGCCGAAACGCCGATCAAGCCTCCGGATCAACACCACAAGTATCTGAAGATGTCTCTCTTGTTTTAAACACATCAAAGTAGAGGATTAATGCATCATCATGCATTGAAATCTTCAGCCAACACTCTTAAACTCGTTACTCTACCTAAAGCCAACATTTCGGCTACCAAACACAACCGAAATCACCACCAAACTCTTCCAAAACTTAACCCAGCCAAGATCCATCACTTCTAACCATTTCTAAACATCAATTAATATCCAAAATGAACCTAAACTCGTCCTTATACCTCCAGCTATAACAGAACACCAAGATCACCTCAAAAACCACCATTCTCATAAGCAAAAACTTAGGAAATACAACCTATTCAGGATTGCATTGATAAAACCTCATTTACACATCATTAGACATCCAAAATACATTTAAGTATCATCTCAAAACAGAGCCCAAACAATCGCAACGAAATTCTTCAAGATTTCTTCCAATTCTTGAGTTTTAAGCCAAAATCAAGTTCATATCATTAAAACCATTTATAAAACTTAAATTAATGATTGATAACTTGAGAATTTCAGTAAAGAACTGAGTATTTAGAGGAGAAGAACAACATTACCTCTAAATGGTGATTTCTCCTTGATTTGAGCCAATTTTCTTGAAAATCCAATGAGCAAATCAAAAGGATTTGATGTAAGATGGATTAGGAACCAATTGATGATTAAAATCTCATCAATTAAAGTGAAAATAAAAAAAAAAGTTTCTGGAGAAAAGTGTTTGGATGATGGAATTTTGAGAGAAAAAGAGATTGAGAAAATTTTAGGAAAAGTTAGTTATGAAATTCCAAAAAGTGGTTTCCCTTTTTCATTTAATTAATTAAACATTAATTAAATCACTTAAATTAAGGAAAAATCTGGAGAAATCATTTTTGGGGTAAATTAGCTCCTTAAAGATTCAAAGTTTCAATCCTTACAAAACAGTCACCACTGAACTTTTCAAAAATCACATTTTAGTCACTAATCCAAAATGTAATATTTCCAAACCTTATTTTGTAAAATTGATTTCACCACTCTCTTATATATATTAAAACAGGATTTTTAGATATTTTTCCATATTTTTAAAGCATCCCGAACTAGGCTTTCCCTAAAACCTCCTTTTATATTTGAACCGAAAATCAGACCAGTCCGGTTCAGACCCTAAACTTCTAAGCCCAAAATTGGGGTGTTATAGCCAAGCTATCGTGGCCATTTTTAAAACCGTTTGTAAAAATAGTCTAACGATTAGGGTTTTGAAATCGGGGGTTTTTCTATTTTTAATTTAGTCATTAAGTTAGGGCTTTTCCATATTAAATTGATTTTCCCTAATTTATTCTTTAAAATCATTTTGAAGTCGCCACCAATCACTTCGGTAGACCGAACACTATAAAAATAGACCATAGATTCTTTTAATAAAATTCGAGTTTGGGAGTCAGTTACGTGTATGGAAGGGTTAGCACCCTACAACTCTCGTTATCAGTACCTTATTAATTCTATGTGGCATTTTGGCATTACGAACATTAATATGAATTTACATAAATCTTTTAATTGTTAAATGGGTTCCATTTTGAATGAGGATATCCATTTGTAAAAAAGTACATTTTGGATGAATATAAGTTTTGAAACATCCAACTACATTAGCACACTTCAATTTATATTCAAAATGTATCTAAACACAAAAGGTTTAATGCATGTTCAATTATTGTCTTGTCACATCTAAGTAAAAACCTAATTAGGGCTCCATTGGACCCATTGGATGTTTAAGGGAACCTTAGTGAGCCTAGTGCGTAATACACTTCCTTTCTCGTGCAAACAATCGAATATTAATCTTAGAGGTGTCAGGAAGATTTGAAATCACTTCTGAAGGGCTTATTAACGACCTGAAGGATTCAGAGTTGTAATACACTTCATCTCCCATGCAAACAATCGAATATCTTTGTAGAGATCCACCTCAAACGGATTTGAAATCTTTGAGATTTGCCTCTGTAAACAAAATGTCTTCGCCTCTGTAAACGGAGTATCTTGAGATCCATCTCTGTAAACAAATCGTCTTGAGATCCACCTTTGTAAACAGAATGTCTTGAAATGCGCCTCTGTAAACAGAATGTCTTGAGATCCACCTCAATAAATGGAATGTCTTGAAATCCGCTTTCGTAAATGAAATGTCTTGATGTCCGCCTCTGTAAACGGAATGTCTTGAGATCTGCCTCTTCAAACAGAATGTCTTGAAATTTGCTTCTATAAACGGAATATCTTGAGGTCCTTCTCTGTAAACGGAATGTCTTGAGTTCCGCCTCTATAAACGGAATTGTAACCTGCAAAAGAAATATCATCAATTAAATAGAATTCAACTTGAAGTGGTATGAAATATCTTCAATTTTCAACTTAAAGCGCTAAAATCTTTTGAGTCGCTATTTTTTCTATCAAAGGTAATCTCCATCTTTCAATCTGGAACTCTCATAAGGTCTCTTGTTTTCTCTTCTTCTATCGAACGATCTTTATGCTTGGAACTTAAACGTGACCATGATAGCATTTGAAAAGTCCTCATCATTTCTAAAGGTACCAGCCTGAAAGACTTAACATCATGCCCGAAGGACTTATTGACGACCCGAAGGCTTTAGGATTATGATGCTCTTTCTTTCATGTGCAAGCAACCAAACATCATTCTTGAGGGTGATGTCCCGAAGGACTTAACATCATGCCCGAAGGGCTTACTAATGACCCGAAAGATTTAACATCATACCCAAAGGATTTACTGATGACCTGAAGGATTTAACATCATACACAAAGGATTTACCATCATACCCAAAGGATTTACTGATGACCTGAATGAATTAACATCATACCCGAAGGATTTACTGATGATCCAAATGATTTAAAATTGTAACGCACCATCTGACTTGCACATACAATTAGAAAATCTTACTGAAATTCGTCTCTTTAAACGAACTGGTAAACCTTGCTGAAATTCGTCTCTTCAAACAAGTTGAAATCCTTATTGATTCGTCTCTTCAAACGGGTTGAAATCTTTTTTTGTGATCCGCCTCTTCAAACGGATTAAAATTTTTACTGAAATTTGCCTCTTGAAGCAGGTTGATACATGTTCTTTGCTAATCCTTGTGAATTCTTGCAAAAATGTACAAAAATGCTTTGAATGCATACATTAGAATGCTCCTATCTTATGGATGCTTAACGATATGATGCATGCGACGTGTCAACCAAGGACCACTTGGATGGGCTCTGATCTTCTTTGCCTTTCCATTGAATTTTCTGTTTCTGTTGCAACGGTACTTTATCTCTTTAGACCGCTCTTCTTAAATCTGTCTTAGTTTAGTCTTCTTGAATTTCGTTCAGAGCTCTTATTATCTTCTTGTTCTGACAAACTTTGCCCCATGATTTTGTTGTTGAACTCATTTTCTTCTAGTTATGAAGTTATTTCAAATTGGAAACTCATGAAGTGATTCCAATGCATTTAATGAAATTATTTGAGAAAAAGAATCTTGACATCAAGTTTTATCTCGACCTAGAGATCGAGCATTTAACTATCTCTTTGTCTATGAATGGACATCAACTGAAAGAATCTTAAAGAAGATTCAATATGGATAAAGCATATCTATTGAGTATCCTTATGATAGCAAGATTATTGTGTGTGAATAAATTTATCTTCGAAAGAAAAATAAATAAACAATTCGTTTGGAAGCATCATACATTAGTTGGTCAAGAAATATTCATGGATATATAAAGATCATTACCTTTGGATCCTCAAACATTCGTCGATGCCTCCCCAAATCTTATAAAAACAATTGTTATGCACGAGGCAAGCCGAAAATATTTTTGGCTAAGACCATTGAGCCAACATATCCAAAAGATATGTGGATTTACTTTCACAAGATATGATACAAAGCTATTTTGTGTAAAGATAATGCAAGATGTATATCTCAATTGAAAGGTGGATACATCATGGAACATATTACTCCAAAGTTTCACCCCTCACGATCTTTAGAAAATAGTATTCAAGATTGAATTATGAAGATTCAAAGACCTTCTGTGGTGTTTTCATGAGAGGGAGTAAATACGCGTTGCACTCTTTTTCCCTTGATCGAGGTTTTGTCCCAATGAGTTTTTCTGGTAAGGTTTTTAATGAGGCAAACATGTTATGCGTATCAAAGATGTGTGTACTCTTTTTCTTTCACTAAAGAATTTTTTTTCCTCATTGAGTTTTTATCTTAGTAAGGTTTTAACGAGGCACATTATCTTTATAGGCATCCAAGGGGAGTGTTATGAATATTTATCTATGTGGATGTCTATCATGATAATAACTTTATCAAGGAGATTTGACTTATTTTATCATTGGGAATATTATCTACATTAATTAGAGTTTAATATGTTATATACTTCTTATGCCTATAAATAGATGATTTACTAAAGGCATTACACAAGTCTATATTTGAGAATAATACAAATCTCCATCTTTCTCTCATCTCTTTATTCTTTTATTCTTGTTCGTTGTTCTTGTTATTTTATTCACAGCAAATAAGATAATTATTTATATATTTTATCAGTCTTAAAAAGCCAAAGATTAAATACAAACAGAAAAACATAATTCTAAAAGAATTACAATAAAATACGCGTAACTGAAAACTCGGGAAACGTGCTAACATCTTCCCTATTCGAAGAACTAAATATTTCATGTTATAACTAAAACGGTCACGTATAAATAAAGATACATTTGATCATCCGCATTTTTTTCTACATAACATAAATGAATGTCGTTTATGTTATTAATTTAGTTTTGGTGTTGACATTATTTATAAACCTTCTCATTTTATCTGAATATAAATATCAAAATTTCTCTGCTCTTCTGTGGCACAATTATCTTCTACTCTTCTGTGGCAGTTTTTTTTCTTTGTTTTTGACTTTTTCTATCTGGTTCTATTCCAGTCTTTGTTTCATCTATGGCTAACGTTGTGGATGATATGGCAAATTTGACGATTGAGGGGGGTGAGGATGAGGTTCTTCAATTCGAACATGACGATATTGGATACCAACCATCTCTGGATTACTATTTTGTGGGCTCCTTTCTTACCACGAGTATTATTAACTTTATGTCCATGAGAGCGACTTTAGCTAATGTATGGCGTCTATTCAGGGGTATCACTGTTTCTGATCTGGGGGAAGGTAGAAATTTGTTTCGTTTTTTTCACCCTGTGGATGCAGACATAATTGAATCAGGGGGCCCGTGGAATTTCAACAATCATTTGTTGGTCTTACATCGGGTGGGTGAGGGAGAGGATCCAAGTCTTGTTCCGTTGTTTTTCATTGATTTTGGGTCTTAGTCAACGACGTCCCCCACGGCTTCATTTCGGAAAGAATAGCACGATCTCTTTGAAACTTCATTGGGCAGTTCATTGAGTATGATTCTGCTGCAATTTCTCTGGGTTACAAACACATCATGCGCATTAGAGTTCGGTTGGATATCAGACAACCCCTTAAACGTAGAAAGAAAATAATGTTGACAAATGGTAAGGAACACTATGTGCGTTTTGAATATGAAAAACTAACCCTTTTCTGCTTTCTCTGTGGGAAATTAGGCCATGGAGAGAATTTTTTCCCTCTTCCTTTCACACATGATCCAAGAACTTTAGTTCGTGAATGGGATGTTTCTCTAAGGGCACCGTCTCGCTGATCAGTTGCCACCACTAGTAGATGGTTGAGGGAAGCGGAGGCTGTCGATTCTCAGTCAGCGCCGATCTCCAATTTGGGAAACTTTCAGAGAGAATATCACGGAAGTAATTCTTTAGCCAAATTTCAGGGACAAATTGCAATGTCAAAAAAGTCAACTACCGTAAATCCAGGTTTGTTAGGGAAGCATCTCAGAGAGATATTTTACTAGCATCCACTTCGGGCCCTCATGCTGGTGGCCTACTTCCCATAATGAATACCCATATGGTTATTGAAGATAAGGATAGGCCCATTGATACAGGCGAGGGTACTAAAAGAGCTAGGACACAATCTATCGACCCAAGTGTTTCCGTTAATGTGGATTCACAGGTCGACAACAATACTTCATCGGTCGGTCTGACAGTTCAGGCCCGCCGGTCATCATGAAAATTCTAAGTTGGAATGTCCGGGGTTTGGGGAAATCTCGGACTATCGGACGTCTCAAGCAAAATTTACGAGACGTTAACCCCTCTGTGTTCTTTCTTGTTGAGACAAAGTTACATAGTTCCAAAATGGAAAAAGTTCGTGCAAGGTGTGGTTTTCCGAACGGTATCGATGTCAGTTCTATTGGCCGCAGTGGTGGTCTCTCTCTTGGGTGGAGTAATTCTTGTGTCGTTTCTCTACGCTCGTATTCTTCTAGGCACATAGATGTTTTAGTAAAAGATATTTCAGATGGTATTGAATGGCGTTGCACCGGCTTTTATGGTGCTCCGGAGGAACAAAGAAGATCAGAATCATGGGATCTATTACGCTCTTTGAACGATATCCCTGATATTCCCTGGCTTGTCATAGGGGATTTTAATGAAATTATTTTAGCTTCAGAGAAAAAGGGTGGCCTTATTCGAAGTTCTCGGCAAATGGAAGCTTTCAGGGGTGTTCTAGAAGACTGCTCTCTCAGTGATTTGGGCTACTCCGACATTTGGTTTACATGGGAGAAAGGAAAAAATTCAGCAAACAATATTCGTGAAAGGCTAGATCGTGGGGTAGCTAACGGAGCTTGGTGGGACAAATTTCCAGATTATCGGCTCCAACATCTTGTTCATTCATTCTCAGACCACTGTCCTTTATTGCTAAACACGGGCCAGAGAATTGATAAAGTTAATAAGGTATGGCACTTTCAGATTGAATCATCATGGTTGCTAGAAGAGTCGTGTGAACCAGAGGTTAGGAAACTTTGGGCTACTGCTGAAGGTAACTTTCTGGATCGTTTGATGAGTACGTGTAAGGGTCTGGATGAGTGGTTCAACGGCTTAAAGAAGATAAAAGGCTAACTATGGATGATCTGAAAGAAAAGAATGAAAGGCTAAATGATTTATCCCCCACCGATGACGTTTTGGGTGAAATTGTGGACGCAAAGTTGGCAATGAACCTGGAATTGGACAGAGAAGAATTGCATTGGGAGCAACGCGCCAGAAATAACTGGTTAAAAAATGGTGATCGTAACACCGCTTTTTTTCATCGATCAGCAACACAAAGAAAATGTTGCAATCGCATCTCCTCCCTTCGAGAAATTCATGAAGAGGAAGTTACTGATAATTTGGAAATGGGCAGAGTTGCAAGAGAATATTTCGAAACACTTTTCACTTCTCAAGGTGTTAATAATTCTGATTGTATCTTAAGGGGCGTGAACCAGTGCATTACTGAAGTTATGAATCAGCAACTCCTTCGAGAATTTACTAAAGAAGAAGTATACACATCGGTTAAAGCTTTGAACCCCCTTAAAGCTGCAAGAGAAGATGGTCTCATAGCTCTTTTTACCAGAGATTTTGGCATATTTTGGGGAAAGATGTAGCACATTTCTGCCTCTCCGTGTTAAAAGGTGACTTTCCCATGTCCTTTATTAATCATACTCGTATTGTTTTAATTTCAAAGGTGAATGATGCAAATTGTATGGCAAACTTTCGCCCTATTAGTCTATGTAATGTTCTATATAAAATTATTTCCAAGTGTCTGGTAAATAGATTTCAGATAGTGCTTCATCTTTGCATAGACGAGGCTCAAAGTGCATTTATACCAGGAAGGCTCATTTCCGATAACATCCTTACAGCCTACGAGATCATGCACTACTTGCGCAATAGACGTTTGGCGAAAAAAGGTTATTTTGCCCTTAAACTAGACATGAGTAAAGCCTACGACAGGGTGGAGTGGGGTTTCCTCGAGGCAATGATGTTGCATATGGGTTTTGAGACCAGTTGGGTTTCACTTATTTTGAGTTGCATCACTTCAGTCTCATATTCAGTCGTTCTGAACGGTACAGTGGGTGATAGTTTTGTGCATCAACGGGGTCTTCATCAAAGAGATCCGCTTAGTCCCTTTTTATTTCTTATATGTAGTGAAGGTTTTTCATCCCTTCTTCGCCAATCAGTGGAGAACGACTCGTGCATGGGTGTCCGTATTGCTAGAGGTGCTCCTCGTATCACTCATTTATTCTTCGTCGATGATAGCTTTATTTTTGGTGAAGCTTCAGCAAGGGGGGCGTCTACAGTGGGGGATATTCTGCATTGTTATGCTGGGTGCTCTGGTCAACTCATCAATTATGACAAGTCGGGACTTTTTTTCAGTGCTAATGTGCTAATTGAGAACATAGATGATGTTAGGAGGATTCTTGGAATTCATAGTTATATAAACCCGGAAAAATATCTCGGCATCCCAATCTTGGTGGGACGAGATAGGAAAAAAGCTTTTATGAAGCTGCGGGACAAATTCATTACTCAAATTTTGAGATGGAGTATGAGATTTTTATCGCAAGGGGGAAAAGAAACTTTTATCAAAGCGGTTTTACATGCGATCCCAACTTATGCGATGAGCTGCTTTCTTCTTCCAAAAACTTTTTGTAAAGATTTAGAAGCCATAATAGCGAGATTTTGGTGGCAGCATTCATATGATAGACGAGGCATCCATTGGTGTTCATGGGAAGAGTTGTGTGAGTTAAAAGAATCAGGGGGCCTGGGTTTCCGAGACTTAGCGAAATTCAACATTGCTTTATTGGCAAAACAAGGCTGGAAGTTCATTCATAACCCAACTTCTTTAGTTGCGCGTCTGTTACGAGCAAAATATTTCCCCACTACTGACTTTTTTCAGGCTAGACTTGGCTCTAATCCATCTCTAACATGGAGAAGCATTTGGAGTGCTCGGGGTTTACTAGAAATGAGAATTCGCTAGAAAGTTGGGAGTGGATCTAGCATTTCCATCTAGAATGATTGTTGGTTACCATCGGATACCCCCATAAAAATATCATCTACCCAGTGTAGTGAACTTACTTGGGTCTCAGATTTGGTGGATCTTGTAACTAGACAATGGAAGAGGGATACAATCTCAGAGCATTTTCATCCGATAGAGGTAGAAGAGATTTTAAGTATTCCTCTGGCTCGAAATGAACAACACGACAGACTAGTGTGGTGTGGGGAACATACTGGTCAATACACAGTAAGAAGTGGATACAGAAGACTTCTAACTCCCCCAAATATACGCAATTGTGATCGTGAGTTACTTAGGAAAATTTGGCAATCGAAGTGCCCCCCTAAAGTAAATATCCAATGCTGGAAGTTTACTAGAAACTTTGTGCCTACAAAACGAACTTGTGTATAAAAAGAGTTGCCAATGATCCTACATGTATACGGTGCAACCAGGCCCCTGAGGATTCTTTGCATCTAATTAGAGATTGTAGTTTTGCAGCTCAAGTTTGGTCAAGTTTGGGTATAATCACCCCTACTACTACGAGTCCTGCTACTATGAGTGATCTTTCTGATTGGCTAAACATGTTAATGGAGTATTATGGCAGTACCAAGCATACAGAAATTCTCATCACAATATGGAGTTTATGGATGTCTCGAAACAAATTTATCTTTGAAGGACAAGCTAAACGACTAGAAGAGTTACTCACCTTTATCAAAGGCTACTGTATGAAGATTCAAATGTTGTCCAACAGATTGCAACCCAGCTGCTCCAGAGTTGATGCTCGATGGAAACCCCCTCCTCCTTCCTTTGTTAAGATAAATTTTGATGCCAGCTATAAATCTGCAAGCAAATTAGCATCTCTGGGGATTATTATTCGAGATGAATGTGGTTTTATTTTGGGCGCATCGTGTAGTATATCTCACCTTATATCCTCAATTTTTTATGCAGAAGCTCGAGCAGTTGTCCAAGGCATTACTCTCGCTTATGAGCTGGGTTTTCAGAAGATTATTCTGGAGGGAGATACACGCTCTGTTGTTACAAAATTCAACTCTTCAAAAGAAGACCTTTCAGAGATAAGTGCTCACATATGGGATGCTAAGGTGATGCTAAGAAATTTCAATACTAGTCGTATCATCTTCACACCGAGAGAAGGAAATCGGACAGCGCATGCTATGGCCAAAGAGCGATTCAACATCTCAGAAGATCGAATTTGGGTGGAAGACGCCCCTCCATGTGTTACTCTCCAAGCAGATAAAGATCGCCGCAACCTAAACCCTCTTTGATTTTGTTCCGGGGGTTTTTGTTTCTGACTAAGGATTTACTCCTCCTGTACTTCAACAGATCCTTGGTCTTACTTTTCTGTCCAGCTCCACTATTGACTCATCTACAGCTCTCTCGTATGGTGGCCGGAAAGTATCGAGTCGGACTAGCTCTCTCTTCCCCTTTGTTGGGATTTTCTTCAAGGAGTTTTTTATTTTACTGTTGCTGTGTGGTTATGTTTTTTTGGGTTTTTTCCCAGTTTGTGTCTTGTTCTGGTCTTGGTTTTTCTTTTTTGTTCGGTTAAACTTTCAGTTTGTATGTCTCTTTACTTTTTACCCCTTTAACAAATGGCTAGCTGGCAGACTTTAAAGTCAAAAAAAGAAGAAGAAGAAGAAGCCAAAAAATAAAATAACTCGTCAACTATAATATATCACACCAAAAATATTACTTAATTAAGAAAAAAAATCTAATTATACCATTTAAAAATTTAAATATCTAATACACAAATAGGGTTTGTGCCGTCGTTTCATAGATCACTACATTTTTTTTAATTTTGTTTAGTTGACGGCGACACCAGTTTTGATACTGATCGCTAACTATCGAGTTTATTTTTTATTTATTTTTAATTTTTAATAAAAATAATTATATTTGTGGCACATTTTTTCTGTTTTTATGGCACATTTATCTCTATCTTTTGGCACGTTTTCATCTTATTTTTCGGTCATTTGGTCGTTCTTTTATTTTATATTTTATAGGGTTGAATTTGACGACGCCATGACTAATCAAGATGTCGCTTATTTGTAATCATGTTGATATTCTCTGTTTTAGACCCTCATATTGAATTTAGATACACGATTTGTGTTTGTGGATAGTTTCTCACGACGCTTGGCTCTGATTTGTAGTTCTCGGTGGTCTTTTAATAGCTTAATTTTTTGTGGTTCTTTTGCCGATGCATTCCGATTTGTTCGTAACTTTTTTTATTTGAGTCTTTTAGTTGAATTTTTAACATTTTCCGTATATAGTTCTTGTATGGTCCAAAGTGGATAGTTTCTTGTGTCAATATTATAGAAAAATGTCTAAATTATATATTTAGTTTACAATGGTAATTGTAAACTCTTAATGTAATTTTGAATATTTTCTCTTTTAATAACATCAGATGCTTTTATTAAAAAAAAATTTATCTGATTTACGTATAACTGTCAAAATTAGGTACAAAAAAGTTACTAATGTTTTTTTACTAAACAAAAAAAAAGTTATATTTATCCAAGATTAAAAAAAGATAAATTAGATGCAGAGTCGTTTCTGAGATTTTTGTGGCCTAGGGGCAAATTAAAAAATTGGGCCCTAATAACAACTATTTAAAAAATAAAATTCGATGAGTATACAAAAATAAATAAATTTGTTTGTAAATTATATTTTTTTGCGCCCAATAATTATCAAATGAAAAAATCAAGAAATTCTATTAAACACCGAACAACTTACATAAAACAACTTTTATGAGCATTTCTAAATGCAAAATCAGTATTAATAGTGTCTACATCAATACAATTTAACATATTTTTTTAATACATAAAATGGCTAGGCCACTTAATATTTCTTATGACATTGACGATCTCAAATAAGTTTTCAACAATTTTAACTTCGAAAAACTTCTTTCGGCTGATGCAATTGTCACCGGCATAGTTAAGAGGATATGATAACTTCAAAATAAATTGTGAGAAAATAACATAAAAAAGGGAAAGTGATGAGAAATTGAGATATGAAGAACAAAAATAATGCAGATACTATTTATAGGTGTATATGAAAATTTTATTCTAATTTTTTTTTAATATAAAATTTTATTCTAAATTTAAAATTGAATGAAAATATTATTATAATCTTAATTATGACCTTATAATACATTAATACCTAGACTAATTAAATATTAACAGCTTTATACTTAATTATGACTGTTGGCTACCATAATTTTAACGTTCTCTTTTAAATTTATATAATAATATAATAATAGAAAAAATAATTAAATTTAAAAAAGGAAAACAATTAAATTTGATTATGACTGGTGGCCCCACTTGAATCTTCAATTCCCTAGGAAATTATAATTATACTTTCTATAACTTATAATTTTAAAACTTAGTTAACCGTAAGAATGATAGTAGTTTTTATGGACTATTATATACTGTAGTTGTTTTTTAACCAATAGCCAGTGGGCCCTGCCTCCCTGGGGCCCTGGGCCGTCGCCCCTGTTGCCCAGGCCCAGGGACGGCTCTGATTAGATGTATATTTTTTTGGTTAAATACGTAAATCGTCACTGAATTTTGCTCTCTGACCTATTTTAGTCATTAAACTTTAAAAATGATTAATTTACTCATTCAACTTTAAACATTATGTTTTTTCATCACTCTTCCATTAACTCAGTTACTGGACGATGACATGTTATTTTTTAATACTTTCCTGTTAGTCATTTAAAAAAATTAATAAATGAAATAATAATTCAAATTTAAAATCCAATTTTCTTCTTCTTTGTTAATTCTTATGCAAACTCAATCTTCCTTTTTTTTTTCCTACTTTCCAATCTCACATCCACACTTTAGCCATACCCATCGTCGGTTTGCTCGTCCTGCATATTCTGTTTTTTTCCTCCTACGAAAAATTCAGTTGAATCAAAAATTTGACTTCGAATCGGAGGTATGGTCAGAGTCAGAGTCGTTTCTGGGCATGGCCAAGAGGGACGTCCGCCCAGAACTCACTTATTCGATATTAAAATTTAATTTTTAATATTTATTATTAGGGGTGTACTCTTAAAATTTATTTATTTAACACTTAATATTAGGACTCAATTTTTCCAACATTTATTTATGATTAGGGGTCTACTCTTAAAAATTATTTTTTTTCTCAATATTTGTTATAAGAGGTCCAAATTTTTAATAATTATTATTAAAAGCCTATTTTTCTTAATATTTATTATTAGTGACATACTCTTATTTTTTCCAATACTTGTTATTAGACCTGATTTTTTTCTAATACTTATAATTAGGTGCTCAATTCCCCTATATTTGTTATTAGAGACATTCTCAGAAGATCTATTTTTTTTAATATTTGTTATTATGGGTCCAATAAAGACATGACTTTTTCCTAATATTTGTTATTAGGAACATACTCTTAAATTTTAATTTTTTTAATATTTGTTATTAAAAACCTAATTTTTTTTCTAATACTTGTTATTAGGGGCGTACTTTTAAAATTCATTTTTAATATTTATTATTAGAGGCTTAATTTTTTTTCTAATACTTATTATTAGGAGTCTACTTTTAAAATTTATTATTAAGGGATAATTTTTTTTATCTCGCTCTTGGGCCACTAAAATCTCAGAAACGGCTCTGGTTAGAGTCGGTATTGTTATCTCGTATGCCATTGTTGGACTCTACACCCTCCTCTCCGCCTTTTGCTATACCGAGTCAGTCTGTCGTCTACACTGCTTTCAACTACCTTCGAATCACTTTCGATGAGTTCACTGCATTTTTAATCGAAGTCAACTTAATAACCGAATGTGTCATGTCAAACGTCGTCGTTGCCAGGGGCCTCACCTCCTATTAACCGAACATGAGTAAAATCAAATGCCCACAACAACAAAAACAAAATGAGCAATGATCATATATTTCCAAAACCTCAGTTAGGAAAGCAAGAACTGAAAAGAGAAATAAACCTAAACTTCAAAAAAAAAATAAAGAACAAACCTTGTAAAGGAACACCCAACAAAAATCAACATTTGCAGTAAGAATAAGAACTAAGAATTAATTTGAAGAAAGAACTATTACACGAGGCTGAGTGAAATTCATTCCTTGGCAGGTAGCTAGGCCAACGAGACCATGCTCCATGTATTCAGAAACAAAGTAAAGGCTCCCCGACACCAAAACGCTAACCTAGAAAATCACTGATATGTATAGTTTTTCGCTGTTGTTTTTTTCGCCCCCTCTTCTCTTTGACAGCCACGACCTCATCAACGACATCGTTGACTGACAATGATGACTCGTCGGAGCTCCGTTAACGATGAGTACTCGAAATGGTGTAGTGATGCTTCAGTGTTTCTACGAAGCCGATAATCCGACGACGGATATTGTGATTGTTTTCTACGAACACAACCGATTCACTCAAAACAAATGCATGAAAGATAATGTACTCTAATAATAAAAACCCACCAACAGTTTTTTGGTTAAACAAAAGACTCCCACAGTTAGTCGTCCCCGTTTCGAGGGGTGAAAAAATAAGGGTAAACTACACAGTTGACCACCGAACTATGGGGTTGGTGTCAAAATGACCACTATATTATTTTTCGTCGCAAATGCACCACACAACTATTTAAATGGTGCCACGTTAGCCACACGCCGTTAAAAAAACGAAAAAGTTGATGGAACTGTTAAAAAAATTGGTATAATTACACATTTGGTCCTCTATATTTATACACTATATCAATTTAGTCCAAATTTTAATCTAATAAAATAAATTAATTATTCAATAAGATGGTGACACGTGTCACCACCAATTGGAGGTGAGAAAATAAAAGCAACAAAAGCAACCCCCACTAGGATTTGAACCCAAGACCTTGGGGAACCAAAGTATTGTGCTTGCCATTAAACCAATCACCCTTTTGTGCTAAAAGGTACACCAATTAATATATGTCTTAATGATTTTAATGCCCAGAAAAACTAAAGAGTTGAAAATGCAATTAAAAGGATTCAAACCAAGGACCTTGTGTTCTAAAGTGTAAGTGCTTGCCACTAGACCAAGTGTATACTTTGTGATATAAAGTACAACATTTAATATATGTCTTATATGTCTTAATGGATGACCGCCATAACGACAAAAAACCAAATCCATCTCCTTAACCCCACGCCCAAGAGCAACAAATATCCATCCACAAACACGTGAAGCATCAATCCCTGGTATGTCGAAATAATCTGAGTCGAAATTGTTCTATCCTTCCCTCATAACGGAAAAAGAACATTTTATCCATGAAGTTTGCAAATATAACACATATATTATTATTAGTATCACATATCATAAATGTATGCTTGGCTCAGTGGCAAACTCACGCGCAAACATCTCCAAGGTCACAGAGGTTCAATTCCTACCAAGGGCAATTCTTTGGTTTTCAAATTTTTCTCACACTGATTGGAGGAAATTAATTAATTTAGTCAAATAAAAATAATTAAAATCCCCCAATAAGGTGGTGACACATGTCACTATCTTATTGAATAATTAATTTATTATATTAGATTAAAATTAGGACTAAATTAATATATTGTATAAATATAGAGGACCAAATGTATAATTATACCAATATTTTTAACAGTTCCGTCAACTTTTTCGCTCTTTTAACGGCGTGTGGCTAAAATAGAACCATTTAAATAGTTGTATGGTGCATTTGTGGCAAAATATAATATAGTGGTCATTTTAACACCAAACCTATAGTTCAGTGGTCATCTGTGTAGTTTACCCATAATTCATACGGTAGTCACATTGATTGGACTGTTCCATTTCACGCGGATCACCAAATAAGTTATTTCTCCGCTGTCGATTAATCACCAATCAAACGGTTCAAAAGCTCTCAAAGTCCCCCAGCGAATTGCCTTCGCCCTTCACTTTTCTCACCCAATCCCATATAAATCGCAGCCCTTTCTCTAACAAGCCAAATCCCCTCATTTCCTTTTATCCATTTATTTCTCGAGGTAAGGATTTCCGCGGAATTCATTTCCAGGTTTTATTTTTTCCTATAATTGTCTGCATTCTGAAGCAATGGAAGCCGGTGGGAAAGTGAAGAAGGGAGCCGGAGGAAGGAAAGCAGGCGGTCCAAAGGCGAAATCGGTTTCTCGCTCTGTCAAAGCCGGCTTGCAGTTTCCGGTCGGTCGAATTGGCCGTTACTTGAAGAAAGGTCGTTACGCTCAGCGTGTGGGGAGCGCTGCTCCGATTTACCTGGCTGCTGTTCTTGAGTACCTTGCTGCTGAGGTAATTTTATCTTTCCCGTTGTTATATTGCACTCTTTTTTTTTTACTTCATTAGCTTGACATTTCAGTAATTTGCATGAAATTATGTGTTTTGGGGGGTAAATCAGCCCTCCCTTTTTCCCCCTCTAGTTTTGAGACTTTCGATTGACTATCTAGGGTTTAGTTGGTTAGTGGGTAAAAGAAGGCAAATATATGCTTGAATCTAAATTAAACAGTGGTTTCTTATGAATAACTCGTACCGAGCTGAATCAGGATTTTATTGGTAGTAAAATGGGGGCAACTCTATGGTTCAAATAACTTATAAAACGAGCTAGGGTTTGTCATCTGGTGGTGGGTGACTTTTGAGTTCAAATATATCAAGCCTTTGATCGACATGAGTTCAATCTCAGACAAACCTTTGAATAATAAAAACAGAGCTAAAGAACAGTTATTGGATCTGCAAATTGTGGGCCGCTTTTTGATTCTTTGAATAATAAAAACGAGCTAGGGTTTTCCATCTGGTGGTGGGTGACTTTTGAGTTTTAGATGCCCTGAAGTTTTTTTTTTTTTCAATTGGTTGTCTGTTTTTCAAGGTTCTAGAGTTGGCCGGTAATGCTGCAAGAGACAACAAGAAGAAGACAATCATTCCAAGACATGTGCTTTTGGCTGTGAGGAATGATGAGGAACTCGGGAAGCTTTTGGCTGGCGTGACTATTGCTCATGGCGGAGTTTTACCCAACATTAACCCGGTTCTTCTGCCCAAGAGAAATGAGAAGGCATCGACTGAGCCTAAGTCACCGTCGAAGGTTGCCAAGTCTCCGGCGAAATCACCTAAGAAGGCTTAGTATAGTCTTCACTTAGCATTTTCTGTTGTTATGTAGCTCCTTTTGTGTGCTCTAGACTTAGAGAAATGTTGATGTTGATAGGACATTAAGGCCATTTTACTACAAATTGCCTGTGTTGTTTGCTACATCCTCCATGAACCGAGCCTGCTTTTATGGCATTAGATTAATATCTTTTGTTCCATTGTTTGCGTTGTGTTCTTGCTGTTTGATTAGGTGACATGGCTACTTCCATTTATTATGAAAGACCTTGAAATTTATGCTCTCCAAATATGATGAAAATGAATGAATAGACATTTGGTAGTTATTGAACATTTCAAGGTATTTGAGTTAGACTTGGAAAAGGAATCAAATTTAACTATCAAAGCTGAACTTAAACAACTTAAGTTATCGAGGTTGAGATGAATAATCTCAAATACAGGAGTTGAGTAATAATTGAATGAGTTTGAGTAGTTCAATTGGAGCTTGAACTTACACTTGAGTTCAATTACTGATTGAGTTAAAGCTTCTTTCTCTTCCTCAACGCGTTGAACAAGCGGCTTCCCCTGCAATCTCTCAAAGTAGTTGCCGTAAATATATTCAGGCGTATACCCATCTTCTTCATCAAACAACATGATATGACCGTGCCACTCCCAAACCCGATAATCCGATCCTTTCTCTTCGTGAAAAGAGATGCAAATATGGTGGTCGTTTATGGTAACAGCTTGACCCGAGTTGGGTTTCAAAGGGTCGGTTTTCCCCGAAAGGACGATCCGAATAATCTCTTTTTCGAGTCTGGATTCCTCTTTGGCGAGCTGGGTTTTTTCGGAATCATCGGGGTCGGAGTCGGATGCGAGGAGGAGGTCTTCGAGGGATTGGGTGAGAAAAGAGTCGGTGCGGATGGTGTTGTTTGGAGGGGGGATTTGGAGTCTTCCCAAGAGGGTTTGGAGGAGGAGACTGTCGAAGTTGGCGGCGTTGCCGAAGGAGCTCATCGTGTTTATAAAAACTAGAAACACCGTGGAAAGGGCGGAGTCAGGGTTTTAGAGGGAGAAGAAAGGAGGGTTTTGGGGTGGGGGATATTTATCATTTGTTTGCGTTGCTCGTAGCCCGTAGGGGTAAGTAATTGAGATTGAATTCGGTTTCCTCTACAGACACGGAGGTCAAAGTGGCTCATTAACTAAAACATATTTACTATATTAGTGTTTATCCGTTTTTTAATAAGTTACGTAAATTATTATTAAATTTATTTTAATCATCAGAGTTTTAAAATTTTAATTAATTTATTAAATTTTAGACATAAAATATTTTTTATTATTTTTTGTTAACTTTTAGACGACACTTATTTATCGGAAACGAAATAATTTTTTCAAGATTCAAACAATAAAAAGTTTTATCGACACGAAAGAAACAATATACTAAGAAACGAGCTTCATCTAATGACAGAGGAAGGAGATCAGTGAGAGAGAAATCGAAAGTTTTTTACTTGATTTGTGGGCTTCGAGGCAATTTTTTACGAAGTGGAGCCCAGACGGATTTAAAGGACCAATACAAAGCGACTGGCGAAATTTAAGACTGAACAACCATCATCTACGGCTATCGACAGTGGCGTCCGACAATGTTAAACAGTGGACTGTTAAAAAACTAACGAAGGTGTGGCAAAAAAAGCATTTAATGTCTAAACATAAGAACCATCTTTCTAAAAACTAGGGGTGCAAATGAATCGAGCGTGAACAAATAATGTTGTGTTCGTATTCGTTTGTTTATTTTTGAAGGTGTTCGTGTTCATTTAAATTTTTAATATCATGTTCATGTTCATTTATTTGCTTTTGAAGGTGTTCATGTTCGTTTAAGCATTCACGAACATGTTCGTTTAAATGTTCGCGAACATGTTCAACAACCAACACTTCTTTTCATCCTTTTATGGCTTAATAGTCAAAAAGTGCCAAACCTATACCTTTTTTGCAGTTTGGTGCTTAACGTTTTTTCGGGTCACTTTGGTGACTAACGTTTCATTCTGTAACTCAAATTGGGTTTTTCCATGACGAGCGTTAAAATTTTTTCGTTATCCAATAAAAACACAACACATGGCATATTCTGGTATTTTATTTTATTTTATTTTATTTTTCCCTAAAAATCAGAAATCTTTAATTTTATAAAAAAATCCAAAATCTTTAGGGCCGTTTGGTTTTAGAAAATATTTTCTGTTTTTATTTTTAGAAAAAAAATATTTATAGTTTTCTAAAAATTAGAAAACACGTTTGATTAATATAGATGAAAAGTTATTTAAAAAAATGAAAGAGTAAACTACCCCAGACCACCGAACTAATTAGAGATACTTATTTTGATCACTGAACTATCGAACTCGTCAATCAGACCACCAAACATATTAAATCAATCTATTTTAACCATTGTCGTTAAAAAAATAACGGAGGGGTGACATGACAGTTAACAAAAATTTGTAAATTTACACATTTAGTCCATATTATTTACTTATTAAATCAATTTGATCCTAATTTTATTTTAATTAAATAAAATTAATCAACCAATTAGATAATGACACGTGTCCTATCTATTTTTTAAGTTTTAATTTATTTAATTTAATAGATTTAACCAACCAACCAGATGGTGGCATGTGTCATCATCTAATTGGCCGTAAAGAGTGGGAGGAAATAAAATTGGCATGAATTGAGCCTGTGAGAATTGATCGCATGCTAAACGCATGGAAGGCTAACATTCAAATCACTAAGCCGACTTCACCAGTGTGATATAAAATACTAACATATTTTATTAAAAGATTACTTTGTTAGTGAAAACTAAAGAGTATAAAGGGGAATCAAAGAGTATAAATGGCCTTGGAGAGAATTAAACCCAAGACCTAAAGGTATTAAACCCAAACCTTTACCACTACACCAACTTGCTCTTAATAATATAAAATGCACAAGTAAGTTTAGATTAAAGATGTCAAGCCAAAAAATGGAGGAGAGCAGAAGGCGAGTGGCAGAGGAGAGCAAGAGGCAGAGGAGAGCAAGAGGCAGTGGAGGGCTACTGGTGGCGAAGATCCATGGAAGAAGCACGGCGGGGCAGCGGCGTTGTCTCGTGAAAATCCGATTCTAACCATCTTTATTGATAATCTCAGCTGGAGAGTTTCAAGGCGAAGCTTGCGAGAACTTATCAATCATTATGGGAAGGTTATTCGAGTTTTTATTCCCATTGTCAATACAAGGAAGAAATACAAAACCACTACTTTCGCTTTTGCTTCTTTTGTGAATCGTGGTGATATGGAAATGGCTATTTCAGGTCTTGATGGTTTCAAGATTGACGGTTTTGTAGTAAGAGTCTCACAAGCTAGATTTCCTCTTCAACCGAACGTCGGGAACAGAGGCAATATGAATAATTAGAAAGGGCCTGATGGAAATAGATACCAGTCAGGCCAAGCGAACCAATCTACAACAGCGAAGAATAGGGAATCAATTCCCTTTGGATCCAAATCTTTTAAGGAGGTGCTTCAAAATAATCAATCGGAGAAGGTTTCTAGTGAGTCAGATCCAGATTCTATGGATATAAACGATAAGGAGAAGGTTACGAATAATCTGCTGGACTTTAAATTTCCGGCTAATGAAAGTCAATGGCTCAGACGTAACATGGTTGGAGTTTTCAGAAATGGTTTTGACCTGGATTTTGTTCAACAAGCTCTTTTGCACGTTGGAATCAATGTTCAGATAAGGAAATGGGGGTTCAATTTCGATTCTTTTATTATTTATTTTGATTCTGAAGAAGTTATGGATGAGGTTTGGAAATCTAAAAATGAGGAGTTGTGCTATTGGTTTACTCATATTGGTCCACTTCTGATTAACGATATTCCCCATTATTACTGCTCAATTTTCCTAACTGGGGTTCCACTGTATTGTTGGCATAAGGAATTCTTTGAGGCCTTGGGAAAGAGATGGGGTTCACTGGTGTGCATTGATGATAGAACTATTCAAAAATCTCGTCTAGACATAGCAAGAATCATAATTCGGGTGGCAAGTCCTATGGCCATTCCAAGGAGTATTCGGGTGCTATCAATGGGGGTATCATACCTTATCAAGATTAACGTAGGAAATATTAGAGAGGATGAGTTTGCTCAGGATTTACAAAACCCTATGGATAAGGTTAACGACGACTGGCCAGAGTCAGATGATGATCAGGGGTTTTCCGGTGCTGAGTTCAAGGCTGCTGAGGCTTCTAATTTAGACGATGTTTTGGCTCCTGGAATTGGGAAAGATCGTCATGTTGAGGATCCTCGTTCCCAGGATTGTTTGGGTTCATCTAACGAGGAAACTAATGCGGCGAGGGAACCGATTTTTTCTCCAGGCATTAATAGATGTGATTTTAATAATTTGGAGAATGTTGCCCACGTTAATTCTTGGGATGAGGGTAGTGACTCGGGTGGGTCAGTTGATAAAGTTGGAAAATATGGGCCTTATATGGCCGATGGTAATGAATGTGATGGGTGCCTATTGACGTCTAATGATAATCAACGTGCCTTAACAATTTCCTCTTCTGGATTTAACAACATTCATCATTCAGCGGGCCCTAGAGTCCATTATAACAATGTGAATTCGACAGACTTTGTGCCGGATAGCTTTGAAGTATCTGACAGGTTGGGTCAAACACCCTTATCCTCTTTTGCTTTTCGACAGATACCCAATGAAGCTATCTCTGCAGCGTCTCCTAGGGGGGGTTTTAGAGCAAGTTCAAGGAGAATTTTTAGAAGATTAGTGCGTGATTCATTAGATGAAGGGACGATGAACCAGGGGGTGGTCCAGAAGTCTCTCTCGACTGAGGTTGGTGATTCAGTGGTGGGTTTGGAAGCAGAGTCAGTGTGGGAAATCAGTAAGATGCTTGAGATCTCTTTCAAAGGGGGATGTGACGCAGTGATCAATAGAGTCCGAGAATTGGAGTTTGAATCACGGAAGGTTTGTTAATCAGTTTTCTCAGGTATTTTCTGCATTTTTTCTATGGAGTTAAACATTATTTCGTGGAATGTGAGGGGAATTAGACGAAGTGAAAAATCCAGAGCGGTTAGAAGGTTAATTGGGAAATCTAGGCCGAAATTCGTTTTCTTACAAGAATCCAAAAAAGAGAAATTCAATATATTTGAAGCTCACCGCATTTGGGTTTGTAAAAATCTGGGAATGGCAGTATCAGATGCTTCTGGGTCGGCATGAGGACTAATTAGTTTATGGGATTTATATTATTTCTCTGCGGAAGATGTTATCATAAAGCCTTGTTTCATTGGTTTAATCGGTCATATTAAGCATCTAAATTTTGTGTGTGGGTTTGTTAACATTTATGGTCCATCTGTTGAAGCTGAGAAAGGGGATTTTTCAGTGGAACTTCTGGCTTTCTTACAGTATCATGAAATTCTTTGGTGTTTAGCAGGTGATTTCAACCTCTACTTGGATCCGGCTGAAAAATTGGGTAAAACTATTAGCTATTCTTTAATGACGGTTTTCAGAAAATTTATCTTCGATGCTCAATTGGTCGATCTACCCCTGGTAGGAGGGAAGTACACTTGGGGGAATAATAGGGAGGAACCTACCTTTGTTAGATTGGATAGGTTTCTTCTCTCGCCGGAATTTTTAGAAGCTTCTTCAAATATTGTACAAAAAGTTTTGGCGAAGTCGTTGTCCGACCATAATGCGATTCAGTTGTTCGAAGAGGTAAAAAATTGGGGTCCTAAACCATTTCATTTCTGTAACTACTGGAAGAATGAAAATGGGTTTGAAGAAATTGTTCTACAGGCTATTGAAGGGTCAAAAATTAAAGGTTCTAATGTTAAAATTGGGGGGCTGCTCAAAAACTCAAATTCAGCAATTTTAAAATGGGTTGATGCTAATAAACAGGTGGACGGTAACAACATTCAGAGTTTGGAGCATCGGTTGTCAGTTTTAGAGATTAATCTTCAAAATGGCTTGGTGGATTCTTCTTGCTTCTCTTCAATTTAAAGATCAGATCAAAATTATGGTCAGCTTACCGGAGAGAGGAAAGTAAATGGCTTCAAAAATCAAGGCTACGTTGGTTGACGGAGGGGGATAGAAATACACGATTTTTTGTCCTCACCACTGCTATGTGCAACCGGAAAAATGCAATTAATTGCATCAGAAGTGGGGACACTGTTATCACTGATCCTACTCCAGTTAAGAATTACATTAAGGAATACTTTTGTGCTGCTTACAATAATAAAAAGAGTCTTGAGGTTGACGAGCTACATCTAGATTTTAGGAGGATTAATTCTGAGCAAGCTTCCTTTCTTGAGAAGAGATTTTCGGAAGAAGAAATATGGCAAGCCCTTTCGTCTATTGATAGTAACCGTGCCCCAGGCCCTGACGGCTTTAATATGGGTTTTTTAAACAGTTCTGGTCTGCATTAAAGGGTGATGTTTTGGATTTCTTTACGGATTTCTTTAGGGGGAAGAGGTGGGAGATGGGTACTAATCATTCCTTCATCACTCTAATTCCGAAAATTAATAACATTGAATCCCTAGATGAATTTAGGCCTATTAGCTTAGTGGGCGGGATGTATAAAATGTTATATAAGGTTTTGGCTCGCAGGCTCAAATTTGTGATGGGAGACCTTATCGGGGAGACTCAGTTTGCTTTCTTACCGGGAAGACAAATTCTCGATTGTTCTCTAGTTGCTAATGAAACAGTGGATTTTGTTAATAAATCTGGTCTTAGAGGAGTGGCATTTAAAATAGACTTTTAGAAGGCTTACGACACGGTCAGTTGGGAATTTCTCACCTTAATTCTTAGGAAATGTGGTTTTGGTAAAAAGTGGTGTGACTGGATTTATAAATGTATTTCCTCTGCTTCTATTTTTATCCTAGTGAATGGCTCTCCTACTAAAGCATTTTCGATATCTAGGGGAATTAGACAAGGATGTTCACTTTCCCCTCTTCTGTTTAATTTTGTTGGTGAGGCTTTACATTTGTTATTAGATAAGGTCGTTCGTCTGGGATTATTCAATGGTTTTAAAATTAGTCGAGCTGATAATATTGTGGATGTTTCCTATATCCAATTCGCTGATGACTTGTTGATTTTCTGTGGTGGGGAAGAACGACAAGTTTGAAATGTGAAGAGGGTCCTCAGAGTATTTGAACTTATTTGGGTTTAAAATTGAACTTGAAGAAAAGTAGGTTTTTTGGGATTAATATTGCTGAGGATACTCTGAAAATATGGGCCAATAGTGTTGGTTGCTCTTGGGATTTCTTTCCGACAGAATACTTAGGCTTACCTTTGGGATCCAACCGGAATTCTTTGGCTCTATGGGAGCCTGTATTCAACAAGTTTTCTTCTCGGGTGGGAGGCTGGAAATCTGTCTCTCTTTCTATTGGTGGAAGACTAGCTTTAATTAAATCTGTTTTAACCAATTTGCCCACCTATTATATGTCTTTGTTCAGGATGCTGAATATGGTTATCAATCGCCTGAATAGTATGATGTCTGCTTTCCTTTGGGGCGATGGTAAGGACATATCCAAGATACACTGGATCAACTAGAATAAAGTCTGCACTCTTATGGTGAATGGTGGTCTTGGTGTGATCAACATAGAGATTATGAACCGTTCCTTATTGGGGAAGTGGGATTGGCGATTCGGCAATGAGACTTCCAAACTTTGGAGGAGGCTGATCGATGCAAAAATTCTAGGTAACTCACCAAAGCTTCTTCCGGATCTTGTTCCCCCGAGAGATACTTCATGGATATGGTGAGGTATTGTTAATTCCATCTTCTTTAAAGATAATTTTGGGAATCACAATAGAACTAATATGGTTATACATGTTAGAGATGGGAAGTGTGTTTACTTTTGGTCGGATGTTTGGGCATGTGATATTTCACTAAAAGATAAATTTCCTAAAATCTATAAAATTGCTATAAACAAATCTGGTTTCGTATCTGATTTTGGTATTAAAAGTTTGCATGGGTGGAATTGGTATATTCCTTTACGTAGAAGACTGTTTGATTGGGAGCAACCTTTATGGAATGAATTGATGATATTGCTACAGAATTTCAAATCTAGTTCTATTGATTGTGATTGGGTAAGTTGGAATGGTTCTAATGACGAGTCTTTCTCGGTTAAGTCCATGAGAAATCTGATTACTAGCGACTTTGAAAGAAACCCAACTTGGAAAGATATAGTTTGGTGTGGGTTCGCTCCTCCAAAAGTGGAGGTTTTCTTATGGCAACTTCTTTGGAACCGGATTCCAGTTCGATCGGAGCTAGTTAAGAGAGGCATAAATTCTATTGAATCTTTTTGTTTCCCTTTATGTTCAAGCCAGCTTGAATCTACGTTTCATTTATTTTTCAATTGCTATGGTATTTGGCAGATTTGGGCAAATCTATGTGGTTTAATTGGTGTGTCGACTGTTCTGCCGGCGGACACTTGATCCTTTATTCTATTTTGGAAAGACTTGGCTAGCTATAAGAATATGTCTTGGTGTTTGTATATTCCTGCGACAGTTATTTGGTCCATCTAGTTATTTCGTAACGAGGTAATTGTAGAACTAGTGTTTTGATATAATAATTGAAAAATGTTTTGGACTAATTTGAAAAGAATTTAAAACTTGGTTTTAAGTCCAAACAACTTAAAATTATGTTTGAGATATTTTAGAGGGTTTTTGGCAATGTTTTTACTATTTTTAAAGAACCAAACTTGACTTTTCAAGCTACCTGTATCGATACGGTTGTACCCGTATCGATACCTTTTTGCCTCAGTTTGGCCACTGCCAAAACCCGTATCGAAACAGGCTTGGTCATTTCGATACGGATCGGGATCGTTTCGATACGCCTGGTAAGCGTACCGATCCCCTTTCAACCACCCCAACGACTATTTCCCCAACGGTCATTTAAAAGTGAACCCGTACCGATACGCCCTCAAGCGTATCGATACACCCAGGCTAGCAAGAGCCCAACGACTAGTTTCTGATGAAGGTCGTACCAATACGGATCCAAGCGTATCGATACAGATGGTTGCAGAATAGCATTTATGAAGGGAAATAAAGTCCTCAACGGCTCCAAATCATCCCCAACGGCTAGTAACGGCTATAAACTCAACTAGGAGTATAAAAGGGACCTTCAAGCATCTTGTAATGGTTAATGCTTCAATTGTTACAACATTATGATGTCAAAATTTTTCTAGAGCTTAAATTGTTTATTTCTTGCTTATACAACACTTGTGAGCTTACATTGTTAAATTTGCTCAAGTGTTTAGGTTTTTTGTGAGTGCTTAGAATTGCAAACAAACACCTATTAGAGGGATTTCTAGTTTGCTAAGTCTTTCTTTGTACAAGAGAGTGTTTCCTCAAGCTTTGGGTAGAAAGCTTTGAGGGTTGTAAAGGTTGCCTCCTTAGCCTAGAAAAGGGGACGAAATTCTTAGTGAATTTGTTTGGAAATCCTTAGTGGGGAGCTAAGGTAGTGGACGTAGACCTTGGTTAGAAGGTTGAACCACTATAAATCCTTGTGTCAAATTGCCTATTTTCACCTCCCACTAAAACACCCAATTATCCAACTTCTCCACACTCGGCATGCAAGAACGGTTGCTCGAATCGAGCCCCTAAATTTTCAACAATTGGTATCAGAGCTTGGCTCAATCGAAGAGGATTAACATCTTATTGAGAAAATTCGGCAAGCTCGATCATTAGTTCATCAACCGGCTCAATGGCACAATCAATCGACAAACAGCCTTTCTTCGACGGAAATCACTATGCCCATTGGAAGATAAAGATGAAATTCTTCTTGAAGTCAAGAGATTACAAGCTATGGGACATAGTTGAAGATGGTCCGTTCGTGCCTCGAGGAAGCAAAGCGGAATGAAGTGCCGACGATCGCAAGAAGATGGAACTTAATTGCAAAGCCTTGCACATGCTCTTTTGTGAATTTGGCCCAACCATCTATGAGAAGATGTCTTCTTGTGAGAGTGTCAAGGAGGTATGAGACAAGCTTGAAGTCACATACGAGGGAACCGATGAAGGCAAGGAGACCAAGATTGGGCTCCTAACCTTAGAGTATGAGAACTTCAAGATGGATCCGGAAGAGAACATCGAGAAGATGTTTGATAGGTTCTCCACCATCACCAATGGTCTTAAAGGTTATGGAGAAGCCATCCCGGAAGAGAAGCTTGTCCAAAAGCTCATCTACACCCTTCCCGAGTCATGAGACTCAAAGAGGACCGTCATCATCGAAGCCAAGAATCTCAAAACCATGAAGCTTGATGAACTCATGGGGTCTCTTATCACACACCAAATAATGAAGAAAAACAA
Source organism: Hibiscus tridactylites (assembly GCA_958450335.1). Taxonomy (NCBI): domain Eukaryota; kingdom Viridiplantae; phylum Streptophyta; class Magnoliopsida; order Malvales; family Malvaceae; genus Hibiscus; species Hibiscus tridactylites. The sequence continues at coordinate 42,323,425 of OY288274.1, read as the reverse complement.
AGAAGAGGAGAAGAAGAAGGAAGAGATTAGAGCAATGGGGAAGAAGAAGATCATGGAGCTAGGCATCAATGCTAGTGTCGTAGCTCTCAAATCCTCCACATGCCATCATGTAGATTCAAGTGAGGAGGAAAGTGAAGATGAAGAGATGGCCTATCTCTTCAACAAATTTGCCAGGTTCATGAAGAGCAAAATGGAAAAATTCAAGCATGAATCGATGAAGAAGATGAAGGACTTCCGCAAATCCAAAAAGAATGGATCATCTTCAAAACAAGCATATGTGGCCACATGGAGTGATGAAGACTCCACCGATGATGAAGTAGCCCACCTATGCTTGATGGCCCTCAATGAGGGGGAGGTAACTTCCAACTCATCTATTTCAAATTCTTATACATTTGATGAGTTACAAGATGCCTATGATGATTTGCTTTTGGAATTCAAGACATCATTCCAAGAACAAAAAGTTGATTTCAAAAATAAAAATTGAAAATGATTTGCTTTCCAAAACAAATCTTGAACTTGAAGCAAAATTGAAAGATTTTGAACAAAAATGTTTTGATCTACAAAATTTGCTTCTCAAAGTTCAAAAAGAAAAAGATTTGATTTCCAATGAACTTGAAAAGAAAAATAGTTTTGGAAAATCAATTTTTTATGTAAGACAATCTAGTGCCCCTAGATTTATAAATGGTAAACGTTTTAGAAGTGTTTGGGTTCCAAAAGGACTAACCATTTCAACTAAAAAGGATGAAATTGAAAAATGGATTCCTAAGGGGACTAAACTTTGTGCTACTAATGTCTATGGATCCAAAGCAATTTTGATACCAAAAATTACTTGATTGTCTTTTGCTAGGTGTGATGGAGGTTGATCAACAAGTCAAAATTGAAGGGGGGCTCCATGCACACATAGGAAGAACACTTGAAGAAGGAAGGCTTCACATCCTCCCTTGAGTTCAAGTGTGGTAAATCTAGTTGCTTTTTTTTATTTGATTAATTTTTTAAGTCAACTAGATAATCATATATGTTGAACTAACATTCTTATGATGCTTTGAGTAAGGGGGAGCCAATTTTAAACCAAAATTTTAAGTGTGTCAAATTTTTTTTCCTCTATTGTTATTTTGAAACTTAATGTTTTAAATTCTTTTTGATATAACAAAAAGGGGAAGAAATGATTTGAAAAATTGAATTTTCAAATGAATAAGGGGGAGCTTTATTTGATTTCATATCTTTAATCTCTTATTCACATTTTTAAAGTTAAAGGGGGAGAATCTCAAACAATTTTTTAATTTTTCAAGTTAGTTTTATTATATCAAAAAGGGGAGATTGTAGAACTAGTGTTTTGATATAATAATTGAAAAATGTTTTGGACTAATTTGAAAGAATTTAAAACTTAGTTTTAAGTCCAAACAACTTGAAATTATGTTTGAGATATTTTAGAGGGTTTTTGACAATGTTATTACTATTTTTAAAGAACCAAACTTGACTTTTCAAGCTACCCATATCGATACGGTTGTACCCGTACCAATACCTTTTTGCCTCAGTTTGGTCACTGCCAAAACCCGTATCGAAATAGGCTTGGCCGTTTCGATACAGATCGAGATCGTTTCGATACGCCTGGTAAGCGTACCGATCCCCTTTCAACCACCCCAACGGCTATTTTCCCAACGATCATTTAAAAGTGAACCCGTACCGATACGCCCTCAAGCGTATCGATACGTGTGAAACAAATATTATACTTTTGATATAACTAAAAACCTAAGGACTAAAATGAAAATGTCAAAACGAGTTTTTAAGTCCTCAAAACATCCCCATATAATTTTAAGATTATGCCAAAGTTAAAACAAAGTTTTTCAAATATTTTTCTAAGTGTTCAAAGCCAAAACAATGATTTTCAAGTCCATGTTTCGAAACGGCCTAAGGCGTTTCGAAACGTTTTCATCACTGCCAACCCCTGTTCCGAAACGTGTATCGAAACAGCTTTAAAACACTTGAACCCATTTCGAAACGGTCTCATACGTTTCGAAACAGTTCTTCAATTTTGATTTGAAAAACTATAACGGTTGTTATATTATTTAACCTATTTTTCAAAGATAAATAGGGTGTTTCGAAACGAGCTAAGACTGTTTCGAAACGACCCTTGACAGTAGCAAAACCTTTTCGAAACGAGGCCAAGCGTTTCGAAACTGTTCTTCAGTTTAAATTGAAAATATGACCGTTGAAATTGTTTTTAACTGATTTTCTGAAAACCGTTAGGGTGTTTCGAAACGGGCTAAGACTATTTCGAAACGACCCATGACAGTGGCAAAAGTGTTTCGAAACAGCTCTAAGTCATTTCGAAACGGGCTCTTAAATGCACCCCAACGACTCTTTCTATTTTAGTCTGTTCCGAAACAGGTACCCCACGTTTCGAAACGGGTTGTTGCAGACTGCATTTATGGAGGTGAGATAACATCCCCAATGGCTCTATTGATGAGTGCAACAACCACAACGGCTAGAAATCAATGAGAAGGTATAAAAGGGACCTCTAAAAGCTCCAACAACAACTATTGATCCTAAAGCAAACATCCAAACATCAAATCCAAGCAATTGTGCAAAAATCCCATTTTATCTAGAAACCCCAATTGTAATTTTCATTCATATCTTGTTCAATTGGGTAGAGTGCTTGTAATTGGGCTATCATTTGTATTGAGAGATACTTTATTAGCCAACAATTTCTTTGTTATCTTGTTGTGAGGATTGGGTTGATTTTTAGGTAGAAAAATCAACCGAAATTGTAAGGGTTGCCTCATTAGCCTAGAAAAGGGGAAGAGCAATTAATGAAATTGTTGCAAATCCTTAGTGAAGCTAATGTAGTGGATGTAGAGTTCATTTGGAACTTTAACCACTCTAAAATCCCTTGTCTATTATTTTTAATTTGCAATTTCCACCACAAAGTCTTTAAAAATCCAATTCTCCCCCTCTTGGTTTATATCGATCTTTCGATCAACTCAACAATTGGTATCAGAGCCTACCTCTTTGAGGATTAACAACCACAAGAGGAGTTCCTTGGAAGAGTGTGATCATCAAAATATCAAGAGATGACTTCAACCTCTGGTTCCGGCATGTACGAGTCACAATCCACTAAAAAGCCTCATTTCTTCAACGGTGATAACTATTCTTTTTGGAAGAATAGAATGCGTCTCTTCATTAAGTCAAATGACTATCTAGTGTGGGATGTCATTGAAGATGGGCCATATATTCCATTGAAGCAAGATGGTGAAGGCAAGATGGTTTTGAAGAAGAAAGTGTAGATGAGTGAAGAGGAGAGGAAAAAGATTCAAGTCAATGATAAAGCTCTCCACATGCTATTTTGTTCTTTCGGTCCGGACATCTATTCAAAGGTCCCATCCATCGAAAGTGCCAAAGAAGTGTGGGATACTCTTGAGACTACTAATGAAGGCACCAACGATGTTAACGAAACTAAGATTGGAATTCTCAATCTTAGTTATGAAAATTTCAAGATGAAGCCCGATGAGACGGTGTCAAAGATGTTTGATCGTTTCTCCACAATTGTCAATGGGCTAAAGGGCTTTGGAGAGATCATACCGGAAGACAAACTTGTCCGGAAGCTACTCTATTCTCTTCCCGAATATTGGGATGGGAAGAGAACCGCTATCATCGAAGCAAAGAATTTGAAAACTTTGAAGCTTGATGAGCTTGTGGGTTCTCTCCTTACCCATGAGATCATGAAGCAAGAAAGGGAAGATGAGAAGAAGAAGAAAGAAGAGAAAAAGGTAGAGAAGCTTGAGGTTGAGAAGAAGAAGAAGATAGGAATATCTCTCAAGGCTAAATCTTCACAACATGATGAGAGCTCATCTAGTGAGGAGGATGAACTTGAGGAATTGGCTATGATAGCCAAACGATTCTCATGCTTCATGAGGCCCAACCGGGAAGAAAAATCCAAAGGAAGATGGACTTCAAAAGAAAGAACAAAGAAGAAGAAAGGGATCCTATCATTTGCTTTGAGTGCAAACAACTCGGCCACATACGTTCGGAGTGCCCTCAACTCAAGAAGAAGGGCTTTGAGAAGAAGAAGAAGCTCAAAGCCAAGCTTGCTACTTGGAGTGATGAGGAGTCATCGGAGGATGACGAACAAGAAGTGGCTAACCTTTGCCTCATGACACTTGAGGAAGATTCCTCCATGGTAACCTCTAACTCATCTATTTTAGATTTTGAAGAATTAAATGATGCATATGATGAGTTGCAAGAGGTATATGATGAATTAGTTGAGAAATATAAGAAGCCAGTCATTAGGAATAAAAAGATTATTCTAGAACTAAATGAGAAAAATGATTCACTTACTCAAGCTAATTCAAAATTTGAGAAAAATATATTAGGATTAAAAGATGAACTAAAATTCTTTCAAGATGAAAATGTTGATCTTAATAATCTTTTATCTCAATGTAATAGTGAACACCAAAAGGTGTTGGGTGAGCTAAATGAGCTCAAAAAGTCTTTAAAAATGTTGGAAGTGTCAAGCATGAAGTAGGTGAATCCTCTAGAACACACCAACATAAGAAAAAGACTAACTACTACAAACAAGGTAGCTACCCTAGACATAGTAGAGCTAAAAGAATTAGAAGTGTATGGGTTCCTAAGGAACTTGTAAAATCTAATAATATTAATGCTAAGTCATCTTGGATTCCTAAGGGAACCAAGGTTTTGGGAGCTAACACTCATGGACCAAAAATGATTTGGGTACCAAAAACAAAAGCTTAATATCTTTGTTTGTAGGGGGAGCATTTCTACAAGGCCAAAGCACAAAGTCAAAACTCATGGTACCTTGATAGTGGATGCTCGAGGCACATGACCGGAGACAAGAGTAGATTCATGGATCTAAAGCCAAAAAGTGGAGGAGTAGTGACATTTGGTGACAACTCCAAAGGCCAAATTAAAGGTATTGGCTCCATAGGTAGTCACTCTACTATTCTCATTGAAAATGTCTTATATGTCGATGGTCTTAAACACAATTTATTGAGCATAAGTCAATTGTGTGATAAAGGATTTAATGTTTTATTTGATAAAAATGGATGCAAAATTGTGGACATTAAATCTAATAATATTATGCTCATAGGTCATCGCATAGGAAACATATACATGGTGCATCTAGATGATATTTATACATCTCATGCATGCCTAGTTGCACAAAATGAAAATGATGCATTGTTGTGGCATAGGAAACTAGGACATGCTAGTATAAGTGTTTTAGAAAAAACTAGTCTCCCTAAATCTAGTTAGAGGTTTACCCAAGATAAAATTTTCAAATAATAAAATTTGTGATGCATGCTCAAAGGGTAAACAACATAGATCTTCCTTTAAATCCATTAATGATGTTTCTACTAGTAGATGCTTACAACTAATCCACATAGATTTATTTGGGCCAATTAGGACTATGAGCTTGGGTGGTAAGTCTTATGCTTTTGTACTTGTTGATGATTTTTCTAGATTTACTTGGGTTCTCTTTTTAAGTACTAAAGATGAGGCTTTGGAAAAATTCATCACATTTTCAAAATTAACCCAAAATGATCTTGAACTAAAAATTTCACATATTAGAAGTGATCATGGAACCGAGTTTCAAAATTTGGGGTTTTAAGATTTTTTAAATGAAAATGGTATTAGCCATAATTTTTCGGCTCCTCGAACTCCTCAACAAAATGGGGTAGTTGAGAGGAAAAATAGAACTTTGCAAGAAATGGCTAGAACTATGCTTTGTGAAAACAAATTACCTAAATATTTTTGGGCGGAAGCCACAAACACCGCTTGCTATATTGTAAATCGAGTAATGATTAGGCCAATTTTAAAGAAAACAACTTATGAGATTTTAAAATCTAAAAAGCCTAACATTAGCTATTTTCACCATTTTGGTTGCAAGTGTTTTGTTTTAAATAATGGAAAAGACATCTTAGGTAAATTTGATGCAAAAAATGATGAAGCCATTTTTATAGGTTACTCTTTAACCTCTAAAGCCTATCGAGTATTTAACAAAAGAACTTTAGTAGTAGAAGAATCTATTCATGTTGTATTCGATGATAACCTCCTTCTTAGGAAGGATTCTTGTGATGATGATGATGTAGAAATCATAAATGCCTTTGATGGAGGTCAAACTTCAAAGGAGGATGAGATTCCAACAAAAGAAGAGGACACACAAGATCCACCTCTTGAAGCCTTGAAGGACTTGGCTCTTGAGGAAAAGGAAGTGAGCTACCCAAGTGAGTTGAACTATGTCAAAGATGGTGAAATCTTGGGTGATCCATCCAAGGGGGTAACCACTCGTTCTTCTCTTAGATTAATGAATCATGTTGCATTTATCTCATGCATAGAGCCTAAACTATTAAAGAAGCATTGAAAGATGACTTTTGGATTATGGCTATGCAAGAATAGTTAAATCAATTTGAGAGAAGTAATGTTTGGACATTAGTTGATAGGCGTAGTAATCAATCTACAATAGGAATTAAATGGGTCTTTAGGAACAAGCTAGATGAGAGTGGTAACATTGTGAGAAATAAAGCTAGACTTGTAACACAAGGTTACACTCAAGAAGAGGGAATAGATTTTGATGAAACCTATGCACCCGTAGCTAGAATGGAAGCCATTAGGATGTTGCTTGCATATGCATGCTATCATAATTTCAAGCCTTTTCAAATGGATGTTAAAAGCGCATTTTAAATGGTTTTATAAATGAAGAAGTGTATGTGAAACAACCACCGGGTTTTGAAGATTCAAAATTTCCAAATCATGTTTTCAAACTTACCAAAGCTCTTTATGGTTTAAAACAAGCTCCTAGAGCTTGGTATGAAAGGCTTTCAATTTTTTTGATTGAAAAAGGATTTGAAAAAGGTAAGGTGGACACTACACTTTTTATAAAAATGTATAAAAATGACATCTTAGTAGTTCAAATTTATGTTGATGATATTATTTTTGGTTCTACTAATGAATGTCATTGTCAAGAGTTTGCTAAGTTAATGCAAGGTGAATTTGAGATGAGCATGATGGGGGAGCTCTCATTCTTTTTGGGACTCCAAATCAAGCAAAAGAAGGATGGCACCTTCATCAACCAAGCAAAATACATAAAGGATATGCTCAAGAAGTTTGGCTTGGAGAATGCAAAGCCTCAAGCCACTCCTATGAGCTCATCTACAAAGCTTGACAAAGATGAAGGAGGTAAGTGTGTTGACTCTAAGCTTTATCGTTCTATGATTGTATCATTGCTTTACCTTACTGCAAGTAGACCATATATCTTGTTTAGTGTTTGCTTGTGTGCTAGGTTTCAAGCTAGTCCTAGAGAGTCTCACCTTATAGTTGTTAAGAGAATCTTTAGGTACCTTTGAGATACTCCTTGTTTAGGTCTTTGGTACCCTAGAGACTCCACCTTCAACCTTCATGCTTATTCGGATGCGGATTATGGGGGTTGCAAATCGATAGGAAAAGTACTTCGGGAACTTGTCAATTCCTAGGTAGTATGCTCATATCTTGGTTCTCTAAGAAACAAAATAGTGTAGCCTTATCTACCACCGAAGCCGAGTACATATCCTTAGGGAGTTGTTGTGCTCAAGTCCTTTGGATGAAGCAACAACTCTTAGATTATGGAATTAAAGTTGAAACCATACCCCTAAAATGTGACAACACTAGTGCAATATGTTTAACAAAAAATCCCATCCAACACTCTAGAACCAAACACGTAGAAATAAGGCATCATTTCATTAGAGATCATGTCCTTAAGGAAGATGTGGTTATAGAGTATGTAGACACCTTAAATCAATTAGCGGACATATTTACAAAACCCTTAGACAAAGAGCGTTTTTGGTCCCTTAGGAGAGAGTTAGGTCTAGCTAGCCTATCTTGACCTTTTAGGACCTCCTTTGTGTTTAAATTTGCCAGATCTTGTGAAATGTCATGTTTATGTGTTTAGACTCCTAATTTCATCCATGCTTATAGCTAGGGGGAGTATGTTTATGTTTGAATATGTTTTGCCTGCTCATTCCTGACATTTATGCATGTTAGGCCTAAGAAAAATTCATTTTTCTGGACTTTTAGAGCCTCATCTGCACTTCCAGGCCCAGGTGTATCGAAACGGGTAACCCTGTTTCGATACGGAAACCTTAAATCTAGTTCTGAGAGAAAGGCGTTTCGAAACGCCTCCAATGTGTTTCGAAACGTTTTGGCTACTGCCAAGGGGTGTATCGAAACGTGTTTCGATACGGGTCAACGGGGCTTCGATACGGTCAACACCGTATCGAAACGATCAACTGACGGTCTCAAAACGGTCAAACCCTAGTCGTCTCGTTTCGGAACGGTCCTGACCGTTCCGAAACGGCATCGCAGATAGCTTTATTTAGGGCTTTTAATATTAAAATTCTACTTTTTATCAAACTGTTAAAAAACCCTAAACCGCCTCCCTCTCTATAAATACCCTCTCAAACTCTTTGTTTTTCACAAAATTGTGAGTGGTTTTACTCTTAAACTCAAGTCTAAGCAAGTTTCATCAACATCGTGCAAGGATTTTCATCAAATCATCCAAAATCTCTAACTAAGGTATTTTTTCCTTTTTTTATTTTTCTTTCAATTTATGTTCGAATCTTAGGTTAGAAAATTTTATTTTTGTATAAATTATATGTTTTCATTTTTGGGTTTTCCATATCTTGTAAATTTTTTTCAAAATCTCAAAATTTTTTATTCGAATATAAAATTTTTCAGTCATATTTTTCCTTTACTATTTTTTTTATTTTTTTATTTTTTGTTTGTGTTAATTTTGTTTTAAAAACCTAAGTGGGATTTATTATTGGATTGATTTTAAATATCAATGCATACACTTAATTTTAAAACATACTTGCTTAATGTTTTTAGATGGCGGAACAAGCTAACAAAAAGCGTAAGGCCGTTCAAACCGGTGATTCGAGCATTCGTCCGAATCTTGCTCTGCTTTTTCAGAAATCCCTTAAAACTAATGAGATGCGAGCTCACTTCACTTATGTCAAGGATTTCGAAGTTCGTAGAGAACGTGTCATTGATCTTGATTTCCTCAATTCTGAGCGTTTCCTATTCCGTTATCTCGAGCGTTTGAGTGAGTGGAATCTTCTCTTTTTGTTGAGCATTCCAGATATTCGCTACAAACATATGGTACTCCTTTTTTACTCTAATGCTCGTTTTATTCATGATGAGACCAAAACCGAGATTATTGGAATTGAATCTTTAATATTGGGTAAAAATTTTGTTGTTGATATTGCTCTCTTGGAGTCAACTTTCAAACTTAAAGATGAAGGTCTTGAGGATGAACGTCACTTTGGCACTTTCACCGGTCCGACACTTACTTTGGATGTGCACGATCGCTTTCTTCACTTGATGGTTTCGTGGTTCCTTCGACCTTCCGGAGGTAAATACTCTCATATCCGTCAAGTTGATCATTTTTGGCTTGAATGTTTCCGTAGAGGTGAGCGCCCTAATGTGCCTAAGATTATTTTTGCAGAGATGGTCAATAATGTTAAGCTTATTGACACAAATGAGTTGAAGTCTTTTACCTATGGCACAATCTTGAGCTACATCTTTAATGTCCTTGGTATCGATTGTACCTACGACTCTCCGGAACCTCGTAAGTCCAAGATTGGTGAGTCCTCTCTACGTAAATCCGGGTTTCGATATTTGAATGATGTTTGGGAAAGAGTTGATAGAGAAGCTCCTCCTCCTCTCGTTGCTCCTCCACCGCAAGTTCAAGTTGGAAACAATGAAGCCCTCACGGCTCTCATTACCGAGCGGTTCAATGCTTTGGATACTTGCATTGCTTCGGGTTTTGATGCCATGTACAATCGCTTGAAAAATGTCGAGGATCGCCTTCATACTCTTGAGACTTCCCATTCAAACTTGGATTTGTCCTTCTCTACTCTCTATGGGCAATGGACGAAGTTTCACCGTTCTCAAGTCAAGAGCGACGATGAGACTTCCGATGATGACGACGAGGCTTAGGACTATCATATCATATTATTTATGCTTTTTAGGTTTAAGATTGCATCTTTATGTCTTATTATGTTTTAAGAACCTATGCCTTTGATCTTTTGTTTGGGATTTTATGTTGAACTTAATGTTGGTTTATGATTTGGATATTTTGATATTATGAATTAATATTATTGTTGCTTATTAATGCTTATTGGTACTAAATCTTTTATCTTCTCTATGAGCTTTCATTATTCTTTTTGATCTGACAAAAAGGGTGAGAAGAAATTTAAGAGCCACAAACTAAAATTCGTTTTAAATTTTTAAAAGGTTTTTTAAGCTTTACAACTTGGATTTCAAGTCAAACAATTTTTTAAACGTTAAAAACCTATCTTAAATTAAGGGGGAGTTAGAATATTTTCAAAACTTTCAAAATTCTTAAAAATTCTAACTTTGGTTTTGTTATACCAAAAAGGGGGAGATTGTGAAACAAATATTTTAATTTTGATATAACTAAAAACCTAAGGACTAAAATGAAAATGTCAAAACGAATTTTTAAGTCCTCAAAACATCCCCATATAATTTTAAGATTATGCCAAAGTTAAAAACAAAGTTTTTCAAATATTTTTCTAAGTGTTTAAAGCCAAAACAGTGATTTTCAAGTCCCTGTTTCGAAACGGCCTAAGGCGTTTCGAAACTTTTTCATCACTGCCAACCCCTGTTCCGAAACGTGTATCGAAACAGCTTTAGAACACTTGAACCCGTTTCGAAACGGTCTCATACGTTTCGAAACAGTTCTTCAATTTTGATTTGAAAAACTATAACGGTTGTTATATTATTTAAACTATTTTACAAAGATAAATAGGGTGTTTCGAAACGGGCTAAGACTGTTTCGAAACAACCCTTGACAGTAGCAAAACCGTTTCGAAACGAGGCCAAGCGTTTCGAAACTGTTCTTCAGTTTAAATTGAAAATATAACCGTTGAAATTGTTTTTAACTGATTTTCTGAAAACCGTTAGGGTGTTTCGAAACGGGCTAAGACTGTTTCGAAACGACCCTTGACAGTGGCAAAAGTGTTTCGAAACGGCTCTAAGGCGTTTCGAAACAGGCTCTTAAATGTACCCCAACGACTCTTTCTATTTTAGTCCGTTCCGAAACAGGTACCCCGCGTTTCGAAACGGGTTGTTGCAGACTGCATTTATGGAGGTGAGATAACATCCCCAACAGCTCTATTGATGAGTGCAACAACCACAACGGCTAGAAATCAATGAGAAGGTATAAAAAGGGACCTCTAAAAGCTCCAGCAACAACTATTGATCCTAAAGCAAACATCCAAACATCAAATCCAAGCAATTGTGCAAAAATCCCATTTTGTCTAGAAACCCCAATTGTAATTTTCATTCATATCTTGTTCAATTAGGTAGAGTGCTTGTAATTGGGCTATCATTTGTATTGAGAGATACTTTATTAGCCAACAATTTCTTTGTTATCTTGTTGTGAGGATTGGGTTGATTTTTGGGTAGAAAAATCAACCGAAATTGTAAGGGTTGCCTCCTTAGCCTAGAAAAGGGGAAGAGCAATTAGTGGAATTGTTGCAAATCCTTAGCGAAGCTAAGGTAGTGGATGTAGAGTTCATTTGGAACTTGAACCACTCTAAAATCCCTTGTCTATTATTTTTAATTTGCAATTTCCACCACAAAGTCTTTAAAAATCCAATTCACCCCCCTCTTGGTTTATATCGATCTTTCGATCCACTCAACAATACGCCCATGCTAGCAAGAGCCCAACGACTAGTTTCTGATGAAGGTCGTACCGATACGGATCCAAGCGTATCGATACGGATGGCTGCAAAACAGCATTTATGAAGGGAAGTAAAGTCCTCAATGGCTCCAAATCATCCCCAACGGCTAGTAACGGCTATAAACTCAATTAGGAGTATAAAAGGGACCTCCAAGCATCTTGTAATGGTTAATGCTTCAATTGTTACAACATTATGATGTCAAAATTTGTCTAGAGCTTAAATTGTTTATTTCTTGCTTAGACAACACTTGTGAGCTTACATTGTTAAATTTGCTCAAGTGTTTAGGTTTTTGGTGAGTGCTTAGAATTGCAAACAAACACCTATTAGAGGGATTTCTAGTTTGCTAAGTCTTTCTTTGTACAAGAGAGTGTTTCCTCAAGCTTTGGGTAGAAAGCTTTGAGGGTTGTAAAGGTTGCCTCCTTAGCCTAGAAAATGGGACGAAATTCTTAGTGAATTTGTTTGGAAATCCTTAGTGGGGAGCTAAGGTAGTGGACGTAGACCTTGGTTAGAAGGTTGAACCACTATAAATCCTTGTATCAATTTGCCTATTTTTCACCTCCCGCTAGAACACCCAATTATCCAACTTCTCCACACTTGGCAAGCAAGAACGGTTGATCGAATCGAGCCCCTAAAATCTCAACAGTAATTTTCAAGAAGAAGTCGGTGGATTGGCTTCAATTAGAATTTCTTGTCAAGTTTCGTATTGCTTCGTGGTTAATAGCCAAATTTCCTTGTGACTTTTTTAGTATCGACTCCTTGGTGTCCGACTTATCTTTAGCATCGTTGTTTCCGCTGCACAAGAAAAAAATTTCCATGCCACAATGTTGGCAATCGCCTCCGGCAGGTTACCTAAAACTTAATGTTGATGGGGCAACTTGTGTGAAGTCTGGGAAAAGTGGAATAGGAGGGGTTCTCAGGGATGAAACTGGTTCGATTTTGTTGCATTTCTCAGGTCATTCCAATCTGTCTTTCCCTGTGCTGGTGGAACTCGAAGCCTTAACGGTTGGTATTGCGAAATTTCTTACGTCAAGCTGGTCGGAATCACATCGATTGATCATTGAAAGTGGTTGTGCTACTATTGTGGATTGGCTTAAGGAATCACTTGAACCTCCTGCTCATATTGCAGTAGATGTGTCCAGGATTGCAGGGATTATTATGCATAAAGGTATGAGTCTTATGCACAATACTGGGTCCTGCAATGTGTTGGCAGATTCTTTTGCCAAGCAAGGAATAGGATAAGCCAGGTGGTTTTTCTTTCTTTTGTTAGGGTGTTGTATTGTTGCGCATTTACTGTGTTTGAAGGAAACTTTGTAATCTCTTTTATTTAATATATATAATTTAGTGGGGCACTCTTTTTCCCCTTCACTAGGAAGGGGATTTTAATGAGGCCCATGACTTTTCAAAAAAATATATATAAAATGCACCATTGTATATACATATGTTATATCACAGTAAAAGTTAGGAAAAAAAAGTAAAAATAGTTGAAAGTGACTCAAACCTAAATCACTTGGGATGTGTAAAATCACACAAACCCCCAAATATTCGAATATTTTTAATTAAATTTCTTTTCTTTTAAATCGAATATTTAATATTTTAATAAATATTTTTTTCTTCAAATATTTTTTTTTCATATTTAAATTAAATCGAATATTTTTAAATTAAATTGAATATTTAAAGTAGTTATTAAATATTCGATGTGATTTAAATATGAAAATATTAAATATTCTATTTTAAAAAATATTCGATTTAAAGAAAAAAATTGATTTAAATATTCAAATATTTTTTTATATTTAAATTAAATCAAATATTTATTAAAATATTAAATATTCAATTTTAAAAAAGTGGTTCAATTCATATATTATATGTAGTCACATTTTCCTAAGCTATAAGTTTTATTTATTGGTTTTGCATTTTAGTTTTGTACAATTAGTCCCGAGTTTGAATCTCATTAATTCCCTTCTCTTTAGTTTTTACCAACAAAGTAATTTTTTAATAAAATATGTTAGTATTTTATATCACACCAACAAAGTAATCATTTATTGGTTTTGCATTTTCCATTTTCCATTTTTCTAAAATATTTTTAATGAAAACATCTTTTTATGTTTTCAAATTTTAACTTATTTTTATTTCTTAAATATTATTTTCTATTTTTCCAATTAAATATGTTTTTCATTTTCCAAGAAAATGAAAATGAAAACAAACTTCATCCTTTAGAACCAAACTCACCCTTAATTTCTCTAAAACCCCAAACCCAAACTCAAACCTTAGATCCCTAAATTCCTCCCCTCCCACCACCGGTCACCCATACATTCGCCAACCCCCCACGACTGAAAGCCTTATGATCTTGTCGTCGAAAATCGACAAATGAACTGTCAATTGTTCCGTCGACGAACATCTAAAAATGAAGAAAAAGAGATCGATTGGGCTTCTAACCGACAGCTAGAGAGTGGGGGATGTTGAGCGATGAGGTACCCGATGCTTGGGTGGTGAACGGTGAACTGCCGGCTATTGGAGTATTCCAAAGACCGATCATGAGATGATTGTAAAAGACATACTTATTTTTTCTTGTTTATTAATAAAGTCATTATTATTGTTTCAGTCTTATTCTGTGCATCTATAAATAAACTGAATTATAATAAAGTCCTTAGAATAATATAGTTATTCTTGAATGTCCTTAGTCGAGAATTATTGTGGGCGTGGACACCAATAATATGTTAAGACTAATATGTAGTTGATTGATAACAAAGTGTTGTTATTGACATAGAGATGTCAAAATCAATACACAAGTATGTGTTAGAGAACGACATACTGGACTGACCCGCTATGAGCATGTTTCTTGGATTATTATGTGACAGTCACAACATTGCTCACGATGATAACTAAATGTATGATCCTCATACTTGAGATCATCATTATTTCAATATCAAGAGTGACATATTTTGATGTAGTCAAACGTGTGTTGTAACAGACTACACTATGAAGATTGATATTGGATATGTCACACTCTATATAGCGAAATATGGTTGATCAAGATAGGATTTGTCCCTCCTACATAATAGGAGTAATATCGTAGGCCACTTGATTGAGTGAGACTAGAAAATGCATGACCATGCTCGAATAAATTGATATGTGATATCATAGTTATTCGTTTATCATAGTCTACTCAAGATATCAAGAAATATTAGATGGACTATACAAGTGTGTCTAATTCATGACTTGTGTTCGATCTAGATATAAGGACAAAAGGATGTAATACATAAAAGAAATTAATCGCGAAAAAATGTAAAGTTGAACCATGACTTCATGTAACCTAGCTAGCAATGATGTATTTCTATATGCCACTCATTGTTTGTAATGTTAGAATTGTTCTAGATATTACTACTAACGTTGCATGAACCTACAAGGGTCGCATCCTATGATTGAAACGAATAAATATCGACTAGATAGCATGTGTACAAACTTGTTGTACACGTAATAATTATTATAAGGGTTAATTACTGGAATAGTCACTTATGTTTTCCCCCAGTACAGAGTTGGTCACCGATTTTGAAAAACGACCAGTAAGGTCATTTACGTTTTCGGGGCGTAAACTTTTGGTCACTCGACTGTTTGTTGCCGTTAAACATTGACGGCTTGCTGACTTGGTAGTTAAAAAAATAAGGGTAAACTACTGCAATGGCCACTAAAGCTTATCTCATGTACATTTCTGCTCCCCAATTTTAAAAAATAAACATTATGGTCACTATTAAAAAGGTTTCTTTATAATTTTACCCTTGAATTTTTAAAAATTTATTTTTAAACCAGCAAATTATGCAGTAAATGGAACTGTAAACTAGCAACTGGCAGTAGTGGGTACGAGGACTTCCAGTTTTTTTTTAGGTTTGAGGGTACTATAAATCCTTGAACTTTAAAAAAAATTAATTAAGTCTTTGAATTTTTTTATAACTAATTGAGCCTTTATACTTCAAAATTTTGTCAATGCACCCTTTTGATTAAACAATAATAGAATAATTTAGAGTGAAAAAATAGGAGCAATTTTAAAGTTTAGTTATTAAATAAGAGCAATTTGGACACCTAAAATTTAAAAAGGGTATACTTTGTGTACCTATTTTTTATTTAAGCCTTTTATAATATTATTGTACTAATTGATTGTAAAGTTTTAGGGTTGAAAAATAAATTTTTAAAAATTCAAGGGTAAAATTATAAAGAAACCTTTTTAATAGTGATCATAATGTTTATTTTTTAAAATTGGAGAGCAGAAATGTACATGAGATAAACTTTAGTGGCCATTGTAGTAGTTTACCCTTATTTTTTTGCTGCCAGGTCAGCAAGCCGTCAATGTTTAACGGCAGAGTGACCTAAAGTTTACGCCCCGAAAACGCAAATGACCTTAATGGTCGTTTTTCAAAATCGGTGACCAACTTTGTACAGAGAGAAAACATAAGTGATTATTCCAGTAGTTAACCCTTATTATAATTATAGATAATCTCGTTTATATATATTTTAATAATAATTAGATAATTATTGTAATTATCAAACACTATTAAAATATATATATTCCTAAAGAAACCTAATTAAAGTATAATCAAATTCTACATATTTAATTGTATTCGATTAAATATATTGTATATTTAATAAATTCGAATTAAAGTAGAATTAGATTCTACATATTTAATTATATTCGGTTAAATATATTGTATATTTAATGAATCCAAATTTAATTAAATAGGTTTTTGAATGCTATATAAAGGCATAAGGTCTAGTAGCCAAAGTATACTTTTTGTAAAAACATCTCTAACAGTTAGAGAAGAGAAAATATTGTTCGTTTCATTTGGGTGGACTTCGTAGAGGTCGGAGCACTATCATGACGACTCGGATTCGATTTGGTTTATCCTAACTCCATACGGATATCAAGATACCGGATTTATTAAGGTAATATTTAATCCATACTCACCCCGAATTCGTCCATTGTACATGGATCACTGGCGGAATTCGCCGGATAATTTTTTTGCTGCGTCATGGGGTGTACCGACGTTTCCCAACACCAGCGTGTGGGGATGCCAGACAGTAAAAGAGATGTGATTTGAAGGTTTGTTTGAAAGACATTAAAACTTTTGGGTTTTTTTAAGAAATGCATAATTTTAAATTAATTCAGAAATTAAATAAATAAATAAAACAAGCCACATGTCATGTTATAATTGGTTAACGAAAAAAATTTAACGGTCGCTGACGGAAAAACTCAATTTGAGTTACAAAATGAAACGTTAGGCACTAAAGTGGCCAAAAAAACGTTAAGCACCAAACTGGAAAAAAGGTATAGATTAGGCACCTTTTTTACTATTAAGCCTCCTTTTATTTGCAAGCAAAAAAAAATTATGAAATTATGTCACTAGTCTTTAAGCTCCTCAAGCTTCATAGTTTGAACTTTAAAGTTCAACCTATATTTATTTTAGTCCCTACATTCACCGATGTTTAAAATTTAAATAAAGAAAAGGAAAAGGGGAATTAGGTAAAAAAGCCGATAAACAAGCTTGTTTGTGAATTTAAACAAATCAAACACACATTTGTTCGTGTTCGTTTGTTTATTACATGAACATAAAAATATTGTTCATGTTTGTTTATTTAACGAACATTATATGAACGGTTCACGAACAGTTCGTCGAATGATCTGTTCATTTACACCCCTACTAAAAATCAAACAACCCTAAATTTATTTTCATGCAACAGTCAACTGTTGCTTTCATAGTGACAGGCTTCCTTTCCCTTTTCTCGTCCTTTTTTAGCCTTCAATCGACCTTTTGTTTTTGTTTTCTTCAAAACTTTATTCCGGTGAATTCGATGGGAAACGTCTTTTCCAACAACCACTGTGCAAGCTAATCCCCCTTTTAAAAGGAAGATGATCGATCTCTCTTGTTGATTCGTTGAGACTTTGTTTTTCTTGTCCTCTATTTCTCTACTTCAGGTGGTGTGTTTTTTCTTCTTCTTTCCTTTGCAAGTTCGAGGGTCGTGCATGTGAGTGGTGACAGCTCCAGTTTGTCTTCAATATTAAAATTTATTTTTTTAATATTTATTATTAGGGGTGTATTCTTAAAATTTATTTATTTAACACTTGTTAGGCGCTTACTCTTAATTTTTTTCAATACTTGTAATTAGACCTGATTTTTTCTAATACTTATAATTATGGGCTACTTTAAAATTTATTTTTTAATATTTATTATTAGAGGCCTATTTTTTGGTTCGCCCTTTGGCCACTAAAATCTCATAAACGGCTATACAAGGTAGTATATGTTCATACTTTTCTTAACCCTTTAATGTGTTATACAACTTGCAGACAAAACGGATTGAACTTGGGTCTCCTAAGATAAATAACACCATCTTTTCTATTAGGACCAGTACAGTTGGGATTTTAAAATACCTCTATTTTGAATGTTTTAATTACTTTTATATTTTAACCACATATATTAAGTTTAAAATATTATATATCAATTTTATTTAAAAAATGATGTATAAAAAATAATTTAACTATCCGGGAAAACATGATATTAAATAAGATTGCATTAGAAGGAAATGTTTCCACGAGCGCTTAGTTTAGGATTTAAAGATTTAATTTAGTGTTTAAGTATATAATTTTATAATTTAGGGGTTATTGTTAGAATTTAGGATAATATAATTTGGAGTTTAGTTTTAATTTATAAACCTTAAAATTTTAACCCTACACTCTAACTTTTAACCATGACGACATGACCCCTAATTTTTAAATCCCTAAACCTAAACTCTTAAACACTAAACTCTTAACTAAATTCCAACTTAAAACTAAAACATTTGTGAAATTTTTTTTACCACTGATATATAAAATAATTACCTTATTAAATACGGACAAGGTATAAACTATGATAAAGAACTACAAATTCTAGTATAAATATTTTTCACTTTAAGAATTGTACAATAGAATAGAAAAAATTAATTGATGCAAATTACAATATTAGAATAGGCCAATACATCGGATCAATCATTAATGATCGTATCCTAATTCTGGAATTAGAGATAAATAAATGTTGAAGCTAGAAAAATTACATATAGATTTTCATTTGACATGATATGTCAATTTTGATTTTGTGTAATTAAAGATATAAATTTGATTTTGTTATCTATGCTGGCTACTCGTCCATAAACAAGTTTTCAATGTAATTATCTATTTAATTGATAAGTTTGGAGAGTAGTTCTGCTTAAGCATTCCGTAATAATAAAAATAGTTCAAAAGATGAGGTCCATCAAAGACAGTAAATAAAAGTGAGCGGCCAAAGAAAGAAGAAAAAAATGAAGAGAATCGAGCGTAGCAATCACTGGTTACAGTGAGAAATAACTAAAATTATCGCCGTAATAAACACACCGACTTTGTTGCAAAACCAGAGATGATGAATTTCTTGTAACGTCAAAATGCATGGGACATATTCAACCCACAACTACCGCCTTAAGCTCTCCACGATGTAGTCCGCGTACAGATTCCTTCAAAACAGAATATTATAACTCTATTTTTAAATTGTGACAGAATATATAAATAAACCCGGGCACAAGCAAAGGCCTCTGAAAAAGAAAGAACCAGAAGCTGTAAAAGCAGCCCCACTTAGGTAGCTCTTCTATTTTTTTAAAGCTCTTTCAGACTTGCATTTGATGTTGCATATGATCATGTCGATATAAAAATGACTTACATGGAGTGCTGGATTGCCTCATAAGCAGTAGTGGCAGGCAGAAAGTCATTCACAGCAACTTCTTTGTTCTCATTCTTCTTGTCTGCAGTATTTAACAAGGCAACAAAAAAAGAGAGGTTAATATATGCTTCAAACAATGAAGCGGTCTCTAACACATATCCTTCCTTTTACAAATGAGTAATTAAACTTTAGCCAAGAAAGTTACATACAGTCTTCAAAGAAGCGGCGGATTTCAGCCAGACGGTGAGGTGGGAGGTCCTTGATATCATTGTAGTGACGATACTCGGGATCATCAGCACAAACAGCAATAATCTTGTCATCTTTCTCACCCTGCATTCACAGTGTTTCACACTTGTTTGATTCCAAACATAAATCCCAAAGTTGGGAGTATTTTAATCGGTGGTTAATCCGTACCTGATCAATCATAGGCATCAGACCTATAGCTTTAGCACGAAGAAAGCATCCTGGAATAACTGGTTCCTGCAAGCATGCAACATAAAATACTAACATAAAACTCATAGAGCCCTTAACAATATGATTTATAAGTGTTGCATATGGACAAAACTAGGGCGATACAAGAGAGTTTCCAAGCATGAAAAATGTTTCGCGACCATCCATTAGCCTATGGGCTTATGATATTTTTGATAAAAATGTGGGTCAAAGCCTACCTGCATAATAATCAAGACATCTAAGGGATCGTTGTCTTCACAAAGAGTGCGAGGGATGAACCCGTAGTTGTGAGGATACACAACCGATGAGTAAAGCACACGATCAACCTTTATCAGACCAGTTTTCTTGTCAAGTTCATATTTCACCTTGCCTCCTTTTGGGATCTCAATCACCTGCAGATATTAACCAAGTCTTCAGTATAACAATATCAAGTTAAGAGATCATAAATTAGAACACAACTCCAGCCATAATATATCTGAACAAACCCACATATAGTGTCACTTAAACCTAGGACCTCAAGTTTCCAAAACCTCTTCCTTGCTTAGTGCCAAGGTCTTTCATTTGCTTTCACAAATAAATCTCAAACATGATAAGCGACAAATATGACCATTAGAAAACATTAAAATGCCAAATGTTTAAGAAATGTGCTAAGCAACAACTAAGCGCCTATGTAATGTAGAACTCTATGAAGCATTTTATCGAACGTCAAACATGCCATCCAAAATGTAAATGGTAATGATTAAGGGAAGGTAACTTACACAGTTGAAAACCATCGGTGCTCCAGGTCCTATAAGAAATTTATGGAAATAGTAGGGAAAAAAATTAGTACATTGTTAGATTTACAACACACCAATAGAAACAAGTCAATACAGAGCTTAAGAATACATTCATACCGATCTCAAGATCATGCCATGGATGAGCAGCAACAGACCTTCTGGTCATTGATGAAAGAATCCTTTCATTCAAAGGAGGATGTGAAGAGTGATAAGAGTTAGAGGACTTGGTTGGAGTCTCAATTGGTGGTGCCATCTCTGTGAGTTACAAACAGTATATCAATAAGTAATGTAAAATGTATAAGCTAGGATTAAAAATGTCATACAAGATTCACAAGTTAGAGAAATAAGCAACTGGAATAAACAATGATCACAAATTTTCTTTGATCTGTTTCAATTTTTTTTTCTTTCAATTTATCCATCACATTGCTTAACCAACTAAATGCTGTAAAACAAGAATTTTGTCAGACAGTGGCATATATATGACAATAAGCAAACATCTCAAGGCACAACACTCAAGAATCTAAAAGAAATTAGGAGGAGAAAACTGAAGAACTTAGCGTGTTACACAATCTTGCTTATTGTAAAGTAAGCAAAGCAAATAATTATTTTTTCTACAACGAAAATGATTTCCTAACACAATCTTGCACAGCGATTCCACAGTAACTTTTGCGAAAAATTCTTGAATAAAAAAAAAAATCAGCAAGTATAGCACAGTAAACATCAGATCTACATAACTATTACAAAATGCTAAAAAGGAGGAAATACAGAACCTAAATTAATATTAAAAAAAGTGATTTCAGCTGAAAATCAACAGCAGATAAATCCTCAGAGAAAAAGAGAACTTAAAGCAAAAGAAGAAATGAAAAATATGCATTTCTTCCATGATGCAGCCTAAACACAAGCTACAACTTACAAGAAGAAGAAAAAGCAATCAGATCCAACAATAGATTATAGACGAGGAGAAACGGAGCTTTAAAAGCGAAAAATGAAAGATCTAAACGTTGAAAAAGGCCTTCAAGAAACGTACCTGCAATCGGTTTCCTGTTCTTAAGAAGATGAAGCTAACTGAAGGAAAGAAGGCGCGGATCTCAAAAACAAAGAGAATAGGCAAAAGAAATGTAATGCGAAGAAGGAATGGAAACCCTATACGACACTTAGAGTAGAGGTGTAAAGAAAAGCTTGATGCCTTCCCGCTTTCTTTCCTCGTTAGAATTTAAAGGCAACCCCCTCCCGACACCGAAGCCAGGAAAGGGAAAATTTGTAAATTAAAAAAATAAAATTTAAAAAAAAAAAAGGAGGAAATCTCCTTACGCTTCATGCGGTGCGGAGTTGGAAATAAAAATGGGAAATTCGCCGAAGCGAATAAATCGTGGTTCCCAGTTGGAATATTCGGGTTACACGTCGTCTGGTGATTGGGTAGTTAGTGTGAAGAGGAGTATGGGACCCACTTACCTCATCAAGTTTACAATAACTAATGGAGTAAAGTACACAGATAATCATTAAACTGTTCTAAAATGATGTTTTAGTTATTGAGCTTTAGAAAGTTACAAAATAGTCATTAAATTTTATTTAGTTATAAATTGGTCCTATCAGTGAAATTTTGAAAATATTAAGGACCATTTCATAAGATTTTGAATGGCCATTTTTGTAACATCTGAAAAAATTAATGACATTCTCATATCATACCAAAAGTTTAATCATCATTTTATAACTTCTAAAAATTCAATGATCAAAAAATAATTTTAACATAGTTTAGTGACTATTTATTTACTTTACTCTAATTAATTTACAAGTGACGGGTAATTATAATATTAGAAAATAAAATTTGGGGTTTGCATATTTTTTTTATGAGAGGTAGTATAATTAGAAACACATAGATTATTTGTCTATTTTAATAAATTATCACGAGTATGTAGCAGCTTTAAAATTTGTGATCAGCATGTCTCCTATATGGACCAATAGAACATGATAGAATTAGTCATTAGGCTCGCTCTAATAACCACTTTGAAAAACATAAAATAGCCTAGATCTTTTATTTTATATTCTCATATTTTTATATAATTTTTAGATAAAAATGAAAATTTTAATATTTAAAAAATTAAAGATAAAATTAAAGAATTTATATATAAATATGTCTTAGATGTATAAAATTATTTGTTGAACATTAAACTTATCATATTATTATGTTTATAAAATTATTACTATGTTTTTTTCGAATTTTGGGCCGTATTGTGAAAATTATAGGAGTATGAGACAAATACTAAAATAAAAAGTATAGAGATTGTCGGTGAGGAATAAAAGTAATTGGTTTGTGTGAGGTGGAATAGGTGTGTTGAAAGCAAAGCAAACCTCAAATGTGATGATAAATAGCGTGAAGAAATCTTCAGTCTTGTCGTGCTAGAATGTGTTGGAGCATCGTAGGATTTGGCAAAAAGCCCCTATCCCCCAACTCAAACCCTGCCTAAGCACGTATTGGTTGACTTCCTATTCAACTACCATTCAAAAAATACAAAATATAAATGTCAATTTCTTCCATTACTCCCTGAACTATACATAAATCGTGGATTTAGTCATTATCTCTAACTTGATATTTTTAGTCCAAATACTTTTCAAATTTTAAAATTTCGGTCCTCGTCTAAAAAGTAGCCATTAAATATATTAAGTTAAATTCTATTGTTAGTTCATGAATTATGCGTAGTTGTAGTCTTATAGATTTAGTTATTGTTTTTTAAACGTTTGACTGAATTGTCACTTTTAGTTCTTATTTTTTTGAAGCATTTTAACCACTAACGTTTCATGTGGGTCAAAATGACCCTTCCTTGAATGAAAATTGTTAGCCAACTAATGATAAACAACTTGAAATGACACGTTAGAAAAAAATAATTTTATATTTTATATGATTTTATAAAATTATTTTTGACTGATGTATCATTCTAACAAGTTAACACATTTTGTCTATATGACATTTTCATGTCAACATGCATTGCCATGTAGGTTTGTCACGTCATTTGCCTTTAGTTGACTAACAATTTTCATATACGAAATGAACATTTTAACTTAAAATGAAACGTTGAGAGTTAAAAAGATTCAAAAAAAAACATGGGCTAAAATAATTATCAAGTCAAACAGTAGAGACATTTTTTTTGGCATTATGCTTGTGTATGTATTGCTTGAGTTATGACTAAAATCTAAAATTCGAAAAGCAAGAAGATTAAATTGATCAAACTAAAGCACACGGACTAAATCCATAACTAATGCTTAGTAAAGGGACTCATGACAGGATTTAACCTTAAATTTAAGAGTTGACGTTAGTAAATTCGAGCAATGCGTCCTGCCAAATACACGGTTTTGAATTTTTAATCACCACCCAGCTTTCTCGACGCAGGCAACAGACAAATGGAAACATATGAAATATGACCGACCGAGTCAAGGAATGGAGTCTTTCATTCTTCAAGCCCACCACTTAATTGCCGCGGTGATTTGTTTAATTCTTCTCTTGAGTACTTTTAAATTTTGAAATTCGTCATTAATTCAAATCGATTTGTATCTTATATTTAATTTTGGTGCATGAGTCTTCTAACGAAATTTTTTTACGTACACAAAATATTGAACTCGAAATATACTTAAATGTTATCAAGTTATTTATCACTTAGACCACCATGTTAGTGATTTGTTGAATTTTTTAACTTTCGGCCTTTCATTTAATCTACTAATTTAACTAATACCATTTGTCATAACCATGAAGCTTTTGTCTATGATTTAGGTCAATGTGTCTGCTTTTCTTTTCTATTTTATTTTCCTATTAGTTTGTTGGTGGGTCGTTAGATTCGGACATATCTGAGACAATTAATTTTTAATTTTCGTTATCATATAGATTTATTTTTCCTATTACTTGTGAACCAACAAAGTTGATAACGATTCTCGATCTGTACACACGACTACATTTTGTGACTTCGTACCAGTGCATCTATTTAAATATAGTAGCATAATATAATAAGATATTCAGCAACCGACGGCCGATTATATTTTCTTATTGAAGGTTGATTCCTTTTTTATGATGCCCGACGATTTTGTTTCAGTTGGCATATGAATCGTACATTTTTTTTTATTCAAATACTAAAATTCGATGCTCTAAAAACAGTTCAGTGCGTTATTATATATAAAAATTCGATTGATTTATTTATAAAAGAAATCTTAATTTACGTTAGATTTTAAATTTTATTTTGAACAATAATTAATTATTCTTATTAAAAAAAGATGAGTCTGCCAGCTCGATGAGATTCAAAATTTGCCCATCTTTGAGCACTGTTTCTTTTCCAAGAATGCTATTGCCGGCCTGTACTACAGCCCAACTAAAACCACAGTCCTAATACCGTTAGAAGGTAAGGTGAACTCCCAATCATCATCTATTGAACTTCCACCCATCATATACGATTATCTGCAATATTAGGAAACACTTTTACCCTCAACACAATCATTTTAACACTGAATTATAAAATGCATCTCAACTGTCAATAAAATCCGTTCTTTTTCTAATGTTGAAGTTTACAATAATCTATCAACCAAAATCACCATTCAACCACTTCAATTAAAATGGAAAGCGAGTCAACTCCAAGTCTCGAACCAATTAAAAATAAACAAAGAGAAAATATAATAATATTTGCAACTCTAGAAAAGCAGTTTATGGAGTTCTAGTAATGATAGAACTAACTTCATTGCATTGGGTTTATGATTTAAGGTTTACATGTTCAGGTTTAGGATTTCATGTTTAGAGTTTTAGGTTTAGATTTTTGATTTACAATTTAGGGTTTCAGATTTTAGGTTTAATGTTTATGGTTTAGGTTTTCGAGTTTAGTGTTTAAAATTTAAGGTTTAAGATTTTTTATTTTTTAATTTGACTAAGGTTGATATTTGATCCAATTATTTTAAAAAAAATTAAATATATATATGGAAAATAATTTAATTAATATTTTATTTTAAATAATTTATAATTATATATTTAAATAATTTATAATTATACGTTGAGTCTTTTAGATTTTTAATTTTTATAAATTAATTTAATGGTGTCCAGCGATACTTATCGTTAATGGTGTTCAACGGTGCTTGTGGAGCACTGTAAAATTTTTCTATAAAAAAATTGTTAGAATTTATATTAATGATTACAACAGCGGATTTAAAAATGGGTTCAAAATATTTTTTAAAAATAGGTATATAAAAGTTTTTTATGAAATAAGAATGCAGTTGCTTCTACATACATCTGCTACTGAATGATTTTTTTTATCATACACTTTTAATACAATATATATATATAGTATATAGATCTTTTCACAATGATTGTTTTTTTAATTAACGACAAATAAATAAAATTACATCTTTGCTTTATACGAAGGGTGAAAATTGAGTGAGGATATAAACTTCTTTAATATAATGATTAAATTACAAGGCAGGAAAATAGCTATAAATCTAAACTATTTTCCATCTTTATTTGTTTTAAGCCAATGATCAACTAGAAAATTTTCCAAACTAATTAAAATTCTCTGTAACAAAACTATGAACTCTATCTTTCTCTTCTGTAAACTCACAATTTTCTTTTCTCTATAAGCTAGCACAAACCCTACACCTTTATATAAACACAATTATTATTATTATTATTATTATTATTATTATTATTATTATATATATATATATATATATACAAATAATTTCTGACATTCTATTCAAATTGGCCATTCATGCTAAACTATTTTCATGCATAAGTTTAATTCAAATCAAATTTCAAATGGAATTTTTTTGGATTCACTAAAATACTTTTCAGAGAATCTCTAAAAATTTAATATTACCAATATTTCACGCACCTTCACTTCAAATCAATTTAATAAATATTCTGATTCTTGAAAGAACAAATGCTGAAAAGATTTGGGTTTGCTTTACTTCAAATTAGTAGTCTAAATATTCCAATTCTATGAACTATCAATTTAGGCTTTCAGATTTGGAGTTTGGAGAAATCCAACGTGTTTGGCATAGTTCATTTTAAAATTGAAAATTTAGAAAGATATGTTTACTCGGTCGTGTCTTGATCCATTGTGTATTCTTTGTGAAGTCAAAGAAGAGAGTTGTTTGTTGGGTGTAATTTCTGAATGCAAGTATGGGAGATAGTTCTGCCAGCACACTGAATCTCCTTGTAGTTGGATTCGTGATTGCTTGGGAGAAGTCATTGAAGGCCACTATTATTCGGTTGCCTTGGTGTGGGTGTGGCCTTCACTATTTTATTTGTCAACACAGGAATGGTAGACATCATGGGAATACTTTTCCACAGTTCCCGCTATTTCTTAATTTTTCTTCTGATTTAGTTGTCGTCTCGGGCTTACTATAAGTGTTTTATAGTTTGTTTTTTTGTTGGTAAGTATTGGTTTGTACTTGTTTTGTGGAGGTTCTTTGGATAATAACAAATCATGTATCCAAAGAAAAAAAATACTTGGGGGCCAATTTGATGTTTTTTTTGGCGAGTTATTATTGAGTTAAATAGTATGGAGGCTATCCGCGTGTTTACGAGATGATTTTAGTAATAATTATTTTTTTCGTTGGCACTTAAATGAGATCCGACATCTTGACTAGATAATGCGAGTCTAATATACTCCGCGTGATGGGAATAAAGTGGCAGATATGTTAGCCAAGAGTGCTATGGTTGATAGTTTGGAAATTTTTTACTATGAGTTGACGTCGGTTTGACTTGGTATGTTATTACAGGAGTATCTTGGTGCTAGTTAGGTTTTACAATTTATGTTAATGTCAGGTTAGTCTGTTGAACTTTATTCATATTAATATATGTATTCTTTTCTTCCATTTATGCTTAAAGAGTTTTTTTATGAGTCACATACTAATATTTTTTTGTGTATGATTACTTAGGAATGGAATCATACATTTTTCAAAAAAAAATAAATATCTTCTGGAGGAAAATGTCAAACATTAAATTGGATTTCTATATTTTTATAAATATAAAATCTATAAATTATTATCTTAATTAATATATATTTTAAATAATTTAAAGGTAATTATAAGTAATATGTGTTTATAAATAGGGTAAACTATACTAATGACCACCGAACTATGGGGTTGATGTCGATTTGACCACTATATTTTCAATTGTGTTAAATATACCACATAACTATTTAATTGGTTCCAATGTAGCCATCTGCCGTTAAAAAAAATGAAAAAGTTAACGGAACTGTTAAAATAATTGGTATAATTACACATTTAGTCCCCTTTATTTATACAATCATTCAATTTAGTCCTAATTTTAATCTAATAAAATAAATTAATTATTCAATTAGGTGGCGACACGTACCTTATTTGAGGGATTTATCTATTTTTATTAGATTTATTAAATTTATTTTCCTTCCCCAATTAGGTGGTGACACGTAGGCTAAGCTTGTTTCTGGTATATGGAATACCAAATATAATATATGTGGTATTCCATATACCAACTTGATAAATATTATAAGATATAGTAAAACAGAATGGTTTAGCTTGCTGACAAATAAACAAGCTTGTTGAGCTTGATGATAGTGGCAATCGATCGAACAAAATCAAGATGGGGTGAATTAGATTTGAAGGAATGGTGGACACAAATTGCAAAGGTAAAAATGCAAAGAGATTTAGAGTGGTTCAACTCCCCTAATTGGAGTCTACATCCACTACCTTAGTGACCACACTAAGGATTTTCCACAAATTCACTAATTTGTCTTTCCTTTAAGGATAAGGAGTAACCTTACACAATTCAATAGACTTATACCCCAAAGTCTATTGAATCCTATCCCAAAAATGAATACAAATAAGCAAACTAGGAAATCCTCACTAGGAATGTGTTTGCAAAGTTTAAGCTCTCTCACACACCCAAAGTAACACTAGGAAAATAAAATATAATGAAGAACTCTCTAGTGTTTACAAGAAAGATGAGAAAATTGAGTACAAATTGAAATTTGATTGCTTGGAAGTTTGGTTTGACTTTCTTGTTACTTCATTACTGTTTGGAGACCCCTTTTATATGCTCGTGATCTTTTCTAACCGTTGGGAAACTTTAGAGGGAGTTTGGAGCCGTTGGGAGCCATTAAAACCAAGCATTAAATGCTCACCTGCACAAAGGTTTCGAAACTTTTACCAGAGGTTTCGAAACCTTAAGAAGAGATTTGTAAAAACTAGTTGTTACAAGGCTAAGGTTTCGAAACCTTCATAAAGGTTTCAAAAACAGTAGCTTACTGCCCAGAAAGGTTTCGAAACCTTAATGAAGGTTTCGAAACTTTTCTTTAAATATTCAATTTTTGGCCATTTATTGACTTTTAAAAATATAGTTCGATATGGATACAAAGTCAAACTTTTTCAAAATATTTTAGCAAGATTAAATCGAGTTTTTGACAAATTTATTTCTTGAAATTTACTTTACAAATTTTTACAAATTAGTCATTGAAAATTAATTTTAAGTTATATCAAAATCAAAATAAGTCTAACAGAGCTATTACTATTTATTTGCTATTCGTGTGAGAGTTGTGGCTGTGGTCCACATATATGAATTTTGTTAATTTGTTACTGGCTTGCAATATGTGTTTCCTTTGGATATATTTTCCCTAATAAAAATTGGGAACACTCATTTTTGTTTGACATAAAAAAATTGTCTGTAACTGTCTTTCTATGTTTGATTAATATGTATTATATGTTAAGCTTGATATGGTTGTCTCTTTACGACAATTTCTAGTTTTGCTCAGCACTTGCGTAAGATGTAATATGATTTCATTTCTTTTAGTGAATGCAGACACATTTAGTCCGGGCAGCTAAAGTGAAAAAGGCCATTGAGTGGGTAATGTGCAACCTTGATGGTCATTATGTTGTTGATTCAGTTGCTGCTGCAATTGCACTTGGAACCAAATCTTCTCAAGAGAGTAATGGTCAAGGTTCTTCACTTCCTCCGAATCCATCTTTTAGGAGTACATCCAAAAGTATTTCATCCCCAGGGAAAGGAAGTGATGCGCTAAGCCCCTCTAATTTGTCAAAGAATTTCAGGTTTAACCCTCTCTTCTCCTTTTTAATTTGTATTGCTCTAACATCTGAATACATCTTGTGGTGTAATATTTTTCTCTTAGTTTTTGGCATCTTTTTGGTGGTTGGAGTAGATAGGGATATGTCCGGTGGGTTTTAAATGGTCTTTTTCCACTTTGCTCCCTCCCCTTGATCTTTGTTCCCATAAAATTTAATTAATTTGAAATAAGCTCAACTTGTTGTACTTATGTTGTAAATACTGCAGAATAACACAGTGGGAAAATGTTTTTTTTAATATGCAGGTGCGATGCAAGGGTAGCATCTGTTCAACTTTCTTAGTCTTTACAAATACGGCACACACAGCATGGCATAACTGGTGCTCGAACCCGGGTCCCAAGGGATGATAAACATCTACCTTTGCCACCAGGACACAAGGGGATGAGCAGTGGGAAAATGTCTTAATTTAAAATAAATTTGGTAAAAGAAATAAAAACTAAAATGCTGCAGAATTTCATAGTGCAAACATTTTAGCTCGTCTCAAATTAAATAAAATTGGTGAAATTAAAAATTTAAAATATCAGTTTTTATTTCTACCTTATTTATAATACTCTAGGAAACCTTTATCCTTGGCAGGGCGGATGTTTTAAGAGAAAATATATTATATTTGTAACACCCGTGTTTTGGGGTTAGGAGTTAGCCGGGTTTATAGTCCGAGTCAATAAAATTAAATTAAATCAATTCAACTTAAATTGAGATCTATTTGGGCTTTAGAAAAAGAGGAAGGACTAAAGGGATAATTTGACCCAAAAGTTTTTAAAAGCAAGACAACTTTAATTTTTAAGTTGTCATCTTCTCCCCAACCCACCTTTTCTAACGTTGGATGACCAACACCATCTTCAAACTCTCTCAACTTTCCTAGTTACTATTCCATTGGCTTACAACTTCATTTCAAGGTGTTTTTGAAAGGTAAAATCATATTCTCACTCTCTTCTTTATTCTCTATCTACCCATGGTTTTAGATTTCAAAAATATGAACTTTTGAAAATTAGGGTTTGATTTAAAGTTTGGGTTTTTATGGGGATTTTCATCTTGTTTTGAAAAATTGAGTTGGGTCTTTGTTTATTCATGTTAAAAGGTGCAACATATGTTAATTTGGTTGAGTTTTGTTGAAAACCCGAAGTGGGTTCTTAGAGCCATTTTTAAGATGTCAAAAACTCCATTTTTTGTGGGTTTTAGGTTGTAATTAGAGGGCTGATGGTTTATGTATGCTAGGAGGATGTTTTGGAACCATTTAGATGTCATTTGGGTGTTTAAAAACATGATTTTCTGCTGGGTAAAATAGGAGTACGAAAATGGGGTTTTTGGGGGGTTTTGGGTGAGCTTTGGGGGTTGATTTAGGTGGGAATTGATAGCCCAATGGTAGTACTATGGTTAGAGGCTGATTTGGGATCATTTGTGGGTGTAATGGATGTTGGAAACATGAATTTTGAAAGAGATTTTGGAGCTGTCCGAGATTGCAAAATATGGGGTTTGTTCATGGCTTGCAACATGGTAAATTGTATTTGAATTGCATTCCGGGTTGGTATTTTGATGTTGGGCTGATTTGAGGATTATTTGAATTATATTGAGGTTGTTTAGAAGCGAGAACTTGCGTTGGAGAAGCTTCGGGAAGAAATCCGGAAACTTGAAGGTGATGCTTGCTTGGTAGTTGAGCTTGGAGGTAGAGGTGAGTGGTTAAATACTTTTAAATGGTTTTCAAGTGTTGGTTCAAGCATGTGGACTAGGTTGGGCTTGGTAAACCCACCTAGAGTTGGGATTAGAGTGGTATCCTAATCCCAAGCTTTAGTTAGAGACCTTGGTTGATCTTTAAATTGTTGATTTATGTCCCGTGTTTAATCGTGCTTATGGTGGATATGTATATGTTGTTATACGTGTATGTTGAGGCATGGATTGTTGAATTGTTATATGCATGTTGATGATAAATATGATATGGATATATATGTGTATGAAATATGATGTGATATTTGTATTAATGATATACATGTGGTGTTGACATGTGAAATGATATTATGATCAGATTGTATGATCCGAGGATCATGATGAGTACATTCTAGGCATGGAAATGTGGTTTGTGCATGGCGGTAAGTCATGGTGAGTACGTGCTAAGTACGGAAGTTGTCATGAAGTGATACTGTGAAAGATTAATGAAATGTGTAGTATTGGCACTAGTATGCTTGGGTGCAAATGATCGATCATTAGGATGAGTGTGCACACGAGAGTCAAAACGCGCGTGACCTTGGTGGCGTTAAGGCACCAAGGAGGAGTACGGGTACGCCCGGAAATATTTATATTAGTCGATGATGAGTGGAATCCCATCGACGGGGCGTGAGGATGAGTGGAATCCCTTCCGTGAGAGCCGATGATGAGTGTAATCCAACCGCAGGTAATGGTTATGTTGGAAATGCGTTACAACATGTTATCCGCGTATTCGAGTCATAGCTAGGTGCCAATATGCGATTATGCATATATGCTTATATGACACGAATGTGACGCCCTTTATGAATTGACATATGATGTGGTGAATGCTTTGATTTATGTATCGTGGTAAGTTGAGCTTATGAGATGTTGAGCATGATATAATGTTGATTATATGTTCATGCATCATGTTCATTTTGGCATTTGCGGATCGGAGGTGAGATCATGCATTTCATTTTGGAAATAGCTCGTGCTTGGACCTTGTATTGTCGAAGGTTTGTTTTATGAGCTTACCCTCACTAAGCTTTTATGATTACGCTCTCTTTTGTTCGACAATGCAAATCAGTAGCTTGTGGGTGGCAAAGGCAAGGAAAGGTCTCCAAGGGTTGCTCTTGGTTAGCTTAAGTATGAACTTTAAATTGTAGATTGTAATGGTTAAGCAATGGGATAGGTGTTGTTCATTTGTGCTATTGTTGGTTGCTTGGGAGCATGTTTAGACTCCTTAATTATGTTTTTATTGATTGGCTTGTTGATGCCATGCTTGGATTGTAAATCATGTCTAAATTGCTTACTATGCTTGTTGGCCATGTGCCCTTTGAGGATGTTTATGTGTTTGGTTATTGAAGCATGAAACCTTGAATGCCTATGTGCCATCTTTTGCTAAAATGTATGATTTCCTTGTTGAGTGATGTATGTCCAATTTGGGTGTCTTGTATGATTTGACTTTGATTGTTAGATGTTGTATGAATGCTTGGATGTGTCTTGGGAGGTGTTAAATCGCATCTAGGTTCGAGTCTCGTATTGTTTAGCTGAGTTTGGGAGACTTGCAGTGCAGGGCGTATCGGTACGACTGAGGGCCGTATCGATACGGTTTTGCCTGTAGGACTCAGTTGTGGCTGGGCGTATCGATACGGTTTTTGCTCACTGAATTCTGAGATTTTGGTGAGTTATTACCGTATCGGTACGATGTGTTAGCATATCGGTACGAGTTTATCTCGTTGACCACGAGATGTTGACTGAGAAGGGCGTATCGATACGCTCAAGGGTTGTATCGATACGATCTTCCTGTGTTGACCCTTGGGTGTTGACTTTGGTCAAGGCGTATCGATACCCTTGACAGGTGTATCAATACGGTCTGCTTAATTACAGAAAATGGGTTGTTTTACCAGTGATGTTTGGATGATCGCTTTTGTTTTGCTCTTGTTTCCGCTGACGTGTTTCACATAGGATATGGTAATGCATTTAGACAAGATAAATAAAAGAAATTTTCTAGGGTTGCTAACCGAGGTGAGACCTTAACGAGTTTCGCTTTGGTTTTCCCCGTGTGGCCCACTCGGACCGGTCATCCGTCCAGACCCGGACGAGGGGGTTACATTTGTTGGTATTAGAGCCTGAGATTTCCGAAACCTTGGGCAGGTAAGTGAGGTAAGTTTAAGTTTTGAATTTATATGCACGGTGTTTGCTTGCTCTGTAAGTATGACTGCTTGTATGACAAGTATGTTGATTGTTTGTTTAAAAGCATGTTGTTCGTTACCCGTGTATGCTGTGATGTGTGATTGTTTGATTGAGAATGTATGTTGCTTGATCGTACGGATATGTTTATTTGCTTAGCATGTATGCCTTGTTATATGCTTGGTTGAGCATGTATGTGTGTTGATTTGTTTGAAACATGTTTAGTAGAGTCTCATTGCTACTATTACATCGAAAAAGAGATTTTTAAGTGAGGGAATCATACTTGAGCCACTTGGACCCTTTCCTTTGCTAACCCAGTTTGTATTTTAATTTACTGTTGTTGTTGTTGTTGATTTAACTGCTTTTCGGTAAGTAGAAGTTGTGGTTTCCAAGAATGTGGGTGACGTTGAGGAAGTTCTTTGCTATAGTTAGGAGAGTATGGTTGTACCAGAGTTGAGGCTCAATTTGTTTGCTCGAGTCCGCGTGTATGTGAGTTGATTCTTGTTGGCGAGGGACGATGAGACCGATTCTGATATTAGATGGAGCCAGAGTAGTATCGATGTTACAATAGATAAGCCCTTGGTACAGTTTCGAGTCTGCCCTTTCTTATTGATTTTGAATCCGTATCTCTGTACATTGTTAGCAAGCATGCACGTTTGAATATGCCCGCTGAAGTGTTAGAGGTGGGTACGAGTACCTTAGTTCTTTTAGCGAGATCAGGATAGGGGTCTCGTGTGAGTAATATGAAATTCAGAAGTGTTAGTTGGTGAACGTTGGGGTTCGGCCTATGATTTTAATGCAAGACAGCCGGTCAGTGTCCGTGAGTGGGAGCTAGTTTGTGTGATTGGGTCAGTGTACGTTGAGTTGTCTTCCAACAAGCGGAAGAGATGAAGTCACTTTCGATATAGTTGAGCCGAGAAGGGAGTCTTGAGCTTTGACTCCAGGTTGTTTTGTAGGGGTAGAACAAGTCCAGCATGACTGTTTGTGTGTGATCAGAATTGAATCTTGAAGTTACGAGATGCTCTAAGAACAGTTTAGAAGAGTCAGATTTTGTTGAAGAACCAGTCTGAAAACAAGAGGACCGAAGACTATCAATTGTGTACATGTGAAGTTGCAATTTCCGCGGATACCTCCTTTTGTGTGAGCATGTAAGAAATTAGATATCTTTGTAAGACCTTAGATGTAGGGACACATGTGACTAGCCTTTTGGGAGATGGTAGTGATCGGAAAGATGTACATAAGATGTTTGTTGGTGGTTCAGAGTTACCAGTTTCTAGTAGATGTGAAGTGATTGTCTTCCTACGGCTTCGATGTACCTTCTTGACATGGTTTGGCTTGTAGAGCACAAAGCTAGGATATACATTGAGACAAAGAGAGAGTTGCCTTGAAGTCACATATTTTTTGTGAGACTGTAGTAGTAGGTGAGGATGGGAACTTCTTTTTGGATGATTGATCCAGCTTTAGAGGTCAAAGAGTGATTGAGTTTAGTTGACAAGCTTGTCTAGCAAATGTGATGCATTTGACTATTGAATGAAGATTAGACCGCAAAATGTTAAAATAGTTTGTGATTCTTCCTAGAGGTGTTTAGAAGAAATGCCCAATTTGTCTCCTGACAAAGAAGAAGAGTTTATCATTGATGTTGTCACTGAGTTTGCTCCCGTTTTAGTTTGCTCTGTATCTTATGGTTTCCGACAGAATTGAGAGTGTTGAAGAATCAACTTCGAGACTTGTTAGACCTTAGATTCTTTAGGCCTAGTACATCATCTTAGAGTATGACAATGCAATTTGTGAAGAAGAAAGAGTGACAATACGAGAATGTGTTGAGATTTCAGACAGTTGAAACAAGTGACAATGAATAATTAGCATCCGTTTCCGAGTGTCAGTGATTTGTTGATCAGTTAGTGTGTGCTTCAGTCTTTTCGAAGATTAGTTTGAGATCCGTTTACTACCAGTTGAAAGTGAGAAAAGTTGAAGTACCGAAGACAGCTTTAGGGGCAAGATGTGATCACTTTGAGCTCTGAGTTATGTTGTTTTGTTTGACTGGTGTATTAGTTACCTTCATAGAGATGTTGAACAGAATAATTCCCGAGTTCCTTGATCAGTTGTAATAGTTCTCATAGATGAAACATGAGTATATTCACGTATCGAAGAAGGTCATAACAAGCTTTGAAGTTAGTGTGGTAGATCCTTTTAGGGAATCAGTTGTATACCAAGTTGTGCAACGTGAACTCCGAGTTAATAAGATGTTCTTCTAGGACTTGTAGATCAGCCGAGTGTGTTAGAGTAAATCCCGAGTAGGCAAAAGAAGATATGAGTTGGAAGAAATTGAAGACTGTGACAGATATCTATAGTTCCTAGGTCTAGCATTGTTACTTTCAGAGAATTGTAAATAGTCTTTTGAAGATAGTTGCTCCATTGATAGATTGCTACAGAAGAATGTTCAGTTGTGTGGTTAGATGCGAGACAATGAGCCCTTGAGAAACCGAAAGAAACTTTGAAGAAAGCTTCGACCTTGAATCAACTTATATCAGAGAAAGAGTTTGCGAACCATAGTGATGTATTACATGTAGAGTTAGGTTGTGTGCTTATGCAAGGCAGAAGATTGCGGCGTGTTCATCAAGATAGTTGAAAGACTGTGAGAAGAGTTATCTGATATGAGACATAGAGTTAATTACAGTTGTATTTGCTTCGAAGACTTAGAGACAAAGCTTGTATAGTAAGAAATGCACAGTGTATATGTACGTGTCGTCAGAACTCGAAATATTTGAAGACTTAGGAAGGGTTGAAACTCGAACCGCATAAAGTGTTAGAACTGCTTGAAGATTGTAATATCGAGATTGAGTACCATCCGAAGATAGTCAACATAGTAACCGATGTTCCGAGCTATGTTGTTGATAGATTAGTAGTAGAGTTGCGAGATGTAATTGCCGAATTCAGTTTACCGAATGATAGTAGTTTTGTGGCCGAGTTTCATGTTAAACTTACAGTGAGTCAGATACTTGAAGAGAAAAAGTTGCAAGACGGGTTCTGGGCACCTCACGTGCAAGACATAGCAGAAGGAAGGCCTTCATAATACAGTTCAGAGATGATAGAGTTTATATTGTTAGAGACAGAATAGTTGTGCCCATTGACATAGTGCTTTGAGACGTATTGTTTTGGTCAAAGCACACGGTAGTTCATTTGTATTGCATCTGAGTAGTATGAAGACGTATTGTGGGTGGATGATGAATACTTCGGGATTGAGATGATGTGTGATGTGGTTCAACATGAGGGTAAGTGTATAATTTGCCAGCATGTCAAGACCGAACGTCATTTTCCTTCTAGTTTGTTACATCCGTGGAAGGTTCTTAGTGAAAGTGAGTAATAGAGGTTCGAGATTTCTGCTAGATTTTTGAAGACGTATGTGTAGTGTTTGATTGTATGTTGAGGTCTGGTGATCATACAGGGAAAGTTATGGGTCAGGTATTCAAACAGTGTTGTATGAGATTGTGAATCGGGCTAGTCCTGTTGTTTATCTGTTGCGGCTACCACCAGAGTTAGAAAGAGGTTTGTAATGTGTTCAGCGTATCTATGATTCAGAAGTGTGAGTTGGATTTGTTCCATGCTATGTTGTAGAAGAGATTGAGTTGAGTTTGAAATTGCGTGCAACGAAGAATCAGTTGAGATCTTAGCATCAGATATCTATTGATGTGTGGTAAGTCCACCGAGATTGGTTAGTGTGTTGTGGTGTGAAAGAAATTGGGTTCCTGTCCGATATATTTCGGGGACGAAATTTCTTAAGTGGGAGAGAGTTGTAACACCCGTGTTTTCGGGTTAGGAGTTAGCCGGGTTTATAATCCGAGTCAATAAAATTAAATTAAATCAATTCAACTTAAATTGAGATCTATTTGGGCTTTAGAAAAAGAGGAGGGACTAAAGGGGTAATTTGACCCAAAAGTTTTTAAAAGCAAGACAACTTTAACTTTTAAGTTGTCATCTTCTCCCCAACCCGCCTTTTCCAACGTTGGATGACCAACACCATCTTCAAACTCTCTCAACTTTCCTAGTTACTATTCCATTGTCTTAAAACTTCATTTCAAGGTGTTTTTGAAAGGTAAAATCATATTCTCACTCTCCTCTTTATTCTCTATCTACCCAAGGTTTTATATTTCAAAAATATGAACTTTTGAAAATTAGGGTTTGATTTAAAGTTTGGGTTTTTATGGGGATTTTCATCTTGTTTTGCAAAATTGAGTTGGGTCTTTGTTTATTCATGTTAAAAGGTGCAACATATGTTAATTTAGTTGAGTTTTGTTGAAAACCCGAAGTGATTCTTAGAGCCATTTTTGAGATGTCAAAAACTCCATTTTTGGTGGGTTTTACGTTGTAATTAGAGGGTTGATGGTTTATGTATGCTAGGAAGATGTTTTGGAACCATTTAGATGTCATTTGGGTGTTTAAAAACATGATTTTCTACTGGGTAAAATAGGAGTACGAAAATGGGGTTTTGGGGGGGGGGGGGGGTTTGTGTGAGCTTTGGGGGTTGATTTAGGTGGGAATTGATAGCCCAATGGTATTACTATGGTTAGGGGCTGATTTGGGATCATTTGTGGGTGTAATGGATGTTGGAAACATGAATTTTCAAAGAGGTTTTGGAGCTGTCCGAGATTGCAAAATATGGGGTTTGTTCATGGCTTGCAACATGGTAAATTGTATTTGAATTGCATTCTGAGTTGGTATTTTGATGTTGGGCTGATTTGAGGATTATTTGAATTGTATTGAGATTGTTTAGAAGCGAGAACTTGCGTTGGAGAAGCTTCGGGAAGAAATCTGGAAACTTGAAGGTGATGCTTGCTTGGTAGTTGAGCTTGGAGGTAGAGGTGAGTGGTTAAATACTTTTAAATGGTTTTCAAGTGTTGGTTCAAGCATGTGGACTAGGTTGGGCTTGGTAGACCCACCTAGAGTTGGGATTAGAGTGGTAGCCTAATCCCAAGCTTTAGTTAGAGACCTTGGTTGATCTTTAAATTGTTGATTTATGTCTCGTGTTTAATCGTGCTTATGGTGGATATGTATATGTTGTTATACGTGTATGTTGAGGCATGGCTTGTTGCATTGTTATATGCATGTTGATGATAAATATGATGGGGATATATGTGTATGAAATACGATGTGATATTTGTATTAATGATATACATGTGGTGTTGACATGTGAAATGATATTATGATCGGATTGTATGATCCGAGGATCATGATGAGTACATTCTAGGCATGGAAATGTGGTTTGTGCATGACAGTAAGTCATGGTGAGTACGTGTTAAGCATGGAAGTTGTCATGAAGTGATACTGTGAAAGATTAATGAAATGTGTAGTATTGGCACTAGTATGCTTGGGTACAAATGATCGATCATTAGGATGAGTGTGCACACGAGAGTTAAAACGCGCATGTCCTTGGTGGCGTTAAGGCACCAAGGAGGAGTACGGGTACGCCCTGAAATATTTATATTAGCCGATAATGAGTGGAATCCCATCGACGGGGCGTGAGGATGAGTGGAATCCCTCTGCAAGAGCCGGTGATGAGTGTAATCTCACCGCATGTAATGGTTATGTTGGAAATGCGTTCAAACATGTTATCCGCGTATTCGAGTCATAGCTAGGTGCCAATATGAGATTATGCATATATGCTTATATGATACGAATGTGACGCCCTTTATGAATTGACATATGATGTGGTGAATGCTTTGATTTATGTATCGTGGTAAGTTGAGCTTATGAGATGTTGAGCATGACATAATGTTGATTATATGTCATGCATCATGTTCATTTTGGTATTTGCGGATCGGAGGTGAGATCATGCATTTCATTTTGGAAATAGCTCGTGGTTGGACCTTGCATTGTCGAAGGTTTGTTTTATGAGCTTACCCTCACTAAGCTTTTATGCTTACGCTCTCTTTTGTTCGACAATGCAAATCAGTACCTTGTGGGTGGCAAAGGCAAGGGTCTCCAAGGGTTGCTCTTGGTTAGCTTAAGTATGAACTTTAAATTGTAGATTGTAATGGTTAAGCAATGGGATAGGTGTTGTTCATTTGTGCTATTGTTGGTTGCTTGGGAGCATGTTTAGACTCCTTAATTATGTTGTTATTGATTGGCTTGTTGATGCCATGCTTGGATTGTAAATCATGTTTAAATTGCTTATTATGCTTGTTGGCCATGTGCCCTTTGAGGATGTTTATGTGTTTGGTTATTAAAGCATGAAACCTTGAATGCCTATGTGCCATCTTTTGCTAAAATGTATGATTTCCTTGTTGAGTGATGTATGTCCAATTTGGGTGTCTTGTATGATTAGACTTTGATTGTTAGATGTTGTATGAATGCTTGGATGTGTCTTGGGAGGTCTTAAATCGCATCTAGGTTCGAGTCTCGTATTGTTTAGCTGAGTTTGGGAGACTTGCAGTGCAGGGCGTATCGGTACGCCTGAGGGCCGTATCGATACGGTTTTGCCTGTAGGACTCAGTTGTGGATGGGCGTATCGATACGGTTTTTGATCACTGGAATTCTGAGATTTTGGTGAGTTATTACCGTATCGGTATGGTGTGTTAGCGTATCGGTACGGGTTTATCTCGTTGACCACGAGATGTTGACTGGGAAGGGCGTATCGATACGCTCAAGGGCTGTATCTATACGATCTTCCTGTGTTGACCCTTGGGTGTTGACTTTGGTCAAGGCGTATCGATACCCTTGACAGGTGTATCGATACGGTCTGCTTAATTACAGAAAATGGGTTGTTTTACCAGTGATGTTTGGATGATCGCTTTTGTTTTGATCTTGTTTCCGCTGACGTGTTTCACATAGGATATGGTAATGCATTTAGACAAGATAAATAAAAGAAATTTTCTAGGGTTGCTAACCAAGGTGAGACCTTAACGGGTTTCGCTTCGGTTTTCCCCGTGTGGTCCACTTGGACCGGTCATCCGTCCAGACCGGGACGAGGGGGTTACAATATTTGGTATTTCATATGCCAGAAACAAGTTTAGCCCAGTGGTAAAAGTGTTTTTTTCTTTCCTTAATAACCCAAGTTTGATTCCCTTTGGTGTCAATTTCCACTATTTCATTTTTCTTACTCTGATTGGGGAAGGAAAATAAATTTAATAAATCTAATAAAAATAGATAAATCCCTCACCACCTAATTGAATAATTAATTCATTTTATTAGATTAAAATTAGGACTAAATTGAATGATTGTATAAATAAAGGGGACTAAATGTGTAATTATACCAATTATTTTAACAATCTCGTTAACTTTTTCGTTTTTTTAACGGCAGGTGGTTACATTGGAACTAATTAAATAGTTATGTGGTATATTTAACACAATTGAAAATATAGTGGTCAAATCGACCCAACCCCATAGTTCAGTAGTCATTAGTATAGTTTACCCTTATAAAAATTGGATTAATATCCTATACACTGGCGGTGGAATTTTTTTGTTTCCACAAGCGCCTCAATTATAGGGTTTAGGGTTTATGGTTTAGAGTTTAGGGGTTTTAG
The DNA here is from genome assembly GCA_958450335.1 of Hibiscus tridactylites. NCBI lineage: Eukaryota > Viridiplantae > Streptophyta > Magnoliopsida > Malvales > Malvaceae > Hibiscus > Hibiscus tridactylites. The sequence continues at coordinate 42,282,254 of OY288274.1, read as the reverse complement.
TGTAAATGTTTAGAATTTAGGGTTCATGTTTAGAATTTAGGATTTAGGGTTAGAATTTAGGGTTTAGGGTTAGGGTTTAGTTTTAGGGTAATATGGGTAGGGATTTAGGTTTTAACCTATAAACCCTAAATTTTAACCCTAAACCAAAAATTCTATCAACAATCCCTAAATTCAAAACTAGTACACTTATAGCCCTAAACTTTAAACCCTAAACAAAGTCTTTAACCCCTAAAATTAAGACGCTTGTGTAAAAAAATTCCACAAGCGCTTGTGTATAGAACAATTACCCATAAATATTAGGGTAATCTTTACTGATGGTCACTTTTGTTTTAGGTTTGTTTTATTATGGTCACCCGAATTCAAAAAAGATTATTCTGGCCACTTACGTTCGAAACCGTTTCTGTTTTAGTCACTGGACCGTTAACCCTCCGTTAGTTAAAAATAATAATTTCTAATTTGACCCCCAAACTTTCAGAACTTCATTTTTCACCATCTTCCCCAAAACTCAATGAACTTCCCACTGCAGGGGAGAACTGCAAAAAATCATTGATTGATTTCTTGATCTATTGAACTGTAAAATGAAATGTCTACATGTTAGACCCTTGCTAATGAGGTATGCTGATGTTTTTTTTAATTTAACTCAATTACATGTTAGACCCCTGCTAATGAGGTAGAAAAGTGTTGGCTTTAGCCGGGCTACCTGAAAAATTCCAATCTTGTTTCCCTCGAAACAAAACAAGGTTTGGAGACTTCTTTATGTTTCAAAATAAGCCATAACAGGCTGCATACAATTGATATTTTAAGCTAGGGAGATTGACATGTAAATGCTTGGATGAGTAGTAATGTCATGTTGCTTTTATTTTAAAATTATCTAGTGCTATTAATTATTTATTTTCTTATGGGTATTCTTCTTGATTATTGCATAGTGTACAATTTTTTTAATTCTCTTTATATTTAGTTTTATATGCAATGAAGAGAATGGCCCTTTTTCCAGCAATGGTCGTGCCTCCCATAATGTTGGACAGTTGGGGAACTTAATCAGGATAATTAACTTTTCTTTAACATAATTCTTTTTTTCCTTTTGCTGCAATATAAGATTGTTATTATACTAATTACAATAATTGTATTATGATATGATTTTTGAGAACATTGTTATTCTTTTGATAAAGTTCTTACTTGGAGCATTTCCCTTTGCACACAGGAGAATGATGAATTTTTCGATTTGATATCATCAAAGTTTCTTTCTGAGAGTAGATATTCAACCGCTGTCCAGGCAGCTGCTGCTAGACTTCTTCTAAGCTGTTTTGTTACTTGGATTGTGAACTTCTCTATTTCTGTTAACTGTATTTAATTTTTATCAATTTTATAAGATGTTTTCTGACTTGTTGATCTGTAACTGGGTCATAGTATCCTCATGTTTTTGAAGAACCGGTTTTGGAGAACATCAAAGCTTGGGTAATGAACGAGATTCCTAGATCTTCTATTGAAGATCAGAACCGCCAGCATGACCTGACAAGAAATGAAGCCTCGGATGCTGAAGTTTTAAAAACCTATTCCACTGGACTTCTTGCAGTGTGTTTGGCAAGGTGTGCTTCTATCTCAATGTTTTTGTTGCTCTCTCTTTACTGTTCTTATGTGGCTGGAGTTGTAAATCGTCTATAATTTTTGTTCCTTCATTTTTGCAGTTGATGAAAACGGGAGAGATGAATCCTCCAGGCGCAAAATAAACCGTGGTTCAGCAATGGGAGGGATGTAATTGAGTTAAATTAAAAAAAAAACATCAGCATACCTCATTAGCAGGGGTCTAACATGTAGACATTTCATTTTTGCAGTTCAATAGATCAAGAAATCAATCAATGATTTTTGCAGTTCTCCCCTGCAGTGGGAAGTTCATTGAGTTTTGGGGAAGATGGTGAAAAATGAAATTTTGAAAGTTTGGGGGGTCAAATTAGAAATTATTATTTTTAACTAACGGAGGGTTAACGGTCCAATGACTAAAACAGAAACGGTTTCGAACGTAAGTGGCCAGAATAATCTTTTTTGTATTCGGGTGACCATAATAAAACAAACCCAAAACAAAAGTGACCATCAGTGAAAATTACCCTAAATATTATTAATCATTTGATAATATATAGGGTAATTGTTCTATACACAAGCGCTTGTGGAAACTTTTTTACACAAGCGTCTTAATTTTAGGGGTTAGAGACTCCATTTAGGGTTTAAAATTTAGGGGTTTAAGTGTAGTAGTTTTGAATTTAGGGATTGTTGATAGAATTTTGGGTTTAGGGTTAAAATTTAGGGTTTATAAGTTAAAACCTAAATCTCTACCCGTATTACCCTAAAACTAAACCCTAACCCTAAACCCTAAATTCTAAATTCTAAACATGAACCCTAAATTCTAAACATTTACACTAAAACCCCTAAACTTTAAACCCTAAGCCCTAACTCTAAACCCTATAATTGAGGCGCTTGTGGAAACAAAAATTTCCACCGCCAGTGTATAGGATATTAATTCTAATATATATAGGGTAATTGTTCTATACACAAGCGCTTGTGGAAACTTTTTTACATAAGCGCCTTAGTTTTAAGGGTTAGGGACTTCGTTTAAGGTTTAAAATTTAGGGGTTTAAGTGTAGTAGTTTTGAATTTAGGGATTGTTGATAGAATTTTGGGTTTAGGGTTAAAATTTAAGGTTTATAGGTTAAAAACTAAATCCCCACCCATATTACCCTAAAACTAAACCCTAACCCTAAACCCTAAATTCTAACCCTAATTCCTAAATTCTAAACATGAACCCTAAATTCTAAACTTTTACACTAAAACTCATAAACTTTAAACCCTAAACATTATAATTGAGGCGCTTGTGGAAATAAAAACTTTCCACCGCCAGTGTATAGGATATTAATTCATATATATATAGGAAAATACTTTGATGCACAAGCTGTGTAAACTTTAGTTTACACAAGCCCTTTAATTTTAGGGTTTAGGGTTTAGGGTTTTATGTTAGGGTTTAGGGGTTTAGTATGTAGGGTATATAATTTAAGGTTTATGGTTAGAATTTAGAGTTTAGAGTTTAGGGCTTAGGGTTTAGGGTTTAGGTTGCTAGGGTTTGTGATTTAGATTTTAAATTTTATAAAAGGATTGTGTAAAAAAAATTTACACAGCTTGTGCATCAAAATAAAACCCATATATATATATATATATGGAAAATACTTTGATGCACAAGCTGTGTAAACTTTAGTTTACACAAGCCCTTTAATTTTAGGGTTTAGGGTTTAGAGTTTTATGTTAGGGTTTAGGGGTTTAGTATGTAGGGTATATAATTTAAAGTTTATGGTTAGAATTTAGAGTTTAGAGTTTAGGGCTTAGGGTTTAGGGTTTAGGTTGCTAGGGTTTGTGATTTAGATTTTAAATTTTATAAAAGGATTGTGTAAAAAAAATTTACACAGCTTGTGCATCAAAATAAAACCCTATATATATATATATATATACATCATATAAATATAATAATTTAAACTCATATTTTTTTAAAATAAACATAATCAGTTTCTAACTAAACTGGTTGAGTTCTCTTAATTGATATAATACAATTCAAGTGGAAATATATGTTTTCATTCTCTATGTTTGCTGTCCATCGCATTTATCACCGACGTTTAACTAACAGCTTAGGGACCGGAAGGCCCATTCATTTTCTTCAACCAGCTATTTTCTCTTTTCTCTTCGTTGACGAATTAACAAAAAAGGGGGAAAACCGTCCGTTAGATCCACACAGGTCTCATCACCAAATATTAATCCAACGGTTGGGACTTGGGTGTCGAATCCAATACCTTCTTTCTTGAATTTATTCCCACTTCAAAAAATATTTTCTCTAAGAAAAGAAAAGAAAAACAGCCGGCCGGTGCTGACGTACCAGAGACGCTTCACCAGATCTCACCTTTCTTTCCTTGATCTGTATTGCGTTCTTTTCAATTTTACCAAATACGTTTTAGGTATATAATATATTTCTTTCCAATTTTACGGTGATTATTAACGGCGGTTTTTCCTTTTTGGTGTAGGGTTTATTTGTTTGTTTCAATAAATTTCTTCTATTTCCATGGCTGCTCCACCTGCAAGAGCTCGAGCTGATTACGACTACCTCATAAAGCTCCTTTTGATCGGCGACAGCGGTAACTATTTCTTTTCTTTTATATATCTTGATTTGAGATGAGATCTACTTTGATTCTGAAAATGCGAGGGTTCCCTAAAAGGATTTGAATTATTTATATTAGTTTTCTAAGTATAGAAAACTTAGATTCGAGGTTGCGATGTTCTTTTCGAGATCGTTAGCTTAGATTAGGCTTCAATTTAGGTTTATAGATTATCATTTAGCGGAGATTTTATTGCTATAAGTGAGATTGATTGAGAAAGAATATTGTCCGTTTTAGTGATTTTATGGCGAAACTATAATATTGGCAATATATTTGAAATGTTAGGTTGTATTTATTAAGGTATTCTTCCTTAATCTAGCTCGTTACCTAAGGGATGTGAAAGCTGAGCTTTACTGGCATGATGCTCATAACCTTGTATAAGCAAATTATTATTAACCTCTAGACGACGCTCATGTTTAACCATAAAATATTTTGGGTTAATAATAATAACTACAATAATGATAATAGGAAAACCATTGTTGCCCTTTAATTATTTTAAAAAACTTTATTTGGTTCAACAATTTAATCATGTAGACGGAGCCTAAGTTAAGAATTTGCTCAAATTCTTAAAAAAAAGATTAAAATATTTAATAGCCATAGATAAATGTTTAAAAGTTACGAAAAAAATATGTTAAATTGAAATGCATAGGTTCAATGCAAATTGGTTCACTTGGTTTTACTGACATGATGCAGATTATCTTTGCGAAACCGATCTAGTTCTTGACTTTCTCTTGATTTCCCTTCATCTCCATTGTAGAACTTTTTTTTAAATAACTGTTGAAGAGAAATATGTCATACATATATTAGTTTAAAATGATCCGTTGGAAGAAAGAAAATATTTGGTTGACATGTCAAATAAAATTATGATACTCAAAGTTCTTAAAGCTAAGGGTCCATTTGGATGGGTGGCGAGATTAGCTTCGATGAGATTAAAAATAATTGTGGCGGTGAGATTAATTACTGTGATGTTGAGATTGGGTACTACGACTATGGGTGAGGTTATAATCAGTGGTGAGATGTGTGTTTGGATTTAATCGTAGCGGTAATGGTGAGTTGAATTATAATGAAAAGAAAATTACCATTAAGGATATTTGATTGAACCTTGTATATAATAAAAAAATTAAATTATTTAGCATTTATAAAATTAATAAATAATTAGAAATTGTTATAATTATATTTATATCAAATTATAAATTTATTAATAAATAATTAAATTTTTTTTAAATTATAATAATACATAAAATAATATTTTTATTGATTTACTTATTTATGTTGTTTATTTAAATGAAAACTGTAAAGTTAAGAAATAAAGATATTTTCTATAAATATTGAAAGTTGATTTTTTGTAAAGTATTTAGCAAAAGAGCATCATTTCTATTTAGTAGAAGAATAACATAAAGAAAAATGAAATAGGAATTTTTAATTTATTATTAAAATATCTTTAATCTTTACTTTTTGGTAAGTTTAATCTTAAAAGTTTAAAATATAAAGATAAACTAAAATAAAAAGTAGAATGGGACAAAATTGTAATGATGGAAATGCATTGTGCCAGCTGAAAAAAATATGAAAATAGAAAATAATACTAAACTCAAATGGATGACAAACAGGAACTGACCCATTGGCCATTACTAAAAGCCCAACCAAAATTTCTTGCCAGATGTCAGTATAGAACCCCTTGAGGATTCTTCCAATGGTATTATATGTATAGATGATGTACATTTGCATGGAGAACCCTTTCTACTTTCAAGGGATTGGCTGCTGGAAATAGTTTTAGTTTTTGTAATTTGGGACTGATGGCTGATAATTTAGTAATTTTCAAAGGAGAATTGGTTGAAAATCTGCACATTCTTTTGGATTTGAGATCCAAATAACTCTGTTATGCTATCATGTGATTGGACAGGTGTGGGTAAGAGTTGCCTACTTTTGCGTTTTTCGGATGGCTCGTTCACTACAAGTTTTATCACGACAATTGGGTACGTGTTTTTGATTAGCAGTTTAGTGGTCTTATTATTATTGTTATTATACAAGGGGCATGTGGTTTGATAAGGTTGTGTTTACTTTGGCAGAATTGATTTTAAGATAAGGACTATAGAGCTTGATGGGAAAAGGATCAAGTTGCAAATTTGGGATACTGCTGGGCAAGAGCGGTTTCGAACAATTACAACTGGTTAGTTTTTGGGCTTTGAAGGTGTCACTAACTAGAAATGAATTGTCTATCAGAAAACAACTAATCTTAAAGATTAAACAATTCAGTAGAATAAACGGGCAATTTGCACACACTGATATTCTCAATTTAATGACATCTGTGATTCAAGGTTGTTGGTTTGTATTCTCTTTCTTGTTGACAGAAAATTAAGTAATATGTTCTTTTTGTGCAGCATACTACCGTGGAGCCATGGGTATTTTGCTTGTGTATGATGTGACTGATGAGTCATCTTTCAACAGTAATTACTGAACTTTTGATTTTATGCATTTGGTGTTTAATCTTATTATCCAGCTTCCTGCAATGTTGAAAGTTGCAAGTATACTCCTTATCCAGTGATTTTGAAAATTTTAGCCTTCCTCCATTATAATCATCCTATCAACTCAACTAAATTTTTTTTTCTTAGACATTAGAAATTGGATTCGTAATATCGAACAACATGCTTCGGACAATGTGAACAAGATTCTGGTGGGTAATAAGGCCGACATGGATGAAAGCAAAAGGGTCTGTTCTTTTCCACTTACGTGTGTTTTTGGTTACCTTTTTTTTTCCAATATTGACCAGGAACTTATTTTTCAGGCCGTCCCTACCTCGAAGGGCCAAGCTCTTGCCGACGAATACGGCATCCAGTTCTTTGAGACTGTATGTAATTTTTCTGTTGATGCTGTAGTTACTTTGGATGTTTAGTTGATCTTTCCTGTATGGTGAAGAGTTACCCTTATCTTTCAGAGTGCAAAAACAAACTTAAATGTTGAGGAAGTTTTCTTTTCAATAGCCAGGGACATAAAGGAAAGACTTGCCAATACTGACTCAAAGCCGGAGGTATTGATTCTTTTGCTTGAACTATCCAACTCTTTTCATAGCATATATGATGTCAAGTTGTGATGTTTATGGTAATTCATGTACGTATATTGTTTCCATTTTTCTTGGTCTTTACAGCCACAGGCAATCAAAATTAGCCAACAAGAGCAGGGAGCCGGAGCTGCAGCGCCTGCTCAAAAATCAACTTGCTGCGGGGCTTGAACAAAGGATGAGATCTCAAGGGTGCGGGGAAAACCAATTTGTTACAAGTATTTTTGTCTATAATCTCCTGGCCATCAGTTGGAGCGGATCCTTTTAGCATTAAAAAAGGATGAATCATGTTAGCATGTTTATCTTAAAAAGTTTGAAGTGTTAAATATTTAATTCCTCAAGTTGCATTATAAAGATTAACAGAATCCAAATCCATTGCTAGATAATTATCCATTACTGGATGCCACTCGCACTACATCCGAATCGAATCCTTTACGACCACAAGTAAATATCCTAATTATCTTTGGACATTAATCCATCAGGTTTAAGTGGGAGTCAGTGTTGATCAATGAGACGGGGTTTCCACCCATTAGACCCGCATTTCATTAAAAGCACAAATAATTGTGGTTTTCAGGAGTTGGTGGCAGTGCATGAATGAATCCAATGGCACAAGGAAACACAACTGTTTCAGCAAGTGGAAGCGTAAGCCGTGAAAATGAAGAGGACATTAAGGCTTTTTGTTTTCCTTTTCCCCTCTTCTTTTTATCACCATGGACCGGCCCTCCTTGTGTGAAGGATTCAACAAAAACAAGTGAGCAGTAAAGCCGAAGAAAGAAATCTGACACAGATTTTGATGTTGGAAGAAAAGGAAAAAAAATCTTAATTATCTTTAATCCACCAATAATGGAGCTTTGGTTTTCAGTACAAAGCAATTCCGTCTCCATACCTTTTTTTTCTTTGGATGAGTGGAGGATGCATAAGCAAAACAATGGAACACATCAGAGTCATCTATGGCCTATGGGCTACACGAACATGTTCATTGATGCAGAAAAAAGTAAAATGTTTTGTTGGATCAATGTTCACGTGCCAAATTGTACTACTGTTTACAAGACACGGGTAAACTCAGAAAACTGCCCCCTATGGTCAGGTTGAGTCGGGTACAACTCTTTCTCAAGAAAAGAGTTGGGTAACAGCTCAAATTTTATTTAATTTATATTCTTTTCACTAGCTCAGTTTTTAGTTGGATCTCTCTGAATTTATCTATTTATTTTATAAGGAGAAGAGGAAAAGTTGTTTGAGATCCAACTTAGTATTTGATGTTAATTACGACTAGAGTCATATTTCTTATTAGTATAACGCAAATAAGGACATAGTTGGGATTAAACAATGGAATGGACTAAATTATATTTCATAAAAATTAAGTACTTAATTAAAAATTTAAGGGACAAAACCATTATATAAAAAAAACTTGGGAGCCACAATCTCACTTAATGTTTTAGACCATGTTTGGCAATTAACAGATAGTTGATAACAAATAGCGGATCACATTAGTTGATTGTATAAATGTATTTGGTAAAATTAACATATAGTTGTTTGATTAATTAAACAAACAAAATAACATATAAGAACATGACTATTTTCAATAGTTATTTGAGTAATTTATTAGTTATTAATATTTTATATCTATTAATATTAATTATATTATAATAATTAATTTTTTAATATCATTATTAAGCATATACAAAACATGAATATATTGATTTCTTAATTGTAAAATTATCTTTTTCATAAAATTTTAATAATTATAAAATTTATAAATATATATTAACTTCTTATTTATGAAATTATATTTGAATATAATTTTATTAATTATAAAATTTAAATGTATATATTAATTTTTTACGAATTTTTAAAATTTTATTAGTTATTTAAATATATGTTTTTTAGAAAATTTTTTGTAATTGTCAACGACTAAAAAGTCTATGATTATTTTATCTAAACTTCTAACTCAAAAAACTCATAAAATGAGTTTTTTTTTTTTGATAAATGAAGAGGGATCGACATAGGCCTCGTTAAAAACCCTCCTAACCTAACGAGGGAAAAGAGTACCTATGTGCAATCCGTACAACCATGGTAAAGAATCAAAATACATTAGGGACAATCGTCCCTCAAAAACTCAAGCACTTCAACCGGAGCAAAATTGAAAACATAAGCCTCAAAGCTTGACTTATCATAAAATGAGTTTTTTAAATTGATAGATTTCACCCTAACCGCAATTTCAATCATTTATCTACCAAATATCTAAATAAACAAATTTCCTGATCAAATCACTAAAAATAATTTAAACTTTTAATTTTAGCTTAAAAAGTTGTTTACCAAACAGAGCCTAAATCAATTCAATTCATAGTGACTATAGATTTAATTAATTAATTTAAATAAACTATTCATTTTAAAAGAATATAATTATTTATACATCCATAGTTAAATTAAATAACTTTTGATAATTGATAAATGACAATTCTAACCGAAACTAAAAATCCCTTCCACAAATTTAGTCTCGAATAATAAAGATATTTTCTATATATATACACACACGCACAAACATCAAACGTTGGACAAAGATAAAACGAAGTACTTTTTTCCCCTACTGAATGCTCTTTAATGATTTAAGCATTGAAATGCACTTTTAAAACCAAAATCCTAAATGCTTTTGAAAATGACAATTGATCGATTCAGCCACGTTATTCAAAAAAATAAAAAAATAAAAATCTTATCTTTATTATAATATTAATATCAATAATTTTATATAATTTTTTTAATATTTTCAAGGTAAACTACATAAATAGTCCCCGATTATGCTTTAATTATCTTTTGCGTCCCCCGACTATCTGAAATTATAAACTGGTCCCCCGACTTAAAAAAATAACAAATTGGTCCAACGCCGTTAAAAATCTAACAATGATGACGTGATAGTTAATATAAATTGATATAATTATATAATTAGCCCTCAAGTTCTACACTTATTTTAATTTGGCCCTAATTTTAAAAAGTTAACCCACATAATTTTAATAATCTATCAATTTAATCTACCGTATTTTCTATTTATCTTCTCCTTTAATTCTTCAATTCATTTTCACCCAAAACCCATTTCAGTTTCATTAGAAACTTTACTTTGCAGGTTTGGGTTCTGCGATTAAACAACCTTCTCCAGGAAAAATGGCCATGCAAAACACAACATTCACAAGCATTTTGCAAAAAGCTTTTTTCTCCACATCGAGAATTCATATTTAATGACCAGTATTTTTGTTTTTAATCTCCATGCGTTGATGGACTAGAAATAATGACATATAAAACCACAAATCAAGCACTTTCCTTTGGCAGTGAATATAAAACTGCAAAGAACAAAGCAATAAGCAAAATGGCACATACCTAATGGCAAGAAAGGAGTTTGGCAAGCTCTCGATAATTTCTTGCTAAGAGAATTTGGCTTTCCTTTCCACTCCAAATTTAAAAATTCATTTATTACATAACTTAATTCCTTGTAATTCACATCGAATTGATTACACCTATTGGGAAAAACAAGAACCAAACAATATGGGTGCTCAAATTCAATAACAGGTAACTTGTCTTTGATCGATTTTGATGGGATTTTAAAGTCGGGGAAAATCTGAAGCCCCATTAGCTTCTCCAAATATTTATGGCCAAACCCATCTAGAAGCTTGACGTCCAAGCCAAGCGTTGTGGCAGCCATTGTAATAGCTCCAATCGCATGACCCATATCGTAGTTGTAGTACCGAAACGCGCGTCCTCCGTATTTTCATGCTTTCCACCGGAAAATAGAAGAAATCTCAATGAGAAATAAATTATTAGGGAAGAATTTGAGGAAAAATCCATAAAGGATTGTGGCTCGAAGCTCAAGAGAGCATTCTTTGGAAGCATAGTGAAAAAAAGAAGAATAAGAGAGAGACTCAATAGGCGGAGCAATGAGATAAGCCTTAGTGAGGTGCAAATTGCCGCTGCTGGGTTAACCCGAAGGGACCAAGTGGAGAAGCCGGTGGTTTTCCAAGCTAATAGAGCCAACAAATGTAAAAAAGTTGAGAGATGATGGATTGGGTGATGGGTTTGGAAGGAGGAAGAGAATGGAAGAGAGAAGAATACAAAGGGCTAATTATGTAATATATCAATTTATATTAATTTCCAGGTCGTCAATTGTTAGATTTTTAACGGCGTTGGACTAATTTATTATTATTTTTAAGTTGGAAGACCAATTTGTAACTTTTGATAGTCGGAGAATATAAAAAATAATTGAAGCATAGTTGGGGGACTATAGTTTACCCATATTTATATTAGGTGGTAGAAAAGAAAAAAATAGTTAATGTTAATATTTCATTAAAAATAAAACAATTAACTTCAGTTTAACGAAATAGTATAATTTCATCATGTCTGAATCAGTTTGATACAAAATATAAATTCAACCATTGAAGGAGAGCTAATAAAAATTGAGGGGTAAAAATAAGGCAACAAATTGATTGACCCCATTTTCCCGAGTTTGTCATTGCCCACCAATACTAAATATCCAGAATAGAATGAAAGGTTGAAGTTGAAACGGAGAAACCCAATCTTCACAAGGCATTCAAAGTGGATGTCTAAAGGCACTCAACTGAGGGAGAAGTCTATTTTATTTGGGATGACAAAATTAACCGGTCCGTCGATTTCGACTCGATGAGGGTGAATTTTTAATTAAAGAAATCGAGTTTGGTTTGGGCTGAATTTTTAAAAAGTTTGAGTATGGTCAGGTTCAAGTTTAAGGTGAAAATTTTCTGACCCGACTCGACTCTATTTATTTATAACTATATATATTATATTAAAAAAATTATTATTTTTTCAAAACGGGTCAGATTTTTTATTAATATTTCGAGGTTGAATTAGCTATAATTATACTTTTATTACGTTGGGTCGGAAATAAAATATATTAAATTTAAATCAAATCAAAACAAGGTAAAAAATTTAAAATTTAAATCAAGATCGAGACGACCAAAAACCTGTCCCAAACCCGCGTGGTTGCCATCCTACTTTTTTATTAATAGCAAACTCTTTAGGTTATATAGAAGGAGTAATGCAAAGCGGTCACGAAACACTCTTTAACAAAAATAACTTTAGCGGGAAAGAGAAGATTACAAAAACAGCAACTCCACTACGCCATTGTATTGACTCATCCACCACCCAAAAGCTACGATAACACATTAAAGAAGTGGCAGTGACATCTGCTCTACAATTCTAATATTATTATTATTAAAGGATTTGGAACGGTTTCGAATTTCCTTCTCCCTTTTCTTTGTTTATTAAAAATATGTTTTTATAGATAAGAATTAAGATGATGTTGTTTTTAAAATGTGGTTGCTACTTTTACTTTATTTTGTGTATAGAAGATAGGAAGTGGGAAACTGTGAACAAATTATATGATACATCTTTCCTATCCTATAAACAATAGATGGTAACTAATTAAATTAATCCATTCCAATTTTTTTCATCTCATCGTTACATATAATTTTGAGCGGTCAATAAAAATTAAATAAATTATTTATATTTTTTAGCTAATACAAAAATTAAAGAGGTTATATTAACCGCTATGGCATTTGTAAATTCTGGTGGAGATGCAGTTGTGATTCAGTAAGAAGCTTATCAAAGTAAAATAAACTAAAATGACATTTTTTGCTCATTATAGCTAGGTTGTAAGTCATTGTCTTATGTTTATAGTAAACATGAAAAATCACCATAGATCATTCCTGCTTCAACAACTCAGATACATCAACTACCAGAGCATGGTGTGAGAGTGCTTGAGACACATTATTGGAATATAAAAGAAACAGTTAAGATTTGATAGATATTAGTTAGACGTTAGTTAGCCCTGTTTGAGTTAGTTGATTATGTTGTATAAATAAGAACCTTGCTTCTAGGATTAATTAGGAGCTTTTCTTTTACTTTGTACGTGAAATAAACAAAGTTTTCAGCTTCATTTCTATAACATGGTATCAGTTGATCTTTAAACGCTTCTCGTGTTTCTTTCTTTCGCGTTTCTTCTCGAGTTTTCTGTTCTTCGAGTTTTCATCTATTCTTATTCTTCTTCTTTTTCTTCAGTTCTTGTTTTTCAGTTTGATCATGGTGAATCTTAATGATCAGTTTAATGATGGAGGCAATCCTTATTATCTTCACCAATCTGATAATCCAGGGATGGTGCTTGTTCTACAGCCTTTAACTAATGACAACTATAATAGTTGGAGGCGTTCTATGATAATGGCTCTTTCTGCCAAAAACAAATTGGGGTTCGTTGATGGTTCGATTTCTGCGGACAAGTTCAATGCTTGGACGAGAGCAAATAACCTCGTCAATTCTTGGCTTCTCAATGTTGTTTCTAAAGAAATTGCTGCTAGCCTGTTGTATCACTCGACTGCAGCTAAAATTTGAAAAGATCTTGAAGATTGTTTCCAGCAAATGAATGGTCCTCGTTTGTTTCTTCTCAAGAAGAAGATCAGGAGTTGGTCCAAGGTTCTTCTTCAGTTACTGTTTACTACACTCAACTTAAAGTTCTTTGGGATGAGCTAATGTCAGCAAAATTAGTTTGTTCTTGTTCTGCTTGTACTTGTGGAGGTGTTCGAAAAATGGTGGATGATTCTCAGAAGGAACAAACTATACATTTTTTAATGGGTCTAAATGAATCTTTTTCCTATATTCGAGGTCAGATCTTGTTGGTTGACCCTTTTCCTTCACTTTCCAAAGTTTTTTCTTGGGTTGTACAAGAAGCGAATCAACGTTCGATCTTGGCTACTAAACCTGCTATTGAGGCTGCCTTTGCTGTCAAAGCTATATCCAAGAAGTCTCACCCTCAATGTAGTCATTGCAACATGACGGGGCATACCAGAGACAAATGTTACATGCTACATGGCTATCCTTCTGGCTACAATGCTCGATCGAGGCAATCTCTTCCAAATATAGCTCATTCGAATGTTGTCAAAGATTTAGACTCTTCTTTGTATGTAACTGCTCCTGGTGATTCATTGACTCCTCACCAATGTCAACAATTAATAGCCATGTTGACAAATCAGTTGCAAGCTGCTTCCAACTTGGATGTTCCTTCCACATCAATCAATCTTACAATGCAAGGAAAGATTTTAGCCTACATTAACAGTTTAAGATTTTCTGATTCTAAGTCACCTTGGATTATCAACTCATGTGCTTCACGCCGCATTTGTTATGAAAAGGACATGTTTGAATCTTTAACTCTTGTTAAAGGAGGCAATATTCTTCTTCCTGATAAATCTGTTATTTTAGTTGGTTTTTCGGGAACTGTTCGTTTATCTCCTAGTTTGGTCCTTGAATCGGTTTTTTTTGTCCTAGAATTCAGGTTCAACTTATTGGCAGTTAGTGCACTTATCAAAGATTCCGATCTTCATGTTTTATTTTGCAATTATCATTGTTTTATCCAGGATCTTCAACAAGTGGTTGGGAAGGGTGAGCTCTTTCAAGGGTTGTATTTGCTGCGTTTTCCGGATGTGCATTCAAATGATGGTCTGATTGATAATAATGCATATTGTATGAGTTCATTTTTTAGCTTCTTGGCATGACAGATTAGGTCATCCAAGCTCAAATGTATTGCGTTTGTTAAAGGATGTTGTATCACCTTGTACTGTTAATAAAATTGATTCTCCTTGTCCTATCTGCCCACTTGCTAAACAACATCGTTTGTCGTTTCTACCTTCAAATTCTCGAGCTGACTGTCCCTTTGCTTTGGTTCATTGTGACATTTGAGGTCTATTTAAGACTCCAACATATAACAAACAACGTTTTTTCTTGACCTTGGTTGACGATTATTCCAGATGCACTTGGACTTTCTTGTTGCAGCATAAATCTCATGCAATGTTCATTGTTCCCTCGTTCATTAATATGGTCAAGACACAATATGGTTATGATTTGAAGGTTTTCCGGTCTGATAATGCACTTGAATTGCGTTTCATTGAGTTGTTTGCTTCTCTTGGCATCGTACATCAATTCTCCTGCGTTGAGACACCTCAACAAAATGCTATTGTTGAACGTAAGCACCATCATTTATTGTTCGTTGCACGAGCCTTATTTTTCCAATCAAGAGTTCCAGAGAGGTTTTGGGGTGTTTGCTTGTTGACTGCTACATTTCTAATCAACAAACTGCCTTCTCCTTTGCTAGGTGATAAATCTCCTTTTGAGCTTTTACATGCTCGTCTTCCTAATTACAACTCTCTTCGAGTTTTTGGGAGTTTATGTTTTGTTTCAACGTTACGAGCTCATTGAGACAAGTTCATTGAGATGGCTTTGCCTGGTGTTTTCCTTGGTTATGCTCCTAGTATGGAGGGGTATAAGGTTTACGTTCTCAAGTCACGTTCTATTATGATATCTCGTGATGTGGTATTTCATGAAGGAGTATTTTCTTTTTCACACTATTACCAACTTTGAGGCTGTTATCGATCCATTTTCTGACATTTCTTTGCCCAATGGTGTTTCTACAAATATGCATGATCTTTTTTCTTAGTTTGATGATTTTTCGAACTTCTTCAGGAATGCAGGGTGCTGAGGTTATTGTTGAGATTGATATGCATGCTGAACCGGTAGTTGAAACTGAAACAGACTCGGTTGTTGAGCTTGCTATTGAACCAGTTGTTGAGAATGAGATAGACCTTGTTGTTGAACCTGATCCTGAGCCAATGATTGAGACCACATCTCTCGTTGACCTGGTTGTAGTGCCTGGACAACATCTTGATCCTGAGCCACGCAAGTCCACTAGGGTTGCCAAGAAGCCTTCATATTTGCACCAATATTACAGTAATGTTGCTTTCTCTTGTTCGTATCCAATTGAGGATCAGCTTGCATCTTCTCAATTATCCTCTACTTATGCTGTTTTCCTTGCCAACCTATCTTTTGCAACCGAGCCTTCGTTTTATCATCAGGCTGTCAAAATTCCTGAATGGAGAGTTTCCATGCAAGATGAGTTGCAAGCCATGGAAAACCTACATACATGGACGATCGTTCCTCTTCCTCCAGGCAAGCAACCTATTGATTGCAAGTGGGTCTACCGCATTAAACACAATTCTGATGGCATCATTGGCAGGTACAAGGCAAGGTTAGTGGCTAAGGGTTTTACTCAGATTAAAAGCATCGACTACACTGACACATTTTCACCTGTAGCCAAGATGACCTCCTTCAAAGTTCTGCTTTCCCTGGCTGCAGTTAATGATCGGCATCTCCTCAAGTTGGATGTCAATAATGCATTCTTTAATGGCTCACTTGATGAGAAAGTATATATGAAACTTCCTCTTAGTTACAGAACTGATGTTCGAGGGACTGATTTAGTGTGCAAACTTCAAAATCAATTTATGGCCTGAAACAAGCCTCTCGAGAATGGTTCCAGACCTTTCATGTTGTGGTATTAAAGTTTGGTTTTGTTCAATCCCCATCTGAGCATTCTCTTTTCATTAAAGGTACTAGTGATGATTTAATATCATTGCTTGTCTACGTTGACAATGTGGTTCTTGCTGGCAAGCACTTAGATTCCTTGCTGATTGTTCAGAATTTTCTCAAGGAACATTTCAAGCTCAAGGAATTGGACCTTTGAAGTATTTTCTCGGTTTTGAAATTGCCCGCAATCACGATAGCATTTCGTTATGTCAACGCCATTATGCCTTGCAGCTTCTTGAGGATACTGGCTCTCTAGGTAAGAAACCTGCTGACTTATCTATCGTTGCTAATCATAAGCTCAATATGAATGATGAGGAATTGCTACCTGATCCTCAAGTTTATCGTCGATTGATTGGACGCCTTTTGTATCTCACGCACACCTGTCCAGACATCACTTATATTGTTCACCTATTGAGCCAATTCGTCTCCATGCCACGAGCACATCATCTTCTGTCGTACATAAAGAAAGCTCATGGTCTAGGTTTGTTTTTTTCTTCCAAATCAAGCCTTCAACTCAGTTGCTTTGTGGATTCTGATTACAGTGCCTGTCTAGATACGAGGCGTTCTGTAACTGGCTTTTGTACGTATCTTGGCACCAACTTGATTTCATGGAAATTGAAAAAACAACACACTGTGAGTCGATCTTCTTGCGAGGCGGAATACAGAGCCATGACTTCAGCAACTTGTGAGCTTGTCTCGTTGGCTGCACTTCTCTCTTCATTTCACATTGACATATCACCTGTTTTTCTTTACTGTGATAATCAAGTTGCAATTCATCTTGCCTCGAATCAAGTATTTCACGAGCGTACAAAGTATATTGAGTTCGATTGTCATTTTGTACGGGAGAAGTTAAATTCAGGGTTTCTCAAGCCTTTTCACATCTGCTCTAAAGGCCAGCTTGCTGATATATTCACAAAAGCTCTACATTCCCTTTTTTTTCCTGACTTTATGTTCAAGATGGGACTGATCAAACATTCATCCCAGTCCATCTTGAGGAGGAGGGGGGGGGGGGGCGCTATTGGAATATAAAGGAAACAGTTAAGATTTGTTAGATGTTAGTTAGACGTTAGTTAGCCTTGTTTGAGTTAGTTGATTATGTTGTATAAATAAGAACCCTGCTTCTAGGGTTAATTAGAAGCTTTTCTTTTACTTTGTAAGTGAAATAAACAAAGTTTTCAGCTTCATTTCTGTAACACACATCTCTCATGATAAATCAGTTTTATTAATACTTTATTTTCAATGAAATTTATTAGTATGTAATTAATTACATTTTTAAAAATTGTATTTTATCAGTTTAAGATGTTAAATGTAATTAATAGATAATTTATAGTTTAGTTACATTAAACATTCTAAATCTGGATAAAAGAAAATTAAACATCCTAAATCAATAGAATATAACTTTTTAAAAGTATAATTCAATTGAAAAATAAAATAAACACTAATGATATGAATTTATTTATTTTTTATTGGCAGATTGTATACAACAAAACCCTTAATTTAACTACCTAATATTTTTTACCCCGATAACTATTATACAATTTGTTTGTGTAATGATGACATTAAAAAATGAATTAATTCAACCGATTTGAAACTTTAACTTCATCTAATTGTATATTTTAGGGGTTCAAAATTTAGTTTAGGGTATATAATTTAAAATTTATTTAAAAAAAATAAATATTCATATTTGTATACTTTTTTACACATATATATCAAAATATTATTCTAATTTTTATTACTAACCAATTAAGACGCCTGTTTTAATTTTGTTATATATAACTCAACATGAAATCTCAAAATTAATTTCCTTTAAAAATAAATGATTTAATTGTTTAGTGGAATTAACATAAGTGATCTGATTTATTAAAAAACGTTCAATAATTTAATTGAATGAAATTAGAGAATTGAGACTTGCATAACTATTGTATTATTGTACCAAAGATAAAAAATGAGCCATAACACCACCCCAAAGATGACATGACTGCATTAAAAATTCATTTAAAAATGAGTGCTTAATGACATTGACTATGATACTGCTTTTTAAATACCGTAAATGCTTGTTTTGCATTTTTTCCCCGCTAATACAGAAACAGTATGCTGGATTTTAACTACCCAAGTCAAGCAGTAAAGCTGAAGCAATTTCTACAGGTGAATCCGTAAATAACCATCCCTCACGTGGTGCATCTTTAAGACAAAACCTTAGTTTCTTTTTTTTTTTTTAAATAGCCGTCGTCTGCTATTTTTTATTTATTTTTAATTAGCTGACGATTGACAATATTTAAATGTTGATTATCGATCTTCAGTATTTGTCATTTTTTTATTTTTAATTGTTATATTTTTTTGTTTTTTTAATTTAGTAAGAATCTCTGTTCTTGTAGCACATTTTTACTATGCCTTTGTGACACGTTTTTTTTGTTTTTGTGGTTTCGTTTCATCTGTCGTTTTGACATAATTTTAGCATACCTTAGTGGCCGTTTAGTGTTCTCACGGAGATCTTCACGACGTTAGTTTTTTATTGTAATTCTGTAGGTGGTAATAAAAAGATAGATCCCCACTCGGTTGATAGTTGTCTGCCGAAGTAATCAGTCTTGGGTAGCGGAACAATCTGCCTGATAGTTTGACTTGCTCACTGTTCCTTTTTTCATCCCGTAATACGTCTCGTTTGGACAGAGACAAGAAAATTCAGGAAGGCTTCTGAATTTTAACTGTATGCAAATTTCTATGAAAATATTTACTTTTCTTTGCACTTTTAAGTTTTTGTACGATATTTTAGTGGACTATTTCTCATTATGTTTTCTTCTAGATGCATTGTATTTATAATATTTTTATAATTTTTAGTAAAATTTAAAAAAAATTATATAATTAATTGGTTACCTAGTAGAAGAAATATAATAAAAATAATAGTTGAAGAAAGCAATGGGGTGTCAAAAGTGGTCAACTTTACAATATAAATAGGAAGAAACAGGTAGCAGAAAAATACCTCATGAGTTAATCACCTCCTTAAAACATTTGTGTTTGATTACAAGGAAACTCAATCCAGAGTGTCCTCATAAATCCATAGGACAGAAAATGGAGAGCCAATCAGCAGGCAAGTATAAGCCATTTCTAGCTGCAATTTTCTTGCAAGTTGGGAATGCAGGGATGGATATCTTGTCCAAGGCTGCATTAAACCAGGGCATGAGCAATTACTCCTTCGTCGTTTACCGTCATGCCATCGCCACCGTTGTCATGGCTCCTTTCGCGGCTTTTCTCGACAAGTACTTTTTCTTTCTTTCCATCTCTCTGCGTTAAAAACAATCGGGTAAAGTATTTTTTGTTGTTGTTGTTAATTGACATGGAAGTTGGAACCTTTTTGTTTGATAGGAAAGTGAGGCCTAAGATGACACTATCAATCTTCATCAAAATAATGCTGCTTGGCTTACTGGAGTAACTATCCCACAGTTTTCTGTTTTCGGCATCGTATGAAATAACATCTAATGTTGAATTATACTTTTGCAGGCCAGTAATTGACCAAAACTTGTATTATCTTGGGATGAAATATACGACTGCAACGTTTGCAACCGCCTTGTACAATATTCTTCCGGCCATTACTTTCGTTATGGCTTGGATTTTAAGGTAAAACAAGAAAGAAAGAAAATCCGTAAATCAACTGTTTGGTTGGTAGTGGTACAAGATGTGTAAAAGTTTAATTATGTGGTTTTAGGCTTGAGAAGGTGAATTTCAGATTGATCCGTAGCTATGGAAAGGTTATAGGAACTCTTACAACGGTTGCAGGAGCGATGGTAATGACACTGATGAAAGGGCCCGTGCTTGAGTTGTTTTGGATGAACGGTAGCATCAACCACGAAGCAGCAGCGAAAAACGGGACGGATCTCCACAATTCGATTAAAGGTGGTATATTGATCACGATCGGTTGCGTTAGCTATGCTTGTTTCATCATTCTCCAAGTAAGTATCATATATATGTTAGACTAATAACTAATTAGCTGTTAATTGGTTATTAGTTTGTTATATTTGTTCATTGATTTGCTTAATTATGATACAC
The DNA here is from genome assembly GCA_958450335.1 of Hibiscus tridactylites. Taxonomy (NCBI): domain Eukaryota; kingdom Viridiplantae; phylum Streptophyta; class Magnoliopsida; order Malvales; family Malvaceae; genus Hibiscus; species Hibiscus tridactylites. The sequence goes on along the minus strand of OY288274.1, from coordinate 42,261,548 downwards.
TGTGTGTGTGTTTTCATAGGCAATCACTCTGGAAACATATCCTGCAGACCTTTCTCTAACAGTTTGGATATGCCTAGTTGGCACCCTTGAAGGCACCATTGCAGCTTTGATAATGGAAAAGGGAAATGCTGCCATTTGGGCTATTAAATGGGACTCCAAGTTGCTCACTGCTGCATACAGTGTAAGAATAGTTGCTGATCGGAACCAGTAGCTTGGTCCGATTAGTTCGTCCAATCTCAGGCCTCCAACAGTTTATATATCTGATTTTATTTTATTTTTGGATCTAATATCTGACAATTGAATGGTTGCAGGGTATTATATGTTCAGGCCTTTATTATTACATTCAAGGGATGATAATGAAACACAAAGGTCCAGTGTTTGTAACAGCTTTTAGTCCCCTATGCATGGTTATTGTAGCCGTTATGTCCACCTTCATTCTTGCTGAACAAATGTTTCTAGGAAGGTAATCTCTAAATCCACATTGAACTGTCACGATATCGGCGGAGTACTTCCGTTTCCCCGAGTCGCATCATGCCAACCACATCTTATGAGTAGGATGTGGTAAGACGCAGGGCGGGGAAACGATGGTACTCCGTCGTCGGCGAGCCATGATACATTGTGGAAAAGAATGACATAATGTTTGACAGGGTAATTGGAGCCATCATAATAATTGGGGGTCTATATCTGGTGCTGTGGGGTAAAAGCAAGGATTACAAGTCCCCATTAACAGAAGCAGGTAAGGATGAGGAGGAGAAATTTGATGACAAAATCCATTCCATTAGTGTCTAGTGATGTTCAATATAAACATCATTTCCATTTTCCACTGGGGACTGCCAATTATGGGTAGTGCCATCTGATTCAAGTGTAACTATGATTTTGCAGAATAAAATATTATTCTGGATACTTATCATCCACCATCTGTAATCATTAAACTTAAAGAGCTCTTTTTATTTTATTTTCTTTTTCTCCCCCACAAATTCACTATCTCAAATTCAAGTTTGAAATTGTGTCTCATTTCCGAAAGAGTTTAACAAAATAAAATATAATATCTAAATCATTACTCAACTTTGCTCTGTGATTTATTTTTGTTATTTAATTTTTAAAATACTCAATTTTAACACAGAACTTTAAACATTAATTTATTTTGGTCACTCCACCGTTAAATCTTTAACACTATTATAATATAGAAATAAAAATATATTTTAACACATCATTAAATAAAAATAATAAAATTCCTAAATTTTACCAAATCCCCACCGGCATCACTCTCTCCTCTCTAAAGCTTCACTGTCTCTTTAAATAACCATGGCCCCGAAGCTTCACCTGAAACCTTTTAAATCCGACTCAACTTGGGTCTAAAATCCAGATAAATATATCTCATCACTTCAATAATTGAGCTTATCTAGAAAATAAAAGAAGATTATCTAATGTGAAAAGTTAACACAAAGATGTCTAAGCAAGCTTTCTTTTTCATTTGTGAATTTTCTAACCAAAGATGCAGTTTACAAAAGACAATAAGTTTATATGTTGCATTCAACACAAATAACTGCAGAAAGTTCCTGCAACTACAATTCATCCAATTGAACTGTATAACATAAACAGAGTCGGTGATATAATCAAACAATTAAAAAATTGAAAGGTTCTTCATTATTCCGAATTTGTTTTTGCCTTAGTTGCAAGTGTATAACAAACAAAGGGGCAATTTAACAAGGAATAAAGAACCAAAACAGAGAATTATACCCAAATTCGAAGTAAGTTGTACACAGCCGTGCAACCGTAAATGTGGAGATTGTTGAGTGGATCAATGCATTGATCAAAGTCAAGAGGGGTGAATTGTGTTTTTAAAAATTGTTGGAGTAAATAGAATGACTAAAAATGAATAACAAGAAATTTTAGAGTGATTCAAGTTCCAAATGAATTCTACATCCACTACCTTAGCTACCACTAAAGATTTCCAACAATTCACTGATTGTTCTTCCCCTTCTCAAGGCTTAGGAGGTAACCTTTACAATACCGGTCAAATTTTCTACTCAAAATTTGACCAAACCCTCACAAGAGTACAAAGAAGAATTAAAGGCAAGAAAGATATTTCTCAATACAAGATTGTCCCTTTAAGTACAAACACTCAACCCAAATTTAATAACAAGATCAGAATTGAACACTACACAATTTGAGGTTTTACAATAGATTAGAAAATAAGCACTTTGAGCTTGGATTTTTGCTAGGATGTTTATTTTTGATGCAAAAGTTGTTGCTGGTCATCAATTTGCTTCAATTTATACCTTTTCTATTAATTCTAGTCGTTTGGGTGGTTAGGGTATTGATTATAACCGTTGAGACCCTCTCTTTCCACTATAAATGCACTTCTGCAGCTTATCGTATCGGTACGCGATGACCTGTATCGATACTTGTCTCAAAATAGAAAGAACCGTTGCACAATAACAAGAGGGCGTATCGATACGCGTGTAAGCATATCGGTACGAGATAAGGACCGTTTCGATACGGGGAACAACCGTATCGATGCAATTTTTTCAACTAAGCTCACTGGAAGTTTCCGTATCGATACGACAATGAGCGTATCGATATGAGACAACCACTACTTTAAATTTCGGTTACCTAACAACTGACACCAACGGTCGAAATCATTAAACACTTTCGAATTTAAAATTTCATTAAATTTGTATCGATACGCGTGGAACAATATCAGTACGCTATTCAAACTCCTTCAGTTTTACAGAGGGGTGTATCGGTATAGATTCAATATGTTTCGATACATTGTTTCGATACGGTGAGAGGCGTATCGAAACGCGTTTTTTTAGTAGCCAACTTTGTAAAAAAAGGTATCGATACGGATGGAAGCGCATCGATACGCCTGGACGTTTTTCAATACTTTGGCCTTGGAACACTTAGAAAATATTTGGAGTTTGAGTTTTTCAAATCAGATTAAAGCCTTGATGATTTATAAATCATTTGAGGGACTTAAAAGTCTATTTTAAGTTTTCAATTTAATCCTTAACAAACATTGTTATATCAAAATCAAACATAAGTTTTACAATCTTCCCCTTTTTGATATAACAAAACCAAAACTTGAAATTTTTGACACTTTGAAAAACTTTGCAAAATAACTCCCCCTTAATATTAGCTAGGTAAACTTTAAGTTGAAAATTAAAATTTTAATTGTGAGCTTGTTTCCTCTCCCCTTTTTGTTAGATAAAAAAATAGAGACATTGATAAACATAGGTAAAAGGCATAAATAATAACCAAGCAACATAATATAGATAACCATTAAGTTCAAAATAAAGATAATATCAACATAAAATCCAAATAACAGAAAATCAAAGCATATGTTTTAGAATGCAAACTTAATCCTAAAAACATAATCCAAAGAGCATAAATAAATATCCTAAATGACATGAATGATATGTAAAGATAAGCTACTATGCATCTCCATCGCCATCTTTAGGGGTGTAAAAAACTAACCCAACCTGGTAACCTGCCTGAAACCCGATCGAGTCAGAACCTGGTTTGACCCGATAATTTAATGACCGAACCCGACCTGCACCCGACCGAAACGAACCCAAACCCGAATTTGACCTGTTATTGTAGAAACCGAACCCGAACTGCACCCGACCGAAGTGAACCCGAACCCGAATTTGACCTGTTACTGTAGAAACCGAACCCGAACTGCACCCGACCGAAACGAACCCGAACCCGAGACTGACCTGCGAGATAACCGATTTAACCCGACCTGTTTGGACCCGACCTGTTTTGAACCCGACCTGTTTTGAACCCGACCTGTTCTTGACCTGAACTGATATTAACCTGAACTGTTCTTGACCTGAACTGATATTGACATGGCTTGTTTGATAATGATAATTACCTGACATTTGAAGAAATTATTATTTGATGAATTTAAAATTTTAGAACAAATTAAAAATAATAAATAATTTTTTATACTTAGTAAAAATTATTTTTTAGGTTAATGCTAAATAAATTAACTTTTAGGTGACACATATATACTTAGTAAAAATTAAGTGTTAATAAATTCTATATACTTAGTAAATTAACTTTTAGGTGATACATATATACTTAGTAAATTAACTTTTAGGTTAATGATAAGTAAAAATTATCTTTTAAGTTAATAATAAATAATTTCAAGTGTTAATAAATTGTATATCTCTAGTTAATAAAAATTAATGCTAAGTCAAGATTAAGGATATACTTGGTTCAGTTCTTATAATTAAGACATTCAACCTTAATTATCTTTCCGATGAATTAAAACATAACTTGAATGAATGCCTTTTTGTTTAATTAACTTGACTTGATCAAATTTTATTACGAAAGATTGAAAATTAATTGTTGATTTGATAAAAATTAAATGTTAGAAGTTTAACCATTTCTAATATTTTAAATTCATAATTATATTATAATACCATAAATTTTAATTATTTTACACAAATTCATGTTGCTAATAAAGGTGAAAATGAAATAGATGAAAACGACACAATGGTCCCTCATTTTCACCTCACATTGTAGACCGACAATGGCCTATAAAAAGCACTATATGAATGAATTAAACAAAATCCAAAATACATATCAGTAAAATATGAATGAATTAAACCAAATTCAAAATGCATATCGAGAAAATATGAATGAATTAAACTAAATCCAAAATGCATATCAAGTCCAAAATGCATATCAAGAAAATATGAATAAATTAAACTAAATCCAAAATACATATCAAGAAAAACTATTATTAACAGGTTATTAAAGATAACAAGGTTAGTTATTAAACAACTCAAAATATAAATATTACAAAAATAATATTAGCAACTAATTTTTCTTTTCTTTTCTATTATGAACATCAGCAGGATGAGCCCAAACAACAAGTACATGCCTCCTTTAACTCTTTAGTCTCAGAACTTTCCTTGAAAAAGTTTAGACTGGTTTGAGTGGTCCGCTTGCAAGGTGCTGAACAAAATATGCATAAAAGGATCAGTTATGCTGGGTTCATCTTTGTACTATATAGGGAACTTTTCTCATTATCTTTTGTGCTCTTCTTGTTAGTTGATAGAACACTTATTTTTCACTCTTCATATGCAACTTTCTCCTCTTTCCTTTTCCGCTTGTAACTTGAAAACTACAGGAGGCTGCATATGTTAGTTCTATACTACTTGATGTACAAGAAAATAAGTGAATGTGCATAGCAAAACTGCAGTTAAGATTTATTTTAAAGAAAATATAGACTTGCTAAATATCAGAACCAATTGAATAGTCAAGTAATGTTGCACAATCATATCACTAGGCTTTATATCTAGAAAATAATGAATCCAACTTCCATCCGACACCAGTAAACCAATTCTATAGACGATATAGTATTACCTCTGGTTTATCATCAAATAAATAACCACCGTCATCGAATTTTCTTTTCTCAGGCAACACATCTAGTAGTTCTACAGACAAATCAAAGCAAGTTATTCCCTATGTGTTGAAAATTAACATTCGGTATTAAAATTGTACTGTAAATTATAGCATCAAATGCATAAGGCAAGTCGAAATGAACAACTACCTCGGTTTCCTTTCACTTCATTGGGATCTTTTTTCTCATTTGAGATTTCAAAAATATCATGGCACAAATCTTTCATGGAAGTAGAGACATGTATTAGAAGTTTCTAAATAAATGCTCAGGGCACTAAACATTTACAAATTAATTGATAGATTCTGTGCAGGAAAAAAAACATGTTACTTACACAAGAAAACTCAGATTCAGAAGTTCCACAAACCTCAATCAATTTATCCTTGTCAATCTTCAGCTGTAAAGTAGAGAATTTATGTCAAAAACAAGTAGAACGGAAGAGTAAAGCAATTTAAAAGACTGACTGCGTGTGCTTTACCTTATGCTTTTTTGCTTGAATAAGTAAAATGCCACAGCAGTGAACACTGGCCTGGTGAAATCTGCACTCGCCTGCCTAGAAGAAGGCTGTGATGCCACAAGCCCACAAACTGGTCCTTGTAGCTGACGTGAACATCAATTATATCACTCAAACAATTCAAAGAATGGTATAAGAACATAAGATTTCACCCAATGATCAAACAAAAAATATCACAGATTTGTAATCCTAACAATTCTAAGCACGACAAAGATTGTCTAACTTTGAAGTTTACTCATTCAGGCATTATTGTAAACACATGAGTGCTAAAGAAACATAACTTGATAAACTAAAAATCAAAGATTGTATGAAATGAAAAAGAATCTTACAGAGATAAACCCTTCTTTACAAAATGAATGAGCCTAACACATCCAAATTGAATCCCCAGTTCTCTAATATTCAGTGTTGTTCTGAAACACCAATTTTTCCTAAAATTAATCAAAATCTAAGTACAGTAGTAACTCAAATTTACAATGAAGATAATATAAAAAAAGAAGAGCATAAGAAACCCATTTGATATTCAAATAATAGATAATGCTGCTCTAAGCGTTTCACTGCAAATAAGAGACGGAAAGGAGTTCATTGCTACACTAATAAATGGTTCGAATCATCCCCAAAACACTAAAAAAGGTTATACTTTTTAACAATAATTTGATATAAGAACATGCTTAACTCAGAAAATCTATAAACCCAAACAAAAAATAATTACAAAACCAAACAAAATATGTTCTAGTTTTATAAATCTACACCCTTTTGCAAAAAAAAAAAAAAATTATAAAACAACAGAACGAAAATAGTACCTCTGGATGCAAACTTGTTACTTAGAAGTCAATGGGTGCAGTTCACAGCTGCCTTATGAACCGGAAGTGTTGTCAAAATCTGAGCAGCCTACAATACATGTATATAAAAAGACAATTAAAAAGAAGCGTTTGATCACTAAAACATAAAATTTGAGAAGAAGATTAAATGAGAAATCTTAAGACAAAAAATGACGATAGCATTTTGAGCACCAAAAGAAACCAAACCAGAAGCACCCCATGAAACGTTGTTGACTATTCTGCTTCTGCCTTTTACTTCCACTAGTTAACATTTGAGAGGAGATGAGTCGGTACCTATTTGGGGGCTAGGGTTTCGACCAGAAACATGTTTAATTAGGGAGGAAAAAATAATTGATGAAATAAATGGAGGGAAAAATAAGTAAACAGATGGAGGGAAAAATCCCACCCATTTTATTAGGGGTTAATTGCACTTTAAGTCGTTGTTAGTTTAGGTCTTTTTTATTTCTTTAGTTTTACTTTGATTCAATTTAGTCTCAATTTTAGTTTAATTTCCTTGGACCTTTAGATTTAGGTTCTTTTTTAATTAGATCCTCCTTCATAAAATCATTTAATAATTAAACATTTAATAACTAAACTCTAATACACACATATATACCAAAACCCTAATACGTACATATTACATATATATGAATTAATGTGTATATACATATATATATGTATGTATTAATATATATATATATATTAATACACATATATATGTGTGTATATATATATGTATTAATGTATATACATATACATACTAAAATTTACATTCTAAACCCTAATAAGTACATACTATATATATATGTATTAATGTATATATATACATAATAAACCCTAAATCCTAATACATATACATAATACATATACGTACTAAAACTTACATTCTAAACCCTAATATGTGTTTAGGTTTCATTATTAGTGAACTAAGCTTACCTTTAGGGTTTAATGTTTAGGGTTTATTGTTAAGGTTTAGGGGTTTACTTTTAATTGCTTTTATTTTGAGTTTTCTTTTATGGGTTTAGTGTTTCTTTTTATTAGTTTAGGGTTTTTGTTTTAGTTTAGTGTTTTGAATTAGGGTTTAGGTTTCATTATTAGTGAACTAAGCTCACCTTTAGGGTTTATTGTTTAGAGTATATTGTTATGGTTTAGGGATTTACTTTTAATTGCTTTTAGTTTGAGTTTTCTTTTTATGGGTTTAGGGTTTATGGTTTCTTTTTATGGGTTTAAGATTTTTGTTTTGCATTAGTGTTTTGAATTAAGGTTTTGGGTTTAAGTTTCATTATTAGTGAACTAAACTTACCTTTAGGGTTTAGTGCTTAGGGATTAGGGGTTTACTTTTCATTGACTTTATTTTGAGTTTTCATGTTATAGGTTTAGGGTTTAGGGTTTCTCTTTATGTATAATGTATGTATATAGGAACGTGAAACACTAAATCCTAAACCCCAAACCCCAAACCCTAAAAATAAAAACCATAATCCATATATGTATAGATATAATGCATGTAAGTATGTATGTATCAATTTATGAACCCTAAACCCTAAACCTTAATCCCTAAACTCTAAATCCTAATTCCCTTTGTGCTATGTATGTATAATGTATGTATGTAGGAGCGTGAAACACTAAACCCTTAACCCTAAACCATAAATCCTAAACCATATAAACATATATATAATGTGTGTAAGTATATATGTACGTATGTACCAATGTATAAACCCTAAACTCTACCCTACCCCAAACATTAAACCCTAAAACCCTAAAAACACTAAACCATAATTCCTATATATATGTATGTATAATGTATTAATATTATGTATGTTAAATCCTAATCCCTACACAATAAACCCTAAACCCGAATTAACCTGACCTGAAAGGAAACCGACCTGAAATTACCCGAACTGAAATGAACCCGACCTGAAACGAAACCGACCTGAAATGAACCCGACCTGAAACGAAACCGACCTGAAATCAACCTGAACCGAAATTAACCCGTCAATTAACCGTTTTGGCCCGACCTGAAATGAACTGACCTGAAATGAATCCGACCCGAAATGAACCCGACCTGAATTGAACCCGGCCTGAAATGAACCCGACCTGAAATGAACCCGACCCGAAATGAACCCGAACCCGAACCGAATCGAGTCAAAACAAAAAACAACCTGAAATAACCTGTAACCGATTTAACCCGACCTGATAGAGCCCGACCTGAAACCCAACTGTTGACCTGTTTTTACATCCCTAGCCATCTTCATCATCTTCATCCTCCTTCTCATTTGCATCTTCATTCCTCCTAGTTTGACGCCACTCGTCATGAAAAGTGGTAAGAGAGATGTTCATCGAGTTATGACCTTCTTCAAGAGAAGTGAGGCACGTCTCCACATTCTTCATTCAATCTTCAAGGCTTGTAAAACATGTGTCAATAGCGGTAAACCCTAAATTCATCACTTGATCAATTGAGGCAATTCCCGTGCGCAAACCCGTGAATTGCTCATTTAGAAAAGTCATGATAGCATCCATGGAAGGTGGAGGAGGAGCTTGAGCGGCTTGAGGATTGACAATTTCTTTCGGAACGGTATCGCTAGGGAGCTCGGATAGACGAAGCCAACTACCATTAAAGTAATGAAAATTTCCCCTTGCAAGAGATCTTTCATCGATAGGATTGATGTGGGAAGTTGGGTAGTCATGTGAACAATCTATCTCCTTTTGTGTGAAGAAATAACTCAAGGTCGTACCATACGTGAAGGAGGTGACGAGTGAAGTGTGGCGATGTTGCACGAGATAGACAATCTTTGCAAACATAATCCGAGCAAGATTTGGTCGTTGTCTTTGACGGAAGCATCGAATCCAAAAATCATCAACTTGGCGAATAGTGGAATACTTCACTCTCGAGAGCCTAAACCACCAAGAAACCATCAAATGTAGGATTCGATCTTGAGCATTAAGAGCGGTGACGGAACCACTTAGGACATGGCTAAGAGCATTCTCATCATCAAGACCTTCATCCTCTAACTTGAAGACATCACAAAGAGATTGAACATTGATGGTGACCTTTTTACCCATTAGATAGGAATTAACACCACTAACAACACCCGATGGATTGGCGACACACTTGGCATTAGCATAGAAAATCAATACTAAAGTGCGAAAGAAAAAGCCGAGGATTTGTAGAAAATCTATAAATTTCTATTCTTGGAGAAAAGGTAAGTAATCAAATTTGAAATGCTCCGAGTTAAGAAAATGAATGGAATTACCCTCTCTGGATGGATTTTGTGGTTTTGAAATTGTCGGAAATAGGAGAGATCTTCGGTGGTCTTAAAGGATTGTTGATAAATAAGAGTGAGGTTCGGGTGAGTACCATCTCCGGCATTGGAACTTTGTAACCCCCTTAGCCCCCGGCCTAGACGGTTGACCCGAACTACGAAGATTACACGAGGAAAACCAAAGTCAACCCGAAAGTCAACCTTGATTAACGACCCTTTTTTTTTCTTTTTAACCTTGTCTAAATGCATATTAACCCTAGGTGTACTCTTGAGATACGCATATTCAAAAATCACAGCAATCGGAAAACAATAAGGGACTCAATTGCACAACATACGAATTTAGGGACCAATTTGTAAATTCTGGAAATTACGAAGACTTTACCAATTTTTGAGTTACCACTATGAAATTAATCATGTTTCATGCTTCTCTGCCAAATTGCATCTTAAACGGACACTCCAAACTCAAGCAATTGCACATACAAAAATCAGGACTAAAACGTAAAGCTTGCAAACCTCAAAACCATTCAAATCTGTGCCCAACGGTCAAGTGTTTCGAAACGGGTCTAGACCGTTCAGAAACACCCCTTGGCAGTAGCCAAAGTGTTTCGAAACACCTCTGCCCGTTTCGAAACAGGCTAGGGTGTTCCGAAACACCCTGCCCAGAAACAGCAGAAAAGTCTGTTTTACACTCTTTCGACCCACCAAACATGTTCGTATGACCTCTAAACATGCCAACAAGTCATCAAACATTAAAGGAACATATTTGCATCATCAAAACTCAACCACGGCCTCAAATAAGAAAAAACACAAGTCTAAAGGCATGCATCCTATAATGAAAATCAAGCAATCATCAAATCTCCAAAACAAAATACCAAATGGCCATTTACATGTTCCAAACACCATAGGCATTAAACCAAACTTAGGGAATCCAAAACATCTCCCAAAAACACAATCTAGGTTCCCATTGCCAAATACCAAAAGCTAATAGTGTTGTGAAAATAGTCACCATACATGAGCTTAGACTTTCACTTGGATCCTTGACCTCCTTGCTGCCCTTAAAGCACTTCAATGCTCTGCATTATTGGTTCAAGAAAGAGAGAGCGTAAGCACGTATGCTTAGTGAGAAATGCTCTAATAAAACAACACAATAATGCACTTTGTAAAACACCTTTCCAAGACCTTTAATTTCAAAACATCATTTATCATGCATCTATGCATACAAACCAAGCATCTCATGCTTCAATACACCATCATGTCATATTGGCTTTCAAGTGATAATCCAAACCATTTTTTGACTCAAAACACAATAGGATACGCGGATTACAAGCGTTGTCCCATACACACTACCAAACACTCAAGGTGGAGTTTACCGGTACAATCACAACCCCTCAACACCTGTGATGGAGTCTACGGTACAATTACAACCCCTCCACATCACTCATTGGTAGTTGTATAACATCACTAACGAGAACACGGGACACAAAACACAAGATCCTCACATGGCATTTTAACCACCATTATTGATAGAGTAGCGCAATTGTGGATTTGCAAGCCTTCAATCAAGTTGTTGCAAGAACTAGGGGCTCTTGGATGTTTACGATACCATTACAACCCCTCAACATCCAAGGCAACTTTATTCACGGTGCACCCAATCCTATAGCCGGCTAACTATATCCGATTCAAGTACTTTTAAACCAACACATCACTTGCCAATATACATCATTTACCATCATCAATCCACTGTTTTAAAGCATTTAACAAAGCCATTAAATAATCATGCATCACAATGCATCAAACCACATTTATCAATGTTCAAATCAAGGATCTCTTACCTTGAGCATCCTCTAACACATGGCTTACAAAACCAGCATTAAACATGCTAAAATATGCTTTCAAAACAGAATTTAAACATGCAAAATAAACACGTTGCATTCAACCATCTCATGGTTCTTCAAAAAGAGAGTTTCTCTGAAAACTTACTCTTGAGCTTAGCTAAGTTGTCTCCCCTGTTTCAAAGCTGAAAACCAAACTTCACTCACTGATTCCGTTTTGCAAGCTTGCCGAAACGCCGATCAAGCCTCCGGATCAACACCACAAGGATCCGAAGATGTCTCCCCTGTTTTAAACACATCAAAGTAGAGGATTAATGCATCATCATGCATTAAAATCTTCAGCCAAAACACCTAAACTCGCTGCTCTCACCAAAACTCACATTTCGGCTACCAAACACAACCGAAATCACATCCAAACACCTTTACAACATTACCCAGCCAAGATCCATCAATTCCAATCATTATTAGACATCAATTAACATCCAAAAAGAGCCTAATCACGTCCTTATACCTCCAGCTATAGCAGAACATCAAAATCACCCCAAAAACCACCATTAACTCAAGTAAAAACTTAGGAAAATCAACCTATTCGGGATTGCATTGATTAAACCTCAATTACACATCATTTAGACATCCAAAATACATCAAAAAGACATCTCAAAACAGAGCCCAATCATTTATTACGAATTTCTTCAAAATTAAATCCAAATCTTGCATTTTAAGCCAAAATCAAGAACACAACATTAAAACCTTTAATAAAACTCAAATTAAGGATTGAGAACTTGGGAATTTCAGTAAAGAACTGAGTATTTAGAGGAGAAGGACGTTCATACCTCTAAATGTGGATTTCTCCTTGTTTAGAGCCAAAATTCTTGAAAATTCAATAAGCAAATGATGAGGATTTGGTGTAGAAATGATTAGAAATCATTTAGAGATTGAAATCTCAACTTTAGGTGTGAAAATCAAAGGAAAAGTGGCTCTGGAAATGTGTTTGGCTTAGGAAAAATTGAGAGAAAATGAAATGGGAACATTTTGGCAAAAGTTAGTTATGAAACTAAAATATCTCTTTCCCCTCCTTTCTTTTTATTAAATAACATTAAATGAGTCTTTAAAATTTAAGAAAAATCTGGAGAAACCCTCCCTTGGGTAAATTAGCTTCTTAAAGATTCAAAGTTTCAATCCTTTTAAAACAGTCACCAACTTTTCAAAAATTACATTTTAGTCACTAACTTGAAATGTCATATTTCCAAACCCCATTTTGTAAAATTGATTTCACCACTCTCTTATATATAATAAAATAGGATTTTTAGATATTTTTCCATATTTTTAATGCATCCCGAACTAGGCTTTCCCTAAAACCACCTTTTGTATTCGAACCGTAAATCCGACCGGTCTGATTCAAACTCAAAACTTCTAAGCCCAAAATTGGGGTGTTACAACTCTCCCCCCCTAAGAAATTTCGTCCTCGAAATTTACCTGGAGGAAAAAGGTACGGAAACTGCTTCAACATGTCATCCTTCCGTTCCCACGTGGCTTCCTCAGCACCACGATGCTTCCACAACACCTTTACCAACTCAATGGTCATGCCTCGAAGAACTTTACTATCTGAATCCAGAATCTCCACCGCTTCCTCATCATAGGTCAAATCCGGATTCAACTCCACTTCCTCCACAAGCATCACATGAGAAGGATCCGATCTATACTTCCAAAGCATAGAAACATGAAACACATCATGAATCTTTTATAGCTGTTGCGGTAACCTCAACTTGTACGCAACAGGACCCACACGCTCAATCACCTCGTATGGTCCAATGTATCTAGAGCTCAACTTACCCTTTCGGCCAAACCTCATCACCTTTTTCCAAGGCGAAACTTTCAAAAACACACGGTCACCCACCGCATACTCAATCTCCTTACGCTTCAAATCTGCGTAAGACTTTTGCCAATCAGAAGCTGCCTTCAATCGCTCACAAATGAGCTTCACCTTCTCAGTGGTTCCCTTCAAAAAAGCTGGCATCGAAACCAACTTTTGACCTGTTTCAGCCCAACAAAGAGGAGTCCTACACTTCCTCCCGTACAAAGCTTCATAAGGTGCCATTTGAATACTTGCCTGATAACTATTATTATAGGCAAACTCCACCAAAGGCAAATGTTTCTCCCAAGAACCCTGAAACTCAATCACACAGCACCTCAACATATCCTCCAACACCTGGATAACACGCTCAGACTGTCCATCTGACTGCGGATGATAAGAAGTACTGAAATTCAACCGTGTACCCAAAGTCTAATGCAAACACTGCCAGAAACGCGACGTAAACCTCGGATCTCTATCCGACACAATCGACTTTGGCACACCATGCAGCCGCACAATCTCAGCAATGTACAGCTCCGCAAGCTTACCCAACGTGTATGTAGTATGCACAGGCAAGAAATGCGCACACTTCGTCAAGCGATCCACAATCACCCACACCGAATTCTTCTTCGATGGCGACAAAGGCAAACCAGACACGAAGTCCATGGTAATCCTCTCCCACTTCCACTCAGGAATCCTCAACGGTTGCAACAACCCTGAAGGAAACTGATGCTCAGCCTTAACTTGCTGACATACCATGCACTTGCTTACAAACTCAGCAACATCTTTCTTTAAACCCACCCAATAGTACTCATCACGAAGATTAGGATACATCTTAGTACCACCAGGGTGCATAGCAAAAGGACTACTATGAGCTTCAGTCAGAACAGCAAGCCTCAAATCAGCATCTTTGGGCACTACTATCCGACTCCCAAAGCATAAAACTCCATCGTCATTAAAGCAGAAATTCGATGGCCTATCCTCCGCAATATCCTGAACATGTGGCACCAAGGAATCATCCAACAACTGCTTTTCCTTAATCAACTGAACCAAGGATGGTTTCACTTGCAACTCAGCCACAAGACCACCATCACGCGAAATGCTCAAACTGGCAAACATAGCCCTCAACTCCACAGCTACCTTCCTACTCAAGGCATCCGCTACAACATTAGCTTTACCCGGATGGTGCTCGATCGTCAAATCGTAATCCTTAAGCAACTCCACCCAACATCGTTACCTAAGATTCAACTCTTTCTGAGACATCAGATACTTCAAACTCTTGTGGTCCGTGTACACAGTACACTTCTCACCATATAGGTAATGTCTCCAAATTTTCAAAGCAAAAACCACCGCAGCTAACTCAATGTCATGCGTAGGATAATTGCGCTCATGCACCTTCAACTGACGCGATGCATAAGCCACCACCTTACCCTCTTGCATCAACACACATCCCAAACCAACGTAGGACGCATCACTATACACCACAAACTCTTTCCCTGATTCAGGTTGAACCAAGATAGGAGCCTGCGTCAAAGCTGCCTTAAGCTTCTCAAAAGCCTGCTGTCTCGCTTCCGTCCACTCATACTTAACATCCTTCTGCAACAACTTCGTCAAAGGTGCAACAATCTTTGAAAACCCATCCACGAACCTCCGATAGTACCCCGCCAAACCAAGGAAACTACGGACTTCATGAACAGACTTAGGAGGCTTCCAATTCCTCACTGCCTCAATCTTTTGAGGATCAACACGTATTCCTTCAGCAGAGACCACATGACCAAGAAACACAACTTCTCTAAGCCAGAACTCACACTTGCTCAGCTTGGCATAAAGCTGATTCTCCAACAAAGCCTGTAACACAATTCTCAAATGCCCTTCATGCTCCTCCTCAGTACGAGAGTACACGAGAATATCATCAATGAACACCACAACAAATTTATCCAAGTATTCATGGAACACTCTATTCATCATGTCCATGAAAGCTGCAGGAGAATTCGTCAAACCAAACGGCATCACAAGAAACTCATAATGCCCATACCTCGTTCTGAAGGCTGTCTTAGGCACATCCACATCCTTCACCTTCAGCTGATAATACCCTGACCTTAAGTCAATTTTAGAGAACACAGCCGCTCCCCGAAATTGATAAAAAAGATCATCAATTCTCGGTAATGGATACCAATTCTTGATAGTCAACTTGTTAAGCTGACGGTAATCAATGCACATTCTCATAGTGCCGTCCTTTTTCTTCACAAACAAGACCGGTGCACCCCAAGGTGACACACTCGGCTGAATGAAACCACGATCAAGCAACTCCTGAAGTTGCGTCTTCAGCTCTTTCAACTCTTTAGGTGCCATTCGATAAGGAGTAATGGACACTGCAGTTGTGTTTTCATACAGCTCAATCCCAAACTCCACTTCGCGATTAGGAGGCAATCCAGGCAACTCCTCCGAAAACACACCAGGAAACTCTCGCACAGTCCTGATATCGTGCACTCGTAACTCCTTAGAGCTGGGATTCATCACAAAGGCTAGGTAGGCTTCACAACCTTGCCTCAGCATCCGACTCGCTTCCAACGTAGACACCACATTGGCAAGAAACTTCACATTCTCACCAACCACCACTACCTCATAATCGTCCGCAAGCTTCAATGAAACTCGCTTATTCTCAAAATCCACTACAACTCGATGCTCAACAAGCCAATCCATACCAAAGATTACATCAAAACCATAGAAAGGCAATTCCATAAGATCAACATGAAAAACATGGTCTTGCACAACCAAAGGACACCTTCTATAAAGCTTTCGTGTCACAACAGTCTCACCAAAATAACTAGTTACACACATACCAACATCCAAAGACTCAACAGGCAAACCAAGCAATTGAGCATGTTCACGCAATATGTATGAGTGTGTAGATCCAGAATCAATCAAGGAAAGTAATGACAAGGATTGCAAAGTGAAAGTACCTGCGATCACATCCGTGTCATTCCTCCCCTCCCTTTGAGCATACACTCTGGCCTGGCCACCACCCTCAGGCTGAACAGCTACCACATGAGCCACATTCCTTCCACCATCCTTCTTGCGCTGGAAGTTACCACGGCCGCGCCCACGACCTCTCTGTGGTGCAACAACTCCAGGAGCACGTCCCTGACCACTACCGGCCAATAGAGGACACTCCCTCTTCATGTGATCCGTCGAACCACAGTTCCAGCACGAAGTACCGGTCACCACAACAGGAGCCTGTACCTTCTTCGCTGCTCCAGGACAATCTCGCCTCCAATGACCACGCGATCCTTATGCCCAACATGTATTCTGATCAGCTCTCGCCATGTCCCCCTGAACAGGCGCACCTTGCCCTCCACCACCACGCCTAGCTGAAGATTGATACTTCCGATCACGTCCTCTCTTGTTCCGTCCGCCACCGGAACTATACTCAGCAGCCCGCTTCCCCGCACTAGGACCAACACCTCCAGAAGATAAACTCAAATTCAACTCAATTTCTTTTGCTCTACCAACCAGCTCATCAAAGTCAGTGTACTCAGCAGCTAGCATATAAGTCTTCACTTCCGTCACCAATCCAACGGAAACGTTCACACCTCTCCCGCTCATCAGGGACAAGCTCAGGTGCGTACTGGCTGAGTCAGACAAACTGAACCTCGTACTCAGCCACTGACATGCTCCCTTGAGTAAGAGACATGAATTCCCTTTTCTTTTCATCCAGGTACCGCACACCCATATACCTCCTCTTGAACGCGTTCAGAAAGAACGTCCAAGTCACATCAGCATCCTCCATTCCGGAGATAGTGGTTGTCCACCAGGTATACGCATCGTCATGCAACAATGATATTACACAGCCCAGCTTCTGCACTTCATTGCAGTTTATTTGTCCCAAAATTCTCTTGGTACTTTCCAACCAAGACTCAGAACCTTCAGTAGACAAACCCCTGAACTCAGTCCCTCCCAGACTGCGCAAGCGTTCCAGAGGTAGTCTAGCATTAGCATCTCCCTGATGCCCAGCTCCATGAGCTCCAGCTACCGCCGCCTGAAAGGCTCCAACAATAGCCTGAATCAGCATTGACATGTCAGGAGCAGCTTGCTTCTGCCCAGCTTCAGGTCCAGCGACCCCAGCACCAGCACCGGCTCCCTCACCCCCAGCACCACCACCACCGGGTGGAGGAGGTAAATCCACCACATTTTCAACATTCTCTTCGTTCTCATTTTGAGCCATAGCTCGCGTATTAATCCTTGTCTCTCTACGAGGTCCCATTTACTAAACAATGCAATCACAAATGCAATAAACATAGTCAGGCTCAGCAAGGTAAGCAATCCAAGTACTCAAGCTCATTTCCAATTAAAAACAAATCATTTCATTAGCTTTGATATGGCAATGGGTCCCTCTAACATGCTTCACCACAGCATACACCACAATTGCAACATACTTACAATTCATACATCATACATTCACTCAACAAGTATACAAGCAATCATACACATATCACCCACTTAACCGTTCCTAAATACTCGAGAACTCAGCTCTGATACCACCAAATGTAACCCCCTTAGCCCGGCCTAGACGGTTGACCCGAACTACGAAGATTACACGGGGAAAACCAAAGTCAACCCAAAAGTCAACCTTGATTAACGACCCTTTTTTTCTTTTTAACCTTGTCTAAATGCATATTAACCCTGGGTGTACTCTTGAGATAAGCATATTCAAAAATCACAGCAATCGGAAAACAATAAGGGACTCAATTGCACAACATACGAATTTAGAGACCAATTTGTAAATTCGGGAAATTACGAGGACTTTACCAATTTTTGAGTTACCACTATGAAATTAATCATGTTTCATGCTTCTCTGACAAATTGCATTATAAACGGACACTCCAAACTCAAGCAATTGCACATACAAAAATCAGGACTAAAACGTAAAGCTTGCAAACCTCAAAACCATTCAAATCTGTGCCCAACGGTCAAGTGTTTCGAAACGGGTCTAGACCGTTCAAAAACACCCATTGGCAGTAGCCAAAGTGTTTCGAAACACCTCTGCCCGTTTCGAAACACCCAGGCCAAAACATGCACCTGTTTCGAAACAGGCTAGGGTGTTCCGAAACACCCTGCCCAGAAACAGCAGAAAAGTCTGTTTACACTCTTTCGACCCACCAAACATGTTCGTATGACCTCTATAACATGCCAACAAGTCATCAAACATTAAAGGAACATATTTGCATCATTAAAACTCAACCACGGCCTCAAATAAGAAAAACCACAAGTCTAAAGGCATGCATCCTATAATGAAAAGCAAGCAATCATCAAATCTCCAAAACAAAATACCAAATGGCCATTTACATGTTCCAAACACCATAGGCATTAAACCAAACTTAGGGAGTCCAAAACATCTCCCAAAAACACAATCTAGGTTCCCATTGCCAAATACCAAAAGCTAATAGTGTTGTGAAAATAGTCACCATACGTGAGCTTAGACTTTCACTTGGATCCTTGACCTCCTTGCTGCCCTTAAAGCACTTCAATGCTCTGCATTATTGGTTCAAGAAAGAGAGAGCGTAAGCACGTATGCTTAGTGAGAAATGCTCTAATAAAACAACACAATAATGCACTTTGTAAAAACACCTTTCCAAGGCCTTTAATTTCAAAACATCATTTATCATGCATCTATGCATACAAACCAAGCATCTCATGCTTCAATACACCATCATGTCATATTGGCTTTCAAGTGATAATCCAAACCATTTTTCGACTCAAAACACAATCAGATACGCGGATTACAAGCGTTGTCCCATACGCTCCATACACACTACCAAACACTCAAGGTGGAGTTTACCGGTACAATCACAACCCCTCAACACCCGTGATGGAGTCTACGGTACAATTACAACCCCTCCACATCACTCATTGGTAGTTGTATAACATCACTAACGAGAACACGGGACACACAACACAAGATCCTCACATGGCATTTTAACCATCATTATGATCTTAGACATCTCGTTAGTGTTCTTGGATGGAGTTTACGGTACCATTACAACCCCTCAACATCCAAGGCGACTTTATTCAAGGTGCACCCAATCCTATAGCCAGCTAACTATATCCGATTCAAGTACTTTTAAACCAACACATCACTTGCCAATATACATCATTTACCATCATCAATCCACTGTTTTAAAGCATTTAACAAAGCCATTAAATAATCATGCATCACAATGCATCAAACCACATATATCAATGTTCAAATCAAGGATCTCTTACCTTGAGCATCCTCTAACACATGGCTTACAAAACCAGCATTAAACATGCTTTCAAAACAGAATTTAAACATGCAAAATAAACACGTTGCATTCAACAATCTCATGGTTCTTCAAAAAGAGAGTTTCTCTGAAAACTTACTCTTGAGCTTAGCTAAGTTTTTTAGACTTAAACTAAGCTCCCATAACCTTCAAACATTGGTTTCAAAGCTGAAAACCAAACTTCACTCACTGATTCCGTTTCGCAAGCTTGCCGAAATGCCGATCAAGCCTCCGGATCAACACCACAAGGATCCGAAGATGTCTCCCTGTTTTAAACACATCAAAGCAGAGGATTAATGCATCATCATGCATTAAAATCTTTAGCCAAAACACCTAAACTCGCTGCTCTCACCAAAACTCACATTTCGGCTACCAAACACAACCGAAATCACATCCAAACACCTCTACAACATTACCCAGCCAAGATCCATCAATTCCAATCATTATTAGACATCAATTAACATCCAAAAAGAGCCTAATCACGTCCTTATACCTCCAGCTATAGCAGAACATCAAAATCACCCCAAAAACCACCATTAACTTAAGTAAAAACTTAGGAAAATCAACCTATTCGGGATTGCATTGATTAAACCTCAATTACACATCATTTAGACATCCAAAATACATCAAAAAGACATCTCAAAACAGAGCCCAATCATTTATTACGAATTTCTTCAAAATTAAATCCAAATCTTGCATTTTAAGCCAAAATCAAGAACACAACATTAAAACCTTTAATAAAACTCAAATTAAGGATTGAGAACTTGGGAATTTCAGTAAAGAACTAAGTATTTAGAGGAGAAGGACGTTCATACCTCTAAATGTGGATTTCTCCTTGTTTAGAGCCAAAATTCTTGAAAATTCAATAAGCAAATGATGAGGATTTGGTGTAGAAATGATTAGAAATCATTTAGAGATTGAAATATCAACTTTAGATGTGAAAATCAAAGGAAAAGTGGCTGTGGAAATGTGTTTGGCTGAGGGAAAATTGAGAGAAAATGAAATGGGAAAATTTTGGCAAAAGTTTGTTATGAAACCAAAATATCTCTTTTCCCTCTTTTCTTTTTATTAAATAACATTAAATGAGTCTTTTAAATTTAAGAAAAATCTGGAGAAACCATCCCTTGGGTAAATTAGCTCCTTAAAGATTCAAAGTTTCAATCCTTTTAAAACAGTCACCAACTTTTCAAAAATTACATTTTAGTCACTAACTTGAAATGTCATATTTCCGAACCCCATTTTGTAAAATTGATTTCACCACTCTCTTATATATAATAAAATAGGATTTTTAGATATTTTTCCATATTTTTAATGCATCCCAAACTAGGCTTTCCCTAAAACCACCTTTTATATTCGAACCGTAAATCCGACCGGTCTGATTCAAACCCAAAACTTCTAAGCCCAAAATTGGGGTGTTACAAACTTTCACCATCTTCACTAGTACGTGCTCTCTTTTTAGGTGCCATTGACTAGAGAAAAGATCAAAAACAGTGTACGCGTTAACTTTCTCATTCAACCCATTGAAAATCAATAATCAATGTTTTTGTAAAAAAAAGAGAAACAAAACAAAAATAAAAGGTTTGTAAAGAAGTTTGTTTTTGTGAAGAAACAAAACAAAACAAAATTTAGAACGAAAATCAAATGAAATAAAAAGAAAAGAGAAATTTTCACCTTGATATAGATAGAGATGAATGGGAGAAGAACGTTGCACCAAATTGATGAAAAGCTTGAAGAGCTTTGCTTGATTTTGAAAACCCTCAAGAGATTTTGAGTTGTGGTGTGAAAATATGAGGGGTTGGAAGGCTATTTATAGAGTGAAAAAATGGATAGGGTTTTGAAAATTAAATTTTGGTAAAAGTAAAACTCTTTAAATGCCATTAAGAAGCTGTCTACGCAATCGAATATCGATACGCCTGAGGGTGTATCGGTACGGGGGTAAAATCATAATTCTTGGGGAACGCTCGTCAAAGGTCCATATCGAAACGGATGCAATCTGTATCAAAACACTTTTAGCACGTATCGAAACGGGTTTAACCGTATCGATACCCGTTTTAGGCAAAATACAGTCTAGAAAGCTAATACAATACTCGTATCGATACGCGTAAGGCCGTATCGATACCCTATGCCCAGAAATGCATTTTAGGCTTTAAGAACAACCAATGGCTCGATTTTAGCACCTCCTAAATGAATGCAATTGATGAATGAGCAGTTCTAAGCATATTCTAACAGAAGCATACTCCCCCTAGCTATAAGCATGGATATTTTCAAGAGCAACAACACATAAACATGCAATTTTAACCTCAAAAAGAGTCCTAAAGAGTCAAGGAAGGCTAGTTAGACCTAACTCTCTCCTAAGGGACCAAAAACACTCCTTATCCAAAGGATTTGTAAAAAAGTCCGCTAGTTGGTTTAAGATGTCAACGAGCTCTATAGCAACATCTTCCTTAAGAACATGATCTCTAATGAAATGATGCCTTATCTCTATATGTTTGGTTCTAGAGTGTTGGATGTGATTTTTAGTTAAGCACATGGCACTAGTGTTGTCACACTTAAGGAGTATGGTTTCAACTTTAATATCATAATCTAAGAGTTGTTGCTTCATCCAAAGGACTTGAGCACAACAACTTCCTAAGGATATGTACTCGACTTCGGTGGTAGATAGAGCTACACTATTTTGTTTCTTAGAGAACCAAGATATGAGCATACTACCTAAGAATTGACATGTTCCCGAAGTACTCTTCCTATCGATTTTACAACCCCCATAATCCGCATCCGAATAAGCATGAAGGTTGAAGGTTGAGTCTCTAGGGTACCAAAGACCTAAATAAGAAGTATCTCTAAAGTATCTAAAGATTCTCTTAACGGCTATAAGATGAGACTCTCTAGGACTAGCTTGAAACCTAGCACACAAGCAAACACTAAACAAAATATCCGGTCTACTTGCGGTAAGGTAAAGCAAAGATCCAATCATAGAGCGATAAAGCTTAGGTCAACACACTTACCTTCTTCATCTTTGTCAAGCTTTGTAGATGAGCTCATAGGTGTGGCTTGAGGCTTTGCATTCTCCAAGCCAAACTTCTTGAGCATATCCTTGATGTACTTTGCTTGATTGATGAAGGTGCCATCATTTCTTTGCTTGATGTGGAGTCCCAAAAAGAATGATAGTTCCCCCATCATGCTCATCTCGAATTCAACTTGCATTAACTTAGCAAACTCTTTGCAATGACACTCATCAAGGATTCCTACATCATCATCATCACAAGAATCCTTCCTCGGAAGGAGGTTATCATTGAATACAACATGAATATACTCTTCTACTACTAAAGTTCTCTTACTAAATACACGATAGGCTTTAGAGTTTAAGGAATAACCTAAGAAAATAGCTTCATCACTTTTAGCATCAAATATACCTAAGTTATCTTTTCCATTGTTTAAAACAAAACACTTGCAACCAAATGGATAAAAATAGCTAATGTTAGGCTTTTTAGATTTTAAAATCTCATATGGTGTTTTCTTTAAAAGTGGCCTAATCATTACTCGGTTTAAAATGTAGCAAGTGGTGTTTGTGGCTTCCGCCCAAAAATATTTAGGTAAATTGTTTTCACAAAGCACCGTTCCAGCCATTTATTGTAAAGTTCTATTTTTCCTCTCAACTACCCATTTTGTTGAGGAGTTCGAGGAGCCGAAAAATTGTGGCTAATACCATTATAAATTAAAAACTCTTCAAAACCAAGATTTTGAAATTCGGTTCCATGATCACTTCTAATATGAGAAATTTTAAGTTCAAGATCATTTTGAGTTAATTTTGAAAATGTGATGAATTTTTCTAAAGTCTTATCTTTAGTACTTAAGAATAGAACCCAAGTAAACCTAGAATAGTCATCAACAAGTACAAATGCATACGATTTACCACCCAAGCTCATAGTTCTAATAGGCCCAAATAAATACATGTGAATAAGTTGTAAACACCTACTTGTACAAACATCAGTAATGGATTTAAAGGATGATTTATGTTGTTTACCCTTAGAGCATGCATCACGAATTTTGTCATTTGAGAACTTTATTTTGGGAAAACCTCTAACTAGATTTAGGGAAACTAATTTCTCTAAAACACTAATGCTAGCATGTCCTAATTTCTTATGTCATAACCATGCATCATTTTCATTTTGTGTAACAAAACATGCATGAGATGTATGAATGTCATCTAAATGCACCATGTATATATTACCTATGAGATGACCAATGAGCATTATATTATTTGATTTAATGTCAACAATTTTGCACCCATTTTTATCAAATAAGACATTAAACCCTTTGTCACATTATTGACTAATGCTCAATAAATTATGTTTTAGACCATTGACATATAAAACATTTTCAATGAGAATAGTAGAGTGATTACCTATGGATCCGATACCTTTAATGTGGCCTTTGGAGTTGTCACCAAATGTCACTACTTCTCAACTTTTTGGCTTTAAGTCCATGAATCGACTCTTGTCTCCGGTCATGTGCCTCGAGCATCCACTATCAAGGTACCATGAGTTTTGACTTTGTGCTTTGACCTTGTAGCAATGCTCCCCTTACAAAAAAATATATCAAGCTTTGGTTTTTGGTACCAAAATCATTTTGGGTCCACGAGTGTTAGCTCCCAAAAGTTTGGTTCCCTTAGGAATCCAAGGTGACATAGCATCAACATTATTAGACTTGACGAGTTCCTTAGGAATTCATACACTTCTAATTTTCTTAGTTCTATTATGTCTATGGAATCTATTTTGTTTGTAGTTATATGTCTTTCTCCTAGGTTGGTTTGTTTTAGATGATTCATCTTTT
Source organism: Hibiscus tridactylites (assembly GCA_958450335.1). Lineage (NCBI taxonomy): Eukaryota > Viridiplantae > Streptophyta > Magnoliopsida > Malvales > Malvaceae > Hibiscus > Hibiscus tridactylites. The sequence continues at coordinate 42,236,724 of OY288274.1, read as the reverse complement.
TCATGTTTCACATTACCAACATTTTTGAAAGACTTCTTGAGCTTGTTAAGCTCATCTAACACCTTTTGGTGTTCACTATTGCATTGAGAAATAAGATTATTTAAGTCTATGTTTTCATCTTGAAAGAATTTAAGTTCATCTTGTAAACCTAAGATCTTTTTCTCAAATTTTAAGTTAGCTTGAGAAAGTGGGTCATTTTTAACATTTAATTCCGAAATAGTCTTTTTATTTCTTATGACTGACTCTTTATACTTCTCAACTAACTCATCATATACCTCTTGTAACTCATCATAAGCATCATACAATTCATCAAATGTAAAATCAAAAGATGATGAGTTAGAGGTTACCATGGAGGAATCCTCCTCAAGTTCCATGAGGCAGAGGTTTGCCACTTCGTGTTCCTTATCCTCGGATGACTCCTCGACACTCAAAGTAGCAAGCTTGGCTTTGAGCTTCTTCTTCTTCTCAAAGCCCTTCTTCTTGAGTTGAGGGCACTCCGAACGAATGTGACCCGGTTTTTTGCACTCAAAGCAAATGATTTGATCCCTCTCTTCTTCTTTGTTTTTGGTTTTAAAGTCCATTTTTCGTTGAATCTTCATTCCTCGGTTGGACCTCATAAACTGTGAGAACCTTTTGGCTATCATAGCCAATTCTTCTAGGTCTTCCTCCTCACTAGAAGTGCTCTCCTCATGTAGTGAAGCTTTGAGAGCCACTCATATCTTTTTCTTCTTATTTATCTCTAGCTTTTCCACTCTTCTCTCTTCCTTCTTCCTTTCATCTTCCATTACTTGCTTCATTATTTCATGAGTTAGGAGAGAACCCACTAGCTCATCAAGCTTGAGTGTTTTCAAATTTTTGGCCTCAATGATGACGGTTCTCTTCCCATCCCAAGACTCGGGAAGTGAGTAGAGTAGCTTCCAGACTAGTTTGTCTTCCGGGATTATCTCTCCAAAACCTTTTAGCCCGTTGAAGATAGTTGAGAAACGATCAAACATCTTTGACACGGTTTTGTCGGGCTCCATTTTGAAATTCTCATAACTAAGATTGAAAATTCCAATCTTTGTCTCCGTCACATCACTTGTTCCTTCATAAGTGGTCTCAAGTGTATCCCACACTTCCTTGGCACTTTCAATGGAGGAAACTTTGGAGTAGATGTCGAGACCGAAAGAGCAAAACAACATGTGAAGAGCTTTATCATTGATTTGAATCTTCTTTCTCTCTTCTTCACTCATCTCATGTTTCTTCTTTAGCACCAATCTTCCTTTGTCGTCTCTCTTCATCGGAATATAGGGACCATCTTCAATGACATCACATACTAGATAATCGTTCGATTTAATGAAGATGTGCATCCGGTTCTTCCAAAAGGAATAGTTATCACCCTTGAAAAAGGGTGGTTTGGGGGTCGATTGAGACTCGTACATGCTTGACCCAGAGGTAGATGCCATGGCTTGATTTTTGGATGATCACACTATTCCTAGGAACTCCTCTTGTGGTTGTTAATCCTTCAAAGAGGTAGGCTTTGATACCAATTGTTGAGTGGATCAATGGATTGATCAAAGCCAAGAGGGGGTGAATTGGGTTTTTAAAAATTGTTGGAGTAAATGGAATGGCTAAAAATAAAGAACAAGGAATTTTAGAGTGGTTCAAGTTTCAAATGAACTCTACATCCACTGCCTTAGCTACCACTAAGGATTTCCAACAATCCACTAATTGTCCTTCCCCTTTTCAAGGCTTAGGAGGTAACCTTTACAATATCGGTCAAATTTTCTACCCAAAATTTGACCAAACCCTCACAAGAGTACAAAGAAGAATTAAAGGCAAGAAAGATATCTTTCAATAGAAGATTGCCCCTTTAAGTACAAACACTCAACTCAAATTTGATAACAAGATCAGAATTGAACACTACATAATTTGGGGTTTTACAAGAGAATGGAAATAAGCACTTTGAGCTTGGATTTTTGCTAGGATGTTTATCTTTGATGCAATAATTGTTGCTGGTAATCAATTTGCTTCAATTTATACCTTCTCTATTAATTCTAGCCGTTTGGGTTGTTAGGGTATTGATTATAGCCGTTGGGACCCTCTCTTTCCACTATAAATGCACTTTTGCAACTTACAGTATCGGTACGTGAGACCTGTATCGATACCTGTCTCAAAACAGAAAGAGTCGTTGCATAATAACAAGAGGGCGTATCGGTACGAGATAGGGACCGTTTCGATGCGGGAAACAACTGTATCGAAGCAATTTTTCAACTTAGCTCACTAGAAGTTTCCGTATCGATACGGCAAGGATCGTATCAGTACGGGACAACCACCACTTTAAATTTCAGTTACCTAACAACTGACACCAACGGTCAAAATCATTAAACGCTTTCGAATTTAAAATTTAATTAAATACGTATTGATACGCGTGGAACCGTATCGATACGCTATTCAAACTCTTTCAGTTTTACAGAGGGGGCATATCGATACAGATTCAATGTGTTTCACGCTATTTCGATACAGTGAGAGGCGTATCAAAACACGTCTTTCTAGTAGCCAACTTTATAAAAAAGGTATCGATACGACTTGAAGTGTATCGATACACCTAGATGTTTTTCAATACTTTGGCCTTGGAACACTTAGAAAATATTTGGAGTTTGAGTTTTTCAAATCAGATTAAAGCCTTGATGATTTATAAATCATTTGAGGGACTTAAAAGTCTATTTCAAGTTTTCAATTTAATCCTTAACAAACATTGTTATATCCAAATCAAACATAGGTTTTACAGAGAATTTTGATCGAAGTATAAGAAAAATAAACTCTGACCAGTGCATCAGCATTAGGGGTGGGAGAAAATACCCGACCCGATTGACCCGACCCGAAAACCCGACTACCCGAAACAAAAATACCGGGTAATTCCCGGAAAAAAATTACCCGACCGGGCCGGGTACCCGACCCGGCAAATTTCCCAGGACACGGGCCGGGACACGGGCCGAGAGTTTTCCCTTACCGGGTACCCGACCCGACCCGATAAAAATTTAATATATATTTTTTTATATTTAAAATTATATTTTTATTTTATGTTTCTTAATATTTTCACTCTAAAATTAAGTTTAAATCCCTATATTTTTTCTATGTTTGTATTATATTCTTTTAAGTTTTAAGTTTAATTTTTTTTTAAATATTTTTGTGTTTAACATATGATTTTTTTAATTTTAAAATAAAAAAAATATGAACCGGGTACCCGAATTTTACGAGTACCCGGATTTAATGGGCCGGGACACGGGCCGTTTAAGGAGGTACCCGGACGAACCGGGTACCCGACAATTCCCACCCCTAATCAGCATCGTTTGATGGTGACTGGCGAACAGAAAAAAATATCGGAGCAACAATGGCGATGTTGAAAAAGTCGACGATGGCTAAGGTTTTATTTGAGAGAAAAAAATAGTCTGTAACCGAGAAAATAAAGGTAAAATAAAAAAAATTATAAAGATATAAACGACGTCGTTTTGATGCAAATTAAGTTTTTCCAAAATGACGTCGTTTTGGTTTCGTGTGCTATGTCATAACACCGTTAATTATTTAATGGTAAAGTGGTCAAAATAGGTCGAAAAGTAAAGTTCAGTGAGTAAATTAATCGTTTTGAAAATTCAATGACCAAAATAAGTCATAGGGCAAAGTTGTGTGATGATTTAGTTATTTTACCCAAAAAATACTATTAGTTTTGAAAAAGGGTAAACTACACAGATGACCACTGAACTATGGTGTCAAAATAACCACTATATTATTTTTTTGGCAAATGCACTACACAACTATATAAATGGTTCCATTTTAGCCACACATCGTTTAAAAAATAAAAAAAAGTTAACGGAACTGTTAAAAAAATTGGTATATTTACATATTTGGTCCTCTATATTTATACAATATATCAATGTAGTCCTTATTTTAATCTAATAAAATAAATAAATTATTCAATAAGATGGTGACACGTGTCACCACCTGTTTAAAGGAGAAAGACAAAATTCAAGCTTTTGCTTAAGAGGGGATTCGAACCTGCGTGTAATAAGAAGAAAAGTAGTGGCTTAACCACTACACCAAGCACATCTTTGTGCTATAAATCACCAGAATTTTTATATATCTCTTCTTGGTTTTTAAATCTATAAGCTTAAAGCCCAAACCCTAAACATTAAGTTCACTAATTTATAACCCTAAACTCTAATTATTTCAAATTAATTTCACAATGTGGATCCCCGACGTTCATGGGTAGTTGATCGAATGTCTTAAACCAGGTACGAGGAAGCTTGTCTGTGAAACCATAATGTTGAGTTGTATGGGGCTCGATTCGATCAACCATTCTTGCTCGCCAAGTGTGGAGAAGTTGGATAATTGGGTGTTTTAGTGGGAGGTGAAAATTTGGCAATTTGACACAAGGATTTATAGTGGTTCAACCTTATAACCAAGGTCTACATCCACTACCTTAGCTCCCCACTAAGGATTTCCAACAAATTCACTAAGAATTTCGTCCCCTTTTCTCGGATTAGGAGGAAACCGTTACAACCCTCAAAGCTTTCTACCCAAAGCTTTAAGGAACACTCTCTTTACAAAGAAAGACTTAGCAAACTAGAAATCCCTCTAAAAGGTGTTTGTTTGCAATTCTAGGCTCTCACTCAAAACCTAAACACTTGAGCAAATTTAACAATGTAAGCTCACAAGTGTTGTCTAAGCAAGAAATGAACAATTAAAGCTCTAGACAAATTTTGACATCATAATGTTGTAACAATTGGATCATTCACCATTACAAGATGCTTGGAGGTCCCTTTTATACTCCCAATTGCGTTTATAGCCGTTACTAGCCGTTGGGATCATATTGGAGTCGTTGAGGACTTTAATTCCCACCATAAATGCAGTTCTGCAGCTCCCCGTTTCGAAACGCTCTTTAAGTAGAAAGAGTCATTGCAGTCTGTCAGGGCATCCGTATCGAAACACCCCCTTGCCGTTTCGAAACCCGTATCAAAACGCTATAGACCCGTATCGAAACGCCTGCATTTAAAACCTAGTTGGGAAATAGCCGTTGGGGTTTATGACCGTTGTGGTCAATGCCACGTAGGCGTATCGAAACGGCATAGCCCGTTTCGAAACGCTGGGCAAAAATCCTGTCCATGGAAAGCTCATTTCGAAACAAGTATCGAAACGATTTTGCTACTGTAATCCTCTGTTTCAAAACGCCCTAAGGTGTTTCGAAACACCTGGACAATTTTGTAAAGTTTGGCTTTGAAGAACATGAAAAAACCTTTTAAAAACTTCCCTAAACATAATTTCAAGTTGTTTGGACTTTGGAAATATTTTAAATACTTTTTAAATCAGTCTAAAACATTTTTCAATTATTATATCAAAACATTAGTTCTACACATAGTGACCAAATAGAACATCTGCAACACTTTGACCCTCGGTTCCAGGCAACCAAGCTGCAACAAGAGCATCTATGGAGGCAAGGTATGGTTGGATCACAACTGGGCGACCAGATATTACGATAACAATGCATTTCATGGCTCTACAGACATTTCTGATTGTGGTTGGACCGGGGTCTGCAATTGTCAAATTCAAGTTGTCACCACCCGTTACTACATACGGATGTTCCCCTACTACGGAAATGGCATAGGAGAAGTCGTTGGACTTGACGAATGCAGCGCTGGGATTCTCCTTGTATGCAACATCAGTGCTTGAGTCAACCGTGTTCTTAATTGCAACTAGTATTATTGTACATGTCCATAAGAAGAGTCATTAATGGTTGAAGGTTTATAAAAGCTAGGAATATATCACAGAAGGTTGAGAAATACCAACTGTACGGTTATTGACGCTAAACCATGGCGGCTCGATTGTCCATCCACCATATTGATAACCCAAGTTGTCTGCATAGCTACCAGCAACTAGTATTTTTGATGTTTCCTTAGGTAGGGGAAGCAATGGTTGATACACAGATTTCCCATTCTTTAGCAAAACGAGCGATTTTCTCACTGCTACTCTAGCCAACTCTCTATGTTCCTGTTAAATTGGTACTTAAAAATTACGACATTATAATCATATCAATCTTTTAAGGTAAAAAGAAGGACCAGATCGGTTTTTTGGACTGGTTCAATTTGTCTTATCTCTCACAGCCACAAGAACCATGGATTCAATCAGTAAAAACTGTAAAATGCTGAATTAAACTGGTTTTTACAGTTTAACTATTGGCCAGGTCTTCTATTCATTGGTTTAAAGAGCATCATAGCTAATAAACTAACCTGACTTCCTAGTTGGTCAGCCAAGCTGTTATCTGCCAGAGGGTTCTCAAATAAGCCCAGTACAAACTTAACTCGCAAAATTCTCGTCATTGCATCATCAATGCGGCTCATGGGGATGATATTGTTTTTCACATGGAATGTTAGCCCGTCTATGAATTCTGTATAGTTGAATGGAACCATGACCTGCAATTTGTTTAGGGTTTCAACGTAATAACATTCGAAAATGATGGAATGCGGGAGGATCATTTGTATTGCAATTTAAAAATTTTGTTTCAGAGTATTGCAATTTGTTGGAGATCCACATTATGAAATTAATTTGAAATATTTAGGGTTTAGGATTATAAATTAGTGAACTTAATGTTTAGGGTTTGGGTTTTAAGCTTGTAGATGTAAAAACCAAGAAGAGATATATAAAAAGTCTGGTGATTTGTAACACAAAGATGTGCTTGGTGCAGTGGCTAAGCCGCTACCTTTCTTCCTATCACACGCAGGTTTGAATCCCCTCTTAAGCAAAAGCTTAAATTCTGTCTTTCTACTTTAAACAGGTGGTGACACGTGTCACCAACTTATTGAATAATTAATTTATTTTATTAGATTAAAATTAGGACTAAATTGATATATTGTATAAATATAGAGGACCAAATCTGTAATTATACCAATTTTTTTAACAGTTCCGTCAACTTTTTCATTTTTTAACGGTGTGTGGCTAAAATGGAACCATTTAAATAGTTGTGTGGTGCATTTGCTGAAAAAATAATATAGTGGTCATTTTGACACCAAACTCATAGTTCAGTGGTCATTTGTGCATCAGCATCAGCTGAAGCCCGCACAGAGAGATTTTTATAAAAATGGTAACATAAAATAAATGGAGGAGCGAGTTTAGGGATTACTCTGATACGCATCCATGGCGTCCCTGCAACAAGTGCCGCCATTTTTTCAAACGACAAAATAAAGTTGAAGATGCTAAGCTAGGAGAGAATATGAGGCTGGTAATGAAATTTCAGATACAACTCAAATGAAGGGCAAATGAAGGAGGAGTCGTTTGATGGTGACTGGCGAACAGAAAAAAATATCAGAGCAACAACGATGATGGTTAAAAAGTCGACGACGGCTAAAGTTTTATTTGAGAGAAAAAAATAGTCTATAACCGAGAAAATAAGATAAAATAAAAAAATTATAAAGATATAAACGACACCGTTTTGATGCAAATTAAGTTTTTCCAAAATGACGTCGTTTTGGTTCCGTGTGCTATGTCATAACACCGTTAATTATTTAATGGTAAAGTGGCCAAAATAGGTCAAAAAGTAAAGTTCAGTGAGTAAATTAATCGTTTTGAAAATTTAGTGACCAAAATAAGTCATAGGGCAAAGTTGGGTGATGATTTAGTTATTTTACCCAAAAAATACTATTACTTTTGAAAAATAAAGTTTAAAATATGGACCAAGTAACAGAAGAAAAAGATATTATATTAATATATATTAAATAAAAACATATATTTTCTTATTGAAAATTATGAATGATTAGACAAGTTTGATTTAGGTATTTATAACTGTGGTTGGTTTGATAAGTAGAATTTGAGCAATTATATATGGAAAATACTTTGATACATTAGCATTTGTAAATTTTAATTTATATAATTTTTTTAATTTTAGAGTTTAAAGTTTTAGGTTAGGGTTTATGGGTTTAGTGTATAGGGTGTAAAATTTAAGATTTATGGTTAAAATTTAGAGTTTAAAGTTTAAGTTTTAGTGGGCTAAGGTTTAAGATTTAAATTTTAAAATTTATAGAAAAGTTATATAGTTTTTCTATATAGCTTGTGTATCAAAATATAAACCATTATATATTGAGTTGATAAACATCGCAGACATGAGGAACCATTACCGCAGATCCTCCTGTCAACCATGGAAAATCTAGTCGAATCCGACCGAAGAATTTTAACACAGAGTTGAAGGATGCGCCAGATAATTGACACAAGTAGCAGGCCGATTTATGAGATTTTGGTGTACGAACAAAAAAGTTAGGTCCCTAATTACGGATCTAAATTATGATTATGGTTGTATTTTTGGTTGCATTATTATTATTGTGATTGCGGTTATTATGAGTATTGCGATTGTGACTTTTTTTAAATAATATATGTTTGTAACACCCCAATTTTCGCCTAATTTGAAAACCTAATTAGTGAAATCCCTAAATTAAAAACCTTAATAATTGGGAATTTGTAATTTAAAACTTAATTAAATTTCAGTGATAAAATTGCTAAAGAAACAAAGTTTCGGTGCTGTTTCGTAAACCCTAAAAAGTGTGATGGCCTGTCTTGTAATTTACCCATTGTTGGGTGATTTAAATACCTATTTTTTCTCATTTCTGAGATCCTGATGCGCCGTTCACCTCATTTATTTTTCCCTTGTCTCTCGTGAAAACAAAGGAAAGAAAACACCACCGTCCCCTCTTCGTGTTTTTCCGATCAAGCTCCGATGTGGGAGTTACCGTCGGCCGTTCGTTGAACTGACACCACCGTTCGACTCCCCTCGCCGTTCCAATCAAAACCCTAGCCATCAATTTTGTTTTTCGTCCACCGTTGTTGAGAAACGATTCGAAGACCGTTCGTGTTTCTCCATCGAAATCACCAAGTTTTGTCGGTTCATCGTGTTTTCGAGTTGGACGACATTGACTCGGATACTGAGATCCTTCCTCCTCCTCCACCTGGACGACCTCCTGTTGTTCAGACATTGGGATCCGCTCGAGCTGACTCTGACCGACCTAAAGAGAGAGCTGAGCGTGGGAGACGTCATCGTCGACGTTGAGTGTTAGCTATTTGAGGTGTGTTCTCTTCTATGCTGCCTGTTTACAGTGCTCTGTATGTAAATTTGTTGATTTGTAGAAATGTATACATGATGCAGTTTGATGGTATTTGATTGTAATATTCTGTTGATCTGTGGTGTTTGACTTGTTCAGCATTCTGTTATGTTATGACATATTTGTATATACATTCAGATTTGGATTACTGTATAACAGATTATATGATTATGCATTTCTGTTGATAAACAATGCATTCAGATTCAGAACTCAGATTTTATGTCATCTCATTATGGGTGGAATTCTTTATGGGAAGTTCAGTAGCTTCATCCTTCAGGATGATGTCTACTTCGGATCAGTGGTTTCGCCTACGGGCTGGATTCCACTTCGGATGGTGACGAGATAGAGAGTGGTTCTGGGGAACCCTACTCTTCGGATGGTGATGTAGTTGGGTGCATGTCATATTGTGTTGCATTTTCATTCGCACTTGTTTATGTGTTTGAATTGATTCATGATGGAAAATTGTATCCTGATAATATCTGATTGATTCTGTTGACTTGATGATACTGTTAGTTCTGGTTGCACTGTAGAGACACACTGAGCGTTATTGCTGACTCCCCTTAGTTTCTATTTTTAGATATTCAGGTCTAGGCTGCGGTACTTGGAGGACCTCGTTTTCTAGTCTATTTATTATTATTATCAGTATGAGACTTGGACTTATTTATATTATATATTTTATCAGATTGTATATAATTTCATATTTCGGAAGTTTATTTGGGGTTTTTTTTACGTTTTATCATGCATGTATATTTCAGATATTTAATATTTTTAGGAATATTTCATCAGTATGAATTATACGATATTATTATTATCTATTTGGAATTAAAGTTTTAAATCAGGTTACTTGAGTGAGGAAAAAGCTCTGAGTTTGACTCCTTATATTCGACTCAGTCCTTCCGGGTCGGGTTTAGGGGTTTACAATGTTATTGTGGATATAACAGTTGTGAATATCATGGTTTCAGACAATGTCTCTACCGCTATATAATGATCATTGTTGTTGTTGCGTACTATTATTTAAATTCATGTCCTTAATAACAAGTATTGAAAAAAAACAAAAATTTTAAGGGAAGGTCTATGATAACAAGTATTGAAAAAATTGGGACCCTAATAACAAATATTGAAGTTGATCGAACAATTGCAAATGGTAAAGAGGGGGTGAATTGGCAATTAAAATTTTGGTGGGAAGAAATGAGTGAAAAATAAAATTGACACAAGTAGTTATAGTGGTTCAAGTTCTCCAAATGAACTCTACATCCACTACCTTAGTTCCCACTAAGGATTTTCAACAAATTCACTACTTGAATTCTTCCCCTTTTCTTGGATGAGGAGGTAACCTTACAATTTCGATTAAGCTTTCTACCCAAAGCTTAATCCACTCAAATACAAAGACAAGTTGTGGTAAACTCAAATGATTCCTCTCAAAGGATAATTTGTCTACCCAATTACAATTTCAATAACCCCAAACTCACAATACAATTTGACAATTGAAAGACACTAGAGTTGGGTACAAGAATTTGACTTTGAATAGCTCAAGGGTTTGGATTTTTGCTTTGATGATGCTTGTGTGTTGAATAGTTGTTGCTGACCTTCAAAGGGCTTCATTTTATACCTCCTCCATTAATTCTAGCCGTTTGGGTGGTTGGGAACATGAATAGAGCCGTTGGAACCCTCTCTTATCACTAGACCTGGCAAACTTGACCCGAGAACCGAAACCCGAATCGAATTACCCGAACCCAGACCCGAACCGAAACCGAAAATCAACCCGAAATTGACCCGAAATTTGATCCGAAACCCGAAATAAACCGAACCGAAACTGAACCGAATTTAGTTGAACCGAATGGACCCGAACCGAATGGACCCGAACCGAATAGACCCGAACCGAATGTACCCGAACCGAATGGACCCGATTAATAGAAATAAAGAAAGATAAAATACGAACAACCGCACAAATCACTAAAATGTCAAATATATTGACTTTATAAAGTCATATATAGGGTGTAAAAATCTGACAAACCTAAAAATTTGATTAAAAACGACTGATCTCTCATTGAACCGAAAATAACTGAACCGAAATCAACCGAACCGAAATTAACCGAACCGAAAATAACTGAATCGAAATCAACCGACCCGAAATGACCCGAAACACAATAGACCCGAACTAAAACCGAACCGAAACCGAACTGAAACCGAAACCGAATCTGAACCGAAAATATCAGACCCGAAATAACCGAAACCGAAATGACCCGAACTGATTGACCCGTTTGCCACCTCTACTTATCACCATAAATGCACTTCTGCAGCTATTCGTATCGGTACACGGGGAGCCGTATTGATACCTGTCTCAGAAAAGAAAGAGTCGTTGTGTGCAATAAATAAGGGGTATCGATACGCACGTAAGTGTATCAGTACGGGGTATCGAAATGGCTAAGACCGTATCGATACCTTTTTCTCAACTTAGCTCACTGTCGATTTCCGTATCGGTACGAGGGTTTTGCGTATCGATATGGGTCAACGACCAATTTAAAAATTGGTTACCTAACCAACTGACACCAACGGTCAAAATATTTAAACCGACTTGAATTTAAAATTCATTAAGTTCGTATCGATACAGATGAAGTCGTATCTGTACGCCATTCAAACTCTTTAGACTTTTACGAAGGGGCGTATCGATACAGGTGAAGAGTGTATCGATACGTGTTCCTCTAGTAGCCAACTTTTGTAAAAAGGTATCAATACGGCTGGAAGCGTATCGATACACCTGGACGATTTTCAATAGTTTGGCCTTGGAACACTTAGAAAATATTTTGAGATTGAGTTTTTCAAATCAGTTTTAAAGTGTTGGTGATTTAAAACTTATTAAGGGACTTATAAAATAATTTTAAGTTTTTTAAATTGATCCTTAAAGATTTAATTATATCAAAATCAAACATAGGTTTTACAATCTCCCCCTTTTTGATATAACAAAACTAAAACTTAAAATTTTTTGACACTTTGAAAAACTTTACAAAGTTAACTCCCCCTTAATATAAGCTTTGTAACTTTTAAGTTGAAATCAAAATTTTTAAAGAGTTGTGAGCTAGTTTCTCTCCCCCTTTTTGTTATATCAAAAATCTTGAGACAAGATATAAGTGCATAATATAGAAAAAAGTTATAAATAAGCAACATAAATATTATTAAGCATAGCATCAATCGTAAAAATCCAACAAAAAAAAAACAGAAAATCAAAGCATAGGTTTAAACATAAAGCAAACTTAGTCCTAAGAACATAAATCAAAGATGCATAAAAGAGAAATATCCTAAATGGTATGCATTTGATGCAAGAAGAAACGTCTAGGCATCATCTTCGTTGTCTTCATCATCTTCATCATCAACTCCCATTGGATCATTGTCCCTCATGCTATTGCGCCACTCATCATGGAAAGCGGAGAGGGATATATTCAAAGAATTATGACCGCTTTCAAGAGATGTGAGACGGTTCTCCATGCTCGTCATCCTTGTATCAAAAGTTGTTTCAAGGGCGGTAAGACGATTTCCCATGTCCGTGCGCAACCAGGTAAATTGCTCATTGAGGAATGTCATGAGAGCATCCATGGAGGGTTGAGGAGCTTGAGGAGCTTGAGGTTCTTCAAATACGGCCGCGGCCTCGGGTGGTAGCTCGGCAAGACGAACCCAATTACCATTAAAATAATGGAACTTTCCCTGTGCAAGAGATCGCTCATCAATGGGATCGGTAAGAGGAGTTGGGTAGTCAAAAGAGCAATAAATATCCTTTTTCACAAAGAAATAACTTAAGGCCGTACCATATGTAAAGGAGGTGACGAGAGTGGTGTGACGATTTTGCACAAGATAGAAGATTTCCCCGAACATGATTCGAGCAAGATTTGGGCGCTTTCGCTCACGGAAGCAACGAATCCAAAAATCATCCACTTGACGGATGGTAGAATATTTTCCTCTGGAGGGCCTAAACCACCAAGACACCATCAAATGAAGGATCCGATCTTGAGCATTTAGGGCAGTAACGGAGCCACTAAGAACATGCCCCAAAGCATCCTCATCATCAAGGCCTTCATCCTCTAATTTAAAAACTTCACAAATGGATTTGACATCAAGGATGAATTTCTTTCCCATGAGATAAGAACTAATGGCGGTAACAACCCCATTGCGAGTAATACATTTGACATTAGTGTAGAAAATCAAAACCAAAAGACGATAATAAAAACCGGGAATAGATAGAAAATCCATGAAATTCCAACGTTGGAGCAAAGGAAGATATTCAAACTTAAAATGCTCCGAGTTGAGAAAAGGAATGGATATTACCCTTTCCGCACGAATCTTATATTTCTCGAATTGACGAAAGTATGCGAGACCCGCGAGACTTTCTAATGAGTGTTCATAGATCGAAGTGTAGTTCGGACGAGCAATCATTCCAAGATTGGATGATTCACCGGTTTGAGAAACCCTTGATCTCTTCCTCGATTCCTTTGGTGCCATGATTGTTGCGTGTAAAATATTCTATCGCAATTGAGTGCAAGTGTACACGTCGCAAGTAATAAAGTGATACTAGAGTATCGGATATCGTCTCCACAGGGACTGGGCTAACCCTTTCCTTCGCTATCTGCACAAGGGGAAAAGAATAGATTAAGATATTGTCACGAAAATAATAAAGAATACTGGAAAATAAAAGTATAGAAATCAAGATAGAGAGAATGGGCTGGTATTGATTTGCTTAGTAGTGCAGGTATTGCAGATTTTAGGAAATCCAGTTCTGTCGTCGTGCCCGTCGCGGACAGCACCTGTCGCGGCAGCAGTCCGTTGATTGTCGCGGCAGCAAACACTCAACTCAGTACTTTCAAGTTTGGCAAGAATCCCAGATCTGCCTTGGCCTATCCCTAGGTCCAAGTCTGTCGATGATCACATCTTGATGATACCTCCCGGCGTGAATCGAAGGATGAACACCGATGTGTATGAATTCTTCTTTAGCCACTTAACCTCGCCCTATCCCTAGGCACGAGATAGTTCAACTATAAACTAGAGAACTTGCTCTTATTTATTTCGTATACTTAACTCTCCCGATGCTAAGTAAATAGATAACCTCACAATGCTCTCCCGATGCTCTTGCAAGATATTAATAACCAAAATAAGAGAACTTGAAGTTTATTTTATTGAACTGAAAATTCCTAAAACAAAACAACCCTTGCAACTACTTTACAAATCAACCCGTGGCCCTAGAGGGAATTTAGAACATGTCGAGGGCAGGAAAACGACAGAATTTGGGAAGGAGGCTAGGGTAATCGGTTCTCGGTTCTCTAGGTTAAGATATATGCCCTTATATAAGCTTTGGGCTCAAGTTTTCTAATTTAACAAGGATTACAACTTTAAATTAAAAGTATGATTCTAATAAAGACTAATCTTCAAGGAATCTACTTTCCAGTCGTTTTCCTTGTTTCTTGGGATTTTCTCCCCTTGAACTTTGGGCTTGACATATCTTTTGATCTGGGGCTTGGAAAAATATATGGTTTTCACACGACAGACGGGCTGAATTTTCTCTATCTGTTGAGGTCCACTTTGCTTTTTCTCCTCAAAATTGATGTCGTCCTCTGCTGTCATGGCAGCACCATGGCAGCATCGTCCTCTTTGTCTGCTTGTCCAATTCAGCTCTTCTGCTTCTCTGCCCAGCGCCTGCCCTCACCGTCCGCGATGACAGCAACCTGCAAAAACAGCCAATTTTAGTAGAATATGTGCCTTTGAATATATTTGTGATGTTTTGCTGTAAACTAACCTAAATGCAATGAATAATGCTTGAATGCAGAAGAAATATGGGTTAAAAAGGGTGTAAATAATAGAACTTTTACACACTCAACAATGATCTGAAAGAAAAAAATCATGCATATAGATTTCTTCAATTTAGTTAAGAACCAAGGTAAAAAAAAATTGAAGAGAAAAATTTGAAGAAAAAGAAATTTTGAAGAACAAAAGTTTTGTTAAAAAGATGAATCATAAAAACAAAAAACAAAACAAAAAAATTGAAAAAGAAAAAGAAAGAAATTTTACCTTGATAGAAACTTGAGAGATTGAAGAAAATTCTAGCACAATTGTGATGAGAAGGAGCTTAAAGCTTTGCTTGATAGAAAAACTCTTTGAGATTTTGAGTTGTGGTGTGAAAATATGAGGGAGGAAGAGCCCTTTTATAGGCAAAAACGGCTAGGGTTTTTAGGGTTTGAAGAATTTTAGTTTTGGTAAAAGTTGAACACTTTAAATGCAAAATTAAAAGTTGTATGCGCAATCGAGTATCGATACGCCTGAGGGTGTATCGATACGCCTGAGGGTGTATCGATATGGGGGTAGAAACGTCATTTCAATAAAATGCTCGTTGGAGAATCGTATCGAAACGGATGAGATCCGTATCGAAACGATTTGAAGCTCGTATCGATACGGGTTTAACCGTATCGATACCCGTTTAAGGCAAAAGAAGCCTGGGAATCTAAATGAAGAACACGTATCAATACGTGTAGAACCGTATCGATACCATATGCCCAGAAATGCATCTTTAGTCCTAAAGAACAACCATAGGCTCGATTTTAACATCTCCTAAGGGTATGCAAATGATGAATGAATAGTTCTAAGCATAATTTAATAGAAGCATACTCCCCCTAACTATAGGCATGGATATTTTCAAGAGTTACAACATACAAACATGCAATTTCACAAAATCAAGCAATTTTAAGCACAAAGAGGTCCTAAAAGGTCAAGATAGGCTAGCTAGACCTAACTCTCTCCTAAGAGACAAAAACCGCTCTTTATCTAAAGGTTTTGTAAATATATCCGCTAATTGGTTCAAGGTATCAACATATTCAATAACAACATCATTTTTCAAAACATGATCTCTAATAAAATGATGTCGAATTTCTATGTGTTTAGTTCTAGAGTGTTGGATGGGATTCTTAGTAAGACAAATGGCACTAGTTTTGTCACACTTAAGGGGTATGGTTTCTACTTCAACACCATAATCTAAGAGTTGTTGCTTCATCCAAAGGATTTGAGCACAACAACTCCCTAAGGATATGTACTCCGCTTCGGTGGTAGATAAGGCTACACTATTTTGTTTCTTAGAGAACCAAGATACAAGCATACTACCTAAGAATTGACATGTCCCGGAGGTACTTTTCCTATCTATCTTACATCCCCCATAATCCGCATCCGAATAAGCATGAAGGCTAAAGGAAGAATCCTTAGGATACCAAAGGCCTAAAGTAGGTGTGTCTCTAAGGTATCTAAAAATTCTCTTAATGGCAACTAAGTGTGATTCTCTAGGACTAGCTTGAAACCTAGCACACAAGCAAACACTAAACATGATATCTGGTCTACTTACGGTAAGGTAAAGCAAAGAACCTATCATGGATCTATAAAGCTTAGAATCAACACACTTACCTCCTTCATCTTTGTCAAGCTTTATGGAAGAACTCATAGGAGTGGCTTGAGGCTTTGCATTCTCCAAGCCAAACTTTTTGAGCATATCATTCACGTACTTAGCTTGATTTATAAAGGTGCCATCTTTCCTTTGTTTGATTTGGAGTCCCAAAAAGAATGAGAGCTCCCCCATCATGCTCATCTAGAACTCACCTTGCATTAGCTTAGAAAATTCTTTACAATAACACTCATTAGTAGAACCAAAAATGATATCATCAACATAAATTTGAACTACTAAGATGTCATTGTTATATCTTTTTATGAAGAGTGTTGTATCCACCTTTCCCTTTTCAAAACCCTTTTCAATTAAGAAATTTGAAAGTCTCTCATACCAAGCTCTAGGAGCTTGTTTTAAACCATAGAGAGCTTTTGTTAGTTTAAACACATGGTTTGGAAATTTTGAATCCTTAAAACCCGGTGGTTGTTCAACATACACCTCTTCATTTATAAACCATTTAAAAAGGCACTTTTCACATCCATTTGAAAAAGCTTGAACTTATGATAACATGCAAATGCAAGCAACATCCTAATAGCTTCCATTCTAGCTACGGGTGCATAAGTCTCATCAAAATCAATTCCCTCTTCTTGTGTATAGCCTTGAGCAACAAGCCTAGCCTTGTTTCTCACTATATTACCACTTTCATCTAATTTATTCCTAAAAACCCATTTTGTTCCTATAGTAGATTGATCATTAGGCCTTTCAACTAATGTCCACACTTTACTCCTCTCAAATTGATTTAATTCCTCTTGCATGGCCAAAATCCAAAAATCATCTTTTAAAGCTTCTTTAATATTTTTAGGCTCAATGCATGAAAGAAATGCAACATGATTCATTAATTTGAGAGAGGATCTAGTAGTTACCCCCTTGGATGATCACACAAGATTTCACTACCTTTGACATAGTTTAACTCCCTTGGGTAAGACACCTCCATTTCCTCAAGAGCCAAGTCCTTCAAGGCTTCAAGAGGTGGATCTTGTGTATCCTCATCTTTAGTTGGAATCTCATCCACCTTTGACATTTGTCCTTCATCAATGGAATCAAGGATTCCTACATCATCATCATCACAAGATTCCTTCCTCGGAAGGAGATTATCATCGAAAACAACATGTATTGACTCTTCAACTACTAGAGTTCTTTTATTAAATACACGATAGGCTTTAGAGTTTAAAGAGTACCCTAAGAAAATAGCTTCAACACTTTTAGCATCAAATTTACCTAAGTTTTCTTTACCAATTTTCAAAACAAAACACTTGCATCCAAAAGGATGAAAATAACTAATGTTAGGCTTCTTAGATTTTAAAATCATATAAGGTGTTTTCTTCAAAATTGGCCTAATCATTACTCGATTAATAATATAGCAAGCGGTAATTGTGGCTTCCGCCCAAAAATATTTAGGTAAATTATTTTCGCAAAGCATGGTTCTAGCCATTTCTTCTAAAGTTCTATTTTTCCTCTCAACTACCTCATTTTGTTGAGGAGTGCGAGGTGCGGAAAAATTGTGGCTAATCCCATTTTCATTTAAAACTCATCGAAACCTAGATTTTGAAATTCGGTTCCATGATCACTTCTAATGTGAGAAATTTTAAGTTCAAGATCATTTTGAGTTATTTTAGAAAATGTGATGAATTTTTCTAAAGCATCATCCTTTGTACTTAAGAATAGAACCCAAGTATACCTAGAATAGTCATCTACAAGCACAAAAGCATATGAATCAATTGTAAACATCTACTAGTAGAGATATCATTTATGGATTTAAAAGAAGTTCTATGTTGTTTACCCTTTGAGCATGCATCACAAATTTTATCATTAGAAAATTTAAGTTTGGGTAAACCTCTAACTAGATTAAGGGAAATTAATTTTTCTAAAACACTCGTGCTAGCATGTCCTAATTTTCTATGCCAAAGCCATGAGTCATGTTCATCATGTGCAACTAAGCATGTATGAGATGAATGAATGTCATCTAGATGCACCATGTAAATGTTCCCTATGCGATGACCAATGAGCATTAGTTGATTTGTTTTAATGTTTACAATTTTGCAACCACTTTTATCAAATAAAACATTAAAACCCTTGTCACACAATTGACTAATACTCAACAAATTATGCTTAAGACCGTTGACATACAAAACATTTTCAATGAAAATAGAAGAGTGATTACCAATGGAGCCTATTCCTTCAATGTGGCCTTTGGAGTTGTCACCGAAAGTTACCACTCCACCACCTTTTGGCTTTAGTTCCACAAATCGACTCTTGTCACCGGTCATGTGTCTTGAGCATCCACTATCAAGGTACCAAGAATTTTTGCTTGAAGCTTTCGCCTTGTAGCAATGCTCCCCCTACAAACAAAGAAATTAGGCCTTGATTTTTGGTACCCAAATCATTTTGGGTCCATGAGTGTTAGCCTTCAACATTTTGGTTCACTTAGGAATCCAAGAAGCAATAGCATTCATATCATTAGAAATAATGAGTTCCTTAGGAACCCAAACACTCCTAACTCTTTGACCTCTAGATTGCTTATTAAAATTTCTTTGTTTAGGTATAAAAGGTTTTCTTTTTACATATTGGGATTTAGAATGATTCCCTTTTTCAAAATTATTTTTCCCAATAGCAATAGATGTTTTAAGATTATTCACTTCCTTTGTGTGATAATCTTGAAAATCGGAAAGAAGTTTTTCAAGTTCACGATTTTTTTGTTTTAAGATCATTTGAAAGATTTACTAAAAACAAAACCTTCTTTTCCAATTCGGAGTTAGCTTTAGAAAATGTCTCATTTTGATTTTTCAAGTCGGAAATCGTTTTCTTGTTTTTCAAAATGGATTCTTTGTATTTTCCTACTAACTCATCATACACTTCTTGCAATTCATCATAAGCATCTTGAAGTTCATCAAAAGTAAAATCGAAATTGGATAAGTTAGAGTTTACCTTAGGTTCATCATCAATGGCCATGAGACATAGATTGGCCACTTCCTTCTCTTCCTCGGATGACTCATCGTCACTCCAAGTAGCTATTTGTGCTTTGAGCTTGTTCTTCTTCCCAAAGCTTTTCTTTTTCAATTGAGGACACTTGGAACGGATGTGACCCAGTTTCTTGCATTCATAACAAGTAATTTGGTCCTTCTCCTCTTCCTTGCTTTTACTCTTGAAGTCTCCCTTTCTAATGAATTTTCTTCCACGATTTGACTTCATGAACCGAGTAAACCGTTTGGCCAACATAGCCATCTCCTCATCTTCATCCTCACTAGAATCGCTTTCTTGATGTGAAGCTTTTAGTGCGATTCCCACTTTCTTCTTCTCAACTTCCTTCTTCTAAACTATTTTCTTCTCTTGTTCTCTTCCATTCCTCATGATCTCATGGGTGAGTAGAGATCCAACAAGAGCATCAAGCTTGAGAGTCTTCAAATCTCTAGCTTCAATAATGGTCGTTCTCTTGCCATCCCATGACTCCGGAAGAGAGTACAACAATTTTCTCACTAGCTTGTCTTCGGGAATGATCTCGCCGAAACCCTTCAATCCGTTGACAATGACCAAAAATCGATCAAGCATCTTGGAGACACTTTCTTCGGGATCCATCTTGAAGTTCTCATAGCTTAGATTGAGTAGCCCAATCTTTATCTCATTGACATCACTAGTTCCCTCATATGTTGTCTCGAGGGTGTCCCAAACCTCCTTGGCATTTTCGATTGAAGACACCTTCGAGTAGATATCTGGACCAAGTGCACAAAATATCACATGAAGAGCTTTGTCATTCACTCTCATCATTCTTCTTTCATCATTCGTCATCTCGGCTTTGACCTTTGGGACGAGTCTTTCTCTATCTCTCTTCATGGGAATGTATGGACCTTCTTCAACCACATCCCACACCATATAGTCGGTAGACTTGATGAAAAGCCTTATCCTATTCTTCCAATATGGGTAGTTGTCCCTATTGAAGAATGGTGGCTTGGTGGTGGATTGGGACTCATAGTTGGAGGTGGATGCCATTGCTTGACTTGTTGTTGATCAAACTCTCCTAGAATCGACTCAAGAGGGTTGTAATCCTTCCAATGAGTGTAGCTCTGATACCAATTGTTGAGTTGATCGAACAATTGCAAATGGTCAAGAAGGGGTGAATTGACAATTAAAATTTTGGTGGGAAGAAATAAGTAAAAAATAAAATTGACACAAGTAGTTATAATGGTTCAAGTTCTCCAAATGAACTCTACATCCACTACCTTAGTTCCCACTAAAAATTTTCAACAAATTCACTACTTGAATTCTTCCCCTTTTCTTGGATGAGGATGTAACCTTACAATTTCGATTAAGCTTTCTACCCAAAGATTAATCCACTCAAATACAAAGACAAGTTGTGGTAAACTCAAATGATTCCTCTCAAAGGATAATTTTTCTACCCAATTACAATTTCAATAACCCCAAACTCACAATACAATTTGACAATTGAAAGACACTAGAGTTGGGTACAAGAATTTGACTTTGAATAGCTCAAGGGTTTAGATTTTTGCTTTGATGATGCTTGTGTGTTGAATAGTTGTTGCTGACCTTCAAAGGGCTTCATTTTATACCTCCTTCATTAATTCTATTCGTTTGGGTGGTTGGGAACATGAATAGAGTCGTTGGAACCCTCTCTTACCACCATAAATGCACTTCTGCAACTATCTGTATCGGTACACGGGGAGCCGTATCGATACCTGTCTCAGAAAAGAAAGAGTCGTTGTGTGCAGTAAATAAGGGGTATCGATACGCACGTAAGCATATCGGTACGGGGTATCGAAACGGCTAAGACCGTATCGATACCTTTTTCTCAACTTAGCTCATTGTCGATTTCCGTATCGGTACAAGGGTTTTGCGTATCGATACGGGTCAACGACCAATTTAAAAATTGGTTACCTAACCAACTGACACCAACGGTCAAAATATTTAAACCGACTTGAATTTAAAATTCATTAAGTCCGTATCGATACGGATGAAGTCATATCGGTACGCTATTTAAACTCTTTAGACTTTTACGAAGGGGCGTATCGATACAGGTGAAGAGCGTATCGATACGTGTTCCTCCAGTAGCTAACTTTGGTAAAAAGGTATCGATACGGCTGGAAGCGTATCGATACACCTGGACGATTTTCAATAGTTTGGCCTTGGAACACTTAGAAAATATTTTGAGTTTGAGTTTTTCAAATCAGTTTTAAAGTGTTGGTGATTTAAAACTTATTAAGGGACTTATAAAACAATTTTAAGTTTTTCAAATTGATCCTTAAAGATTTAATTATATCAAAATCAAACATAGGTTTTACAAGTATGCTCATAATTATAAATATTAAAAAAATTTAAATTTTTTTAACAAATATTGAAAATATTATACCTTTAATAACAAATATTAGAAAAAATGAATTTTAAGAGTAGCCCCTAATAACAAATATTTAAAAAATATTGTGCTCTAATAACAATTGAAAATTGGACCCTTAATAATAAATATTATAAAAAATTAAATTTTAAGAGTATCCCCATAATAACAAATATTGAAAAAATTGGACCATTAGTAACAAATATTAAAAAAAATAAATAAATCTTAAGAGTATGCTCTAATAATAAATATCGGGTTGCTCAAAAAATAATAATAAATATCGGAAAAATTGAGCCCCTAATAACAAATAGTGAAAATATTAAACCCTATAATTAATATAAAAAATATGTATGATTCACTATAAAAATTCTTGGCACCGGGTAATTGCCCCTCCTGTCCAGAGCCAGATACGACCATGACTAGGAGGCAACACTTCTCGGTTATAATAATGAAGATCGGAAAAAAATCGACCCTTTTAGTTTAGTTTGTTCTAGCAATTCTTTTATTCGGTTTGGTATGTTATTTTGAAAGGAAGAAATAACTATGAATTTGGGGCGGTTCAAAGATTTATAGGGACATGTACAATTTATTAAAACGGAACTCTTTAATATATAATCCTAAAGATATATAAGGTTTTTTTGAAAAATATTTTTATGTGTATATTATGGCCATCTTCAAAGTCATTTTTTATACATTTTCTTGTAATTTATCAAATTAAAATCTTTAGTTTCCCTTATAAACATTTAATTCAACTCATTTGGGCTTTTTTTTGTTGAGAAAATGTGCAGTCGCTCACCTCGCACGTGTCTAAAACCATGAATCATGATCCGGAGTCACAAACATCTTAAGTCCAAAACAAGAAATAGCTATGAACAATCAATGGAATAAGGACTTGATTCACCAATGATTAATAACATTGTTAATCAAACTTCTTTCTCTGCAACAAACACTGTACTTTTGTTTTCCATTTACATTTTTCACTTTTAACCCAAGTATTCTTATCTGTAACACAACTCAAAAATTAATACAAATGAAACACTTCTCCACAAAACAAAAGAAGCTGGAAAATGCCTTCTCTTCCGGTTAAACAAGCATGGACTTGAAATGCGATCATTGCTTTGTCAAAAAATTCAGGAATGACCACCAAAACCCACTTCCAATTTTAAGCCTCTTTTTCCTTTTCTTCTGCTTCATGAACCAGGAAATGCATTTGCTGTCCATCGCCACTTCGTCATCTCGGGGACAACACAAGCCAGGATATACCAAGGTTAGTCCACCGTGAGTATCAGTATTTACGGTTTAAGGTTTAGGGGTCAATCCGTCGGAGAATAACAGCTGTAACTTCTGATTTCGGTGCTAGAAACTGGAAGTTGCATTAAGGCAGCTTACCAACAGTTCCTCAGCTTGGACCTTTGCCCCACAAGCTGTGGACAAGGCAGGTTTGGACGAAAGCCTTGGAGGGCATGATCTAGCAGTGGGTATTAGCTTGTTTGATAAATCCATTTGGACCGAGAAGAGCGAATAAACCGGTCTATGATCCGAGAACCTACACTCTCCTCTCGAGTACCAAACCTGCTCAAGTCCTTCACCTCTCCATAGGATCCTATCGCACCTGCAATCATTTTCAAGCGATTCCTTAGTTCTTTTTTTCTTCCCATGGATAAGTTCTTGACGTGGTATATTAATATTTTACTTGGCCACCAACAAGGAAACATTAATAATGATTAAACTAAATGAAGACTCTGCATATGTCAATGGACTCACATGTATTACCAACAAGATTTAATTAAACACGGTCGGTTATCAAGCTTACTATTTTATTCGAAAGGAAGAACACAAATCTCGCACTTGCCGACCCCTTTGTAACTTATCTCAACAACAGTTGAAAGTTCTGTTTAAACCTTAACTAATTAGATTAATGATGCAAATGATGATCATCATATGAACTTTCTGCCCTTTGCCTACACAATCAGATTCATTAAAATAATCGGAAACGTGCTCCGTATGTATATAGAAAATCGATTTGCTAATGGTATCAGTGTTCCCCAACATAACTTTGTTTGTTTTGAGGAGATGATAATACTAATTAATTACAGTGGATGAGGTTTTAAATATTCTATAGCAGAATAGATTCAGGTAAATGTTATTTACAACTAAGATTAGTCTGGATTCATGTTCCGAGGGTCGGCAGATTTCATTAATAAATAATGAAAACTGCCAAAACTAAGAACAGAAGTTTAGTAATCAATGCAATGCAAATTGTGTAAATATTAACAGAAATACATTTTTAAAAGAATGATGCTTCCAACAAGCAACCTTAAAGAATGCACAACTTGGACTTAATTTAATTCCTATGGATTAATAAATGGAGGTGAAAGGAACATAAATTTGAAATCTTACCAGGCAGGGATTCGTCGTTTTACTTTCGCGTTTGATGTTTGGACAACATAATCGTCAGAGTTGGCGAGATATTTGTAAGTTGGAGCGAAGAATATCTTGCCTTCTTCCCATCCGGAAAACACCCGACCCGCCCTTTGTTCATTCCTTAGCTGCCAAGCCATGAGGGAAATATCACATGTTAGATCTTGAAATAAACAATAAAGAACATCAAGGTCAACACTCTATTTTCATTGTTTCACATGACAATGGTGCCAGAGCATAGAGATAAACAAATCCGATATCTTATCCGAAGAAAAAGAACACTTGTGTAGATTAACCTCTCACCTGGTCCTTCTCTAGAAGCGCTTGCCAGTCGTTCTTCTTCAGTAAATCAAGTGTGTCTGCACAACCCGGAGCAAGCCGATAGTTCAAATCCCCTAACCA
This sequence comes from Hibiscus tridactylites, assembly GCA_958450335.1. Classification (NCBI taxonomy): domain Eukaryota; kingdom Viridiplantae; phylum Streptophyta; class Magnoliopsida; order Malvales; family Malvaceae; genus Hibiscus; species Hibiscus tridactylites. Next base: position 42,211,976 of record OY288274.1, on the reverse strand, counting down.
GATAACCTTACTGAACAGATACAAATAAGGAAAAAGTTAGAGATCAAACAAAAAAGTGTGAGAAGTTAATAGATAATTTTAGTGAAGGAGCATACTCATGATCTAAAATGCTCCGTGGGGGAAATGGCTGCCCGACATCCCTAAATGAACGAGAAAACCTTGTTCTCTTTAATACTTCCGCAACATCAGAATTTCTTCGGATCCCATCCCCTTCTTTCTCCCCGGAAGCCAAGTGGGTACAAACAAAGCAAAACGTTGTTTGGTGCAACGTCATGCTAATGGATATCGAACCCTGTTACCAAATAATTGAAAGAAGCTAAAATTAGTACAATTGCAGTTTTACTATAAATGCCAGACATTTTTCTTTTCAGCACGGACACGTAAACAACAGTGTAGAATAACTGCAACAGCTGACCTTGTTTCCAAGATATCCCATGATGCCACGGCCAACACATGAGACTTTCAGATTGCTGATATGCTTGAAAAGATCAGTTTGAACCCATACGCACAAGAAAAGCCCTACCATTTGCTTGCACGCAGCTAGGCAGAAGCGTTGCCGTGTCGGACTGCCAGACATGCAAGTCGGGCTAGGAGAGCCTTCTTCACTGGAATTTGAATTGAAGCTTTGCATTCTTTCAAAATCCTCATGGCCAAGTTCATCTTCCATGGAGAGTAAATCAGTAAAACTGATCCTAGGCTTCGGGCTTGCTTGCTGCTCAAGGTGCAGCGAGGATGGACTGCTTTCTTCAGTGGCATTGCTGTCACGCTGAGCAAGTTCGCGGTCACTTTGGTCGGAATTCAAAGCTTCACGAATAAGGGAAAGCCATTTGGCAGCCGGTTCGTTGTCCTCGGCTCCAAGCACATTGCCAGCATTTAGACGAACGATTTCCTGGAACCTAACAGGTTAAAAAAATCCGGTTCATCAAATCATTCCAAATGACCACAAATGTAACTTATTTTATTCATTTATTGCTTTCTTTTAGGTGAAGTAAACAACAGATTGAAGATGAGGGGCCAGAAGATAGGGGGGAAAAAACAAAGATGATGGACCAAGAGACTCTTACTGGACAAATTTCAAGTTGGCTATGAGCTGTGGAGCAGACGATCGTTTTTCTTAATGAAAATTCAGATATGTAAAGCAATTTGGACTAATCCAACAACGAGAAAAGAGCAAGAACTTACCCAAGAACGTAGATATCGGCCGGGGCAGGCGAGCTTAGCCACTCCCTTATGTTCAAACCCTCGTGGGGAGACTTTCCTCCCACATTCCATGTCCCTACAAACATCCTGAAAAACCCCAAAATTATTGCATAATCCATACACAAACAAAACAAATTAAGCATCTTCAACTCCAATAATTCTAGTTTACCAACCCTTTCCCACACAAGCATTTACTTTAAAGATTTTAATAAACTCACCTGAGGTTGAGTGGATCGGTCGCAGGTGGCGACTCCGGCATACTTCTCGACGGTTTAATCCCTCCGGCGGTTTCCATCAACCAGCCTTCTATAAAAAGTAAAAAGAAGAAATCTAAGTACAAGTACTTGCTACAGCAAAAGTCAAATCTTGGCATAGAATTAAAGCTCTCGATCAATCAAAAATCAACTGATCAGCGTCCAATCAAAAAGAAATCACTGCCGTCAAACTGACGGCTCTGGGAAATACGATAATCCCTCTCCCACTTATTATCTCATCGTTTCACGGATGAGAATTCAATTCAGTACGAATTACAAGTCAATGAAACGGAGTAATATTTACCTGAGAAATCTTCCGGTACGCTCGGGTGATAATCCTGGTCGGAGCAACACTTCAGTCTTTCATCAGTTTCGTCTGTCAAAAGAGGTTTGTTCTTTGAAATTTGAATCCAAGACGAAATCCATGAAATAAAATTTTGAAACGAAGCATATTCGGGATGGGATTTTTACCGTTTATGTCGTAATCGGACTGAAATTCGTCAGCTCCACTCGGAATATTCAGCCATTTTCGAACGATGAGTTTAGGCCACGAAGACTGTACACAACCGCCAATAAAAACAAAACAAAGATTCAAAATTTCAGCAACCCATTAATCAAAATCCGGCCAAGGATGAATCGGAGAAGAAAGAAAAGGCGCGCCTACCTTGTAGTTTTTTCCCATATCTGTTTTCATTGCTGATCAACCGCCTGAGCACACGGGGAATTTAAAATGAAGATCAAAACACAAGTTGACGGATTTTAATACCAGATTATTGATTAAACATCAGTTTCAAATGCGAAGATATTTCAGGAAAAATATATTGTTTTCTGAATTAAATAGAGAAAGTGTTCAATAAAAAAAGAAGAAAAACGGTTGGAAATTGGAATATCTATATTTGCAAGTGAAAGATGGAGAAATTCAACGGAATAAAAAAGAACTAGTTGCAGGGGAAATGGAGACAGCGTAGACGGAAGAGAAACTAGTTAAAAAACAAAGAAAGAAAGCGTAGTTTATGAATATAATATAAAGGAAAATGGAGATTGATAAATAGGCCAGGTTCATCGTTTTTCTGCAAATATTGAGTTTTAGAAAAGGCTTTAAAGCTTTTAGCCGTCTTTACAGAGAGGATTACAGGGTAGAAATGGGTAAATTATAAGCTTTTTGGCTTTTCGGATTAAAGTCCCTGTTAATGAATCTGGGAATAGTTTGGCCTTTTATTTGGCACGTTTGCACTTAGCCAAAAGAAGAAAAGAGAAACTGATTTTCCTGGAACTTGGTATGCATCGGCATTATTGCATGATTCGGATGGATCGAGAGAAAAGGGAAATGAAACTCAATCATGAAACGCTAGGGGAAAAGCGAGAGTTGATTAAGGCAACTCGTCTTAGTTGTGACATGACGATAGTGAAATGAAAGGAACTTAACGAGAAATCTGAAGATAAGGTCACTATCTCATGTTTGGAAGATGGGAAAATTGAGAGCGGACTAAATGACAGAGAAAAAACAGAGTTCCGGCCGGCCAATGAAACGAAAGGGTCTTCTTAATACAAACATATGGTTTGTTTTAGAAGCAAGAGTGGTCACTCAAAGCCATTGTTAATAATTTAGAGAAACAAAAGGAAAATGAAAAAACCAGATTACAAAAGTCGAGAAATACTTACAAGTTTTACAAAAGGGAATGGAGATGGTGAAGTTTGAGGTGCTGGAATAAGAGCATGAAGTATGAAATGAAAAGACGGTGCCTATTTTTTCACGATCTTTCTTTGTTTCTTTATGGTTGTGTAGGGTGTTTAGTTTAGGCTTGCTGGGTTTGTTGGGCAAGGAAAAGCCAAAAGAAATTGCAGAGCGAACTGCGAAGTTGTTGGGGGAAGTTTTCCTCGTAAAAGCAAAAGGGGAGGTTGCACTTGCATCTCAAATTTATAACTCACAAAAAAAAAAAATTTGAGTCAGGAAGGAAGCCGAACTCTGAGTCCAAAGTCCAAACTGCTGTACATCTTTTTGGATCATTCAACTCATTTCATTAGAAAAAAAAATATAAAAAGTAAAATTCATGAATGATAATTTTTTTTTGAATAAAATGCCGGTTATAGATTATTAAAAGGAAATAAACATGAGGTTAGCTGGCATCCACCCAGCGTAAAAAACAAGGAAAAGAAAATGAAGGGGCAACACTCAACCCCCCTATGAACCGACATAACCCATCTGCCAAAAGAAAGTAAAACATTTCAAGACCAGAGCAAAGGGCATAAGCCATCTTCAAAATAGATCCTAAAATCGTCCGAGCCTAAACACGGCTGAGGGCTCGGCGTTCTTCTTCCACTATCTCCGCCACCGACGAAGGAGCCTCCTCCATCCAGTAAAGATCGTCGGAATCCCAACGCGAATCAGCAGCCAAAAGGTGCGCCGCCCGATTTCTCTCTCGCGAAACATGACCAAACCGTACTGCATGCAACGATCGGCACCGCTGCTTCGCCTCCCACACCATCGTGCTAATTTCTGACATATCAGCAGCCGGATTTGCCATTTTCCGGATCACCGACAACGAATCGCCCTCGAAGTATACCTGCCGTAAACCTAGATCAAGGGAAAATTCCACTGCGTGGACTAGCGCCGTTGCCTCCGCCGCAAAAGCCGACTGAATCCGGTAAGCCCTTCGACGACAAGCCCCTAAAATATGGCCATTCGAATTTCTGATAATAACCCCTGACCACATTTGCTTTGTCTGAGGTACAAAACGGGCGTCAAAGTTCGCTTTGAGAAAAGGTTCCTGGGGCGGATCCCAGCCCGGTACCACCGGCGTCGGTAAGATACGTGCCCTAGCCGGTAAAACTCTCAGCTCCTGTGAATATGATTTAACAAAAGCAATTATATCTTGTGGTCTCTGTTGTAAGTTCTCATGAATAAACCTGTTTCTGGAAAACCAAAGGGCCCATATAGTTAATAAAATCTCCAGATGTTTAACGCGTAGAACATTTGTAAGAAGCCACGATAACCACTCTTTGTAATTCAACTGTAGCGTTCCAGGAGACCAAATATACCCCAAAATACTCCATGTAGACTGAGCTTTTGGACAATCTCTCATCACATGTAGGATAGATTCGGATGCACTTTGACAAGTAGGGCAAGTAGAATCTGGTAATAAGCGGCGATAGAGCATGTTATCTTTTGTAGGAGCAAAATTACGAATAAATTTCCAATTCTGTAACTTGATCTTCGAGGGGCAATCAACTGACCATATTTGTCGATATAGGCTTCTATCTAACTGTGATATAGGTATAGAGCTCAATAGAAAGCGATATCCACTTCTAACAGAATATATCCCCGATTTTTCCTCATTCCAAATCTGACAATCCCCCTGGGCAAAACGTGATAAGGGAATAGAAAGAATTAACTCAGCTTCTTCTTCTACAAAAATTCCCCGAATCATTTCTTCATTCCAACATCCTTCCTCTGGTTGTATAAGATCCGCCACCAACAAAGCCTCAGTACTTTGTTCCGATAACACACGACGGGGAGGGGAACACGGGAGCCAATAATCATTCCATATATTAATGGACGAGCCCGTTCCAACTTTCCATCGCAGCCCACTTTCTAACAAGCCTCTAGCACTCCACACACTCCTCCATATATATGAAGGGTTCGAGCCCAGTCGAGCCATCAAAAAAGAAGATCCCGAAAAGTATTTCGCCTTAAAAATCTTAGCCACCAGCGAAGTCGGACGAGTCATCAGTCTCCAGGCCTGTTTAGCGAGAAGGGCCACATTAAATTTCAGCATATCACGGAAACCAAGCCCACCATCATCTTTTAGAATGCACAAGTCAGCCCACCCGCACCAATGTATCCCCTTCTTTCCTTGGCCTTTCTGCCACCAATACCGAGCCATAATAGCTTCTAAAGATTTACAGAGCGTCTTAGGTAGCAAGAACACACACATCGCATAAACGGGAATTGCTTGTAAGACCGCCTTAATAAACACCTCTTTTCCTCCTTGTGACAGTGGACGAATACTCCAAGAATTGACTTTTGATTTCATTTTCTCGCCCAAATTATTGAAAGCTACTCTTTTATTTCTTCCCACCAACGGTGGTAAACCAAGGTATTTCTCTAAATTCGATTCATTATCCACCCCCAGAATTTGTTTAATTTGTGCCCACACTGAATCCGCCGTATTAGATGAGAAAAATAAACCAGATTTATCAAAATTCACAATCTGACCTGACTTTTCAGCGTACTGGTGGAGAAGATTCTTGATATACTGCGCACAGCCTTCAGAAGCCTTATTAAATAACAGACAATCGTCCGCAAACAAAAGATGCGTAACCGATGGAGCATATCTATTCAGCCGAAACCCCGAAAGGCTTCCCGCAGAAAGAGCCTCCCTGATCAACGTAGATAACCCCTCTGTACAAAATAAGAAAAGATACGGGCTTAGGGGTTCACCCTGTCTCAAACCCCTAGTAGGTGCAAAAACATCACCTACCACACCATTAATGACCACCGAATACGAAACCGACGATAGACATCTTTCAATAAGTGAAACCCATGCATCCGCAAAACCCATCTTCCGCATAACCGCCAGTACAAATGACCATTCTACACGATCATATGCCTTGCTCATGTCTAACTTTAGGGCAAAAAAACCCTCTTTTCCTGAACGACTCGTGGTATACGAGTGCAAAATCTCATATGCAATCATTACATTATCAGTAATAGCTCGTCCGGGTATAAAAGCGCTTTGACTCTCATCAATACAAGGATCCAAAAATCGTTGTAATCTATTAGCAAGCACCTTCGACGCTAATTTAAAGATTACATTACAAAGACTTATCGGTCGGTAATGTGCCATAGAAACTGGGTCACTGACCTTTGGTATGAGTACAATGTGGGTTTGATTAACATTCTGCATATCGAACTCACCCTCCAATAGGCCTATACAAAAGTCTGCGAATTCATTGCCTACTATATGCCAGAACCGCTGATAAAAGACAGCCCCTAAACCATCAGCTCCCGCCGCTTTAAGAGGCCCCATCGATTGTAAAGCAGTATACACCTCCTTACGAGTAAAAGGGGCTAAAAGTTCTTCATTATCCGTCTGAGTGATACTCGGTCTAATCCCCTCTAAAATACTAGTAAAATCATCTAGATTGCTTGAGGAGAAAATGTCCATAAAATAATCTCTTGCTATCATATGAATCTCCATTTCCGTTTCCCCTCGAATTCCTTGCATGGAATTTAAAGTCGTAATCTTATTTCGTCGTCTTCTTTCGGATGCGAAACGATGAAAAAAGGCTGAGTTTTGATCCCCATGCCGGAGCCAATTCGCTCGAGCACGCTGCTCCCAATATAGTTCTGTCTTGTCTATCTCTAAATTCAGAGCAAGCCTTGTTTCCATAATATCCCCTAAAACCTCATCCGTAGGATCCTGCTCAACTAACATCTCCAATCTTTCCTTAAGCATGGCTGTGGAAATCTTTCGAGAACATCGAAGACGCCGGAACCACTGATTCAATCCACGATTAACGCACGCAAGTCTATCCGGAACCAAGCCGAATGACTCATTCCAAAGTTTAATAACTTCTTGCTCACAACTATCTTCAACTAACCATGCCGCCTCAAAGCGGAAATGAGACTGTCGAGGGCCATTCAAATCGCTCCCTGTATTCAAAAGGAGCGGACAATGGTCCGATAAAGAATCCTCCAGATGACTCAAAGAAAACAGAGGGAACATTTCCCACCAACCACCATTGGCAATCCCTCGATCCAACCTTTCGCGAATGTTAGTGAGCGAAAATTTGCCTTTTTCCCACGTGAACCAACGCCCACTGTAGCCTATATCCGATAATCCACAATCGTCAATAGCGGCCTGAAAAGCATCCATTTGCCGTTGGAGGCGTAATCTACCTCCTTGCTTCTCCCGTGTGTACAAGATTTCATTGAAATCCCCCAGCACCATCCATGGGATTTCTGGACTGTCATTAAATTGACGAAGAAGGGCCCAAGATTCAGCCCTAAGATTTTCCTCTGACGCCCCATAAAACCCAGTAAAGCGCCAACACCGTTCTTCCGCATCTCTCGAAATAATAACATCAATATGCCTCTCTGAGTATGACCTTAAAGTAACATCACAGTCAACCCGCCAAGCAAGGCAAAGCCCTCCACTCCTCCCCCTTGAACCAACCTCAATTCCATTCTGAAAACCCCACCTCTGTCGGACCCGTAACATCTCTCCCGCCTGCAATTTCGTCTCCATAAGGAAAATTACCGACGGACGCACGTCTCGCAAAGTAGCATGGAGACGCGACCTTGCCCGAGGCTTTCCTAAGCCTCGGACGTTCCAACTAAGTAGTTTCATGGCTTCCGGCCGACCTGTTTATCCAGGTCTGCCGATAGAAAGGAAATAGCTCCATTAGAATCCTTTTGATTGGAAACCTCAGGAAGTGTGCGATGACGCTTAAGGCCATCAGAAGCAGTAATTGGTTGACCATCCTCACCCGTGTCCATTGCTGAATCAAAACTATTTGATAGCGGCCCAGAGGCCCATCCCAATATCGGCCCACGACTCTGAGCAGATGGAAATCCCAATTTACCTTTCAAACTCGTTCCCGCAGAAATCGTGTTTTGATTAGGATTACCTTCCGTATTTGAAGGAGGTGGTTGATTCTCTATCCCGTGATTTGCGCCATTCCACCACTGTGGAGATCTGCCGCCATCCTCCTCCCGTAACCAAGGGCTATTCTGAAAATTTCGGCGAAAAACCGGGGCTTTCAAAGAAGCATCCCACTGAAATGGAACCTCAGATTGATCCTGTAGAATCCGCAAAGGACAGAAACCTTCTCCATGTCCCAATCTGCCACATCTATAGCAAAATAATCGCAATTTTTCATACTGAAAAGAAACAAAACCACTCTGACCATTTGACAAAAGTAATTTCTTTCGTCTCTTCAAAGGGGCTGACACCGAAATACACACTCTAATTCGCATAGAACCCCTGATTCCAAGAGTAAGAGCTTTAGCATCATATTCCAAAAAAGTGCCCAGAAAATTTCCCAATTGCTTGGCCACCGCCTCTTTCACAAATCCCGGGGGCAAATCATTTACAAGAACCCAGAAATTGACATGATCGAGTGACACACCCATCGGATCGTCACCATCTTTTAATTTATGTAAAACGAGCAAATGAGAATTAAAGTACCAGGGTCCATCCTGCTCAATCCTGTCCACATCAACCCCATGAAACAATTGAAATAAGAAACGTCCAGATCCCAGATCTGAAATTGCAATCCCCCCAATTGGATGCCAGACGTTCGCAAGTGTATTTCGCATAGACTGAAAATTGATCATACTCGAAGTGAGAAAAGATCCGACAAAACAGTGAACAAAAGAAATCTGACTTTCAATCGAGTCCGGATCAGCAGCCACAACAATCACTTCCTCCTCTTCTAAGGAGAGATCTTCCAAACCATCAGCCACCTCTGCCATGACAACCAGGAGAAACACTCAAAGCACAACAACAGAAAAAGGACTTAAAAAAGGACTGGCAAAACCAGAGAAAAGAAGCAAAACTGGCAAGAAACTAGAGAGAAAAACTGGCAAAACTAGAGAGAAATACCAAGGCTTAACTTACATAAATCATGAATGATAATTAAACTATAATAAAGTGTTTATTTTGATTATTTAATCTTTAAATTTTAATTTATATTACAAAACGTTTCATTCAACTGTTAATTGTTAATAAAGAGTGATATGATAAATAAGAAAAATTGTATAACATTACTACCAATCAATTTAGGCTTAATTTGAAAAAAATAATAAATTTAATTTTTATTATTTACACATCAATTTTGTTTTATTTTAATTATAAATAATTTGTAATAAAAAATATAAATATTTTAATATTTTTTCAATCAAATATATATATTCTTAAAATTTCAAGCATTTTAATTTTTGACAAAAAACACTTTTAACCAAAATTATTCATGTCATTGTTTATATAATCAATTATTTTATATTTTAAAAATAAATGTCTAAATTAAACATTTTATTTAATTAAAAATAATTTTTTTATATTTTAAAAATAATCCAAAAATATTTTTCACCATATTTTTCAAAAACAATATTACACTAACCCTCAATTTTTATTTTATTTTTGTAAAATGCATGTCCGTTTTACGGTCTATGTTCGGTGTGTGAGGCTGTCCCTCTCAACAATGTCGTCTTTAAAATTTGAACTTATGTCCTCTCCTTAAAAGTGTATTTGTGCAACATTATGAAGTTATGCCACGTAATATAATCTTAAAGTGATATTTCATCAAAATAATTAAATCTGAATTTTTTATCGAATAAAATAAAATAAGTATATATGAAATTTAAGGATTAAAATGTTATTTTATCCCAAAATATTTATTTAAATTTCTTTACAAATAAATAATTTTTTTGAACTGAAAATAAATATTTCTTTATCTTTTATATTCATAATTAAAGATGTTATTATTTAATTTCTTTTATGTTATCCATATTTGGCTTCTCATATATGAAATTTTATTTATAATCTCTTAGAGTGTGTTTGAGTACGTTATTTTGGAAATCATTCATTTATATTTTATTTAAAAACGTGATTTTTCAAAATTACTCGTAAATTATAAATCTATTTCATTTAATATCCCTGCCTTATTATAAAATAAAATATATACTTCAAAATAACATTTTATTTAATTTGAATATATTTTTATATTTTATATTCATTAAATTTATTTTTATATATTTTTATTAAATAGTGTGGTATTACATTCTCATTTCGAAATTCAAACCCATATAAAATAGGGTAAAATTATGAGCATCCTTCACCACAAGCCAATTAATAGATCTCAAATTTATTTATATATTCTTAATAAATATAGTGATATTCGTATTTTATATATTTATTTTTAATATTCTTCTTCTACAACAATTAATTTTAAACTCATGAACTCTAATATCTTATTTTAAAAACATTTATCCAAACAAATTATAAATGTATATTTTAAAAAAATTTAAAATTCTCCATTTAAATATAAATTTAAGGGTAAACTACTTCAGTGACCACCCAACTATGGGTCGCGACCTGTTTTGACCACCCAACTAAAAAATTTAAATTCGACCACCCAACTATTTAAATAGACCTATTTTGACCACCGACCGTTAAAATCTAACGGAAATGTGACATGGCCGTTAAGTAAATTTTATATAATTACACATTTGGTCCTTGTTAGTTCTTTATTATATCAATTTAGTCTTAATTTTAATTTTAATTTGAATAAATAATAAAATTAATTAACCAATCAAGTGATGACCACCTCTTTGGGGGAAAACCCATGCTTTTACCACTGCACCAACCCCCTCTTTATGATATGAATTGCACCATTTAATATATATCTTCTAATGCAGTAAATGCTAGGGAATGAAGAAATAAAAAATGGTTGCAAGAAGACTCGAATCTAAATCACTTGGGATGTGTAAAACCATATAAACCACTTACCCGGATAATTAATTTAAATACAAACATATTTAAAATATGAATATATTTTAAATATAAATATGAACATATTTAAAATATATTCGTATTTTAAATATATTCGTATTTTAAATATTTTGTATTTTAAATATGTTCGTATTTTGAATATATTTTAAATATATTCATAGTTTAAACATGTTCGTATTTTAAATATATTTTTAAATATATTCGTATTTAAATTAATTATTTGAACCGGTTAAGTGGTGTATATGGTTTTACACATCCTAAGTGATTTAGATTCGAGTCCCCTTGCAACCATTTTTCATTTATTTATTCCCTGGCATTTACTGCATTAGAAGTAGGGGTGGGAATTGTCGGGTACCCGGTTCGTCCGGGTACCTCTTTAAACGGCCCGTGTCCCGGCCCATTAAATCCGGGTACCCGTAAAATTCGGGTACCGGGTGCCCGGTTCATATTTTATTTTTATTTTTTTTTATTTTAAAATTAAAAAAATCATATGTTAAACACAAAAATATTTTTAAAAAATAAACTTAAAACTTAAAAGAATATAATACAAACATAAAAAAAATATAGGGATTTAAACTTAATTTTAGAGTAAAAATATTAAGAAACATAAAATAAAAATATAATTTTAAATATAAAAAATATATATTAAATTTTATCGGGTCGGGTCGGGTACCCGGTAAGGGAAAACTCTCGGCCCGTGTCCCGGGAAATTTGCCGGGTCGGGTAAATTTTTTTCGGAAATTACCCGATATTTTTGTTTCGGGTAGTCGGGTTTTCGGGTCGGGTCAATCGGGTCGGGTATTTTCTCCCACCCCTAATTAGAAGATATATATTAAATGGTGCAATCCATATTAAAAAGAGGGGATGGTACAATGGTAAAAGCATGGCGTTTCCCCAATAGGTTGTGAGTTCAAACCCTACGCCAAGCACTTCTTGTTCTTATAATTTCCTCCAATAAGATTGTGACAAATTAAATTAAAATCCTTCAATCAGGTGATGACACGTGTTGTCACCTGATTGGTTAATTAATTTTATTATTTATTAAAATTAGGACTAAATTAATATAATAAAGAACTAACAAGGACCAAATGTGTAATTATACAAATTTTATTTAACAGCCACGTCACCTTTCCGTTAGATTTTAACGGCCGGTGGTCAAAAAAGGTCTATTTAAATAGTTAGATAGTCGAATTTTGAATTTTTTTAGTTGGGTGATCAAAACAGGTCGCGACCCATAGTTGGGTGGTCACTGGAGTAGTTTACCCTACATTTAATTATTGATTTGAATTTAGCCATATAGACTTGCATTCAAATTTTAATTATCATTGTCTTTTTGCTCTCCACTTTTTCATTTTCTATGAGACGGTTATAATTTTTTTCAAGTTTTTTTTTTTCTTTATCGTTTTTTTACCGGCGGCGGCCTTTGGTCGTTCTGCTGGTTCTGTACATAAATAAAATTTATCTTTTCTGATAAATTTTTCGTTTTTCAAGTTTGTTTCTTATTTTTCTTCTACTTTGTCGGATTCTTATTCAAATATGCTTTTATGGCAGTTCTTTTGTCTGCTTGGTGGCAGTTCTTTCGTCTGCTTTTTAGCAGTTCTTGTCTGTCTTCAATACAGTAGTCTGTCTTTTGACAGTTACGCGTTCGAGTGACGAGTATCAACGAGCACTTTTTACCACTTCGAATTAGCATATCTTTGGTGAATATCCCGAATAAAAGGGATAATATTCGGTTCCCTTAAATTTGAATATTAAACGATAATATTTTCGAATATTAAAGAGATAATGGTTGCTATTCACACAAAAATATTCGAAACAAATCAGATAAAGGATATTTTCGGAATATTTTAATTCTCATGTTTAACTTAATTTTCCCTAAATATATGGCCTCCCTTCAGTTTTAAAATACAATTCAAAAAGCGAATGATGTTCATCTTAGGAGACCCAAATGTTGAGAATATATATAAACAGATACTACATTGTAATCACTTTATTACTATTCAAAGAAAAATTAATATAGTTAATTTACTCTATCTTTACTAAGTTGTTCTTATAACTTTATTTTATTTCTTCTTTATTCAATAAAATTAACCGCAATTATTAGCTAAAATTAACTTATGTTATAAAAGTATATTTAGTCATTGAAATTAATTCATTTTTAACGTTTAGTATTGATAGTTTTGTCATTCCTTGTAAATTATTGGCGTTGTACATATTTATCTTTTATTAGACTTTTTTAATTAAATTTTTTAACCTTTTAATTGTATGGCACTCATAAGTCATATGATCTCAAACGGCTAATTTTTGTTTTAATAATTATAAAAAATGTCTATATTAAATATTTAATTTGTATTAATTATTTTAAACTCTCATTATAATTTTAAATATTTTTTAATAAAACTAATTACTTTTATATATAAAAAAACTAACCCATTTATATCGTATGAACTTATGATTAAGGATTCAGAATTTTGCTGCCATTTTAATTGAATTAGGTCAGCCACTTGATTTGTCCGAATCGCGGTCTTGTATAATTATTATGGTTGACTTTTTTAATTTTAGTTTTTATTTGTTTTTTTCTTTAAGTAACAAAGAAAATATAAACCTATTGATTTGAGGGTTCCAAGAAATTTCCACTAATTGGATTTTGGTTTTAGAGCAGACAGACCATGTGTTTAATTGATTTATTTATTTTATTTCAACCATAATTTCTCAAAAATTATTATCGAATTCCAAGATTCTGTACCACTAGTTTTTGAGTCGTTTGATAGGAAAATAATAATAAAGAAATGGTTTCACATATTGTTCTTCATGGCATGGAACAGAATACATGCATGTTGTTTATTCACACATATACTCACGAACCTTCTTGTGTATATAAATTTAATTTTTGAATATATATTTGTATTAATAGTGTATGGATTTTTATATTATTAAAAATTTAAATACATTTTAAAAATAAGAAAGATGTTTGTATTTATTTAATCAGCTAGAAAGTGAATTTAAATCATATCACAAAAACATTTTACCAGTAAATTAAAAATTGTTGGCTATAGCAAAATTATAAGATATTTTTAAAAACTCAACTTAAAAGCAATGGCATAACATTTCTATACAATTATCGGTATACAATTTATTTATTGGTTAATTTAGATTATATATTGCAAATATATGTTATTTGACTACTTTGTCAAACTAGTTTGTTTTATTTACAACATCAGAATTTAAACTATTATTCTTACTTAAGAAACCTAGTCTTTCATCTCGCTAACCCTAAACCTCCCGCTAAACCTTTCGATCTTTCGCAACTTTAATAAAAAGCCTATAATTTTCAAAAAAAATGATGAGAAAATGGGCTATTAGTGTATTTTATAGACAACTTTGAGATTAAAAGTATTACTATAATTTTTTACATTTGAAATTTAAATTTATTAATATCAACTTACAAGTTAACCATATGAATCATCAAATATTTCTCTTAAAAAATCAAATATCTGAACACGTTTTATCCAAAAAAAATGTAATGATTTGATTAAATTATAAGGTAGAGCACAATAATTTTAAATATTATAAATGATAGATAATAAACCACTTGATTATTTCAAATTCAAATCAATTAATATTCAATTTTAAGTCAAATAATTACATTAAAAGGTAGTGCACAACAATTAAAATTAATGCATGTTGGACATAATATACAAAATCAAATTGAAATAAAAAAAGGTTTACATGCCCGTTTTCTAGCAATATTCTCCGAAACAAATTTAGCTAATTTGTTTAAAATTAAATGGGCACAATTTGATAATATTTATACCAAAAGCAAATGTGTAATTACTAATTAGAGTTGGATACTAACGTCCAAGTTGGCGCCAGCAATGCATGAAACAGTCGTCCCATCGTAAACCATAATTTTCAGGGGCGGAAGGTAAAAGGACTGGTGGGGACATGACCCCACTAAATTTTGGAAAATTAAAATTTAGTCTTTTAATTTTAAAAAATTAATTTGATCTTTTAAATTTTTTTAAAATTTACTTAAAATTTTTAAATGTTTTTAATTAAATTTTCTTTTAAAATTTTTTAAATTTCTCATTAAGCTTCTCAAAGTTTAAAAACTTTTAGTTAGACCCAAATTATGTTTGAAAAAATGTACTAAATCTTCAAAAAGAAATTGAAAACTTTAGTTTAAGCCTCTATTTTTTAAGTTTTAACTTGACCCCACAAGCCCTTTCACCAAGTTTCACCGGCGCTAATTTTCCTTTTCTACTTACAAGATAATGTGAAGGGGCGGACGCGAGACTTTACGTTAGGGGGCGAAAATAGATTTTTAATAGAAAATATATAAATTTTTTTAAAAATATTCAAATCATATAAAAATTTCAAATTTTCATAGAGGCGATCGGTCCATCCGCGACAATGTGTGCATTGTTTTAGTTTGGTTAACAACACTATAGTGTATGGCAAAAGCAGCTTCAGTTTTGACACCAATCATTAATTGAGCCTTGGCACTAGGGGAGGGTGAGTCATGTGTATGAAAATTACAAATCTTGGACCTATTATAATGACTGCTCCCGGCTGCCAAGGAGTTGCCATTTGGTTGAATAAATATGTATACATCAAATCCAAATGTCAAAGAGCCTCTTAATTAAAGCTAAACATGTATTGACTTTGGCAGCTGCTGAGAGTCATCTTTGCTGTTTTTGTATATAAAATTCTCTCCCTCTCCTTTGTTGGGAAACAAAAATTTTAGGGTTGGGAACCGAAGAAAATATTGTTTAGATTCATGCATGGAACTGGAAATGGGAAATAATGGCATATCTAATCAGAATTGCAAAGAAAACAATGGGCAGCGAACTGGTGTATTCCTTCAGTTGAAGATATATATGGCAGATTGTTGGTGAAACTTAGGTATTGGTCTTGACTTACAGCCCTTCAGGATTGCATACAGAATACGACGTTTCCCACCATTTTATCAAACCTACGAAAATATATATTCTTTCAAGTAGCTATTAGGTAATCATAGTGTTACGATTATCTGTATGCATCATGGAACAATCATTTGAACTTGGGATTATTACCTGAAGTTTTTGTTTCAGTCACAATATTATTGTTTTTTTATGTATTCCGTGTCCATTTCAATATTTCACTGTACATGTTCGAGTTTAGAGTTGTCTCTTCCAATAATGTTGTCTCCAAAAATCAAATGTGTATTTTTTTCAAAAATGCAATGTGTCTTGAACAAAAATCCTTTGCCCCTTAATCGTGACCCTTTTTATGCCCACACACTAAAAAATATTAAAAAATTAAATTATAAATTCTAACCCTAAATTCCACGTCCTAAACCATAAACTCACACCCTAAAAAATACATCATACCCTAATTCCCTAAACCCTAACCGCAACCCTAACCTTAAACCTAAACATACATTTTTTAAGTGGGACACCATAAGGGACATATTTTTGGAGCAGAGAATTTTCATCCATGTATCTTATCATTACACTCCCACACTTATAGCTTATTAGAGAGTTTTTTTTTAAATAAGCTAGATTAAGAAACCACCATTCATCTTATTCAACATTTTTTTTTTATAGAATGAGCTAGTTTATTAAAAAGAGAAAATATTCAAATTACAATGAGGTTTATAATTATAAACTTAAACTAAACATATAAATTGGACATTTTCCAATAACCAATGACATAAGAAACTAGTCATTTTAGATCATACAATAAAAATGTTAAAAACTCAACTAAAAGACTCAAAAAAAAAAAGATAAATACAAATAGATCTGACTGCATCAGCAAACAAAACACAAAAAGAATCAAACTATTAGAAGACCACCAACCACCGCATATCAGAGTTGAGCGTCACAAGGAATCCATCTACAAACACAAACCATATATTCAAATCTAATTCAAGGGTCTAAAGTAGAGAAAATTAACAAGATAACTAAATAAGCGTAGTCTCGTAATTACAACAAATTCTAATAAAAGAATGCAAAGACTCGGGAAGTTTATTTTTACACTTTTTTTTATGTAATCTATAATAGTATATGTTATGTTTTTTTTTTAATCTTACATAAAATTCACATGCACCTGACAAAACTATTTAAACATAGATCACTTAAAAAGTTATTATCCTTAATTTAACAAGTGGTTCTAGTGAAAAAGTGGATGGTGTTTATCCGAGAAGATCTGAGTTCAATCGCTTTATCTATAAGTGTATATGCAGTCAAATGGTTAAAAATATATATGAACATATACTACATTGTAATAACCATTTAAAACTTGAAAAAAGTTAATCCCTACTTAATTTACTCCTACCATTAGTGGTGAGCAAAACTCGACTCGTAAAAACTGAATTTTTTGACTCGAGGTGAAAAAACTCGACTCGACTCGGAAAAATTTCAAATAAAGTTTGAGTTGTAAAATGGAAATTCGAATAACTCGAAATTTTTAGTAATTACTGAATTTATTTTTAAATTCGAGTCGAGCCCCTCAATTTTTCCTGATATATATACCGATGTAAAAAATATGAAGAAATATATGTCACATATAAAATATATATATATGCATATCTTATATGATTAGAGAAATTCGTTTAAATTGGAATCAAACCGTACTATACCATGGTAAATAATTACAATTAAATTTATATAGGAACTCGAAAACTCGACTTGACTCGAATTTCATAAACTCGACTCGAATCGATTTTTTTAAATAAAGTTCGAGTTGTAAAATAAGACACGCCAGCTCGAATAACTCAAAATTTTTTGACTTGACTCGATCAAACGCTCACCCTTATCTATCATATCAAATGAATAAGGTTAATTTCCAATCAAATCACGTACTAGATTTGGATCTTATCTTAAAAATTAACGTAATTCCTTTTAAAGTGTGAAAGTTTAAATTTCAAATCTCAATAATTTATTCTCTGTTTTTTAGGTTATAACTTTATTATAAAAAATCTAACATTATATTTCTAACCGAGTAAAATAAGTTGGGTGTGGTAGGAATTAAAGAAAAAGTTGGGTAAAAAGTTTAATCCAGCTTAATTATAAGAACTTGACATCTCTAAATATTGTTTATTACCACACTATCTTATCCTAACCAAACCTGCCCTAACCTAACCTAACCTAATCATCTTAATCTGAACCATGGAACTCTGAGATTTTTAGTAACCAAGCTTATAAAAGTGGTCATATAAATTGTACTCCATATGTTTCAATAATAATATGTTTAGTTCCAGTTAAATAGTTGGTAATGTTCACCTTTGGGTAGTCGGGTACGGTTGTACTAGCTGACGTGACATACTGATTTGAACCCCTAATTTTAATTTTCCTGAAAATTTAGGCTTATTTGGGTGAAAAATCATTTTTAATAATTATATAGGTTTTTGGCTCACTTCTAGAATTATTTGGAAAAATGACTCTCAAACATGCCACGTAGTGGAACCTCGCGTTCTTTGGGTAGCGAGACGTGAACTCACGTTCTGCAGAGCGCGCATTCCATCTACGTGGCATGGTTGTTTGAAATAACGATTTTTCAGGAACTCGCGTTATACAGAATGCGAGGTCTCCGAGAATTTGAAAAGGCGGCTGAATATATCGCACAGAAATCGCGTTATGCAGAACGCGAGTTTTGTGCAAATTTGTGTTGAAAAACAAGGGTGGGTAGGCCTGTTCGAGCCCAATTTCGGGCTTATAAATTGTATATTTTTAGCGAACATTGAGTTTGGGTTCGTAATACTGGAAATTTTTTATTGTATGACACCATCACGTTCAATTTCCGTCCATTCTTAACTGGCTTAAAATGGCTTCAAAAACCCTATGCTATCATCCTTTTTTTAATGAAATTGCCTTTGAACAAAGGTCGATAGACATGTTCGAGCAGAATTTCAGGCATATAAATCGTATATTTTTAGCAAACATCGAGTGTGGGTTTTTAGTACTGGAAATTCTCTATTATATGGCACCAACACAGGCAATTTCCGTCCATTCTACACTGACTTAAATTCGCTTCGAAAATGCTATCCTAGCTATTTTTTTGAATGATTGAAAGTATAAGATGGCAATTTTTATAAAACAAATTAGACTGATTTTATTGATCGATAGTTATGAGCGAACTTGCGTAAACAAATTACAATGATTTAATTAAGACGAGGGGCCGAGCGATTAGGACACTTGGTCCTTGAGTGTCCAGGATTTTTACATATACTACAATGTTTCTTTTGTCCAGTTTTTTCTTGATGTTCGACCATATCCTCGGCACAGTGTATTCGTGTAGACCGTGGACGTCCTTTGTCTCTCAGTAGTGCTGGATCTGGGCGTATGGTCGGTTCAGTGTCAACAGTATTCGGATCAACCTCATTTTCGATTGGAGGAAACTTTTTTTTGGTAAACCTTAAACACCGTTTGGAGTAAGTATATCGGATCAACCAGTTGCATGTAGTCTATTCGTTGGTTTGCGCAAGCAGCAATGACGTGTGCGTATGCGTATTTGAATGTTTGGAATATTCCACACTCGCAGGTTCTTGCCCTGAGATCTACCACGTATGCGTTGTGCTGAATGCCTTCCAACCGCCTAGAAAATTCTGAAACACGAAACTTGTGTCCTTCTCGCGAGAAGAGAGTTGCAGTCATCTGTCTTGATTGGTGCACTTGAGTTTGTAGTTTTGTGCAGAAATCTGGATGGACTATGTGTCCACCTGCCATGTACTAAGTTGATTGCCTTCCCAAGGTTACAAATAGGGTAGCCAAACGATAGTAGGTCGCTTTGACAATGGTAGTGATAGGCAACTGTCGCACTCCCTTTAGTGATGAGTTCACTGCCTCAGCCAAGTTCGTTGTCATGTGACCACATCGTTTACCTCCGTCATACGATCGAAGCCATTTTTCCCACTGGATTTTTTCACGGTAGTCTGCGCCAAATTTGTTTCTCGCTCTCAGTTCCTCGAACACCTCCTCCACCTCTTGTACGTAGTGCGAGTTGCCTAAGGGATGATAGTTGAATAGTTATGGGTGAACAACACATACAAAGAGGTCGTAAATGAAAGCGAGTAGAAACTAATATAGTAAATGAAAATGACATAAATGACGTACCCATTATGAGCACCAGTTCACGTTCATCACGGTCCTTGAACTGTTGCACGTAGTTTACGGCTATGTGCCGCAAGCAGAAGCGGTGGTAAATGTATGGAGGCTGCCAATACTCACTCAAACGTTCTAGCACCCACAAGAGCGTTGTGCCTCTGTCAGAAATAACACATATCCCATCGTCCCTTTCCCGTATTACAGGATCAAGGACATATCTTCTTAGGTTCTGAAGAAAGAACATCCAAGACTCCAGATCCTCCTTCGGGATGATTGCGAATGCAACATGAACGCATTTTCGATTGCCGTCCTGTGCAATAGCTAGAACTAGGGTCTGTGTATATTTTCCGTACAACCATGTGCCATCAATTTGGACCATCGGTTTGCAGTGCTTGAATGCATTGATGCACTGCGGGAAAGTCCAAAATAACCGGTGGAATTGAGAAACACCTCGAACGACACAATCATTTTCGTATGCCGAAACCATATCAAGTTTGACAACCATTTCGGAGATTTGTTTCTGTAGCTTATTTAGCCACGGGCGCAACTCTTTGTAAGAATCATCACATCGGCCAAATAGTTGTTTTACGGCCCGTTTCTTTGCATACCATGCTTTCCAATATTCAGGATGGTAGCCGATGACACCTTCAGCTGCAGCTTAACATGTGGGGACCGACACCTTGGGATTTGTTTTGACCAGTGACATAAAGATGTCGGCGAGGAACTTTGCATCGAGGTTCTTGTGATCCTGGCTTAGGCTACCAATGGTGCATGTATGGGGCCCTACAAGTTTTGTTATTCTCCAACGGTCGCCTGCATTATTCAATTGTGATACAAAGATTTTCCATTTACAGCCGTGATCCTTTTGGGTGCAGTGCGAATTGTAGTATTTTGGTTGGGTTTTCTTCATTGTTGTCTCAACAACCTGGCAAATGTTGTATTGTTTAATTGTGGCCACCACCGTTTCTTATGTCAAGAACGTCATACCAATGGCCAGTTCACCATCAGAACGGTTGAGTCTGCCGTCAATTGTTTGGTCTTGCGAAAATTCAGGAACGTCCATGACATCCATATCAACCGTTGTGAAGTGGGATGGTGGCTGGTACATAGAAATAGGTGATGCTGATACAGGAAAGTTGATTGCTGCTGGCTGTTCTTCGAAATATGCTGGTGGAACGGTCAAGTCTTTTGGTTCTTCATAAAATGTCCCCTCCTCGTCGCCGTCGAGCTCGGGTTCTCTAATCAGTTCTTCGTCAGAAGCATCCCCCGGGAGCTGGTATAATACAACATCGTCGACTGCTACCCTTGGAGGCGAGCATGGTGGTCGACGATCGCGAGACCTCTCACGAGATCGCTCACGAACCGTATTTCCAAGACCAAAATCAAGAGCACCAAAAGAAGAATATCTCTCCATAGATGGTTGAATGTACTCCGTGCTAGGGACATACGTTGAGTGTCGTTCATATGAGGGGTCATTGAAGGGGTTGAATGCTTCATGATCGTGCGTAACATAAAAAGACGACGCTCCCTCCCCTTCAAGACTATACGGATTGTATGAAGCATACGTTGCATTCCTTGGCGTATCGAATTCATCGTTTGGGGGTTGGTTCAGGTCGAACCCGATACTAGTTATGCACAAATGTCTTGGCACAACAGATGCCGATGCACCGAACTCGTTGTCTTGGCACAGTAAGTTAAAATCATTTCTTAGACTTACGGTTGGGCTATCAACGTTGTCATTCGGATCGAAGTCGAAATTCGCCCGACCCCAGCTTGGTATTTCGATAGCAGGATTAGAATCCGAAAACGATGCATACAGCTCTAGGGGCCCGCCCAATGAATACTCGAAGTGGGTAGCCAGCGTCAGCTCTACATTAGAATTGTCCACAATGTTGCATACAAAGTACGTTAACGGATCTATTGATATTGGCACCCGATACTTCAAGTCAGACAAATGGTGGTTTTGGAAATGCGGGACATTGCTCTCCAGTTCCTTAACCAACTTCTTGTACGATAATCTCCTCGGAATCTTTAGCATTACTGGATCTTCGCACTGAAAAACGACGCCGAGTTCGGGATTGAAGTTTATCTACCCATCGTAGTATACTAGAGCAGTAACTCCTTCTCGTCTCGCCATTTGAATATATGTTAAAGACTTGTGAAATTTTAAAATTTGAAAAATTTTGACGACTTGTTTTGGCTATTCAAACATATATTTAGGGTTTATGGTTATGCTTCATATAAGAGGACACTTATGGCTTATTACTGGCACCGAAAATCTCAGAGAATCCGAATGTGTAAGGAAAATTATTGTACTTAGAGTCAGCTTTGTGAAACTCACGTTCTACAGAACGCGAGATCCTTGAGATTCCATGACCTCGCGTTATGTATAACGCGAATTTCATTAAAATACGTGTTCCACAGAACGTGAGGTCCCTTTCTCTCTGAGGAGGCAGAGATTCCGTCAGAATTAATAATACTCGTACTGTGTACTCGTGTTATGTTTGAATAATTGAGTACATGTTTGAATAATCAAGACAATTGGAGACTAGTAATGTAATTTGTTCGAGTAATTTAACGATAAATGGAACGCGTTGAGAAAATATAATTGAATACAAATTTTACATAACGCGAGGTCCCTTGAACATTCATAAAGGATGAAAAAAGACGTCATATTCGACGATGATTTAAGAAGTTTATGGTTAATCCGAATCATCGTAGTCAGTTGACACGTCTGAACTTAAGTTTAGTTCTTCGATCAGCTGTTGTTTTCTTTGTCTACGTCTGTACATAAAAAGCTACAGCTCGTCGGCAGCCGCATCAACATCCGGTGAAGGCGGAGCTTGTTCATTGGTCGGAGCAGGTTATACGGGTGCAGACGTACTACCTTCGTCGGTGTTGACCTCATCAAACTTAACATTTAAATCGAAGTATTTAGCTTCAACAAAATTGAGTTGGTCATGTATGTTACGAACGTTTGTTTCGTTCGTAAGCTTTAGAACGTAGTGCGTTTCGTTTGCTGACGGTGTTGGGATTCAACATTCCAAGGAAGAAATTTGTTTGTCGGTGCGTTTACTAACCTCGCTTGATGTCAACTGTAATAAATCTTTGAGTGACATTTTTCTGGTGATTGTTGATTCGAAATAAGTACCAAGAAAATAAAATGTTGCGTAAAATTTTGCCATAAGAGGAGCAAAAATTAGCGTTGGGTGTTTTGGGAGAAATAGGAATGTGTAAACGAAGGTGGAATTGGTGGATATTTATAGTAAAGGAAAAACACCACATAAGTAAATTTAATTCGAATGAAAAATTTAATTCGCATTTCATTTAACAAAACTTTCAACAAGCCTTCCTTTAGATATGTCAATCGGTCGATACAATATGTGCAGACAAGAACATTCTTCGTGCGCGATAATCATCATCTTCTCAAATGGTAGCAGCTTTGACCCGCATTACCAAATGTAATCGGCATCGGCCGCATTAGCAAAATAGGGCTGCATCTGCAACATGGTCGATCTGAATTCGCCCTTGCTTCTTTCACTCTGGACTTTTTGCAGATGGTGAGGGCAAGCGACGAACTTCAGAAAAGAGTCGCCAAGAGTCTCTAGAAAAGTCCAAATGAAAACTTTCTAGGGACTTATTAGCAGTAAATGGTAGAAAATGTTGGTAAGTATTCTTCAATCAACGTAACATGCGGGGGTCTGAACTCATCGGAACGCAAAATCATGACACAACTCCAACTATCATGAACCCAACGAAACAAAAAATACTTAAACAACTCCAACTTCATAAACCCGACAAAACACAAAATCATGAAACAACTTCACTAGTTACGAAAATCCATCGGCATACAAATATATAGACTAACCTTGCTTTCTGTATAACGCGAGTTCCAAAGTAACTCGCTTCCTACAAAATGTGAGTTTGCCACGTCAGCATATCCACCTCCATCTATAAATAGCTAGCTCCTGGGGAGGGAAGGACCACCCACCCATCAATTGTAAAAATTTTCGATTGCAGCTACTATTAGCAACATATCGCGTATTTGGGAAGTTTATTTTCAAACTAATTTTTCCTGATATTGCGATATGTTGTTATTTGTAGTTGCATATATACGTCCTCTTGGGTTAGCTATGCGTAATTTTTTCATCGCTCTTGCTCGATATCAACAAATCGCAATATCCGGGAATCTGGAAGACAAGCACATGTTTTACCAAAAGTTAAATACGGCTTTTTTAGGTACCCCATAATACGCTGAAAGGCCAAGTTGCTTGTCATTGCGAACAAATATCATCACGAATTCCACCTTCATGATGATCATCACCGTCAGAACAATTTGAGGATCTTTTAAGAAATGTTGGGTTCGGTGTAACTACGATTTTATACATTCAATTCTTATGAAATACTCAAATTCGTTCAATTATAAAAAAAATATTGGGTTCGGTGTAACTACGATTTTATACATTCAATTGTTATGAAATACTCAAATTCGTTCAATTGTAAAAAAATGTTATTACTTTTAATGAATAATAATAATAATAATGTATTTTAATACTAATATAAACTATTATTACTAATAATAATCTATTTACTACTACTACTAATAATACTAAAAATAATATATTACATTTATTTAATAATAATAATAAAAATAATATATATATATATACATATATATTAGAATATTAAATGACTTTCCCGCGCGAGAAGTCGATCTTTTAAAAATCCCACGACCTCACGTCCTGTAAAAAGCGAGTTCTTTAAAAACTCGCGTTATGCAGAACGCGAGGGCTCTTCTGCCCGTTTAGTTCACGCGTCTGTTGCGTGACATGTCTTTTCAATGAACCTCATGTCCTGTGGAACGAGAGGTCTTAAGAATATCGCGTTTCCCAGAATGTGAGGTTCATTAACCTCGCTTCCCAAAGGACGCAAGCACCTCTATAAATTGGTGGTCATACCCCGTATCAACCACGCACAGAACGCGATTTCTTCTCTGTTTTTTACTATACTTACTTAATTTTCTTTCGATACAATGGCGAGCTTACAAAACGACGCGAAACACTGCTCTAACTATTTTAGGACAACACCAGAGGTATTCTTTTTTTTTAATTTTTTTTATTTTACACGCATTACCAACTATTTTTTTATTATTTTATTTTTGAAGGGATACGAACGCCGGTTAATTTGTTACCTTAACCGTATCAACCACGCACCTTATACTAACATTATGTCGTGGGTTGATCGAACTGGTTTTGGCCACGTAGCGAGGATCTTAGCGGGTGTGAAGTGTAACCCATCGTTGATTAGTGCGCTAATAGAACGATGGAGGCCAGAGACGCACACTTTTCATTTCCTGTGTGGCGAGGCAACAATAACGCCGCAGGATGTTGCTTACCATCTGGGGTTGCCTACGGACGGCAACCTTATTACGAGTATAACATTGGGTAATTGGCCAGATGTATTTGCTCAACTAATGGGAGTGGCGCCCCTAGCGGATGCGTGGGACGGTGGGAAAATAACCCTATCTTATTTGGAGATTGAATTTGAAAACCCCCACCTATGCGGATGATGAAACACTCCAGGTATTTTTTTTCTTCATTTTTTCACTAATTTATATGTTTTTAATATATTTTGTTTTTAAATATTTAATTTTTTAATATTCATATTTCTTGTATTTTCTTTACTATTAATGTTTTTTATTTATTATTTTCACAGCGGTTTGCGCGTGCCCACATTTTGTGCATTATCGGTGGGATATTTAATGCCAGACAAATCCCGCACCAAGGTGCACATGATGTGGCTTTATCATCTTATCAATTTTGATGAAGCTAGACAAAAATGTTGGGGAACAGCTGTCTTGGCCTTTCTTTTTAGAGAGCTCTGAAGAAACGTCGACCAAGATAGAGCAACAATTGGAGGATGTTGTTTACTCCTTCAGTCTTGGGCTTGGTTTCGAATGCCTTTTTTTATGCCCGCAGCCTAGACAGCCCGCCCCCTACTTATTTCTGATTCTTCGGAGGTACTATTCAATTTATTATATTTATTTTATTTTAAAATTATTATATTTAACGAATTTTTTTTATTTTCCATTAATGATAGGTTGAGCGAAACACTGAGCCACCAGGGCCTGCTGAAAAACCAACAAGACAACAGGCTTGTTATGGATAAGATGACGCATGATCAGGTAATCCAAAAATTCATTTGAATTTTTTCATACTTTTTTTTTCCAATAATATTTCATATAACCGTTAGAAACGTTATAATTTTTTTAGTTCGTGTGGATGCCCTATGCTTCTGAGGTGATTTAGTAGATTACTCCACCCGAGATTTTGGGTCACCGGCACGTATGGCTTGCCTGAGTGCCGCTGATCAACTATGAAATTGTCGTGTAGCATTCTACGGATCAGGTTCTTTGACAGTTCAGGTACGTCCAAGGGGTTCCGCAAGAGGAACCGCCAAATTTGGATAAATTCCACCATCTGACGCGCTAGGGGAATATGGAGATTAACTGGGCCCATTACCACGCTGACTGGATTCAACATTGGGATGACCGATTTGCCAGCCGCCCACGCATCCTTCGACCCATTGTGGATTGGGCCGATTCAGTCACTTTTGATTACTTTAAGTAGTATGGGCTCTTTGGGAATCAGCATATCCTTACTCCCAAGGAGCGCGAGTGACAGCTTCTCGAGGCTCCCCAAAATCACCTACACCCCCAACGTCGAGCGAGCCAAGGCCAGTCGAGGCAGCGCGGTCCGAGACCGCGAACTGACACTGCAGGGGCCTCATCTTCTGCCACAACATTTCAGAATTTGAGCGGTCATTCGACTTTCCAACAGATGAGGCCTCCACCCAACTTCGGCTTCTCTGATGCCTACCATCCCCATATGCCGACGAGTAGTCCTCCGCTGATCGATATTCCACCGTTGGCATCTCAGTTTGGCTATAACATTGTCCTGCAAACGCCGTCGAGTAGCTTGTTTTACTCCCCGCCCGGGCCCAGCAGAGGTCCGCGTATCGCAGATGATGATGATGATGAGGACCAGAAGGATGCAGCACAACTTGTTCAAAGGAATCCAGATCGGGATCGTCGTCCACCCGACTGCGGAACAGGTGGACATAGACATCATTAGCCTTTTTTTTTCTAATGGATATGTGCTTATGTTTCTAATATATTTATTCGAGACATTTAGTTTTTTTAAATACCATATTTTAATTTTCTTTATCTACTATAATTAAATTTTTAAATGTTTATTTAATTTCAGTTTTTTATTACTTTTATGCGATTACTAAACCGAAATTATCAATTGTTCTTCAAAGGCAATTTCATTCAAAAAAGAATGATAGCTTAGGGTTTTGGAAGCCATTTTAAGACAGTTTAGAATGGACAGAAATTGACCGTGTTGGTGTCATACGATAGAGAATTTCCAGTACTACGAACCCAAACTCGATGTTCGCTAACAATATACGATTTATAAGCCCGAAATTGGGCTCGAACATGCCTACCCACCCTTGTTTTTCAACCCAAATTCGCACAGAACTCGCATTTTGCATAACGCGATTTCTATGCAATATATTCATCCACCTTTTCAAATTCTCGGGGACCTCGCGTTCTGTAGAATGCGAGTTCCTGAAAAATCGTTATTTCAAACAACCATGCCACGTAGATGGAACGCGCGCTTTACAGAATGCGAGTTCGCGTCTCGCTTCCCAAAATACGCGAAGTTCCATTACGTGACAAGTTTGAAGGTCATTTTCCAAATAATAATGGGAGGGAGCCAAAACTCTATATAATTATTAAAAAAGGATTTTTCACCTAAATATGCCGAAAATTCACATTAAATCCTTAAGAACTTTTTGAAAAGTCTAATTAAACCCCCTTAAAAGTTAATGCAAAGATCTGATTTTCTAGTCAAACAACAATTTTTTTTGACAATGTTAATATAATAATTTAAGTTAAGGCGTGACATTAATAATAATTGATTCATTGTATTATATTAAATTTAAGTGTATGAATTAAATGTTTTAACAGTATGTCCGAATTTAATAAGTTACCTCAATAAAAAAATGTTATTTATTATAAAAGGCTTGAATTCGAGTAATTTTGTCTGCAAGATATGTATATTAATAGAGTTAAAAGAAAATATAAATATATACTGCATTGTAATCACCTTAAGACTATTAAAAAAGTTAATAATATGTTTGATAAGGATATTATTATTATTATTATTATTATTATTATTATTATTATTATTATTATTATTATTATTATTATTATTATTATTATTATTATTATTATTATTAGGGAAAACTACATCACTGACCACCAAACAAATTGGGGATACCTATTTGGACCACCGAACTATAGAAATCGTCAGTCAGACCACTGAACTTATAAAATCAACCTATTTTGACCACCGTCGTTAAAAACCTAACGATGGAGTGACGGAACTGCCACGTGGCAATTGACGGAAAAATTTAAAAATTACATATTTGGTCCATGTTATTTACACATTCTTTCAATTTAGTCTTAATTTTAAATTAATAAAATAATAAATTATTTAATTAAGTGGTGACACGTGTCAACACCTTATGGAAAGACTTTAATTATTTATATTTGATTTTATTAATTTATTTTCCCCCTCTAATATCACCACCAATTTAGAGGAAAAAAATAAAATTCTCTCCACCTGCAAGCCAATGGCTTTGCCACTACACCAAGCACAACTTTGTGCTATAATTCTCCAGATATAGGCTCTGTTTGGTAAAGAGAGGTTTGAGCAAAAATTAGAGGTTTGAGCCATAACTAGAGGTTTGACCAGTCAAATCCGCTAATCTTGTTGTTTGGTAAATAGCAGATTGAAAGAGCAGATTGAGGTGAAACCGCTAATTTTGAAAAAGCTCATAATAGGAGCTTTTTGAGATTAGAGGTTTGATATTAGAGTTGTAAAGACTCTTTTACCCTTACCAGTTACCAAAAATCTCAAAATAACCTAAATTAAATATTTTCTCACTCTATTTATAAGTTAATCCTATTTACTTTTTTTCTATTTATATGTGTATTTAAATTTATTAATTAATTAAATTATATTAAAATCATTATATAATTAATAAATTAATATATAAATCATTTGAATATGTTTAGAAAAGTTATATTAAAAATAATTTTATAGATCTAATTAATAATAATTAGATACAAAATATTGATAACTAATAAACTATTCAAACAAGTATTGAATATAAACATGTCCTTATATGTCATTTTACTTGTTTAAGTAATCTAACAACTATCAGTTAATTTTACCAAACACTTTTATACAATCAACTAATACAATCCGCTAGTCAAATCAGCTAATGCAATCAGCTATCAG
Organism: Hibiscus tridactylites; assembly: GCA_958450335.1. Taxonomy (NCBI): domain Eukaryota; kingdom Viridiplantae; phylum Streptophyta; class Magnoliopsida; order Malvales; family Malvaceae; genus Hibiscus; species Hibiscus tridactylites. The sequence goes on along the minus strand of OY288274.1, from coordinate 42,182,547 downwards.
CTAATGCAATCCACTATCCGCTATCAGCTATCCGGTAATTGTCAAACAATGCCATAATATATACCTCTTATTAGTTTCTACATTTATAAGCCAAAAACTCAAACCATAAACATTAATTTCACATATATAAATCCTAAACTCTACACTCTAACCCTAAATATTTCAAATTAATTTCACGCTAAACATTTTAAATTAAACCCCAAACCCTAAACATTTCAAATTAATTCCACGCTAAATATTTTAAATTAAACCCTAAACCCTAAAAATTTCAAATTAATTTCATGCTACATATTTCAAATTAAACCCTAAATATTTTAAATTAATTTCACACTAAATATTTCAAATTAAACCCTAAACCCTAAATATTTTAAATCAATTTCACGGTAAATATTTCAAATTAAACCCTAATAGACGTGGGAAGATAATTGAATGAATAACTGTATATTTTTTTCGATTATAATAATCAAAAGTTCCCATTTTTTTCAGTGTTTGAAAAAGTCTCCAAGCAAGCAGCTCCCACTAATTAAGGTTGTTGATTTGACGATCCTCCAAATTAATTTGATTAATCATCATATTGTTCCGTACATCTCCTCTAACCTATAAAACCATAACATCTGCTATTTGTTACTTAAACCTTCATCGTTATTAAGCAACAAAACAAATCAATAATTCTTCGCCATAGAATAATATTATTATTTGCTGAAGAAAATCCAGCAACAGATTTGAGGAGTATAAAAAAATTGCATCGAAGTTTCTAAACAAAATGGTCGGACCAGATGTCACGGCGTGGCATAATGGCAGCAGCCCTTAATATCAAACCATTTTTATACGAAAAAATTTACCTTTTGAGTCTTTGACTAAGGCACTAGGTATTTGGTTACATGTCATTACCCATATCCAACTGTTGGTTTATAAACTATGCTAACCTAATTAAGCTTTAATTAATGGGGTTATAAGATAAGTTCAAATTAATTCAACACATCAAAGTCAAAAGATCTGAGGTAAAAGTTATTAATCCTCCGAATCTAAGTGAAAATGAAGTAGGAGAAAGTGCAGCAAATTCTACAGCCGTGACGAAACATTATATGTAGGTGTCCCTTAAAACTTGGGTTAAACCATAAATTGTTCATCTTTTTTGGGGTTAGGTTTTTTTAGTGACAGATCATGCAAGGGAAACTGGGTTTAGTCATTGTTTAATGTTTATATCAAAGGGAACAGGAATTAAAGCATAATCGTAAGCATTACAGAAGCCTAATATGAATCGTGGGTGTCATTCAGCATTTGTTTATATTCAAGTAATCCACCATCCAGGTGTTTAAAGAAGATTAGGCTGCTGCTGCTGCTGCTGTATTTAATGCTTAGATTAGGAAAAATGGTTAAAAGTGCCAACACGTGGATTATACGAGTCAAAAGGCACGAAATGCTACGCTAGCGTACTTATTTTCTGCCATCCTTTGATTTGAGTTTACTTATAATACGATGAACAGCTCTCCACGACTCCACCCTAATTTTTCATTTTGCCTTTTAAATTATCTCTCACTTTTCGCTTCAGCCATCCTGAGTTGGACTCCGTCCCTAACTATAAAGAATAGACGAGTGGCTACATTAATAAAATACAATATACGTTAAATTATGCACATGTCCGTTTAAATATTAGTATAAGATTACAAATTGGTATATAATAAAATTATATTTTAAATTAGAGTTGGCTCATATATCTCAAAAAGTTCCGTAGATTTTAAAATATTTACATTAATCGAACACTCGAGCATAAAATTACGACCTTTTAAAATTTTCACTATACTTATAGTTCAAAGAATAATATGATTTTTTTTAAATGTATTGTTTCACTTAAATATTTTTTTCAAAACCTTTAAAAAGCGATTGACGAAGCACCCCTTTCAAATAATTCGAGGGTCTTTTGAAACCTGCAAACTAGACTGCCACATAAGGTAAAAGTGCAACTGATAAAAACATGTCTTTATCTTATGCGTTAGAAAATAGTGTCATTTTAAAATTAATCATAAATAGGTACCAATTTGAAGAGAAAAAAAATGATGATATTAGGGTAAAAGCGCCTGCAAGGCTGCTTTCTCAAAGGTTTTGCTATAGTTTGTGCACTATCGTTGGTCAAATTATGTTTTTCGTTCATGAGCTATAATAAATTTATGAAAGGTTTAATATACAAGTAATAACATAAGATTTTTTTTAATAATTATATGAATTTGAAAATAGTTTGTCACAACATAAAAAAATGGGTAAACTACATAAATTGTCCCTCAACTATACTTCAATTCTTTTTTGCATCCCTTAACTATCAAAAGTTACAAACTGGTCTCCCGACTAAAAAAACGTAACAAATTGGCATGATGTCGTTAAAAATTAACAGCTGGTGACATGGCAGTTAATAAAATTGGCATGATAACACATTTAGTCCTAAACTTTTACAATTTGTTTAACTTAATCCTAATTCTAAAAAAAATTAAATAATTTATTTAATTCTTTTTCATTTCTTTTCCCATTGTATTCTTCCTCCCACAACTCCAGTCAATCCTCTAGTTTGATTGAGTGATGTGTAAAAGGTCAGTGGTCTCCATTGATTTCGTTTCTTATTGCTTTTTGCAGTTTAATAATTGATATATCTTATTTAATTTTTTTTTAAAAATTTGATATTAAAACCAAAGTCATCTCCAACTGTTTGATTGAATGAATTGAAGAATTAAAGATGAAAAGAAATAAAAAAACAAGATGGACTAAATTGATAGAATGTTAAAATTATGTGGGTTATTTTTTTAAAATTAGGATCAAGTTAAACAAATTGTTAAAGTTGAGGACTAAATATGTTATTATGCCAATTTTTGTTAACTATGACGTCATCAACCATTAATTTTTAAACAACATTGGACTAATTTATTATGTTTTTTAGTCGGGGACCAGTTTGTAACTTCTTATAGTCAAGGGACACAAAAAATTGAAGCATAGTCGGGGACCATTTATGTAGTTTACCCTAAAAATAATATAAATTTAAATTTGATATTAGAAAGACGAGTAAAAATTCAAGTATAAAATGATAGCTATTTAAAATACACACTATTTATCCCTTTACTTTTTCAAATAAATTATGTAATTGGTAAATAAATTACAAAACAAAAGTTAATTTATCACTAATTATTGTATTAATTGACTGAGTGATCGATAATGTTTATGTTGTCTATTTTATATGGGTTCGAATTTTAACAGTTACTTTGAGAATGTAAACATATCTCTACTAAATAATAATAATAATAATAATAATAATAATAATAATAATAATAATAATAATAATAATAATAATAATAACAACAACAACAACATGTAAACCTTAATGTAAATGACAATAAAAATAATGATAGCAATAGACTGTTGAAGAAACACCCGAGCCTATCCTACCACCTACATTTAGAAGACCTCTAAAAAGACCACACAAGAAACGAAGAAGAAAGGCTGACGAAACAATACCTCAACCTGGTAAAATTTCAAAAAAAGTATCAAAATTTACTGCAAAAAATTGGAGGGAGTGGACATAATATTAGGACATGTAAGGGACAAGTTGGTGACAATGTCAAAAGGCCTAGACCTAGACAAACATTCACATCTTCTGCAAATGTAAGAGCTCTCAGAGTTTCAAAACTGCCAGTAAATTTTGAAATTTTGTAATAAATGTATAATTACATTCTTTTCTCCATTAATTAATTGGCTTTTTTTGTTGTGCAGATTAGAAGACATGGAAATACCTCAATTTCAAGCTACGCTGAAACCATCCCACCAACAAGCCATGTTGGAACAAATTCAAGGTCAAGTCCAGGGTAAACTCAACTTTCACAAGTTCATACTGTAAAATGAATGCCCACCTCTTCTATCCATATGAGTCAAGAGAGTTGTGCCACTCAACTATCTTCAAGGGTTGATTTTTAAATCTGTTGAAAGGAGGTAACTTATTTTTTGTTCTTTTGTTAAAATATAGACTTACTTTTGACCAAACTAAGTTATGTTGTTGTAAAAATAAGTATCACACAGTTTATGATATTTAGGTTGGCCTTCTTTAATAGGTCAACATTTTTTGATTGGCCTTCTGTAATAGGTCAATATTTTTTGATTGGCCTTCTTTAGTTGGTCAATATTTTGAAGTTTAAAAAAAAATGATGTGTATTGGTCAAACATTATGTAATGTATGGATAACATTTCAATCTTAATGGAATTATAAAGTTATGTGTTCTTGTTTACATTGTACCAAATATATACATTATCTGTTAGTATTTGTATTGGTCAAACATTGGTCAAACTAGTAAAACACACAAAATGGAGAATCTATTACATTACAAAAAGTGTGTAACACGGTTACACAAATCTCATATCACATTTCTTTACATTGATCCCTTACATATTAAACCCTAAATCTTATATCCCATTTCTTCATACACAAACTAGTAAAACACACAAAATATGAATTTTATTACATCACAAATACCCTAAATTCATACATAATACTTAAAACCCACATTCAAAATGAAATTCTCATAACACCTATTAAACCCTTACAATTAGGAGAATATTGTTCCAAAAAAATCCCAATGAAAAATACAACATCAAGAACCAAAATTCCCTAAATTCTTTCTTTCCTCGTTTGTTTCTCCATAACAACAACCTTTCTTCGAAGACCAACAATAACAGCTTTTGACCTAGGGCTCACTGGTGGATCATACCAGCAAAAAAATTTACATCCTTAACCCTTTTTCATAATTTTCACAACCCCAAAATCTCCCACCTGAATTTTCACCGGTCCATCTTGTTTTCATCATCGAACGAACTCCAAAATAGCAAACGCGATTTATTTCTGCATCCATATCAAACTTCAGCCTCCAAGAACACCTTCTTTCTTTGAAATCTTAAAAAGGAATGAGATGTTTATGAATTTAGGGTTTCACGTTAATTTAAATAGGCAAATGAGCATGTGTTTTTTTACCTGGAAATCTGATGTGGGCATATGGATATCTAGTGTGACAATTTCTTTTGAAAAAAGCCACATCAGCTGCTCTGTTAGTTTTGTAACGGAGTGTGGCTAAAATAGAACCATTTAAATAGTTGTGTGGTGCATTTGCCGAAAAAAATAATATATTGGTCATTTTGACACCAAACTCATAGTTTAGTGGTCATCTGTGTAGTTTACCATAATAATAATAATAATAATAATAATAATAATAATAATAATAATAATAATAATAATAATAATAATAATAATAATAATAATAATAATAATAATAATAATAACAATAAGGGTAAACTACTTGAGTGACCACCCAACTATTGAGTCTGACCTATTTTGACCACCGAACTACAAAAATTTAAAATTTGACCACCAAACTATTTAAATAGACATATTTTGACCACCGCCCATTAAAATCTAATGGAGAGGTGACGTGGCCGTTAAAATAAAAAATTTATATAATTACCCATTTGGTCCTTGTTAGTTCCTTATTATATCAATTTACTCCTAATTTTGATTTAAATAAATAAAATTAATTAACCAATCAGGTGATGACACATGTCATCAACCAATTGGATGATTTTAATCTAATTTTTATTTTATTTTATTTAATATATTTATTTTCCTTCAATCATATGGTGACACATGTCACCATAAGAAAAAAATGAAAATTCAAGAAAAAGGAAAGTGCTTGGCGTGGGGTTTAAACCCACAAACTTTTGGGGGGAACCCATGACTTTACCACTGCATCAACCCATTCCTTGTGAAATAGATTGCATCATTTTATATATATCGTATAATGCAGTAAATGCTAGAGAATAAAGAAATAAAATTGGTTGCAAGGGGACTTGAACCTAAATCACCTGAGATGTATAAAAGAAAAATATATATTTTTATATTTTTTAACTAAATTGAATATATATGATTTTTATAGTTTTAAACTAAATTGAATATGTTTTTTCACGTTCATTTTAATAATTTTATTTTTTAAAATAAATGTGAAAAAGAAAAAATATTCAATTTAGCTTAAAAATATAAAAATTATAAATATAATATAATTTTAAATCTTGATTTAACTATACGTTAAATATATTTAAAATATGTTCATATTTAAATTAATTATTTAAATCTAATATAATTTTAAATCTTGATTTTAATCTAATATTATATTTCTATGCGTTGTGTTTTACACCTTGTGTGATTATTATATGTATTATGGATTGTATGATTGACATCATGTGCATATGAATTCAAAATGTGTTTTAATTATGATTTATGGAATATTTGATTTATGAAACATCGGATTTTCGGAACTATGATTTATGAATTTATAGACTATGGTTTATGAAGTATGTTTATGGAATATCAGATTTATAGAACTAGATTTATAAAATTTAATTTTTAATCATCATGTATGTATGAGCATGGGTTGGGATTTGTACGGAGGAAGTTCAGTAGTTTCATCTTTCAGGCTGAATTCCACTTTGGATTAGTGATTCCACCCTTCGGGTTGAGTTTCACTTCGGATTGGTGACGATGTAGAGAGTGGTTCTGGGGAACCTTACTCTTCGGGCGATGTTGTAGTTGGGTGCATTGCATTGCACTGCGCTTGTGATTTGTGTTATGGTTTAAAAGATTTCATTCAAGATAATATTATGTTTTATAATTATGGTTTTTCTTGCACTTTAGAGACACATTAAGCTATTTAGCTTACTCCCTCATACTTTCCTCTTACAGATATTCTTGAACTTTAGACGTTATGGTACTTGGAGGATCTCAATTTTATCGGGTTATTTTATTATTAAACACAAAACTATTTTTAGTTATTCATATTATTATTTATTATTTTGGGACATGGATGTAATTTAGACTTTTTGGATTATTTATGTTTCCGGATAATTTTTAAACATTCTTTTATTATGGTTTTATTTCATTGATTTTTATGTAAACATTCAAACATTTATTATGATATTTATATTTTTATATTATTTTAAATTGAATTAAAACATAATTTCTAAAATTTAGTTTTCTTGAGGGTAAAGTTTTCAATTATAACTTTCTAAATTCGATCTTTTCTCCTAGGCCAACTTTAGGGGTTACAGATTATCTTATGAAATGAAGTACAAAACACATAATGCAATAAAATGTGTGCAAATGCGTATGCGAATAAAGGTGTTGGTCGTTGTTGAACTTATTTTGATTTTGATATAACTTAAAAAGAAATTTTAAGGACTAAATTGTAAAAATTTGTAAAGTAATTTTAAAGAAATAAATTTGTCAAAAACTCGATTTTAACTTGACAAAATGTTTTGAAAAAGTTCGACTTAGTACCTATATCAAACTACACTTTTAAAAGTCGACAAATGTAACACCCGTGTTTTGGGGCTAGGAGTTAGCCGGGTTATAGTTCGAGTCAAATAAAATCTAATTAAAATAAACCAACTATAAATAATGACCAAATTGAGCTTTAATAAGGGGTGAGGGACCAATGTTGTAATTGGACCCAAAAGTTTTAAAAAGCAAGACAATTTTAAAATAAAGTTGTCATCTTTCTCACCTTTTTCCCATCTTCAATGTTAAACACCCCAAACCCTCTCCAAAACCCTCTCAAAGCTTGACTACAATTCCATTGATTTCAACTTCATTTCAAAGGGGTTTTGAAAGGTAAAATCATATTCAAACTCTCCTCTTTAATCTCTATATATCTATGGTTTTAGATTTCAAAAATATGAACTTTTGGAAATTAGGGTTTGATTTAAAAGTCTAGATTTTTATGGGTTTTTCATCTTGTTTTGTTAAATTAAGTTGGGGTTTTGTTTAATGAAGTTGAAATACGCATTATATGTTAATTTGGTTAATTTTTAATGAATTTCCGAAGTGGGTTCTTAAACCCATTTTTGAGGTGTCAAAAGGTTGATTTTTGGTGGGTTTTAGTGTGTAATTGGAGGGTTGGGGGGATGATTTGGGACCATTTAGATGTCATTTGGGTGTTTAAAAAGGGAATTTTCTGCTGGGTAAGTTTGGAGTACGAAAATGGGAATTTTGGTGTGGTTTGTGTTGGAAATTGAAGGTTGGTGTTAGGGTAATAGTTGGGGGCTGTTTTGGAAGCATTTGAATGTGCTAAACGTGTTGAAGTCACAAGTTTTGGGCTGTGTATGAGGGCTGCTCGAATTTGGCAATTTGGGGGTTGTTCATGGTTTAAAATGTTGAGTTTGGTGTTTGATTAATGTTCCGGGTTTGCTACTTTAATTGATGAATTGATTTGTGGTTGTTTTACTTGTGTTGAGATGGTTAGAAGCTTGGTTTTGGGTTGGTGAAGCCTTGGGAGCAAATCCGGAAAATTGAAGACCATGGTTGCTTTGTATTTGAGCTTGGAGGTAGAGGTGAGTGGTTAATGTTTTTAAATTGGTTTTTAAGTGGTTGGTTCAAGCATGTGAACTAGGTTGGGATTTGGTAGACCCACCTAGAGTTAGGATTAGGGTGGTAGCCTAATCCTAAGCTTTAGTTAGAGACATTGGATGTACTCTTTAATTGATGTTATGCCTCATGATTATCCGTGTATGTATAATGTGTTATACATGTTGTTGAGACATAGATTGATGCATTGCTATGCATGTGGGTTGGATTGTAATTGTGTATGATGATGTTGAGTTTAATATGATGTAAGATGCCATATTATGATACTTGAACATCAAAGGTTGTGAAATTTGATTAATTGGCACTAGTATGCTTGGGTACAATGATCGATCATTAGGATGTTAGTGTGTACACATGAGTCAAAAGTCGCGCGTGGCCTTGGTGGCGTTGAGTCACCAAGGAGGAGTACGGGTTCGCCCGGAAATTTTATTTATATTTCTACGTGATGATGAGTGGAATCCCATCCGTAGGGCATGTGGCGATGAGTGGAATCCCGCACATGCAAGGACCGGTGATAAGTGGAATCCCACCGAGGTAATGTTGTTGTTAGAAATGCGTTCCAACGGGTTATCCGCGTATTCGGGTCATAGCTAGGTGCCAATACGGATTGTGGTTTATGTTGCCAATATGTGAGTAATTGTGAGCCATTGTGATTTGGGATGTGTTGCTAACATGGTTTAATATATGTGATTTCATATGTTGTGGATTTAAACATGTTGAGCATGACATGATATTGAATATATGTTCATGCATCATCTATATTTATGGCTCGCGTGGATCAAAGGTAAGATCATGCATTTTATCTTGGTTGTAGCTCGTGCTTGGACCCTGCATTGTCGAAGGTTTGTTTTATGAGCTTACCCTCACTAAGCTTTTATGCTTACGCTCTCTTTTGTTCGACAATGCAGATAAATAGCTTGTGGGTGGCAAAGGCAAGGAAAGGACACCAAGTGTTGCTTACGGTTAGCTCAAGTATGATAGTTAAATTTAAAGATTGTAATAGTAAAGCAATGGGATAGGTGTCGTGTTATGATGCTTTGGAATATATGGTTGTTGTTGTTGTTTAGGAGCATGTTAGACTCCTCATATGTGTTTGTTAATTTGGCTTTTAGGATGTATGCCTTGCTTGAAATCATGTTAGTATTTTGCTATCTAGAATTGCCTAAGTGTTGGATATGTTAAGCTTAATATCTATAATGACATGTGTGGATGTGTGGCTTGTGATGTTGTGCTTTGGTGTTTAGTCTTGATATGATGTTGCTCAAGCATGCTTGATTGTTGGGTTGTTTTGCTATGAGGTTTTGGGGTGCCTTGGTGGTGTTTTGGGGCATTCTTGTGCCTCAAAACAGCCCAGAAAAGTCTGCAGACAGGGGGTGTTTCGGAACGGGTCCCCGTGTTCTGAAACGGCCCTGCGTAAATGGCCTGCCGTTTCGAAACGGATGAGGGTCGTTCCGGAACGTTTTCGCCACTGGAATTTTGAGAATTTGGCGAGATGAAGCCGTTCCGAAACGGGCCTTTGAAGTTCCGAAACGGTCAAATCTCGTTGACCACGAGATATTGACCGTCAAGGTCGTTCCGATACGGGTCACCCCTGTTTCGGAACGGTCACCTTGTGGTTGACCCAGGCTCGTTGACCAGGTCAGGGCGTTTCGGAACACCCTATAGGTGTTTCGAAACGGCCTGCTGGAATGTAGTAAAATGGACCGTTTATGTTTGTTTGGTCGGCGAATGTTGCATTTTTTGGTTCTTCCCCTGCTGTGCTTCACATAGGAATTATAATTGCATCTAGATAAGACTAAAGTTAAAAGAAATTTTCTGGGTCGTTAACCGAGGGGAAGCCTTAACGGGTTTCGCTTCGGTTTTCCCCGTGTGGCCCACTCGGACCGGTCATCCAACCAGACCGGGACGAGGGGGTTACATTTGTTGGTATCAGAGCCTAAGGTTACCGAGACCTTGGGCAGGTAAGTGAGGTAAGTTTAAGTTTTGAATTGATATGCACGGTGTTTGCTTGCTTTGTAAGTATGATTGCTTGTATGCCAAGTATGTTGATTGCTTGTTTAAAAGCATGTTGTTTGTTATCCGTGTATGCGGTGATGTGTGATTGTTTGATTGAGAATGCATGTTGTTTGATCGTACGCATGTGTTGCTTGTTTAGCAAGTATACCTTGTTATATGCTTGGTTGAGCATGTATGTGTGCTGATTTGGTTGAAACATGTTTAGTAGAGTCCCATTGCTTCTATTACATCGGAAAAAGGATTTTAAGTGAGGGAAATCATACTTGAGCCACTTGGACCTTTCCTTTGCTAACCCAACTTGTATGTCAAATTGTAGATTGATTTATTGCTTTTAGTAAGTTTAGGGCCAGTGTGTGTAGGCCGTGAATCAGTAAGTGGAAGTTGTGATTTTGAAAATGTGGATGATGTAGAGGAAGTTCTTTGCTATAGTTAGGGGAGTATAGTTGTACCGGAGTTGAGGAACAATTTGTTTGCTCGAGTCCGCGTGCACGTGAGTTGATTCTTGTTGGCGGGAGATGACGAGACCGATTCTGGTATTCGTTGGTGAAAAGAAGCGAAGACCTATGAGTGGGAGTTAGAGTGGTATCTATGTTATAGTAGATAAGCCCTTGGTACAGGTTTGAGTTTGTCTCTTCTGATTGGTTCTGAGTTCGTACTTCCGTATGTTGTTAACAAGCATGCAAGTTTGAATGTGCTCGATGAGGTAGGTATGAGTACCTTAGTTCTTTTGGCGAGATCTAGGTAGGGGTCTCGTGTGAGTAATCTGAATTTCAGAAGTGTTAGTGGTGACCGTTGGGGTTCAGCCTATGATTTCGATGCAAGACAGCCGATCAGTATCCGTGAGTGGAAATCGATTCGTGTGATGGGGCCAGTGTGCGTTTGGGTGGTTTTCCAGCATGGTTGTCTGTGTGTGCTCAGAACTGTATTTTTGAAGTTTGAAATGCTCTACGAACAGTCTAGAAGAGTCAGACTTTGTTGAAGAATCAGTCTGAAAACAAGAGGACCGAAGACTATCAGTTGTGTACTTGTGAAGTTACAATTTTTGCAGAATCGTCCGTTTGTGTGAGCGTGCAAAGATTTTGACGTATCTCTGTTGAGATTTTAGACGTAGGGACGCATGTGACTAGACCTTTTGGGAGATAGTAGTGATCAGAAAGATGTACAGAAGATGTTTGTTAGTGGTTCAGAGCTACTAGTTCCTAGTAGATGTGAAGTGATTGTCTTCCTACAGTTTCGGTGTGCCTTTTTCCAAGGCTCGGCTTGAAGAGCAAATAGTTAGTGTATACGTTGAGACAAAGAAAGAGTTGACTTGAAGTTACAAGATTTATGTGTGACTGAAGTGGTATGTGAGAAGGTGAACTTCTTGTTGAATGTTGATCCAGATTTAGAGGTCAAAGATTGATTGAGTTTAGTTGACAGGCTTGTTTAGTAATTGTGATGAATTTGATTTTGAATGAAGACTAGACCGCATAATGTTAGGATAGTTTGTGTTTTCTTTTCCTAGAAGTATTTGGAAGATTCACCCGGTTTGTCTCTTGATAGAGAATAAGAGTTTGTTATTGAGACCGTTTTCGAGGTTGCTTCTGTTTTGTTTGTTCTGTAACTGATGAATTCCGGAAGAATTGAGAATGTTGAAGAATTAACTTCGAGACTTGTTAGAACTTAGATTCATTAGGCCTAGTGCATCATCTCAGAGTTCTGCAGTGTAATTTGTGAAGAGGGAAGAGTGACAGTACGAGGATGTGTTTAGATCTCAGATAGTTGAAACAAGTGACAGTGAATGATTAACATCCGTTCTGAGTGTCAGTGATTAGTTGGTCAGTAGTGTGTGCTTCAGTCTTTCGAAAATTAATTTGAGATCCGTTTACTACCAGTTGAAAGTGAGAAAATTTGAAGTACCGAAGACAACTTTTGAGGCAAGATGTGACCGTTTTGAGTTCCGTGTTATGCTGTTTTGTTGGACTAGTGTGTTGGTTACTTTTGTAGAGATGTTGAACAGAATATTTTCCTAAGCTTCCTGATCAGTTTGTAGTAGTCCTCATAGATGATACATGAGTATATTCAAGTACCAAAGAAGACCATGACAAGCTTCAGAGTTAGTAATGTAGATTCTATTAGAGAATCAGTTGTATGCCAAGTTGAGCCAACGTGAACTCCGAGTTAATGAAGATGTTCTCCTAGGACATGTAGTTCAGCCGAGTGTGTCAGAGAAAATCCCAAGTAGGCAGAAGAAGATGTGAGTTGGAAGAAATCGAAGACTGTGACAGATATCTATAGTTCCTAGGTCTAGCCTTGTTACTCTCAGAGAATTGTAAACAGTGTTTGAAGATAGTTGCTCCAGTGATAGATTGCTACAGAAGAATGTTCAGTCGTGTGGTTAGATGCGAGACAAGGAGCCCTTGAGAAACTGAAAGAGACTTTGAAGAGAGCTTCGACCTTGAATCAACTTATGTCAGAGAAAGAGTTGTGAACCACAGTGATGCATTACATGTAGAGTTAGGTTGTGTGCTTATGCAAGACAGAAGATTGTGGCTTGTTCATCAAGATAGTTGGAAGACCGTGAGAAGAGTTATTCGATATGAGACATAGAGTTAATTACAGTTATAATTGCTTCGAAGACTTAGAGACAAAGCTTGTGTAGTAAGAAATGCGCAGTGTACATGTACGTATCATTAGAGCTTGAAATATTTGAAGACTTGGGAATGGTTAGAACTTGAACATCATAAGTGTTAGTAATGCTTGAAGACTGTAATATCAAGAGTGAGTACCATCCGAAGATAGCCTCCGTAGTGACCGATGATCCGAGTTGTAATTGTTGTTAGATTAGTAGTTGAGTTACGAGTTGAAATTGCCGAATTCCGTGTATCAAATGATAGTAGTTTTGTGGCCGAGTTTCGGGTTGAGACTACTTTGAGTCAAAATGTTTGATGAGAAATAGTTGCAAGACAGATTCTTGGCACCTCGCGTGCGAGGCATAGTAGAAGGAAGACCTTCAGAATACAGTTTCAGAGATGATAGAGTTTTGCATTTCAGAGACAGAATAGTTGTACAGATTGACATAGTGTTTTGAGACGTATTGTTTTGGTCGAAGCACACAGCAGTTTGATTTATTTGCATCTGAGTTGTATGAAGACGTATTGTGGGTCGAAGACGAGCACTTCTGGATTGAGTTGATGAATAATGTGGTTCAGTATGAGAGTAAGTATGTAAATTGCCAGCGCGTCAAGACCGAGCTTCAGTTTTCTTCTAGTTTGTTACATCCGTGGAAGGTTCACAGTAAAAGTGAGTAAAAAGATTCGAGATTTCAACTAGAATAATTTTGAAGACGTCTGCATAGCGTTTGGTTAATTGATGAAGACAGAGGATCAGTCAGAGGAAGTTGTGAGTCGAGTGTTCAAGCAGTATTGTATGAGTTTGTAAATCGGGCTAGTTCTGTTGTTATCTGTTGCGGTTACCACCAGGGTTAGAAAGGGGTTTGAGATGTGTTCCGTGTATCCATGATTCGGGAGTGTGAGTTAGATTTGTTCCATGCTTTGTTTGTTGAAGAGATTGAGTTGAGTTTGAAATTGGCATGCCTTGAAGAATCAGTTGAGATCTTAGTGTCAAGTAGCGAATGTTGTGTGGTAAGTCATTCGAGTTGGTTAATATAGTGGTGAGAAGACAAGGAAAGCGTGGAGTAGCATAATTTAGTGGCGCCTCATGTCCGATAAATTTCGGGGACGAAATTTTCTTAAGTGGGGGAGAGTTGTAACACCGTGTTTTAGGGCTAGGAGTTAGCCGGGTTATAGTTCGAGTCAAATAAAATCTAATTAAAATAAACCAACTATAAATAATGACCAAATTGAGCTTTAATAAGGGGTGAGGGACCAATGTTGTAATTGGACCCAAAAGTTTTAAAAAGCAAGACAATTTTAAAATAAAGTTGTCATCTTTCTCACCTTTTTCCCATCTTCAATGTTAAACACCCCAAACCCTCTCCAAAACCCTCTCAAAGCTTGACTACAATTCCATTGATTTCAACTTCATTTCAAAGGGGTTTTGAAAGGTAAAATCATATTCAAACTCTCCTCTTTAATCTCTATATATCTATGGTTTTAGATTTCAAAAATATGAACTTTTGGAAATTAGGGTTTGATTTAAAAGTCTAGATTTTTATGGGTCTTTCATCTTGTTTTGTTAAATTAAGTTGGGGTTTTGTTTAATGAAGTTGAAATACGCATTATATGTTAATTTGGTTAATTTTTAATGAATTTCCGAAGTGGGTTCTTAAACCCATTTTTGAGGTGTCAAAAGGTTGATTTTTGGTGGGTTTTAGTGTGTAATTGGAGGGTTGGGGGGATGATTTGGGACCATTTAGATGTCATTTGGGTGTTTAAAAAGGGAATTTTCTGCTGGGTAAGTTTGGAGTACGAAAATGGGAATTTTGGTGTGGTTTGTGTTGGAAATTGAAGGTTGGTGTTAGGGTAATAGTTGGGGGCTGTTTTGGAAGCATTTGAATGTGCTAAACGTGTTGAAGTCACAAGTTTTGGGCTGTGTATGAGGGCTGCTCGAATTTGGCAATTTGGGGGTTGTTCATGGTTTAAAATGTTGAGTTTGGTGTTTGATTAATGTTCCGGGTTTGCTACTTTAATTGATGAATTGATTTGTGGTTGTTTTACTTGTGTTGAGATGGTTAGAAGCTTGGTTTTGGGTTGGTGAAGCCTTGGGAGCAAATCCGGAAAATTGAAGACCATGGTTGCTTTGTATTTGAGCTTGGAGGTAGAGGTGAGTGGTTAATGTTTTTAAATTGGTTTTTAAGTGGTTGGTTCAAGCATGTGAACTAGGTTGGGATTTGGTAGACCCACCTAGAGTTAGGATTAGGGTGGTAGCCTAATCCTAAGCTTTAGTTAGAGACATTGGATGTACTCTTTAATTGATGTTATGCCTCATGATTATCCGTGTATGTATAATGTGTTATACATGTTGTTGAGACATAGATTGATGCATTGCTATGCATGTGGGTTGGATTGTAATTGTGTATGATGATGTTGAGTTTAATATGATGTAAGATGCCATATTATGATACTTGAACATCAAAGGTTGTGAAATTTGATTAATTGGCACTAGTATGCTTGGGTACAATGATCGATCATTAGGATGTTAGTGTGTACACATGAGTCAAAAGTCGCGCGTGGCCTTGGTGGCGTTGAGTCACCAAGGAGGAGTACGGGTTCGCCCGGAAATTTTATTTATATTTCTACGTGATGATGAGTGGAATCCCATCCGTAGGGCATGTGGCGATGAGTGGAATCCCGCACATGCAAGGACCGGTGATAAGTGGAATCCCACCGAGGTAATGTTGTTGTTAGAAATGCGTTCCAACGGGTTATCCGCGTATTCGGGTCATAGCTAGGTGCCAATACGGATTGTGGTTTATGTTGCCAATATGTGAGTAATTGTGAGCCATTGTGATTTGGGATGTGTTGCTAACATGGTTTAATATATGTGATTTCATATGTTGTGGATTTAAACATGTTGAGCATGACATGATATTGAATATATGTTCATGCATCATCTATATTTATGGCTCGCGTGGATCAAAGGTAAGATCATGCATTTTATCTTGGTTGTAGCTCGTGCTTGGACCCTGCATTGTCGAAGGTTTGTTTTATGAGCTTACCCTCACTAAGCTTTTATGCTTACGCTCTCTTTTGTTCGACAATGCAGATAAATAGCTTGTGGGTGGCAAAGGCAAGGAAAGGACACCAAGTGTTGCTTACGGTTAGCTCAAGTATGATAGTTAAATTTAAAGATTGTAATAGTAAAGCAATGGGATAGGTGTCGTGTTATGATGCTTTGGAATATATGGTTGTTGTTGTTGTTTAGGAGCATGTTAGACTCCTCATATGTGTTTGTTAATTTGGCTTTTAGGATGTATGCCTTGCTTGAAATCATGTTAGTATTTTGCTATCTAGAATTGCCTAAGTGTTGGATATGTTAAGCTTAATATCTATAATGACATGTGTGGATGTGTGGCTTGTGATGTTGTGCTTTGGTGTTTAGTCTTGATATGATGTTGCTCAAGCATGCTTGATTGTTGGGTTGTTTTGCTATGAGGTTTTGGGGTGCCTTGGTGGTGTTTTGGGGCATTCTTGTGCCTCAAAACAGCCCAGAAAAGTCTGCAGACAGGGGGTGTTTCGGAACGGGTCCCCGTGTTCTGAAACGGCCCTGGGTAAATGGCCTGCCGTTTCGAAACGGATGAGGGTCGTTCCGGAACGTTTTCGCCACTGGAATTTTGAGAATTTGGCGAGATGAAGCCGTTCCGAAACGGGCCTTTGAAGTTCCGAAACGGTCAAATCTCGTTGACCACGAGATATTGACCGTCAAGGTCGTTCCGATACGGGTCACCCCTGTTTCGGAACGGTCACCTTGTGGTTGACCCAGGCTCGTTGACCAGGTCAGGGCATTTCGGAACACCCTATAGGTGTTTCGAAACGGCCTGCTGGAATGTAGTAAAATGGACCGTTTATGTTTGTTTGGTCGGCGAATGTTGCGTTTTTTGGTTCTTCCCCTGCTGTGCTTCACATAGGAATTATAATTGCATCTAGATAAGACTAAAGTTAAAAGAAATTTTCTGGGTCGTTAACCGAGGGGAAGCCTTAACGGGTTTCGCTTCGGTTTTCCCCGTGTGGCCCACTCGGACCGGTCATCCAACCAGACCGGGACGAGGGGGTTACATTTGTTGGTATCAGAGCCTAAGGTTACCGAGACCTTGGGCAGGTAAGTGAGGTAAGTTTAAGTTTTGAATTGATATGCACGGTGTTTGCTTGCTTTGTAAGTATGATTGCTTGTATGCCAAGTATGTTGATTGCTTGTTTAAAAGCATGTTGTTTGTTATCCGTGTATGCGGTGATGTGTGATTGTTTGATTGAGAATGCATGTTGTTTGATCGTACGCATGTGTTGCTTGTTTAGCAAGTATACCTTGTTATATGCTTGGTTGAGCATGTATGTGTGCTGATTTGGTTGAAACATGTTTAGTAGAGTCCCATTGCTTCTATTACATCGGAAAAAGGATTTTAAGTGAGGGAAATCATACTTGAGCCACTTGGACCTTTCCTTTGCTAACCCAACTTGTATGTCAAATTGTAGATTGATTTATTGCTTTTAGTAAGTTTAGGGCCAGTGTGTGTAGGCCGTGAATCAGTAAGTGGAAGTTGTGATTTTGAAAATGTGGATGATGTAGAGGAAGTTCTTTGCTATAGTTAGGGGAGTATAGTTGTACCGGAGTTGAGGAACAATTTGTTTGCTCGAGTCCGCGTGCACGTGAGTTGATTCTTGTTGGCGGGAGATGACGAGACCGATTCTGGTATTCGTTGGTGAAAAGAAGCGAAGACCTATGAGTGGGAGTTAGAGTGGTATCTATGTTATAGTAGATAAGCCCTTGGTACAGGTTTGAGTTTGTCTCTTCTGATTGGTTCTGAGTTCGTACTTCCGTATGTTGTTAACAAGCATGCAAGTTTGAATGTGCTCGATGAGGTAGGTATGAGTACCTTAGTTCTTTTGGCGAGATCTAGGTAGGGGTCTCGTGTGAGTAATCTGAATTTCAGAAGTGTTAGTGGTGACCGTTGGGGTTCAGCCTATGATTTCGATGCAAGACAGCCGATCAGTATCCGTGAGTGGAAATCGATTCGTGTGATGGGGCCAGTGTGCGTTTGGGTGGTTTTCCAGCATGGTTGTCTGTGTGTGCTCAGAACTGTATTTTTGAAGTTTGAAATGCTCTACGAACAGTCTAGAAGAGTCAGACTTTGTTGAAGAATCAGTCTGAAAACAAGAGGACCGAAGACTATCAGTTGTGTACTTGTGAAGTTACAATTTTTGCAGAATCGTCCGTTTGTGTGAGCGTGCAAAGATTTTGACGTATCTCTGTTGAGATTTTAGACGTAGGGACGCATGTGACTAGACCTTTTGGGAGATAGTAGTGATCAGAAAGATGTACAGAAGATGTTTGTTAGTGGTTCAGAGCTACTAGTTCCTAGTAGATGTGAAGTGATTGTCTTCCTACAGTTTCGGTGTGCCTTTTTCCAAGGCTCGGCTTGAAGAGCAAATAGTTAGTGTATACGTTGAGACAAAGAAAGAGTTGACTTGAAGTTACAAGATTTATGTGTGACTGAAGTGGTATGTGAGAAGGTGAACTTCTTGTTGAATGTTGATCCAGATTTAGAGGTCAAAGATTGATTGAGTTTAGTTGACAGGCTTGTTTAGTAATTGTGATGAATTTGATTTTGAATGAAGACTAGACCGCATAATGTTAGGATAGTTTGTGTTTTCTTTTCCTAGAAGTATTTGGAAGATTCACCCGGTTTGTCTCTTGATAGAGAATAAGAGTTTGTTATTGAGACCGTTTTCGAGGTTGCTTCTGTTTTGTTTGTTCTGTAACTGATGAATTCCGGAAGAATTGAGAATGTTGAAGAATTAACTTCGAGACTTGTTAGAACTTAGATTCATTAGGCCTAGTGCATCATCTCAGAGTTCTGCAGTGTAATTTGTGAAGAGGGAAGAGTGACAGTACGAGGATGTGTTTAGATCTCAGATAGTTGAAACAAGTGACAGTGAATGATTAACATCCGTTCTGAGTGTCAGTGATTAGTTGGTCAGTAGTGTGTGCTTCAGTCTTTCGAAAATTAATTTGAGATCCGTTTACTACCAGTTGAAAGTGAGAAAATTTGAAGTACCGAAGACAACTTTTGAGGCAAGATGTGACCGTTTTGAGTTCCGTGTTATGCTGTTTTGTTGGACTAGTGTGTTGGTTACTTTTGTAGAGATGTTGAACAGAATATTTTCCTAAGCTTCCTGATCAGTTTGTAGTAGTCCTCATAGATGATACATGAGTATATTCAAGTACCAAAGAAGACCATGACAAGCTTCAGAGTTAGTAATGTAGATTCTATTAGAGAATCAGTTGTATGCCAAGTTGAGCCAACGTGAACTCCGAGTTAATGAAGATGTTCTCCTAGGACATGTAGTTCAGCCGAGTGTGTCAGAGAAAATCCCAAGTAGGCAGAAGAAGATGTGAGTTGGAAGAAATCGAAGACTGTGACAGATATCTATAGTTCCTAGGTCTAGCCTTGTTACTCTCAGAGAATTGTAAACAGTGTTTGAAGATAGTTGCTCCAGTGATAGATTGCTACAGAAGAATGTTCAGTCGTGTGGTTAGATGCGAGACAAGGAGCCCTTGAGAAACTGAAAGAGACTTTGAAGAGAGCTTCGACCCTTGAATCAACTTATGTCAGAGAAAGAGTTGTGAACCACAGTGATGCATTACATGTAGAGTTAGGTTGTGTGCTTATGCAAGACAGAAGATTGTGGCTTGTTCATCAAGATAGTTGGAAGACCGTGAGAAGAGTTTATTCGATATGAGACATAGAGTTAATTACAGTTATAATTGCTTCGAAGACTTAGAGACAAAGCTTGTGTAGTAAGAAATGCGCAGTGTACATGTACGTATCATTAGAGCTTGAAATATTTGAAGACTTGGGAATGGTTAGAACTTGAACATCATAAGTGTTAGTAATGCTTGAAGACTGTAATATCAAGAGTGAGTACCATCCGAAGATAGCCTCCGTAGTGACCGATGATCCGAGTTGTAATTGTTGTTAGATTAGTAGTTGAGTTACGAGTTGAAATTGCCGAATTCCGTGTATCAAATGATAGTAGTTTTGTGGCCGAGTTTCGGGTTGAGACTACTTTGAGTCAAAATGTTTGATGAGAAATAGTTGCAAGACAGATTCTTGGCACCTCGCGTGCGAGGCATAGTAGAAGGAAGACCTTCAGAATACAGTTTCAGAGATGATAGAGTTTTGCATTTCAGAGACAGAATAGTTGTACAGATTGACATAGTGGTTTTGAGACGTATTGTTTTGGTCGAAGCACACAGCAGTTTGATTTATTGCATCTGAGTTGTATGAAGACGTATTGTGGGTCGAAGACGAGCACTTCTGGATTGAGTTGATGAATAATGTGGTTCAGTATGAGAGTAAGTATGTAAATTGCCAGCGCGTCAAGACCGAGCTTCAGTTTTCTTCTAGTTTGTTACATCCGTGGAAGGTTCACAGTAAAAGTGAGTAAAAAGATTCGAGATTTCAACCTAGAATAATTTTGAAGACGTCTGCATAGCGTTTGGTTAATTGATGAAGACAGA